>OW026418.1:11302500-12552500 GCA_932274075.1 Diarsia rubi | reverse complement strand
GATGCTTTATGGAATAGTAGCGAATTTTCTCGAATATCTTTTGTGTGTTTGGGGTATAAAAGGACCGGGAGAGGACGAAGCGAGTCAGTCTACTTTTAAGCGAGACAACGGAAGGTTCGAAGAGATTTCAAGTGCGCTAAAGTGTTCAGTAGTGTTTTGCGATTGTCTATAAGTGTTTTACGAGTAATAAAGTTATTTCGTGTGTTCAATTGGTAGTGCTTTTATTTATCCCATACCCAGCTCGTAACAATTTGGTGTCAGAAGTGAGGGATAAATAATGCCGATCCTACCCAAGGACGACACGGATAGTATCCGTACGAGGAGTCAGCGACAACAAGGTATGGACCAAAGGCGATTTGGAGACTCCCCGACACCGACACCGGGCGGTGTCCAGCCTACGTCAGAGCCAGTCGCTGGCCCATCTGGATCTACTCCAGCACTAGCGGCGCCTGACTTGTCTGCCTTAATGGCGCTGCTGCAAGACCAGGCTCGTCAGTTGCAGGAACAGATGCAACGGGACAAGGAGGAACAGGCTCGCCGTCAGGAGGAGCAGGCTCGTCGTCAAGAGGAGCAGGCTCGTCAGTTGCAGGAACAGATGCAACGGGACAAGGAGGAACAGGCTCGTCGTCAAAAGGAACAGGCTCGTCGTCAAGAGGAGCAGGCTCGTCGTCAAGAGGAGCAGGCTCGTCGTCAAGAGGAGCAGGCTCGTCAGTTGCAGGAACAGATGCAACGGGACAAGGAAGAACAGGCTCGCCGTCAAGAGGAACAGGCCCGGCGCCAAGAGGAACAGATGCTCCTGATAAAGGATCTTCACGCATCAGTTGGCAAAGAGCTGAGCGTGATGAAGGAGCAGGTACAGCAGCACGACGATCGAATCTCAAAGGCCGAAATTCAGATTGCTGATGTGAAGAAGGCCTTGAGTGAAATTAAGGTTGGAGATGGGGTTGTGACGTCAGTGATTGCTGCACCTTCGGTGCGCGGGTTTAAAGTGCCGCCATTCGACGGAACATCTTCGTGGTCGGCCTATAAAATCCAATTTGAGGCTGTTATGAAGGCGAATGGGTGGACCAAAGCGCAAGCCATGACAGCGCTCACCTTGGGTCTCCGAGACCAGGCCCTTACCATTCTTGAGGCACTCGGCAAGGATGTGACCTACGAACAGCTGCTGGAGGCGTTAGAGTCTAGATACGGCGACGCGCACCTGGAGCACGTCTTTCGTGCCAAATTAAAGGATCGTGTTCAACGTAGTGCCGAGAACCTACAGCAGTGGGCCCTGGAAGTTGAAAAGCTGGTTCGCAAAGCATACCAGTCCGCCCCTGCACTTATTGATGGAAATCTGGTTCAGGCGTTTGTAGATGGAATACGCGACTTGGAAGTTAGAGCTGCTGTGAGACTTGGTCACCACGAGACGCTGAAAGACGCCTTGGCCCATGCTTTAGAAGTGGAGGCAGTGAGGCAGGACCACCGTACGCACCGCGTCAGGGAGGTAGTCGCGTCAACTGTACGCGACCGCCCGCAAGGATACAGCCCTAGGTGCTTCACTTGTGGAGAAAAGGGTCATCTTCGGTCAAGCTGCCCTAAGCGCAGCTCACAAAGGGAAGATCAGCCCCAACAGGGAAGGGTGGCTGAAGTGACAGCCCAGCCACAGCAGGGAAACGAGTAAATGCCAGGACTGGGGGGCGGGTGCTGGCTGGTTTTGAAAGAGCCCCGAGGATCTCGATATCACAAGCACATGACGGGAACAGCTTGACCATCAACGGCGAAGTCAACGGAACTCCATGCAAACTGACGTTGGATACTGGAGCTTCTCACACGGTCGTCAATTCTCACCTGGCGAATCGGGTTCTTGGAGACTACTTCAATAACCACGACCGTATACAATTGTTAACAGCTACCGGTCAGCACATAACCGTCCAAGGCAAGAAGGAGGTGGAGTTAAAATTGGGTGATAGAATTTACCGGCACAATGTCATCGTGGCCGACATAGTGGACGATTGCATCTTGGGCTTGGACTTCATGCGGAAATATCGCTGTGAGATCGACATTGACCAAGGAGTGTTGAAATGTGGTTCCGAGGAAGTCTTCATGGAAGGTGCACCATCAGGGAAAGTGTACTGCTTGAAGGAAATTGTTCTTCCTCGCAGATCAGAAACGATCGTGCCAGTTAAGTTACCACGAAATTCTGGACACAAAGATCGAAGTGTTCTGATAGAGAGGGTGAACAATGAGTTTCCATGGAAGATGGCACGAACTCTGGTAAAAGCCAACAACATCTCAGCTGTACGCATCCTGAATCCAAGTGACAAGGAGCAGGTGATTAAGAAGGGCACCTTGGTCGGCACTTGCGAGGAAGTAGCTTGGATGCGTCAATTGCAAGATCTACCTACCGGAAATCAAAATCGTAGTGGAAAATTTGACGTGTCAACGCTTTTAGAAAACTGTCATTTGACTGAAGGAGAAATGGACAAGGCTAAGAAGATGTTACTTCAGTACGCCGGTATTTTCTCTACGAGTGATGCTGACATAGGGAGAACTGGACTGGTTCAGCACAGGATTAATACAGGCAACGAGTTACCTATCCGTCAGCGACCAAGGAGACTGCCAGTTGCACGGGAAAAAGAAGTGGAAACCATGATTAAGGGAATGGTGAAGGACGGTGTTATAGAGCCTTCATCCAGTCCATGGTGTTCTCCTGTGGTCCTGGTAAAGAAAAAGGACGGCAGTATGCGCTTCTGTGTGGACTATCGACGACTGAACAACGTCACGAAAAAGGACAGCTATCCACTGCCTAGGATCGATGACACACTGGATACGCTGACGGGAATGAAATGGTTTACCACACTTGACCTGAAAAGTGGTTACTGGCAGGTAGAAATAGACCCCAAGGATAAGGAGAAGACTGCATTCTCAACAGGAAAAGGGTTGTGGCAGTTTAAAGTTATGCCTTTCGGATTGTGTAATGCTCCTGCTACGTTTGAGAGGCTGATGGAGCAAGTACTTGCCGGGTTGATTGGAGACGCATGTCTTGTCTATCTAGACGACATAATCATTGTGGGCCGTACGTTTGAAGATCACCTTAAAAACCTCAACCGAGTGCTGTCGAAGATCCAAACAGCAAACCTGAAGTTGAGTCCGAAAAAGTGCTCGTTTTTCAGAAAACAAGTGAACTTTTTAGGACACATAGTTTCGGGGGAAGGTGTTCAAACAGACCCAGAGAAAGTAGTCGCCGTCAAGGATTGGCCAGTTCCAAAAGACAAGACACAGGTCAGAGCATTTTTGGGTTTGTGCTCTTACTATCGCCGGTTTGTGAAGAATTTTGCCGACATTGCGAAACCTCTACACAAACTCACTGAGGAAAAGCAACAATTGTGTTGGGACGAGAACTGCGACGCCGCATTTCAAGAATTAAAAGGACGTCTGTGCAATTCTCCTATTTTGGGATATCCTGACACTGAAAATGACTTTATAGTGGACACAGACGCAAGTAATACTGGAATTGGGGGCGTGTTATCTCAACGGAAAGGAGATCAGGAGGTTGTTATAGCTTACTTCAGCAAGTCTTTGTCCAAACCGGAAAGAAATTACTGCGTAACGAGACGAGAACTGCTCGCCGTAGTGAAGACATTGCAGCACTTCAGTAAATATTTGTTGGGACGGAAATTCCAGTTACGAACCGACCATGCTGCATTGAAGTGGTTATTACAATTCAAGAATCCAGAGGGGCAAGTGGCGAGATGGATTGAACTACTGCAAGAGTTTGACTTCGTAACTGAACATCGCAGTGGGAAAACTCACGGTAACGCAGACGCCCTGTCAAGAAGACCTTGTCCTGAAGACTGCAAGCACTGTGTCAGACAAGAGACTAAGGAAGTTGTGCCCGTGAGGATGCTTAGAACGGATCTCAGCGATGAATGGAAGGAGAACCTACAACAGGCACAACAAAATGACTCGGACATCAAGCCAATCTTCGACTGGATCAAAGCTGGTGCTTCGAAGCCCAAGTGGAGTGATGTGGCTGCGATGAGTTCAATCACTAAAAGTTATTGGGCACAATGGAACAGTTTGGAGATCCAGGATGGAGTCTTATGCCGTAAATGGGAAAACGCTCGAGGAGACAGCTGTCATCTGCAAATGGTTGTGCCTAAAGCTAAGGTACTGGATGTTTTACGGTTGTACCATGATGGATGCTCAGGAGGACATATGGGGGTAAAAAGGACTCTACTGAAGATCAGAGAGCGCTTTTACTGGATCCACTGTCGAGATGATGTGGAGGACTGGTGTCGCAAATGTACCAGCTGTGCGGCTGTGAAGGGACCCCACACACGAAGCAGAGGTGCGTTAAAAGTGTACAACGTTGGAGCCCCCTGGGAGCGGATAGCACTGGACGTTGCGGGACCATTTCCAGAAAGTGACAGCGGAAACAAGTACTTCATGGTTGTCATGGACTACTTCACAAAGTGGCCAGAAGTCTTCGCCATTCCCAACCAAGAAGCTACAACAGTCGCAGATAAATTGGTTCAGGAAGTCTTCTGTCGTTTTGGAGTACCCTTAGAAATTCACAGCGATCAAGGGAGGAATTTTGAATCACAAGTTTTTCAGGAGACTTGTCGATTGATGGGTACACACAAAACCAGAACCACTTCTTACCACCCACAATCTGATGGAATGGTGGAACGATTCAACCAAACGTTGGAGAGATATCTGGCAAAAGTTGTGGAAAGCAGGCAAAAGGATTGGGACAAGCACATACAGCCGTTTCTTCTGTCCTATCGGAGTGCAGTTCACGAAAGTACGACTGTAACTCCAGCCTTCGCGAACTTTGGAAGAGAATTACGGTTGCCTGCAGATTTAATCACCGGAACTCCCCCTGATGTCCCACGCAGTGTAACGGATTACGCAAATGACCTGCGTAACAAGTTAAATGATGTGTATGAGCATATCAGGCAATCCGGACAACAGATGTCTGAGAAGATGAAGACCCGTTATGATTGGAAGGCAAACAGTAGGGGTTTCGATGAAAGTTCTCTGGTGTGGTTGCATAACCCAGTGCGGAGCAAGGGAAAGTCCCCGAAATTGCAAGCAAAATGGGATGGACCATACCGAGTTGTGACCAGGATCAACGATGTCACCTACCGAATACAGAAGGGTCCGCGAGGTGCGCCTAAGGTTGTGCATGTAGACCGATTGGCGCGATATCACGGGACTAATGATGCTCGGGACGAGCATGTCTAAGGAGGGGGCAGTGTTACGTCGATCATCTAGAATCATCGAGAAACCTCGCTAATAACTGAGAAGTACGCGTGAATTCTAGTAGGTACCTAATTCCATTCTGTAGGTAGTTAGTCCGCCACCCGTCGTCGCGGTACTTGCATTTTAATTTCGACCGTATGCCTACGGCGTAAAGTAACTTCTTCTTTGTTGGATAATTTATCTTTAACTTTATTTTTTTTGTTAATGTTTTTTCTGGATGCTTTATGGAATAGTAGCGAATTTTCTCGAATATCTTTTGTGTGTTTGGGGTATAAAAGGACCGGGAGAGGACGAAGCGAGTCAGTCTACTTTTAAGCGAGACAACGGAAGGTTCGAAGAGATTTCAAGTGCGCTAAAGTGTTCAGTAGTGTTTTGCGATTGTCTATAAGTGTTTTACGAGTAATAAAGTTATTTCGTGTGTTCAATTGGTAGTGCTTTTATTTATCCCATACCCAGCTCGTAACATTATTATAATCACGTTAAAAATAGGTACCTAATAGTTACAGAAATGTTTTAACCGTTGCGTTGCCTAATTGACTAGTCACAGGCAGATTGTATGATTTATCAATTCATTGTAAACTAAAGGAAATAGGTAAGGTTAGGATGAAACCGTGACCAAATGCGCGCGTGCCGAGCGAGCAAAGTGAGCGGTGGGTGCCGCCGCCGCCGCAGCGGCTGGCGAGCATTTCTTCCGAATCGCTCGCAGAAATGTTTTCAATATTGTCTAATTATCCGATAAAAATAAAGTTTTGCAGCGTTTCTGTCGATAACTTTTGTAGCACAACATGTAAATAAATATCGATGTTTGTCAAACTCAAACTCAAACTCAAAGCATTTATTTTAATTAAAGCTGTATAGGCACTTTTGAATGTCAGAAGAACAATTCATAAAAACAAAACTACGAGTGCAATACGTCATTCCGAAAGCCACCACGCCGAATCACACGCCGCCGAATGCTAGCAACAACGAGCACCGCGAGCACGAAAGCACTCAGCGACGCACACCGCTACAACGAATGCACGAGACTCCGAACTCCGAGACTCCGAGGATATTCGATACTCTGAACATCGATATTTAGGTCATTAAATACTCTGAACATCGATATTTAAGCATTTTGATATCACGACAGCAGTTTTTACGTATTATTTGTGGCTATTATTTACTATTTGATGACAATTTTAGAGTAAAATTGACGATGAATTCATTGGGGATGAGTTACATTTTAAACTTAATGAGTAAAAAAAATAGAAGTAGGTAATAGAATATCTTTTCTGATGCCAAGTGTTAATATTTTAGAAGTTTACTGTTTGAATGCAAGTTACAAGATGCTAAAAATAACCACCATGCTGAGTTATAAAGGGTGTAAAAGTACCCTTAACGCAAACCAAGGGCACTTGTTCTCCCCACCACTGCGATATTTTTTTTGTTCTAGACCATACCTGGGAACCCCCTAGTTACGGAGATATTAGGGGTCGAAGTTCAAAATTTTTCACAGGTGAATTTGTAAATACTAGTTTTTCAGGTTATAACTTTACTTAAATTACCTCCATGACCCGTTTACTATTGAAAGCATCCACTAGCACAATGTTTTAAGAGTGCCACATTGAGTTTTACCGTAAATTGTGATTTTTGACCCCAAAAAAAGTAGTTTCCCAGGTTTGGTTCGTATGTGCCAGTACAGATGTCGCCACAGGTTGCCAAGCTATGACATTTCATGAAAAAGGGTTACCCAATGAGTATGTAATGGGTTACCCAAGGAAGGGGTTACCATCTTAAAGGCTTAACCTTCGAAATTGACTTTTATGTCTTCGTGTCAACACTCTTTTTTTATTGAATTATTTCTACTTTATTAGTCGCGTGAAATAATAATATTATGATGACCGCTTTCGTTTCAGAATTAGGACTCTGATTGTAGGGTTGTTTAGTTTGATAGGTTTTCTTTTTTCTGTTTAGGTATCTGTTTGCATTTTAAAACGCTTACCTTTGCAAAAATTTAATAAAAACAATGATCAAAATACAGAAAAATATTTTTATTTTCTATAAACATTGTGTAGGTACATAATTACCTTTTAACATTTTTATTAAATAAAACTTAATAATAGACATTTAATCGACATGGGTCTCTATTATAAATATTCTATCTAATGACTGTACATAATATTGTATAGTATCAAAAAAACATTCAACTTTTGTAAAAATACATTTACATAGGTACTTGTTTAATATCTAGTCACATGTAGGTACATTAAAGTAATTATGTGTTTTGTCAATAGAAATATATTTTTTTCGTCTGAATTATTATATGAAAGACCTAGGCACTATACTTTGTTTATTAGGCACCGATATACCTACCTACTCTAAAACAAAAAATAATAATACCACACAGGCTAATACAAATAAATAGGTAGGTACTTACCAAGTTAAATTGGCAAGGTTGAATTTCATAGAATTACCTATAGCTGATGCCCACATTTACCAAAAGTAGGAACATAATCACGTTTCCTTTAATTACAATAATGATGAACGAATACATGATACCACCGAGATTGTCTAGGTACATAGGTCCTTACTTGTCGGTAAATGAGGATAAATAAAACATTGTTTTTTGACATGGATGAGGATATCTCAATGATGCTATGATAATATCTCTTCCTAAAAAAAATAAGTTTATTTTACTTATTTAGCCACAAAACAGGTGTCTCAATGAATGGTAATACTACTCATTATTTTATACTCTCTAACTACCTAATTAATGAATGACTCATTCATAAATATCTTTGCTATTTGAAGATAATGATATTACTATCTTCTATGTCATTTTAATGACAGCACCTAGATATTTTACAATAGATACCTACGACTGTCTTTATATTGACTAAATTAACATTAAACTCACGTTTTTAAAGGGGGTTACCAGATATTACTGAACGCCAGCTACTTATCAAGTGCCTGCCTACTTACATAAAAGTTAATAAAATACAGGATAATATTATCTGAGCCCCTAATAAGCTTTCTTTGGCAGATAAATTATATTCATAATTCTGCAGCACTTGTCACCTCGCATTAGCTTAAAATTAAAAAAAAACTTTGTTTGGTCTCAGGACAAAAATGTTATTACTTAGCTGGTACTCAATAAAAATATGGCAACCCCAATCGATAACCTATATTTGTACATAATTTTGTACCCAAAATTGCCTTGTTTTTACTCGAATTAACTCTGACTATAATAAACATTGTTAGAAATATAGAGCACAGACTAATTGAACTAATTAATGAATAATTTAATATGCATCATAAACCCAATGATTGATCGATAGGTAAGTACCTACTTAGATAGTTATTTTATACAAAAGATTCTTTACTTCCAGCGAAAATAGGCTCAATTCATTAATAAAATTAAATAGGTATTCAGTCAGACTGTACATAGATTTGATAAAGGGCACTAGCAGTATACCTAATAAAGCAAAACATTAAATCATCTAAAAGTTAAAACCAAACAACGGACCAGATATGGATAATACCAATTTCTTTTGCAATTATATTACAACCTCATGGTGACTAATTAATATACATCTAGGTTTTATTAGAAAATTCATTTCAGTTGGTGATAAAGATAATGCACGTCAATTTTATATGGTATACGCCTTGCATTAAGTCAATTATCTATTTTATGATAATCAACGCTGATAAATTATAATTATTACCTAGTGAGAAAAATGCACCACGTGAACGCGTTATGTGGATAGCGCAGCGCTGCGGGACTGTGGGACTAATAAAAGTCGTGAATGTGTATTTTGGTTTTAGTCGCAATTTTCAACTATTTCACGAACAGACCGGTTTCATTCATGTTACTCCGTTCCACAAATAACCAAACATTAAAAATCAAAGTTCTCAAAGTAAAATTCTAATAATATCAGAACCACAGTCTACCAAAACATAAAATCTTTTGATACGAATATAACGAAACAGAAGCGGGTAGAGTAAAGTTTAAAATAAGTTGAATGCATGCAGCAACCCGAAAGTAGGTCGCTTACCGTTATGCCAAGAGTCTAAAATTAATAGTTTATTATCATAAAAAGACAGCTTTATCTACATTTAAAACTTCCGTGTTACCTAATCTAAATATGTAACAGTTTCTAGCTGAGTCTACCAGATCTAGCGTCAGTAATAACACCCCATAATTCAATTATGAACTCGTCTGTGAATCCAAATTCTTGTAAGTCACTATTGTCAATGGCGTCTGCTAGTTGCATAGAGTTGGCTTTCCCTTCGGCCAGATCCCACATCTGCGATGCTAACTCAGCGTCGTTGATGCCCATGAACGATTCCAATAGGCTGTTGATTTTCTCGATACCCGCTTTCGATTTATCGTCGTGCTGGAAAATTAATAAATATCAATTAAATTATCGTCAATTTCAGTTTGCCTTAGCGATATGGATGAATATTGTGAATTTGTTACTTACAGTTAGTATGTACAAAAACAATTTACAAGGTACCTACATTGTTTACCTATCTTTCAATTAAATTCCAACTCTATTGCTAACTAGTGACATCATCTTTGATTCCGTATAACTTGCAAACGTGATTTCAAGCGTTCTTGCTATAAGTCTAAAACTGACACGTCTAAGGTACGGTACCTATATAAGATTTCTTTTTACCCGACTGCGGCGAAGCCAAAGGGAAGGGTAATGATTTTGGCAGTCTATGTATGTATGTATGTTTGTATGTTCCACCGTAGCGCCTTGACTACTGAACGTATTTTAATAAATGAGGTGTCAATCGATTCGTAAGATTAGTGCGGGTGACATAGGCTATATTAATTTTAACAATTCTTTTTATGATGGAATTTAAATGTCAAATTCTAAGCTCGAAAAAAATTTAATTGAGATAATCATAACATGTTTGGTATCAAATGAGAGGTCTTGGCGAGCACATTACAAATACGTATATTATATTATAGTTTTAGTCAACATACACGTTTAGAATGCGGCCAAAAAGTTCTCGCGGTCTACTCTGCTATTTACTCGTACTATTTAAATAGCAAACCAACATTCAGTAGAATTTTACATCATGAAAGTAATTATAACGGATTTATTCAATAACACTAAAATAAGATTCAAATAAAAATATAAGTTTAAAAACTAAAACCCGACTACAACAGGTATCAGTGGCATAATGCGACTACGGCGGTCCTCTATAATAATTTGACTTATATTTAAATAGAAATATACAAATTCAGTATATGAATATCAGACAAGAATTATTTTCTTGTTTTCTACTTTTAAGAACGCGGTTTGTAGTCGGGTTTTATTTAAAACAACTATACCTCCTACATTAGTAATTCTCAATATATTTGGCCATGCTGCGTTAGTCACGAATTTACGTCAGCCTCGAACGTATTATTATAAAACCTGGCAATTAAAAAATGTCCTTTCTGTCGATGTCAAGGTAGTTTTTCTGTTGTGTTTTATGCTCTACATTTGTAGTGACTCATAATAACAACCACAGAATTTACTACATTTAACTGCTGGTACTTGACATGTATTGGTATTGTAAACAGCGATATGGTCCTACTTTATGATTACCAATGTGTTTGATGATCTGTGCAACGTGTGTGTTCAAGTGTTTTTGGTTTTCGTAGTAGGTGATAACTTACATCATTTTCTATTGTAGCCTGACCGTTGGCCTTAAACCGCAATGTTTCTTTGCCGGAACCATAATTTTGTTTTCTTCCAGATTTTGCACCTCCTGTCTTGGGTCCTATACTTCCGAATCCACTTTTAAGGGGTTCTACCAATCGAATCGTAAAAGTAGTTCCCTTTGGAATATCTTTTAATATCTTAGCAACTTCATAATGTCTTTTGCCGACCATATTTTCTCCATCCAACTTCTCAATGTGGTCTCCAACCTGAATTAAAAGTGAACAAGTTTAATACTACAATCGGGCATTTCCGGTGAATTTCTTAACAAGGCCAACGACCACACTCTGCCAGCATCTTTATGAAATCTCGCTTATTACGCAAGATACCAAGCGGACGTTCAGTTAGTATTGCGATAAGAACCGAGCTTCCATATCGCAGCAGAATAAAGCCCACTATTTACACCATACCTCCACAGTAATAGTGTGATAAGCTCCATGTTTTTTAATTATAAAACAAAAAGTATTTTATATATGCATTATTCACTTTATTATCTTGTAAAAAAAGTCAATAGGGTACCTAGTCAACAAAAAAAAAACAAATTTGTCCGTCATATATATTAGACTAGCTGACCCACGCCACTTCGTCTGCGTCACAATAATATAACTTACAACCTTCCTCGATAGATCGACTATCCAACATAGTAATATTTTTCAATTAGCTTTCTAATGTGGAAAGAATTTTCCAAGTCGTATGAGTAATTTTTGAGTTAAATCGTAACAAACAAAAAACTAATCTTTCCTCTCTATAGTATTTGATAGAACCTTAGATTACATTATTAAAGTGAGAATTACTATAGGTGCCTATCTCTTACTGTTAAATATACGATCATCATCATCAGCCTATATTGTTGTTGTTAACTGCCTCGTTGGTCTAGTGGTCGCAAGCGCGACTGCTGTGCATGAGGTCCTGGGTTCGATTCCCGGGTCGGACAAAAAGTGCTATTGGGTTTTTCATTAGAAATTTCCCAGTAGTAGCCCGGAGTTTGGAAGTTGGCGGTATTATACCCCCGTGCCTCGGAAAGCACGTTAAGCCGTTGGTCCTGCGCCTGATCTCTCTCCGGTCGTGTCGGATTGCCGTCCCATCGGAATATGAGAGAAAAAGGAACAGAGAGTGCACTTGTGCCTGCGCACACACTTGTGCACTATAATATCTCCCGCGCCGAAGGCTAATCTCCACTTAGATTGGCCGCCGTGACCGAAAACGGTCAGGAGGACTATTATTATTATTATTATATTGTTCCCACTGCAGGGACTCAGGGCCCCGAGTCTGCTATTCAATAGTGTCAGAATGATTTATCACTGATCTCATATTTGTTGATTTTGACAAGTTTGGTGTTGTCAAAATCAACAATTATGAGATCAATGATAGACCATTCTGACACTATTGAATAGCAGACTCGGGGCCCAGGCCTCACCGTTCACCTTCACCGTTTTAAGAGCAGTGGCACGTGATGAAATAAATTACACAAAGTAATGCGCCTGCCTGGGTCCGATCCGAACGGTAAGTCGGAGCCGCCACCACTGGGCCGCTAGTGCTCACAAAACAATATACAATAATACCTTGTAAATATTATGGTGCCATAAATATTTTAAATTTGAATTTCCCGAAGGCCAGAATCTCCACGTACTCGTATCTCCACATCGGGACGCGAGGGCCGGCGGACCGCGTAATTATTTTGTCGCGCGTACATTTTCACATTGCGATTATCTTCTAAGGTATTTGTTTAAACTATATAGAGTAAACGGAACAAATATTCTTTATTAAATTTCCTTTCTAACAAACATATTTATTTAGATATAGATTAATATCATATGGGTTAAATAAGCTTCGCAAATAATAATTTATTTAACCTAACATTTCAATAGTAAAAGATGGTTACAGTGAGTCAATCTTAGTAGATAGATGCTGTCACGGACTTTTTCGTAGAACTTTTAAAGCGGAACATTTCTTTAATACACAATATTTGCATAAGTTAAACCATTTTCGCAGCGCACGCAACGGAAGCTCTCAATAAGGAATATCGTTTCCCGTTTTTGCAACATTTTTCATTTATGCTCCACTCCTATTGGTCGTAGCGTGATGTTATATAACCTAAAGCCTTGCTCGATAAATGGACTATCCAACTCAAAAATAATTTTTCAAGTCCAACCGGTAGATCCTGAGATCTTAGCGTTCAAACAAACAAACAAACAAACTCTTCAGCTTTATAATATTAGTATAGATTACCAAAAAATATTGGACACGCATTTTTCTTTTTTGACGTAAAAAAACAATGACGACGATACATTGCTTTAAAAACTCGTGTGACGTCATACCTACTCTAAGAAGTTAGTGTGACATTTTTTAGCGGTTAGTAACGTCACCAACCCCCACTCAAATCATTGACGCGTTTTATTTTCGTCATTTTTTATTGATTTGATAAAACAAAAAATACGTATTCAATATTTTTCGATAATCTAACAGACGGACTACTTAATTAGAATCACATTTTTTTTTTTATTAAACAAAACTTGGAAGCAGGCGGGGTTCATTTGAATATTAAATTATGAAATGAAAATAGAATGGACTCCGCCTGCTTCCAAGTTTTTTGCTTTTCAGTTTTTCCAGTCGGGTTTTTTAGCTTATTAATTCTTGTTTTTCTTCGTTAATTTACCTATACATGCATGCAAAATAGGTACCTATCTAGTTCATAATTTAAGGTGGAAGCTCACATCTGGCCCGCGAAATTCTAATTTTCTTACGTTTTTGGCAATTTGCAGGCCAGTGCTTGGTTGTATGTTTATGAAAATTTGATTTGCGACTGTAAGACGTATGAAGTTACCGAATTATAACCATCAAAATTATCAATACAACCCTCCAAGTTCATTTTCATGTCAAGATTGATTTTTGCATGTAAAAGTCATTCTTTAGTAATTTAGTCGTCGTTCTTTAGTAGTTAGTAATTTTGATGGTTATAATTCGGTAACTTCATACGTCTTACAGTCGCAAATCAAATTTTCATAAACATACAACCAAGCACTGGCCTGCAAATTGCCAAAAACGTAAGAAAATTAGAATTTCGCGGGCCAGATGTGAGCTTCCACCTTAATTTGGTACGGTGAATAAGCCAAGTCGCGTTCTCTAAAAACTATTTATCACGGAATGACAAATTCTAACATTCCATTGAATTGAAAAAGTTGTTTCTAGAATGTGTTAAGTCATTTGTGGTGTATCATACCATTCATACCCAGGCTTGGTTATTAACAGTAAAAAAAAATCATTATCTGATCTTTGTTATAGATATGAACTTGACGATTTACAATAATTATCACATTCCAATGTTAGCTGATTACATTATTAGTGAAGGTTACCTCTATTTGAAAATCCCATGAATAACCCTGGTTTGGTTTTGGTCAACATTTGATTATTGCAAGGATAGGTATCAAAAATACGTTTAATTATCTACAGAAAGTAGTATAATAGGTACCTACCTATCAATTTTTTTTTTTATCGTACCTCAATGTGTGTTATATTGGCTACAATAGAGCCATCCTTTATCCTCTTTATAAAAGCGTATCCAGCACCATTATCTGTAATTGTTAATCCCAAAGCATCTTCAGTTTTAACTATTTCAATTTCTTTAGGACGTCCTTTTCTGTGTGCAAATATGAAGTCTTCTAATCCTATTTGTCCACCCAGGAGTTTCTTCATATCCACTTTGTGAGTATTCAGCGTGCAAAAGAGAATCTGAAACCAAATAAGTACTCTGTTAGCTATAATGAACATAGCACTATAATAGTAATATTATAATGCCACTAACCTAATTAACCACGCCTACCTTAGGTGCGTGTCTGAGAGCTATTTTTCTTTCGAGCCTATTAATCTCTAATGGTACCTTGGATTTGTTACATTTAACATTCTTTAGACACCAATGTATTGGTTGTATTTAGCCCTATACAAACATGCGTTTACAATACTTACAAACTAGTTTTGAAACGGCCATGTTGTGTTGTTAAAACAACGTAAAACCAACTTCTCCCATTTCAATAATATTATTTTCCTAAATTTAAGTTTAATAAATTAACTAAGTATTCAATATGTTTGCTGTAAACAGGAATGTAGGTACCTAGTATTTTTAATCATTTAAGACAATATTATTTAAGGTAAAACAAATATCATTATGTACCTACCTGGTACTTAAATGATATTTGTTTTACATATTATTATCAAAACGTTCTATTGATTGAATTGCGACCACATGACAGTGTAAGTGCGAAATGCTTGCATGACACGGCATGCGTTGCAGGTATGACCGCGCTCCGGTCCTTGACCCACGTGTAGTAGGCCATCGCACAGGCACACATACAGCGGCGAAGCGTATCTGCAGTCACTTGCCGCGTTTATATGAACGAGAGACTGCGCCCCTGGGCTGATCCACTTCCTGGCTGCTCAGCCGTGCGTACATCCGCACACTGTCACATTTTCATGCTTACCCACATAGTAACACAGATTTATCTTTACTAAACATTTCACGTAATGACATTGCTACAAAACGTGAAAAGTTGAAGAGAATTATTTTTCCTGGCAATTTATGTTTTGGTTAGTTATCTCACTAATACCAAACTACCAAGTTAGTAGGTCTACCAGCTAAACCGTATAGCTATGATGATGACTTGACTGATAAATTATCACCTGTTCATTTATATTCAGACCCATATTTAGAAAAACTATTGTTTTAGTTAGGCCATGAACCTGCTTGGACGAATACTTAATAACATTTTAGTCCCATGTTCAACAATACTGGCGCCTTGCGGGCGACAGATATTATAGTGAATTGGTGATGCACTATCTAAGATAAGATAGAAGAATGTCTTACTTTGTTTTCCCTGTCACGTTATTTCTACAAGCTAAGCTACATATTACCTAACACACTTTTAGTTGGCGCTTTTGTTATAGCACCCTAGATCACCTTTATTCAAAACCTAGGTAGGTAGGCGTGTCATGATTTGGGAGTCCAATAGGGGATCAGACAAAAAAAAACTAATTAGTCCGTCAGATAGATTTCCAAAAAATATTGGACACGTATTTTTTATTTTTTCACATAAACAATAAATGATGACAGTGCATCGAAAACTCGTGAACTCCTCGAAAACGTCACTTAATAGTAAATTTTTTAACTACTAATGACGTCACAGGGCGTCAAAGACCATGGGGGGGGGGGTCCCCATGATCTTTGACGCGTCTTATCTTTGTCAATTTTTATTAATTTGTTAAAACAAAAGCACGAATCCAATATTTTTCGATAATCTAACTGACGGACTAAAGAATCATATTTTTCTGACTCAGTCCGATCCCCTATTAGTATAAAATATATATCTGACGCAGGTAGGTACGTTGGTAATTATCTGGTGGCACGGCAGTGCCCCCGGCCATTTTCGACCTCCTATAACTTCGTTGTGGATAAAGCCTGAATTTTTAGTAACCAATTAGGCATTGTATAAACACGGTATATTTGAAATTTCATTAAATTTGAACCAGTAGTTTAAGAATTATAACTAATCAAAGTTCCTTAGTTTTGTTACTCACTGACTGACTGACTGACTGACTGACTGACTGATTGACCGATCATCAAAAGTCTAAGGCACTTCTAGCAGACATAGAAGCTTCAAATTTAGAACACAATTAGTGTTTAGTGTATAAACCATGGAAAAACTAAATAAGTATACAATTTCAGTCTAGTTTTCTAGATAAACTAACTGCATAAATAACTTTGTAATCCCATATAATTGTATAGGATTACAAAGTTAAAGTTAAATTTTCAGTGAATTAATTTTACGAGTTATTAAATTAAACATACTTCCTAGTTTCTGATTGATCTGAAATTTTGCACGTATATGTATATCGCCTATCAATGCAATATTATGATGATATGGAACTGATCTGATGATGGAGCTGGAAGTTGACCATAGGAACTCCATTTTAGAATATCATAACCCCATCGAGTTTGGACTCGTTTGATTCGTCTTGTCGAGTAGTTTGTCTTAAGATGGTGTCCAGGGTCTGTTGGTGGTTGGTGGAGATGGAAGGTGGCCATAGGAATTCCGTTATAAAACGACATAGCCCTATCGAGTTTGGACTCGTTTGATTTGTCTTGTCGAGTAGTTTGTCTTTAGATGATGTTCAGGGTTCTGAATAGTTCTGATGATTGAGCTGGAAGGTGGCCATAGGAATTCCGTTATAAAACCACATAACCCCATCGAGTTTGAGCTCATTTGATTTGTCTTGATGAGTACTCTGTCTTTAGTTGGTAACCAGGATCTGAAGATGGAGCTGGAAGGTAGCCATAGGAACTCCGTTATAGAACGACATAACCCATCGAGTTAAGACTCGTTTGATTCGTTTTGACGAGTACTTTGTCTTTGGATGGTCTCCAAGATCTGTTGATGGAGCTTGAAGGTGGCCATAGGAATTCCGTTATAAAACGACTTGACCTTGTCGAGTTTTTACTCGTTTGATTCAACTTGTCGAGTAGATACTTTAGCAGTACTTAAAATCGATGAATAAGACTGCTTCAAATTCGAATAAACCTATGTATTGTTGATTCATTAAACGAAATAGATAGAATGAGAGACGCTATAAAAAGAAATGAGATCCCACCAAAAACAAAACGTGTAAAAAAAGTCAAGCCGAGCAACTCACTTTTACCGTAAAAAGTAGTGAGATCCATGTCATCCATATATTAAGTAACTGACTTGGTATTACATGGATCTCACTATTTTTGGCTTGGTTTTTTTTACAAGTTTTGTTTTTGGTCTACTTAAAATGGAACATTTCAACATACTTTTTACAGTTTGCCGAGTAAATTACAAAAATGAAGTGCTTGTCCGGTACTCTTTACTTTACATAACCACCTACCTACTTGTATACTACCGCTAACAGTTTGACTAAAATGGTGTAAACATTATCTTCATTCTCACGACTATGTCCGCGTCTTGACAACGAATAAGCCTTGAGCATTTTCACAAGCCGTGAAATATCAGCAAAATTAGCGTCCGTGCCATTTTCGATGTTGACCTTTAAGGCGTGACCAAAACGGTCGTTGGACCAAGTCGGCAAGTCGGCATTTTAATAGATAACATAATCAGCAATATCATAATATTGATTATCTACAAGAATTTATAGAAAGTAATAGATCGTTTTTAATGTAATGACAGCTAGACCTAGGTACATTAGCAAATAATTAAGTTACGACATATTCGAGTCATTAAATGACTCGAATATGTCGTAACTTCTTGTCTAATGTTTATTAAATTATTGGAACGTAAGTAAGTATAAAGAAAACAATTTTGTAATGTTATTTTTACAAGTCTATAATTTCTTTTTTTTTCTAATTTCTATAATAGGACAAGAAGAACTGCTAAGAGACACATAAATCCAAATAAACGGGTAGCCCTTTCAGGGTTACCCCTTTATATCGGGATATCGATTTCTGGGGTTAACGCCTGTATTTTGTGAGAAAATGTTAACCCATACAAGATGTAACATGCGTAGGTACTTACTGAGCTAAATAAAATGCTGACTGAAAGGATTAACTAAACCAAAAATTAAATTGTTTAACATTACGGCTCATGCATTGGTAAATGCACATGGTAGGTAGTTAAAATTTTATCAATCAAGGTAAGTCTGCAACTAATTCCTTTTATTTTTACTGATAACTGAAAAAACAAAACAACTAAGTAGGTACTTGCTATCACTAGTATGATAGTCTCGAAAGTTAAAATTGTGTCATTGACTTGACCAAGTCACCAATCAAAGGCAGAGAATACCTACCTCGCATGACGAGTCATTAATAGTTGTTTTAACACAGATTTAGCGGCTGGTACCTGACTACCAAAGTCATCCAATAAACTGATTGATAATAATATTACCATAACTACATTGAGTCACAGTCTCAAACTACAGAAATTGTAAGCAGAAACAGCGCTGATTTCTTTATTCACAAAAATATGGAGGAGGATTAGCATAACTAATTGGAAAGTAATTAATTTTGACTGGCCTGTTGGTCTAGTGGTTAGTGACCCTGACTGCTAGGCCGGAGGTCGTGGGTTCGATTCCCACCCAGGACAAATGTTTGTGTGATGAGCACGATCATTTGTTCTGTGTCTGGGTGTAATTTATCTATAATATGTGTGTATTTAGAAATATATAAGTATGTTTATCAGTTGTCTAGTACCCATAACACAAGCTCTGCGTAGCTTGGTTGGGACTAGATGGCGTTGTGTGATAGTTGTGGAATATTATTATTATATTATTATTATTAATTGCTTTAGCAATTATAAAATTTGGTGAGCCAAAAAACAGCATTTAAATTTCGTGGGCATACAAAGATTTTGTTTGCAATTAAAAAAATCAGGCAGCAATCTTTGTTCCGCGAATAATTTTGATAATGGTCAAAAATTTAATCATAAATAGGCAGCATAACATGAATTTGTTATAATAAACATTCAGGCCGCAAAATAACTACTTGATCAGCAAGATTTCATGATCGATTAGCAGAGAAAGCTAAGCAGTGTGTTTGATCGGTATGCATATTTAAAACATGGTAAGCAAACAAAATAACTAATTGGATTGCGAAAATTGGCAATGTACGTTAAAAGTGGGTGGTTAGGTTAGAACTGACGCGCGAGCCGAGCGAGCGAAGCGAGCGGGGTGGCACAGCGGCCGGCGAGCGCTACATCGAAATAGGTCGCAATATCAGCATACTGGTGGTTATATGCTGCTTAAAATGAACTTTTTTGCTTACCAAAATTTTATGAAACAGGAGCAGCTCATTGCATTATACATATAATGAATATGCTGTACAAAAATATTCACAGCCATCCAGAATGACATAAATTGCTGATTGATTTGGAAATGTTTGCTGGCCATGAGTTGCTGATCGATTAGCTATTTCTGCTCACAGATTATATTTTTCTGCCCACCGAAATACGAATACTATTGTTACGTCGGTCATCTAGAATCTTCGGAAAACCTCGCTTATAACTGAGTAGTACGCGTGAATTCTAGTAGGTACCTAATTTCATTCTGTAAGTAGTTAGTCCGCGCCCGGCGTCAGCGGTACTTGCATTTTAATTTCGACCGTATACCTACGGCGTAAAGTAACTTCTTCTTTGTTGGTTGGTTTGTTGGTATCTGTTTATTTTTTGTTAATGTTTTTCTGGATGCTTTATGAATAATTGGGAATTTTCTCGAATATCTTTTGTTTGTTGGTGGTATAAAAGGACCGAGAGAGGACGAAGCGGGGCAGTCTACTCTTAAGCGAGACAACCAAAAGGTTCTAAGAGAAATCTAGTGCGATTAAGTGTTCAGTAGTGTTTTGCGATTGTGTATAAGTGTTTTGCGAGTAATAAAGTTAATTCGTGTGTTTAATTGGTAGTGCATTTATTTATCCCATACCCAGCTCGTAACAATTTGGTGTCAGAAGTGAGGGATAAATAATGCCGATTCTACCCAAGGTCGACCGACACAGATAGTATTCGTACAAGGAGTCAGCGACAACAAGGTATGGACCAAAGGCGATTCGGAGGCTCCCCGACGCAGACACCGGGTGGTGTCAAGCCTACTTCAGAGCCAGTCGCTGGGTCATCTGGCGTTTCTCCAGCACCAGCAGTACCTGACTTGTCTGCCTTAATGGCCCTGCTGCAAGACCAGGCTCGTCAGTTGCAGGAGCAGCGGCAACACGATAAGGAGAAGCAGGCTCGTCGTCAAGATGAACAGGCTCGACGTCAAGAAGAACAGGTTCGCCAGTTGCAGGAGCAGTAGCAACGGTGTTCAAACAGACCCAGAGAAAGTAGTCGCCGTCAAGGATTAGCCAGTGCCGAAAGACAAAACACAGGTCAAAGCATTTTTGGGTTTGTGCTCCTACTAGCGCCGGTTTGTCAAGAATTTTGCCGACATTGCGAGCCTCTACACAAACTCACTGAGGAAAAGAAACAATTCTGTTGGGACGAGAACTGCGACGCCGCATTTCAAGAATTAAAGGGACGTCGTGCAATACTCCTATTTTGGGATATCCTGACACTGAAAATGACTTTATAGTCGACACAGACGCAAGTAATACTGGAATTGGGGGCGTGTTATCTCAACGGAAAGGGAGTCAGGAGGTTGTCATAGCTTATTTCAGCAAGTCTTTGTTCAAACCGGAAAGAAATTACTGCGTAACGAGACGACGCACTGTGCCAGGCAAGAGACTAAGGAAGTAGTGCCCGTGAGGATGCATAGAACGGCTCTCAGCGATGAATGGAAGGAGACCCTACAACAGGCTCAACAAAATGACTCGGACATCAAGTCAATCATCGACTGGATCAAAGCTGGTGCTCCGAAACCTAAGAGACTTGTCGATTGATGGGTACACACAAAACCAGGACCACCTCTTACCACCCACAATCTGACGGAAAGGTGGAATGTATCAACCAGACGTTGGAGAGATATCTGGCAAAAGTTGTGGAAAGCAGGCAAAAGGATTGGGACAAGCACATACAGCCGTTTCTTCTGTCCTATCGGAGTGTAGTTCACGAATGTACGACTGTGACTCCAGCCTTCGCGAACTTTGGAAGGGAATTACGGTTGCCTGAAGATTTAATTACCCCCTGATGTCCCACACAGTGTAAAGGATTACGCAAATGACCTGCGTAAAAAGTTAAATGATGTGTATGAACATATCAGACAATCCGGTCAACAGATGTCTGAGAAAATGAAGACCCGTTATGACCGGAAGGCAAACAGTAGTGGTTTCGACGAAAGTTCGCTGGTGCGGTTGCATAACACAGTGCGGAGCAAGGGAAAGTCCCCGAAATTGCAAGCAAAATGGGACGGGCCATACCGATTTGTGACCAGGATCAACGATGTCACCTACCGAATACAGAAGGGTCCGCGAGGTACGCCTAAGATTGTGCATGTAGACCGATTAGCGCGATACTACGGGACTAATGATGCTCGGGACGAGCATGTCTAAGGAGGAGGCAGTGTTACGTCGGTCATCTAGAATCTTCGGGAAACCTCGCTAATAACTGAGAAGTACGCGTAAATTCTAGTAGGTACCTAATTCCATTCTGTAGGTAGTTAGTCCGCGCCCGGCGTCGGCGGTACTTGCATTTTAATTTCGACCGTATACCTATGGCGTAAAGTAACTTCTTCTTTGTTGGTTATTTTATGGGAATTAGATGGTTCCGAAAAACAAATTAATCTCCAGCGATCTGTGGCCGACTATTATTCTAATTAACCAGCGTTCTAATGAATTACCGACAAAAAACCCAAAACATAAACGTCACAGTCAGTCAGTTTTTATATCTATGACGTATTGTGATACCAGACATTCTGAACATCATTCTGAAGTTCTGAATCTCAGCCAAGTTGTGAAACTGACTGTTATATTTTTGACTGTTTCAGATTTGGACATTTTGATGCATGTGCTTGATGATGACAAGCTAAAGATGTACCTTACAAAGTTACAGCTACCTACTAGGTCTTTATGTAATCTTGTTTTGACTAATAAAATTGATTCTTATTTTCTGAAGTCAGTTCTGATTTAAAATCGATTCTAGTTGTTTTATTTACAAATGATGATGTTACAATAATTACTGAACGTCGATCCTAGAAAACAGAAATATCATCAAACAATAACATGACTCAGGATATGCGATGACTTCAACCTTGTTTTCCTTATTCGTTGTTTCCTTCCTACATATGATATGGAATTTGCGTTTATGTGTTTCTCTGCTTTCACATTGAGTATTAATTTGATCATCGTAATACCGTACAGCTATAATAACAAACGCAAACTTCTAGAACCTGTTGTTTCAATAGCGGACTTCTCAACGGCGTTCGAGAATACCGCTTCTCAAACGCTGCACAACCCAGCTGAATTCTCCTATTAGGTACATACATAGTAGAATTCTGCTGGGCTGTTCAGCGTTTGAGAAGCGTCGTCGAGTCTTCTTGTCGCGTATTACCCAGAACCTGAATACTGAGATCCACAATCAGTGCGTCCTGCCTGTTAGGGGTTGCAGGGCCGAAACGTGAACAGTCACGGTACGGTTAGTCCATAAATTCAAGGTCGCCCAGCGAGTTATGCTTGGAGTTTATCTGAGGGATCAAATCTAAAACTATTCCGACAAAGAACCAAAGTTGTCGACATAGTTCACAGAATAATGTAAGCTGAAGTGGCAAAGGGCCGGCCATATTAGCCGTAGAACAAATGACTGTTGGTATAGACACGCGCTTACGCGGCTAGCGTAAGCTGGGTCACCCTCAGGCGACATGTAGGATGTAGGTGGTCGGTAGGGTGACGATCTACACGACGAGCCACCACAGCAACCTT
The DNA here is from genome assembly GCA_932274075.1 of Diarsia rubi. NCBI lineage: Eukaryota > Metazoa > Arthropoda > Insecta > Lepidoptera > Noctuidae > Diarsia > Diarsia rubi. Next base: position 12,529,190 of record OW026418.1, on the reverse strand, counting down.
GTGGAGATCCACAAGGTGGCTGGACTGGCTGATAGCGACTGGATGAGCGTTGTCGAGAATAGGCCTAGGCCTGACCTGATCCAGCACTGCTGTAGGCTGATGATGATGATAGCTATAATATATTAACTACTAACAAACTTGTTATGATACTAACTAGCTTAACTGCCTTTCCTACCCGCTTAGTGGCATAGCTTGCTTTATATGCATATTAATAAATTTATGCAAAAAGTTCCATCTAAGGGAGAGGACGCCTGTGTATCTCAGCATTGTGGGAATCCTGTAAGCTGATTAAAAAGTAGTAGGTGTTAGCCAACCTATACTTGGATATTATGTAAATCGTTAAAAAAAAAACAAGATATTAAATATATAGCCAGTTAACTTGCATTTAATTTTAAGATTACACAGATATATTTTGAAAATTATGTCAAACGATACAGCGCTTGACATCAATCGATTGATCAAATAAAATTGCAATCAATACTGTCAGTGCAGGTACTACAATTTGTTTTTTATTGGAACAAGCCCGCCACACTATTCCCAAACTACTGTAACTCCTGAAAGCCAAAATCAACAGTAGCGAATACAAGAAAAGCACCAGAGACAATGAAGCTCGACGTAGTCCAAGACAAACGATTAAGGGTATCACAGCTGTACTGGCTTTTAATTTTCACCTCCTACCGGCAAACGACTGTACTACAGAAAAATGTACTAAAGACCAGAAATGTGTCGCTGAGTGGTCATCGTATTTGCCTCATTGATTTTGTTCCTCTAGGAGCACCTACAACATAATCTATACTTATACAGTGTGATTCTTTATAATGTGCACATATCGAAATGAGGGAATCTATGCTTAATTTTATCGATGGAAAAAATATTTAAAAAAATCTAAATATTTTTTATGGAATTTTCAAAAATGTTGTCCGCTGTTGTGACCCCAATGTAAACAAAACGGTGTAACTTTTAAACTAAATTATCTATCGCGATGAAACAATTTTATGTAAAAAGTTATGAAAAAAAAAAGTTTTTTTGATCAAAAAACGTGTTTATTTTCAATTGAGGGTAGTTTTTTTCCACAATTTTCATTTTACGAGGACGCCTAATTGCTTCCAATCATTATGGAGTTTGTTTCATCGCGATAGATAATTTAGTTTAAAAGTTACACCGTTTTGTTTACACTGGGGTCACAGTAGCAGACAAAATTTTTAAAAATTCCATATAAAATATTAAAAAATATTTAGATTTTTTTTAATAATTTTTCCGTCGATAAAATTAAGCATAGATTCCCCCATTTCGATATGTGCACATTATAAAGAATCACACTGTATTATAAAGCTGAAGAGTTTGTTTGTTTGTTTGTTTGAACGCTAAGATCTCAGGATCTACTGGTTGAAATTGAAAAATTATTTTTGTGTTGGATAGTCCATTTATCAAGGAAGGCTTTAGGCTATACAAAATCACGCTAGAACCAAAAGGAGTGGAGCATAAATGAAAAATGTTGCACAAACGGGAAACGATATTCCTTATTGAGGAGCTTCCGTTGCGTGCGCTGCAAAAATGGTTCGAGTAATGCAAATATTATGTTTGAAAGAAATGTTCCTCTTTAAAAGTTCTACAAAAAAGTCCGCGACAGCATATTATGGTATTAATCTATATCTAAATAAATGTGTTTGTTAGAACAAAATAATTACGAGGTCCGCCCTCGCGTCCCGATGTAGATACGTGGAGATTCTGGCCTCCGGGATGATGATAATGATGATGATTATCTAAGGTTCTATCGACATATAGGGCTAAGAAGGAACATGGGTGGTTTTTAGTCAGTAGAAGTCTGACATTCCCTTTTGCTCTGCCCAAGAGCGGGAGGGGTTATTTGATGATTTCCCACCCCCAAAAAAAAAAGTTCTATCTAATATTATAGAGAAGAAAGATTAGATTTTTGTTTGTGACATTAGAAAGCTAATTGAAAAATATTATCCATAGTACATATTTTTCAATTAGCTTTCTAATGTTGAAAGATTTTTCAAAGTCGTCCGAGTAATTTTTGACTTTTTATAACTAGTCGATCTATCGAGGAAGGTTGTAAGTTATATATTATTATGACGCAGACAAAGTTGCGTGGGTCAGCTAGTTTATGAATATAATTATTTTAAATACACTAAAGGAAGTAATAACCTAGCTTTCATCAGTTATTTCACTGAGCACGGGTACTCCTACGTGATACTACGTGGTATGAAGGTCTGATGATGACCGGGTAACTGCTTATCGGTTCTCAGTCGCAGAAATATTTTGAATGCCCTTGCTTTTACCTTTTATCTAATTGAGAACGGATGCTTCTACATGATCAATTCTGAAGGTCTGATGAAGACCAGCTAAGTGCTTATCGGTTCGCAGTCACGAAAATACACACATCAAAAGTGTCTAGGGATCAACATATATTTTTGCAATAACTTTTCTCCTGATTGATATTAATTAAAATTTTCTTTAAGGATTCATCAAATAAAGTGTTTTCGTTTGTCACAGTAACGATAAACCAAGTCACCTTTGCATTAATAAAGAAATTTGCCATTTTCCTAATAAAGGGATTTTTGACATTTGAACCACTAACATTAAAGTTCGAAAAAAAGACTGAAATAACAGTTTTCTTTAAAATTTTATTGGGTAACTTAAACAATTAATAATCCGTGTTTCTACCGCGAACACTAACAACACAAGAACATCGGTTTGGCATACTCAAAATGAGTTCATCCAAATCACGCTGTGGAATGGCCGCCCATGTTCGTTGCAACAACAAAAAAAGGTCTTCTTGCGACTGGATACCCTCCATATTCGGCAGAGCTCTTCTCTGTAGCATATCCCATGCATGCTCAATCGGGTTCAAGTCTGGCGACTGAGCAGGCCAGGGCAGGACATTGATGTTAGCTGCGGCGAGAGTCTGTCTTACAACTCTTGCGGTATGCGGTCGTGCATTATCATGCATTAACTGAAATAAGGGACCGATTTGCACTTGTAGAGGAACGATGACGTCTGATACAATCGTCTCAGCATAAATTTGAGCGTTGAGGTTGCCTCTGATCCAAATCAACTCAGTTCTTCCGCCGATCCAAATACCCGCCCATACCATGATGGTTCCACCACTATAAGGATGGACTTCCTGGCAGGATTTTAATCGCTGTTGGCGTCCAGGGGTTCTCCAGTGTCGTATACGTCTTGTATCCGGTCTCATACCAAAACGAGACTCATCAGAAAAGCACACGAAACGCCATTGTTCTTCTGCCCAATTTCTGTGTTCAAGAGCCCATTGATATCGAATCCTACGATTGTGCATTGCTATAGGTGGTACCCGTAGCGGTCTTCGGGAATGAAGGTTCACTTCATGCAAGCGGTTTCTGACTGTTTGGTCGCTAATTAAGTTCCCTGAAGAGTGATGAAGCCTCACGGCTAACATCATGGCGGTTATTGTTGGAGCTCTTCGAGTTTAGATTTGAATGTATCGGTCTTGTCTCCGTGTGGTGCAGCGATACCGTCCTCCATGGCGCTCAGCCACGGTACCAGTGCTTCGGTAACGTGTCCAAAGTCGACTGATAACACTCTGACTTGTATTCAGAGCTAAAGCCACAGTACGTTGCCGGGAACCAGCTTCTATCATTCCCACGGCTCTGAGCATTTCTTCCCTGCTTAAATGACGTCGCCGCTCCATAATAACGTTGGTTTTAATCAGTAGTTGGGAAACAGTAGCACTAATAATGTCTTCAATGCGTTGTATGTTTTTATAGGGAAAATATTGACAGCTGATTTTCATCTTTTACTCGAATTTGATTCACAGTTCCTGATTCAAATTATGAAATGCACCAAAAAGGATCCATATAAATTTATAAAATCATAAATTTATTACAAAGCCACATCTCAATCTCAAGAAATCCGCATAAAAATGCTTGATCCCTAGACACTTTTGATGTGTGTAGTTTGAATGAACTAGCTTTCAACTTTTTTCTATATGATACTGTCTGATGGTAACCTATAAGATTGTCATTCCATATAGGTTCTCAAGATTTAATTTTGCGGGTGAAACTTCATTTGCGTGATAGGAACAGGTACCGTTGAAATTCCCCTAAATAACAAATTGTGCTCAATTGCCGTTGTTTATCAATGTTTCATTGGAAAGTTTCAAGAAAATTGGTCAGTACCTACATACCTATTTCAAGTTGAAATAGGAAATTCAAGGAATAAATACGTTCTTAGTTTATTTAACTTTGGATATTCTATGGTTTACACTTTCCATCATCACCCACCTAGCCTTATTCCAACTATGTTGGGGGGGGGGGGTCTTACCAAAGCTAAGACTAGTAAGACTGGTCTGCAAACAGTCATATCAAAGGTAAGACTAGTAAGACTGGTTTACAATCAGTCTTACCAAAGGTAAGACTAGTAGGACTGGTTCACAAACAGTCTTACCAAAGGTGAGACTAGTAAGACTGGTCCGCAAACAGTCTTACCAAAGGGACGACTAGTAAGTAACTGTCACAAATCCCGCAACGAAATTAATCCAATAGGCACACAGGGACTTATACATTTCTGCGTGAATACTAAATAGCTTGTTCGACTGTACTACCTACCTATACTCATCATGACCACAGCATAATTATGCCACCATTGCGTCTGACTCAACTGTGTTAGGTACCTACTTGACAAGCATTCAGAATAACCAATACAATTAATGTCCCAAATGCGAATATAGAGATAATATAGAGCAAAACGGTATAGAGCCTTAATAGAGGAGAATGATGAATTGATGACCGAAAGCTAATCTATACATATAATAAATCTGTAGATTTTTTTTTTGTACATTGAAAATATTTAAAAAAGGCATCGTCAGGGTGTTAAAGTATAATTTTAAATAATTTTTTCATAATGTTGTGCTACTAGGTACTTCTTTGAATATCAATGACGCATTCTTTATGGCGTATTATGTGCTCTTATCAGTGCGCTGAACGCTACGTAACTACTTAGCGGCTGTCCATGAAATGCTTGTGAAGGCAAATGTTTACTGATGACTTGGCTTTGGCCTTACTTTAATTTTATAGAAGAATATGAAAATATGACGAGGCTGAATGGTCTATAGATCGATGCCTGCCTTTTAAATAGGCGAACGAAAAAAAAAAAAAAAAAAAAAGAAGGCAAATGTATGTGCCTTCTTTTAATGTTATGTTGTGTAGATACCTACATTTAATCATCCTTATTACATTTATTTATATTGAAAATAAAACGATACTTGTTAATGATGATAAGTAATAATAATTCGGTCCCTCGGTCCCTCGGTTCGGTAGTCCCTCATCAAGACTACGATTCAGTAGTCACCACAACCGTGGTTCCAGGTAGGTATTCATCCAACCAACAATGACTCAGAAACTTGTTGCTCGAGGAATGTTGCTCTTCCAATACAAGTTTTTAAACTAATTAGATACTTACCGACGGCTTATTAGGAAACAATGAGTCTTACCTCGTCTGGTGGAAAGTCGTAACATTCTGCTATTTTTTGATAAAGCTCCTTGACGTTGGAAAATCCAGAGATTAGGCCGAGGGGGCTGCCGTGTGCCTGTTGACAGTGGAACACCAACTGTGACTTCTGTGATCCATTGTTGTTATCCACTCCGTTAGCCTGCTGATGAGGGTCCTCAGTGGGAGGCTGTGGCACTGGTGGCGGCGTGTATTTAGGAGGCTTCTTCTTAAACAAAGACATAGTAAAATAGCACTACGTAACGGTAATAAGTTTTCCTTTAGCGAGAACGTCAGTGCGCACACATTCTCTAACCGTGCACAATATAATTTTAATCACTACACAGTCGCTTATCATGAGAGAACTTTAAAATATATCGTCGCGTCATAGCACATGATAATGTTATCACTCAATAGCGATATTGGGTTAGATTATGCGATGTTTATTCGAGAGTACACTAGAGACGGGCTGCGTGCGACGCGGAGTGCGCTCTGCCGACGACAATCGAACGACCGAACGACTGACTCGGTGAGTTGCCAGTTGCCTCATTGCCTGGCCGGCTCGATGCTATGACGGCAACGAAAATACGGTGCGCACCCGCGCCTCCCCCGTACCGTTGGCACTTCTACGTCATCATAATTATGATTAAATTACAAAAGCAGAGTGTTTGCTGACTGGGAATCCAAGCAGCTGGCACAAGTACGTTTCTTTACTTTCATTTGTACAGTTAGTGAGACTTTAATGCCTATCCTTTTTTTTATCTCGAAAAATATTTTGTTGATATCTTCCTCTCCTGCAGGCTTCTATTCTCCTGGTAGTTTGTGCCGTAGTTGTACTCTAAACTGTGTGATAGAACGAATGAGAAACTTGCCGCTTGTATTAATGATTTAATCATTATTACTCGGTAAAGTCACATTTGTTACGGTAGCGAATCTTATTTTATTTAACATACAACCTGCCAGCCTAGCCCACGAAATTCGAATTTTCTTACGTTTTTTTGCAATTTTCCGGTCAGTGCCAGGTTTTATGTTAAATAAAATAAGATTCGCAACCTTAACAAATGTGACTTTACTGAATAATAATGATTAAAATCCCTAATACAACCCTATTTTATTTTACGTAACATGACACTGACCGGCAAATTTCAAAAAACTTAATAGATTTCTAATTTCGCGGTCAACCTTGAAGGATTCACCCTAAGATGGAAACGATCTCATAAGTTTATTTTTGTTAATAATAGTACATCTTTTATACTTAATTGTTTTTTTTACGGAAGTAGTTTTCCCGACAACTTGAAATTTTTTATCGAGGTGGATAAACTCTGCCCTACAATAAATAACTTCCTATACTAATATTATTTTACCCATACAAAATTATTCCCCAAATTATAGGGAAAAACTTCAACAAATGGCAACCCTTTGACACACACAACAGCAGACAAAAAGTTGACTCACTTTAGATGTTCGTGGCGCTCCGTCTTCCTTTTTTTCTTGGTCTGAGTAGGTACACGACATGGAGATAACAACAAATTTGTTCAATTTTAGGTTAGTCGTACTTGAGCTACCGAATAAGCAGTTCATAGAACAATGATAATCATGGCATACTTTAAACAAATTTCAACAATTAATGAACTTTCGTTCCTGTAAATTTCAGTATTCAATTACGGCTACAACGAAAATTCTAGCAAAAACAAGAATATGTCAGCAATTCTCTAATAACCCGACCAAATTGAAAGGTCACGTAAAAGCGGAAGCGGCCGTAGCATACGTACGCTCTTCTTCGCAAATTAGTAACGTAGTATCTAATGTTTTGTACAGTTAAACAGAAAACGTTATTCGAGAAGCCGAGTTTAAATTTCTTTAAGTACAGGTACCATCCATTACCTATAAATTTCTACTAGTTTCACATTTTATAAATGAAAATGATATTGATTAATTATTGTTTTAAACAATTTTAATCAAATTCAGAATTATTTCAAGTCAAAGTAATTTTAAAAAGGTACTTAATTAATAATCTGAGTAAATTATATAAAGTGTGATTTGAAATCAATACAAATATATTGTTTCTGCTTGGTCAAACTAAATATATTATATTAAAAATAATCGCAGCGCGTGTAGCTCCGTGAGATGCAACGACTAGGTATATGCGTTGTCTTCCTTACTCTTTAGCTGTAAGTTGTTTATTACACTCTATGGGCTCAAACAAATGAAACAATCAGTCGTGAAACAAGTGTTTTGGAAAGAAGTGCTTGCTTGTGATTTATGTGCGTCTGTGAGTGTTGTGAGTTCATGTTTTTATTTTGTTCGTTAAACCAGTATAAAATAGTCATTCAGTTTAAGGTGGAAGCTCACATCTGGCCCGCGAAATTCTAATTTTCTTACGTTTTTGGCAATTTGCAGGCCAGTGCTTGGTTGTATGTTTATGAAAATTTGATTTGCGACTGTAAGACGTATGAAGTTACCGAATTATAACCATCAAAATTACTAACTACTAAAGAACGACGACTAAATTACTAAAGAATGACTTTTACATGCAAAAATCAATCTTGACATGAAAATGAACTTGGAGGGTTGTATTGATAATTTTGATGGTTATAATTCGGTAACTTCATACGTCTTACAGTCGCAAATCAAATTTTCATAAACATACAACCAAGCACTGGCCTGCAAATTGCCAAAAACGTAAGAAAATTAGAATTTCGCGGGCCAGATGTGAGCTTCCACCTTAAAATAAGGTACTAACGTTTTTTAATGTGTATTACACTTAATACTGCTTGTCCTTTATTTTTAAATAGTGACATGAATGTAACTTATTTATTTTACATAATAAGATTTACGGGAAAACGATTTTATGGGATTTTAATGGGAAAAGGGCGTGAGTTTATGTATGTATGTAGGTATGTGTATTTAGTGTATGGTATTTAATATATGTGAATTTAACTAAATATTTGTTATCACATGTAAATGACCGAACAAAACTTTGTTGGATTACTGATCAGTGATTATTAGTGATATTAGTAGATTATAATGATGGCAACAACAACAACATACAGAACAACAATAAAATCACAACAAACAGAACAACAATAAAATCATTGAACATGAGTTCAAGTTTAAAGATTATATTAAACATACCTATATTATAATGGCAAGAAAGATACACAAACGAATTATTATTTACACAAAAAATTTAACAAAATAGGTATTACCATACCTATTTTGTTAAATTTTTCGTTCTACGTGCTTTTAAACATTACTTAGACGCAACGTCGACTCCATTCAAACTCAACTCACACTGCAAATTGCAAGCTTTATGTCGTGTTACTTAGAGTGGATATTTCAATTTGTACGAGACTGATTTAACTTTTTTATGCAACTGTACTAACAAAACATCCATATTACCCCGTTCATTTATGACGGTTTCACTTTTGTATGGTACGGCCGCTTTTACGTGACTTTGCAATTTGGTCGGGTTATTATATTAGAGAATTTTTGACATATTCTCGTTTTCGATAGAACTTTCGTTGTAGCCCTATTTGAATGCTGAAATTTACAGGAACGAAGGTTCATAAATTGTTTAAATTTGTTTAAGGTATGCCATGTTTCTCGTTATTATGGGAACTGCGTATTCGGTCGCTCAAGTACGACTAACCTAAAATTTAACAAATTTGTTGTTATTTCCATATCGTGATAAGTTACACAATCGAAAATTCCTGACGTTATAAGCGTTTACCACGGGCATATTTTACAGCTGTTTGTTTGCTTTTAAGTGTAATGGTTTGCTTGCAAAATCGATTTTTCTGATTTTTGAAACCATTCAATTACTTTGGTTCACGTCAACCAAATCTAAAACTATCAATTAAACAAATTCATGTCTCTTATTGTTATTTTTTACAAACTTCTACATTGAGTCGTTCTCGAGATCTGGGAAATCACGACACATTACCGCAGCAAAATCTTGAAAAACTTCAGAACCATAGCACACACAAATTTTGCTATTCACACACATTTACTACGCAACTAGAGCTATCTATTCATGTATTTGGTTCCGGTGAGAAACGATTTTTGAAAAAAGATTTTGCTGCAGTATCGTTTAAAACATTACCCCAGCAAAATGTTGTTTTCTCAAAAAACTCTAAAACTACAATTCACACAAATTTTGCTATTAGTAAACAAATTTCTCCTCATGACACACAATTTTTTTTTATAGTCTCATCTCTCTAGAGCACAACATTTTGCTAGGGTAACGCACACCGATAATTATCTTTTGCGGTACATATAACGTGTTAATAGAGTACATTCGACTAGAGGGCCGTGCTGAAAACGTTTGGCTGGCACGGCCCCTTATTTTTGCAAATATCTTCATAAGTACAGAGGTATATCGAAAAAGAAAGAGGTAGGTACCTACAGAGGCGAGTACATTGCATTGGTGCTCACCTAAAACGCAAATTCTGGGGGGCCGTGAAAAAAAACCCTCTACTAATTTATTAAATGTTATGCACAGACTCGACAAAACTGTATAGGTACTTGAAACTATCAATTAATAAAATATTTTATTTTTCAAAAATCCTATGGAAGGTAACCTTGTTTTTCCGTCTACAGTGCGCTACCACTGGGCCACCGCTGCTCCTGTACATAGTTCTCAATAAATAAAAGATGGAAATGGATGTGTTTTTTTATTAGTTCAGCACTAAGTTTACGACGAGGCTACAGCTTTCTTGGGTGTGGGTTTGCCCTCCTTGAAGCCATTGCGGAAACGCCTCCTCACAATCTTCAGGTGACGCATGCGGCCAGTTCCGGTGGTCTTCCTGCGCTTAGCCTTGACTGACCAGTGGTCTGAAAACAATAAAATTTGGGAATCAGCATTAATGTTCTTGTAATATCATGTTAATTATCGTATCATAGTGATTAATGGATTGAAATTTAAAATATTATAGAGAGATGCGCATGATTGTTGCCGTTCGGTTTAAACACTGCTTCATATATTTCTACGAAAATTCTTAAAATAGTTGCCAAATTACTGAGTTCTTTGGGATATTAAAATCGCCAGGTTTAACATGTTCGACTCCGCGCACGCTGTCGCACACCAAATCTTTGGCGCCGCGCAAACGCGGGCAGTGAGGGGCGAACGGCGGCACACGAGTAGAGTTGCGGCCACTTGCGACGTCCTTAGCGAGAGGCCGCCACCGGGCACCGGTGGCGTGTCGCGGACACTGAGTCTCGAATGGACGCTACTAGCTGCACCACATGTGCGGCGATTCCATACTAACCTAACCTAACCTACCCCTTTCTCAACTATGTTAAGGATGGCTGGCTTCCAGTCTTGCCAGATGTAGATGAATAAGTACTAACATTATACATGGAGCGAGTGCTTATCTTACCTCTACAAACAAATTCTGCCCTCTTAAATGAAAACTCAGTAACTCCAAAAATGCCACTTTGTAATAAACGCGGTTCAAGTTTATTTGTTAAATCGTTTTATTACAAAGTATTTTAGTTAGGTTGAAAAATTCATTTTTATACAGGTTGTAAATTAACCGTTCACACATACGTCAACCAAACATTCTGTACATCAAACTAAGTACCCCTACGAAACAATTTTTTTTTGGGGTCAAAAATCACAGTAAAGTAAAAGTAGAGTAAAGTTATAACCTGAACAACCAGTATTTACAAAAACAGCTGTGCAAAATTTGGGACTTTGATCCCCAATATCTCCGTAAGTAGGGGGTTCCCAGGTATGGTCTAGAACCAAAAAATGATGATGATGATGGGGGAACAAGTGGCCTTCGTTTGCGTTAAGGGTACTTTTTAACCCTTTATGTTGTAAAATAAACAAAGCTTTAATTCTGAGTATAAAGATTTTTTTTTATTGTTTTTATCTAATACTCTCAGTAATACCATTAAAAAGAAGAACAAGTTAAAAAGAAGAAGTGTTGTCTAGGTTTTTTTGTAGAGTGTGGGGTATCATCAAATAACTCCTCCTGATGTGAGCAAAGCGGAAGGGACTTCTAATGACTAAAATCCACCCATGTTCCTTCTTAGCCCTTTGTGACCAGGGCCGCGGTATCTCTTTCGAACAACCGGAGCCCCGGCAGGCGACGGCCCTTGCGGGCCCAGCGGTGTCCAGGCTCAAAATACTTTATTGTTTTTGCAGCTAAAGGTATCTTTGCTATTTTTATTACATAGTATAAAATAAAGTCAGTCCCGCTGTTAGTACCTACGCTTAGATCGTTTAAAGTATGCAAAGGATTTTAATGCAGTTTTCAGCAATTGAGTAATTCAGAAGGAAGCTTTGTATGTAGTACATTGCAACCGTGAGAAGCCGAGCAGGTCGCTAGTTAATTAATAACAGTGTCCAACCATTATTTTGAGGAGCCCACTTTTATTTGCACCCCCAGATACTTCCATATGTCATGACAGACACTTCACAATTATCACAAGTCTAGCACAATGGTTTCATTGAAAACGTCTTAACCCATTACACACAATCGAAAAAGGTTAGCTTAAAAGTAAAACCCAGTAAATCAATAGTTGATGTGGTTAAGCTATGTATTTTTTAAATAAATATTAAATCTGCAGGCATCATAAGCCCTTTAACTAAGATACTGTAGTTCATTTATGTATAACATGATACATTTTACGGAAATTTTACATAGAACCTCAGTATATGAAAAAGCTGTGTTATAGCCAAGGAACACATATTTATACAAGTTCATGATCACATATTACAGTAAATACTAAATAGTAATTTACTGTGTTCAAACCTAAACATTTTGTCCCACATTGTTTTTCATTAAAAATCTCTCGATTTTTAGCAAAATACTGTTTTTATCTAAAATATCTCCTGTCTAATGGTGGTTGATACAGAAAAACTGAATTAATAATTTTCCCAGATAGCAATTGGTTTCCTTAGTTCAATAAACAAAACTAGCCAAAAACACAATAACTGAAGATACTGTGCTTTCATTTACGAGGGCAGAATTAGTATTAGGTAATACAATACTCCTTGGTAAGACAAGATGTCATAGGTACTTTCGGCTACTGAATACCTACCTGTAATTTGTGTCAAAGATCTTCAAATAACAGTTGGGGCCAATGATTTCACATCCATCTCAGTGTATAATGGAAACTCAAAACAAAAAAAAAGTAGTTTAAAAATTAAAAAACCCGACTGAAAAAACTGAAAAGTTAAAAACAAGCACATTTTAAATTAAACAAAACTTGGTAGCAGGCGGAGTCCATTGTATTTTCATTTCATAATTTAATATTCAAATGAACCCCGCCGGCTTCCAAGTTTTGTTTAATTTAAAATATGCTTGTTTTTAACTTTTCAGTTTTTTCAGTCAGTTCTTTTTTTTGTTTTTAAACTACTATTTTTATTTCCAAGTTTTTAGTTCTTTTGTGTGTTTGCAGATGATTTAACTTTTGTGTTTGTCTAAATGATTTGTGACTTGGAATTTATTTTAAACATTTAAGTGTCATATATTTAAGTAATCTCCTTTTAAAACCCTTCATTTTGATACCCTACTCGACGGTAATAATTTTTTTTTATTTTTTGAAATACGCTTTAAGGCCCCCAAAATCCACTATCTTATCTTTTTTAATTTTAATGTAGCCAGTGATACTCACGCCATCAAGACGAATCTAACGACGTATATTTTATTCAAATCCCTTCATCCGTTTAGGAGTTGTACGGACATACATACATACGCGCCAAACACATAACCCTCCTTTTGAGCTTCGCTGCAGTCGGGTAATAATCTGTATCTTTTTCTTTGACAACTAACCAAATCGACACTAGCCCATAAGCTGGTGCTGAATTTCAGTAAATTAATTATGGTTTAAAGCTCAGTAATTGACAAGTTGAGACTAGTATACTGACATTTGTAACAAAGTGTATGAGTTTACATGATCAAACAAATGTTAGTAAAGCATTTATCATGATCAAATTTCTAATTAGTGTACCTACATTATACAAAGAAACATTCTAAATAGGAAATATTTCTTCAATCAGAGTAGGATTGTCAATAACCAAGCCTTTCCCCAAGTATGTGGTTGGCTTCCAGTCAGAAAATTCTACGGTATATCTGTATTTCAGATATAAGCAACAATATCACCTACGAGATTGTAAGTAACAAACACAAAAATGTATGTATTTAAGGTTGAATTCATGTTGTCAGTTCCGAATGAATTAATAAATATTTTCATTGGTCAGGCAGTGAGTAAGGCAGTATGTTTAAAAATGTATATGAAAACTACTGCAGTTTTATTACCATCAGACCAAGTTAGATTTTTAGGCAGGTCGGTGGCAGGGGTAACAATGAGACTCTTACTTCAATGTTTACTATTAAAGAATTAATGGTTATAACCACAAGTTCTTTCAATTATGTTCAATATTCATTTTAATCAATGTGTTTAATCTATATTGTTTCACACAACACTAGAGCTAGGAAGGCCGGTATAGTGTACTTACAGGAACGCAGCTTAGCTGCGGGGTATCCGCACTGTGCACATTTGGATTTTTGGATGTGGTACGAAGACCTGCCACACCTTCTGCACAAGGTGTGTGTCTTGTTACGACGCTTACCAAAGCTCGAAGTACCCTTCGTCTGAAATCAATATTTACAGGTTATGTTTGGAAACCCATCAGATGATCAATAATATACGTAATTTTATTACTACATAGTCAATTCACAAGTCATTATTTCAAAAATAGATGGAAATGTTATCTTATTTACGAGATTAATTGAGATTTTAAAAATATAACAACTATACAGTACCATCTTGTCACAATTTGACAAGCCAAGAGAAAACAAAACTGTCAGACAACTTTGATAATGTTACCAGACTAGGGAAAACTGAAAGTTGTCAAAGAAAAAAAAATAAGGCTGCGCACTGAGATGACGACGTAGAGGAATAAGCTATGGAAATAGCAGGCAAAAATCGACGTCTAAATATTTTTTCCTCTGTTTGCGTGAGGCGCATATATAGCACACTACGAGGATTTGACAATCATACGCAGAGGCATGCATCCTATTACATCAAACGATGCAAAAACAACCACAGAATAAAGGAACTCACACTCCCCTTGAATCACATCAGGCTAGACTTTGCAGGACATGGCGGATCTCCCGCCATGTCCTGCAATATAGTAATTTCTAGAAGAAAAAACGATATCGTTGTTGCACAAATAATGCATTGTGAGTTATTATTGTAACACAAATAGTTCACTGTGATATACTAATATTGACGGAAATACCACCCGTCAATATTCTAAATCAATACAAACAAAAAGAACCCGCATACCAATTGATTGCTATTTTGTATAATGGACACTGAAAGCCAAGCAATTGCCATTCCTGCTGCAAAACTTTACCACGATGTTTTTACCTCCACCATGTTGCCGAAAATTATCAAACAACATATTCAATTACACTAAAAGGTAAATCAACATCACTACATATTATAAAACAAAGAACTCTGCCGCGTTTGTCTGTCTGTTCACAATAAACTCAAAAACGACTGAACCAATTTTCATGCTGTTTTCACCAACGGGTAGAGTGGTTCTCGAAGAAGTTTGAAGTATAAAGGGTGTAAAAGTACCCTTAACGCAAACGAAGAGCACTTGTTCTCCCTACCACTGCGATATTTTTTTTGTTCTAGACCATACCTGGTAACCTCCTAGTTACGGAAATATGGGGGTCAAAGTTCCAAATGTAAATATACCAGTTTCTCAGGATATAAACTTTACTTAAATTACTTCCACGGCCCCATCACTATTCAAAGCACCCACTAGCACAATGTCACAGACTTACAGGACTGCGACATTTAGTTTTACCGTAAAATGTGATTTTTGACTCCAAAAAAAGTCGTATCCAAGCAAATAAAATTGCCTAGGTTAACTTAGTTTGATTTATAGAACGTTTGGTTCACGGATGTGTAAAGGGGTAATTTACACCCCCCTGTATGTATTAAACGCGGGCAAAGCCGCGGGCATCATCTAGTACACAATAAAATATTATTGTCAGTGTAACAGGTACTTTGATACCTTCGTGCGGCCCTTGTTTTACTTTTTTTTTTTAATAGCCTGTACTGTCCCACTGCTGGGCAAAAGCCTCCCCTAAATCCTTCCAAGTGCTCTAAGTGCTCTTTTCCTGAGCCACCTCAAACCAAGCCTCGTGGTGCGCGTCCAGATCGTCTCGCCACCTCTTTCTCTGCCGTCCGTCTTCCGGCAACCATCGTGTTGAGGATTTTGCACAGCGGTCATCGTGCATGCGGCTGACGTGTTTAACATAATGGTTTTTATTTCTGGTACAGCACAGAGAGGCAAATTATTACGAGAAAATTTGAATTGACTGATTTTTAGGTTATAAAATTGAATTGTATTCTGTCTGTCCTTGTCTTGCAACTGCCAGTGCGAAAAAGAAAGAGAAAAAATCATAGTAATCGAAAATCACTTAAACAGCTAAACAAGCACATAAAATTTAGCGGTATTAATTTAATATTCATAAACTAAATATTACAATAATAAATTCATGCGAAATAAAATTTATTAATGCCAAATTTCACAAAAACTGTATGTATGTACTACCATGTCGATCGAATCTGTGAATAGCATTTGACAATCGTTCGATCCAAAAATCTGAAACTCGAAAAAGTGTCACGATCGATTCGACTTAGATTCGATTGTTTGTGAACAGCTATGCTGAGCTCGATTTGCTCGCTGTTGTTGCATCTAAGTTTTCCTAGACCCGTGAAAATTTGAAAAAGCTTCTAATAGACACTTTATTATTAAGTTTGATGGTAATGTTGTGTTTTAGAATATAGAGCTGTGTAATAGAAACATTATGGAGTTTGCACATTTTAGTTTTGATTTAGTTGTTTTGTTAGATTAGAATGTAAGTTTTATTAGTATGTGTAAGTTAGGATTGGGTATATGTGCATACAAAAATAACTAAAGTTAAAATACTAAATTAAAATGTTCATATTTTAGTATCTAATTGTTTGTTTTTGCCTACCGTATCCTACCAATTTTATTTGTCTTTTTGATCCGATAGGTTTATGATGAAAGAGACTGATGGGATACCTCTGCAGTTTTTTTCAGTGTTACCAATGCAAAGCGAGGAGCTGGGTGCTAGAAAGTTAAAATATAATAATAACTGTCCCAAAACTAAGATCAAAATTTTTGGACACCCTAGTAGAAAGAGATGAGATCCACTTTCGAGGTAATCTCGCTCGGAACGCTTTTGAGTGGCACGTGCACAGTCTAGTTTTTTATTTAAAGTCTTTGGGTAGGTAAAAAATTTGGAACTTTGAACCCCAGTATCTCCGTAACTAGGGGTTTCCCAGGTATGGTCTAGAACAAAACAATGATCGCAGTGGTGGGAAAAACAAGTGACCTTCGTTTGCGTTAAGGGTACTTTTACACCCTTTATAGAAGACAAAAAGCTTGGTATTGAACTGCGCCCATCTCAGACCAAATAAAAAGTAAAGACGGAACTCTGCGAACAGCAAAGTGAGGCCTGTCAAACTACGCCTCGCATGCACGCACACACGTCTCAGACCAAATAAAAAGTTTAAGACCAAGGCGTAGTTTATGTTGTACGTGTGTGCGTTTGTTGTGTATGTACACGGCGAGGCGTAGTTTGACCGGCCTTACTTTGCTGTTCGCAGAGTTCCCGACCCGCAGGCCCGACGGGATAAATATTTACTTTGATAAATATTTTATTTTTGTTTTTTATTCAGTTTTGTGTATTTTGACATTTAATAACTTTACATTAATAATTAATATGATAAATATTTTATTATTTTTATATTGTGAATGTAAGGACTATGCGGCTCTTTCTTTTTTTCAATTTGAGCACTATAAGCGACCCACCCTAAAGTCCTTTCTTTATTATAATATTTCGGTATTGTTCGTAGTGGCGGGCGTTGAGCTTCTTCAGTTACAAGTCGACTTTCACGATGTCTGATAAATGCTTGAAACTGCCTAGATGGGTCCACTCAAATCTGTGTGGTGCTTTCTTCAAAATACCATCTCAGGCACTACATAGTCTTCATGTGTGTATTCTAAGATTATGTCTGGACTTTTTTAAGAGACACTAACATTAATACGACGATAGCCACTGACATTTAAAAAGATACGCAATAGCCCTGCTGGTCTGTAGATTCTGGTGGGTATCCAGTAGGAAGAGGATTATGTTTTCAATAGCCCTACAGATATAACCGAAATTGCAAACGTAAAAAGCATTCTTTAATAATTTTGTTATTATGCTCAGGTATCAGAAGCTAAGTAATTTTATTGATGTTTTTTAGTTACAACTTGCTGTTAAATATAATTCAACCGTGATATCTAATAATACTCGTATTACTATTAAGTAGTACTAGTATTGATACTTCTATTTTATTCGACTATTCTGCCAAAGTATCGATACTTGCTACAGTAATACTATGTTCCATGAGTGACACAACCCTAGCATTGGCAGCCATTTTATGTTCCATTCTTGGTTGTGGGTATGCACCTTTTTTTTGTAGGTATTTCCAGTCCACTATTTTATTATGTCTATGCATGTCATGTATTCATGATATCATTTATTTAGATCTTGACTTCATAAGTAGACATGTGCAAAACAGTGCACCACGAAGTGATGTTATATGTCATTACATTTTGTCCCGAGTAATATCAGATTACACCATCACTTCAAACATCACGCGTGATGTTATGATGTAGCGCCATTCGATAGCACACCATCGCGCGTTCTAATGTAATGCAATGTTCTAGTGTAATAGGACATGTTATTGAAATAGTATAGTAACATAGCAGTGTAACAGTGTGATTTACTTACTATGATTTAAATATACAAATCAAACAAATTTGATTTTCCTTCATACTTTATACCCTAAATCAACAAGTAACGGGTTTCCAGGTTTAGGACTGGCAATATTCTTAGGCGTAGGATTAAAAGTATCTATGAAAGGGTAATGAAAGGAGTCAAGGACCCATGAATATTGGCGCGAAGGTAAATAAACTAAAAAAACATCGCAATATTTGCATTTAGCATTGCGATTCGAAATAAAAGGACAGTTGAGTATTTACCTACGACCGGTGGTGGTGTCAAGGAAATATAAACCCTTTCGAAATAAAAATAGAGTTCTAAACAACATACTAAGTCACCTAACCGGGCGAAATACGAAATCGCACTCGCCTAGTTCCGGACTTCCGATATAAACCGAACATTGCCGATGTGATGCGTTCGGGAGTAATCGGGAGGGCTCGGTTCGAGCGAGTCTTCAAGTCATGTCGCGAGCTACTGCGCTGCTGCCGCTCGCGTGATGTTTAGTGTAATGGTGTGATGCTGATTTTAGTCGAGTAATGTGTCATGTTACAGTACGCGCTCGGGTGATATTACACGTGATGCATCACTCGCATTACTTACACATGTCTATAATTGTCTATTCATAAGCTGTCAACAAACACGCAAGCAAAGAGTTTATAGCACGCACGCACGCAAGTAAAGCAAGACAGAGTTGGTTGAGACTACTTTGATAATTATCTACTACGTACTACTTTTAAATTGATTTCAAGCTAGACAAGCGAGTCTTAAACTTTAAGCAAAATAACTATAAAATCTGGCGGGTTACATGATTTAGATCTTTGGTTCATTGCCAACAAGACAAACGACCCGAAGAATACATCAGAAAGTAGAGTCGAAAGGTACGTAAATGTGCAAACAAACAATAATTATAGCTGACAGAACGAGCTTCGAAGTGGATGTAGTATGCCCTGGTGCAAGCCATGGTCCGGGGCGAGGAGGAAGCAGTGATGCTAGCGAAGGAGGTGGCGGAACGCGAGAGGAAGAGAACCTCTCGTCCCAGCCGCCGCGGGAGGCGCTCCGGGCGTCGGGGGTCACGCGATGACCTCCGGCCACCGTAGACGCGGGCCTGTGGACGGTGAGTGATGGGCTACCGGCTAACTCGCCGTCCGTCCGTCTTACGATGAAAACAGGCCGTCTCGACGGCGCGTTCGTGTTCCACGCGCGCCTCAAAGAGATGTCAGCAACATGGGAGGGGCCCGAAAGGGCCGACGCCCATCGGGGCCGCGGGTTGTACACTAGTTATCGCGGCCTCGACATAGAGGGCGAAGGAGGAACATGGGTGGTTTTTAGTAGAAGTCTGACACTCCCTTTTGCTCTGCCCAAGAGCGGGAGGGGTTATTAGATGATTTTCCACCTGCCAAAAGAAAAAAAAGTGGATGTAGTATATGCTAACTCTCATGCTTATCATTGTTTTCTTAATAAAGAATGATTTGTTTTAGTTATATATTCAGCTCATCCAGTTAAAAAATTGTCTGTTATAATACTTGCTCAGCTCATAGGAGCCATATATTGTCCTTTCAAATTTAAGTTGTATGATTTTACTAATGGAAGAATCATCGAGATTTTAGAACGGTAGGTATGTTTATTAATCATGCACAAAATTTATGGAATTTATCATCTAAATGAACATGGTGTCTAATCTGTTCCATAGTTTTAAACAATGCTGCAGTCTTCAACAGTTAGTGATTCAAAGTGTTGATTAATTTTATTGTAACCCAAGGCTATTCGGAAATTTTGAATCATTTACAATATGCTGATTTCAGACATACGTTTTAGACAATTTTATTCTTAGAAAATATTCCTTCATTTGGATTTTTTATAAATGGGATCCATTCCCACTAAATAAGTATTTTACAACAAGTTAATCTCATTTTTATTTTATTTTTGTTAATATTTTTTGTAAGAACCTTGAAACTCAATTTAATTTATTTAAACAGAATAATTACCAGAGATTAAATTATCTTTTCTCTTTTAGATATCTGTGAATATGGAACTTCTAGATATTATGAAAAGTTTAACTATAAAACAAATACCAAATGAAAGTGAACAGCAGTTGTTCAAATCCATAGCTGCAGATATAGATGATGTTCATACAGAAGTAGTCTATGCCGAGTATTCTGATAAAATAATGCTTATTGTATCGCAGTATCAGAAGATCGGAAGCATGTTAATGATACAAAAAGATCAAGTTCATAGTCCTGTAGGTACTAATGACATTTATACAACAAAAGTTATTTTTGGTGCTTCAGGAGAAGAGCAGCAAGTTGCAGCGAGATACTTGGCAGAAGCAATAAAAATCACAAAGCCACTTTGTATTTTTATAAATCTTAAATCATATGACATTGAAACAGTCAAAGCCTGTAAAGACATAATATTAGATTTAAGAAGGAAAGTGGCAGAATCTTAAAATGTCATCAATAAATTCTAAAAGATTTAAGTCTCTACATAAATATTATGGTCAACTGGTTTTGGGACCTCCAGGAGCTGGTAAAACAACTTACTGTTGCAAAATGGCAGAACTGTTGCGGAAATTGGGAAGAAATGTTGTAGTCATCAATTTAGATCCAGCCAATGATAATATAACATGTTACAAACCAGATATTGACATCAGACAATTAATTGCTCTTGAAGAAGTGATGGATCAACACAATCTTGGTCCTAATGGAGCGCTGCTGTACTGTATGGAGTTTTTAGAGAAAAACATTGATTGGCTGCTGAATCAAATCCAGGGCGACAATTATACAAATTTTATATTTGATTTACCAGGACAAGTAGAATTGTACTGTCATCATAAAAGTTTGAGCAACATATTTTCTGTGCTTGCTATTAATGGAAACATACAATTATGTGTTGTGCACTTAGTGGATTCACACCATTGTTCTGATGCCG
Organism: Diarsia rubi; assembly: GCA_932274075.1. NCBI lineage: Eukaryota > Metazoa > Arthropoda > Insecta > Lepidoptera > Noctuidae > Diarsia > Diarsia rubi. The sequence goes on along the minus strand of OW026418.1, from coordinate 12,507,936 downwards.
GAAAATTTATTGCAGCTCTAATGTTATCACTAAATGCTATGTTAAAAATTGGGTTACCTCATATCAATTTATTAACAAAGGCTGATTTATTTAAGAAACATATGGATAAGTTGCAGTTTGGAATAGATTTCTATACAGAAGTGCTTGATTTAAATTATTTGCTGGGCAGTCTAGACACTGATGCATTTACAAGTAAATACAAAAAATTAAACAGTGCCTTTGTGTCTATTATTGAAGATTATAGTTTAGTTACTTTTCAATTGGTTAATTTATGTAAAGTAGAGAGTTTACTTAATATTAGAAAATTAGTGGATAAATCAAGTGGATATGTTTTTAAAGCTGAAGAAGGCAGACATATAAATAGCATGCTAGCTTGTGCCATGGGCGTCAGTGAACCAGTTGACATCAATGATCTTGAATAAAATTTATTTCCTAATGTACATACTTTTTTTTTGTCTGTAACCCTGCACTAAACCTTTTCAAGAAATTACAAACAACATTATTTGGGCTCTTTAACTGAAGCTCAGAAAATTTATTAAGAGAAATATACAAAACACTTAACTCTTAAAGTGCCACCCCCTAGTGGCGGCTAGTGGGGCAGAAATCATCAAATAAGAATCGACAACATTAAACCAGTGGAAACTACCCCAATAATATTGAATTTTTTTCCGACTACGACCGCTTTAATGCAAGGTTAAATGTGAGAAACGCAGTGTCGTCTTTCTTACACTTGTCCACGCCCTGTCTTTCATTACTTTAACCGAGACCCGTCTCAGCTCTGTCAGCGACGCGACCGCGGACTAACAGAAAAGAGACGTAGTTATGAACTACGTCTTTTCTGTTGTTAGTCCGCGAATTATTCCACTTTGCTCCACCAAGTCGCCCCCCAATAGTGGGGAAAAAGTTCCACTAAATACTATTTTAGTGGGGTAGTTTCCACTACTTTAAAATTAGGGAAGAGTTACAATATTATCCAGACCGGACGATTTAAAAAAATTGCGCGAGGGCGCGTATGCAACGTGTATTCTCAGACCAAAAATAAAGGTTTTTTAGAGGTTGATAAACTCTGCCCTACAATAATATTATCTTACACGTACAATATTATTTTACCCATACAAAATTATTCCCCAAATTATAGGGAAAAACTTCAACAAATGGCAACCCTTTCACACACAGACAGACAAAAAGTTGACTCACTTTAGATGTTCGTGGCGCTCTGTCTTCCTTTTTTTCTTGGTCTGAGCGTGTATTCTATACATTTTTTACGTATTCGTTGAATAACATTGTTGCCTCCATGATGTGTTATTTTGTTGATCACGACTACTTTTGTGTTCTATAATAAACATAATATGTGTATAGTAATGTTGCAGTTGCTGGAAAACAAAAGTGTTCGTGATAAGCAAAATTGGCGCAGGAAGAAGTGCAGGAATATGATGAAAGGAGAGGCGTGAGGTTTCTCAGGAAAAAATAATTTAAAACCGACCGCGTAGGTAGTGCGTAGTGGGTAATCATTATTGTAAATAACCCATTGAAGCTGAATTCTTTTTGTTTTTATACATATTTATCTCGGACAGGATATTGTGCCGCAGCTTTGGAGAGGCCTAGTGACGTAACTATGGGCTCGTTTACGGAGACGCGGGGCGTCGCGCGGCGCGTGCAGAAGGCTCGTCGCGTACCATTTAGTTTCGAAATTATTCAATACAAGGCGAGCGAAGCGAGCTCGAATCAAAAAGTTTTTATGTATTGTTTAACCAAGATGGCACGAGGCTGGGGGCCACTTCGCTCACGCCTGTCTATGCTGCTGGAAGTCAATGTCCGGCAAAGGACTGCGGCTCTCACATAACTACACCTTAGTTGATTTTGGCTTATTGATTTGACAAGAATAACTATTATTCAACAGGAACAATTATTTGAGCAATGTCCAGAAACATTAATGCAAATTATAACAAACTGATGGAGGCGGAAACGTGTGCGTTTCGACCGCGCGGCCACGACGTTTTTTTTTAAAAAAAACTGTACCAAGTTTATGTAAAAGTTTGTAAAAGTTGATTCCCAAAACCATAAATTTGTCAAAGTTATGGTTACAAAGTTATAAGGGTTTGAACGTGGCCGCGCCATCGAAACGCGGAGAACCGCGCGGCCACGGAGATCTTTAAAACTAAGCGTTGCAGAGACCTGCAATTTAGGAAAATAACAGATTCCAGATGTAAAAAATTTGTAAAAATATAGAAAAAAATCCTAGGTTTATATTTTAGGAGCTGTAACACTTAAACCCCATGGCCGCGCCATTGAAACGGTGAAAACCACGTTATCGCCGATATCTCGCTGAAAAAGCATCGTAGTGGTCTGGAGTTTCTTGTGATTCATAGATTTGAATTTGTCAAATCATGTAAAAATACAAAAAAAAACCCTAGGTTTATATTTTAGGTGCTGTAAGACTAAAACCCCATGGCCGCGCCATTGAAACGGTAAAAAACCACGTTATCGCCGATATCTCGCTGAAAAAGCATCGCAGAGGGCTGAAGTTGTTTGTAAAACAATGATTTGAATTTGTCAATAATTGGAAAAATACACAATAAAATTCTAGGTTTATATTTTAGGAGCAGTAAGGCTAAAACCCCATGGCAGAAACGGTGAAAATCACGTTATCGCCGATATCTCGCTGAAAAAGCATCGTAGAGGTCTGAAGTTTCTTGTAAAACCAAGATTTGAATTTATCAAATTTTTTAAAAATACACAAAATAATCCTAGCTTTGTATATCAGGAGCTGTAGTACGATATCGTTTAGAACCTTTGTTGTTTCGATAGGGTGACCATGACTTTGTGTTTACAGAAAACTTTCCACCTATTGCATTTCCCTAGAAATTCCAAAACTAGGTTTACTAAAAAATTAAAAAGTATTACGACAGTAACTAGTATGTATTACTTACCTTTGTTATGAAGCATTAATTTGAAATCCGTAAGGCGTAACAAAGTCCAAATTGTAAGAGCAGAACTTAGTTTTCCAAAGATAAAAAAAAATGTCCGAAACAGTGCTCAAATCAAAGTCCGTAGGAATGCCAAAATATAAAAACACCAACGAGTAGTCCCTACGAATTAACTGAAAGTAAAACGACGACTGCAACAAAAGGCTTTTGGCGGAGACTGCGCGACTACAGGATATCTCTTTTAGAGTGCACTTTGTTACGCCTTACGATTGGATTTCAAATTAATGCTTCATAACCAAGGTAAGTAATACATACTAGTTACTGTCGTAATACTTTTTCATTTTTTAGTAAACCTAGTTTTGGAATTTTTAGGGAAATGCAATAGGTGGAAAGTTTTCTGTAAACACAAAGTCATGGTCACCCTATCGAAACAACAAAGGTTCTAAACGATATCATACTACAGCTGCTGATACATAAACCTAGGATTATTTTGAGTATTTTAAAAAAAATTGCTAAACTCAAATCTTGGTTTTACAAGAAACTTCAGACCTCTACGATGCTTTTTCAGCGAGATATCGGCGATAACGTGATTTTCACCGTTTCGGTCATGGGGTTTTAGCCTTACTGCTCCTAAAATATAAACCTAGAATTTTATTGTGTATTTTTCCAATTTTTGACAAATTCAAATCATTGTTTTACAAACAACTTCAGCCCTCTGCGATGCTTTTTCAGCGAGATATCGGCGATAACGTGGTTATTTACCGTTTCAATGGCGCGGCCATGGGGTTTTAGTCTTACAGCTCCTAAAATATAAACCTAGGTCCTTTTTGGGTATTTCCAAAAGTTTTGACATATTTAAATCTAGGTTTTACAAGAAACTTCAGACCTCTACGATGCTTTTTCAGCGAGATATCGGCGATAACGTATTTTTCACCGTTTCAATGGCGCGGCCATGGCGTTTTAGTCTTATAGCACCTAAAATATTAACCTATGGTTTTTTTTTGTATTTTTAAATGATTTGACAAATTCAAATCTATGTTTTACAAGAAAATTCAGACCTCTACGACGCTTTTTCAGCGAGATATCGGCGATAACGTATTTTTCACCGTTTCAATGGCGCGGCCATGGCGTTTTAGTCTTATAGCACCTAAAATATAAACCTAAGGTTTTTTTTTGTATTTTTACATGATTTGACAAATTCAAATCTATGAATCACAAGAAACTCCAGACCACTACGATGCTTTTTCAGCGAGATATCGGCGATAACGTGGTTTTCACCGTTCCAATGGCGCGGCCATGGGGTTTTAGTGTTACAGCTCCTAAAATATAAACCTAGGATTTTTTTCTATATTTTTACAAATTTTTTACATCTGGAATCTGTTATTTACCTAAATTGCAGGTCTCTGCAACGCTTAGTTTTAAAGATCTCCGTGGCCGCGCCGTTCTCCGCGTTTCGATGGCGCGGCCACGTTCAAACCCTTATAACTTTGTAACCATAACTTTGACAAATTTATGGTTTTGGGAATCAACTTTTACAAACTTTTACATAAACTTGGTACAGTTTTTTTTAAAAAAAAACGTCGTGGCCGCGCGGTCGAAACGCACACGGCGGAAACTGCACTGGATCAAATGCTCAGTGAGAAGAAATATGTCCAAGTGAGGCTGCTTCATCAATACAACGATATTAAGGATGCAGCCCAAGTAGTCATTAATCACATCGCTAATTTAGAAGAAACCACCATCACTGAAGTGCATAAAAGGTTAAAATTAAAGGAATGAAATAAAATATCTTGGTTTAATAATGGAACGTTTTATTTGAAGACAAATACAACTCTTTACAATTTAAATTTCATCCAATTTTTTTTTATGTTCATTTTCTAAAGTAATGAACAATTTTAAAATTTCACAATGCAGGTTTACGTACGTAGGTTCTAAGTTATAAGTGTTTTCAAAAAGCCACGGTTCCACGTTTGCTACTTCAATTACGAAAAATGTATGTTAACATGACAAGTATTCTAATATATTTTGATTATTATATGTTGATAATCATGACCATTGTCACCAAACAAAATGTATTAATGTAGATAGTAAAAGTTATTATATTGTTGAGAATAATCTAAAACTATAGTGAATAATGGATTTAAAAGAGATAAATAAAATCTACTTCCTCCTTGGAACAACTAGTTTTAAAATGTATGTGATAATTTATAGCATGAAAATTGAGAATAACGAAGATTATCATAACAATTCAATTTAAAGTTTCGGTAACATTTAAAAAATTAACCTTTTGTGGTGACATTTAACATTATAAACAGCAAACATTATCTCCCGTATTATACGATTATTACTTTTCACATGCTTTTACCATTGTTTTACATAATTCTTAACCAAATCAAAATACATTGAAGTTAAAATTCTAAACGCTAACATGGTGTCTATTTAATAAGCAAGCAATAATTATTTAAATTTATAATATAAAGTGCATATCGCTCTGGGCGACAGCTTGCGAATACTTTGCAATATAAGCGTTCACATGCAAGTTGAACGCTCGAGCTGCAGTGCGGCGGACGACGGTCCAGCGCCCCTGCCACCTTGTGGCGACGTTACGAAGTCAGAGGCAATTACTTTGATTTGCATTTAGTGTCTTAGAACAGCGTAGTGGCTGCTGCATGTGTGCACAGCACTCAAGTTCTGATCATGAGTTGATTCTTAAAATCATTCAATTGTATTTATTTATATGTTATTGTGGCAACATATTTTGTGTTTAGTTCTGGCCAGGGTTTAAAGCGTTCAAAATTGTAAAGTCTTCATTTAGTTCCATTCCCGACTGGCGTGAACTGTGCAATTACCGTTGGAAAGATCTGAATGGAATGTAATTTTACGTAACCAATTGCGACAGTTATTCCACCATTCGAGTTATTTAGTAAGACTGTCCTTATATCCATGTTTCTCATTCCAGCTAAATTTAAGTATAACAATATAACAAATTTACAAAAATACATATAAATTGAAGAACATTCGCAGTGTTGAAATTCCCAAAAATGCATATAAATATATCACTAATAACAAATCTACGATTTCCTATCGAAATAATACCCTATAATACGAGGAAGTATCAAAATGCGAATGCTCGTTCAGTTTTAATAAACGTTTATCGTTAGACTTAAATCTATATGTTTCAGACTCGTTTCAGGCAGTCCCACAAATTTATAAGCACCACATATCATTCAATAAATGCACTTTTATACTAACAATAGTAGTTCCATTTCCTAGTTTCGTCCTTGACTGGAACATTTAATAATTAACATTTTGTAATCACAGTTCCCCCATTCATATAGCCTGTTGTACCTTTATATTCACTGCAGAGATCGTCTTATATAAAGGTAGTTCAGACATGTTTTATTTTAACAACACTCACACATATTAATAACGCCTAAACAATGACTCAAGAGATCCCAAAAACAAGTCTGAAAGTATTTTGGTTTAGTCTATGTAATCAACTACAAGGTTTTTGAAATTTATTTCTAATAGTGATGGAAATATGCGAACAGCTACAGCTTGTTTATTAAAATTTTAGAACATTCCTTGATAAGTTTTAAACAATTTTTCAAGAGATTTCATAGACCAAACCATCTTAAAAGTAAAATTTTATGATTTGGTAAATTGTAAATATACTATGTGTAAATAAATAATATTGACTTAGTACTTCATATGCTTAAAAATAAAACACACTAAGTACTAAGTCATCTCACTTTTTAATAAAACATGACTTAACAATCAACAGGTAAATTTAGTAATATATAAATATTTTAAATATCACTTGTCAAATAATGGGTGCTCTTCGGTCCTTATTCATTACTCTAAGAGATATTTTCTACCTCAATTAATAGAACCTAATTCCCTTTGGTCACATTATTTCTCTAGAAATATAGATCTTGTTTTTCAGTTTACATCAGTATTTATAGGTCTCATTATAGTAAAATACAAAATAATCGAGCCATATTCGTCTTATTAGGGTGCATTGGGGCATTAAATGGGCCTCAATATTATGTCACTTGTCTAATATTATTAATTGGACACTTATTGTGTCAATTAAAGTAATACAAAATCAGTCTCAAAATAGGGAAGTCTTTTAGATCTTCAGGCACGTATACTTTTTCAAAGTTGGATATTTACCATCCAAGCTTGAACCAAATCTCGAAAATAGATTTAGTTATTATCCCGTTTAGAAATATATTATTATGCAACCTCGCAAATACGTGCTAAAATAAACGCATTCCGACGTATTTTCCCAAGAAGTGTTTTAACACATTATGTATTTTGATTGTGTATTATGTATGTTATTTACCGACACGATTTTAAACCGTTATGTATTGCAAAAATGTTATTAGCATTTTTTTTCTGTATGACTTATAGGTAGAGCAAGCTTTCCTCAAAAAAATAAATTAATATTATTGAACTATTAAAACACAAGCCACGAAAAAACTAAACTAAGTTGATTTCAAATGAATCAATACTAAATAAAAATTAAACAATAACGAAGTTACCTTAAGAAATGAATACTTTAGTTTGAAACTGGTGCATCACCTTGACCAATGTGTTCCTTTTCAGAATTGTGGCATTGCTCCGCCACCTAAAATATATCACCATATTTAATAAGTCTGGCTGTCACCTTAACTTGTCATGAGGACAAAAAAAAGAAATTGAGTAGGAAAGCTCGGTTTGTAAATTCCGTAATTTAGTTTTCGCCATTGTATGGTTGCTGTAATTTACTCTGCAGTCACCTTAGTCTTATCGAGTTGGCCATTAGGTTCCACCGTTTGAGCAGGATCAGACTTCTGGCTAGAGCTCTTTTTCTTTCCTTTGCCCATATTCTTCTTGGCATTTTTAACAGTCTTAATTTTTTGAGGCTGGGCGGCACCTATAAACGATTTTTTTTTTTATAATTAGTCGTATCTTTTTTCGATATAAAGTAAAGTGTATACATAAGGGAATCAGCCAGTGTTCTAACTCAGGCCTCTTCACTGAATCTATTCAACTGTTTCAAATTTGTCATATCGTTTCGATTCAAAGCAATTAGCAAACTCGGGTATGTGCATTGTGCAGCAAGTCCTGCAGGAAAAAATATATACTAACCATCACCATCGGTGTCGGGGGCCGGGTCTACGTGTGGGATGCCCTCTTCTTGCTGGCGCACATCCTCAGGTCTCACAGTCTTCCTGAAAGACCAATGGAGATTCATCATTTTATGATTTCGTCATACCCATTATTCCGCAACAATGTTGTGCAAATTTGTTTATGGTAGTAACTCAATGCATGGGAGGATTAGCGTTCGTTACATCACTGAACTTGTATAGCTAAAATTATTTTACAACAGTACAGCAGTGTGCAAAAAACTGATCATTACAAACTGAAAATTTCGATACATCTAAATCGATATTACGCATACGAACGTTTAACAGTTTAACCGAATGCTCCTTAGATCATCCAGTCAATCGCGGGCGGTATTGTAACACAATGCTTTCATTGTTTACAATACGCGAATGCTCCCGGTGAGTGACCACCTTTGAAAGGCTAAGTATTAGATTATAACTAGCTGACACACGCAACTTCGTCTGCGTCGCAACTCAGACCAGGAAGATGGCGCGCTGCGAACACCAACATTGAAGCCACCCAAAACCACGCCACTGCAAGTAAACATGCACGCTCACGCACACACCTACACTACAACCACACTCTCCTAGTACTTACGTCACGAGACATCGTGTAGATAACAACGTTAAAAAATATATAACTAGGCCATCATGTGCAGTGTAGAGTTGCAAAAACAACACAGAAAAATAACATTTCTCTTTAAGTACTTGAATTATCATCGTTTTTAAACTTGTAACAAAAAACCTCAAAAAAGGATAGCAATGACGTACAGTGCGAGGGTTGCCATAATATGATTTCAAATTTCCCCATTCGATTAAAAATAAATCAATATGATTTCTTACTTCGATATTCCTGTTTTCTTTTTTTTAGATTTCCTGTAAATACTGAATTAAAAAAAGTAAATGGATAGGAGCTGTTAGAAATAGTCTGAATGATCCAGAATGGAGAAAGCATTCAAGGAACCTTTATGAACTGAGAGGATTGTATTGGTGATTTTAATCATTATTATTCAATAAAGTCACATTTGTTATTGTTGCTAATCTTATTTTATTTAACCGTTGCAACCATAACAAATTTAAGAATAGAATAAGAATAATTTATTTCTAAAAAGTAGGTATTACAAAAATGTACATTTAGGTGCAGTAGTGTTATTTCTAAACAATTGTATAATTAGTGCTTATAAGTAATCTATAAGTAAAGTATATATAACTGTTGCAAGTTACGATAGTGGCGAAATCAAATGTTAGGTAGCGACCTGCCTGATCTAGGTTTATTTAAACCTGTGTTTCAGGCCATCACTTTACATTGTATAATTTAATTAGGACAGGAAAAGTTTTAAAATAAAGTAAATCTAGGAACAAAAACCTTAAACATTAAAATTTACTTAATTACAATATGTACAGCTAAATACGAGAGGATGACATATCAAATCAAACCAGGACTTCTAGAAGTTTTTCTGTGTCCGTGTAATTAAGCGTCGCTAAATAATCAGATATTACAAAATTACATTTCCTATAACTTAGACTATAGAAGTTTAGTTTCTTGTTGAGTCTATTATACAGAAAAAATCCTAAAAACACATAAAACCGACTAGCAAAAGCATGTCTAGTTTGAGGCTTTGTGCAAACCAGGTCTTTTCTTCTCCTATCGGATGGAACTAGGCCATAGGGAAGGGTAGAGTGCTGCTGTAGTATAATGTGAAGAATAAATAATTGCCGTACTGTGAGCACATGACATGCTTTGTAGAGCAGGTGTGTAGGAAATCTAAACGGACGAAAGGTAGCAACCTTCAACCTAGAGGGAGAAGAAACGAATTCCCCCCCCCCAGGATGTTATGCAATAGGTTAGAATAGACAGACACAACGCTAAATAAACCTGTTTTATTAATTTATAGTCGGCTACATTAAATGTGAACTGTTAAATGTGACTTTACTGAACAATAATTATTAAAATCACCAATACTACCCTATTTTATTTAACATACAACCTGACAGTGACCGGCAAATTGCAATAAACGTAAGAGAATTCGAATTTCGCGGCCAACCTTGAAGGATTCACCTTAAGATGGAAGCAATCTCATAAGTTTATTTTTTGTTAATAAAAGTACATCTTTTTATACTTAATTGTTTTTTTACGGAAGTAGTTTTCCCGACAACTTGCAACTTTTTTATAGAGGTTGACAAACTCTGCCCTACAATAATTATCTTACTCGTACAATATTATTTTACCCATACAAAATTATTCCCCAAATTATAGGGAAAAACTTCAACAAATGGCAACCCTTCGACACACACAGACAGACAAAAGTTAGGTCACTTTAGATGTTCGTGGCGCTCCGTCTTCCTTTTTTTTTGGTCGGAGGCGTCGCAATATATGGCTTACAACCTTCTTCGATAGATCGAATTTCCAAGACAGTAATATTTTTTCAATTAGCTTTCTAATGTTGAAAGAATTTTCAAAGTCGGCAGTCATTTTTGAGTTAAATCGTAACAAACAAAAAACCTAATGTTGCCTCTCTATAATATTAGCTTAGATTATATTATTAAAGTGAGAATTGCTATAGGCACCTATCTCTTACTGTTAAATATACAGGGCGGAATTTTGTAATGCCACCTGGAGGGAAAGTACTCTTAATACTGCAGATAGAAAATTTTACTAAAAGGAAACATTCCTTTATTTTTGAATAGAAAGCAAACTGCATTCAAAGATTTTCGAAAATTCTCTTCTCCCACACCCGGGAAACGAACCGGCTAAAATCTGAAATTGATAACCATTTTAATACCTGGATTGGTACAAACGGCACAATCAGATGGCCTGCGAGATCGCCAGATCTCACCCCATTAGATTATTTTTTGTGGGGATTTATAAAAAATCAAATTTACATGAAATCTTATGCGAATGACATCGAGTTGAGAGTTGAAGTTCAGAATAAAATTTATAATATTCACCACAACACTCTATTAAAGGTTACTAGAAATGAATAAATAAAAAGAATAAATTTGTGTATCTAAGAGAATGGAGCCCATTTCGAGCAACTAATTAGTTAGTTTACCATTTTTTGTAAATAATTAAATTAACTTAAGATTTCCTGGTTTTCCTTTCATTTAATTTATCATGTTTGTTAGAGAGATTTCATCCTTATAATTGACCCTAACGATCGATGCAATAAAAGTACAGGTAGTATAATTTTTTCAGTTTTTAGCCGGTTCGATTCCCGGGTGTGGGAGAAGAGAATTTTCGAAAATCTTTGAATGCAGTTTGCTTTCTATTCAAAAATAAAGGAATGTTTCCTTTGAGTAAAATTTTCTATCTGCAGTATTAAGAGTACTTTCCCTCCAGGCATTACAAAATTCCACCCTGTATAATAACACCTTGTAAATATTATGGTGCAATTAATATTTTTAATGAATCTCCACGTATCTATATTAGGACGCGAGGGCCGGCGCAGCGGACCGCGTAATTATTTTGCCGATTTGTTTAAACTATACATATAGAGGTTTTAAAGCGCACAAATATTCGATATTAAATTTCCGTTCTTACAAACACATTTATTTAGATATAGAATAATACCATAAGGGTTAAATAAGCTTCGCAAAAAATAATTCTATTTAACCTAACATTTCAATAAAAAAATGGTTACAGTGAGTCAATCTTAATAGTTGTCGCGGTCTTTTTTGTAGAACTTTTAAAGAGCAACAATTTCCTTATACATGACATTTGCGTACGGAAGCTCTCAAAACAATATTTTTTTTCCCGTTTCTGCAACATTTTTCATTTATGCTCCGCTATAAAAACCACCCATGTTCCTTCTTAGCCCTCTATGTCGAGGCCGCGATAATTAGTGTACAACCCGCGGCCCCGACGAGATGTTATATAGCCTAAAGCCTTCTTCGATAAATGTACTACCCAACATAAAAAGAAAGTTCCTGAGTTTATCTCGTACAAACAAACTCTTCAGCTTTATAATATTAGTATAGATAATGCATTAAAACAACACAGAAAATAAAGTTCTTGTTCTTTTAGCAAATAAAGTTTGTGAATCATGTCAATTTTTGCTGTAGTATGAAATTTTCAGTCCGTGCCTAGTTTTGATCATGACTGTTTATTATTATGTATCCGGTCGACGCACAATGGTCCACTTCAAGGACTAAGTGCGGAAACCTGAACCCCATAAAGAAGAAGAAGAAGATGTATCCGGTCTGTATGCGGTTTTGGTGAAATTAATGTTTACTATGTTCGTAGCTTTACATTGTATCATACAAAAATATGCAATATATTAATGTTCGTGTTTACATCTTGTTTGGGGCTGATTTATACCATTAGGTACAGGTCGCGCCACGTAAGATGAACGCTGGGGGTAAAGCTGCGCATCAGGCGAATTATCGGTCTATTTGGTGGTATGAGGTAGGCGTACCGGAAATAATGCGATACATTTTTGGCAATGCTATTGGTGCATCGTTCTCAAAATACTATCGCGCACAAAAGTTTTACGAAATGGTTTTACAAAACAATTGAGAAAAAATATTTATGGCGTAAATTGTTTTATGAAGAGAGGCTGATAATCCTATTATTGATAATTTAAAACAATGCATTAAATGGACCGCAGAGGCAACAAAATGGTGCGAGTTTACAGTGAGAATAATTGTGTTTTTAATTGAACATATTTACAACACACACACACCAAACGTGTTTTAATTCCATTTAATGATATTTTGTTTAATATATTTTTCGATGTCAACCTACTAATAGGCAATATACGAAGCCGCAAACGAAAAGCTAGTTCGAAAATAAAACAATATGCCTATTAGTTTCGTGCGCGAGTGTACCCATGCGCAAACACACACCCCCCGCTTTCCCCTCATCGTAATTGTATGTGGCGCCAACTACAATTGACAATTTATTCAAATCAAATCAAAATCATTTATTTCAAGTTGGCCAGTTACAGGCTCTTTTGAATAGTCGAACAAATACTAAATTTTAATAAGCTAATAAACTAAGCTACAGTCCCACTCACAAAGCATAATAACTGTCAGTGTACTGTAGTTGCCGATTCCAAAGCGTTGGTCTCATGAGAAGAATGGCAAGAAACTTCATGGATACTCTTTTAAATCATAATATTGTTACAAAACGTTGGTTACATCATTCATATCGAGATTGGTATATTATCATGTGAGAACGATGTAGCAAGTTGTGCACGATAAGTGTCGACAGTAAAGCCAAAACGACGATTTAAAAATAATATAATAATTCAAACAAGCCGTGGCAACTAAGAGGTGACCAGTCACAACTGACAGCACCCGTTCACGAGCATGACGCATGGATCAGCCACCATTCCACTCAACCATTTTATTATCTTACCCGTTAATAGTGAGAGTAGCGGGCTTAGCTGGCTCGTCCTGTTCGCGGCGGGAACGGCGCGCGGTGCGGGCCTGGGGCGGCGCCGCGCCGGCCCCGCGGCCGCGTCCACGCCCCCGTGGGCCGCGCGCCCCGCGCCAGCCGCGCCCGCCGTACGCGTTGCGCGGAGGCGGCGTGTAGCCCACGTAGCTCACCTGCAACGAGTTATACGACACGTTTAACAGATTCCATCTCTTTATAAAAAATATTGCCTGTTTTCTTCGGAGAGTTAGGGTGTTTTTTTATTAGGAATTACGTACGTGGTCGACAACCACGTACGAAATTCCTAACAAAAAAACATGGAATGTGGAAGAGACTCACCTGCGGGTAGCGTGGTGTGCGCGTTGGGTAGCTGCCGCCACCCCACTGGCCCACCACAACACCGGCGATCTCGAGCCGCGCACCGCGACCGCGCCCGCGCGTCCAGCCACCAAGCGGACCGCCAACAACACCCGCCACGAGAGGCAGCGGCGGCATCGCGAACTCTACCTCCAGCCCCTCCAGGATCGCTTTACGCATGCGCTCCACCTGTATATGCACACCAACGAATTCTTGCATCACTTACAGAAAGAGCATAAATTATTAGTGTACGGCTGGCTAGGGGCTTCGCTGCTGCTGGGAATTTTCCAGGACGACCATTAGTATATATAATTATGCGTTTTCAATTGCAAAAGCGTTGGTTCTTCTTTATTTAGTTACTTTCATAGCCTGATATCTTATGGCATTTTGTTATGGGGACGAGCTGCAGACATTGAATCTATTTTTATTCTGCAAAAACGAGCCATCAGAGCAATATATGGTCTTCGTAGGCGCGATTCTCTGAGAGAACTATTTAAGAACATTAACATTATGACGGTGCATTGTCAGTACATCTACGAAAACATAATGTACGTGAGAAAAAATCTGCATCTTTTTAGTAAAAGAGGTGACAGACACAATAATATTACTAGGAATAGGGACCAGTTAGTTCAGCCAGGCTTCAGACTCGCCAAGGTAGACTCATATTTCATGGGGTACTGTTTGAGATGCTATAACAAAATTCCACAAAGCATTCTTGAACTGAATGAGACGAAATTTAAAACATGTATCAAACGCACACTATGCAAGCAAGCATATTACAAGTTAGACTATTACAATACCTAATTGGTGACTTGAAATTCAGACTCCTAGTTTTATCCACAACGAAGTTATAGGAGGTCGAACTGGTTCAAGAAAAGAATGGTACGGCCGTGCCGCTTTATTGCTCGACTTGGTGGGGGCACTGCTGTGCCCCCAGATTACCTTTTAATCCTAGTAGGCGTCACCGACGTCATTCAAAGAAAAGTCAAGTATTTTCATTCCATTACTGTGTGCTGAGCTTTGGTACAATGTTTTCAACATGAACTGCATTAAAACAATTGACTGCTATATCTTAGACGAAGATTTTCATATATAGCCAGGTGACTGACCTTGACCACCGTATCCAGATGGTTGTCGCAGAGCTGAGCGAGGTGCTTGCAGTGGTTGGCGCGGTGCAGGTTGCGCTGCAGCAGCTTGCCGTCGAAGTACAGCCACGGCGCCGCCACCAGCCACGGCACGGGCGCGCCGCACGCGTCGTTGGCTAGCAGCGCCGCCTCCGCGCCCGCCATCACCAGCGCACCCAGTTGCACGCCACGAGAGTTTATACCGTTCACCTACAATATTTATTACATTATTCGCTTCACATTATAGCGGTGATCAATAAGTGCCGATACATAACAGTGGTGTGATGTCACAGGGCTAAATCTTTATAATGACATTTGCAAGTTACTTTTCGAATGACGACGCCTATATTTGTGAAATGACGTCACAACGCTTTTATGTTTGCCGGCTATGAGGTATAAAAATATAGAACGTTACTGACACTTTTCACACTTACGGTCATTTCTTGCAAATGAAGTGCATTCATGAGATCATTTGAGAAAGCTGTAGCTAAAAATGCATCCAACTCCTGGCGCCTCAAAATTTGAATTTGAGATGTCATTATAAATCTGTAAGTTGTTGATCAAGGTGAAAAAAAGTTTAAACTATTCTTACATGATAAAGTCTCACTTACTAAATTGAAAATATACTGGTGTGGAGGCATAACTATAGAAAGACCTTAACTAAAATCGGTGTTCCAAAAAATGCTTCCCAGAGTGCGTGACGGTGGTCAAACTAGGTCTCTTCACAAAGTAACGATCACAGAGCAAACCGTTTAAATGGGTAAGGTGAGGTTAGAACTGTGACCAACTACGCGCGAGCGAGCGAGCGGTGCCGCGGCAGCGGCCGGCGAGCGCTACTTCCGGGTTGGGTGCAGTGTAATTACTTGGTTTGGGTTAGTGTATCCTGACACGATAAAACGGTTCAACCTATGAGACACTAGTTATGCCTGAAATCGGTTTAGCTGGTAACAGATACACCGACTGACACACTGGTTGCACACCGGAATGCTCAATACTATAAAGACAAATCGGCTCGTGCGACCTGAATACTGTTAACAGACGCCTACGGACATCTCCCATATTACGATGTTAGCAATAAGTAATAAATAAATAAATAATAATAAATAATATTCCACAACTATCACACAACGCCATCTAGTCCCAAGCTAAGCAGAGCTTGTGTTATGGGTACTAGACAACTGATAAACATACTTATATATTTCTAAATACATACATATTATAGATAAATTACACCCAGACACAGAACAAATGATCGTGCTCATCACACAAACATTTGTCCTGGGTGGGAATCGAACCCACGACCTCCGGCCTAGCAGTCAGGGTCACTAACCACTAGACCAACAGGCCAGTCGACGTACTTGTTTAGTTGTATGTTGATTATTTGTTAAATAAAGAAATATTGACGGTAAAAGTGCATCGTCTTACCTTAAGACAGTAGCTAAAATAAGCAAATGTTGCGGCACGTAGGACGTATTTAACATTAATGGAGTATCGGAGCGCAAGCAAGAGAGGAATGCTCTCATACGGCGACATTTATCATCTTGGGCAGTTCTGTAACAAGTCGATTAAAAAACAACATTTATTCCTTTACAATAGTAAGAAGTTGCAATGGAAGAACAATGTTTAGATTTTTTTTTAAATCTAAGTTACAGTTCGAACAAATTATCTTGGCAGGTCCGAACTTCGTGCAGAACGCTGCTCAGTAACATTTATTAGGAACCAAATGGTGACATGAGGTGAAGTTCGGGGGGCGGTAGTCTAGGCTAGAGATGCACCTTACATAAACACAAACAATCCTTTATACGATCAAATATTCTAATCGATTAGTTTTATTTGGAATACGTTATTATTAGTGTTTAGAAGATATTTAAGTGAATACATTAACTAATAAATTGAATTTCATAATTAATAATTGAGTTTTCGTCTTTATTAGAAAAAAAATGTATAGTAACATTATGTTTCCCCTGATAAAAGACATGATTTACTTATATTTTAGAAATCTATTACAGACTTCTTGAATAACGAATGTTTACGAACATTCAAAACCTCAATTTAAAATTGAATAGAAACATCTTTTTATTACTTAATTTCAATCGATTCGAAGAATAATCGCACTCCCACAATCCCATTGCACATGCACATGCACATCTCTTTTTGTTAACTTCGTGACCTTCGTGCAAGTTCGGCAATATTCGGTACGAGGTATTATATCTCAGTCACACGACAGCATTTGTTTGGTGTTTGTGTTGCTATCTCTGTCTTGAGCACATTCGATTAGAAAAGTTTTCGTTGTGTTTTTGTTTGTTGTTTTTAATATTACTGTTATTTGTTATTATTGGTTAGAAAAGTTAGTGGGCACTTATTTCGTCAAATATGCCACCAAAGCATAGTAGTGTCTTAAATCGCCAGGCGAGAAAAAATATTTACGATTTAACTCAGTATATGAAAGAGGAAAAAGAAAATGGAGTTAAAAATATAGATTACGTATCTAAAAGTGTTTTGATATTTATTTCATTTGTATTTTCTCACTGTATTAGATATTTTCTGATCCTATTTTTGTTTATCTGCAATAACAGTTTTCTTCGCGAGTATACATGCGTAAAAGTTCGCAGAGCCTATGTTCAGACCTGTCAAGATAATTTGATCGTACTGTGCATAATATTAATTGCATTCAGTATCTTTGCAAGTGTGTCCATAAACAAAAGTTGACTAATGATGAGCAAAATACCTAAAGATATAAGCTCACCCGAACCAAAGCCTTTGCACTGTTGGTACAGGCCATTCTAGAACGATTCCCGGCACAGTTTCAGGATTCTTCCCAGGGTTCACACGGGAATATATCCATTCGGAAATTTGAACAGTACAAGGGCGATCGATATTCACAGAGCTTGAACCTTCCTCTAAAAAAAAAACAAGCACCGTCAACCATCAAAGTTATGTTTCAGTATCCGCTCGTTTGCTTTTGGTAACTAGAGCCACCAAAATAAAACCTCGATATTTGCTCTTGGTAGCTTCAGGTACCAAAATTGTTTTTTTATTAAACGACTTTAAACTCTATTTTAAAGCCAGTAAAGTCCTTTCGAAACGCGTTTAAATCCAAATCTAATAGATTATCAAACATTTCGACGCAAGTTTGCAACATTACTTTTTAAACTTAAAACTTAACTTTTTTATAACGATTTAAATGAAAGACGATGTGTTTTTTGTGATCAGTGTCATTGTGTTTTTAAGGAGATTTTCTACTACAATCGTTATTGTTCCTTGTTCGGTATTACAAATAACTATTCTAGTTTATAAAAATGATGAAAAACATACCTATCACAACTTTTGTCAAAATAATAAACTTTACTGATTTTATTATCTTATTGTCTACACAAAACAGTAAACAAAATTACGCTACGCAACTTGGATCGATTGTAAATCAAGTTATAATGAGGGCCGGTCGCGAGTGTATAATGTCAAATTTCACGAGCAACGCTCGACGGTTTTTTAAAAATCGAAAGCGAGCGAGCTGCTTAACGATGTTATAAATCAGTAGGTTACCTTTGGCTTTTTGTGCCATAAAGCGGTGATGATGCATGTTATACAATATCGCATACACATTTTGTCTGATAGGTCTAAAGAAATGATGTATCGAAGGTATTTCACGATGATTATCATCCTCCATAAGCACCGGTAAGGTAACTTGTCGATGTGTTAGGATCGACAACATCTGAGGGTGCATGAGACCTCGCGCGTGGCGCTCTGCACATGTACGTAATACTTCAGCAGGAGCCGGGGGGCAATTGTCTTCGTTTGCTACCTGCTTCAAATTAGGGCGCCCCTGTAAACATACAACAAATACTTATGTACAACAATTTTTTTTAAATAAAATTAAGTGTCGAGCAGCTTCCACCTCTCGTACGGGACCATACACACTAACATCAGCTTAGAGGAGCGAAAGGTTCATCAAAGGATGTTATTGCTAATTTAATGTACAATTGACAAGCTGAGAGAAACTAACTGCGGTACTCAGAGATATTTAATGATTACTTAAGCCGTTACGTAGTAAAGATTTGACATACTTTTGTAAGACAAAACTGTCAAAACCTTCACTGAGTGATCGCCTAAGTAATCATTAAAGCTCTCTGAGTGCAATAGTTAGAAAGGCAAATGTGAGAAGTGATTAAGTGTCTCATTTCACACCAATTAAAGCTTAAATTAAACACATGACTCTTTTTAACATTGATAAATGTAAATAAAACTATATTTACATTTATCAAATCTAAAAGAGTCTGGAGCACGCATAAACATATTTCAGACCTCTTTAGGAGCAGATTGTGGTTTTTCATTTTTATCAGCCAGAGGAAGTGTTAGCTGCTTGGCCGCGCTCGCGTCCAAGCCAACACCGGAGTCCAACGATACTGCCGCAAGTCCTTGCTGTATCTCAGAAGATTTGTCTTCCATGCTAAAGTCGGCGTTAATTGATGCATTTGCTGTTGCCAATTTGTAGTCGTCCAAGCCTTTTTGCTGCAATTTGTTGAATTTGCAGTTTTTCTAATTATCTGAAGTGCTTAGTGTAAATAACAAAAGGGACATAAAAATACAAAAAAGGATAGGGCGAATAAAAACAAAACAACTGATTAAAAATTGGTCACTTGCACTTAGACAATAGTTACTTAAATTTAGAACTAGTGATCATGCAAAAAATATCTGACGATTTGCCAATGAATGCCAATGGTTTTGATGACGATGTAAAAGGCGTGGATGACTATAGCAATTTTATACTTGTTAAAATAAAATATAAACCTCGTGTTCAGACGATTCCGCTGCCAGTTTAGATGTGTCTAAATCGGATGGAGTTGCCTGTGGGCTAACATCAGATCTTTGATTTTTTTTGTTACTCTTGGGACGACGGCCTGAAATAAAAAATGTCATTATATTGTTTACTTTCAAAACCGATAAAGCAAACATGCCTAACGAAATTAATATTGTCTCACCAGATGCAGTTCTGTACTTCAAGAATCCATCTTTAGTCCCATTCAAGTAATATTGTACAGCTTGTTTCAATTTGGCAGCTCGGAGATCATTAAGGTCACCAAATACATCAATGCATGCAGCATCTACATCAGACGAAGGCAATTCTCGGACATATTGACAAATGGCTTTTACTAAACCTTCTGGAGGAACCTGCTGCTGAAAATATTTTATACTGGTTATAAACTTCATTTTTGATAAATCATGCCCTTTTTTTTTGGGGGGGGTGGGAAATCATCAAATAACCCCTCCCGCTCTTGGGCAGAGCGAAAGGGAGGGTCAGACTTTTACTGACTAAAACCACCCATGTTCCTTCTTAGCCCTATATGTCAAGGGTGAGGGATCTCTTAAAACATTCCGCAGCCCTGACGGGCATCGGCCCTTGCGGGCCCCTTCCATGTTGCTGACATCTCTTTGAGACGCGCGTGGAACACGAACACGCCGTCGACACGGCCTGTTGTCGTCATAGGACGGCCGGACAGCGAGCTAGCCCATCACTCACCGTCCACAGACCCGCGTCTACGGTGGCCGGAAGTCATCACGTGGCCCCCGACGCCCGGAGCGCCTCCCGCGGCGGCTGGGACGAGAGGTTCTCTCCCTCTCGCGTTCCACCGCCTCCTTCGCTAGCATCACTGCTTCGCAGAAGGAGGCGACGGCGTCCCATTCCTCCTCGCACCGGACCATGGCTTGCACCAGGGCCGGGCGCGAGAGGTCGCCGCCGCCAATTGCCGCTACGAGAACACGGCGGGGCTCCGCCCAAGCGGGGCACATCTCAACGGTGTGCTCCACCGTGTCCTCCGACCGATCCTCACAATGGTAGCATCCGGGCGTTTCCTCCCGCCTGATTCGGTGCAGGTGCCTCCCGAAACAGCCGTGTCCGGTGAGGACCTGCGTCAGACGGAAGGTGAGGGCGCCGTGGCGCCTCTATAGCCACTTCTCAAAGAGGGGACTTATCGCCACTATCGTGGCGTGCCCTGCACGGGGTTGCGACAGTCGCTGTCTCCATGTCGCCATGAGATCGCCCAATCATCAATCATCATAAATCATGCCCTTAATGCATAAACTAACTTAAGTCAACTTATGCTTTTTTTAGCTAAAGTGACTTAATAGGAGATTTTTTAAATAAAGAACAGACAAAACACAATAAGTGTCTGTTAAAGTAATGTTTTTGCACTGTAAGCAATGTTTTTCGCCTGGAAAAACATTTAATCGCCGTTTAGGTGGTTTTGACATGATTCAAGTTGGATGAACAATAGAAATTTGATACCTGAGTGAAGAGACTAAACATTTCTACTGAATTTTTGGAATTACTCATTAGGTGAACATACAAATTTGGTTTAGTTAAATTAATAAAAAACTACTGTACAAATTCATTCCTTCAAAAGATGAGAAAACATTGCGGCTACAGGAAAAACCACTAATCTGCAGCACTTATCAAGCCAATTTTTAATATTTCCTACATGTTTTGAGAATTAAGTTCTATATTCCCTTCCACCCGAATAATGAATACAATAATAAATCAAAAATACACATTCTCTCCTCATTAACAGGTGTTTTAATAGAAATTTCACGATTTAAACCTTAAAACACGATTTTCTCGAAACTATAAATTGTGCAGTTAGTTGGTTTTTGCTTTAAGAGCACGAAATACTTAAATGATAAATGATGTTTATTTTGCATATAGGTTTTAACAAACAATTTTTTTAAATTAGTTTGGGCCGAATATCCGATATTATACGGCACTACGATTCATACAGGATATAAAAAGTAATATATTATTACGTATTTATTAAATAACACAAAAAAAGATTCAAACAAAACAATAAGTTTAAAAAACTACTATAACCGCGGTCTTAAAAGTAGAAAACAAGAAAATACTAATTTTACTACTAATTTTAGTACTTAAATAACTTAAGGTGGAAGCTCACATCTGGCCCGCGAAATTCTAAATTTCTTACGTTTTTGGCAATTTGCAGGCCAGTGCTTGGTTGTATGTTTATGAAAATTTGATTTGCGACTGTAAGACGTATGAAGTTACCGAATTATAACCATCAAAATTAATAATAATTATAACCATCAATACAACCCTCCAAGTTCATTTTCATGTCAAGATTGATTTTTGCATGTAAAAGTCATTCTTGAGTAATTTAGTCGTCGTTCTTTAGTAGTTAGTAATTTTGATGGTTATAATTCGGTAACTTCATACGTCTTACAGTCGCAAATCAAATTTTCATAAACATACAACCAAGCACTGGCCTGCAAATTGCCAAAAACGTAAGAAAATTAGAATTTCGCGGGCCAGATGTGAGCTTCCACCTTAATGATAAGTAAAATTATAATAGAGTACAGCCGAAGTCGCATGCCACTGATACTTGATGCTCCTTCATGGCGTTTTCAATTGATACAAAAGTCAGCTGCTAGTTGCCACTAACAAGGTGGAATACATACATAGACTGCCTAAATCATTACCCTTCCTTTTGGCTTCTAGTCGGGTAAAAAATGCCCTAATCACAGGTATCCTTTTACAAAACTGGCAATGGTCAAAGTTAGCTTATTT
This sequence comes from Diarsia rubi, assembly GCA_932274075.1. Classification (NCBI taxonomy): domain Eukaryota; kingdom Metazoa; phylum Arthropoda; class Insecta; order Lepidoptera; family Noctuidae; genus Diarsia; species Diarsia rubi. Next base: position 12,485,425 of record OW026418.1, on the reverse strand, counting down.
TTATAAGCAGTTTGGGCATTATTATTTCGCACAGTGCAAGCACTGGTGGAGTGACACCACACCGTGTTGGCCTTGCATTCCTGACTCCCGACTCCCTACGCTTCTTATTTGGGGGTTCAGAATTATACATTGCAAGTAATAATTAAAAAAATATTTAAAAAAAAAATCAAAGTTACGTTTAAAAGAGTTACGTATTTGGCGACATAGGGTCTGAGAGACCGATGCCAAACTTTACATTGATGTAGCTTACCGATTTGGGACTATACAACGCAATATTCTTTCTCTACTGCGTGGATGCAACTAACAGTGAAGCTAGAGCTAGCTAAGGCGGTAAAACATAGGGTGCGCTGGGATGGGGTGATATGATATTTCGCCGATGCCGTTCGGCCTGTGAGGCCGCTTGTCACCAGTTAAAGGTTTAAGTCCTTAAAATAACCTATCATTCTTCCATTTACTATACCAGAAAATCATCACACTAATATTATAAAGGCGAAAGTTTGTGAGTGTGTATGTTTGTTACTTCTTCACGTCTAAACGGCTGGAGCGATTTTAATAAAATTTGGTATGGAGTTAGCTGACACCTTGGATTAACACATAGAATAATTTTTATCCCGATTTTTTCTTCCCGCGGGATTATTTTCGAATTGTAGCGGGCAATGCTGCTGGCAACAGCTAGTTCTTCATAAATTTGTAGATATTTAATTTAATGAAATATAAAATATCCCTAGATTCAGTTGATGTGTGTAGAATGGTTTTATTTGATGTCTACAGATCAAGAATACGCTTGTCGAAATTTGATCATGAAACAAGTTTGCCAGAGCGAGCGGAGCGAGCTTGAAATTTTTCAGCGATCCGCGGATCATAGGTTGTAAACCAACGGACTAGAGCTTGAATTAATTATATGCTTCATTTTACAATCATTGGGAACTTTGGAACGTGGATAATTTTTTTCCGGAATTTCATGTTGCGCCTCTATTTCACTGACCACCTTGGACTCCCCTAACGTTTCCATGACTTTTTAGAATGTGGCCACCATGGTTAGTGGAAACAGGCGTAGCGTCTAAAAAATTTAACCTTAGATTTTGCATACATGCAAAATTATGATAAAAACAATAATTTATTATTACAAGAAAATTAAAAAATACTTGAAACACATTTCAATTCAAATAATTGCGCACCTTTTTTTGTGTGATTCCCAAACGTTTATGGAAATCAAGTAAACATAGGTCGGAGAGGATAGTCCCACCAAGTAAGGCGGCCATAAGGCACAGCCGGTCTTGTGGTACCTCTAACACTTGTGGCAGCTCATGCACCATGTACTCTTTCGTTTCCAGTGATGACTGCAATGAACAAATACATAATAACATTAAAATTGTATCCAATTCGTTGTACTTACATGTTTGAAATAAAAAATTAACAATCTTTTTTTTTCCTATAAAAAGCAACATTTATTTTGGCATTAAACAAACTTTTGGATCTTACCCTGTATGTAAGCTTCAGTTGTGAAGAGCTAAAGTATCTTGGAGGTTGAAATACTAGGTATTCTCCAGAGCAGCCAACAAGACCAGCATATGTTTTCTCCCGGCAAAGACCAACAACTTCTTGACAATGATCATCAGAAGATACCATCTATTGAAAAGCAATTACATTGTTTTTTGCAAGAATTAAATATTTTAAATAGCAGGTATATCAAGTTGTCAAGTTTTCTACTTACTATTGGGATGTTTAGATATCTTAGTGCTGTTCTGAGGCACGAATGTAGACCCATTGGCGGAACCCACCACACTTTAGGAGGAGGAGTGCCCTTTGTTACAATGTGGCGCAGCACCTGTATAAAATTTTAAGACTAGCTGAGAATTAGTTGTTAGCCCAACAAGGGAAAATCCTGTTTCATTTTCTTAAGGACGCTGTAACATTTTCGACGAACTCATATTTAGGTTTAGGTAACTAAAGTCGCACTAAGCAAAGTCACACAATAGTTCTCGATTCCCTCATTGAAATATTCATTTTTTAATTTTATTGAAATAGAATTAGATGACTTGGAATTTTGAAAACGCATTTTTAATTATTAATTCATTTTACATCATGATTTGTAGGTTAGTATTTTCAACCGACTTCAAAAAAAGATGGTGCTCTATTTGTATGTATCTGCGATTTTCTCAAAAACTACTGATCCGATATTGATTGGGTTTTCGTTGAAAAATGCATATTATGTTTTCAAGGAAGGTTTCACTGTACCTATATAATACAGGGTTATTTGTAAAACACCGTTAACCTCTCAGGACTAAGTTGCTAACATCATAATCAACAACTTTTGTTCTATGACTTTTAAAAATTCATCATATTTTAGTTCATCAGATTTACTTACAAAAATAAAAATATTTAAATTGTACGCTTTAAATGTTACCAAGTCTGCGAAGCAAAAGAAAACGATAGTACAATAGCGAGGGGAGCGGGGTAATCGTAGCGTAGCGATTTACGTCAGTGCGCGATAGGCGTTGGTAGGTACAGCAAAATACAGAGTTGAAATGTGTTAGATTATTTATTTATTTATCTATTATTAGTACACTTACATTACAACAAGTTGGTGCAAACATAAACTCATTAGAGTTTTAGGACAACGAAATCTTGAACTTTTGTTTTTGGTAAATGTATTATGTTGTTGTTTATGATAATAGTAATACAGTCTTGCAAGGTTAACGGTGTTTTAGAAATAACCCTGTATACAGGGTCTAAATCAACCCTTCACACATACGTCAACCAAGCATTCTGTACATCAAACTAAGTACCCCTACGCAATTTTTTTTGCAGGGAAACAACTTTTTTTTTTGGGGTCAAAAATTCATTTTACGGTAAAACTCAAGGTCTTTACACTCGCACTCTTAAAACATTGTGCTAGTGGATGCTTTGAATAGTAAAAGGGTCATGGAGGTAATTTAAGTAAAGTTACATCCTGAAAAACTAGTATTTACAAAAACAGCTGTGCAAAATTTGGAACTTTGACCCCCAATATCTCCGTAACTAGGGGGTTCCCAGGTATGGTCTAGATTCTAGACACCACTGTGATATTTATTTTTTCTAGACTCTAGAACAAAAAAGCATATCACAGTGGTGTGGAGAACAAGTGCCCTTCGTTTGCGTTAAGGGTACTTTTACACCCTTTATTAGGATCTGAGATCTTCGAAAATAGATAATGGAACTCTTCAATAATATAGACAGCAAATGGCTCGCGATCACTGTGATCGTACGTTTATGCAGGGGCGTAGCTACCGCCGTATCTGCCGTATCAATTATACGGGGCCCCCGACGTGCGTAAGCAAAAATTCATAAAAACTTCGCAATTTTTATTTTATTTAAGAAATGATAAAGGCAACAAATCGATTTCAATTTCTTATTTTCCCGCCTCCCGCGTAAAGCGTGCGCTCTAAAGTCATCATCAGATAAAAATAATTTAATAAATCAGTTTGCCGAAAAAAAAGCAAGGTGATATTCATTTGAATAGTTTGTATTTTTTTTGGAAAAAGTGATTTAGATAATTATGATGAATAATATTTCTCTTTATTCTAAGCAAATATTTTTTTCTTTTGTAAGTAATCTTTACCCTTCATAAGGGCCCCCAAACCAATTTTATACGGGGCCTCGCCAAGGCACACTACGCCACTGCGTTTATGTATTGTTTCCACCATTTCATAACATAATACCATGCTTGATCGGGTAAGGGGCAAACAGATATAAACTCAATATGGGGTACCTACAAACCAAAGTTAAAGAAAAAAGAACAATAGGTACCGACAGCGTCTTCCGAAAAGAAAAAAGCGATACGTGAAATAAGTAGGTACTTAAAATGAAATAAGTATTTCCGGTCATTTGAAGGATTTAAAAAACGAACTAAACGTTTTGCTATTGCATGGGGCACATAAAATATTATCATTCAACATTTTACGAGCATTACATAATGAGCTAATGACATAGGTACTAAGTCTGGGAGTTTAGTTAAAATTAATCTCGACTGCCGAATCATCTATTTTGAGACTGTGGTCTAGGTTCAGAATTTTCGATGAAAGAACACAGGGAGGTAATAAAAATATATAATATAAAGGCATGTTACAAAAGTACACCTACAGTAGTGCTATTTACAATCTGACATTTTATGCATTATTTTTTACACTCAATGCGTTTTTGCGTGTGTGTGAGCTATGGTCCCTTAGGTCCATAGACCTCGGGTATCAAGGGTACACCAGTTCGGGAAGTAAACATTTCTTGTAAAATTTTACTAAATGTTCTTCCATATTTTCCTTCCATAACTATACTAAGCTATCATATTAGTGTCCATCAATTAACTGTCAAATGGTTTCATTTTGTACTAAACCATAACCAATTTGACAGTTAATCCATGGCAATATGATAGCCCCCGGGCTATTTATTATGATTAACTGTCAAAAGATCAAGAGTGGGGAGTGGGCTCCCCACTCCCCCCACTCTTGATCTTTAACGCGTTTTATCTTCGCCAATTTTCATTAATTTGATAAAACAAAAAACACGTATCCAACATTTTTCGATAATCTCGCTGACGGACTTATTCGTCTGATCCCCTACCATTGAATAAAATGCAATTCGCTTTGAGACGCGTGTAAGTCAGTGTTAGTTTGAGAGAGAATGTGTGCGTTCCCGACAAACATCCGCCAGACAAAAAAAAAATTAAAAGGACTTCAAATTAGTTTCATTTTGTACTAAACCATAACCAATTTGACAGTTAATCCATGGACAATATGATAGCCCCCGGGCTATTTATTATGATTAACTGTCAAAAGATCAAGAGTGGGGAGTTGGGAGTGGGCTCCCCACTCCCCCCACTCTTGATCTTTAACGCGTTTTATCTTCGCCCAATTTTCATTAATTTAATAAAACAAAAAACACGTATCCAACATTTTTCGATAATCTCACTGACGGACTTATTCGTCTGATCCCCTATCATTGAATAAAATGCAATTCTCTTTGAGACGCGTGTAAGTCAGTGTTAGTTTGAGAGAGAATGAGTGCGTTCCCGACAAACATCCGCCAGACAAAAAAAAATTTAAAAGGACTTCAAATTAGTTCAAATTCATTTTGTGTGTTATGCTCATAATATCACGGAGGTAGCAAAGGGGGGTTCAAATTTCGGTCATTTTTCGTCTAGGACTAAAGGAGGTACAAGCTTCACCTCAGCCTGACATACTTATAGCCATAATGTGGTAAGAATAGAGTAGACTTAGGCTTAACTGCAGGCTGCTGGCTGTTTCGAAGGTGGGCCTAAATGGATTGGCAGATTTTTGTATGAAGCGTGGCATGTCCATCAACTTCCACAATTTTTTTTTATCAGTAAATATACCATGATGAGCCTCAAATCTTTAAAAACAAAAAACACCTCTTTCACCCACTGAACCTTTGGTATACATATCGGCATTTCGGCAGAATAACTTGATTGAACAGATCAAAAGTTTTGTTTTTATTTGCAATCAGCCCTAAGGCTATGAGCAAATCTGTTCTGTGATGCTGTCATGCCAAGTGGCTTCCCATTGGAAGCATCAACTCATATAATTCCCAGAGCTACTGCCGGTCTTCTAGCACTAGTATGTGATCGCGTTTCAGTCGTCTCTCATAGTGATCCATGGTGAGTTGGCGAGCTAGTTCGTTAAGGCGATGGATTATTAATATTATCTTTGTATTTAGCTGCCAAACTCCGAATTTCCTCTTTTGTCGTCTTCATTTCAAGATGCTCGTACGTACACTTCGTTGTTGGTGATGTACCATGGTACTTTTGCAATTGTTCTTAGGATCTTGTACTGTTGGCGCTGCCCCACAGTTGCAGTCCATATGTCCAAATGGGCTTTAGGATGACTAGTAACTTTGTAAATGAGCAGTTTGTTGTCCAAAGAGTCTCTAGTTCCTTCCTAGCATCCAGTATAAGCTATTGTACTTTAGCTGGAGCTCCTGATTCTTACATTTGATATGGTGCCTCCACTTTAGTTTACGATCAATGTGTATGCCAAGATATCTCACATGGTCACTGTGGGGTAGAGTACATTCGTTCAACTTTACAGGTGGACAGTCTCCTTTTTTGAGAGTGAATGATACCAGCACTGACTTTGTAGCACTAGCCTTTGTTTTCCATTTTTGGCAAGTTATCTGATGCCAGTCTTTGATCTTTGTCTGCAAATGTAGCTGTGGTTATACCTAGCGATAGGGGTAAGTCAGCAGTACAATGTATGTACAATGTGTAGAGCATGGGGCCAAGAACAGCTCCTTGTGGCACCCCGGCGTCAATCTCTCGGAACTCAGAAGTGGCGTTACCTTCTTTCACATAAAAAATGCGATCCTCGAGGTAAGATTGGAATATTAGGAAATATGAGTGGGAAATGTTCTGCTTGATCTTGCATAGTAAGCCTTTGTGCCAGACCTTGTCAAACGCTTGCTGGATATCCAAAAACGCCGACGAGCAGTATTCCTTTTGTTCAGTGGGCTTGTTCCACTGTGCCATGACATTCTCTAAAGCCGAATTGGTGGTCTGGTACCACTTTGCGCTCCAAGAGGCTTGGCATAATTCTGCAAAGTATTGTCTTCTCCAGTACGTTGGATAGAGTAGGCAACAAGCTGATTGGTCGATAGGATGTTTTTTCGACCATTGGTTTGCCAGCCTTGTAAATCATGATGATTTCCGCGACTTTCCACGCAGTCGGGAAGTACCCTATTCGTAACATGGAAAATGATGGTGACGAAGACAATTGCCTTTCTCGGTAGCTCCAGCAATACTTCTTTGGTTATCAGGTCGTAACCCGGAGCCTTTTTACTGTCCAACCGTTTGATCGTTTTCATGATTTCCGGGGGCGACACAGGTCTAGGGGGAAGGTCCATCTGGAAATCTTGTTTTAGGATGAGATCGACATATTCATCTGCTGAGTTGTATAGTGTTACGTTCGGTTTAAAAACGCTTGTCAGATGATACGCAAACAAATCTTTGTCCTGGTTTGTTTTGGCCCAGTCATTTTCCTTTTTTATTGGGGTTTTTGGTAAGTTAGGTCAGTCACAAGAACGGGTATTGAGCAAGTAGTTGCTGGCTTTAGTGGCAGTTAGAGACTCTAATTTTGCTTGCATGTTAAGTCGTTTACCGTCTTTTTAGTCGTCGTTTTTTTAACTACAATGGCTTTATTAAGGACGGCCTTGTATTGCGGATAAACGGCTCATCTGCCAAACTCTGTGTAGTCTGCGTTTCTCCTGGACCATGATCTTGATTTCCAATGGTATGTTTGTGAGCTGGTTCCTATGTTCAGTAGTAGGGGTGCTTCTCCACGCAGCAACTTGTATGAGATTAGTAAATTGCACTACTGCTGCTTCAATTTCCTCCGCTTTTTTGAGGTTGATATTAATTAAGTCAAGGTTTTCCTCTATGTGTTCCCTGAACAAGGGCCAATCAGTAAGGTGGTTGTACAGTTGTATGGGTCTCTCGACTTCAATTATGGTTAAGCTGATAGTTAATAAGACTGGGGTGTGATCAGATGACCCATCAGCACATGACTCGATCTTCATATGTATACTGTTTGGAGAGTCCTTTTGTTAGGAAGTAATTAAGTATGTCCGGCATTTGGTTGTGATTGGCAGGCCAGTTGGTGGGTTCAGATGGGGCAATTGTACTTAGAGGTGATTTATATTGATGCTTGACTTCAATTGTCTTCCCATAGTTGTTATTAGTCTTGAACCCCAATGAACATATTTGGAGTTCCATCTCCTCTTGCTATGAAGCGATTGCCTAGACTTGTGAAGAAGTCAGAGTACAGTTCGGAGTCTATTCAATATTTTGGTGGACAGTATACAGCTGACACATTAAAGTATCCACATCTGTCATGTATTGCAACCGTAGTAGCCTCTATTTGCTCGGTTTTGTTTTCAGGCAGTAAATGGTGCTTTATTTTGTCCCAAACAATTTTAGCTGATCCTGCATGGCCTGTACTGTCTGGGTGGTTTGTATATATATCTGAAACCCTTTGATTTTGACATTGGTTTTGTCTGTGCAGTGTGCTTTGGATATTAAGGCTATATCAAGTTTGTGCTCGGCCATTAGTATCTCGAGCTCATCTTTATTGGGTGAGAGTCCATTCGTTCCAAGTCGCCAGTCTTAACCCATAGCCTGTTATCCTTGTAGTTTGGTTATGAGTGTAGTCATGAGGCTCATTGGAGAACTCATTTGTTGTAGGATTAGTCGAATTTCTCGTTATGTTTAGTGAGGAGAGTTTCCAATACTGTTAGATTTTGGTAATGCAAACCAAAATCACCAGGTAAATATCTATAATATATATATAATCAACAGGTACAGCATATTTTTTGGCTTGTTTCATTTTAAAAGCGTTAAAAGTTATCCCCTTAAAACATAGATTACCCCTTATCACATAAGTTCGGTCATGATTTACGACAAGTCCATAATCCAATATTTTGTAACAATTAGAAAATCCGGAGAATTTTTAAGTTAATCAATCCATTGAACAGATTTTTCATTTCAATATTTTCATCTTATTTCGCCTCGATTGATTTTAGCCCTTTTTAGGGTTTCCGAATTACAAAAAACGGAACTCTTTAAGATTCGTCATGTCTGTCTGTACGTCCGTTTATCACAGCTATTTTATCGACTACACAGTTGAAACTTGGTAAGTAGATGTATGCTGTGAACTGGTTTACGAATTTTTATACAAAAATTCACGAAAGTATAAGATAAAGGGGTCCGATACATGGAACAAAAGCAAAATTGGTTTGAATGAGATATAGTTAGCAGTTTTTGAGAACATAAAAAAAACCGCAAACATAACTTTGTCATTCATAAAAACAAACACTATGAAGAACAAACATATCACAAAATGTGTAGGTATTTCTGTTGCCACACAAAAAATAATCGAAATTAAAGGGGGTTTTCCTACTACAATCATAAGAAACCAACATGACAATTCTTTTTAGTATACCTCTCTGTGACAAACTACAATTTATTGGAATAAAAATCTATTTTCTAAAATTTTATTATAAGTTATGAAAATTAAAGATTAAGTTAATTTGGAAAATAAGTGAAAGTACATTAAATCAACACCTCTGGGCTCAAAGGCGTAAAGCACATTTAATGTAATACCTAAAGTGTGCTATATGCAAAGGGTGTATGTACAGCACACTTTAAGTAAGGTGCATCAGGGTAAGTTCGGACAGTTTTTGGATGAGTTGGAAAGGGTTTAGTAAATATTTTTTTTTTCAATTTTCTAAATATGACAAAGCTAAATAATGCTGCAAACATCGTTAATGAGTAAATTTACTATAACCTTTTTTCTTTTTTATACTTCTACCTTTAATGGTTCCCAAATTAAGACTTCGTAAAAATTCAACATTAATTTTAAAACAGGGAGATAAGATCGGACCTTGGAAGGGTAAGTTCGGACTACTTTATAATACCGGTTCTATAGCTGATATCATAAGGTTGACTTTATAAAAATATCCGTACTTACCCCTTAAAAGAACATAACTTTGAATGTTCTACTCATTTTTAAAAACTAGGTGGGAATTTTAAGTTTTTTTTTTTTCATATTTTAATAGTCCGATCTTACCCTACATTAGCATAAGCAAAAAAAATGTGATTCTCAAACTTTTCATAATAGGTCTTTGATGTGAGGGGTCTTTGTAATTCCAGATCAAAATGTTTCTAGTGAATAAGTAAACTAGCTAAAGGATTTGATTCCAAGATTTGATTTAACCTACCTATCGAATTAAATTGTTGTTTGTTTAATGAAATTAATTAACGTGTTTACCTATTCACTAAAAGGATGCGGTAGATGAGAAAAATAAATTACCTAAGAAGTAATTATAATAAAATATTGTTTATAAAATCAAATAAATTTAATGAAAATGTTACCAACATTCATAATCAATTTTAACAGTCTTACAAAACAAATCACATTTTTTTAAACGAAACAAGTGTATTAATTATTTTAAAATAATTATGGTAAGATTTTTCTCACATTGTTTTAAATGAAGTTTAAACATGTGCTGGGGAGTTTGTTCCGCCACTTCTTCTTTCCAGCAAAAACACTAGGAAGTGTCGAAGGGGGGGCGTTTTGGGGGACTGTCTCTTGTAAATAAGTAAAGTAAAGTAAATTTTGACGTTCGAAAAGTGCTGATTATCAGCCTAGTTTGAATAAATGAGTTTTGATTTTTGATTTGATTTTGATTTAATGTAAATATTATGTGTAGTACATTTTTGAAGCTGCGAGGTTAGTTAACTCATTTCTTACTACTCTCTAGCAATTTTTAGATCTTCTTTGCAGTACGAGGCACGTGATGTTTTATAAGATAAGGCATAATGAACTGAAACAAAAAAGATAAAAATAATTTCATGACCAGTGATCGCGTATAGGTATAATATTTTGCTGAATATATTAGTATGAACATTGCTTGGTTTAAACTAAAAAAACATAATTATGTAGGTATCACTTGTTAGGTTGCCGATATTAATAAAACTGCAGCTATGTTACGTTTTGTATTGATTTTTTATCTAGCCGTATTGCATATCTCGACTGTATCTGTCATACCGAATTTTCAAATTCTTTCTTTAAAAAAAAGAACGATAAAGATTACAGAAAAGAAATCAGAAATGCCGCCACTCTTAATTGTTTTATAAATTCGCCGAACGTAACTATTCTGGCATAATATTTATGGTTGTTTACCCCAACTTTATTAGATTTTCTTGGATTTAACAACTTTTAAATAAGAATACAGTTTTGGCGAGCTCATTTTTTAATGGGTAATATCGTCGTTTCAAACAGTTTCTTAACCTACCTAATTACTTACTTCTGAAGAAGGTTATCACATACAAATTCTTTCGTACTATTGAAATATGTAAGTAAACACACAAGATAAAAAAAGTCATTTTTTTTTGCACCTAACATAAACATTTAAATTAAAACTTATGCAAGAACCACGGACGGTTTGAGAACCACTGACGTATTTGTTTAAGGGAAAGACCGGATAATAAAAATCCGATGTTTGACCGTAACGGTAAAGACCGGATCTCAGCAAACAGTCGACTTTTAAAAACATTTGTAATAGCAAATTGTTAACAACTACACAAAAATCAACATAACACTCACACAGTAATAGAAAGAAACAATACTCACCAGAAAAGTTATAAAAAGCTTGCCGGGTTGAAGATCGGATCAGCCGAAAATCTGCCTATAAGTTATGATTTTATTTTTTTGCCTACCTAACACGACCAACGCATCGTAGTGGCTGGCGTGTACCGATGGGCGGGAAATAACAAGATGGCGTCTCGATCTGTGTTACCAGTACTAAAAAATACGCACAGGTTTAGAAGTAATTTGAATTATCTGACCTTTCCCTGTATCCGAACTTACCCTGATGCACCTTATTACCTAAATATTGTGCTTTACTAATTTAACTATTAATGGGAGAAAATCTTTTAACTATTAATTACAATTGAGCAGATAACACTTACAGAGTTGACCCTCTGGCGATATGTAGCTTGGGTTTGTATCCAATGCTGCGGCAATGCAGGTGGAGTAGGATGTGCACCATTGAAACACACACACAAAGCAACTTGATGTTCAGCAAGAGCCTGGGCAAGCGTAGTCAAAAATTGGACACAGCGTGCCCACTGGCCTCCACATGCCCAATCTGTAACGACTTGTGATTTAATAACTTCTTTTTGCTTTGAAATGTAAGAACTGTTTTAGCCAATTTATAATCCAACTGGGGAATATTTACATTGTAGTAGATTTCAGGAAAACATGAAGTGATAAATTTTATTAATTTAAGATTAAAATAATGATGATCGATATATCGAAAAGTATATTGTCTCCCATTGCTTTACGCAATGGGAGACAATATACTTTTCATAAATTAACACTTACCTGAGAAGTATCCTCCGTATAAGCGATCTAAACATCCTTCCGCGTCGAGAACCAAGCGGAACCCGCCGGCATGATTTCTAGCTATTCGGAATAAATCAACTCCAACACCCTCGTTTTCTAAAAACGTTTGAAGATCTTGTATACCCATTGCTTCAAATAAACGATGTATTTATTCAATCGAACACGTTCGTCAGGACAATAGGCTGGAAGAGAAAATATATTTATGACGGTAAGCAGTACCTAGGTCGATAGTTTTAACAATCAGTTAGCATATCACATTTTAAACATGTAATTCTGACCCAAAATTACTAAATGTTCATCAGATAGGCACAATCCTATAAAATTTACTTATAACTCTAAAATTAAGTCTAACACTCGGCTATGAAAGTTACCGGCACGTAGTTGGCGAAGGTCAAATTAGTTAAGATCAATTTGTAAATCTACATGCAAAACGTTATACAATACTGGAAAGTAAAGAAACAGTGGAAATAAGAAAAAACTATCGAACCTTAGTAAAAAACCATACCAACAGAGGATTACGTTAGGCGTAAGTTATAAACGGTAGCCATTTGTAATTTTTTTACGATCATCCGAATGTCATTCCGGTATGTCTCCTACTCTCCTCTACGAGCCAGCAAACCAGAAATTAGAGAGATTTGCAATCGTTTAATTTTTTAGTCGATTGTTTAGTGTTATTATGCTCAGATTTACCATGCCAAAATCATCGCTTCAAGGTGGATGGCTACTGTAAGCAGCCCTTTTGTTACAACCGCGAATCGTTTGCATGCGTTAATATAAATAACTTACTTTAAAGTCTTAATAGTCATAGAAAGTACACACAAATATTTTTATTTTTAAATGTACACCTACTTTAAATAAATAAAGGAATAAGCTATGGATTCAGCAGTTCATCGAAAAAAAATAGTTTTGTAATAATAATAAAGTCTTTGTCCGTATCTTGGCTGCGTTTGTGGTAACCTCTTCGGGGAAACCAAAGGTTTTAGCAGTGCAATATCCATTATTGCACTGCTAAAACCTTTGGTTAAAGGTTGTTATGACGAATAAGTACCGGACATGCATTGTGTGTGAAGGATGGCGCGGTTGACATATTAATATTATGATGTGTATACCACCGTCCGGGTCAGTCCGGGAGAATCAATCCGGCTCATTATTTCTGGGGAGAGTATTTGCGTTGTCAAAATCTCGTTGCCAGGATTATCCACCAGCAACTTGCTTTGAAGTACAACCTCGTGGAATCAGACGTGCCATACTATAAATATATGCCCGACCCAGTCCTCGATTATGGTAATATATCGACTATTTATTGCCAATAAGCCTTATATTGTGGTGATAGATCGATCGGAGCGTCGCGCAATGATTGTTGAAATAACAGCCCCGCATAATGAGAACCTCGTGATAGTAGAGAAAGAATACAGTACAAGTATCAAACAGATCAGTTTAACTTCGAATATCTGACTCGCGAGGTTGTCGACGTGTGGGACGTGAGTACAGCAGGCATTGTTCCAATAGTCATGTTGGGCACTGAATTAATAACCAAAAGGCTCGACCAACATCTAATAATAATGATGTAGGAACGGGTCCCACATAAAGGAGCTACTCCTCATCGACATGTTGATCAACAGGTTCATCGAGCCCGCAATGATCTGTCGACATGTTGGATAGACTATCAGAAGGCTCATGACTACTCACGATGGTGCTGAAGTTGCATAAGATGGATGCATGTCGTGACGAGTGGGTCACGAAGTAGCTGGCAAAATATAATCCTACTAATATTATCAGAGCGAAACGTGTAACAAACTAGTCATACATAGCAGCTTATGGTGGTCTTCTAGCAATACCAAACACTTGGAGCAACCTCCATAGATAAGTAACATTTATAGTCTGTGGGGCTTGCCGTTATTTATTTATAGTCTTTGGGCTTGCCTTGCCGCCTCATTCTCATTTATTAAGTTTAGGCGCGCAAGACGCAAGGTATGAAGGTAGTTATTTCAATAAGTGTAAAGTAGAAGTGATTAGTGTCCTGCAGGGCTATTGCGTATCTTTTAAAATACAGTGGCTATCATATTGTCTATGGATTAACTGTCAAATTGGTTATGGTTTAGTACAAAATGGAACCATTTGACAGTAATTGATAGGCACTATAGGTTAGCCACTGTCATTTAAAAGATACGCAATAGCCCTGCTGATGGAGGCGTCCAACCTGGTGGCGACTCATCTATGAGAAATATAAGCTAAGTGATATCACTAAAGTAGTGGTATAGAGGTTCCCCACCTAAATACCTAAATTCTAGATTCCCTAACTTCATAGGTTTCTGAAGTTATTGGTGTCTGTTAACTTAAGAGACTGGGTGAAAGGCCGTGATCAGTCCAGTAGTGTCTGATAAGTAACTTAAGAGATCTTCGAAGAAGGCGAAGACCTTGGTATCTGTTAAATTAAGAGGTTTTTGTAGAAGGCGAGAACCTAATGAGAATGAGACTGGGTGAAAGGCCGTGATCAGTCTGGTAGGAGAACTTCGGTGCTGCAATACGAAGTCGCCACAAAATGGCCTACTGGTTGTGTGTACACGAGGGTACATGCAATAGAGATATGTCAGGAGAAATAGTTCTGCTGTGAACACAGATATAACGAGAGGTTAACTGCAGAGAGACGGCAGAAAGTTACTCTCTAATAACCAACCTTCTACGATGATAAGTATCGTAGTTGTATTTAACTAAATAAGCAGATGTGAAGTTATGTATGACATTACTGTTGTACGATGACTTCACACACAAGACACCAGCAGGGCTATTGCGTAGGTATCTTTTAAATGACAGTGGCTATCAAATTGTCTATGGATTAACTGTCAAATTGGTTATGGTTTAGTACAAAATGGAACCATTTGACAGTAATTGATAGGCACTATGGGTTAGCCACTGTCATTTGAAAGATACGCAATAGCCCTGCAGCAGGGATATTGCGCGTCTTTTAAACGACAGTGGCTATCATATAATGTCCATGCCATTGACATTTAAAAGATACGCAATAGCCCTGCAGAAATGTTTAAGTATATAAGCATGTTTAACACAGTGTATAAAATGGTGGGAATCAATTTATTTTTAACTACAGATGGTGAGCGCTGCTATTGCGTATCTTTAAATGACAGTGGCTATCTGTCCAGCAATTAACTGTCAAATAGTTTCATTTTGTTCTAAACCAAAACCAATTTGACAGTTAATCCAGGGACATTATGATAGCCACTGACATTTTAAAGATACGCGGTAGCCCTGCTGAATCATGGGACGAGCTAGTAAGAATTGAAAGCCGATTAAAGCAAAGCAAACTTCCCAAACACCTAAAGATTCCTCTCGGAGTAAACCCCAGGTATATACATACATCTCACTCTCTAATCAACACCCAATTTTAATCCCGTGGCCGCGCCACTGCGTTGCCGTTGCGTTATCCGTGACAAAGCCGAGACGACAGTGGTTATCATATATTGTCCATCAATTAACTGTCAAATGGTACCATTTTGTACTAAACCATAACCAATTTGACGACGATTTTTTTTTTTTGTTAATCCATGGACAATATGATAGCCACTGACATTAATTAAAAGATACGCAATAGCCCTGCTGGCCAGCTTGCACGTTCTAGTGCGGATGACGTGGCGGTAGATGGCGTGGCGCGGCGGCGGCGACAACGCATCTCCACGCACCCTCATTGAATCGTGTCTGGGGCAATGGAACTTGGTCCTTCGATATTCAGATGTCGACAGATTCGGGGGATCGACAACAGATCTAACAGATCAACAACAACAACAACAACACAGATCAAAAGAATAACAGAACAGTTGCTCAACAGTTGGAAACCGGTATGGTTTCCGCCCTTGGAAACTCACTTCCAAGGGCACTCAATAGGCGCGGAGTATTATCGCCACCTCATATCCTTCTAAGGGATTCAACATCTGAAGGTTCCTTCCAAGGGATCCAACAGCTGGAAGGCGGTATGTTTTTAGCCCTTAGAAGCTCACTTCCAAGGGCACTCAATAGGCGCGGAGTATTATCACCACCTCAATCCCTCCAAGGGATTATCGCCGCCTCAATCTACTTGTTAGCACTAATTGAGTTCTCAAGAAGCTTCATTACTTATAATATATAACTACCTACAACATACAAAGTTTGCTAACATCGTTGGTTTATATATAAACACTATTATTAACATCATTATTCTCAAGAAGGACAGTTTGGTTCAGTGAATAGCATAGACAAAATAAACCGTAAGATACTCAGCTTTCAATCCAGAGATACCAACGGCTCCAAACCTGATACGAACTTTCCTTGATAAACAGGGCACAGGGCCTTTTACTAAACTAATAAACTTTAGCTAAACACACTAGAACAAATACTGGTTTTTACCGCGGCATACTGATTTGACAGGCGATGTACCATCGATGTTTCCATTGCATAATATTGTTGCAATGTTGCTATGTCTGATTATTGTTGTATTTACATTCGCGGCTTATATCTTCTTTATGTCCGCGACAGGGTCCGCAAGGGCCAACGACGCCTGCCGGGGCTGCGGGACTGTACGAAAGATATACCGCGATCCCGAAACACAAAGGGCTAAGAAGAAGCATGGGTGGTTATTAGTTAGTAGAAGTTTGACTAAAAAAAAAAACTCACCAAAAAAAGGTTTTAGAAAGCAATTTTGGCATGCATAAACAAATTCGCATAAATGAAACATTCGGTTATTTTGAGCTCCAATTAAATATTTTTTTAAAATCGCTTCGCTCGTTCTTGCAGCCTACTTTCTCTACAAACTTAGCATTGAATATTAGAAGTCGACCAAGTAACTCCATTAAGTCGAAAGATTTCCTTTTTCGAGCTCGCATCGCTCGCTTATTCACTTTTACCACTACTTGGATCTTGGCTTTATTGTCGAAGTGACTTGTATGCAAGGTTGAGAAACTCTAGCCTATAAAAGGTTTAAATTTTCGAGCTCACTTTACTCGCTCTTGTAGCCTTCGCTTATTTTGTTTTTGTACTTTAAATTGTCTCCAAGTCGATTTAGTATACATTTTATTTCTTAAAAGTTTCGAAAAAACATCGTGGGAGTGGAGAGCAGTTGTAAATTCAACATTCGCTTCTTCGAATTTTCAGAAAAACTTTAGCTGCAGCCCTAACTAGTAAATTTAACCATTACAAATCGGTTTTACTCAACCCCTTAGTTTAGAGTATTTTCTTTATCAAAGTCGCTGCCCAGCATTTCAGCCTAACATTCCATTTTAGATGTCTTCTATAGTTGACCCAAAATTCACTTTAGTAGTTTTACTTTGTTTTGACAACCAATCTGATATAAGTCTAAGCCTGATCGCAGATTTACACAACGAAAAAAAAAATGTTTTGAAAGTGGTAGGCAAACCGTCTCTAAAATGCCCGGGCCGGTTTCGGGTCCTATTCCGGCACTGCTTCCATGTCGATAGAATTTATGAATAGCATTTACTAATCGTTCCCCATCCAAAAATATGATACTCGAAAAATTGTTAAGATCGATTCGAATTCGATTCGATAGTTTGTGAATAGTTATGCAACAATGCCATCTCTAAACGTATACCTCTATAAAAACTTATTATTTAACTTTTACAACTGGAAGCTGTGACTGGAAGTATTTGCTGCATGCAAGTGAATGCGACAAGGTAGCCCGCGAAA
Source organism: Diarsia rubi (assembly GCA_932274075.1). Classification (NCBI taxonomy): domain Eukaryota; kingdom Metazoa; phylum Arthropoda; class Insecta; order Lepidoptera; family Noctuidae; genus Diarsia; species Diarsia rubi. Next base: position 12,467,786 of record OW026418.1, on the reverse strand, counting down.
GTGACTAATGAAAAAGGCATTCAAGAGACGTTTATGAACTGAGACGGTTATATTGGTGATTTTAATCATTATCATTCAGTATAAAAATTGATTTTAATGATTTTAATCATTATTACTATTTTATTTAACATACAACCTGGCAGTGATCGGATAATCGCAAAAATTAAGACAATTCGAACTTCGCGGGCTACCTTGTCGCATTCACCATAATAGATCATTTTATTATTCGCCTATTATAAAGACAGACCCATGCTGCCGTACTCCGAGACATACACACATCAACACGGTCTAGGGATGTTTCATACTCAATTAAATAACTCGAAAAGTACTGGCCGCATTGGAATTGCGGAACACCGATTTGTTTGTAATTTTTCTCAGACTAATTCCAAATTCAAATTTTTGAAATTTCTTTTGTTTCGGTGGCATAAAAATGTTGTCTTGATGTACACATCAAGACATTTTTAATGAAAATTCGCTCTCCTACAGGAGAGGGAATTTTCATTTGTGCGAAATTTAGAAAACAATACGAATTACGTTTTGTTACAGTTTTTTTTTTTCATTTTTAAACGAAAGATAAAGTTAAAATTGAGGTATTGTAGCCATGCAACGCTAACATTTGACGAGGGCGGAGATGTTACGAGCTGTGTGAATGCTAGAAGCTGGGTCTGTTCAGCGTAATGTTGATGAGGCCATAGGGACCCACCAAAATGTAATTTCAAGATTGTGGACACGCTATCGTGCCACAGGTGAAGTAGCGGAGGGCACCAGGGGCCAAGTCGCATCACGACCCCCAGACAAGACCGATTTTTGCAAATTACTGCGCGAGCTCAACCAATTAATGCAACGGCGACTCAATTGGTCCAAAAGGCTGCGAGTGGAACACCAAGTGCTTGTGAGTGACCAAACTGTAAGAAGGCGACTGCATGAAAGCAATCTACGCTCTCGTAGACCACTCCGGGTCCCACCTTTACGGAGAGGCAATCGTGGACTGGGGCCGTGAGCAATGGTCCAATGTGCTGTTCACGGATGAATCCAGGTTCGGCTTCCATCCAGATTCACGAAGGACGCGTGTTTGGCGAGTTCCTGGACGATGGAGCCGTCATCAGAACCCTCAGGAAGTTCACCTATACCAAGGAGGAACAATATTATGGTTTGGGCAGGAATTCGTCTTGGAGGACGGACGGATCTCGTTTGGGAGCGGGGCAATATGACGGCAGAACGATACGTCCAACAGGTGCTGAGGCCCGTAATCTTGCCCCACAGAACACAAATGGGGCAAGATTTCCTGCTCATGCACGACAATGCCCGGGCACACACGGCGAGAACGGTAGCAGTTTGGTTACATACACAAAATGTTAGGGCCTTAGACTGGCCTGCTCAATCGCCAGTTCTAAATCCCATTGAGCATGCGTGGAATATGCTGCAAAGAAGAGCTCTGAAGGAAGTTCCTGAAAATCTGGCTACAGAAGATCAACTTTTTGCGCACCTCAGAGGGACATGGGACAATATTCCGTAGCAAGACATTGACAACCTTGTTCTGAGCATGCCGAATCGTTGCCGATGTGTTATGAACATCATGGGCGCTTTCTCAGACTACTAACTTCGAGTTTATAAACACAAATTAAATGACTTTTCTATTTTTTCCAGTTTTTACTCACAAATTAATAGTTAATTCCTAATACGGTTTCCGTCTATGCTTCATTTTTTTGCCATAAAATCCTGAAATTTTAATTGAAGTACCTTAAACATGATTAAAAAATGGTATAATTTTAAATAACGTATCTTTTAAATATATACATGTCATATAAATAATTAACACATTGATAGTAATTCGCTTTTTAAAAAATATCCCTAGACCGTGTTGATGTTTGTATATTGATTTGGGTATGCCATACTAAACCTTCACCAAAGTAATCTTTATGAATCAATTTGAAGCAAGGTTCTGGGAAGTTTCACTAAATTTTTAAATAAAATAATCGATTAAGGCTGATCTTGATTGATTTCATTTGCATTCTAACTTGGATCTGTCATCTTGACAAAAATTGTTAGTCTGTGCTGTGCTAAGTGCTAAGAAAGAAGTACAGAACTCTGTGGTATATGGAATAATTCGTGCTTGTGTCATTGTGTGTGACTTGACTTGTGTTGGTTGGTTTGCCTTTTGCATTTGGGCGTTGCAAATCCAAACCAGGAAATTTTACTAATTCTATAAAAAAATGAGAAATTAGCATGGGAGCATTCAACATGCTGGAGTGAATAAAATTTAATCCCGAAACATTATTGTTCTAAGCAAGATGTTATAGACTTGTTACAGCACCCATACAGTATTTGGCATTTTGAATTGATTTCAAAGGATATTCTATTGCTAAAACTAAGTAATGCCGGAGCAAAGTAATGATTATCGTGTTGTAGTTTTTGGTGCGGGTGGTGTTGGCAAAAGTTCTCTAGTGCTTCGTTTTGTAAAGGGAACATTCAGGGAATCTTACATACCTACCATCGAGGATACCTATAGACAGGTAACATCATGTTCAATAGTTTTACGTATTTGATTGTGTAAAAGGTACCTACGAGTATTGTACGAGATTATGAAACAAGCCGATTTGCCGATTGTCAAAAGCTAACAGAGTTGTATTCTCTTCTAAAATAAAGGTCATTGTCATGTTAATATCACCCTGTAAAATAGATTTAGCTGAGACCTGAATGAGGTTTGACCTATGCTCCCATTTAAAATTATTTTCTCCGTTATTAAATGTATTAAGTTTTATTAGAGACCACTAAAAAACAAAGGCACTGATTGCTTCATAAATTTTGGTCAAATTTTGTTGCTTCATAAAGTTTGTGTCCGTGATATCTTTTTCGCTGTTAAGACATGAAAAGGTTACAGACAGAGTAACTTTTCCTAAATAAATCATAAAGAAAATTCCTCAAATGATTTTGTTGAATGACTCCATATTAGTAAAGTGTTTCTTCTTTCCAGGTTATAAGCAGCAACAAGACAATATGTACATTACAAATAACCGATACAACTGGATCACATCAGTTTCCTGCCATGCAGAGGCTATCAATTAGCAAGGTAAATTAAAATGAGAATTTTCCCAGAGCTCGGTCGGCTGAAGTTGGTGACTTTTGTTTGTTTGATTTATTTTATTGCCACCGCCTCCAGAAACAAATTTTTGTTCTAAACTTTATTTTTCACTTTTTTGTTTCATTTTTTTGTCGAGGGTTTTATTTTTTTGTTTAAAAGTTTTTATTTTTCACTTTTTAGTGATTCACATGTGCTTACCCCTTGACAACGTACCGGCGCGGGCGTGATGTTATATTATGGTGTAAACAATAGACAGACATGGGATTTCAACAATCCCAATTAATTTGCTATCATTTAGATATCAATGCAACCTCGCAAAGTTTTGTATTTATTAGTAGAATAACAAAACATCACGCCTGTGATCCCCGAAGTTTGCAAGGTCCTATTGATGTTGGTTACATAACAACCATTCTACCATCAGATCAGCTTGTTAGAGAGAAAATACCAAAATCACTGTACATTTTTCTGAGTTCTCCCGATTTCGCCAAGATTCCATCATCTGATCCCGACCTGGTGACTATGAGACTAATAGGAAAGCATAGGCTTTTGAATAAAAGAAGAATTCGGTTCGTAAACGACGGAGACGAAAAGATCGTTAATGTAGACAGTGTAGTTTTTTTTGAGTTTTGTTGATTTTTCAAAAACATTTGTCCGATTTTCATTAAAAAAAATATGGGACCATTTGGGACAACAACCCTTTCCAACAAGGCAGGAGTTCCTCAAGGCTCGGTGCTCGGTGCCAATCTCTTCATCCTATTCGTGAGTGACGTTCCTGTGCAGGTCCGTACTCATCTGGCCTGCTTTGCCGACGATACAGCATCGTATACAAGCGATGATGACATCGACATTATCATAAGTAGACTTCAAATCGGACTCTATTGCCATGACCATTCAGTTGGTAATTAACTAAGAAAAACTAGTTTCCCAAGACGATATTTATTAATATTTTGCTCAAAAAAATCTGCTTACAAAATTTAAAAAGAATCAAACATTGGATACATCAGACAAAAATATTACTTTAAATGAATTTCTGCGTAGCATTCCGTACAAACACTAGGTTGCGTTGGGCATTTCACACAGACAGTATTCACTTTCTTTGTCTTGTTCCTGGCTTCTACGGCTGGTAGACCCTGAGCTCGGTATCTTTCGTAACAGTGAATGCATCTTCGGCGAACTAGTCTTCCTCTATGATCATTGAGTGATGTTTTGCTGAATTTGTGTTCTGACTGCCTATTTGAGCTCGCTGCTGAGCTTTGCCTAGGGGTCAATCTTAACATCTGTAGACAGAGGTTTTCCCTGAATTTAGTCATGGTATATTTCTTGCTACTAAGTCGCTTGTGCTGTTTATAAATGATGTAGGCATTTGTAACAGCTGTAGAAAACAATAGATCTATAGCTAGTTTCTGAAACCAACGAATACTTCTTCGGGCAGGACTTGAATAACTTGCTAGTTGATCTGACAAATCAATGGAACAATTTATTGTGTTTATTATATTCTGTTATCGCAATAGGTTTCATAACCCTTTTGTTTGGGTTCCTTTTACTAGTTACCTACAGTTACAAAACCATTGGAGTGTTTTGTGGATAAAGCCAAAACGTCACGTTTATCTTTCCACTTCAATACAAGAACGCCATTATTGTTTTGCAATGCAACCATTTCACCCCTTTTTAGTTTTTCTTCTATGACTTCTTTTGGCAGTCCCTTCCGGTTTTTTCTTAGAGTTCCTATTAGGTGTGTATTATTTTCTAATAATTTTTCCGCCAGGTCGACGCTGGTGTAAAAATTATCTGTTACTACACTCCTGCCTACGCCAAGATATGGTTGACAAAGCTTCATAACCACATTTGTAGCCATATTGTCCTGCCGTACTGCCTTTTTGCCTTCGTAAATGATGAAATCATGAGTGTAACCATCATCATCACATAGCTTGAAAAGTTTCATGCCATATTTGTGGCGTTTGCCAGGAATATACTGCATCAATAATATGCGTCCTCTAAAAGCAACCATGCTTTCATCCACAGTAACATATTCACCCGGTGTTTTTGAATTTTGAAATCCTTTTGTTAATAGCTCCACTAAACGCCTTATTTTTATTAGCCGGTCAGCATGATTAGACCCTATAAAGACGGTGTCTTCAAAATGCCAACATCTGAACAACAGCTCAAATCTGTTCCTGGCCATAGTTTGAGCAGCTACTTTATTTCCATAGAGAATATTTTTGCTCCAATAGTCACTAATTTTAGGTAACTTTTTAAGTCCCATATAAACTAACAGGCCTAGGAATTTCCACATATCTTCAGGAGTGCAGTTTGTCCACTTAGCGATTCTCATGTTGCGTGTGACGACATTGAGTAATTTTGATTTGTTGGCGTATGAATTAGTCATTTGTACCATAAGATTTATAATTTCGTCGGTAAGAAATAATCGGAAACAATCTAATTCCATTTCACAGTTACTAGGAACATTGATACCTGGTTGTATGTCCAGTGGAAACTGCTTCTGTCGTGAATCCTCAGGATAGTGCCACTCCAAAGTCAATGACTGCGTTCGAAGTTCACTCAAAGCGATATCATTGTCAGAGGCTAACGAAGTTTCATCATCATAACTTGATTCAGATTGCGATGAACCCGATGCATGCGATGGTAGATAGTCGGGATCGCTTTCGGAATCCGACATGTTGAACACGCGTAAGAAAAAGCGCGCGAAAACCCTTTAGCAGCAGGCTACGTGGGCGGCGCGCGGCCAACTGACCTAATTACAGTGATGGCCTGCATATTTGATTTATTGACAGTTAGTAACGGACAAAAATGCAAAAGTTTTAGCGGTAAATTTTTGGTGCGCCGGCCATGACATGGCCTGCCGCAACAAATAAAAAAAACAGTAATAGCTTGCTGCATTAGAATTTACGTGGGCGGCCGGCGTACCACATGGCGGTGAGAGTGTTAAAACTAACCTTAAAACACTACACACAAATATAAAGCTACCTAGCATTACAAAATTCATTTTAAAATTAACTCTTAAATTTTATAACAAAAATAAATGTCATCAAAATACATTAATTGCTAGCATAGGTCAAACTAAATTGAAAGACTTGCGACATATCGATGGATACGGCACATACAAGCTTCCCCATCACTACGTTTTGTTCGCGCACAATACTGATAACGCGTCGTAGCAGGGCCGCTCGATGCGCCAGCGCTTCCCCGCTCTCACCGTATACAGGTGAGCGCGCGGGGGCGCGGTAGCTCGTGCGCCCCTGGTGGCCACGCGCGATCACCTGAGCGGCCGTTTTCACCGGTCGCACTTACGCTGTGCGCGTAGTAAAGTTTTTTGCTGCTACCCCCCTAATTTTATAAATGAAGTTATTACAATAATTTCATACGATAATGTTAAAGATTTAATTAGTAAATGCCTCATGTTGTGATAAGTTTATAAACATTACTATTATTATATAGTTATAAAGGTGCTCCTAGTCTGTAAAAGTGTTTTGTTATTGATATCAGTGTAACTGTTGCTTTATTTAAGTTCTACAGCTATGTTTATTTTTATGGTAAATAAAGAATTTTTCTAAACTAAACAAACTTTCCAACAAAAATATTTTTTCAAATCGGTTAGCAAGCGACGGAGTTATGCCCGAACAAACATAAAAAAAATATATATAAACATCCGAATTAAGAACCTCCTTCTTTTTTTAGAAGTCGGTTAAAAAATGTCCAGTAACACGGTACCCCAAGTGTGCGTAGTCGCAGCGGAAAAATGACGATTTTTTTATTTTCAGTTTTGCAGATGTTTAGTGATGACGTCGTGTAAATGTGTATGGTAAGTACACATTTGTGCATCCAACCATTGAGGAGTTATTCAATAAAAAGTGTTTCCGCTGGAACTACGTCATCCTAGCGGCACTTTTTTTTTCCTATGGACGTACAAGAAAAAAAATACATTCAATCTTTAGTGTGTAACTAGGGGTAAATGTGTATGTTTAAATGATAAATGTGTGCCGTAAAACAGCGAAGATAATCAAGTTTCCGCTGCGCTGACGTTTGGCTATTTCATGAAAATCATTTATAACGGTTTAGTGCAGAGTTGTAATATTTTACGCACGTTGCTTTGAATTTGTGTGTAATGTTTGGGAAAAAGAATTTAAAACAAAAACGTACCGTTCAGAAGATATACACGCAAAAGTAAAATAAGGTTATTAGGTCCAAGTACTTAAAATAGGAACTCTAGAGCCAAACTTAAAACGTTCATATGTATCTTGTTAGGGTCTACAACGTCTTGCGGAGTTTCATATATGTGCGCTTAGTAATTAATGAGCAATGGCATAATTTACTACGACTGGACCACTATTTGTATGACATCCGATTGTAGGACTTTTTAATGGAAAAGCTGAATAAAACATATTCCGATACTTAGGGTCGATTTCACCAAACATGACTTTACTCGAGAATAGGTATCCACGGAATATATTTATTCTTATATTGAACTATCGAATAATTTCGTCCACGTTCCACCACTCTACAACGGAGTAAATTTACTCTCGGATAGATAATCTGTGACAGGGAGTGAATGCGAATGATTGAAATGAAGAACTGTATAAGCCACCCAAATTCAATTGCTCGTTTTCTCTTCTAATAGGTAAGGTGTATTGCGTATAACATGGGAGGGGCCCGAAAGGGCCGACGCCTGTCGGGGCCGCGGGTAGTCCTCTGGTTATCGCGGCCTCGACATAGAGGGCGAAGAAGGAACATGGGTGGTTTTTAGTCAGTAGAAGTCTGACACTCCCTTTCGCTCTGCCCAAGAGCGGGAGGGGTTATTCGATGATTTTACACCCACCAAAAAAAAAAAAAAAAAAAAAAAAGGTGTATTGCGTATTATTCTATTCGGTAGGGTTATACCTAGGTATGTCCAAAGTGTCCTGTGTCAATCAAAACTAGAAATTCTAACCTCATCAATATTTCGTGGTGTTTGTTTAGCCGGCGTTTTTGAGATTTGTTTGTGTTTTTATAAATTGCAATAAGTATGTCACATATCGGGAAGCGAAAACGAAGCCCCAACTGGTTGGCTTCAGAAAAACATCTTTTATTAGACATAGTAGAAAAGCACTTCAGTGTTATCGAAAATAAAAAAACAGATGCCGTGACTATGAAGCAGAAAACTACCGAATGGGTGACAATGAGTCACGAATATAATTCCCAAACAATCCAATGCTCAAGAACTGCAGAAAACCTCAAAGCACAATGGGAAAGCATGAAGAAGGCGGTCAAAAAAGAGACTTCAAATATAAGAATGCATATGATTCAAACAGGTATGGTAATATCTAATGTATGTGTTTACATCAATTATGTTATATTTTTACTTTTACTTCACTGTTGTTTGTGTTACATCATTGTATAAAATGACTTTCGAAACATTAATATTTCAGAAAACCAGTGATCAGCTTGCAATGTGTCATTTTAAAATATTTTTTACTAAAGTTGGTGTCTCTTGTTTTTCATACAAACAGTAACATTAAAAAGTAATAAACAAACATACATCAAAGTTGGCATGAAATATAGGTAGGTAGGCCCTTGTATTTCATGCCAAATTTCATCAAAATAGGTCAAGAGGTTGAGTCATGAAATTTTAACAGACTTTTGTATATAATATTAGTATGGCTAGCCCAATTACTTACTCTAACGTACTAACATACCTAATAGAATATATTTTATTTTTTACAGGAGGAGGGCCTCCAAAACCAAAAACAGAAGATCCTTTTTACAATCGCATCCTTAGCTTGATACAACCAAGTGTTGTTGGTTTGTACAACCTATTTGATAGCGATGCCCAAGTATCTCAGTCTACCGAGGTACAAGAATCACAGTCTGAAGTGACACGTGTTGGAGTTATTGGGGTTATTGAAGTTAAGCCTCCTGCGCCAGTGTGCACCCCTGTTCTAGCCCCTGTCATAGAATCTGACTGGGGCAACTGCTCACAAGCACCAGTTTCTGTGAATTTAATAGAAGATGAGCCTGCAGTACCTTTTTGCACCCCCCTCCCAGCCCCTGTCAAAGAACCTGACTGGGGTAACTACACACCTGTTTTTATTAAAAACACCAGTCTCAAAGAATTTAAAAGAAGCTGGTTACATAAAAAGAGGGATTTCAAAGAGGCGCCCTATTCTTCCAGCATTATCTGTGGATCTTCTCAATAATAAAAAGATTGAGGCTATTATTGCGCAAAGAGAGCATGCTGATACTGAAAGAAGAGAAGCAAATAGCATGTTCAATATCATGATGCAAATTAAAGAGCAAGAATTAATTATTAAAAAAGAAGAGGCAAAGCAGAGTAAAATTAAAACCAGATTACTTTTATTAGAATTAAGAAATAAGAAAAAACCTGAATAATTGTAAAAAAATTAAAGACATGTAGTTTTTTTAATTGTTTTTATTTTTATTTAAACTTTTTATCCTGAAATTCACACGGGAGAGAGGCCCTGGGGCACAGCTAGTATGATATATTACTTAGATTAAACCTTGAAAATAATCATTAATCATTGCATTTCTAGTCATACTAGTTTCATTCTGAAAGTTACGTGGTACACTGTCAACCTGACCATGCACTATGAGTTGTTCCCATGACATAGGCCGATTAGTACCTGAAATGGCAGGTAAAGTAATTTCGGGATCATCGGGAGGAGCAATATCTCCTTGTTGCTGCAGCATATTATGCAGCACTGCAGTGGCAACAATTACCACTAGGGCTTTGTCTAGTTTTATGCGCATGCCTAGAGCTAAAACTGGGAAACGTCTCTTCCATACACCATAAGACCTTTCCACTGGGTTACGTGTTCGAATTTGTGATTCGTTGTATAGATGTTCTGCAGGTGTCCTGGGATTCTCTAAAGGAGGCATCATGTATGTGTTTGACGCATAACCACCATCAACCAATAATAAGGCATTACCGTAACTTCCCATTTCAAACTTTGCTTTTCTGTAGCAGTTATTAAATATATGGCTATCATGGGCTCCTCCGGGCCACCTTGCCACTATGTCGGTTATTTCTAGATCAGCATTGCAAATACTTTGAACATTTATAGAAAAGTAGCCTTTTCTGTTCCTAAATAATTCTGCTTCGTCTCCACCTGGTGAGCTAATACGTACATGCGTACAATCCATAGCACCAACTACTCTGGGAAAACGAGCTATTTTAAAAAACTTGTCTTGTTCTGTTTTTATTTCTTCGCTTGTCTCAGGAAATTTTATAAAATCTTTATGTAAACTTGCTATTGCACTACTGACCCTATGAATGATCCTGTGGGAAGTTGGTGTACTCAGGCCACAATAGTCACCAATACTCATCTGTGTGTTATTAGTTGCATAAAATCTTAGTGTTCCTAATAACTGATTTATGGGTGATACACAGAAGTTTCTGAAACAAAAAATTACAACAAATTAAAGGTGTATACAGGTAGATAAAGTTATATTTGATTCGAATGTTAGATAAACGCATGGCAGTATTACACAGAGTAGGTTTTACGTAAAACTTACCTATCAGAGTCATATTCCAATTTATGTTCAATTTTCGTAAGCAAACATAACGCTGCTCGCTTAGATAAACGGAACCTTTTAATGAAATCTATGTTATCGTAGTCGTCAAAATAATTATTTCTTTCTTGTATCCATCTTGGTCGCCTTGGAAAATATTCGTCATCACTGTCAGAATCCTCAATTAATGCTCTTAAACGATCTGCCATTTTTAGACAATACACAGGCTTATCTAAACTATTTTCACTTTTCACAAAAATACTAATATTATTATTTTATGCCAGCGCGCCAGTTAGCGAATCAGCTGTCAAAACAATGACACTCGGACGCCATATTAACCTATCCTTAGTTTATGCTCGCTGTTCCTTGAAAATCGGCGGAGTAGAGATTTACTCCAGCTTAAACGGTTACTCTTGGATTCAGTCTATGGTGAAACGTAAAAATATGTTATACTAGGAGTAACTACCCGTATACTCTCGCGTAAGATTTACTCTTGTTTGGTGAAATTGACCCTTAGTGTATTAATCCAACTATTCGCATGTTAAATTGCAGCTCATTGCACTAAATAATTAAAGAGAAATAATAAAAATATCAGAACAACCGCCATACATGGATATACCGACCAAATTTAAATGGTTACAAAAAAGCGGCCGTGCAGTATATACAGATAACGTTTTCAAATGTCCAGTGTTGAACCATTATTGTGTTTATTAGTTTCGTACAGGTGCGTTCAATAGTTTTGCAAAAAATAAAACAACTACATAAACTATGTTCTCTGAAACGAATTTATTAGTTAATGACCACAAAAATAAAAAAAATAAACAACATTATTTTAGGCCGGCAATTAAGATTCGGATACCTGAATGCTCTACTTACATACAAAATATTCAACATAGAGCACATTATTCTTATACCTAACCTAACCTAACGCTCGGTTCGATGCCTTCGGATCGCAGCACTCGCGTACATTTTGGCTCCTCCGCCGTACACGCATTGAAAGTTTAATTCAGATCCGCGTGAACTTTGTAACGAGTAGACGTCGTCGCATCGTAATCGTAGGTAACAAAATGTGTGTAGCCGAAAATTTAATTATGGTGATGGAACGAAATCCATGCATATGGAATATTTAAAATACGGACTATCACAATAGAGACGTAAAAGACTTGGCTTGGGAGCAGATTTAAAAGCATCACTAAAAGTGCGACAGCAATCAATTCGTCGAGGTATTCCTCGAAGCGCAAGCGTTTTGAGGCGAACCTTTATTATTCCTCAGAGCGCACCTTTTAGTAGCGCTCCCGATAACAATTAAAAATATTAACTTTTTTTTCCTCGAAGCGCTGCTATGATTAATTTTCGAATAGAGATAGGATACTAACTGAAACTATCGATAATAAGTAAAACACGTTATTTTTTACAATATGCAAAGGCTCTATACTCCTTGAAAAGAGCACTTGGAAGGATTTGGGGGAGGCCTTTACCCAGCAGTGGGACAGTACGAGCTATTAAAAAAAAAAAAACTATGGTCAAGCAGTATAGAGTTTTTGCAAATTGTATAAAACAACGTGTTTTACTTATTATCGATAGTTTCAGTTAGTATCCTACCTATCTCTATTCGAAAGTTAATCATAGAATCATAAAGCGCTTCGAGAAAAAAAAAGTTAATATTTTTAATTGTAATCGGGAGCGCTAATAAAAGGTAGCAAAATGAAGAATAATAAAGGTGCGCCTCAATACGTGCGCCTCAAAACGGTGGCGCTTCGAGGAATACCTCAATTCGTCTTCGTCTTTAAACGTTTGCGGCCGGCCTTAACAAAGTAATAACAACATTGTAATAACAATTACTACGCTGGAAGCAGCAGAATTTAAGCTGATCAAGTCCCGTGGACATCCAACGTCATTGCAATGTGTGTGTTCTTTTTTTTAAAACAAAATCTATCGGTATTTATGATTTGGAATCATGCAGTAGGTAAGTCGACGAGACTCCTTTCTTCAGGTCGTAGAGTGAAACTGCCCACACTCTGGCTTATATCCCGTGTGACACGGGATATAAGCCCTTATTTTATAGTAGTATAGTAGTTTTAGAGATGAAAGCCAAGTTTATAGGGTGGCACACCGGTTAATCCGCGGGGCTTGAAGGTCGGAGAAAAGTGACACACAGGGGTGCTACTGGGGCTTTATCGGAGTTGACAATTACCTAATGTGACAACTTTTTGCAATATTCTGACAAATAAATTCATCTTTTAATACTGATGCTTATTATTGTAATAATTTCGTAAGTTTTTAAAAAAAAAACAAGTGACCTACTATTTTTATCACGAAAGTTATTAGTTACTTGTTCAAGAATTGTGTGCCCACCTGTACCAATGCAATAATGGTACAACACTGGAAATTTGAGAACGTTATCTGTATATACTGCACGGCCGCTTATTTGTAACCATTTAAACCTGGTCGGTTTATCCATGTATGGCGGTTGTTCTGGTATTTTTATTATATCTCTTTTATTATTTAGTGTAATGAGCTGCAATTTAACATGCGAATAGTTGGATTAATACACTAAGTATCGGATATGTTTTATTCAGCTTTTACATTAAAAAGTCCTACAATCGGATGTCATACAAATAGTGGTCCAGTCGTAGTAAATTATGCCATAGCTCATTAATTACTAAGCGCAATTATATGAAACTCCGCAAGACATTTTAGACCCTTACAAGATACATATGAACGTTTTAAGTTTGGCTCTAGAGTTCCTATTTTAAGTACTTGGACCTAATAACCTTATTTTACTTTTGCGTGCATATCTTCTGAACGGTACGTTTTTTTTAAAATTCTTTTTCCCAAACATTACACACAAATTCAAAGCAACGTGCGTAAAATATTACAACTCTGCACTAAACCGTTTTATATGATTTTCATGAAATAGCCAAACGTCAGCGCAGCGGAAACTTGATTATCTTCGCTGTTTTACGGCACACATTTAACATTTAAACATACACATTTACCCCTGGTTACACACTAAAGATTGAATGTATTTTTTTTCTTATACGTCCATAGGAAAAAAAAAGTGCCGCTAGGATGACGTAGTTCCAGCGGAAACAGTTTTTATTGAATAACTCCTCAATGGTTGGATGCACAAATGTGTACTTACCATACACATTTACACGACGTCATGCACTAAACATCTGCAAAACTGAAAATAAAAAAAATCGTCAATTTTCCGCTGCGACTACGCACACGTACCCCAAAGGGTCATGTAACCAAGATATTTGAAGGTAAAGATCGACAAATGAGTACAATGACAATCATTAAAAAACTAAAACCCGACTACGAATAAAAGCGCTTTCTTAAAAGTAGAAAACAAGAAAATAATTCTTAAATTAATTTAAGTAAATAACTACATATAATTATTATATAGGACAGTCGTAGTCGCATGCCACTGATACCTGATGCTCCTTCATGGCGTTCTCATTGATACAGAAGTTTAGTTTAACTGGGCTTTTATCCACGCTTAGCCTCTTGATTGGGCCATTGTGCGTCATGTTCCAAGAATACCTATTCCAACCAACATAGGTCATCCTAGAATTAGCTTTCCCAGACTGCTGCTGGCTTCCGGGAGAGTAAATGGGGATCATAGAGTTTGTGCCAGGTGATCTGCCACGCTCCTGCACTCTAGAAGTACGTGCCGTGGCGTTTCTTCCGCCTCCATGTGGAACAGTGACCCGTTAAAATTCCTATGATTTATTGTTTCTGTATTTACTTTCCATAGCCCGTTTGATCTTAGTCTTAAGGCAGTTGCCTGAGCTTTCTCCTTTATGACCAGGTCCAGAGGTCTTAAATTTAAAAGATACTCTAACGCTGCTGATGGAGTTGTTCTCATGCATCCAGTAGCTGCTAAACTAGCTAAAACTAAAATAGTTAAGTTCGCTTTACCCAATGTTAAAAATCTAGGTCCCAATATTATCCTCGCCAATCAGGAGCTGGAAACTGCTGACTCTGCTGTATTTCTGGGCATAACAGTAGATTATTTATTACAATGGGGTTTACATATATCAAGCCTAGCGGGTAGGCTAAGTTCAGCCGCATACGCCGTCAGAAAAGTAAGACAATTCGTCAAACGTAACGTAAACAAAGTCTACTTTAGTTATTTTCAGCGTTTTGGGGGACTGCCTCTTGTAAATAAGTAAAGTAAATTTTGATGTTCGAAAAGTGCTGATTATCAGCCTAGTTTGAATAAATGAGTTTTGATTTTGATTTTAAGCGTTGCAGGCTCTAGAGTTTTGTTTTCACCGTGGTCAGCCGAGTTCTAGGCCACCATACACAACTGATCCGCAGGTAATAGAGAGCCAGAGTGTAATCTTTGGCTTAAGACCCCATCTCTTACCAACTAGTCTTCTACACTGATTAAAAGCGTTACAGGCCTTCTTTGTTTTAGCCTCTAAGTGTCTCGCCCAGTTTAATTTGTTATCAAGAATTATGCCCAGATATTTCACTTGCGTTGACAGGGAGAGTCTAGTTTTAAAAGCTTTGGTAGTTGTAATTCTGGTAACTTCCTTTTGTTGGTAAAAAGGATATGTTCTGTTTTCTTGGGATTAACTGAAAGTTCGTGTTCTTCACACCAATCTTCTATCTGCTTAATTCTTCCGGCTTGGTTTGTTGAGTTTATACTACTACAGAAGTTACGCCAGGGCCCGGTTACGTACGTAGTTTTAAAGATTTAAGCATACTTAAGGATATAGGGACAGAGAAAGCGACTTTGTTTTATACTATGTAGTGATGTCGGATTGTCGCGACAATCCTCGACAATCCCACAGATTTCTGTTGCATAAAACTTTTTGAGCGACAAGTGACAATTTGTCGAAGTCGGTATATTTGGAAAAACTTGTCAAATCTGCTCTATGAAACAGAAAATTGTCATAACTTATTCACATATTTGTAGAATTTTCCGACAATTCTGACAGGAGCATTACCCTCTGCCACGAAATCATATTTTGAATTTTGTAGGTTAGAAAGTTCTTAAAGTTTTATTTAAAAAAATAGTTAAAAACTAAAAAACCCGACTGAAAAAACTGAAAAGCAAAAAAACAAGCACATTTTAAATTAAACAAAACTTTGAAGCAGGCGGGATCCATTCTATTTTCATTTCTATGTGACATCTACCGCATTGGGCCCGCGTGGTGTAGTGTAGCCCATCCCTCTCCTAGAGAGGAGGCCCGAGTCCCTGCAGTGAGAACATAATCTAATATTCAAATGAACCCCGCCTGCTTGCGTTTTGTTTAATTTTAAATGTGCTTGTTTTTTCAGTCGGGTTTTTTAGTTTTCTAACTACTTTTTTTTATTTCCAACTTTTTAGTTCTTTTGTGTCTGTTCTTCGCGTAAAATTCTTCGCAGATGATTTAACTTTTGTTTTTGTTTATAGGATTTCTGACTTTGAATTTATTTTAAATCTCTCTTTAAAACCCTTCATTTTGATACCCTACTCGATGGTAATGGAAAATTATTATTTTCAAATCCGCGATATGGCCCCCAAAATCAGCAATTTTTCTTTGTTTTTTAATTTTAATGTAGCCAGTGACACTCGCGCCATCAAGACGAATCTAACGACGTATATTTAATCCCTTCATCCGTTTAGGAGTTATGAGGTTACATACACGCCAAAACACATAACCCTCCTTTTGGGCTTCGCCGCAGTCCGCAGTCCAGTCAAAATCTAATTTTACACTGTGCTAGTGGATGCTTTGAATAGTAAAAGGGTCAAGGAGGTAATTTAAGTAAAGTTATAACCTGAAAAACTAGTATTTACAAAAGCAGCTGTGCAAAATTTGGAACTTTGACCCCCAATATCTCCGTAAGTAGAGGGTTCTTTCAACGACAACCGACCACTGACAATTGACAATTTTCACCTGACAACTGTCAAACCAGACCTGCCACGCTCTGTATCGACCTCACCCAAGCACACTGCTTGATGTTTTCGACAAACGATGATAGATGACGTTACTCAAAATTAACAATAATCAGTAACAACTCAAATTTATTGTACCTCGGTGTTGATTCTGCGACACGGCCATCTTGACATTTCACACGTCCGCGTGTGAGGCACTTGCAATACGAATTCAGGGAAAGTAAATCGTCCCTTACTCGGCCTGACCAAGAAGTCCAAGTATAAACACACACATACACACAATTCAAAACAAAAGTTTATTCTGATTCACATTCTCGTCAAATGTCATTAAGAAAATCTCAACATTGAAATCAACATTCTTCAAGAATCATCAACTTTCGACCAAATCTAGTATGCAATGCTTTGTTCAGTACTCAACTTCGTCACATACAATACACATTGCCTCCATCCGGCAACCATGCGATCTCCATTCGGTACCCAAACTCAAGACAATGTAATTTTATTTTATTTGCATTGCCTTTATTTAGCACCTTTAGCTATTACCTACCTACATTCCAATGCTGAACGTACGTCACCAACCTTAAGTAAAACACTTGCACGCGTGCAGCAACGAACAGCATTGCAATGCATGCAATCCGAGTCACTTGCATACTACGTTTGCATCTTTTACGTCTCACTTAAGGTCTAACCCCTTATCATCATCCGATCCCGTTTTTTCAGTCTTGTTAGTGTCGGAGTCGTTGTCGTCAAAATTGTCGCTGTTAGGCAGTTTTCAAAGACGGTCGTGCGCATACTTGTACGTCCTATTTTAATTTAATTGAGAGCTTCGAGTAAGTACAGGTCAACTTCCAGTACCTCTAACTTTGAAAGGCCCTTTGTATTTTAAGATCGAGCATTGTTTGCTGCAGCAATACAAACACTCCAAAAGTAAATGATTTTAGTTTAGTTTTTGTAGAATCAAAACGTACCTTATCGCAAGCTGTGCCATTCTCCATATTCTCCACTGCCTGCAACCTGATTTCGAGGTCGTCATCAACCACTGATATAACATCAAAAGGCTTCGCAACCTTCCTAATCAGAAGTTCCAATGGGCTAGCTTGCGTGACTCGATTCATCGTGCAGTTGAGAGCTAGCTGCACGACGAGCAGGGCAGCCTGCCACGAAAAACTACTCATTTCTATGGCAGTAAGCATAATTCAATGTGCTCATGACGCGTTCTGCCCGGTTGTTGGCCCTCGAACTATCTGTCGCTATTAGATGGAGCTCAATGTTAACGGACTCGCAATAGTCCTTAAAGTCTTTACTGGCTAAGCACCTACCTTGGTTAGCGATTACGCGGTTGGTCCAAATAGTGAAATACTAGATTTTAAAGTCTTGATACTACTAGCTGGGTCAATGTTCGTCATCTATGAGTACGACCACATATTTTTTCCGGTTATCAATATACCTACATGGTGTGCCAGGGTATAGCTAACTTAGAAATGGGATGTATTTCTGCCCGTACTTTGCCGAAGCGCGACTAAGATTTATTTCACGTAGCACAGCTGTCCACGAACTTTCGTACAAACCTTGTCATCGTGTCTTCGTAAACCTTTTTTTTAAGGTCTTCTCCCATCCCAAACGTAGCAAACCTTCGTTTACATTGTTAACAACAGGCCACCGGAACATTCTAGTTATTATTGGCAAGCACAGAGTCTTACCACGTCGCTGAATTTTTCGATGTAAAACATTTGACTGAAGCTCGAACCGAAGGTCTTGGTCACATCAAGAGGAACCTTTCTATCCTTCAAACCGTACACGAGTTTTGAAAGCTCTCAATCCTTCTGCTACTTCGCAATTAGCAAGTTATTATTAAGTTCGGCTAAATTAATCGGTTTAAAATTTACCTTCTCAAAAGCAGCGCTCTCTCCGTCGTGTGGTAATGGATTTCTTGAAAATAAATCTGCATGAGACATGCACTTACCGTTACGATGAACAATGTCAAAATCAAAAGCTTGCAAGAACGCCCACCATCTCAAACTGCAGTGAACTGCAATCAGTCACCACGTGCGACCATGCAAGTAATGTTGAAAATGTTCTACCGCGTTGACAAAAGCGAGAGTTTCTAATTCGTACGAGTGATACTTGAATTTTGCAGCAGTCGTGCGCTTGTTGAAATAAGCAATAACATGCAGCTTACCTTCTTTTAGCTGAATAAGAACTGCTCCATATCCAACAGCGATCGCAACCGTATGCAGTTACTTTCCATCCTTAGAGCTAGATTATACATCGAAAATACAACTGCGAACACAACAAAACAACTGACCTTGCGAGAATTAGGCCTTATCTGCCCTTGACTGACTTCAAACCCAAGGTACTCCACTTTAAGCGGGCCGCCCACTACCTGAACGTGCCCCAAAAGGTCATGGCCGTGAGGACGGTACGGGGGTACCGCACGATCTCCCGCGAAGCGGCGAACCTCCTTGCCGGATTGCCGCCGTGGGATCTGGAGGCGATAGTCCTCGCGCGCCTGCATCAATGGCGCGCGGAGGCGCTGCGCCGGGGGGTCACTCCGCTGCCGCGGCAAATTGCTGCGCGGCGGACAGACCTCCGGTGCGATCTCATGGCGGCATGGAGACAGCGACTGTCGCAACCCCGCGCAGGGCACGCCACGATAGTGGCGGTAAGTCCCCTCTTTGAGGAGTGGCTTGAGAGGCGCCACGGCGCCCTCACCTTCCGTCTGACGCAGGTCCTCACCGGACACGGTTGTTTCGGGAGGTACCTGCACCGAATCAGGCGGGAGGAAACGCCCGGATGCCACCATTGCGAGGATCGGCCGGAGGACACGGTGGAGCACACAGTGGAGGTGTGCCCCGCTTGGGCGGAGCCCCGCCGTGTTCTCGTAGCGGCGATCGGCGGCGGCGACCTCTCGCGCCCGGCCCTGGTGCAAGCCATGGTCCGGGGCGAGGAGGAATGGGACGCCGTCGCCTCCTTCTGCGAAGCAGTGATGCTGGCGAAGGAGGTGGCGGAACGCGAGAGGGAGAGAACCTCTCGTCCCAGCCGCCGCGGGAGGCGCTCCGGGCGTCGGGGGTCCCGCGATGACCTCCGGCCACCGTAGACGCGGGCCTGTGGACGGTGAGTGATGGGCTAACTCGCCGTCCGTCCGTCTCACGACGAAAACAGGCCGTGTCGACGGCGCGTTCGTGTTCCACGCGCGCCTCAAAGAGATGTCAGCAACATGGGAGGGGCCCGAAAGGGCCGACGCCTGTCGGGGCCGCGGGTAGTCCTCTGGTTATCGCGGCCTCGACATAGAGGGCGAAGAAGGAACATGGGTGGTTTTTAGTCAGTAGAAGTCTGACACTCCCTTTCGCTCTGCCCAAGAGCGGGAGGGGTTATTCGATGATTTTACACCCACCAAAAAAAAAAAAAAAAAAGGTACTCCACTTTCCGTTTTAGGAAGGCACACTCATTATGATTTTGAGAAATCCTTTTCTCAGAAAGTACCCTAAGCTAAGTACTACCTGAAGGCGCTCAAGTGCCTGCAGAGGAAGTAGGTACGCCAGAAATAAAACCATGTTCGAAAGATAGCAAAATATCCAGCAGTTCAGTTTTTCTTTCAGGAGGGATGTCAGTGTCTACCCGTGTCAAAGTCAAATTTACAGTCCCCAATTGTGTCCGTCACATGTCTCAACTGATCGTACTTTCTCAAATCGTATCTCATTTGACGACATAGGAACTACTAAACCAATTGATAAAACTTCACATCGAACCACGATTTCATGTCGCAAATAATTGTCGGGTATAACGTGAAAAAGTCCAAATTTGTACAGTTGACCTTACAAAAGTCTGTCCAATACTAGCCAATGTCCCATTTTCATAAAGTCGTTTACCACATTCTTTAACAAGTGAACATTCAGCACCAGTCATAATAAAAAATCTAATTGCTCACCAGAATGCCGTAAGAATCCAGCAGTTGCATCCACAAGGCACACATCAACTCGCTTTTCCCTGACAGGATCAATCGCCGTGCTGTTGCTTGCCTCCTTGATATTCTTCCCAGGGCAGTTGGATGCGTAACAATTTGGTCCAGTGTAGAGCTCATTGGGGCGGTTCCTCTTCGCGTTAGGACCTTCACGTTCGTCACCACACGACGACGGGGCGCTCCAGGCTATAAACAGCTCCTTAACCTCGCTCCAGTTCATCCGAGGATAAGATATGGACGACAGCCATGACGAAGCTTCTCCCATGAGTGCGTGGCTCAAGGCAATCATCAACGATGCACCTTGACTATTCGGATCGATAACACACATGGCGGGTCGATATTCTGTTTTTCAGAGTCGTAATCCGGTAGGCGAACATCAATAGTCACAAAAAGTGATATTTTCATTGCTTGCACAATTATTGTCATAAAGTTTTGGTTTTGCTGCTCTAACAGAAAACGCTATCTTTGCGCTTGTGTCTCAACAAAAAAAATAAGTTTAAAAACTAAAACCCGACTACGAATAAAAACGCAGACTAATAAAACCGCGTTCTTAAAAGTATTAAACAAGAAAAATCGTCTAGTAAGTAGATAATTTGATAAATTATAGAGGACAGTCGTAGTCGCATGCTACTGATACCTGATGCTCCTTCATGGAGTTCTCATTGACACACAATTCAGCAGCTAGTTGCCATTAGCAAGGTGGCATGCGACTACGACTGTCCTCTATAATTTATTTTTAACTAAGTACCCTAGTTTGATGTAAAGAATGCGTGGTTGACGTATGTGTGAAGGGTTAATTTACACCCTGTATGTTGACTTGAACTATAATATACATATATCTAATGTACTCGCCAAGAATTTTCATTTGATACCAAACATGTTATGATTATTTCAACTAATTTTTTTTCGAGTTTATAATTTGACATTTAAATTCCGTCATAAAATGAATTGTTATTATATAGCCAATGTCACCCGGGGTATTCTTACAAATCTATTGTGACATTTTTTTTAAATACGTTCAGTAGTCTAGGCGCTACGGTGGAACATACAAACGTACATAGACTGCCAAAATCACTACCCTTTTTTTTTTTTTTTTGGTGGGTGTAAAATCATCGAATAACCCCTCCCGCTCTTGGGCAGAGCGAAAGGGAGTGTCAGACTTCTACTGACTAAAAACCACCCATGTTCCTTCTTCGCCCTCTATGTCGAGGCCGCGATAACCGTTGGACTACCCGCGGCCCCGACAGGCGTCGGCCCTTTCGGGCCCCTCCCATGTTGCTGACATCTCTTTGAGGCGCGCGTGGAACACGAACGCGCCGTCGACACGGCCTGTTATCGTCGTGAGACGGACGGACGGCGAGTTAGCCCATCACTCACCGTCCACAGGCCCGCGTCTACGGTGGCCAGAGGTCATCGCGGGACCCCCGACGCCCGGAGCGCCTCCCGCGGCGGCTGGGACGAGAGGTTCTCTCCCTCTCGCGTTCCGCCACCTCCTTCGCCAGCATCACTGCTTCGCAGAAGGAGGCGACGGCGTCCCATTCCTCCTCGCCCCGGACCATGGCTTGCACCAGGGCCGGGCGCGAGAGGTCGCCGCCGCCGATCGCCGCTACGAGAACACGGCGGGGCTCCGCCCAAGCGGGGCACACCTCCACTGTGTGCTCCACCGTGTCCTCCGGCAGATCCTCGCAATGGTGGCATCCGGGCGTTTCCTCCCGCCTGATTCGGTGCAGGTACCTCCCGAAACAGCCGTGTCCGGTGAGGACCTGCGTCAGACGGAAGGTGAGGGCGCCGTGGCGCCTCTCAAGCCACTCCTCAAAGAGGGGACTTACCGCCACTATCGTGGCGTGCCCTGCACGGGGTTGCGACAGTCGCTGTCTCCATGCCGCCATGAGATCGCACCGGAGGTCTGTCCGCCGCGCAGCAATTTGCCGCGGCAGCGGAGTGACCCCCCGGCGCAGCGCCTCCGCGCGCCATTGATGCAGGCGCGAAAATCACTACCCTTCAAAGTCAAAGTCAAAATCAATAACAACTCTAATTTATTGTGCCTCGGTACTGATTCTGCGACAAATATGTATATCGCCAAGATCTGATAAAAAAGTATTTTGAAAGGTGTACCTTCTGTGTAACATTAAAGTTAATTTACATATGTTTTGTAGCCTATATACCTATAGAATCAAACTTTTACTAATTTTGTAATGATTGAGAATTGCATTGACATTTTACGTAAAAACTGACATGATAAATATTAACAATTTATGTTTTTTTTTATGTTTATTCATCTTTACCACCGAAATATACCTGTAAAAGTCGATATAATTTCTCTTTCATGTTAACTCCTTAGAATTTTCCCATAGAAAAACTCTGGTAGTATTTATTTGTTTGGGTTTGTTTAATAAATAGTTTTATGTAAGCAATACAATATTGTATTTTATTTTGTTGTATTATTGTCTATTTACATTTAATATTAGGTATAATTATCTACTTGTTTAAAATACATTTTTTTTTTCAAAATAAATTGGATATCTATCGACATCGGTAATATAGATAAAAGGTTAATGTGTGTCTTCCTTGACCGAGTAGCAAAAAATACAGACATGTGACGCGAATATAATCCTTTTTCCAGCAGTCATTAAGCTCATTATTGCTTCCATTGAAAATACTGCCATCTATGGAAGAGTAGCGGAATTTACTAGGCAATAATTTCTAGCATGATTGCTGATTACAAAACGTCGTATTTTATTTCTGAGTAAAGCAAAATAAATCCTATGATAATATGACGAAGGTATATTTTTAAAATATAGAAACTGTGAGTTATGCTTGTTGTCATTGAAATTGAAACGACCAATCAAACGAATTGTTTATTTGTAGTGCATTGTATGATTAATGGTTTGACTGTGTTTGTTTGGCGACACTGGTTCCGATACAGATTTCGTCGCTTAGCATTTCTACCTGTTTTTTCTGTTCTGTGGACTTTACTATCCTTGTTTCTCATGTATAACAAAAAAAATGCCTGGATAACAAAGGCTTGTAGATTTGATTTAAAGATTCCAATTTCCAATACCTCCTGCTTACTTCTGTTCTCCTGGTAGTTTGTGGGACTTAACTATCCGTTTCCCATCTCCTACTTGTCCTTGCCTATTGTAACGACAGTGGTAAAAAAATAGACAGGAACTAATTAATTATTTTATTCGGGCAGAGTTTCCACTTACAAGTTTCACAATCGAGCGCGACAAGACCTCGAAACTGACCTTACAGGGCATTATATAGACTTCCCCACCGGAGGCATCCGGTAGTTATGGCGGTGTCTTCGCTTGACTGTGATGGGCTCGCTAGTAGTTGCTAGAGTGGCTTGGCTATGGTTGCCTGTCATTGGCTGGCTAGAGTGGCATGGCTATGGTTTGCTAGAGTGGCTCGGCTAGGGTTAGCTGTCATTGGCTGGCTAGAGTGGCACGCTGTGAGCAGGCTGTTGTAACACTATTTAAAATAATACAAATGCACGTAGCAGTTGCTTCTATCAAGAAAGAAAGAAAAAAAAGATTAATCTCCTATTAACTTATAATATGATACCCTAGTACTACATAACACATTAAATTACTCCTGTTAACTCCTGTATTTCATGACAGCCCGAAAGAAATGATAAATCTCCGATTAACTTATGATACCCTAGTACAATAGAAACCATTCTTTAATTACTGGTTTTTCTGTAATAACTATAACTTATTTTGCTATCACTACATCATGCAAAAATTATGAACCTTTGAAGACTTGTGACGAATTAACACATATTTTTTATGCATGTGACAAAAATAGACCTTTTACGTGTTTATGGCGTTGATTATTATTATTACTGTTTATTGAAATAGAGCAGGCATCAACATCAGTGGCGAATACATCACTCACCTTCGGTTTGCGGGTTTGCCGACGATTAGTGGTCATGACTGAGACCATGGAGGACCTCAGTACAATGCTCGATGACCTCAGTAGAGCTTCCGAAAGAGTGGGTCTTAAAATGAACATGGACAAACACAGGTCATGTTGAATGCCCATTTAACACCCACACCTATCAAGATCGGAGACTCTAAACTCGAAGTTGTAGACGATTATCT
Organism: Diarsia rubi; assembly: GCA_932274075.1. Classification (NCBI taxonomy): domain Eukaryota; kingdom Metazoa; phylum Arthropoda; class Insecta; order Lepidoptera; family Noctuidae; genus Diarsia; species Diarsia rubi. Next base: position 12,443,217 of record OW026418.1, on the reverse strand, counting down.
ACCTGGGACAAACGGTCCAGTTGCATAGGTCCAACTTAGAGAAATAGGTCAATTGTCGAATCCGACTCGGCTGGGCAGCGTTTGAGAACCTGAGTAGTATCTTCTAGTTCCACATACCAGTGTCTCAAGACAAAAGTCTATGACCAGTGTGTGTTGCCAGTGATTACATACGGGACCGAAACGTGGTCGCTCACAATGGACCTCATCCGAAAGCTCAAAGTCACCCAGAAGTCAACGGAGAGAGCAATGCTCCGAGTTTCCTTGGAAGACGGGGAAGCTGGTCCTCATCCAGAAGCCGGGGCGCCCTGCAGACTCGCCGTCCGCATACCGGCCCATTGTGCTGTTCGACGAGGTGGGCAAGCTCTTTGATAGAGTAATTACAAACCGCCTCGCCGAGCACTTTGAGGGAATGGGTCCAGAGAGGAAAACCAGTTTGGTTTCCGCAAGAGGCGCTCAACAGTGGACGCCATCATGCGCGTGAGAGTCTTCACGACGGGGGTTGCGGTCTCTCGGGGCGGTGTGGTCTTGGCGGTGTCTCTCGACATCGCCAACGCCTTCAACACCATGCCCTGGAGCTGCATTAGGGAGGCACTCCGGTATCACCGGGTGCGCCGGCCTACCTTTGTCGTGTGGTCGGGGACTATTTGACAGATAGGGCTGTCATCTACTCTGGTCAAGACGGAGAATGGAACCGGCGTGCGGTGTTCCGCAGGGATCGGTTCTGGGGCCGACCCTGTGGATCATCGGTTACGACTGGGTGCTGCGAGCCGACCTCCCTAGCGGCGTCAGCGTCGCACCATGGGCCAGAACCGTGCGTACCGTCTCAAAAATAGGTTTTCATAAATGTTCGATATTGAATATTTCGTTAATGCACACGTCTAACTAAATGTCCAATGCATATTATGTAGTAGTTTAAATCCATTATTTATATTTTTTTACTAATAGATTAAGGCTTGCAAGTTGACGGTCAAAATTATGAGAATTATGTAGAACACTATTCCTCCAGTTCGCATGGTCATATTTTCATTAATTTAACATCAAATAAGTGTGAAACATGGTTAGAATTGTTAGGAAGTACTCTAAATAAAAATAATTTATCTGAAGATTTTTGTGAAAACTGGAAACGTATATTTTTTTTATTTCGGGGCCTAATATTAAATTTAACCTTATTAGAAACTTCAAATAGACTTTTGATAGTTAGCCGTCTCTACCCATGACGTAATTTTGGTAGTGTTACATAGAGCAACTTACACAGAAATCTGGGCAAAAAAAAGTTCTGCCCGAATCTTACCCCACCCCTTGAAATGAATCGAGAAATCCCAGATGGGGGGAAATACAAAATATTTTAAGTTGTGATTGATGACATTTTTGGACAATTCGAATATTTTTGACCTCTAATTCTTCAATAATATTATCTATTTACTAAACATTAAGGTAAGGTGGGGGAGGGGGGGTATTGACTGGGTAATGTCTTTTTTTTTCAATTTAAAAATGGGCTGCGAGAACTCCGGAAGATAAAAAAAAAGCAAAGAAGACAAAAAACAACAACGACAGATAAATTACCAATAGGCAGAACAGCAAAATGTCTAATTAAACTCTGTACAAGTTTTTTGTTCCATACATTGAAAGTAGCGGGAGGCGCTCCGGGCGTCGGGGGTCCCGCGATGACCTCCGGCCACCGTAGACGCGGGCCTGTGGACGGTGAGTGATGGGCTAACTCGCCGTCCGTCCGTCTCACGACGAAAACAGGCCGTGTCGACGGCGCGTTCGTGTTCCACGCGCGCCTCAAAGAGATGTCAGCAACATGGGAGGGGTCCGAAAGGGCCGACGCCTGTCGGGGCCGCGGGTAGTCCTCTGGTTATCGCGGCCTCGACATAGAGGGCGAAGAAGGAACATGGGTGGTTTTTAGTCAGTAGAAGTCTGACACTCCCTTTCGCTCTGCCCAAGAGCGGGAGGGGTTATTCGATGATTTTACACCCACCAAAAAAAAAAAAAAAAAAAAAAAAAAAAAAAAAAAAAAAAAAAAAAAAAAAAGGGGTGGGGTAAGATTCGGGCAGAACTTTTTTTTGCCCAGATTTCTGTGTAAGTTGCTCTATGTAACACTACCAAAATTACGTCATGGGTAGAGACGGCTAACTATCAAAAGTCTATTTGAAGTTTCTAATAAGGTTAAATTTAATATTAGGCCCCGAAATAAAAAAAATATACGTTTCCAGTTTTCACAAAAATCTTCAGATAAATTATTTTTATTTAGAGTACTTCCTAACAATTCTAACCATGTTTCACACTTATTTGATGTTAAATTAATGAAAATATGACCATGCGAACTGGAGGAATAGTGTTCTACATAATTCTCATAATTTTGACCGTCAACTTGCAAGCCTTAATCTATTAGTAAAAAAATATAAATAATGGATTTAAACTACTACATAATATGCATTGGACATTTAGTTAGACGTGTGCATTAACGAAATATTCAATATCGAACATTTATGAAAACCTATTTTTGAGACGGTACGCACGGTTCTGGCCCATGGTGCGACGCTGACGCCGCTAGGGAGGTCGGCTCGCAGCACCCAGTCGTAACCGATGATCCACAGGGTCGGCCCCAGAACCGATCCCTGCGGAACACCGCACGCCGGTTCCATTCTCCGTCTTGACCAGAGTAGATGACAGCCCTATCTGTCAAATAGTCCCCGACCACACGACAAAGGTAGGCCGGCGCACCCGGTGATACCGGAGTGCCTCCCTAATGCAGCTCCAGGGCATGGTGTTGAAGGCGTTGGCGATGTCGAGAGACACCGCCAAGACCACACCGCCCCGAGAGACCGCAACCCCCGTCGTGAAGACTCTCACGCGCATGATGGCGTCCACTGTTGAGCGCCTCTTGCGGAAACCAAACTGGTTTTCCTCTCTGGACCCATTCCCTCAAAGTGCTCGGCGAGGCGGTTTGTAATTACTCTATCAAAGAGCTTGCCCACCTCGTCGAACAGCACAATGGGCCGGTATGCGGACGGCGAGTCTGCAGGGCGCCCCGGCTTCTGGATGAGGACCAGCTTCCCCGTCTTCCAAGGAAACTCGGAGCATTGCTCTCTCCGTTGCCTTCTGGGTGACTTTGAGCTTTCGGATGAGGTCCATTGTGAGCGACCACGTTTCGGTCCCGTATGTAATCACTGGCAACACACACTGGTCATAGACTTTTGTCTTGAGACACTGGTATGTGGAACTAGAAGATACTACTCAGGTTCTCAAACGCTGCCCAGCCGAGTCGGATTCGACAATTGACCTATTTCTCTAAGTTGGACCTATGCAACTGGACCGTTTGTCCCAGGTAGATAATCGTCTACAACTTCGAGTTTAGAGTCTCCGATCTTGATAGGTGTGGGTGTTAAATGGGCATTCAACATGACCTGTGTTATGAAGCTCTACTGAGGTCATCGAGCATTGTACTGAGGTCCTCCATGGTCTCAGTCATGACCACTAATCGTCGGCAAACCCGCAAACCGAAGGTGAGTGATGTATTCGCCACTGATGTTGATGCCTGCTCTATTTCAATAAACAGTAATAATAATAATCAACGCCATATACACGTAAAAGGTCTATTTTTTATGTGGTCACTGTACTTATATGTCGATTTTTAGACGGCACGGTTGGCGCAGTGGCTGAGCGATTGGACTGCTGCGCTGCGTGCCGCGGGTTTGATCCCCGCACGGAGCAAATATTTGTATGGCCTACAGATAGTTGTTTCGGGTCTGGGTATTTGTGAATGTGAGTTTAAATGTTTGTGAAACCCACGATACAGGAGACATTCCTAGTGTGGGGCAACGTGTTTTTAAAGAGAAAAAAAAAAATCTTTGTGGCACTTTGGGGTAGGTACCATGTTATATGAAATTTTTTGTTCGTCTAGATGTCCTCTATCCATACATACCACTTTCATCGTGGGCCGCGATTTCGAAAACAAACCAAAATGGCGGTGGGTCGATATACCAGCGTCCATAAAAACAATTTCCAACCCCTTTGTGGACTATGTGTTTGTGATCCGTATCTAGATTATTCTAACCAAAAGATTTTAGGTGTAAAGACAATGTTATTAAAATTTATTTTACTCTTCTTTTTATTTACAGGGACATGCATTTATATTGGTGTACTCCGTGAGCAGTCGACAATCACTAGAAGAACTGAAGCCAATATGGCAAACAATAAAGGAAATAAAAGGTACAGAGCTTCCAAACATACCAGTGATGCTGGCAGGTAACAAATGTGATGAAAGTCCAGAGATACGGGAAGTTTCAGCATCAGAAGGACAAGCCCAAGCTCAAGAATGGGGCATCTCATTCATGGAAACATCAGCTAAAACAAACCACAATGTTACCCAACTTTTTCAGGTATATATTTTTCTTAATTTTGTTAGAAAGTTAAACACTTCAGCAGATTATTGCTGAAATATATTTTCAAATGATACTTCCTCTTTGTGTCTCTGGCACACCAGTATTTATATTTTGTTAGGCCTCGTACAGACGAGCAGCACTGCTAACAGCAAACGCCGACCAATGGCGACAGCTTAGTATGAGGGCAGCGCGCGCTGCCTTGTCAGTCGACTTCAATAAGACCGAGCGACCACATGCGGCGCACTACAACATTGCTGTCGACATGGTGGGCAGCAGTCGGCGTGTCGAATACTGCAGCAGTTGCTTTTGTCGACAGTAGCAGTTAGGTTTGTCAACAGCTGCAGTTGTGCTGCTCATCTGTTTGACGCCTTAGTTGATGATGACAGCGCAGAGGTTACTTACTGAAATGTTTCTAATATCCTACTAAATACTTTACAAAGGCTATTGAGCTTCTTTATATTATTATACTAAACTATTACAGGAACTATTAAATATGGAGAAGAACAGAAATGTGTCACTTCAAGTAGACGGAAAAGGAAAAAAAAAGAAAGATAAAGTTGTAAAAGATGGTGGAGAAGCATCTGCCAGTGGAAGAGACAAATGTCGGGTTATGTAAATATATTAAAAAAAAACTCCAATAATATCTAATCCCACAAATTGTATAACAATAATTCCTAGTCATTTTGATCCTAGTCATTAAATCCATGTCCCAGCCGAGTTATTTACCACATTTAGAATATAAGTATCGCCAGTATCACATTTAAAAGCGATAGCATAGTATAGTAACTATAATGCCTTTTGAACAATATTAGTTCCGATTGTAATGGAGCTTAGAAGTCAAACCTAAATATTTTGCTAATTGTTAGTTACTAATAATTTAATAATGACTGACATGACAAGAAATGAGAAATATTCCATATATTGTTAGTGTGAAATACAACGAAATTAAGTCTTTTAGGACTTACTGTTAATGAATTATACATACTTATCCGTTGAAAAGAATTTTGCGTACGAAACACTTACCAACATGACGCTAATAAATTAAAGTGACATGGGAAGGAAAGGTTGAAATACGTTTCAGTGTTTTAGTTATCAACTATTTCAAGGACATTTATTTGTTATTCAAAAGTCAATGTTATCTGTTTCAACCATTATTTAGGGAATGGTTGAATATGATGGCATGATTGGTATAGACCTACAATTGAATATTATATACTTATTTGGTATTATTATTATAAAAGATAATGTCATTATGGGAAGTCGTTTCAGTGCCAAATAGTAGCATTTACATGATAATCATGGTTTTATTAAATTACACTAAACAGCGTTGGTGGTTTTAGAATCGGAACATGATTTGATTATACACTTAGTTTTATAATTTTGTGACAAGAGAGTACCAGTGGCTTAACAATATTAAGTACGTTCAGTACGTCATGCAAAGAGGCGTAAAGTATGAATCCGAATCTGAGAAAAGTACTTATATCGCCAAAAATCACCCTGGAGCCCATTATAGCCGCAGCCTCCATGAAGTCAAAATAACACAATTTTACGAGTAAAAAAGAAATAAAGGGGTTTGAACTTTTTTGTATAGGAGCTGGCGGGCATATCAACCCACCGCCATTTTGTTTTTTTTTTCGAAATCGCAGCCCACGATGAAAGTGGTATGTATGGATTGAGGACACTAAGCACTTGTTTACGAACAGGCGGGGCGTCGGCGTCGCGAGGCACGTGCCGCGTGGCGTCTCGCAGTGCGGCGGGTGTACGTTACCCTTGCAAAATGTTGAGCTGTAGAGAGATGAGACTATAAAAAAAAATTGTGTCATAAGGAGAAATTTGTTTACTAATAGCAAAATTTGTGTGAATTGTAGTTTTAGAGTTTTTTGAGAAAACAACGTTTTGCTGGGGTAATGTTTTAAACGATACCGCAGCAAAATCTTTTTTCAAAAATCGTTTCGTCCCGGAACCAAATACATCGATCGACAATGACCACATAAAAATAGACCTTTCACGTGTCTATACTATTATTACTGTTTATTGAAAGAGGGTAGGTACATTTAATAGGAGCTCGAGAAAACTATTCTTTGACACATAACATACCGTTTCATTGCGATGCGTTTCTCGTGCGTAAACATAAAAAAACATAAACCTGGGAACTATTATTTGGAAACAATTGGAATTGGACGGCACGGTTGGCGCAATGGCTCAAGCAATGGATTGTTGCGCTGCGTGTCGCGGGTTCGATCCCCGCACGGAACAAATACTTGTACCTATGGCCTACAGGTAGTTGTTTCGGGTCTGGGTATTTGTGTATGTGAGTTTAAATGTTTGTGAACGCTCCCTCGATACAGGAGAAATTCCTAGTGAGGGGCAACGTTTAAAAAAAAAATTGAATAAGGCTATTTTTAAACATATTTAATGATTCGTCGTACTCATTTGTCGATCTTTACCTTTAAATACCTCTGTACCATGACACTGGGTGCCGTGTTACTTGACATTTTTGTTCGTCATAAGTCCTCTATCCGTACATACCACTTTCATCGTGGGCCGCGATTTCGAGAAAAAAAAAATGGCGGGTAGGTTGATATGCCATATCGGTTCTATCCCCTTTTACGAGGTGGAATGTAAAAAAAAAATATGTGAATCAATTATGATTTGTTAGTCAGACAATTTTGCTAGATTTTGGATAAAAATTCGATCAATGGTGCCTTTTTAATTTTTTCGCGGCTACTGTGGATTAGTACTGGTGGTTATTGGTGCTGTTTTTGTAAAAATAACAGGTACGATTCCTGACTTCGGCCAAAGCTTTATCGAAAAACTAATACTACGATTTCGCTGTGTGATGAGCTGTCGTTAACATCAGCATGTATTAACTAATTTAACTCGGTCCGGACCGAATTTCGAGCTATTTGCAAAATGTAGTTTCGTTATGTAGCCGCAAAAAATAACAAGGCTTCAATTTTGGTCATTGCCTTTTTTGGTTCAACAACACCACATACAAAAGAAGTAGAATAAGCACTGTATTAAAAATATTCGAAAATCTATTACTTAAATAGGTTCTGTAGTATCCACAAAGATTGATCTCCCGATGACATTATCGATTTGAACCACATTTATTTTATTTTATAGGTTAAATATTTGTTATAGATGGACAATGTGTTAAATATTGAATGGTTAAATATTTATCTAGACATAATATTTAAATGTAGCTGTCGCTAGTTATATAATGCACTTTATTTAATATCACTCACATATCCAGTTATATAGATTTGTCCATGCTATATAAGTATCTAGTCGATTATTATTGTACGAATAACATATTATATTGAAAGTATCTGTATGCAATCAAAATGTACGGTGGCCGAAATGCTAGGGGTCCAATCATCGTGTGTATCTCATAATATCAATCGGGTGAACAACACCAGAGACACTCTCATATTCGTTGCTTGATAATTCCAACCGGATTGAAGAATATGTGGCCCCGTTTCGGCTTGTAGCCGTATCATTTGCATATTGATCTGAGCAGTTTATTTGTATCCTGTGATGTTACTATTATGTTTTTCATTCCATACTTTTTGATTTAAGTAAGTCTTGTACATAAAAGCTCAGTCATATTTAATTGGTCAGCAGGGCAACAAAAGGTATAATTATAAATTGTACTGTAAGTTCACAAAATAACCAAGAAAAGAAATCTGCGGATGTGATTGTTTCTATATCAGTACTATTTAGGAATATTTTATTCTGTTTGAATATATTTTTAAAGACATTTCAATATAATGCACATAAGTTGATAATGTATTTGCACGTTTTAATTACGAATATTTGCTTATTGGCAGAATCTATAAAATATTGTACCTATTTATAGAGATAAAAATTGTTAAACACTGAATTGTTATAGCTGGACCAAAGTTGTTTCGTGTTGATTGACGTAAGTTAACAGTGTAGTAGGTGTATCTATTTTCTGTACTCTTGGTATTTTCTTATTTCCTTTACACTTGATTACCTTAAATGAGCGTTATTGTCTTATTAAACGTTACCAGTAACTTCATAATTGCTTAAAAATAGCACTTATCGGCATACTCCTCAGTCTTTTATATTTTCGCCGTTATAAGGTTTGCTAGTATTCTATTTTCTTACTTCTGTTACTAGGGAAGTGTTACACTTTCACAAAATAGGGGTCTTTTTGTTTAAAACACAGGCTATCCTATAAACTGTGTGATGGGAATATTACCTATTAGTTCGGGTTCCACGGTACATTTTTGGCACTTGATTAATATCAAGCTAGTTTTCCGAGTATTTGTCCTACAACATGTATGATTTGATCAAGGAGAGGACCTCCTTCCAACATGTATCCATAACGAGGTCATCAAAAATTATTACTAACCAGCAGATTTTTTGGTTTTTAACTTCGTTAATATAAAGGGTGTAAAAGTACCCTTAACGCAAACGAAGGGCATTTGTTCTCCCGTCGGGGCCGCGGGTTGTACACTAGTTATCACGGCCTCGACATAGAGGGCGAAGAAGGAACATGGGTGGCTTTTAGTCAGTAGAAGTCTGACACTCCCTTTCGCTCTGCCCAAGAGCGGGAGGGGTTAGTTGATGATTATTTTTCACCCGCCAAAAAAAGTAAAAGGGCATTTGTTCTCTACACCACTGCGATCATTTTTTAGTTCTAGACCATACCTGGGAACCCCCTAGTTACGGAAATATTGGGGGTCAAAGTTCCAAATTTTGCACAGCCGTTTTTGTAAATACTAGTTTTTCAGGTTACTTATAACTTTACTTAAATTACCTCCATGACCCGTTTACTATTCAAAGCATCCACTAGGACAATGTTTTAAAGAGTGGTACATTGAGTTTTACCGTAAAATGTGGTTTTTAACCCCAGAAAATAAGTCGATCCCAGTAAAAAAATTTGCGTAGGGTTACTTAGTTTGATGTGCAGAATGCTTGGTTGACGTATGTGTGAAGGGTTAAGCCTCGTCCCCCACTACGACACGACATGTGTCCCCGGGGACAGTCGGACACATGTCGCTCGACAAATGTTCCTTGTAAGAACGAGGCTTTAATTAACAGCCTGTATAGATAATTTAACAGACATTATCCTACAAATTGTGTGGTACGTTATCCCGGTCCTACGCTCAGAAATTGTTTATCTACCACAGGACCATTTTTCTCATTACTAACTGTAGGACTAAAATCTTACATAGTAGATTAGTGTGTTCTCTGCCCGAGTGTAACACTAGTCCGACATGAATTGTCATTTTTATAATTGATTTTTAATTACATGAATTTTAAATATGTTTACAATTGGAGCACCGGGATAACGTTCAGTCGGTAGCCAGCATCGACTAACCCTCCGGTATTTTAAGCCATTTTAATCATTCAGGGTGTAAATGAACCCTTCACACATACCTCAACCAAGCATTCTGTACATCAAACTAAGTACCTACTCCTACGCAAAAAATTTTGCTGGGAAACGACTTTTTTTTGGGGTCAAAAATTTCATTTTACGGTAAAACTCAATGTAGCACTATAAAAACATTGTGCTAGTAGATGCTTTGAATAGTAAAAGGGTCATGGAGGTAATTTATGTAAAGTTATAACCTTAAAAACTAGTATTTACAAAAACAGCTGTGCAAAATTTGGAACTTTGACTTTAACTAGAGGGTTCCTAGGTATGGTCTAGAACAAAAAAATGTTCGCAGTGGTGGGGAGAACAAGTGCCCTTCATTTGCGTTAAGGGTACTTTTACACCCTATATAGTGTTGTTTGTTGTTTAGCCACCGTATTGACCGTCTCCGCCGCACTTGGTTTAGCTGCCACACTATTGACCGTCTCCGACATACATTTTGTAGGACAATGAGCGGTATAGAATCAAAGTTAGCTAAATCCCAGTCTTGAAATTTTACACAAATTAAAAAAAAACGTTTAGTTTTTTGTTAAGGTGGCAAATCTGTATGAATGAAACGGCAAAATATAAAGATTTAAAATTAGAACTCTGGATAGTACACAGAACGTCTACTATGGCGGGACATTTTTTATTGTATAAATTAAAATGTCGTTAGCTGCTTTCGTTACCAACTGACTGGATTTAGCTGACTTTGTTTCTGATATGCATGGATATAGCTGCATTCGCTTCTAGCAGAATAGCGATGACGTCATCGTACTAGTGATGTGCGTTGCCTACATTGGTAGTATCGAGGATGCAAGAAAATGAATAACTGTGTCGGAACAACAGGCAATTGAAAAAAACAGGAATATAAAAAAAGTTTTTATTGCAAATCACAAAATTGACAATCTTTTATTGTAATTATAAAATAAACAGAATCATTTTTTGTTGTTTAATACCAGAATTAACATTTTTATTTTAAGAGTATGCATTGGCATTGACATTTCAGTTAAACCTCAATAGGTCAATACCTATCTGCAAATTATATTCTCAAACTACTATCCTCTGTACCTGGTTGGCAATCCAGATCACAATCATTACTTTCGTCTTCTTCTTTGTCATCTGTCAGCAACTGCATTTCTTCTTCATCTATACCATCCAATACATGTCTAAAGTAATATAAATGGGGCAGATTTTGCCAATTTTCTCCATAATGTTTTTTAAGAAGATTTCTGACATCTCTTAGTTTCAGAACTTTAACTTCTATATTTTTCGAGATCACAGATGGTTGGATCATCTCAGCATTCTTTTTTATTTTACATATGTTCTTGGGTGTCCCAATATCGGAGCGATAAAAAATTTCACCTCTTACTAAAACGTTTCCTGCTTTCTTGGACCTACGGATGATGAATCGCTTATATTCCGAAATTTTAAAGTGCAGCTGTGCTGTTGGTTTAATTATGTCTTGTGCAGTGGATTTCCAGTCAAGCACCTCTATGTCTTCGAGTTTTGTCACTGTCGAATGTTCGCTTATCATTTCCATATATTCTGAAGGTGACGTTATTACCTCCACTTTACGAATGGCTTTCTCTATATTGCCGAACACTCGGTCTGGAGGCATAAAAGAGTGACCAGTCACAGGAAAGATTATTTCGACTTTTTTCACTTGTGGATTATTCAAAATCCACTTTGAGCACATGGCCAGCATCATTACATTTTTATTTTGGCCTGCACAGCCGTCTGCCATTAAACGAACGTGTGTAATACCTGCTAAGTCAGTTTTGTTTAGGCGGTCGTAAATTGCGGAAGCTATTTGATTTGCCGCCTTTGCATATTGGTCTTCTGTCCACACGTAGGCAAACGTTGTAGTTTTATTTAAAGGGTCTTTGGATGATCCATGAACTATTGTGAAATTATACAAATATAGCTGTCTGCTGTAATAACAGCTCTGGTCTGGGACTTTAGGCAATACCAAGTTTTTCTGGCAATCAAACGAGAATGTCGCCAAGTTCTCTTGTTTCTCTCGAAGTAATTTAAAAAAAGCTTGAGATTTTAATTTATGTATCCTTTTATCTATCAGAAGCTGAGTTTTCTTACTTACATTTTGCTCCGTTTTAATTCTTTTCTGCAGTTCGATACATTTAGAGCAGACGTCCGTTCTGGGGCTTCCGAATCCTAAATTGAAGTCCTCATTGAATACAGTTCTAAAATATGAGATTTTTACTGGGCTGTTTGGATTTTGTTGCATAAAATGTTTGTACAGTTTTTTAATGTTCAATTCAGCAGGTAGATATTTGCGTTGGCTAGATCCGCGGCAGTAATGAGATTCAGTACATTTTAAAGATTTCAGAAAAGTATGTATTGATTTTCGTAAAACTCCATATTTATTTATTTTCTGATTTCCACCTCTTTTTTCCACTGGCATCCGACCAGTTTGGAAAAAAAATCGCATCACATATTGAACACGATACTTTTTGATTCCAAGTGTATTCAAAAATACGGCCTGACAAACTGGAATCATTGTATTTTTCACGGGAATAATTATGATATCTTATAGCAAATTCTCTTTCTTTTCTTACATTTTTTGTTGGTCGTTTTCGCACTGTTTTGTTTACTGAGCAACATTTCAATATTAACGCATCTTGGTTCTGCTTTATGGGCGTTGCGTAAAACGATCGATGAAATTCTAGTAAATTCCGTACTTTTAATTTTTGGCATGCTAATTTAGATTTTCCATGATTGCATGAAATTGGCTCCGGCAACGACTTTGCCGAATATCTGTAAAACGATTTTAACAAAAAACATTATTTTCTAAAATTCCAGAGATATTTCGAATAAAATTATCGTTATGTGTGCAGCACTAGTCCGCAGATTACCTGTTAAGGTGGAAGCTGACCTCTGGCCCGCGAAATTCTAATTTTCTTACGTTTTTGGCAATTTGCAGGCCAGTGCTTGGTTGTATGTTTATGAAAATTTGATTTGCGACTGTAAGACGTATGAAGTTACCGAATTATAACCATCAAAATTACTAACTACTAAAGAACGACGACTAAATTACTAAAGAATGACTTTTACATGCAAAAATCAATCTTGGCATGAAAATGAACTTGGAGGGTTGTATTGATAATTTTGATGGTTATAATTCGGTAACTTCATACGTCTTACAGTCGCAAATCAAATTTTCATAAACATACAACCAAGCACTGGCCTGCAAATTGCCAAAAACGTAAGAAAATTAGAATTTCGCGGGCCAGATGTGAGCTTCCACCTTAAGTTTGGCTTTGTTGGCCTTCCAATTCCGCGGGTTTTTTTTTCGTTTTCTCCCTTTCCCTTCATCGACTTCTATCACGGGCACTTCCATTGTTCTTTTTTCTACAAACTTAACACGCTTTTTAAACTTAAATCACCCAAATTACTAAATAAAAACAGCAAAAACTGCAGACACGTACGCACTGGTTTGTATGACAAACGCCATCTTGAAATTTTGTAAATGGAGGGCTGTCATTGGCGGACGGCGACTTTAGCTATGTTCGTTTCCAACACCAATGGATATAGCTTTTTTCGATACTAATCATGTTTTTTTAAGTGGATTTTCTTATAGATATAGCTGCTTTTGATAGTGAAACGATTCTATAATTGGATGAATATTGTACGAACAACAAAGTGACATTCTTAACTCTTAAACCGATTTAGTATGGATTTAGCTAACTTTGATTCTATACCCCTCAAATAGTTTTTCAAATAATTTAGGTGATTAGCAGCAGAACTAAAAAAAACCCTGATAATAATATTTTTTTAGAATCATCAAATCAACATCTTTCTTCCCTGCTAGTGCCTGCTACCACTATTAGCTGCCACAATAGAGTTTAGGCTCAGAAATTGTTGGGCGTCTCATCAAAATGAAGCTACTCACGGAAAATTAGCTTGATAGTAATCAAGTGCAATAATGTACCTTGGAACCCGGACTATTTAATCTTTACATCCATCTATGAAGCCACCAGTCATAAGCTCAAGTAATGCACTAATGTGAAAGCGGCATTAGGCCGCTTCCACATTAGGGATGCATTAGCATAGGTAATAACGGTGAGTCCCTATAATGCACGTCACTGTAATGCACATACCAGCAATGCGCGACACTGGATTGCACAACACGGGTGTGTACGCCCTTGTGAAAGGAACCATCACAATGTCTCCAAATACTCGGCTGTACCTTGCTTGTCCGACCCAAGAATGTACGGCACTTTAAATGGCGACATCGCGTGATTGGCCGATTGGTTGGCCAATCAGGTGACTCGGAATTTTGGGACTTTGATATGTTTTGAATTGCAATGACGTACATTCCAATGTCGCGCATTCTCGGCCTGGACCAAGATTGTCCGGCTTGTTAATGTACAGCATGACAAATGAAACCAAAACAAACATACTTAGAAGAATTTCGCGACCAATTTCGAGGTACCGCTCGCCGGCCGCTGCCGCGGCACCGCTCGCTTCGCTCGCTCGGCTCGCGCGTAGTTGGTCACAGTTCTAACCTAACCTAACCTATGGATCCCTTCGACATCGTTTTTACAATCGTCTTTCGGAACAGCACTACCTAGTATCCAAGTCCCAAAATTCCGAGTCACCTGATTGGCCAACCAATCGGCCAATCACGCGATGTCGCCATTTATCGTGCCGTACATTCTTGGATCGGGCAAGCAAGGTACAGCCGAGTATTTGGAGACATTGTGATGGTTCCTTTTCCAAGGGCGTACACACCCGTGTTGTGCAATCCAGTGTCGCGCATTGCTGGTATGTGCATTGTCGTGCTGTACAATATCAAGCCGGACAATCTTGGTTCAGGCCGAGAATGCGCGACATCGGAATGTACGTGTTTTGAATTCCAATGACGTACATTCCTATGTCGCGCATTCTCGTGCCGTGCATTGTTGATGTTGAGCATTGCTGGCTCCCATAACGGTGACGCTAACAGTCAGTTTAAATTGGTCAAAATATAGATCCTACATCACATGCAATGCTTTAAATTGACAGCTTTCTGAATGCAATCTCAGGTTTGACTAGATTAGAGTGAGTAGTTAGTGGAGTTACGTCGACAGCCGTATGTTGTGGCATTAAAGCATGTTGGTGAGACTTTGTAAAAAAATTGATGGGTACTACTTTCCCGGGGCCCTTTGCCCAGTCGTCAGTTAACACTTTTCGTGTATGAGCTCAACTTACAATATCCGTTCAGGAAACCACCTTTAATTCGGCATCTCTATTTCATGGTCTCATAGTGCCAGTGCGGCGTCTAACATTCTGTATTTATCTGCTGGCTATCCAAGTAATCATTACAATTATCTCGTCCTCTCTTCTAATTAATTGACTTAAAATTAATTGTAATTAGTACGGATTTAGGTATTGTAGTTCTGGTAGCTAGATTTTAGAGAAATTCTGTAATCAACGAAGGATCAACATAGCATAATCAAAAATAGAGTTTTATATTGTAAAGGTAAATTGAGTGGTCATGGTCGATATCATAAGTAATCGTTTCAACCATTAACTTTTCAGAAGGCTCGGTGGTACGGTACATTAATTTTAAGCTCCGAGTTGCATTATTTATAATATAGCACATGCTTTTAATTAGGATGACATAACATCTATTATAGATTTTTTATACAAATTTCTACATTATATTTACTGCTTATATATTATGTTTCCTAGGAGATTGCTATCTTTGTCTGCTCTTTTCCTTATACTCTTCGAAAATGGTGCCCAATGTATGTCACGGCAATAATAATATAGGAAGTTAGGTAATAGGATAATTATCAGCATCCCTTTTGCAATCTAAACTATTATTATCTAGAAAGCATAGAAATCCAAATTTTATTAGAAATAATAATGATGTACCTATTAGATAAAGTATTGCTTAGGTTTCCTGATAATGATTACTATAGTTTCAATCGTAAACAACATACTTACAATTTTGACGATTTCCAAGCAAAAGCTGGTGTGCTTTTTTCATTGTCCATCAGTTGAAGTCACATACAAGTATGTACTTGGGGTGACATTAAGTATTAGGGTAGTCTGATAGGAGCGCCTAGTTGGATCACGATGAGAGTCTGATCAAGAAGGTTAGAGACTGTATTGATAAACATTGAGTCAGTGCATTCTCTGATCACCTTGTTGGCAGTCGTATGGTCTTGTTGTATTGTACATAATTATATTTTTTTCTTTTTTAATGTTATTTATACTGAGGTTGCCATTGTTTGTTGACCAATAGCAGTATAGATGATAGCGTTTATTTCAAATCAAGACTAGAATTTGCTTAAAATCTCCTTAATACCGTAAGAATTATTTATGCTTATGTTTCCAATTATGTATAAAAAATAAAATATTTTAAATTTATCTTGTTTGTGACACTTCTCACTAAGGCATCACGAAAATAAAATACTTTTAAAAATATTGTTTATTGGTTTTATTTCTTAAAATATACACGTCATGAGGTACAAATCTAACGACTATAACAACTATGTAGGTGTCACAGCAATACGACGAAAACATAGAATATCGATAGATATAGGTAGGTATAGGCCTGTAATTTGTATGGTGCACAAAGTCTTCTTATTCTATCAATCCTAGAAAATCTATATGACTAAAATCATTCATCTAGAATGAGTTCAATGTCAAACGTCGCCCCAGGGCTATGAAAACCATATGGGTAAAGGTGCAGAATGATTCGTTTGCCCCGCACGGCCCCCCAGAATTTGCGTTTAGGTGTGCACCAATCGCCCGGGTGCCACCACTGTGAGGATCGGCCGGAGGACACGGTGGAGCACACAGAGGAGGTGTGCCCCGCTTGGGCGGAGCCCCGCCGTGTTCTCGTAGCGGCGATTGGAGGCGCGATTTCTCGCGTTCGGCCCTGGTGCATGCCATGGTCTGGGGCGAGGAGGAATGGGACGCCGTCGCCTCCTTCTGAGAAGCGGTGATGCTAGCGAAGGAGGCGGCGGAGTCTGACACTCCCTTTCGCTCTGCCCAAGAGCGGGAGGGGTTATTTGATGATTTCCCAACCCCCCCCCAAAAAAGGTGTGCACCAATGCAATGTAGGTACTCGCCTCGAGGAATATATGTACCACTTTCTTTTTCAATGTACCTCTGTACTTATGAAGATATTTGCAAAAATAGGGGGCCGTGTCAGCCAAAAGTTTTCAGCACGGCCCTCTCAGTAACTTGAAAAATATACAGAGTTGATATGAGAGAGGGGCATTAAATTACACTGCGTATACTATACGTGTTTAGTATTAATTCGATAGGTTCGGTACAAAAATAATAAAACTGGCCAAGTGCAAGTCGGACTTGCACATGAAGGGTTCCGTACTATCGTAGTAGGGAAGGCAGCAACAGAAAATCATACTTTGTGATAAGTTTGTTTTTCATAAAATTCAAAATTCGATTATTTTGTGAACACAGGGTACAATGATCTTATGTATATATAGTGTTTGGTTCAACCTATGTTCCGCCGACAGGCATACAAAATAGTGATGCTATGATCAAAATTAAATTGATTTTAAAAAATCTCTTCAGCAATATTACAGTCGTCAAATTAATTAAATTAAAATAGTCTAAATGTCAAAAATTACAATTGCATTATGATAAAATAAAATTAAATAATAACATAATAATAATTCCAAAATTATGATTAATTAAATTTGTCATTCAGAAACTGGTCTAATGTGTAATAGCAATAAGTATAAGCTAATAATAAGTAGCAGCTTCTGTAAAGTGTTTCTGAATTTTTGTAATGGCATACATTTAATTGCATCGGGAACCTTATTAAAGACTTGGGGAGCAATACCAAAGAAACTTTTTCTCATCAGTGCAGTTTTACATTTAGCATGGCAAAATGTGTTCTTATATTGAGCACGTATGGGTAATTTCTTGACTGTGGACATTTTTTTAAATAAGTGGGGATTATTTTTTACAAACAAAGAAGTTTCCAAGATGTACAAAGCAGGAAAAGTTAAAATATTGTATTTTCTAAAATACGGCATGCAACTGTCAGTCCTTCTTAAACCAAACATCGACTGTATACATCTCTTTTGCATTTTAAAAACCAGTTCTCGGTTTGTTGACTGTCCCCAAAAAACAACACCGTAACGCAAAACCGAAGCTACCAAACCATGATAAGCCGTTAAGAGTGTTTCAGTACTTACTTTTTTTGACAGTTGAAATAGAAGGTACGCTGATCTGCTTAATCGTTTACAAACTTCTTCCAGATGTGGTTTCCAGGTCAGTTTGCAGTCTATAGAGATACCCAGGAATTTTGCAATGCTAGCCTCTTCTATTCTAGACTGATTATAGGTGACATTGACTGGAGTATTTACTAGCCGTTGGTGGAAATGCATAATTTTAGTTTTATTTAGATTTATTACCAGATTATTGTCCATAAGCCAATTAACTATTTTCGAGAGAGTGTCATTAATGTCAAGTTCGTAATTATTAGGATTGTTGCATTTTATAATAACCGTGCTATCATCAGCAAAAAGTACCATTTCATGCCCTGTTATTGTCGGTAGGTCATTAATATACACACATCAAAAGTGTCTAGGGATCAAGTATTTTTATGCGGATTTCTTGAGATTGAGATGTGGCTTTGTAATAAATTTATGATTTTATAAATTTATATGGATCCTTTTTGGTGCATTTCATAATTTGAATCAGGAACTGTGAATCAAATTCGAGTAAAAGATGAAAATCAGCTGTCAATATTTTCCCTATAAAAACATACAACGCATTGAAGACATTATTAGTGCTACTGTTTCCCTACTACTGATTAAAACCAACGTTATTATGGAGCGGCGACGTCATTTAAGCAGGGAAGAAATGCTCAGAGCCGTGGGAATGATAGAAGCTGGTTCCCGGCAACGTACTGTGGCTTTAGCTCTGAATACAAGTCAGAGTGTTATCAGTCGACTTTGGACACGTTACCGAAGCACTGGTACCGTGGCTGAGCGCCATGGAGGACGGTATCGCTGCACCACACGGAGACAAGACCGATACATTCAAATCTTAACTCGAGGAGCTCCAACAATAACCGCCATGATGTTAGCCGTGAGGCTTCATCACTCTTCAGGGAACTTAATTAGCGACCAAACAGTCAGAAACCGCTTGCATGAAGTGAACCTTCATTCCCGAAGACCGCTACGGGTACCACCTATAGCAATGCACAATCGTAGGATTCGATATCAATGGGCTCTTGAACACAGAAATTGGGCAGAAGAACAATGGCGTTTCGTGTGCTTTTCTGATGAGTCTCGTTTTGGTATGAGACCGGATACAAGACGTATACGACACTGGAGAACCCCTGGACGCCAACAGCGATTAAAATCCTGCCAGGAAGTCCATCCTTATAGTGGTGGAACCATCATGGTATGGGCGGGTATTTGGATCGGCGGAAGAACTGAGTTGATTTGGATCAGAGGCAACCTCAACGCTCAAATTTATGCTGAGACGATTGTATCAGACGTCATCGTTCCTCTACAAGTGCAAATCGGTCCCTTATTTCAGTTAATGCATGATAATGCACGACCGCACACCGCAAGAGTTGTAAGACAGACTCTCGCCGCAGCTAACATCAATGTCCTGCCCTGGCCTGCTCAGTCGCCAGACTTGAACCCGATTGAGCATGCATGGGATATGCTACAGAGAAGAGCTCTGCCGAATATGGAGGGTATCCAGTCGCAAGAAGACTTTTTTTGTTGTTGCAACGAACATGGGCGGCCATTCTACAGCGTGATTTGGATGAACTCATTTTGAGTATGCCAAACCGATGTTCTTGTGTTGTTAGTGTTCGCGGTAGAAACACGGATTATTAATTGTTTAAGTTACCCAATAAAATTTTAAAGAAAACTGTTATTTCAGTCTTTTTTTCGAACTTTAATGTTAGTGGTTCAAATGTCAAAAATCCCTTTATTAGGAAAATGGCAAATTTCTTTATTAATGCAAAGGTGACTTGGTTTATCGTTACTGTGACAAACGAAAACACTTTATTTGATGAATCCTTAAAGAAAATTTTAATTAATATCAATCAGGAGAAAAGTTATTGCAAAAATATATGTTGATCCCTAGACACTTTTGATGTGTGTATATTAAAAATAACAGGGGTCCCAACACGCTACCCTGAGGAACTCCATGTTTGATCAGCCTTGCTGCCGAGGTATATGTTTTTTGCAACTTAGTTACAGGACATATTCTTGTGATTTCTGTGCATTGCAATCTATCACTTAGGTAAGATTCGATAAGTTTAAGAATATTTCCTCTAATGCCGTAGCTATATAGTTTTTGTAGTAAAATTTTATGATCCACAAAATCAAATGCCTTTGTCATATCTGTGTAAATAGCGCAAACCCTGTTTTTCTAATCGACAGATGTTAGGACACTTGATAGTAGGTCAAATAAAGCCATGTTAATATTAATATTTTTTCTAAATCCCTTTTGTTCATTACAAAATAGTTTAAATTTTTCAAAATAGGCATTATACTGTTATAGAGCACTTTCTCAATGATTTTTGAAAATATAGGAATTTTCGCAATTGGCCTATAATTTTTTAATTCAGTTCTATCGTCTTTTTTGAATAGGGGCTTAATTATTACTTTTTTCGGATGAGTTGGAAATATACCATCGGAAATACAGAGATTTATTATATGCGAAAGTAACGGTGCTATTATCTCCTTAACTTCTTTAATAACCTTAGTTGATATGTGTTTGTATAAATAGACATAGTGTTTGTATAAAAAAAAAGTGTTTTATTTCAGGCAAAATACCCATAATGAGAGAATAAATTAAAATAGCACAGAAATCATTTAAATATCATCAAAAAGCTCGCACATATTAAAAATCTATAAAATGTCAAAAATAAATAAAAATCACAATAACGATTCCAAAATTAAACAATCCGCTACCGATCAAGCCACGCCCCGCGCGAATTATAATTATTATTTACTCAGACACCTATTACAGATTTATTATAAGATTATTAGAAAATAATGGTTCACGGTTTATGCATAAGGTTTAAGTTTATGAAATTAAATGTTTTTTAATTATTTTTATAATTGAGTTGATTGAATGAACGGTAAATTGCGATTTACGATATATGACGTATTAAAAAAAAAGTACTTACTAGATCTCGTTCAAACCAATTTTGGTTGGTAGTTTTTGTTGAGATCTGCATTATATTTTTTTAGAATTGTCACTCTCTTACTTTAAAAGTTAGAGGGGGGGGACACATTTTACCACTTTGGATGTGTCTATCTTTAAACCGATTGACTTTGAGAAAAAATGATTGTAAGAACCTCAATGTCATTTTTGAAGACCTATCCATAGATACCCCTCATGTATAGGTTTGATGAAAAAAAGTTTTTTTAATTTCAATTCCATGTGAGGGAGAGCCCCCTCTTAATCTTATATTTTTTTATTTTTATATAAAAATCAAAAAGCGGTTTACAGAATACATCTACCTGCCAAATTTCAACTGCGTAATCCTTATAGTCTCGGAATAAAATGGCTGTGACATACGGAGGGACAGACGGACAGACGGACAGACAGACAGACAGACAGACAGACAGACAGACATGACGAATCTATAAGGGTTCCGTTTTTTGCCATTTGGCTACGGAACCCTAAAAAGCACCAAAAATGAGGATTTTTTTTTCAAATAAACTAAATAGCTTACAAATCAGAGTAAAACGCAAACACCCTATATCAATAAATTTAACTGACCTTAGTTAGATACCCAAGTAACAAATTAGCAACGTCGCGCGCGTCGCGTCAATGCGGTTTCCGTTCGCAAGGATTTAAGACGCAACACAGTGACCTATTTCTATTTCTTTTACGCGCGGGATGTTTTTGTAAATACTAGTTTTTCAGGTTATAACTTTACTTAAATTACCTCCATGACCCTTTTACTATTCAAAGCATCCACTTGCACAATGTTTTATGAGTGCTACATTGAGTTTTACCGTAAAAAGAGATTTTTGACACAATAAAAAAAAATCGTTTCCCAGCAAAAAAAATTGCAGAATCAGAATCAGAATCATTTATTTGCAATAATGTAGGTATACAAATATGATGGAGTTTTGATGAGCGTCCCGATACATTTTGCCTTACGGCATGCAAAATTATTTAACACAAGTACATTTACAAAAGCCTTACATTAACTCAGTAACATTATTATCATTACCTATTAAAAAGCACGATGGGCACAATGCAAAAAGTAAAAATAAAATTTAAATGAAACAAAAACATTGAGAGAGAGAGAAAAAAAAAAAACCAGGTAAGTACATAGCAATGTCAATAAAAACAAAATAAAATAAAATAACAACAAATACCTACATCCAAATGTCAATAAATAAAATTCAAAAATTAAAACCATAGAAAATAAATAGAAATGTGATAATATTGGAAAGCAGCAACATTGTCAAAAGAAAGTGTCATTAACGTAATCTTTAATTGAGTAGTAACACTTGTCTAGTAGCAGTCTTTTTAACTCTTTTTTAAAAACTTTGCTGGGTAAATCTTTTACATGCATAGGTAGTTTATTGTATATTATAGGACCCATGGTTAAAATATTGTTTTTCAGTAAAGCCGTTTGGTAACCACCAGTGTAAAGTAGGTTTTTATATTGTGACCTTAGTGGTCCTGTGCGTTGTCGATTGTCCACTACTGACGTAAACAGGTGCTTGTTCGTTCTGACAAACATGGCAACTTCCAGAATATACAACGAAGGCAACGTAAGAATCTTTAGTGTTTTAAAAACAGGTTGACAGCTTTCTGTAGTCTTGAGACCAGTCATTGATCGCATACAGCGTTTTTGGGCTCTAAATATCCTTTCCCTTTCACTGCAGTTTCCCCAAAATATGACACCGAATCTTAGCGTGGAAGCCACTAAGCCGTGATATGCTGTCACTAAAGTATCTAAATTAACTTTTTTTGATAGTCTATAGAGTGCATATGCCGTTGTACTTAATTTATTGCACACGTAATCAGCATGAGGCTTCCATGTCAGTTTATTGTCTAGGGTCACCTGTTCACAAATGAAACACCAAAATTTCAAACCATCCTATCTCTGCCGTTTCTTAAGTTAGGAATCTAATTTTTTGCATCAAGATAGACAATTTAATTAGTTATCTCATCGTATTATAATTTTTTACTGTACTTTTATAATTTATGCATAAAAAAACTTTTTTTAAAAAATGAACTTTGTTTCATTGTGTCCATATATGTGTATTCAATGAAACACCTGAATTTTTACAATGAAACAAGGCTAAGCAACAATGAAACAGTATTATTAGTAGGTAGTGTTTTGTTTGCTTTTAATCAACCCAGGTAGGTATCTATGCATTAAATTAAAGAAATTTAAATGAAAATAATGTTTTATTCACAGTAATTATTATCTACGATATTAATCAGACTTAAACATTAACAATCACAGGGTAATATACGTGCTGGTTCAGGTTTAACAAAAAAACAATCACCCTGTCTCTGTCTTACAGGTCTTAAAAACTTATAAAATTTCAAAACAAATAAGTAGGTGGGTACCACGCAGGGAGGAAGTTAGAGTAAAATCAAGGTTGTGGGAGGGAAAGAGTAGAAGTGTGTAACCTCACAAGATATCACTATCACGCCAAATTTTATACCTCCCTCCCTCCCTTTACCCCCTAAGACTTTTTTGACTTAAAACAATCTAATATTTACTCTCTTCTTCTAACTAATCTATGTTGTACGAGTTGCAGTCTCATTATAGGAAATTTAATATTATTTATATGAGCCATCTGGTACGCAACGCTGCGAACGTCTTTACTAGAAAGACCATAAAATTTTGACGCGCAATCTTTGATGTACTCTTTAAGATGAGCTTCTTGGTCTTCTGTAAACACTCTGTTATCACTATAGTTTGGAATTAACCTTTGATTCTTCAAATCCGTGTCACTGACATTTTTATTCTTTTTAACATACCGGAATAGTGTGGGGTAATGAACACTGCATTCACTATAGCAGCTTTTCTTAGACTCCATCCCTGCCTTATAAGCTGAATAGCTTTAAGCATGTTAGCTGCCGAATGATCTCCTTTTTTTCTTATAATAGCTTTACTACGTGCCATCTGAAAAATAACTACAAAGTAGGGAGTTACTGTAGATAGCCAATAAAAAGCTTTAAGAAAGTTGCTTGTGTTTAGAAAAATTATCGTTATTGTTATTTTCCACATGGCCTACAATGAAACAAGATAGTACACAATGACACACTGTTTCATTGTATACAACATACTTTTGTTTCATTGTAAACCAACATGGTATTTTTTTATAACATAAATAAAAATTGCAACAAAGAGTGAACTATTTTCATACAGATTTAAGTCAAAAGACACTTTGAAACGTACAGAATGCAACGTAATATTGAACAATACGAAATGATCTTCTATAATTTGCTAAAAAATCACCAAATATGACCAAAAATTCTTACTTTTTCGCAGCAATATTCGATAAGCGTCACTAGAGACGACCTCTTCCACGAGGTGCGCTCGCAAACTGGGCGTGTGCGGGGGGGGGCTGAGAAGGTCCTTTCTTGCTATCCTGCTCTATCTGGCAACGTCGCATTTTAGAAATATCGCAAAGTTTCACTGTGTACGATTGTTTCAATGTTGGACAGGTGACCCTATATGAACTCCTAGGAATTTTGTTACTGTAGTAGTGTCAACGTTTTGGTCGTTTGAATAATCATATTCTCAGGCTCTAGCCGCTGATAGAAGTGCATGACTTTTGTTTTTCTTAGATTTATTATTAAATTATTTTTATTGAGCCAATCTATTATAATTTCAAGGGTGTTGTTTATATCTTCATTGTACTTCGATTTATCTGTGCATTCAATTATAGCTGTGCTGTCATCCGCAAATAATGCCATTGGATGATGAATTTGACTCGGTAGATCGTTAATGTACAGCAGAAATAATAATAGGGGTACCTACTTAGTTTGATGTACAGAATGCTTGGTTGACGTATGTGTGAAGGGTTAATTTACATCCTGTATGTTTAAAATAAATTAAAAGTCACAAAACCTATAGGCAAACACAAAAGTTAAATCATCTGCGAAGAATTTTACGCAACCAACAAACACAAAATTAAACTAAAAAGTTGAAAATAAAAAAAAATAGTTAAAAAACTAAAATACCCGACTGAAAAAGCTGAAAAGCATAAAACAAGCACATTTTAAATTAAACAAAACTTGGAAGCAGGCGGGGTCATTTGAATATTATAAATTAAGAAGTTAGAAGTTAGAAGAAGAAGAAGAAGTTAGAACTGCTTCCAAGTTTTGTTTCCTTGTTTGCATTGCCATTTTTAGCGAAAATATTTGGTTGTACTTGTGAGTAGCGTCAGAGCGGCAACAACGCATCTCAGATTTATCGTTTTAAGGTGCATGACCTATGCGTATAGACATAATCAGCTTTTAGGAAAGGTACATCGTGTTCAAACGGGGCAAAAACTTAAAAAATCATTTGCGACTAAACTACTGCTCCTATTTAATTGATTTTTGGTACAGAGCTTGAAAATGGTACCTAGTTTATGTTGTTTAAAGGAAAGCCTCTCTGTCGTATCAACTTTGTATAGCGTAGGTATTAAAAAGTTTCTTAAACTCAAGGAATGTAGGTAGGTAGGTTATTTGTTATTACGATTTCAAGATATCTGTTGCGGTACCTACATATAACGTGTTAATAGAGTAGATTCCTTGAGTTTAAGAAAAATTTTAATACGCTATATATTTTTCAAGTTACTCGAGGGCCGTGCTGAAATCGTTTGGCTGGCACGGCCCCCTATTTTTGCAAATACCTTCATGAGTACAGAGGTACATTGAATAAGAAAAAGGTACATATATTGCTAGAGGCGAGTAGGTACATTGCATTGGTGCACACCTAAAACGCATATTCTGGGAGGCCGTGCGGGGCAAACGTACATGAAATCAGGACCATCCGACTTGAAACAGTTTAGCCCGTTCTACGGTGCATAATTTCGGAAACATCAATAGGGTCAATTCAGACATAACAAAAAAATTCCAAGAAGCGTTTTAAGTTGAAAATTTTAATTCCATTATATTGCAGGAACTGTTAGCTATACATACACATATGCATTTTTTACCGGTGATTACCGTCTTGTGTACGTACCACAAACCGGCTAGGCTTTGCGCTAGTATTTTTCAGTTCTGTCTGTACTGAAACTTTGTCATTGGCTCTCTGTCTTTATGTACATATGGAGCATATTTATAAAAGCATTAATTAAATTATAGGTACACAAAATATTAAAACCTGCATCACAATTTTACTTATTTATACAATACTAAAATAACTCCTTACCTTTGCCAAACGTGGAACCGCGAACATAAAAAAATAAATTTAATATTTAAAAAAACCCCGACACATTCCATTTTTGTTCCCACTTTAATTCCCCATAACTAGTAAACGGCTAACCCGATTTCCACCAAACAAAGCTAAGAACACTTTTGATTAAATCACCCTTTAAACAAAAAAAAACTAATTAGAAATCGGTCCATCTGTTTCGGAGCTACGAAGCCACAGACAGACACGTCAAACTTATAACACCCCTCTTTTTTGCGTCGGGGGTTAAAAAGAGCTGATAAATTCTTGATTAGTTCCATTTTAAAAGTTAGTTGTTTAAACTAATGATGAGTTATTTCAACTCCAGCCTCAATCAAGTTCAGTTACAAAGGAGTCATTTTATTGTATAGAAACGAACATTTTGTCTGGTTAATTACACATAATAATTATCACAGCCGAGCATCCATTACAATAAAACAAAACTTGTTTAATTAAGGATGATCATGGCGTAATATCAAGGCACGGTTGGTGCAGTGGTTGAGCGTTTGACTGCTACGCTCCGTTTCGCGGGTTTGATTCCCGCACGCAGCAATTATTTGTATGGCCTACAGTTAGTTGTTCCGAGTCTGGGAGTTTGTGATTAAATGTTTTTAAACGTTCCCACGGTACAGCAGATATTTCTGGTGTGAGGCAACTCTGGACTAGACCATTGTCACTTGCACCCGACACATTGATTGATGTGTGGCGACAGCGACATCTTTCGCAACACATGCGAACTAATGGCAATTCCTACATCGTGCTATCAAAGTTATCCGCAACATTAGCGTATATAGAAAATCCTAACTTACATAAGTCGGGCACTTAGCCCACCAGACACAACACCCGTCTGGTCACAGGATCCTCCCTTTTCTATGGGGGATGAGGATCTTCACACCCATACCCCAAAGATGGTTTGTCCCAGCTAAAGATGTTCAAGCGATTTGATTTGATTTAAAAGAGCAGTGTTGTAACACGTTCGGAACTGTCGATGCGAAAGAATATGTACGGCGGCGTCCCATACTTTGTTTTTTTTTTGTACTATATTATTTTCAATTTCACTTGTTTTTGAAATTCATATCCAGTATAAATGTTTTAATGTATTCAAGTGAAAAAAAAAAACTTTAAATAATAATAATATAAAAATGCTGAAATTAATACTTTTGGCTGCTTTGAGGCTCACTTGGAGGAGTATAGATTATTTTCTTTTCAACTTTATTTCAAACGATGCAAGGTTGATATTTAATTGGCAGGTCAGTTTAATTTTAGTTTTTATCTAGTTATTTAGGTATAGTTCAATAACATGTAGTTATTTATTGTCAAAAATCGCCACCTCCAAGATATTGTCTCCTTCTAATGTTGTAGTTGATAGCCAGTTGTTCATTATATTTGTCTGACGAAGAATTAGGTAACCGCCCAGTGCTAGCCGATCTAGGTAACCTTGGACGATTGATATTACTATTCAATCGTGAATTAGTTCTAGTTTGAGCGTTATTACCAGTTGTTAAAGCTAGTGAACAAATATCCAAAAGTTTATCCAATCTATCACCACCTATTCTGTCTACGTCAGCTCCAACTTGTGCAGGTTGCTCATTTCTATTTGTGGACAACATTGATCTTCTATTTTGTTGAACACCAATACTTACGACGCCAAGGAAATTTAATTTGAATGGAATATTAAATATAAAATTGAACACAACCATGACCAGCAGATATATCAGAGAGATATTAACAACTAGGATTGAAAACCCATAAACAATCTTGTCGAAGGGGAACCATAATCCATCTGGAAAAGACAATTAAATTAATTAACGATTAGCAGAAAGATAAAAACCATGGTTTAATTAAAAAAATATTAACAACTAGCTGTTGCCAGCGGCTTCACCCGCTACAACTCGAAAATTATCCCACGGGAAGATAAAATCAGGATAAAAACTAACCTGTGTTAATCCAGGTTATAAACTATCTGTGTGCCAGATTTAATCTAAATTCGTTCAGTAGTTTTTGCGTTTAGAAGTAACAAACATACACACTCACTCACTCACAAACTTTATAATATTATAGTGTGATTGAACATAGAGGAAAGAAAATGTAGTGACTTTCACCAGAATTATAATAATTTAAAAATAAAGGCAATGGAGCCTAATTCTTCCTAAATAAATCACAAATGGCAAACCGTCTCGTTGGTCTAGTGGTGGTGCGACTGCTGTGCATGAGGTCCTGGGTTCGGTTCCCAGGGCAGACAAAGTTTTATTGGTTTTTCCATCGGAAATTTTTCAGTAGCAGCCACGGTTGGATCCGTGTCCGGTTGATGGCAATAGGCTCCGTCTCCTATTACATGCGACTTAAACATAACTAGAAAAATGTGAGTATACTATTGAGTACACCTCTGCTTGACCCTTACATACAGGCGCGATGTTATGTTAAATGGCAAACTACCATGGTAGTTTAGTATCTATAAAACGAATTTCTCTTACCAGTGACACCATGAAGAATTATCTTTATAGTAGAGTTAATTGCAATAACTGGTTCAGATATCAAAGACGTAAACATCCTGATGGCAATTTTTAATGGGTTCATGTGCTTCAAGAATAAAAGTGGGTCCGGTGGTGGTACTGTGCACTCTGATGTCCAGAAAAACCATTTGCAAGTATTAATAGCTGAAACGAATTTGTCAAACTCCTGTTGTTCAGCTTCCTGAAAAAATAAATAGAGTAGACTAAACTCATTTGTACCGGCTAACCCGCATTGCTGCCCGTAATAAACTGTCAAATATTTCAAATCCCTCTTGAACCTATTGCTTTAGTTTATGTAGTATCAATTTTCAATATAGTGAGAGTGTCAATTTTGAGTTAGTGTTGTGTTATGTTAAATATGTTGGCTTGTTGCATGCTTTGGTGCAAACTG
This sequence comes from Diarsia rubi, assembly GCA_932274075.1. Taxonomy (NCBI): domain Eukaryota; kingdom Metazoa; phylum Arthropoda; class Insecta; order Lepidoptera; family Noctuidae; genus Diarsia; species Diarsia rubi. The sequence continues at coordinate 12,414,143 of OW026418.1, read as the reverse complement.
TAAGTATGTATCTATTTAAACAAATAAATAGGTCTTTTATTGGTAAAAGACCTATTTATTTGTCAAGATTGGTCTTGAATAATAAAAATGCATTCTATAATAAATTATTACCGTTAGTTATTTATTACCTAACTCCATTTTAGAATCATATAAAATCAGGCAGTGGAATAAAACAGGGTGGTACTTTATAGCTGACTAATGTTATTGTTACGCCGGCCATCTAGAATCTTCGAGAAACCTCGTTAATAACTGAGAAGTACGCGTGAATTCTAGTAGGTACCTAATTCCATTCTGTAGGTAGTTAGTCCGCCGCCCGTCGTCGCGGTACTTGCAATTTAATTTCGACTGTATGCCTACGGCGTAAAGTAGCTTCTTCTTTGTTGGTTAATTTATCTTTAAGTTTATTTTTTGTTAATGTATTTCTCTGGATGCTTTATGGAATAGTAGCGAATTTTCTCGAATATCTTTTGTTTGTTAGTGGTATAAAAGGACCGAGATAGGACGCAGCGAGTCAGTCTACTTTTAAGCGAGACAACGGAAGGTTCGAAGAGATTTCAAGTGCGCTAAAGTGTTCAGTAGTGTTTTGCTATTCAGTATAAGTGTTTTGCGAGTAATAAAGTTATTTCGTGTGTTCAATTGGTAGTGCTTTTATTTATTTTTGGTATTTCAGGGATACTCACTTTGTAAGATATAAAACCTTCGTAAATATATAAACAGGCAAATATAATGATGACAACATGCTTGTGAGACATGTGTCTCCATAGCCAAATGACTACTCCAACAGCTCCAAATAAACCAAGCAGTAAAGTGATGTACATCTGAAAAATTTATGAAGCATTACTGTAATATTTATGGCTTAGCCATCTGTTCTTAGATATTCTGAACTAATTATAGGTATAGTACTTACTATCAATAACGGTTTCATAGAATTGAAATCGTACATTTTTTCAATACACAAAAAACATGCAAAATATTTATTTGTCCCAGAAACACGACGAGCATACAACATCCGATCATTTTCATCGCACGACGATGAACGCATTGTTTGCTCTTACGATCATTGCCAATGAAAACCTGAATATAATTTCTGTTTAGACAATTAAAAGTTTCAGAAGAAAAAAAGTTGTCTATCTGTATGTCTTGTGGCGTTATACTCTGTTAAACACAGTTTTCTTTTAATTCTTTTTTTCTACGAAGTTTTAAGTAAATGAAACGAAATAATTCATTGTCAATTATTTGTAATGCAGAACTTCAATACTGAAGAGCCAAATAAAATGCGTTTTTTTACTTAATTCCAAGGTAATTAAGTAAAAAAAAAGTTTTTTTTTAAACTGGCCAATTACTTTCATGGAAATTAATGCTTTAGTGTATAAATAGATTAAGGAGCCACATTAAAAGTATAGTATATTATTGAATATCAACTGTACTGGACTCACTTTGGTAGTATACAAAATTATTACAACTAAATGATACAAAATTTTAATTAAATACTTTTCATGTTTTTTGCTCTTCAAACTATTTGGATTGAGGAGCCAGTGTTACATTGATATAACATTGGATATATTTTTTTAATGACAAATTTCAGAATTTTATCTACAAAATTATCCACTTGCCTACTAATTAAAGAGGTGACTTTCCTTTCAAAATCGTGAAGTGGCTTCTCAATCCAAACAGACATAAAACATGGTATACTGTTACCTTATATTCCACAAGATAAACTTGAATGTAATCACTCCATGCTAAAACAATTTGTTCAGTAATGGTTGGCTTGTAAATGGAGTCTTCAACATATCCCACAGTGCGTCTGAATTTATCATCAGACAACGTAGACTCTGATTTCAAACACTCGTCTAATACATCCCATCTGTCTGCATCAAACCTCATTTGTAGTGATATATCAACAGTACCATCTTCACTTTTCTGTAATTTTATTTAAGAATAATTTAAAAATGCAATTTTTATTCTTCTTTAGAAAATAACGGAACTATTGTTGGAGGTATGCTAATAGTAGCAATTTTTTAGGTAGTATAAACACTTTGTAGTGTATTTTAGAAATCACAGTTGGTAAAAAAAACATAGGAACTGAGTAAAACATTACCAAATTTCTGGTGTAACATTAGGAATATTTTTCTCATAAACTATGTGGTAACACAATGTGTAACACATTCTACATGAAGAGATCTCTAATTAAAAATACATTCAAAATAATTATGGGAAAACTTTAAAGATAACAAACTTTAAAGTTAATTATTTGGAATATAGTAATCATTTTTCTTTGGAATGTAGTAATCATTTTATAGAGAGAGATAAGTTAACAGTACCTATAGGTACTTTATTTTACACAGCTTTTGTACAATTCCGTTTTTGGGAATTAGTAAAATCTGCCCTTAAAATAACGACGTGTACGAATTAAAATCATGCATTATTAACCTTAAATTGGCCGCTTTTTAGCATTATCGCAAGTAATCTTTTAAACCACCATTCTCCATAGACGAATTTACTTTCAGTTTGTCTTTCTTTCTTTATAGGTGTTCTCAGATCTGGAGGTAATTCTGCTTCAAGTGATTTATCTGGTACTTGCTTATTTTCGTAGTTCCAAGGGTCTGGTCCAGCTTGTATATCGCTTCTACAGATGCTGAAAAACCCTATCAAAACGAGAGCTATTGACTGGTAATTCATTTCTACAAACCGACAGGATTTTTGTCCATAAAACAATGAAATAATGTAAAATTCCGTCATCAACACTATTTAAAAATAATGTTGATTTCATTGACAGTTCGAGACTGACTGTTGGTTGACACTAGTGGTGGTTAATATATCATACAGCAAAATAAAGCACCGTGCTTAATACTAATATCCATAAAGCAAATGCTATCGTGGCTCCCACAAGTTGCTATTTGCTTATTTTTTTTTACATCGCACTCTCTGTCCCTGTCGGTCGCGCGAAAAGCAACGTTGTGTGCGTAATCGTTATAAGCACCGCGGACGATTTTGCGATCTCCGGCGGCTCACATAAATAAATACGTAATATAGTTACAGTTTTGCTTCGTGCATTTTAAGTGTAAATACGCCTATAATTGGTTTAAATACTAACTTATTTCATAATAACATTTGCTCAATTATAGACAGTCCTAAGCCTGAAAAGTATGAAGGAAAGTTCATTGTATTTTTAACGGTTCTGTTTTATCGTAATTCATAAACGCGAGGTAATATTCTTTTATAGCATTTGCGCTTGCTTTAAGTCACTTGACTTAAAGCAAGCGAGGTGAGTGGCATCATGATATGCCTTCGCGTTTTAAAATCATTTGCTTTAATATATACATCATTAAGCTTTAAGCAAGTGATTGCCTTAAAGCAACTTTGAACACCACTAGTTGACACCACAGTTGACCGTTTTTTTTTTTTTTAATTTACCCCGAAGGGAAGGCTATGAAGGCTATAGTCTTTCGACCTTATTGCCTAATCTTAGTTCTCATAATACAAAATGCAACCATTTGACATTAATCAAAGCACACAGAGCCAAAGTGATAATCAATAAATCTGTCAACAGAGATACGCAATAGCCCTGCAGCAGGGCTATTGCGTATCTTTTAAATGACAGTGGCTAACCTATAGTGTCTATCAATTACTGTCAAATGGTTCCATTTTGTACTAAACCATAACCAATTTGACAGTTAATCCATAGACAATATGATAGCCACTGTCATTTAAAAGATACGCAATAGCCCTGCAGGTGAGCGGATTTCAAATAAAATGACCGTTACGCAGGTGGAATATCTTATTCTTGTCATAAACAAATTGCATTCAAAAAATGATGATCGTGTAGTATGTTAAATAAATGATCTTATTTGATATAACATAATGTAGGGAAATATGAATTCTATCAATAAAAAAGTATTTTTGTGTCTGTGAGCTGGAAATTTTAATCCATTTAGTAACGTTTTCGTTCTTAATTTTTTTTTAATAAAAAATAATTTTTTCGCATTCCTTTAATTTCCTTAATTCAAAATAACATACATCTTCTTAAAAATAAAACTTAACATGAAAGTTTCACAGCGGTTTGCAAGTATTTTCCCAAAGGAGCTCCATTACATAACTATTGCAAACTTGTACTACCAAAAAATATATTTTTGCGCAATATCTGATCCTTTTTTAACAATGAACTACTGAAGAAATGTAAAGCTAGGTATATAAAATTAGGACATACAACTAAAAACGACTTAGGTTACTCTATCTATAAGATAATCGAAAAAAAGTATCTGGCTTACCGTAAGACAGTTACGTTAATGGAATTATGCGTTACGAATAGGAACTCCTTAGGGCGCGTTTACTATAACTAAATTAAATATCAAAATAACTAAGTTTAGTACAGTCTTTATTTATTCAGTCTAATAAAGTCATCACATTATGAACTTATAACAATAGAACCAATGATTTAAGTGACATGACTTAAGGTGAAAGCGTCAGGATAGCCGCGAAATTCAAATTTTCTTACGTTTTTTGCAATTTGCAGGCCAGTGCTAGGTTGTATGTTGATTGAAATGTTGGACGCGAGTGTAAGACGTATGTAGTTACAGAATTATAATCATCAAAATCATCAATACAACCCTCCAAGTTCATATAATTCGAGGAATGACTTTGACCTCGAAAAAGTAAAATTATAATCACTTCTTATTCTTACCATAAAGAACTCTCATAAAGTGTAAAAAAAATAGACATCATATACTTGCCATTCACAATTGACAACATTTCATATTTTTAACTTGTGAGAATTATTAAATAATATAAAAGCAAATCCAAAACTAGGACACCCATATTTTTTTGTTTTTCGAAATGATGTACTTTTCATTCATAATTTTAAGTTTCAAATTCGGCGCGTTCTAAAAAGACGTAAGCGCCAAATGACGTCATTCTTACGGTGGAATGGCGATATAACCTTTGCTTTACTGTGACACAAAAAAAAAATTGAAAAGTGTCACACTCTTGTCTTGTCGTTGTCACTTTGGCAGCTTGTCATACTCGTTGGCGCAGGCTGGTACAAAACAATATTTTGGTTCCTTTATTGGCGTATATATATGTTTCTTTGGGATTCATTTTATTGGGGAAATATCAATCAAAAGTCGATAATATTAACAGTAAGCGTGTCGAGTTTGAAAAATAAATTGTTCAATTTTATGAAAAATGTAAACTTCAGTGACATTCAACATTGACAAATTGACGTCTTGTTTGACATTATTGTTTTCATAAAAAATATTGAATGCTTAGGCAAAGATAACTACATCATTCTGCCGTATATATGACGTCATCACATGTTTTTTGGTTTTCATTTTTTTTCTCAGAAATAAAGGAATAAAAAAATAAATAAAATACATGTATGAACTCAGGATACGAAAATAAAGAAATGGTATTTTTATTTTAAGGTGGTGTCAGTTTTGAAATGTTGTGAATTGAGTGCCAATGATGAAGAAACCAAAGACAAATCCAGTGCATTGGGACGCCATGTTAGAGAGCCAACAGTTGTTGCCTGACCAATAATAAGCAAAAATTAATTATTTTCGTCAATGACTTCTAAGATATTTCGACCACGTGGAGAGTCAGAACCACAACCCCAAGATTTTTTTATTTTTTTTTATTTCTTAAAATTAATAGAGGGTTTTTATCTACATGGATAACACCACTAAAATTAACATATAATAACAATATTCTTATGATACTTATTATTTAAATTTAGATATTCATTGTTCAAGCTGTTGTACTAGACCACACAATTTTTTTGCAACATTTGATTTAGGATTCGCTAAAATAGTGAAAATAAGCCCAAGATCTAAAATATTTAAACCAAACTCCCTAATCAATGAATCTCTTTTATTTTTGTTTTTAACGCATTCCATCAGCAAATGTTGCACGTCTTCTATTTTGTTGCATACTTCGCAGTTTGGGGATGCTGCCTTACGCATTAGGAAAGCAAATTTTGCTGATGGAAAGTGCCCAGAACGCAGTCTTAAAGCTACTTTGATGTAACTCCTACTTAAATTAGTGTCATCAAACCAGGGCACGCGAGGAGGTTCACTCTGAATTACTTTGTACCATATACCTTTTTTTTTCGAAATCTCGTTGAAATGATCTTTCCATTTATTATAACAAGACTCCTTGATTTTTGAGACATATTCCCAGTGATCAGGTAGGTAAGAGACTTCATTCCCTGCATTAATTGCCAATTTTGCCAACCGGTCAGCCTCCTCGTTGCCGCGTAGTCCTATGTGTGCTGGAACCCATTGCAATATAATTCTAATTTCGTCTTTATTAATAATGTTCATAATTTTTAGAATGTCGTAAGCTATCGATGCACCTCTGCAACCAGAGGCGCATCGAGCTACATGCTGTAAAGCGCTTTTACTGTCGGTAAAAATAACTGCTTTGTGTAAATTTTGATTGGGAACATAAGCTACTGCTTCGTATATGGCAATGAGTTCCAGTGACATTATACAAGTATTTGCATCGATTTTAAAGCTAGCTTTAAATTCTAAATTTTTATGAAAAAATGCTGCCCCAGAACCACTAACATTTTTTGATCCGTCCGTGAAGATTTTATCCCAATCGTTATTTTTATTATTTAATTCTGCTACCACTTCATTTACTAATAAATTAGGTTCATTATATTTTTTTGATTGTTTGACACATTCTAGATCACATTTAATAACTCCTTTAGTTTGTATGGCGGACACCCACACATCGAGAGTAAACATTTTCAGAACATCTGAGGATACAATATGCAGCTGACTTAATTCGTTAAGCGTAGAAGCTAGCAACGGTTTCTTTTTATTTACCCAATAACTATTATTTATAAAAGAGCTTAATTCAGAAATTACATTAATATTTAAATTATTTGTCCATGATCGAGATTTCAGAATGTGCTTATAGGAGAGATATTGCCGCCTCAAAAACAGTGGGGGTATGTGCAATTCGCTTTCCATCACATGAATTGGTGAGCTTTTAATGAAGCCCCCGACAACTCTTAAGGCTTGATTCTGTACTTTATCCAATTCAGAAACATGTGTCTTTGCAGCAGAATCATACAAATAACAGCCATAATCAATCCGACTTCTTATGACGGAAATATATAATCTTCGCATGTGTTTGGTGTGAATTCCCCATGAACTACCCGCTAATACTTTTAATACATTCAGATATTTTGAGCATTTTTCAATTAATTCATTAATATGTTTTCTCCAATGTAAACTTCTATCAACCCAAAGCCCTAAATACTTAATACATTCTACCATCCTTAATGGTTGACCATACACTTTCAAGGCTGGCAAAATTCGTCTTCGACCCCTACTGTAAACACAATAATTAGATTTAGTTGACGATAAAGTCAGTCCAATCTCACCCAATAAGGCTATAATACAATTAAGGGCATCTTGTAACTCATGTTCACAAATTGAGATTTTTTTGTTAGGTACTAATGTAAATGACAAAGTCGTCAGCGTATTGTGACATTATTACATTGTGTATTTGATGACAAATTTGGTATGTAACCAAGTTAAATAAAAGGGGGGAAAGCGGGTCCCCTTGAGCTAGGCCTCTATTAGTCCACCTACATTCAGGCCCTTGACTATTATAGGACTTAATGATTAAATGTCTTTCACTTAAAAAAGACCAAAGGTAGACACAAAATTTGGAACCAATTTGGATTTCATCTAGTACTTTAGTAACCGATTCAATTAACACATTGTTGTAGGCATTTTCTATATCCAAAAAGCATGCGACTGTAGGAGCATTTTTAGTAAATCCGACTTGAATATAAGATACCAGCCTAGAAAGTGCATCTAGAGATGATTGTGACTTTCTAAATCCGACCGTATATGGAGATAGTAATTTGTTCTTTTCTACAAACCATTCAATTCTTTTACAAATCATTAAGTGGAAGGTTTTACAAATACAAGATATTAACGAAATGGGTCTTAGTTTAATGTCTGTATTAAGATTATTTGAATATTTTGGAATGGGAATGATTAGAATATTACGCCATTGGAGTGGAACAATACCGAGTGAAAATACAAAGTTGTAGATTTTAAGTAAAAACTGTTTTCCTATTTCAGGTAAATTATAAATCATTGAATAAGATATAGCGTCGTGCCCCGGAGCCGTGTCTTTCTTTTTTAAGCAATTTTCGAGTTCTTGACTACTAAAATCAATTTCTAAAACCTCATTTTTAGATCTAAAATAGGGCATACAACTAGAAACGTAATCCGGAGTTAGGTTTTGTAACAATTCATTTTGTTTTTCAACCGGTACACATGGCCGTTGATGTTTAAAGCCCTTCATCCACCTCATCCGACGCCACATCTCAGGGGCTGAAGTAACTTCATCAATTGAATTACAGAATTTTTGCCAACCCTGATTTCTAGCTTTTTTAATTAGTTTTTGGGATTCCAAAGTCATTTTTTCTAATTTATTTAAATTATCTGGGGTGGGATTTTTACGGAAAGTGGATAGGGCTAATCTTCGTTGAGCAACTAATAAACCCCAAGATGTGTGATGAGCATTAAAGTCCCCAGCAAATATAAAAGGACCAGGGATAGACTTAACCAATGAATCAAATTTATCCTTATTGAAAGCTGGATTAGAATTTATGGGACTATAGAAACTGACTATACTCATCTCCTTATTATTAACTGTGATTTTTACACAAATATTTTGTAAAGAATTGTCGAAATAAGTGTTAATTTTATTATAAATAATACTTTTATGAATTATTATGGCAACTCCGTTGTGTTTGTTACCACAATCATTCCTTTCAATATTGTAATTTTTGTATTTAAAAATTTTGATCAGATTTGAACCATGTTTCACTAATTATTGCAATGTGAATATTGTGTGTAAGTATAGAGGAAATTCGTAAATATATGTTTGTTGCTATTAAGACTTTTTGCATTCCATTGCATTATGTTTAAATTTGTTATATCCATTACGGAGGTGAAGGAATTTTAGTACCTACTTAAAGTTTTTTTTTAAAACCTCAATTGATGATGTGTTTATAGGAACATCTTTATTACTAACTATCTTGGTAATTGTCTCTACTAAAATATTTATAAATTTATCGGATTTCATTAAGTTATTAATTTGTACATCTAAATTTTTGGCTGCTAGAGCTGGAAAAGCATTATTATTAAAAAGATCGGAATATGTGGCATTTCTCGACTTTATTTTATTCTCTTCTATTTTTTGTTTTTTTAGGGGACATGATGATGAGATAGCTATGTGATCGCCCTTGCAGTTTGCACATTTAGCGTCCTTTGGGTCGACCTGACAATTCTTAAAATTATGATTTGATGTGCAAATTGAGCAAACCTCGGTATTACGACAAAATTTAGCTATATGTCCATATCGAAGGCACTTCAAACATTGCTTTACGGGAGGGATATATTTGTTTACCTCGTGGCGCCATGAATCTAAATATATATACGGAGGAAGAATGGTGGAGGCGAAGGTAACGGCAACTGCCTGTGTTGGAACGAATTCCACACCGCCGAAACCCTTTACCCTGCGCATAAAACGCCTGACCTGGATGACATTTTTTGAGCTGCCGATTAGCGAAAATATTTCCCTATTTGCCATGTCAACAGGAACTGCAGTGAGGACACCAGTTACCTCTGTGTCTGCGGCAGGGATGGATGCTTTTAGTGATAGCTGATCCAATAATTTTTTATTTTTAATAAACATATTTGCATTGTTCGGCAAATCAAACGTGATGCCGACCTTGTATTTATTTATCGAGCGCAAATGCATGACTCCTGAAACTCCATGCTCACGTATTCCTTTAGATAAAGCCATACGGTCCCTATCGCTAAAGGGTTTATTTTCTACTATATGATTTAGGAATACAACCAACTCTTTTAGGTTGGTATTGGTATCTTCAGGGTAGCTGCGGGTGTATCCCTTTACTTTAAAAATTTTGTACTTTTCTTTCGGGTCCTTGTCTCCATTATTTTTCCTAAAAGAAAAGCAAGTTACCGCCGATTCCGCCGAGTCGGAATCGGTGGATAATACCTGCTGGGGATCCGGAGGCGGTTCCCCCTCCTTCCTTTTTCTCTTCTTAACCATTACACATAACACTAACTATTAATAAGTATTAACAGAGAAAATATGCAAATTGTACAAATATAAAAATTTAAAATCAAAAAAGCGCGCCTTTACTCTTTCACCACAGTTGACTGACACAAACATGTCTTTTTTTATTCCAGATGACGGAATAGGCTAAGGTCTGAGACCATGCTGCCTAGTCATCAGTTAGCATTTTTCTTGAATGGATATGGACAAACATGTCATTGTGTATTCACATTTTTTTTGTTGGTATTTTAATGACCAAGGTTCCTTGAACCTTAAACCAAGTCAAGTCTTATTTTATTTTCCAAAACACTACACCATGTATCACTTCCCTTTTTATATCGATTTAATCGGGTTTTTAATATATTTTTTAAGCAGTTTGTTCGAAGTGAGTGAGTGTTTGGGGTGAAGAATCGGATAATATTCAGAAAATTCATCTTGCAGTTCAATCTTTGAGAGGTTACTATAAACTAAGCAACTACACGCTAAAAGTACCGCCTATGGTATGCGAGCCTCGGCTAAGGGCGTCGTCGTTAGGGCACGCCACGATAGTGGCGGTAAGTCCCCTCTTTGAGGAGTGGCTTGAGAGGCGCCACGGCGCCCTCACCTTCCGTCTGACGCAGGTCCTCACCGGACACGGTTGTTTCGGGAGGTATCTGCACCGAATCAGGCGGGAGGAAACGCCCGGATGCCACCATTGCGAGGATCGGCCGGAGGACACGGTGGAGCACACAGTGGAGGTGTGCCCCGCTTGGGCGGAGCCCCGCCGTGTTCTCGTAGCGGCGATCGGCGGCGGCGACCTCTCGCGCCCGGCCCTGGTGCAAGCCATGGTCCGGGGCGAGGAGGAATGGGACGCCGTCGCCTCCTTCTGCGAAGCAGTGATGCTGGCGAAGGAGGTGGCGGAACGCGAGAGGGAGAGAACCTCTCGTCCCAGCCGCCGCGGGAGGCGCTCCGGGCGTCGGGGGTCCCGCGATGACCTCCGGCCACCGTAGACGCGGGCCTGTGGACGGTGAGTGATGGGCTAACTTGCCGTCCGTCCGTCTCACGACGAAAACAGGCCGTGTCGACGGCGCGTTCGAGTTCCACGCGCGCCTCAAAGAGATGTCAGCAACATGGGAGGGGCCCGAAAGGGCCGACGCCTGTCGGGGCCGCGGGTAGTCCTCTGGTTATCGCGGCCTCGACATAGAGGGCGAAGAAGGAACATGGGTAGTTTTTAGTCAGTAGAAGTCTGACACTCCCTTTCGCTCTGCCCAAGAGCGGGAGGGGTTATTCGATGATTTTTACACCCACCAAAAAAAAAAAAAAAAAAAAGGGCTTCGTCGTTGGGGGCAGACAGCAAGGGGACAGGCAGGATCTTGATGGTATTTATTCGTTTAGCTAATTCAATATTATTTTTATTTACGGACATCATCTGTGGTCCAGAAAAAGTAATTCAATCAATCAAAAATCAAACGTCAAAGTCAAATGATAGACCGGCTAAAATATAGCGTGTTGTGATGGTTTTTAAAGACTATACGACTTTCATATTTCTATTTTTTAGCTTTCAGCTATCCGCACAACCTGAACTAATTTAGCAATGTCTTCTATAGATTTTGACCCTTCAATAAAGCTGTGCCTAAAATATTTACATTCAAGCGCATCCGATTCTACTGAACAACTACGGCTAACTTTAGACGAACACATTCGTCAGAGTGGTTATGGAAGTTCTAAAACCCTTGGCAACGTTTTGCCGAAGAAGTACTTGGCTGAGGAAAAATTGGAATCTCCTAGATCTAAGCACAAGACAGATAAGTCTTCAAATAAACCTACCACTATAGCGTTGCCTCAACAAAGTCCACAGCAACTACAAATACCGGAGCGTGAAAATGACGATGGCTCTGTTATGGATGGAGACTTGTCTCTTGATTTGTTGGAAGAAGATTTGACCTGTGCTGTCTGCAGGCAGATTTCAGTTCAAGTTGGCAACCGCTTAGTGGAATGTGATGCCTGTCGTGCTCTGTATCACCAGGTGAAAATATTTCTTCTTGTAATATGTTATAATATCTGCTTTCTGGAATTTCTGGTACACAAGAACAAATTACATAAGTTTCCAAAATATTATCTCTCCACTTTGTGTAGTTATTGCTGGATGGCCGCTTCTTGACATCAATTATTTCAGAAGAGAAGATCAACTGGACAAAACACAACACTGAAAACATGCCCAATGATATGATAATGATCTATATGTTGTCTTCATTTATAACATGAATCATCTAGGCAAATTTACCTATAAGATAATGTGGTAATTCTCAATGATTCAAATTATTATTATTTTTTAAATTATTTTCAGGATTGCCACAAACCAGCTATCAGTGACAACGACATAACACCTGGCTGGCAGTGTGCCACTTGTTTGACATCACAAGGGATTACTGGTGCTTACATCAAGACTTCAGCAGGTCCCAAGTCACCATCCAATATATCTGGTTCTACAACCCCGGTGAAGATATCCTCAAGCAGTTCATCATCGTCTTCACCCTCAAAAGTTGTGACTCCAAGCATCAATATTATTTCTGCTGATAAGAGGCTGCAAATAATGAAGAAAAAAGCAGCTAAACAGCATGAGAAGAAGAAAAGTTCTAAATGATACTGATTCTTTGTTTCATAAACATGGTGAAACAAAGTAAAAAATGGCACTAGTAAAATGTATATTAGTTTTGCAATAGTGAATTTTACTATGTGTAAACCTTTTTCAATTTGACTAGGAAAATAGGTATAACTGCACATATGTATTTGTGCTATTATGGGAAATAATTATCTTCTATTATGCTATGCGAGCTGTATCATATAAGTGTATTTGTTTAATATTAAATACTAGCTGTTACCAGTGGCTTCACCCGCTACAACTCGAAAATTACCCGATGGGAAGATAAAATCTGGATAATAACTATACTATGTGTTAATCCAGGTTATAAGCTATTTGTATACCTCTGTTCAGTAGTTTTTGCGTGAAAGAGTAACAAACATCCATCCATCCAAACAAACTTTCACATTTATAATATTAATAAGATAATAAGTAGTGCATCATTTCGTTTGATTGATTAAATACCTACCTCTCTGAAATAACACAAGCCACATACCCAATAATCAAAATCATGTTATGCACAAACATTATATTTATATATAATATAATTATATTCACTACAGTTAATAGAAACACACTCACTACTCGCACTCTTACTGCGGCACATAAGAAAGCTTTAATGATTACTTAGGCCATCACTAAGTAAAGGTTTTGACAGTTTTGCCATTCAAAAGTATGTCAAATCTTTACTAAGTGACGGCTTAAGTAATCACTAAATATGTCTGAGTACCCCAGTTAATGTTTTTTTGTTAATCAATAGTATAAAAATCAATGCCACTTTTCGTTGTAATTTTGTAGCTCAAGAACGGGCTCACCTATATGTTTGCTAAGTTCATGTCATATTGACAGGAGTGATGTTGGAGACCGTAAAATTATGTTAGCTATTACATAAAATACCATGTTAGATACGTGAAATTATTTAATATAGATTTTTACAGGATGACATGAACAGACATACATTATGAATTTATGAGTGACATTAGATTAGATTAGATTAGATGCACCGGGCTAGTGTCCGCAACTCCACGCCTAAAGCGCGTATTTTGCGTACGGGTGGGAATCTTATTCGATCCATCCAAGCTCCCCGAGAAAAGTCTGCAAGCCCTTGGTGTTACCGGCAATCCCGCGGAGAGTACCTGCGTTACCGAAGTACTTGGCCCTGTATGGGGCAACCCCCGAACAGTGCAGGAGCACTTGGGCTGCTGTTTCTTCTTCCTCCATGCAGGCTTGACACAGAGGACTATCTGTGACACCTATAACAAAGAGGTGCTTATTAAAAGTAACGTGTCCAGTGATGGCGGCCGTCACTGCGTAGCTGCAGCTTAGTCAGCCGGAGCGCCTGTTTGGTGAGGCGGACGTCGATGGCGGGAAGCGCCTCCTTGGCCTGCCTGCACTCGCCGTGGTCTTGCCACAGCTTGGCATGATGTTTTTACCAGTGTGCGAAGATAACCGAAAAGGAGCGGCACGATGGGTTCTGGTCCCACCGCCGCCATGCTTGAGCCCCTTCGAGCGAGCTCTCCGCTGCATCGTTGCCTCGGGAGTCGCTATGTCCTTTAATCCATTGAATGGTTATATTATTGAGGTTACCCACCTGGTTCAGGCGTTGGTGGCACTCGTATATTAGCCCGGAATTGACCGTGTGGCTCCTTAATGCCAGCAGCACCGCCATGCTGTCAGAGAGTATGCGGATGGATTAATCCCTTACCTCCCGAGCCAAGATGGCTGATGACGCCAGGGAGATTCCCATGAATTCTGCCTGAAAGACAGTGTTGTGGGCCCCCAAGGGTACGGCTAAGTGGATATTGAGATCCTCCGAGAAGACTCGGGCTCCGGTGCCAGTACCTGTTTTGGATCCATCCGTGAAGATCCGCAATTCTGCAGGGCTAAGTCCCTCGCAGCGGTGGTCCTCATGGAGTTGGATTTTGTATTTTTTATTTATCGAATAAGTACTGTTTGGGTACTCGATCGTTAACAGCTTTCACCAGGGGGAACTCGCTTTGGAGTCCCTCTAGTGCCGCAGTATTTTGCGTGTTCTTCTTACATTTTAGTCCCGAGACGGGGTTTGGCGCCCGTAACGTAGTGAGGGCGCTAATAGTTCGAGGGACTAAATAAGTAATTTACCCGAGGTAAACACTGCGTTTCATTACGAATACGAGGAAAAGAAGAACGTAAATGATTAAATAAAGAAAAAATGAGTGTTGATCGGATGTTGTCGCTTTCCCGCTTATTTTGTTTTTTTTTGTCCTCTGGTCGTCCAGCTGAATCGACGTACAGGCTCGGATGTAGCACTCAAAAAAGGTTGTGGGCACAGTCACCTGAAAATCGGCCAACTGCGAGTTGGAGTATGAACTTGCTCATGATCGATATAGTGATCGTTACAGTGATCGTGTTCTCATAATATAAATCATTATATTTAAAATTTATGTTGATGAGAAGTACATCGCTGCGTTTCGAATCACGCACGTTTCATTGTTTTGTTTTTTACCCGACTGCGGCGAAGCCCAAAAGGAGGGTTATGTGTTTGGCGTGTATGTAAGTATGTATGTATGTCCGTTTCGTTGTTCCCTCATAACTCCTAAACGGATGAAGGGATTTGAATGAAATATACGTCGTTAGATTCGTCTTGATGGCGCGAGTGTCACTGGCTACATTAAAATTAAAAAATAAACAAAGAATTGCTGGTTTTGGGGGCCAAATAGTGGATTTGAATAAATAAATCCATTATTTATTTATTCAAACTTTTTTATTTATTAAATCCCTTGAGCATTTACCACAATCAGTCACTCGAAAAATGGATGAACAACAATCCTGGCAGACCAGTGACTATTTCAGATTGCAAAGATTTTTGGAGAGGCTTATTTAAAAGCAGCAGTCCCATTAAATGCCATCAATGGGTTTGCCAAAACCGGCATATATCCTTTCAACCCGGATGTGTTCACCGAAGCTGATTTTATCGCTGCTGCAACAACAGAAATGGAATTTAATGAAGACTCCAGTGTAGTAGAAATGCCTACAACGGATTCAAACATAGGTCAACTACCAGCAAATGATCCCTCACCACAAACCCTCACATTACAGGACTGCATAGATTTGCAGAATAAAACACCGTCACCAACTCCTGTTAATGATTTGAATTTTTCATTTCGCAGTCCTTTGTCCCCTTTACCATCTACGAGCTACGCACGCAACTCAAATGTATCGCCATCCATCCTTGAAGATAGTCAATATGAACCTTTTAATGTTACACCAGCCCAAATTCATCCATTGCCAAAAATTGTGGGTAAAAGAAGCCATCTTAAGAGAAAACGAATAGACACATCAATATTAACTAGCACGCCATACAAAAATTATTTAGAGGAAGAAAGAAATAAAAAGACGGAAAAGGAAAATAGAAAAACAAATAATAAACAACAAAATGTAAAAAAAACTCATCCTAAAAAGAAAGGGAAGGGAGTAGGCAAAGGAATGTCAAATAAAAGGAAGAATATTGTGTCAGAGTCGTCTGAAGAAGAAGAAGACGCAGAATGTCTTTTTTGTACGGAAACATTTTCCAAAGACGATAGGGGCGAGGGATGGATTAAATGTTGTGGATGCCAAAGATGGGGCCATGAAGCTTGTGCAGGGATAGATAGCGATGATGATGAGTTTACATGCGATTGGTGTAGAAATACAACGCCAGGAAAAAGACGCTTAGAACTATAATTTTTGTTCTTTTTTTTTGAGCCTAATCTAGATTTATTTCTTTGTTAAAGGTAGTGAAGAAATTTTATTTGTTTCTTATTTTTTTAAATGTTGATTTTGGATAGTGAGATTTATTTTACTAGATTACCTAGGTTTTGTTTTTTATTTTTCTTAAATGTTGATTTTGGATAGCGAGATTTATTTTACTAGATTTGTTTTAGAAGATAAGTTTAGTTACTTTAGAAGAATGTTTAATTTTGTTAAAACTTTACTTACGACTATACGACTGATCTCTGTGATGATTGTTTTCTAGAAATTTAATTGTAATTGAGACTGACTGTTATTTAATAAGACTGGTTCATTAGGTCTATAATAGGATATTTTGTTTTCATTTAATTAAAGATATAGTAAACCCTGATTATGGTTTTATTTAGGTAATTCTACCAGAACCTATGATAATCCCGACATGGCAGGGGGGCAACATGGTCCTGGGATCATCTTGCCCCTACCGCAAAGATCATCTTGGACACCGGGGTGTACAAGATGATCCTTTGACAACGTTTTAAAAATGTGGTAAATAATAATAAAACATCTTAAAAAATTACAATTTTGAGTATGACAACAATAAGACACATAAATTTACTATGGATATACGTTTTTACATCCGCGCTAAGTGAGAATGCTTGTAGTTTATATGATATTCTCATATAAACTACAAGCATTCTCCCTTATGTGAATCATCTCGTACACCTTTCCCTACCTATTGTTTTTTTTCTGTAACTTTGGTTGGTAGGTACAGTACCCCATATTGAAGTTTACATCTGTTTGCCCCTCAAACCTGATCAAGCGTATGAAATGGTGTAGGTAGCAAGTATTATGAAATGGTGAAAACAATACATAAACGTACGATCACAGTGATCGCGAGACAGTTGCTGTCTATATTATTGAAGAGTTCCATTATCTATTTTCGAAGATCTCAGATCCTAATATATTATAGGTACAGTGAAACCTTACTTGAAAACATATTGTGCATTTATCAAGGAAAATCCGATCAATATCGGATCAGTAGTTTTTGAGAAAATCACAGATAGGTACATACAAATAGAGCACCATCTTTTTTTGAAGTCGGTTTTAAATACTAACCTACTTATCATGACGTAAAATGAATTAACAATTACCAAATGCGTTTTCAAAACTCCAAGTCATCTAATTCTATTTCAATAAAATTAAAAAATAATATCAAGGATCAAGATTTTTTCAATGAGGGAATCGAGAACTATTGTGTGACTTTGCTTTGTGCGACTTTAGTTAGGTAGTTAGGTACCTAAATATGAGTTCGTCGAAAATGTTACAGCGTCCTTAAGAATAGAAGGTAGGTACTCGGGCATTTTTATGTAGAAACCAGACAGGAAGAATTCGCGAGCGCATCGAGCGAAAAATTATCGCCCTAGATCGTTTTGGGAGAAGGTTCCCCTAGATTAGTTAGAATTTCAAATGTCAAGATGAAGAAAACTTGGGTTGTCTTCATCTTGAGCGAGTGGAGAAAGCCAGCCTTCGAAAGGAATAAATTCCAAGACGGGAGCCCCTGAATCCGCTCTTCTTAATAACAGAATGCAGGAGCGAGAGAAGGGGCCTTAAAATTTAAGCATCTTCTCTTTTTTCTTTTTGTTTATTCATACAGAGATGATATAAAAAACTTAATAAAATAGGACATAAAGGAATAGTGAGCGAAGCTAGTTTACAATTTGTAAGCTGCCCTTGAATAGTTAGTTTTTGTTCTGCAGAAGGTTAATAATTTGTCATATTTCCAAAAAAATGCTATTTTCTGAAGATCTTGGGGGGTCATGACCCCTTGGACGGAAAATTGTGACGTCACAAGTCTGTTAGGGTCGTGGGCATGCCCATAGTGCCCATAACGGTGGATCCGCGCTTGGCTCTACAGCCAGTATTTTTAATGTTCATCATTAAAAAAATGGCCAAGATTTTGTCAAAATCATTTAGAGAAAAAGTTAAAACTAAACTATTTTAAAGTCTTATTATAATTTTATTCTTAAGAACTTTGTGTTATTTTAATTTTAAATCGCGCTGTTATTGAGTGGCTGTATAAAAAGTTGGAACATGATTCAATGAAAATGTGAAATAGAACAAGTTTTTTTTTAATAATTTGACCACTGCCAGTTTAAAGCGATTCTCCCTAGGGCTGAAAAGTAGTACTTTTTAACCCGCTCCGCAGGCATGTCATGATCTACTTTCAGAGTATGAGTAATGAAAAGTATATTTTACAGTAAGAGACCTACCTATAGTAATTCACACTTTAATATAATCTAAACTAATATTATAAAGAGGAAAGATAAGATTTTTTGTTTGTTATGATTTAACTCAATTTATGTTCATATGATTATTTTGTTACAAGCTATATTATGTGACGCAGACGAAGTTGCATGGGTCAGCTCGTATCAATTAAATATACTAGCGGACCTGGCAGACGTCGTCCTGCCCGGACAGCAGCGCCATTTACCGGGTTCAATTGTAAATCTAAACCATTCTTGAATACACTTGAACATATACAAAAATAATCTTACAAATCGGTCCAGCCGTCTAGGAGGAGTTCAGTGACAAACACGTACAGAAGAAATATATATTTAGGAAGACGTCGGTTAAAGATATAGAAGGTACACAGATACTTCAAAGTATTTACGTACATGGTACCTAGCTATAAACTCATAGCACTTTTATTAGGTAGGTACCTACCTATTCTTGTTACGGTATACGTTTTCACTGAAGAAAAACTGAAAAGTTCGCAGACTACACTATAACATTCGTACTGTTGCTTGTTTAAATGAAACACAATCATAAAGGATCAGCTTCCGATGTTTTTCTAAGTTTGTAACCAATCCTAACGGGAGCACGTTCCCATTGGTCGATCTGTGTATTAGGGCGGTTCGGGAAGAGCGGGATGTTGCGACGTCGATACAAAAAGAATCACTAACTTGACACTTGTTCCTAAGATGATGGAGTTTATGTTCCAGTGTACCTTATCTCAGATACAGTCAGTTGCTACTCCTCCCAATTTCACATGCATCTATCATCTCGACGTCTAGTTTTCATATCGATATTAGTTTCAGGGTGGAGTGTTATATGGACGGGCGGGCGGCTTTGCTCGGCGGATTGTGTTCAGTTAATTTTATAAACAGTGCTATGATACCTTGTTTTTGAGGACCGAAGATTTTAATACACAGATCTGTTGTACAAGTTTGCCTTTACACGAAATCGTTTTATTTGACACATTTTTTTCCTTTGTAACGTGAGTACCTAATAAGAATAAATTGTGTGCTACATACTACAGTAAGTATCTATTTATACTCATACTTAAAAAAAGTGTTACCTCCTCATTACAGTTACGTTGCGACGTCATACAAAAGCTTTTGATAGTTACAACATTGAGTGAGTCCAATGATGAATAGTGGCCGTGCTCGGGTCCCAAAGTGTGCACGGTGTCGAAACCATGGCCTGATCTCAAGTCTAAGAGGCCACAAGAAAGCTTGTGCCTACCGACTCTGCCAGTGCCCCAAGTGCGGTCTGATCAAGGAGAGGCAACGGATTATGGCCGCTCAGGTATGTATAAAGGTATATAAAAGTAATATTTAATACTCCTTAAATCTTAAATAAGTGTTCAGTTTTTCATATGGCTGGAAAATTAAACGTGCTTCTACAAAAACTTATTCCTGTAACCTATTCACTGAAACCTGTGGCTAGTGTGAAGCACATGGGATCTAGCCACTGGGAAGTTTAGAATTGCTTTTTATTTTACATATTATCATAATTCCGATATTCGGTATCCAGTGCTCTTAGAAGCTGTGCAAATATCTTCCTATACAGAATTTTAATGTGTACCCATAGAATAGATAGTGTTTCATCATTTGAGTAGTTTCTATGCAAGTTAGATACTTACTTACCTTAATCAAGGTCTAGAATCTAGACTCTAGATTAAGATTAAAGTCAAATAATTATGTGATATTAAAGTACCTAGATATACCTACAATGCCACCATTAACTAGGTCAATTGATGAAAATAATGATGATACTTATTAATTTATCAAATTATAGACAAAAGAAATCATGGAATACAAAAGGTATGTAAAAAATGTATTATCCTAAAATTCGAGACCATTTTAACCAAATTGATTTTGATTCCTGTACATAAAACTGAAACGATGGATTGAATACCTATTAATTACCTATATGAGTAGGTCTGTAGGTATTATCTTTCACTATCTATCTATTAAGTATAACGCTACCTATATCTTCTGTTCTATATAGTTAATTAATCATAGCCAGATGCACAAAGGGCTAGTAATAAAAAAAAAGTACCTAGTTCAAAAACTAAAAAACCCGACTGAAAAAACTGAAAAGCAAAAGCAAGCACATTTTAAATTCAACAAAACTTGGAAGCAGGTGCGGTCCGCTTGCTTTGCTTTTCAGTTTCTTTAGTCGGGTTTTTTAGTTTTTTAACTAGTTTTTTTATTTCCAACTTATTATTTATTTTGTGTTTATTCTTTCGTTGGTCGCGTAAAATTCTTCGTAGATGATTTAACTTTTGTGTTTGTTTAGGGGAGGTCAGCTCAAAGCGGCCACCTTAACTTTAAATTAAGAAAAAACCTATAAAACGATTCATTTTTGAAAATAATTTTATACTAATAGGTACTAGGTAGAGAATTTATTTAATATTTGTAATTTGCAATTTAAATTTCGCGCAAATTTAAATAAAAGTCTTAGATTTGTAGATTACAAAAACTTGTCAAAAAACCGCTTTGCCCGAGGGGTCGCCCAAAGCGGCCATGGTGGTAAGGGCATAGAGGCCACCCCAAAAATTCTTCGGAAATGTTTAGTTTTTGTGGAAATATATCGTGCAAGACAAAATAAAAATCAAAAAAAATATATTAAAAACATTATTTATTATTATTAAACATATTTTTAATAAAATAATCAACATTTTGTACCCGTTTTAATCACAATCAGTCTTAAAAGTAATTTGACTTCAATTTAATGTTATAATTAGGTATTTAGTTTGAAAACTTCTTAACTAATAGGAACTTTGAATCAGATTTAGTTTTTGTTATTATTTATTAATCTTATTAATCAACAGTAATCTTACTTTAAGTCTCCCAACAGTCTTAAAATATTGAAATAATTAATCCTCTAAAAATTAAAAATCTTTCATAAAAAACCATTAAAATTCACAATCGGTCTTAAAAGTAATGTTACGAGCTGGGTATGGGATAAATAAAAGCACTACCAATTGAACACACGAAATAACTTTATTACTCGCAAAACACTTATAGACAATCGCAAAACACACTGAACACTTTAGCGCACTTGAAATCTCTTCGAACCTTCCGTCCTCTCTCGGTCCTTTTATACCACTAACAAACAAAAGATATTCGAGAAAATTCGCTACTATTCCATAAAGCATCCAAAAAAAACATTAACAAAAAAATAAACTTAAAGATAAATTAACCAACAAAGAAGAAGTTACTTTACGCCGTAGGCATACGGTCGAAATTACAATGCAAGTACCGCTGACGCCGGGCGCAGTAGTTACCTACAGAATGGAATTAGGTACCTACTAGAATTCACGCGTACTTCTCAGTTATTAGCGAGGTTTCTCGAAGATTCTATATGACCGGCGTAACACTGCCCCCTCCTTAGACATGCTCGTCCCGAGCATCATTAAATCATTAGTCCCGTAGTATCGCGCCAATCGGTCTACATGAACAATCTTAGGCGCACCTCGCGGACCTTTCTATATTCGGTAGGTGACATCGTTGATCCTGGTCACAACTCGGTATGGTCCATCCCATTTTGCTTGAAATTTCGGGGACTTTCCCTTGCTCCGCACTGGGTTATGCAACCACACCAGAGAACTTTCATCGAAACCCCTACTGTTTGCCTTCCGGTCATAACGGGTCTTCATCTTCTCAGACATCTGCTCTCAGACATCGGATTGTCTGATATGCTCATACACATCATTTAACTTGTTACGCAGGTCATTTGCGTATTCCGTTACACTGCGTGGGACATCAGGTGGAGTTCCAGTGACTAAATCTGCAGGCAACCGTAGTTCCCTTCCAAAGTTCGCGAAGGCTGGAGTTACAGTCGTACTTTCATGAACTGCACTCCGATAGGACAGAAGAAACGGCTGTATGTGCTTGTCCCAATCCTTTTGCCTGCTTTCCACAACTTTTGCCAGATATCTTTCCAGCGTCTGGTTGAATCGTTCCACCATTCCATCAGATTGTGGGTGGTAAGAAGTGGTTCTGGTTTTGTGTGTACCCATCAATCGACATGTCTCCTGAAAAACTTGTGATTCAAAATTCTTCCCTTGATCGCTGTGAATTTCTAAGGGTACTCCAAAACGACAGAAAACTTCCTGAACCAATTTATCTGCGACTGTTGTAGCTTCTTGGTTGGGAACGGCGAAGACTTCTGGCCACTTTGTGAAGTAGTCCATGACAACCATGAAGTACTTGTTTCCGCTGTCACTTTCTGGAAATGGTTTCTGCAACGTTGTACACTTTTAACGCACCTCTGCTTCGTGTGTGGGGTCCCTTCACAGCCGCACAGCTGGTACATTTGCGACACCAGTCTACCACATCATCTCGACAGTGGATCCAGTAAAAGCGCTCTCTGATCTTCAGGAGAGTCCTTTTTACCCCCATATGTCCTCCTGAGCATCCATCATGGTACAGCCGTAAAACATCCGGTACCTTAGGAACAACCATTTGTAGATGACAGCTGTCCCCTCGAGCGTTTTCCCATTTACGGCACAAGACTCCATCCTGGATCTCCAAGCTGTTTCATTGTGCCCAATAACTCTTCGTGATGGAACTCATCGCAGCCACATCACTCCACTTGGGCTTCGGAGCACCAGCTTTGATCCACTCAAAGATCGGTTTAATGTCCAAGTCATTTTGCTGAGCCTGCTGTATGGTTTTCTTCCATTCGTCGCTGAGATCTGTTCTCAGCCTCCTCACAGACAGAACTCCCTTAGTTTCTTGCCTGGAACTCTGCATACAGTCTTCACGCCAAGGTCTTGCCAGTACGTCCTCGTTATCGCGAGTTCTCCACTGTTGCTGGGCTGTCATCTCAGCCGCCTTTCTCTGCTGTGATTGATCATGTTCATCTCTCGTCGAGCGTCGCTTTTTACAGTTTGACCGCAGATGACCACTTTCTCCACAAGTGTAGCACTTCGGGCTGTACTTTTGCGGGCGGTCGCGTACAGGTGACGCGACAACCTCCCTGACGCGGTGCGTACGGTGGTCCTGTCTCACTGCCTCTACTTCTAGAGCATGTGCTAAGGCGTTCTTCAGTGTCTCAGGTTGTCCAAGTCTCACAGCGGCTCTCACTTCCAAGTCGCGTATTCCGTCGATGAACACCTGTACCAAATTTACGTCTATGAGTGCAGCTGCAGGAGCAGACCGGTATGCTTTCCGAACTATCTTTTCAACTTCCAGTGCCCACTGTTGTAAGTTCTCGGCACTACGTTGAACGCGATCCCTTAACTTAGCACGAAAAACGTGCTCCAGGTGCGCGTCGCCGTATCTAGACTCTAACGCCTCCAGCAGCTGTTCGTAGGTCACATCCTGGCCAAGTGCCTCAAGAATGGTAAGGGCCTGGTCTCGGAGACCCAAGGTGAGCGCTGTCATGGCTTGCGCTTTTGTCCACCCATTCGCCTTCATAACGGCCTCAAATTGGATTTTATAGGCCGACCACGAAGATGTTCCGTCGAATGGCGGCACTTTAAACCCGCGCACCGGAGGTGCAGCAATCACTGACGTCACAACCCCATCACCAACCTTAATTTCGCTTAAGGCCTTCTTCACATCGGCGATCTGAATTTCGGCCTTTGCGATACGGTTGTCGTGCTGCTGTACCTGCTCCTTCATCACGCTCAGCTCTTTGCCCACTGATGCGTGAAGATCCTTTATCAGGAGCATCTGTTCTTCTTGACGGCGAGCCTGCTCGTCCTTATCACGTTGCAGCTGTTCCTGTAACTGGCGAGCCTGCTCCTCTTGACGACGAGCCTGCTCCTCTTGACGACGAGCCTGTTCCTCCTTGTCCCGTTGCATCTGTTCCTGCAACTGACCAGCCTGCTCGTCTTGACGACGAGCCTGTTCCTCCTTGTCCCGTTGCATCTGTTCCTGCAACTGACGAGCCTGCTCCTCTTGACGACGAGTCTGCTCCTCTTGACGACGAGCCTGCTCCTCCTGACGGCGAGCCTGTTCCTCCTTGTCCCGTTGCATCTGTTCCTGCAACTGACGAGCCTGCTCCTCTTGACGACGAGCCTGGTCTTGCAGCAGAGCCATTAAGGCAGACAAGTCAGGCGCCGCTAGTGCTGGAGTAGATCCAGATGGGCCAGCGACTGGCTCTGACGTAGGCTGGACACCGCCCGGTGTCTGTGTCGGGGAGTCTCCAAATCGCCTTTGGTCCATACCATGTTGTCGCTGACTCCTCGTACGGATACTATCCGTGTCGTCCTTGGGTAGAATCGGCATTATTTATCCCTCACTTCTGACACCTAATTGTTACGAGCTGGGTATGGGATAAATAAAAGCACTACCAATTGAACACACGAAATAACTTTATTACTCGCAAAACACTTATAGACAATCGCAAAACACACTGAACACTTTAGCGCACTTGAAATCTCTTCGAACCTTCCGTCCTCTCTCGGTCCTTTTATACCACTAACAAACAAAAGATATTCGAGAAAATTCGCTACTATTCCATAAAGCATCCAAAAAAAACATTAACAAAAAAATAAACTTAAAGATAAATTAACCAACAAAGAAGAAGTTACTTTACGCCGTAGGCATACGGTCGAAATTACAATGTAAGTACCGCTGACGCCGGGCGCAGTAGTTACCTACAGAATGGAATTAGGTACCTACTAGAATTCACGCGTACTTCTCAGTTATTAGCGAGGTTTCTCGAAGATTCTATATGACCGGCGTAACAGTAATATAACTTAACTTTGTAATATTTCGTTTAAAACTTTAGTTAAAATTTTAGGAACTACTACCTATTAGGTTGATACTTGACATTTTAATTAATTACATTACTTCTATTACATAAGTCTTTATCTTTTATCAAAATTAATACTCTTTTTTTAAACAATTAAAATTAAATTTTAACAACAGAGATCAGATTTCTTGACAGTTATCACAGTAGTAAGCTCCAGTTCCGGAATATGTCGTACACGATTCATGAGCCCATAACTGGCAGTCATCACAGCGAATCCAGTCCAGGTTGTCTTAGGAAACATGTACTCTAGGAGCTCTTCTTCTTGCTCTGGGGTAAATACTGTCGTAAATCTGCCAAGTTTCTTGATGGCAGATCCTGTTTGCAAGTGTCTTCTGAGAGTTGTACGAGGGATACCGTAGGTATTTTATTGCGATAAATTTAACTGAGCCGCGCTTTTCATTTATATCTTTGATTGCT
This sequence comes from Diarsia rubi, assembly GCA_932274075.1. NCBI lineage: Eukaryota > Metazoa > Arthropoda > Insecta > Lepidoptera > Noctuidae > Diarsia > Diarsia rubi. The sequence continues at coordinate 12,388,228 of OW026418.1, read as the reverse complement.
CGGGCCATCGTAACTTTATCCCAAGACGCCTGGGTAGTTTTACGTTTGTAATTGTTGACCATCTAAACAAAATAACTGAGCATTATCAATCGAATCATAATATTTTAATTAGGGCAAAGCGGTCACCAGCGGGGCGAGCACGGGCGTACCCAAGACGTTGGTGACAAGACGTTATAAATTATGTCATGTCTTAGAATTTGTCTTAAATGCTAGCACGGGTACCACATTTGATATAATTTAAGACGCGACTTGTCTTTCTTGTTGCTGACTTCATAGTGTGACCTAGTACCTATATTAAAAAAATAAAAATGTCTATGACCATCTGAATAGGCGACCAAATAAAATAATACGTATAAAAGAGCACAGTTCATACAGTTAAACAACTTTTTAATTTTCTTGGGTACTAATTAATTTTTGACCTTTCACGTACGCGGCACGTCTTTCATTTTCTTTTTTTATTTATTATTTGTTAACTTGCTACTAACTAAAAGTTCTGTTTTTCTTTTAAAAGTTTGATGTGATTTGTTTTGAAATATATTTGTCAGGCGGAAAATCCGTTGGAACTCCCTGTCTGGCAACTCGAACGGATTAGAGGAGTCCCGAATGTTTCTTCGGAATATTTTCCTACTTTGGACCTCTTGCCTTCGGGCAAGAACATAATTATAATAATTTACTGCCATTTGATGCAGTAGTAAACAGAAAAATATACTTATATTTTTAATTTACTTTTATCACCACCTCCGAACGAACGTGATATAAACGAGCATATTCATCTGTCAAAATGTGACATTTGTTACAAAATGGGTGCGCCCATATTAGCAAATAAGACATAGGAGTCCCAACTAAACGTCAAGAAGTTATATCACATATCAAGAAATTATCTTACGCCGCCGTGCTAGCATTTAAGACAAAACGGTTTTATCGCCCAAACTGTGATAAAATGTGTGACTCATGCCATGTCACTGTAGGCCGTGCTCCGGGGGCTGGCCACTTTGCCTTTATCGCCCATTTTGTTACAAAAATTAACTACTCCCACATTATTTATCAAATTTTGGAGCTAATACAAAAAAAAACAAAGCCAAATAGACAAGTAACAATACACGTGTAATACAAGCATTTAAACTTAAACTGGTTTGACCAAAACAGTTTAATCTTACCTTGTATTATTTTAACAAAAGATGCGAAAACGTATTTTTCGTCACTAAGAGCCACCCGCTCGATCCCACCGCTACCGAATGACTGATCGGCACGGGGCGGGACTGCGGGAGGTTTATTACGCGTGCAGAATGGCAACGTCGCGCTATCACTTCAAATATCCGAAAAATGAATCGTGGCCGCTTTGCCTTCTATGGCCGCTTTGAGCTGACTTCCTATAGGTTTCGTGACTTTAAATTTCTTTTATACATAAGTATAAGTGTCATATATTTTTGTAATCTCCTTTTAAAACCCTTGATTTTGATACCCTACTCGATGGTTATAGTTTTTTTTTTATTTTTAAATTCGCAATATGGCCTTAAAATTCGAAAACTTTGTTTTTTAATTTTAATGTAGGCAGTGTCACTCGCGCCGTCAAGGTGAATCTAACGACGTATATTTTATTCAAATCCCTTCATCTTTTTAGGAGTAATGAGGGAACAAAGAAACGGACATACATACATACTTACATACATACGTACACGCCAAACACATAACCCTCCTTTTGGGCTTCGCCGCAGTCGGGTAAAAAGGAACGTGGGTGCGTTTTCTCAGGAGAAGTAGGTAGGTATTACACTCCCTTCCGCTGCGAATACTTCCGAATGTCGGGAGAGGGGTTATTTGATGATTTATCATTCACATTTCATCATTTCTTCGTTTAAAAACTTCCACGTTTGTTTCCTTGCGCCCCTAGGCACGTGCCTAGTTTGCCTTAGGAATAACCTCTGCTCATCATAGCTGCATTAGCGAAATCAAAACCTACATAGCAAACTTCTGTAAGAACTTAAATATACTAAACTACATACGGTTAATGTTTTCCCGTATTATCATCCATCAGTGCATAAGGATCAATTTACCTACTTTGCCATCGGTCTTCGAGTTTTAAAAGTTTAAGAATCGAAGTAGGTATGTTATGGTCCACGGGGAACTTGCTGGGCCTCGCGACCTTTGTTCATGTGAATTTTTTACTAATAAGTACAAAAACAAAATACTTCCCCATTTCAATCGAATATTGTTAGCAACTAGGGTTTTAGCGTAAATTAGGTTGACCTTAAAATGTCAGCAATCTGCCAGTAAAAGTCTCGGCAAAATCAGCCCAGCTGTTTTGGAGATTACCGGGAACAAAGAGACAAAAAAAAATTAAAAATGTGTTTTTTTTTAATGTACTGCACTTAGTTTCATAATAATATGCATTCAGTAAAAAGCTGGTAGGTATTTTGATATTATAAACAGACACTTTTTATTTATTTGTATAGATAGAAGATAGATTGTAGGTAGGTCCCTATCCCAAGACGCATTACATGAGCACTTCTTTTGTAAGCCTACTCTACTAAGAAAAGTCATACATCAACATGATTGTGTAGGCTATTCCTTTAAATGTTTAAAGTGTTTTATTTCTGTTCTTCGTTTCGATTTGTGGACATCACGCCATAGAAATCAACAAAAAAACCAGCCAAGTGCATGTCGGACCGGCACAACGCAGGGTTCCGTAATTACCCATCAAAATATGTAAACTTACTACGAGTAAACTCATTAACCACTCCGTCTGCCTGCCTCCGAACGATGATTTTTATTGTAAATATAAAACTTTACATTTACAGTTTTGAGACCTGCGCTCCCATATAAATATTATGTAGGAAAATATTTCTTAAAGTACATTTTTTAAGTTGGTCGACTATTACTCGTTACTTGTGTAGCCTACTTAGCTGTGATAGTTTTCCTTTTATTTTTGTTATGCTACTTCCATGAATTTTTCACACGCCCACACACAACCCGTATAGATTGCCAGACTTGAATCTAACAAAAATTTGCACTTGAAAGCTTAATATTTCACAAACGAATTCCTTAATCGAAAAACTGTATGAGCAAACTCGCATTTTTTTTAAAGACCTATCCAACGACAAACAACACAATGGACTTATCTAGAAAAAAAAAATCATCCCGACTTTAATGAGGGTACTGGAGACAACCTAAAAAAAATCTATATTTTACTTTAGCACTTTGTCGGCGAAACTCATTTATATATTCATGCGAAAGTACAGCTTTCTAGTACAAAGAGTCTTTGAGATCTGACGGACTAATTAGATTTTTTTCTTAACTGCCTTAATAAAAAGTAGTTACGACCAGGGTGTCTAAAATGGTCGCTTTAGCAGAATCGTAATATTAATCATGTTAAAAATTTATAATTCTTAAAATGGACATAAAGTCCATTTTAAAAATTTGAAATTTCTAACGTGATTCATACTAAGATTCTGCGTGGATTCTGATAAAGCGGCCATTTTAGACCCGCTGGTCATACATAACATCACGCCTGTCATATTCGGAAGATTAGGCAGAATAGTGCGGACGGACGGACAGACAGACAGACGAACATGGCGAAACTATAAGGGTTCCATATTGACTACGGAACTCTAAAAACCGGTCAAGTGCATGTCGGATTACGCACAATGTAGGGTTGCCCATCAAAATATGTGAACTTACTGCCTCCGAACGATGATTTTTATTGTAAAGATAAAACAAACTTCCTACATTATGCAGTTTTGAGATCTTCCATACATTATTGTTAGTGTGCCCGCGGTTTCGTCAGAACAGTGTCTTTAGGCAGCGTTTTTAAATTAGCGGCGAATATTTTAGAAATAAGAGACATACCTATGTACCTATATACTTTGATGAAGTTGTTGCAGTGTTTCACTGGGAAGGGCGTATTAAATTTTTAGAGTAGGTATTCGATTTTTAGAGTGTCTTTCGCATTTATAATATTATTAAGTTAGGAAGTTAGTATCAACGACCTAACAAATATGTTTCAAGCTTCTAGCTCTAAAAATGACGATACTTCCATACAATTTTTCACTCACCCCCTTTTCAACCCCTGACAAACCTTTCTTTGCATTAATAAGTAGCCTATGTCCTTTACAGCCCGTTTTTTTTTGGGGGGGTTGAAAATAATCAAATGACCCCTCCTGCTCTTGGGCAGAACGAGAGGGAGTGTCAGACTTCTACTGACTATAAATCACCTATGTTCCTTCTTAGCCCTATGTCGAGGCCGTGGTAACTTCTGAACAACCCGCAGCCCCGACGGGCATCGGCCCTTGCGGGCCCCTCCCATGATGCTGACATCTCTTTGAGGCGCGCGTGGAACACGAACGCGCCGTCGACACGGTCTGACGTCGTCATAAGACGCACGGACGGTGAGCTAGCCCATCACTCACTGTCCACAGGCCCGTGTCTACGGTGGCCGGAAGACATCACGTGGCCCCCAACGCCCGGAGCGTCTCCCGCGGCGGCTGGGACGAGAGGTTCTCTCCCTCTCACGTTCCGCCACCTCCTTTGCTAGCATCACTACTTCGCAGAAGGAGGCGGCGGCGTCCCATTCCTCCTCGCCCCGGACCATGGCTTGCACCAGGGCCAGACGCGAGAGGTTGCCGCCGCCGATCGCCACTACGAGGACACGACGAGGCTCCGCCCAAGCGGGGCAGACCTCCACGGTGTGCTCCACTGTGTCCTTTGGCCGATCCTCATCACAATAGTGATATCCGGGCGTTTTCTCCCGCCTGATTCGGTGCAGGTACCTCCCGAAACAACCGTGTCCGATGGGGACCTGCGTCAGACGGAAGGTGAGGGCGCCGTGGCATCTCTTAAGCCACTCCTCAAAGAGGGGACTTGGTGCCACTATCGGGTCGTGCCCTGGACGGGGTTGCGACAGTCGCTCTCTCCATGCCGTCATGAGATCGCACTGGAGGTCCGTCCGCTGAGCGGCAATGGAGTGACCCCTCGGTGTAGCGCCTCCGTGCGCCATTCATGCAGGCGCGCGAGGACTTTCGCCTCCAGATCCCACGGCGGCTCGCCACGTCGCGGGAGATTGTGCGGTACCCACGGACTAGCCGTACGGGCATGACCTTTTGGGGCGCGTTCAGGTAGTGGGCGGCCCGCTTCCTGAAAGCAGGCGAATAGTATAGTATAGTATAGTCAATTAGTCATAGCCAGGTGCGGATTAAGTGTCTACAGCGCCCTGGCTAGCACCTCATCGCCTCCAAACGCCTCCTGCCAAAGACTACGCGGAGATCGTGAGGCATCTGGAGGCTCAGGATAGTTTTCACACGCCTTCAAGAAACTCCGCTGCCGCGGCAAATCGTCGCTCAGCGGACGGACCTCCGGGGCGATCTCATGGCGACATAGTCTTTCGTTTATTTTGTTTCAAAAATATTGCAACGTTCACTTGTTTGACGGGCAAACAGGGCTAAAAAGAACAAAACTGAGACAGTAAAAAACATCAAATCTTAAGACTACTAAAGATTCGGGTGTTACTCGTATTAACAAAAAACATAATTGAATCGATCCAAAGCTACAAGGAAATTCCTCACTAATACCTTATTTAGTACAGAAATAACACGCAATTTAGAGAAGATGTGTTTTAATGTAGTGAAATCGAGACCAGCTAATGCAGCGTCTCGGTTTATTTAAACAAGTGGCACGTGTTTACTGTAGACGCCGGATGAACCATCGATCGGTTTACTCAGTAATGCATCGCTGTCGATGTCCCACCACTTGCATCTCAAATCTGGGATAAACGCGGTTCGATTAATCATACTCGGGATGGTGCAGCTGCAATGTTATATTAGATTCGCATTAATTAACTTTTTTTAGGGGTAATAAAAAAAAAACAACCGACCGAAAAGTGAAAAATAGTCTTCAGAAGAAAAATCAGCTTCTGAAATCGATATCATAAAAACGAAATCAAACAAACAAATGTCATCGATTTCAAAGAAGCTGATTTTTCGACTCGTTCTTCTGAAGTAAATTTTTCACTTTTTGGTGTATTTGAAGTCGGTTGTTTATTTTTTCATAAAAGTTTTTTTTTTAATTTTTAGTTTTTAGGTATATCCTTTACAATAGGGGATCGGACTGGGTCAAAAAATATGATTCTAATTAGTCCGTCAGTTAGATTATCGAAAAATATTGGATACGTGTTTTTTGTTTTATCAAATTAACGAAGATAAGACGCGTCAAAGATCATGAGTGGGGGGTTGTGACGTCATTTGTTGGTGCAAAATGTACTACCATGTGACGTTTTCGAAGAATTCACGAGTTTTCGAAGCCTTGTATCGTCTTCATTTTTTGTTTGTATGAAAAAAGAAAAAATACGTGTCCAATATTTTTTGAAAATCTGTCTGACGGACTAATTATTATTTTTTTGTCCGATCCCCTATTATTTACTATGCATTTAACATTCAACCAAGAAACCAAACCGTTAACCTTCAAGATTCCCTTATTATTGCTTTCAATTCTTAACCGTTGAGGAGTAGTACCTTCCATCATCAGGTCATCAACATGAAGTGATGACTACTAGATGCGAATACTTGAATAGCGTCAGAAAAAGCACGAAAAACATAATAAGTGCCTATGAAATTTGAGGGTTGCTCTTGATTTCTCTGGGATCCCATCACCAGGGCCTGGTTTACATATCATGGTACCACCCTTGAAATATCTCCTATCCAATAAAATATAATCATCGAAATTGGTTCATAAACGACGAAGTTAATTCACAACATTTCAAAACTGACACCACCTTAAAATAAAAATACCATTTCTTTATTTTCGTATCCTGAGTCCATACATGTATTTTATTTATTTTTTGATTCCTTTATTTCTGAGAAAAAAAATGAAAACCAAAAAACATGTGATGACGTCATATATACGGCAGAATGATGTAGTTATCTTTGCCTAAGCATTCAATATTTTTTATGAAAACAATAATGTCAAACAAGACGTCAATTTGTCAATGTTGAATGTCACTGAAGTTTACATTTTTCATAAAATTGAACAATTTATTTTTCAAACTCCTCGTATTATCAACTTTTGATTGATATTTCCCCAATAAAATGGATCCCAAAGAAACATATACGCCATTAAAGGAACCAAAATATTGTTTTGTACCAGCCTGCGCCAACGAGTATGACAAGCTGCCAAAGTGACAACGACAAGACAAGTGTGACACTTTTCAATTTTTTTTGTCGTGTCACAGTAAAGCAAAGGTTATATCGCCATTCCACCGTAAGAATGACGTCATTTGGCGCTTACGTCTTTTTAGAACGCGCCGAATTTGAAACTTAAAATTATGAATGAATAGTACATAATTTCGAAAAACAAAAAAAATATGGGTGTCCTAGTTTTGGATTTGCTTTTATATTACTTATTAATACTCACAAGTTAAAAATATGAAATGTTGTCAATTGCGAGAACACAGCAAAAATGTTCATAAATTAAAAAAAAATGTACAATAAATGAAAAGTACTGGGTCAAACTATGTTAAATTTCTATGCGAGCAAATCTTTTGATTCAAATGACAACTATTCCGCATCAAACTAAAAAAGAATAACGTAAATCGGCTCATAAATCTCAGCGTAGGTAATCGGTGTACATACTTAAAAAAAAGAATAGGTACCAATCGAATTGAGAACCTCCTCCTTTTTGGAAAGTCGGTTATAAATGGTGTTTGAGCAGCACTATCTGCCTGAAAACTGGACGAGAACTCCACCTGACTGCTACATATCCTATGCCTATTCACTTATATTATTATACTTTTTAACCTTTTGCTTGTTTTCTGAAACTGATATTATCGTCTTTCTTCGCTTTTTCTTCTCAGCACTATTGAGATTTAATAAAAAAAAAAACAATACGGCTCATATAAATTCCAGTCAGCGTTTTATTTGATTTGTGAGAGATTGAGTTCTGTTTACGTTAGCAATGAAACCGAGGTAGGCCCCGGGCTAGTGGCGCCCGGGTCGCCGCGCGCCGCTCGTCCGCGGCCCCGGCCGGCGCGGTCCCTAGGGTGGTCGCCCACGACAAATATAAACACCAAGTGTTTGTCATTGATTTTCCGCTAAATTAATTTGACAGTATTACATTTCCCGGCGATCTGTTTATCATTCCTCCTGTTGTTTGCTTTATCAGTTAGATCTAATCAAGTGTACAAAGTAGGTGATTGTGTCTCATGTACCTTATACCCCAAATTTTAATTAGTCAATTCAATGCTTTGATATTAGTTTTTTATTTTGTTACCAGGTGGCATTAAAACGACAGCAAGCTGCAGAAGATAAGATAGCGTTACACTTGGCTTCCGTAGAAAGCGGAACCGCTCTAGACTCGCTTCCTCCGGGCCGGATATACGGGATGAGAGTCACAGGCCCTTGCCCAAGTCCTGGACCGGAGCCCGATTCTGTCGCAGATGACCAAACTGTAAGGAAAAGAACACTCAGATTTCGAATTTTAGTAGTCGTTATGTTTTGTATAGCTAGATTACTTAAACCACATACTGACGTCTGGGAGAAACTATTGTCTGAATGGCAATGTGGGTGGGATACTTCCATCAGAGGGCGACACCTTCAAAAGTTCTTTCCATCCGTTCGTGAGCGGCTGGCCAGGACATGGATGGAGGTGGATCACTGTGTTGCCCAAATTCTCACAGGTCATGGTAACTTTAAGAGTAAATTATTTTCCTTCAAGCTTGTTGCCTCGCCGTTTTATCAATGTTCTACATCTGACTGAGAATTTGAAGAATCTTCACATAACATTTTATGGGAATGTACTTTGGCAAAATGAACGTAATACCTATAATGTTGGATAGTGTACAGGTTACATCCGGAGTTATTTACTAGACGGATCTTGTAGAAACTAGAACCAATTTCCGTGCGTTCAAGCATATTTGGCATAGGTACCTATTATTGGAATCAAATTTAACAGCTCACATCTTATGACCAAGTAATATGTTAATGACAATAATATCCGTGGTGCTAGGCAACTGGGCTCATCTCAGTCGTAAACGTCCTTGTGTGCCTTTTGGCCTGGTTCTGTTCTGTCTCCTGCTGATATGGAGGAAAGTGAAAATTATGATTTTCCTACTTCTCCGCTATTCTTTTCTGATTAATTTCGTTGGGGAATTCAAGACAGTTAAATCGTTCCTCTGGGACTTCGTCGAGCTTCATTGTCTCGGCGCTTTTCTTGTGGGCGCCACTGTTGATTCTGGCTAACAGGAGTTTCATTCGTTTGGAAATAGTGTGGCGGGCTTGTCCCATATAAAAAAAAAATATTATAATATTCCTTGCCGCAGTTGGTCAATTTTGAGTTGAGTTACAGTATCTAAATACCATCTTTTTAATTTTCTTTTTATATTTTGAGATGTTACTAACACAGTGGACCTCTTTGTCGTCTGAAAAATAAATGATTATATTACTACCTACTACCTACTACCTACCTACTACCTACCTACTACCTACCTACTACCTACCTACTACCTACCTACTACCTACCTACTACCTACCTACTACCTACCTACTACCTACCTACTACCTACCTACTACCTACCTACTACCTACCTACTACCTACCTACTACCTACCTACTACCTACCTACTACCTACCTACTACCTACCTACTACCTACCTACTACCTACCTACTACCTACCTACTACCTACCTACTACCTACCTACTACCTACCTACTACCTACCTACTACCTACCTACTACCTACCTACTACCTACCTACTACCTACCTACTACCTACCTACTACCTACCTACTACCTACCTACTACCTACCTACTACCTACCTACTACCTACCTACTACCTACCTACTACCTACCTACTACCTACCTACTACCTACCTACTACCTACCTACTACCTACCTACTACCTACCTACTACCTACCTACTACCTACCTACTACCTACCTACTACCTACCTACTACCTACCTACTACCTACCTACTACCTACCTACTACCTACCTACTACCTACCTACTACCTACCTACTACCTACCTACTACCTACCTACTACCTACCTACTACCTACCTACTACCTACCTACTACCTACCTACTACCTACCTACTACCTACCTACTACCTACCTACTACCTACCTACTACCTACCTACTACCTACCTACTACCTACCTACTACCTACCTACTACCTACCTACTACCTACCTACTACCTACCTACTACCTACCTACTACCTACCTACTACCTACCTACTACCTACCTACTACCTACCTACTACCTACCTACTACCTACCTACTACCTACCTACTACCTACCTACTACCTACCTACTACCTACCTACTACCTACCTACTACCTACCTACTACCTACCTACTACCTACCTACTACCTACCTACTACCTACCTACTACCTACCTACTACCTACCTACTACCTACCTACTACCTACCTACTACCTACCTACTACCTACCTACTACCTACCTACTACCTACCTACTACCTACCTACTACCTACCTACTACCTACCTACTACCTACCTACTACCTACCTACTACCTACCTACTACCTACCTACTACCTACCTACTACCTACCTACTACCTACCTACTACCTACCTACTACCTACCTACTACCTACCTACTACCTACCTACTACCTACCTACTACCTACCTACTACCTACCTACTACCTACCTACTACCTACCTACTACCTACCTACTACCTACCTACTACCTACCTACTACCTACCTACTACCTACCTACTACCTACCTACTACCTACCTACTACCTACCTACTACCTACCTACTACCTACCTACTACCTACCTACTACCTACCTACTACCTACCTACTACCTACCTACTACCTACCTACTACCTACCTACTACCTACCTACTACCTACCTACTACCTACCTACTACCTACCTACTACCTACCTACTACCTACCTACTACCTACCTACTACCTACCTACTACCTACCTACTACCTACCTACTACCTACCTACTACCTACCTACTACCTACCTACTACCTACCTACTACCTACCTACTACCTACCTACTACCTACCTACTACCTACCTACTACCTACCTACTACCTACCTACTACCTACCTACTACCTACCTACTACCTACCTACTACCTACCTACTACCTACCTACTACCTACCTACTACCTACCTACTACCTACCTACTACCTACCTACTACCTACCTACTACCTACCTACTACCTACCTACTACCTACCTACTACCTACCTACTACCTACCTACTACCTACCTACTACCTACCTACTACCTACCTACTACCTACCTACTACCTACCTACTACCTACCTACTACCTACCTACTACCTACCTACTACCTACCTACTACCTACCTACTACCTACCTACTACCTACCTACTACCTACCTACTACCTACCTACTACCTACCTACTACCTACCTACTACCTACCTACTACCTACCTACTACCTACCTACTACCTACCTACTACCTACCTACTACCTACCTACTACCTACCTACTACCTACCTACTACCTACCTACTACCTACCTACTACCTACCTACTACCTACCTACTACCTACCTACTACCTACCTACTACCTACCTACTACCTACCTACTACCTACCTACTACCTACCTACTACCTACCTACTACCTACCTACTACCTACCTACTACCTACCTACTACCTACCTACTACCTACCTACTACCTACCTACTACCTACCTACTACCTACCTACTACCTACCTACTACCTACCTACTACCTACCTACTACCTACCTACTACCTACCTACTACCTACCTACTACCTACCTACTACCTACCTACTACCTACCTACTACCTACCTACTACCTACCTACTACCTACCTACTACCTACCTACTACCTACCTACTACCTACCTACTACCTACCTACTACCTACCTACTACCTACCTACTACCTACCTACTACCTACCTACTACCTACCTACTACCTACCTACTACCTACCTACTACCTACCTACTACCTACCTACTACCTACCTACTACCTACCTACTACCTACCTACTACCTACCTACTACCTACCTACTACCTACCTACTGCCTACCTACTACCTACCTACTACCTACCTACTACCTACCTACTGCCTACCTACTACCTACCTACTACCTACCTACTACCTACCTACTACCTACCTACTACCTACCTACTACCTACCTACTACCTACCTACTACCTACCTACTACCTACCTACTACCTACCTACTACCTACCTACTACCTACCTACTACCTACCTACTACCTACCTACTACCTACCTACTACCTACCTACTACCTACCTACTACCTACCTACTACCTACCTACCTACTACCTACCTACCTACTACCTACCTAAATACTACCTACCTACCTACCTACTACCTATCTACCTACCTACAACCTAACTATCTACTTACCCAAAAAAAAGAACAAAAACTATCCTATGTCCGTCTCCTGGGGGTCTACTCTGAAATTACACTACCGATTGTTCGGGACCGACCGACACACGACCGAAGTACGCATTGTTGTCGTACTACGAAAATAGTTCGGTTTAGCTAGTCTCGGTCGGGCACCATAGCCAATGTTCGGGAGATTATCAGACCGAACGAAATGAAGTGCTAGAGTTGAACATTGCATCGATAAGTTTCTTTTAGCCAATCTTGATTTTGGTATACTATAATTATTGTTGAAATACTTATTAAAATTATTTTTTATAACAAGGAAATTAAACATCGCTTTTAATTCGGTATTTATAACTACGAACATCGTAATATTTTTCTAAAAACAATATATTCGTAGCCGAAATAAAGTTTACCTTTGCCGATTGAGAAAAAATGTGATGGATGACAACTAATTTCTAAACAACTTTCGTTGCTTGAGTTTTTATAATGCAAATTCACAAAAAAATACTCAAACCAAAAAAAACCTCGTCTGCCGCGACCGTCCTAACGATAACCGTATTAACTATCAAGTGTTGACTGAAGCAACTGAAGTGCAAAGTGTTTAAGTTAAGTTGTGAACTGTAAACAAAAAAGTAACCTATAAATTATTCACTTGCCGTGATCAAGAAGTGCCCTTCGAACATTTTGGGAACAGTTGAAGCATTATACGACGAAGTTGCCAAGAGTGGGCTCAAAAGAAAAAAAGGACCATTGGGGTGGGAATATCGTTCCTCATGTACGGGTTTTCAAAGTTTGAAAACGAAAGTTATCAGAAGAAGTCACCATGTCCGGACCGACAGCTGCACAAATCGATGCTCTCCTTGATTTCCTCGACGAGCATCGAAATTTGGCTCGAGGCAACTTGAGGAGCATCGACGGTCGTGTGCTCAGCCATAGGTTGTGGGACGAAATACATAGCACACTGAACGCTATGGGTGGGTGTACAAAAACTGTGAAACAGTGGCAAAAGGTTTGAGTCTTATATTGCTTGATTGAGATCTTATAATACAAAAACAAAACATATTTTTGTGAGTGAGTGTGTAATTTGAATGTTTATTATTTTAGGTGTGGACTGATAAAAAACACCTGACGAAAAAGGCAGCATCAGCTGCACGTCAGTCTGCATCTGCCACAGGAGGTGGACCATCCACTGCCCCTTCACTCTCTCGATGGGAGCTTAAAATTTGTTCCATTATGGGAGATGGATTTGCTGACCCGCAGACTTCAGCGGCAACACAACCTTTTGTTCAGCAAGTATGTATTGTTCTGTATCTATTAAAAGTATATTTAATAATCTAGTTATTATTTGTATGTAAAGATGTTCAGTGACAATTTGTATTGAAAAATAAAATAATGTGCTTTAATCTCAATTTTAATAAACTCAATTTTGCTTTCCAGCCATCTCAAGAGGAAACAGCTGCCTCTGCCCATGAGCCATCCAACCAAGAAGGGGATCTTTATTTACTGAATGGTATGTAGTGCAAATAAATAATATTTTTATATTACACAGTACCTATTATTGTACACACATTGTATACACAGTATTATTGACTTGCTGTGTTATTGTAAATAATTACTAAAACCATCATCACATTATCTTAATATCCTACCACATATAATTTTTTAATTTGTTAAGGCTTATTTTGTTTTCATGAACTTAAATACATATAAGAACTCAGTGATTAGTTTTTCTAACATTGTTTTGTTTTTATACATATTTTCTCATACTTATATTAATTTTTGTACATCTTTTTCCATCAGAAACACAGTCCCAACAACAACCAAGCCAGCAGGCTTCAGCCACACCACCCAGAAATGCCTCAACAGCACAAAACCGGACTCGTAAGTCATTGTTTAATTTTGTTAAAGCATTTAATCAGTATCCTTTTGTTATAGATTTTTCATAATATATACACATCAAAAATAGATTGTGATCACTAGCATAAGCTGATATACCTATATAATTTTTAATTTGATGGAAAATTGAACTGTTTTATTATTTAATATTCTAAATCTACATTTTTAAATGAAGAATCTAAAAAGGAGAAAACATCATAATTTATATAATCTACCAAAAAGATTTCGATTTTTCAGTGATTGCAAACTTTTTTTGATGTGTAGGTATTTAATTTTGTTTAAATTAGATTCAGGTTTTAAATAACATTAGTGTACAATGTACCATACTAATGTAAATTGTATGCTGTATGTGTACATAAAAAGAGTATATACCAAGTATGTGGGGCAATCTACGAGCATTTAGTTGCCTGAAATAAAGGATAAAATAAATAAATAAATAAAAATGGTGTTCTGTCATTTTACAGCTACACGACTGCGTAGAAGACCTCGGCGAGCGATCCTCCCTCGTGAGTCTCTTCGAGCTGATAGCTCTGTGCGGGACAGGCTGTTTAGGAACGATGAGCGTCGATTGAACCTCGAGGAACAGAGGAATGTGTCACTAGCTGGTATAAAGGCGGTTCTTGAAGAGTTGTGCAGGCATGTGCAGCAACAAAGCCGGCCTAACATTTAAAAAATATTATAATTTATTATGCTAATGTAGTTTTTCTTTTATTATTTTTTTAAGAATTGTCAATGCTATGTATGCTACGTGCATCAAACCACTTTTATTATAAATCGTAAATTTTAAATGGATGTGATGTGGCTGTACTCTTTCTAATAATAAATAAACCCACTTTAATTTTGTTCTACTGTTGTAATTTTGTGTTGAAGTAATTGAATACTTGTTTTAGATGATAGTTTTGTTATTTAAGGTTGATTTCAGTAAAGAAAAACTATGGAGACTTGTAAAAAATTGTATATTAATTATTATTTTCTAATAAAGCAATTAAACTTTCCCTCTGTCTTTGTCCACTCCTCAAAGCATCCGTGGCAGATGTAGGAGCCTGGCTGATGACCTGCCGAGAGTTCTCAGAATCAAAATCATCTTGACTTAGCTCTGGAGCACTCACTCCTGCCTTAACACACATGTTGTGCAATACACAGCAAGCCAAGATGATTTTGCCTGCTCGATCAGGATCATAGTGCAGCTCCCTCGCTGCCAAGAGACACCTCCAGCGACCCTTGAGGATCCCAAATGTGCGTTCTATGGTGGAGCGGGCACGTTTCTGCAGAGCATTAAATCTGCCTTCTGGACTGTCTTCTACAGCATTACTGACAGGTGTAATAAGGTATTCCCTCAAAGGATATCCTGAATCACCTGCCAAAGTAATATTATATAAGTTAATAAAATCATAATCACTTAACTAGTATTTTAAAAATGAATAATTAATATATACTTGCCTAACAGATATGCTGTCTCGGTGAGACTCTCCAGATGGCTCTTTACATCACATTGTGACCAAATGTATGCATCGTGTGTGGCTCCACCATAGGTTGCATTCACATCTAGGATCACACAATCAGAATCGCATATCTGGAAAAAATACTCTCATGACTCTTTGAATGTATCATAATGTTTATTATCTAGTATTTTTTATTACAAAATGTCTTACCACTTGGGTGTTAATGGAGTGGAAATGCTTTCTATTAAAAAACCGCTCCTCGTGCTCACTAGGCCTCACAATAGCAATGTGAGTGCAATCAATACACCCTATCACACCCGGTAAATTATATTTTTCATAAAATCTGAAAAGAAATAAAATAATTTGAAACAAACTTAAGGAAATAAACAAATTCTATGAATGAAACTTATGTATCACTTACTTCCTCTTGATGACATTTCTGTCAGTTGCATTTTGTGGAAATTTTATATATTTCCTTAGGATTGCAGGTGTGTTGATTGCTAATGAGACCTCGCGTATACATCGGGAGACGGTTTGCTGGGCCATTGGAGCATCATCGTTCTGCCCTACAGAGCCTTGATAGCTGCCCCGAGCATAAAAATTCAAGGCAACAAGTATCTAAAATGTAACAATAATTGTTAGGCAATAATTGTTGTTTAATGGCTAATTATTATAGTACGAATTACTAAGTCTTATGTATCGAAAATACCTTTGTAGTAGGCTCGACTGCACGGCGATTACGCTTTCGAGGTAACAGGGGCACTATATCCTGGCAGAGTTCTTCGAAAAGTGCTCGACTGAGTCTATAATTAGATACAAACTCAAGTATATTAATGTTGAAGGAGTCACGAAGTCGTCTGCGATTCCTTCTGCGGTCCAAACGCTCTTCTTCGAGAGCCTCCTCAACCAAAAACATTCGTACCGCCATTTGTCTACAATTGTAAATAATTCACATTCACTTTAACACTTTCAACAGACATAAAACACAAGGTAATCGTAAAATAAATCAATACATCCGATACTTACGATACTCAAAAAGCAGCGAATTTGTTGTCGTGAGTTTTGACGTATATTGGACGATAACAGGCTTGTCAAACTCAAATGTTCGGTCGGTAAAATAACTTTCGTGGTAGGGTTTACGATACAACAAATGTCAAAATGATGTTCGGTCGGAACCAGTCGGAACGAACCGACCGAACGATATAGAATTAATTTCGTAGTAAGAAACATGCGAACGTTCGGCCGATAGTTCGTATTTAACACGTTCGGAGTAGACCCCCTCTGGTTTTAAGCTACCTCCCCACCAATTTCCAGCCAAATCGGTACAGCCGTTCTTGACTTATAAATAGTGTAACTAACACGACTTTCTTTTATATACTTAAATAGATGATATTAACTTTTGTGTCCTGTCTGTACCAAATTATTTGCACAACAGCCCATCCACATCGACAGCGAAACGAGTGACTCTATGCCTGACTGTTGCACCGTTTCTCCAGATTCTGCAGGAAACTCTTCAGCATCCGCATCATTAAGGTGAGTTTAGCTTCACGATAACATAAGCAGTATTTATGTTTTGGACAAGTCGGATTTGCTTAGCATCTCCTCTGCTTTATTTGAGGGTTTAGCCAGTTGCCATAGCATAGTTTGCCATGAGTAGTAGCATAATACTCTTCAAAAATATCCTCATTCTGATACTCCAGGGTGGGCGAAGAAGGTTCAGCAGAGAGTGAGAACGCGGTGAGCACGGCTGGTCTAGAGATGCTGCGCAAGCTGTTCCCCGGCAAGAAGCGCTCCGTGCTTGAGCTGGTGCTGAGGCGCTGCAACCACGACCTGCTGCGAGCTGTCGAACATTTCAACGCTACACGAGTACGTAGATCATGTTTACTGACGTACCGTCATAACTATGGTCTCCTTTTACAGGTATTTCTTATGTGGGTAGTTAAGATAGTTGACTTCATGTTCCAATATATCCCTGTGAATGCACATAAATATATATTTTATACCTTTAATACCGATTTAAACTTTAAAGGGAGAACTATA
This sequence comes from Diarsia rubi, assembly GCA_932274075.1. Taxonomy (NCBI): domain Eukaryota; kingdom Metazoa; phylum Arthropoda; class Insecta; order Lepidoptera; family Noctuidae; genus Diarsia; species Diarsia rubi. The sequence goes on along the minus strand of OW026418.1, from coordinate 12,370,465 downwards.
AAGTTATGTAGCTTTTGGCATTTTTACAATGGAGGATCGTTTTACAGGATCAACGAGACAAAATACCAGGACTCAGCTCGAGCAGCGGTTACGAGGCCTCCGTGTCCAGCTCTGAGGAAGTAGAAGCGAGGTGGTCAGCATTCCGTCCGGTGGGGCCACGCGCTCCAATATTGCCAGCATTGGTCATGGGCAGAGTGTGCGGCTCTGATTGGCTCATACCGATGCCTGCTCTCCCCGCGCTGTCAGGTCCACTACTTCTACCCATGCAGCATCCACATGCACCACCATCTTCGTGCAACCCTTGCTCCCCCGACTGCAGGCAGTGCAACCATCATTAGAATATAACATCATCAATGCTTGTATCTTTAGCGTAGCCATTATTTATTATTTCTTGTCGAAAGTGCTACAATATTTAACGCCAAAGAATTTGTATGTACCAAAGCTTTATACTTATTATCTACTTTTCTTTAGAAGGCTGATGTTATTACTTATTAAATTGTATAGTTAAATACTCTTGTTTTACTTTTGTACTCACCTTGCTAGTAGTGGAAAAAATACTTAGAGTGCGAGCGAGTACGTGTACTGATGAAATCAAAATCCCGAAAGCAAAAGGCAAGCGGATAGAACTCCATAGTACTAAATCAAACAATGGAGGTGGCATTAGGAGCCCTCTAGCCAGCGGCAATTTTTGTTGTCAGAAACAAATGCGTGACAATCCTACAAATAAAGATTGAGAGACACGAAATAATTGGTCCACATTGTAGTGAGCATTTTATATTTAGAAGATAGTGTGCGTGTGTGTGTGTGTGTGTGTGTGTGTGTGTTGTGTTTAGATAGTTTGATAGACTAGTTAATATAAAATAGACATTTGGGAAAATAATCTCGAAAATAAAACAGTACAAATTTGAGTGGCTTTAAAAAAACGTTTATTTAAGGTGGAAGCTCACATCTGGCCCGCGAAATTCTAATTTTCTTACGTTTTTGGCAATTTGCAGGCCAGTGCTTGGTTGTATGTTTATGAAAATTTGATTTGCGACTGTAAGACGTATGAAGTTACCGAATTATAACCATCAAAATTATCAATACAACCCTCCAAGTTCATTTTCATGTCAAGATTGATTTTTGCATGTAAAAGTCATTCTTTAGTAATTTAGTCGTCGTTCTTTAGTAGTTAGTAATTTTGATGGTTATAATTCGGTAACTTCATACGTCTTACAGTCGCAAATCAAATTTTCATAAACATACAACCAAGCACTGGCCTGCAAATTGCCAAAAACGTAAGAAAATTAGAATTTCGCGGGCCAGATGTGAGCTTCCACCTTAAGATTTTCATGCTCCTGAAATTGGGTTTAAATAAAATTCTTATTTACAAGAAGCTGAGACGTAAGAGAGTACCTAAATAACAAACTGAACAAACAACAAAGATTCGTGAATGTCATAAATATCAGCGTGCTACTAATTGTTTTAAATCATTAACATAATTTTAATTATGTACCGAACTTTGTATATTCATACATAAGTAGGTATGGCTATAACTATTCTAAAATACTCGCATACCTTGGGAGTTGGCAAGATGAAGTGGCAGTGGGCCGGATGTGTCTGTCTGGCTGATAATTTTTGGACCAGAAGTTCTTTCGTTCGACACAAATGGCGCCTAGGACAGGACAGTGTGTATGTAAATTGTGGAAGGCGTAGAACCGGATGTAGTGGTGCAAATCGGGAGAGTGCAAAGTTCAGATCTGTGATAGGTCCGATTTGTGGATTGATTGTAGACATGTTCACAAGAATAAATTGAAATCCTATGAGTTCCATTTCCTTCATTACATTAAAGAGAGGAACTGCCTTCAAAGCGATCTCATTTCTGTAGCAAACAATCGAATTCGTACTGACTGTATTCAAAAGGTCAAGTCGAGTAGACGTCAGCTATTTAACATACAATGACACCACTGTTCCACGGCTCAAAAAACTTCGCTCAGGCAGCTACACACAAAACTTGAAGAAATCTTTTGTAGTAAAATGTTTGTGTACGTTGTATTACTTTTTATACTTGTAAACGTAGTCTGTGATATAAATTACCTGACAAGGACGCTCATCTCTGTTCTGTCTGGTCGGTTGTATCAACGCAAATATACTTTGGATGAAACTACTACGATATATGGTGAGTTGAAGCACGATAATTATGTTGGATGGATTACATGTATGAGGTATGATATGAATGAAAAAGGAGTAAATGATAGCGTGACATTTGACAGAGGAGCATGGAAGGACAAAACGTGTCGCCCCCGACCCCAAGTACCTAAGGCAGGAAGATGATGATGAAGCACGTTAACTATTATAGATATACACGCAATATTTATACATTATTATGTAGGGTACTGTGTACTGCATAGGGTATTGGTAATACTGCGTTCGTTTCCTACTGGTACACAAAGTTCTTGCTGGCTTGTAACAGAATAAAAATTCAGATTCTCAGCGACACCCGAAGGTTGTTGGTGATACTTCGGGGTCCAGCACTGGACGTCTTTTGGCCGATATACTTATTACTGTACTGATAATGAATGAGGTGATAATAATTTTGTTTGACAGGAATACTTTATTTTTCTACGCATATCGACCTGTTGACTTACAATACAAAGTCAAATGCAATACATAAATTTTTCAGGTATTTGTACGTTTCAAGACTGCGACGTAAGCTTCAGACACATTAGAATAGCCAGGCTACTTCGGGATCTCGATTTCGCGAGATATCACTTTTACGAGAGAACCGGTATCTATCGAAGAAGTGGAGAGCTTGGCATAAAGTCTTTACAAGGATGCACTCTCACACTAACAGACAGTCCGGTGCCTTTGTTTGGACTTTATGAAATTAATACCAAGGTAAACATTTAGTTCCTTTCTAGTGACTTGTTTGTGATAGGTCGTTTAAATTGCTCTCTTATTAATGTTTTGTTGAAGTCAAAAGCATTTTTCAAATATAAATTAAATGAAAATGACACAAAAAATATTACACGATAGATTAATTGATTGACAATTAAACTTGACATGCAAGATATTTGGGATAAGGGCACAAGAATAATACATATAATGATGTAACACATTTTAGAACAAATGACAATTTTATTTTATTTTCAGCTAGTTTACTGGGATGACCGCTCCCTATTTTTGGAACATGAAGTGATAACTTTACGCGACGGTAAAGTTCGATCCTTGCTATTATCCCGCCAGCACGCCATAGGTAGAAATGGAGAGTCGACAGATGCACTACTCTCAGGTCTCCTTGGATCGCTAGTTCAGCCTACTTGTCCCGAGTACATCGAACACTGGCTTCGGAGCATGGAGATTAGCAGTTTGAAGTTAAAAAAGGATGCATCTAGCAAATAAAGATAGCTTTTTGTGCATTTGCTTTTAGTTAAAACAAAACCAATAATAGAGCCTAGTGTTGCTTGTTTAAGCTGATGATAGTTAATGATTATTTGTAACTTCATCAGATAATTATTATAAAATAAAAATAGGTAAAAAAACTTTTTAAGTTAAACGGTTTTATGTTAAACATAAATTGCAATGTTTAAGATAAATGTACTAAAAACCAAAAAATAATAAAATAGATACAGTCGTGGGAATTATAAACATATGCATAGACTAGACTAAAATAAAACCGTGGGGCACGTCTCTTTTATTTACATGGAGTGTATAACTATTGGAATTTCCATGAGCAAGAAAATAGTAAGTAATTTCCTCACCGTCTGCGGGCCAACTACCTATTTTAACGACGAATTAAACGATTCTTCTATCGCACATTAAGTCGATAATTTGTAGACAATTGACGTGCCCCACGGTTTTATTTTAGTCTAGTCTATGCATATGTTTATAATTCCCACGACTGTATCTATTTTATTATTTTTTGGTTTTTAGTACATTTATCTTAAACATTGCAATGTATGTTTAACATAAAACCGTTTAACTTAAAAAGTATTTTTACCTATTTTTATTTTCTAGTTTTTAGTTTTTATCTCGCATTCTGTTTAATTCATTTAGTGCTTCATTATTGCAAGGTTTCTTGCCCGTTAGTTTATTGCAGTCCAACTTCTCTATACGTAGTTTAAAAAAAATAATTATAATTAATTATAATTTATTATATTTATTAATTTGACTGGCCTGTTGGTCTAGTGGTTAGTGACCCTAACTGCTATGCCGGAGGTCGTGGGTTCGATTCCCACCCAGGACAAATGTTTGTGTGATGAGCACGATCATTTGTTCTGTGTCTGGGTGTAATTTATCTATAATATGTATGTATTTAGAAATATATAAGTATGTTTATCAGTTGTCTAGTACCCATAACACAAGCTCTGCTTAGCTTGGGACTAGATGGCGTTGTGTGATAGTTGTGGAATATTATTATTATTATTATTATTATAATTTTCTATTTCCGCCATTTTGTAGCGGCCGCCATCTTGTATTTCATTTTTTTATATTTATAGTATATTGTATTCAGCTTGTTGAGCCCTTTCATTTGATACCCATATTGATGGGATTGATAAAACCTACGTTATCCGCCATTTTGTAGCGGCTGCCATCTTGGATTTCAATTTTTTATAGTATATTGTATTCTGCTTGTTGAGCCCTTTCATTTGATACCCATATTGATGGGATTAATAAAACATAAATTATCCGCCATTTTGTAGCGGCGGCCATCTTGAATTTATAATGATAATGAATAAACATAATTGTATTGTCACCAAAATCCAAAGTGTATACAAAATTTCAGATTAATCGGTTGACAGGAAGAGGGTGAAATTTGAATTACTAAATTTGACCCAAGAATAATAAATAAAACAAACGGGGTGAGCTAAATAAAACCGTTTAACTAGTGACACAGGTATCGTTTGTGCATCATACGTCATAGTCAGCGTTTTCATGATAATTAGTTACTCAAATAATATACTTTACGTATTATTATACATAGTTATCTTAAAATCTCATACACTGGATGTATTAGGCGGCTTATTTAAATTGTTTTCATACTTTTCTTATTGATTTCTCTTAGCTTAGTTATCAAAATATATTGAATAAAAAAAACCAAAAAAATCTAATTAGTCCATCTGTTATATTATCAAAAAATATTGGATACCTGTTTTTTGTTTTATCAAATTAATACAAATTGAGGAAAATAAAACGTGTCAATATCAGGAGTGGGGACTTGCGACGTCAACTTTGTGACTAATAACGTACTAACCTTGTGACGTCACACGACTTAACACGACTTTTCGAATCACTCTATCGTTCTTTTGTTTACGTGAAAAAGAAAAAATACGTGTCCATTATTTTTTGGAAATCTATCTGACGGACTAATTAGATTTTTTTGGTGAAATACCCTATTTCATTGTGATTGAAACTTATCTACTTGCTACCATATTTTTAAAGACCAGTGTTTGTAAATATAATTGTTCCATTTTGGGATATGGGCACTTGGGCAGCTTAGCCGGTCCAAATTATGTAGCTAACTTCACTCCACTGTTGAAATGGTCAGTGACTCTGAGATATAAACCACATTCGCTCTTGAACTTGTATTGTAGTCTCTAACTCTCTACACACGATGTTCAAGTTGCTCAACAACCGATCAGCATTATATTGAAGTGATGCGCTGTCTCTCTTTGACATAGCAGCAGGCTATAGGTAAAACAAAGACAGAGTTATTTAAACAAAGACAGAGTTATTTTTAAACAGGTACGTATTGTTGTCTTTCTCATAATAACGTTATGTTTGGCCAAGAATATTTTCATAGGAAAACATACAACTTTTATATTGAAGTTAGTTTGGTTTGAGCATTTAGAGAGACCCTACGGTCTTTTCATTTTTCGAAATTTTATAAATTGTTAGTTTTAATTTCTAATAATTAAGGATGTACTGTATTATAGTGTCACTTATAGCTCTTGCTTACGTATTCTGGGATGTTAACTACTTCTTAAGGATAGCTTTCACCATTGGAATTGGGCGATTATTCCAAAAGAAATGCGGTATTAATGATACGACCACAATTTATGGTAAGTTAGTGATTTTAATTTACGTTAGTGATTCTAATGAAATGCAATTACTACCTACGTGGGTCCTATATTTTTGATCATTATTTGATGTATCTTTAATGTGTGGTAGGTACCTACTTACTTGTGTCTACAATCTTAAGTTATTTTAATACAGTAAGATAAAAAATATTATTTTAAACTTAATGAATAGGTTAGTATAGATTACCTACCAAAGTACTAAGTACCTACCTAGTTGTCTATAAATAATGTATGACAAAGCTATTTAGCTATTTACCTACGCACAGAAAGGTTTCCGTTCAAAACATTCTCGTTTTTATTAAAACACAAAAACAAGTCGATGTATCTTTAAGTGCCTACCTACCTACCTATTAATTAGGGGGAAATTGGTACACTGCACGGGGTTTTCCATACTTACCGTCAAAGCATTTTCATATTTCTGTGGACTTGTTTCTGTATTTCTGTTGGACTATGCTATGTTGCTTATTCAATATGCGTTTATTAAAATAAAAACATAAACAAGACATATGGTAAGTACCTAAAACTATTTTATTCCGAAGGGGTCGAAAAACATAATTATCTCGTCTTTGATAAAAATAGTCCCAACCAAGAAATAAAAATAAAATAGTTTAAAACGATATAAAGTAGGTACGATCAGTTTTACATATCTAACTGTTTTCTATTTCAGGTTTCTGTACGACGCAAGATGTGGACATCTTCCTCAGACACATGAACAATGCTCGGTATGTTCGAGAGTTAGATTTCGCCAGATTCCATTTCTACGACCGCACCGGAATATACAAGAATATCAAGGCGGTTGACGGGCATGCTCTGCAAGGCGCTTCTAGCATTCGCTACAGGAGAACTATTCCCATATTCACCGCTTATAAGGTTGAGACTAAGGTGAGTTTGTTTGAGATCAAAGTTAGTTAAATGAGGCGAGACAATGACACATCTTGCAAAATTAAATTCCCACAGAATTGAAGTGAAATAAACGTATTGAGTCAATTCGTAATTCGCAGTCATTTGTAAAATGTTTACGGAAATGTTCCTGCATTCAAACTCAATATTTTGGGTCTGTTTCTGTTCAGATTCGTGGTTTTACATAGGAACACTCTTAAGGGGAGCCTAACGCAGTTATAGCTAATCTCTCCAAGCTGCGTACTACTTACAATCTTACATCTTATATTCATTGGTATACACGAGACCATTTGGCAGACACCAATGCTCCGGCCGGTCGGCAATTGTTGAAAATCATTTTTGTTGTCGTTTACGTTGTCGACTGGTCGCCTAGGGCAGCTTGCCACTTCACCTGGCGGATTCACGTCTACGACTTATTTTATAGTTGATAGGAACTGCTGTTGAATTGCCAACTAATCTAGTTGTTGAAAACAACTTCTTAGAAAATAACTGACACTCAGTTCAAGTACCTAATTGAAAACATACGTGTTGATTGTTTAGTGACTGTAGGTACGCTCCGGCTTTAAAGCTGCACAAGTTAATAAATAGACACGGCCCATAAACCTGTTTTAATTGTTTCAGCTGGTCTATTGGGAAGACAAAACACTGTTTATTGAACAGAAGTTCATCACGCTAAACGACGGCTTCGTTCGTGCCGTAGTAATGTCACGACAAAACCTCATCAATGTGGAAGCAGACAGGCTTTTCCAAGGTATTCCCGGAGCTGATAAGAAACCTGAGTGCCCTGAGGAGATCAAACATTGGCTGCAGGCTATCGAAATATCTAGCGCAAAGCTTAGAAAGAAGGATTAATATGTACCTATTAATAATTTTGCTCAAGTTATGGACTTATGAATGTTTGTTTTAAACGTGTTTATGCAGAAATAAAGGTTGCGGTTACTAACTCACTTTTTATTTTCACTCAAAAACTTTTCGATAAAACAGATGTTGAAAAAAGTCAACAAAATAACACACAGATGTATCGTGTTACGCATCAGGGCAGCACTCTGGCGCCTGTCACCGCACCGGCTAATGTTACTGTTTATACAACCTGCACATTATGGACACGAATTTAGGGATTTGTTATACACATCTAATTTCACCACATTGCATTTTAGATCTTCTACCACCGAAATTAAGCTCAAAATATTACAGCCAGCATTGATACGTCCACTCCGCTCATAACCTCATTTTGCGTTTGTTATTTTGTGAAACAAAGGTACAAACATTAGAGCATGTTCAAGCCAATTTAATCATTAACTGAGAGAGGAGAACGAGAATGTTTTTGTTTTAACTTGAACTCGAATTTTATTTATCAATTGGGAAAGCTGTTTTAATAGCAGATTAAGCTGCATAACCGGCCTGCTTTACCCACTTGGTGCATAATTTATGCTAAAGTTTTATAAAAAGCTGGATTTTTATAAAACTTGGATGGATGACCCTTTGATGGAGCCTTGCGTCACGGGCACTATTTTGAGTGTAGGGCTTCCGAGGAGAGCGAGGGTTACACATACACAAACGATATAACATGTGGGTACTTTCTGTGAATGATTTTTTTTTTATTTCCCGTTTGCTAAAGAAACTAGGAATAAAAGTTGCAATGATTGAATATTGGGGAAAATTCAGCAACTCGATCTTGTAAATCTGAGGTCCCCATCACAGCTATTAAAAAATACTTAAACTAGGGGATGGAAGTTTGTATGAGACTTCCGTGAATTTTGATGCTTTTTTGCTTTTTTGAATTTTGATTTTGGTCTAAAAATAAATTTAGGCCTCCTTGTTAAGGCACCTCTGATGTGTAAGAAACCGCAAATTAGAAAAAAAAAATTGTATTAAGTTACTTTCAAAAGGTAGTGATTGTAAAATGTTGCAAAGACGAAACTATATGGTTTTCACTATCATAAAGATACCACGTAGAGCCAAGCTAATTTAATTATTTATTTAACCTTCATGCACAAGAGTGGTACATAGGGGACTTACTGCCGCTCTCAGAGAGCTTTAATGATTACTTAGGCTATCACTAAGTAAAGGTTTTGACAGTTTTGTCATACAAAAGTATGTTAAATCTTTACTAAGTGACGGCTTAAGTATTCATTAAATATATCTGAGTAGTCCGCAGTTAATGACACAAGGCATACTCTACTAATAGTCAACCTTCACGCCCTAACTGTACAAGTTATAACTTCACAAGCTCTACCACTTTTTTTTTGGAGTGTATGAAATTATCAGATGTCTCCTCTCGCTCTGGGCAGAGCGGAAGGGAGTGTCAGACTTCTACTGACTATAAACCACCCATGTTCCTTCTTAGCCCTGTGTGTCCGGGGCCGTATCTCTTTCGAACAACCCGCAGCCGTCGGCCCCTGCAATGTTGCTGACATTTCTTTGAGGCGCCCGTGGAACACGAACGCGCCGTCGGCACAACTGTCGACCTGTTGTCGTCATATAACGGACGGACGGTGAGCTAGCCCATTACTCACCGTCCACAGGCACGTGCCTTTGGTGGCCCGAAGCCAACACGTAGCCCACGACGCACGGCGCATCTCCCGCGGCACCTGGGACGAGAGGTTCTCTTCCTCTCACGTGCCGCCACCTCCTACGTTAGCATAACTGCTTCGCAGAAGCAGGTGACTATGAAAACACGGTAGGGCTCCACCGTGTCCTTCGACCGATCCTCGCAGTGGAAGCATCCGGGTGTTTCCTCCCGCAGGTACCTCTCGAGACATCCGTGTCCGGTGACTGGTGAGGACCTGCGTCAGGCGGAAGGTGAGGGCGCCGTGGCAGCTCTCCAGCTACTTCTCAAAGAGAGGACTTATCGCCAGTATCGTGACGTGCCCTAAGCTCTATACCTCAATTAAAATATGCGCCTTGGTTATTTCGAGCCTACAGTACAGGAACTATTGTAAAATAATAAAGTTAAGAACAGTGAATTCCATCACATTACAATGTTACTGTCCAGCTGAAGCTTAAGAAAATAATGACTTTGCTTTAGGTTTGTCATGACATAAAATTAGTCTTTAACGAGCATTTGGGAAAATATAATTTTTTGCGTGTCCTATAACTCTAGGCTTTAAAATAAAGAATGGTTGATACTTTTTCATTAGGAAAATGGCGCTACATTTAATAATGCTGCATTATACAAATCCTGTGAAATAATCAACATCTCTTATAAATCTTTAAGTCTAGTCGCGCTTGCCTAGGTTGGTCTGTGGATACCCATCCGCCAATTTCGCCAATTTCATAGCGAATATATTTCCATGCTTTGGAAAGCATGTTAAGCCATTGGTCTCGGCGCTGCGGCGGGCATTCGTAGATCATTGAGAATTCTTACAGGCAGTCATTGGCCCGAAAGCCGGACAGCCAACTGAGTTGTGCATGTTAGATATAGGCAGCCGCTCCATGTTAAATACTAGTATTCAGCTGCATCCGGTTAGACTGGAAGCCGACCCCAATATAGTTGGAATAAATAAATAAGTTTAAAATCTAAAACCCGACTACGAATAAAAACGCAGACTATTAAATCGCGGTCTTAAAAGTATTAAACAAAAAAAATCGTCTAGTAAGTAGATAATTTGATAATTATTATAGAGAACAGCCGTAGTCGCGTGCCACTGATACCTGATGCGCCTTCATGGCGTTCTCATTGATACAGATGTCAGCTGCTAGTTGCCATTAGCAAGGTGGCATGCGACTACGACTGTCCTGTATAATTTATCAAATTGTCTACTTATTAGACGATTTTTCTTGTTTAAAGATGATGGCATCGTGTTAACGCCCATAGATGTTATCAAGATCTTGATCAATAACTATTGATTACTGGTCTTTTACTTGAAATTCCGGTAAAAATCCCGTGCCGTCACTTACATCCACATATACAAATGTTTTTATTCAAATGAATTATATTAATTCGTCAATACTTATTATTATTTATTTGAAATTTAAGAGGTGCTACGCCGTAGAGCCGTAGCAGCCCTGGAGTACTTTATTTAAATAAATGTATGACACGTTGCGAATTACAGTTCATTTCTACATATTTTATACAATTTATTACCTACTTGGCATTTATTTGATTGAAATATAAAATGATAATGTACATATATTGTAGGTACTTACTTCCGCATTGGTAGGTATGTAGTACTTGTTGATACAATACACAATTTTATTCAATTCCTCATTATAAAAAAAAAATTGAAAAAAATGTTTAGTGTTGAAGTTGTGGTGTGAATGTGTGATTCATATTTTTAGTAACCGCAGTCGGTGCGTGTGAAGTAGTCAGTTTTTTCGGGAGTTCCTTAATTAGCCGTCGGCCGCAAGGAAGCTCCCGACCACACACACTTTGTACTTCGATCAGACAGTCTTTATCCTGCATACTTAATAATATCATTAAATAAGCAATGTGCAATACAAAAAAAAATATAAATTAAGTATATACTAACGAAAATGAACAATTATGCATTAGAAAATAAATGAGTATTACGATAAAAAGTAGATAGTGCAGCAATATTCTAAATTAAGTGTATTTCTAGAAAATACCTCAATACATGTTCTATGAAGTGTGTAAAAATACTAGGGATACTGCCTACTGCCTTCACTGTATTTTTTATGCTCAGAATTCTTGAAACCTAGCCTGGTTTGGCATTGAAAAGAAATGTATTAGCACGAACAGGGGCAAGACGTTTACCTTGATTACCTTTCAGTCAATATTTTGATAAGTTTATGGTACGTTTGCTGACGTATCTGATTAAATATTAAATAACACATACAGCGTGGTCTAACAGTAAACAAAATTGCAGTTCTGTAATTAATTGCTATTATAATTTCCATTATTCTTTGGTATACGGAGCTATATATTTTACTCCCGGAAGTACCTGCACTTATTCTGTTTTTTACTATATCTTGAACTTATTCATTTAATTCGGAACTCAAGCGATCCTTAATAAGATCAAGTATCAAGACAGCTTACACGTTCTTAAATCAAAGGTGGCGCTAACCGCGTGTGTCTTGTCGCACAACAATAACAAAATATCCATTAGCTTTAGTGGTTTCGTTCATTGCAGCCGACTAAACACAAAGTCATCTTCATTCATTTTATTTTGTTTAATCTTCAGGCCATTTGTCAACCCACGTTTTAGTCTATGTTGACACTGCAGGAGCTTTAAGTATTGGTAATATATCATATAAAAACCTCTTTGTTACGACTCCAATTACCATAAATTTTCCTTGAAATCGTTTATATGATGGTAAATAGAACTGACGATGGTAAATAGCCCTCGTATAAGTAACGAAATGCTCTTTCAGAATATTTAAGTGATCGGTATCATATAAATGTATAAACAGTTTTCAAGTATTTGTTTTATATTTATGATGTCGATAAAACAATAGCTGTGGGTTCTGCACAATATTATTTTAATAAAATTGAGATTTGCTTTGTAAAGCCGTAAGAGTTGTTCTAAGTGGGTCCCGTTGGAAGTAAAACAATTTTATATTAAAGAAATAAAATAAAAGTCGATCATTGGTTCGTGCTCTGTAGTCTGTTGATTTTGCCTTTATCATAACTAAAGAAATGAGGGCGTGTACTATTAGGTGCTCCTCAAATCAAATCAAATCAAATCAAATAATTTATTCGCATAATATGGGTAAAAAGATGGTACATAGAGCATTATATAATACTACAGTAAAGATCCTCATATTAACCATTTCTGGTATGCAAAACTTAAAACTACAGAGGTAGGTAAGTACACATTACATTTTGGACTACATACTAACTTAACTAATAAATAGTTATTATTGCACAGATAAGAACATAGTAACGCGCTACACTAATTTTCTATTCTTATAACTAAGGTATTCCTGGGTCGTGTAGTAACATTTATTGACTAACCAGGCGTACAATTTTTTCCGGAATAATGGAATAGATCTAAGTTCTTTCAGTTCATTAGGCAATTTGTTAAATAATTTAATTGACATCGGGTAACAATTTCTTCTAAAGAGATCAGAATTTATGTTCGGCAAGGGAAAACTATTAGGATATCGGGTATTAAAATTACAGTAATCACCAAAGCCTAACCCTTCGGAGATAACAGGCGGTTATTATTCTACATTACGAATATTGATTTGTATGATTTCTATGTGCGATCTAAAAAAACATGCAAGTAGCAAAGAGAATATTGAAGACAATCGAATATAAGGGTGAACTTAGTGAGCGTTCGCATAATTAATATTTCAAACCGGCATTTAATTTACTATTCAGCACTGGCACTACCGTCACTGAAGTAGTAACTAATTATATAACATTTCATAGAAATGATTTTGTGTTTCGCTCTGTTATTCATGGAATCCTAAAATATTTAAATGGGCTAGGCTTGGTGTGGTTACCTAGCACTTAACAGGCTCGAGTCCGATTAGCAATTATTATTATCGTCATTCTGAACTAGGTCTGGGCCCAAGATGCTCTTCCCGATATCATCGACGTTATTGCCTTTAGAGCTACTTATAAATACCATTATTACACAGTACTTAGACTCAGCATTTTGTGTAACGGTTATTTCGGATTTACCATGGTCATTCTGCGTACCAATAACTTTCATTTCTATAATCCCAAATGAAGAAGATCTGGTGAAGCAGGTATATAATGTGTCTGAAATGGGGTGTTCCGATTACATAGTGCGTATGCAAAACCCGCAAAAGTTTATGACAGCTTTAGAAACAGTTGTTCATACAGGAAAAATAAGAAGAAGTGATAGAAAGATTATTTTCTTGCCTTACGATGAGGAATACAACGAAGACTATGATATGGACCGTCTTTCATTGGTGTTTTCTATGAAAGAAAGCACGTATGTGGCAAATATGCTGATGATTGAAAACGTTGCAAGCAATAACTCAGACTGCAAAAGTTTCGACTTAATAACCCATAAGTTCGTTGGTCCAGATGAAGATACCAACCGGCCTAAACTCCTGGATCGTTGGGATTCTTGTTCACAAGAGTTTGAAAATAAAGCAAATCTATTTCCTCATGATATGACTAATTTATATGGGAAAACGTTAAAAGTGTCTTGCTTTACTTATAAACCTTACGTGTTATTGGATTTAGACCCTGCTATTGAACCTTCAGGAAGAGATGGCGTGGAGATAAGGATAGTCGATGCACTTTGCAGGTCAGAAATCGAGTTGAAGAAAGCGGATTGGCCAAATTATAATTATCAATTATTATTAACTATCGTTAAGATTATACAGGGTGTAAGGGACAGCTGCTGCTCTCGGCCAGGGTGCATTTAGCTCCTTAATTTGAATCATATTCCACAGGAATTTTTCTCCGCAGTATTTCAATGTACAATTATACATTCATACATTCTATGTACGTAGTACTCCATTTATGTGAATACATAAGTAATACGGCTAAAATTTAAAAAAAAAAACGCTGTGTGGATGTTGAAATACTCTAACGGATGCCGTGAGCAATTGGCTATTCACTTTCTGCCTAGCTACAGAGTCCATAATTATAACTAATCCTCGCGCTTGCCGTTCGATATTTGCTTATTGCCACTGTAACAATACATTTCCTATGAGGAAATTAATAAAACAAATCTAATTTGTTGGACTCCCATAACGATCCTGAAACAATTTATTGTACCAATCTTGGTATAATAAACTGAATTCACCCCTTTAGTCTGCGGAGGGCTGTCCCTTACACCGTACTGTATTTTAAACAGATGGATAAACTGCACTATTGAAGTCGTAAGAGAGGATGAAGATCAATGGGGAGAAATCTTTCCGAACGAAACTGGTGGCATTGGAGTTCTTGGAAGCGTCGTAGAAGATCGCGCGGATGTGGGAATATGTAAGTAAAATTACCACAAATTATATTTTTTCAAGAAACCTATAATGTGTCATATAAATATAATGTATCAAATTGATTTTCAGCTGCCCTCTATTCTTGGTATGAAGAGTGGCGTGTGATGGATTTTTCAGTAGCTGGTGTAAGAACTGCTATCACTTGCATAGCTCCAGCACCAAGGTGAGATTAGATATGGACATATGGAAGGCAAAGTTACTTTAATTAAAAACTACTTCATCGACATATTATTATTATGTGGAAGTTAATGTTCTCTTGATTGGGTTTCCAGATTATTATCAAGTTGGGAGATGCCTCTGATGCCGTTTACATGGTATATGTGGATTGCTGTAGCATTAACTTACATTTATGCGTCAACTGGAATTTTGACGGCACAAGGATGTGCTACAACTTCGTACCCCTTTCTTAAAACCTTTGGAATGATGATCGGACAAGTAGGTAACATCGGCAAGTCAAGCAAAGTTTCAGTACTAACAAAGTAATGAAATTGATGAAAAACCACTAATGTTGATGCTTAAAAATGTTTAAATACAGTTAGTGTTTTTCGAAATGTAAATATTAATATCCCTATGAGTTAAAGCAAGCTAACTTTATATAATAGTAGTTATTCGACTATTTGTACGGTAAGGTATTGCAGTACGTAAATACACTCTAAATAAACTGTAGGTACTTACAAACGTTTTAAGCGGTACAACTGCAAGTTAATGTCGACGCATTTGTTTGCGATGCAAATGTTTAACGTAGCGTTTTATCAACATTTCAAACAAAAGTACACAGCTTTATGATAATCGTCGATCATAATCGTATCGATTTTACATTCAAGTTCGATGTTAATCGAGACTGCGCTTAAAGCTGGATTTACCTATAAGTTTGGATTTCCATTGTGGTGAAAGCATTAGGCGGGGCGTCCTAATTGGCAACGGTTGTACGATCAAACGATGCGTTCCCGTCGTACACACTAGTTTCTTCAGTGTGTCTAAATGCTTATAACAATCGTCCAATCAAAGCTACAAATCGCTTTTGATTGGTCACGTTGATACTTATTATTACAATAAAGTCGATATATTAAGTGTAAATTAACGGCAATATTTCAAAGACATCAAATAACACCATTTTATCCAAAAACATTTTAAGTTTAACGAGATTTTGGCATCGACTAGAAAAACACAGTAATTTTATCTATTATAAAACTCATAAAAAGAGGACCGAGAGGCATTGGCCAAGGAATTAGTAGCCCGCAAATTGGTGAGCTACCTTTTACCCGAAAAAACAATTTGTCAAAGTGACGCTGACCACGCGACATCTGGACCCGAACTCCTACAGCTGTTGCCGGGACTTAATTTTGGGGGGGATATTAATTTTGTGTAGTCTTTATTTTTAGTTTTTAATCTTTCACAAATTAAAAAAAAAAAAAAAAAAATTAAAGAAGAAAACTGTAACATTTCGGCTCAACATTTAGCCACGAAATCACTGACACAAAGATATACCCATTCAGGAGGTATATCCCACTCGGTAGAAACTAAATTAGTTGAAGGTGACCTTAGTGGGGCAGCCAGGATCCTAATCAGCAGCGATGTGGTGGCATGACCGTGTTCTCCAGAAACACTAGCAGCTCTGGAGACCATACACCCTGCCCCAGTAGATGGCCTTTCTTTTTCTGACCCTCCTGATTCTGACGTACACTCCCTCGCCATTACAGCCTTAGAGGTCGACAGTTAGTCACAGCTCCTTCCGGAACGGCTCCGCCGGCGGCCTCGACGGCCTAAGTCCTCAGCACTTAAAGGACCTTATCTGTTCAGGCGCCGGGGCAGCTGGTGAGCTACTCTTGAAGGAGCTTACAGCTCTGGTTACCCTGTTCTATATGGGGCAAATTTGTGTGCTCTGCGCAAGAGAGGCTGCCGTACACGCTATGTCGACCTACCTAAATTCTGGCAAAGGAGAGGTCATTCTGAAGGTTGACATAAAGAATGCCTTCAACTCTGTAAATAGGGACACTTTGTTAATGGAAACTAAAAAAGAATTACCTCTTTATAGTTTTCTTTAGCAATGTTACAGACACCTTTCCAAATTACTTTATCGGGATAATCTTTTGGAATCTTGGCTGTCAACAAGGTGACCCCCTCGGGCCAGTGATTTAGCTATTCACCCAATTGTTCGACAGCTAAATTCTAAATTTAACGTTTGGTACCTTGACGATGGATTTGGGAGGCGACGTAGATACTGTTTTAAATTATCTAAATTTCTTAAATAACGAAGTTCATTCCATTGGCCTAGACTTAAATCTTTCGAAATGTGAACTAGGGTGTAAATTAACCCTTCACACATACGTCAACCAAGCATTCTGTACATCTAACAAAAATTTTTGCTTGACTTTTTTTGGGT
This sequence comes from Diarsia rubi, assembly GCA_932274075.1. Lineage (NCBI taxonomy): Eukaryota > Metazoa > Arthropoda > Insecta > Lepidoptera > Noctuidae > Diarsia > Diarsia rubi. Next base: position 12,353,236 of record OW026418.1, on the reverse strand, counting down.
TAAAAATCTCATTTTACGGTACAACTCAATGTAGCACTCTTAAAACATTGTGCTAGTGGATGCTTTGAATAGTAAAATAGTAATATGGAGGTAATATAAGTGAAGTTATATCCTGAAAAACTAGTATTTACAAAAACAGCTGTGCAAAATTTGGAACTTAGAGATCTCCGTAACTAGGGGTTCCCAGGTATGGTCTAGAACAAAAAATTGATCGAAGTTGCGGGGAGAACAAAAACTCTCTTCGTCTCCTTGGGTCTCCTGTCCATGAAAATTCTTTCCCCGATTTTATCGAGGAGAAAATTCAAAATTTTAATGATATTTCGGAAAGATTGCTCCAAATTAACATGCATTCGGCCATCACCATTATTCGCTACTGCTGTTTCGGCCCTAAATTTTATTAACATATTTCTTTCGTGCTTCCCCTTTATGGAAGCACACACATATTTTGGACAAATGAACCAAATCATCAGACATAATTTGTCCTTCCTTTTAAATGTGGCTTTGGAGGACCGAGCTTGGGAACAAGCAACCTTCCCATTCGTATGGGACTCGGCGTCCGCAAAATTTCTAGTATTAGTTTACCGGCATTAATATCCTCACGGCACGGAGAAATTAATAAGGAATATCCTGACTTCCACACTGGTTGGTTCTGATGTGCCGTATTTCTTCGAGGCTAAAGTTGCTTGGAAAATCGCTTGCCCGAATACTAACAGAAGAACCCGACCATTAATTTTCCCAGAGACGGTGGGACGAGGCGCTCTGCAGAGTAGTTCAGAATAATCCACTGAACACGTCTGCTACTACTGCTGAGCGTGCGCGCCTGCTGGCTGTGGGTGAGTGGGAGTCGGGTCTTTAGCTTCACGCGCTGCCGTCGTCAAGCATTGGCACTTTATTCGACGACACAATCTTTCGCTCGCTGCTGCATTACGTATTGGTGCCATTTGCTGCTCACCTCATCGCTGTCAATGTGGTGAAGCTGTCAACAGCCTCGAACACCATGGCCTGTCCTACAGCCGAAGTGCGGGTTGTTTGGCGCGACATGCGAACATAAACGATATCATCTTACGAGCTCTTGTTACCGTCGGCGTCCCAGCTGTTTTAGAGCCAAATGGTTTGGCACGCGACGATGGCAAAAGACCGGACGGCATGTCCTTGTTTCCTTGGAAGATGGGTAGGGATTTTCTTGCGCTATTGCATCTTCCTAGCTCTTCGTGTTGTGCTGGCGTTGCCGCTGCGGCTGCGGAGAACCTCAAGCGGCGTTAATATAGTAACCTTACAGAAACTATATTTTGGAGCCGTTTGGGGTTGAAACTCTAGGGCTGTGGGGTCCTAGTGCCCACAGCCTTTTTAAGGACATTTCTAAACGCCTTGTTGACGCTTCCTCTGACCAAAGGGCTGACTTTTTCTTTGGCCAGAGGCTTAGTGTTGCCGTAAAATGCGGTAACGCTGCCAGTCCGCCTAACTTGGGTGCCAACGACCGAATGCTATCACGAGCTACACACGCCTTTAAAAACACTTTGCAACTGGTGGGGCGTCGATAGTCGTGCGCGTCGCATGACTAGCGAGCCACGTTTCGTTGCACGTGCGCTCTGCGCGTTGTTGATGTGCTGCGTGCTTGTGTATTATTTGCGCCGACATATCTAGGTATATTATTTGGTATTGTCAATAGTATGACATATCCCTTTCGGATCGGACAGGGTTTTTAAAACATATTTATTGTTTAAGTGAATGCTATACTTACGTAATTAAGTAATTCGATATTAAATACATTTCAGTCCCAATACGAGAACACTACGAGTCGTTCATGGAAGATAAGAATTGTAACCGGTTGGTTACTGATAGCGGGGTTGATTCTGAGCAGCGCTTATGGAGCTGGTCTGGCCTCCACGTTTACTGTGCCTAAATATGAGTCGTCTATCGATACAGCACAAGATATAGTGGATAGAAAAATAGAATGGGGCGCCACACATGATGCTTGGATATTTTCGCTACAACTGTCTACCGAAGTAAGGATACTAATAAGGAAACTACAAAACCTGATTTTCGTGAAGGGTTAGGCTGATGGAGAATTTCTGCAATAATGTTTTTGATGGAAAACGACCGAAGATTGACTGGTAGAAAATGGCATTAATACCCTTACTTACTTACTATTTATCTACTAAATAAACAAATAATATTTAAATTAAGCCAAATTAAGCCCAACAAAAGACGGTGATTCAGAATGCTTTTGAAAGGACTTTTAAATAAACTAATTATTCGATTCCAGCCGCTGATTAAAGAGTTAGTGGGACAATTTCGCATTTATTCTTTCGATGTATTAAAAGAAAAAAGTCTCACTCGAAGTATGGCCTACAGCATTGAGAAGTTACCTGCAGGTAAATAAAAAATAATAATAATGCAAATTCAATTTACTAAGTAATTTGAAATCTGAGAGAGAAAGGATCAATGATCGGGTCAAGACCGTTTAGCTTTCACCGTTATGGTCATGACAATAAGACGAAATAATACATTTTGATACAAGTGCGGAAAGATTGTTATTGCATTCAGAGGCAGGGTCGCTATGTAAGTTAGATTCGGGAAGATGATTGAAACAAGTGCCTTCATTGGTGTATCGTATATTACTGCGCTTAGAATACGTTCTATCGTTATAATATGTATTGATATTTAATATTAGGATATATATGTGCACACATACATAAGGCACACTACACGCCTCTCAACATTACCCTACCGCCCCCTAGTAAGCGCGCGGTCAAAATGGAATGGGTATATACGTATAAAGTGCAAGTAACAGCTGTCTTCACATCAAGTTAGATACCTACCAAAAATAAATTTCGCCGATCCACCCTAATTTTCATCATTAGCCAAGAAAAGTAGCAAAAAGATTTTTTATTTGAAACTGGGTTTATTTTTCAAAGCCAAATCTTTTTCTTAAATCAATTTTATTGATTTTAAGTACGTCATATTCGATAGCTATTATAGCTTTTTTTTTGGAGGGGAAATCATCAAATAACCCCTCCCGCTCTTGGGCAGAGCGCAAGGGACTGTCCGACTTCTACTGACTAAAAACCACCCATGTTCCCTTCTTAGCCCTTGTACCGAGGCCGCGGTATCTCTTTCGAACAACCCGCAGTCCCGATAGCTAATAGTGTATTAGGATTTAAGGTTTGCCGTTCCGAAAATTAACAAAAACAGCGGGCGAGCTCAAACAATTTTGTCACATCGAATAAATGAGAAATCCATACATATTGATAGAAATGGTTTCGTAAGGAAAAAAGTAAGTGCGAGCGAAGCGAGCTCAAAAACTTTAGTCCCCGCCTCGGAAAGTATCTTTTTATCATTCAATAAAATTATATTTAGCTTACTTTGACTACTAACGTATTGAAGAATTGGATTTGATTTGATTTAATTTTGATTTGAATCATAAAAACACGGCGGTTAGACTCAGCGAACTTAGCTACAAAATTTGAGCATTCCAGATAAAAGATGGGTTAGATTTTCGATTTACCGTGAATACAGATATAAATAAAATAATGAATTAAAAACATTATTGTCGATCAATGTACATACTTACGTGTCACAAAGGATAAACTGTGAGCAACCTTTCAGGTCAATCGGATGAGGGGAACATGGGGGCTACTCTCTAAGTCTGTCAATGTAAATACGGAGTATACGGACCCATTCGAAAGAACTAAGTAATTTTGAAATTAACCCTACTCCCTATAATACCTATTCGGATTCAGTTGCAAGATTTAACCAATACAAACTTACAAACGAACTGACAAGGTAAGTAGTGGCTGGTGGGTTAGACGAAATATAGTAATACTAGCTGTTGCGACAACTCAAAGTTATGCCACAGGAACATAAAATCGGGATAAATCCTATGTGTTAATCCAGGTCCAGGTTATAAACTATCTGTGTACCAAATTTTATCCAAATCCGTTTAGTTTTTTTTGCGTGAAAGAGTAACAAACATACACACTCACAAACTTTCGCCTATAAAATGTTAATTATATGTATATTAGTGTGATAGATTTTCTAGATTTGTGGGGTGGCAGTCCGCGGCAGACAGGATTAATAAGGCTAGTTCGAAAAACCGCCTCAGGGCAGCGTATTCCTTATTTTTACAACATGGTCCCGATGACTATAGTAATTGTCTGATGTAATAACCATAACCTGACGCTGCCGCTTGACTCCGCTCTCATGCCCCCTGAAACGCGCCCCCGGGGGCCATGAATAAAATAACAATCCACCACACGGGCACTGGCCCGTGTGGTGGATTGTTATTTGGGTTGTTATTTGGGTTTTGCCCCTAAGACGATCCACTGACCGAATATTCGAAGATATGTGATATCTACCAACCCACCAGTGTGGGTTGGTAGATATCACATATCTTCGAATATTCGGTCAGTGGATCGTCTTAGGGGCGGATTCTCTTAAGGGGCTTCGTAGCGAGCGGTGGTCGGCGCCCCCTTGGACCATGCGCCAGGGTGCTTCGCACACTCTGCACTATAGGGAAAGACGCCTCTGATTGCATTTGAGGCGGTTTGACCCGAGCCGTACGGTGTTGGTGTTCATGGGGTCGAGAAATGCAATAACAAATTCCCACGTGTTTAAAACGACGTTTTTCAATATACTTCCGAAGAAATTAACTAATAAAACGAGAAGTTGTAGTATTTTTGTCATCAATTTCTATGAGACTGTGATTTAATTTACTTTATTTCCACCGTTAGATTTCGCCAGGTTGAAGAAGAAGCAAAGTATGAAACCGCTAAACAGTATCAGAGGCAAAATTAAAATTAAAATATTTTTTAATTAAGAACACAAATAAATGTTTACTTGTTTATAAAAGTAATCAATTGTTTAAAATAACATGTTTATTTATAAACTCGGCGTCACAAAAATCGCACCACTTTAAAAATTCCCTTCAAAGTAATTTTTTTAACCCTAATAATCAATGGTAGACATAATCGACATTTATGATTGGATAGACAATTTATTTCAAAATAAATCAATAGATTTGGTTTTTTGTTTACCAGGGCAAAAAGTTAAATTTTATTTTATCAGCAAAAATTACAACAAAGTCCTAAAAACAACTTAAAACCTAGTGTTACCCCCCCTAGTCCTGACGACTGCTTCCATGCGTTCTATCATTTACCTAATTAATGTGACAACAGTCTCTTGAGGAATTTTGTCCCATTCTGCAACGACGGCATCTTGGAGGTCTTGGAGAGAGGTAGGGGCAGGCGACTCACTGCAGTGTAAAGACGCAACTTGCACTTCAGCGACAAATTGCTCTTTGCTGCAGAATGCAATGGAGTCTACTCATGGCAAAGTCCGCTCTGTTACGAGCTGCTCTTATATGCTTCCCGAAGGAAAGGTGGTGGTCGAGTATGACTCCCAAGTACTTGGCATGCCGTACATTGTGATCGGACGTTGTGTGTGGACGTGAAAGTCGAGATTTGGAGAAAAGTACCGCCTGACTTTTGTCCGGGTTTACTTCGATCCTCCACTTCAACCACCAAGCGCTAAGCGCATTTGCTGCCATCTGTAGAGTTTGCGCCATAGCGCGTCGTTCGCGACCGGCATAAAAAATAGCCGTGTCAGCAATGAAAACGGCTATTTGAGCCTTCTTGGTTCTTGGGATATCGCTGGTGAACAGCGTGAAAACTAAAGGGGAAAGCACGAATCGGATGAGGGGAAGACAGAGCTTCTCATATGCGATAGCGGAAAGTGCGATTCGACAAAAAGTCCCGTAAGATGAGCACGAGACGGGCTGGCACGCCCAGTTGGTACAGTGTCGTGGACTTATACAAGATATAAGCCGCGAATGTAAATACAACAATAATCAGACATAGCAACATTACAACAATATTATGCTATGGCAACATCGATGGTGCATCGCCTGTCAAATCAGTATGCCGCGGTAAAAACCAGTATTTGTTCTGGTGTGTTTAGCTAAAGTTTAGTAAAAGCCGTGTTTATCATGGAGAGTTCGTATCGGGTTTGGAGCCGTTGGTATATCTGGATTGAAAGCTGAGTATCTTACGATTTATTAATATCTATGCTATTCACTGAACCGAACTGTCCTTGAGAATACATACCTCAATGCTGATGAATAGTGTTTACTTAGAAAACTTAACTTTGTGTTTACCTAACTTGTATGTTGTAGACCGTTGTAAATATTATAATGAAACTGCTTGAGATCTCAATTAGTGCTATAAAGATTAGAGGAGGGATTGAGGTGGCGATAATACTCCGCGCCTATTGAGTGCCCTTGGAAGTGAGTTTCCAAGGGCTAAAACATAATATCTTCCAACTGTTGTATCTCTTGGAAGGATTGAGGTGGCGATAATACTCCGCGCCTATTGAGTGCCCTTGGAAGTGAGTTTCCAAGGGCTAAAACATAATATCTTCCAACTGTTGTATCCCTTGGAAGGATTGAGGTGGCGATAATACTCCGCGCCTATTGAGTGCCCTTGGAAGTGAGTTTCCAAGGGCCAAAACATAATATCTTCCAACAATTGTATCCCTTGGAAGGATTGAGGTGGCGATAATACTCCGCGCCTATTGAGTGCCCTTGGAAGTGAGTTTCCAAGGGCTAAAACATAATATCTTCTAACTGTTGTATCCCTTGGAAGGATTGAGGTGGCGATAATACTCCGCGCCTATTGAGTGCCCTTGGAAGTGAGTTTCCAAGGGCTAAAACATATAGTCTTCCAGCTGTTGAATCCCTTGGAAGGAACCTTCAGTTGTTGAATCCCTTAGAAAGATATGAGGTGGCGATAATACTCCGTGCCTATTGAGTGCCCTTGGAAGTGAGTTTCCAAGGGCTAAAACGTACAGTCTTCCAGCTGTTGGATCCCTTGGAAGGAACCTTCAGTTGTTGAATCCCTTAGAAAGATATGAGGTGGCGATAATACTCCGCGCCTATTGAGTGCCCTTGGAAGTGAGCTTTTAGGGGCTAAAAACATACCGTCTTACAGCTGTTGGATCCCTTGGAAGGAACCTTCAGTTGTGGAATCCCTTAGGAGGATATGAGGTGGCGATAATACTCCGCGCCTATTGAGTGCCCTTGGAAGTGAGTTTCCAAGGGCGGAAACCATACCGGTTTCCAGCTGTTGAGCAATGTAATAACAGATCTAATATTTGACATTTGGTTTCAGTAAATACCATCAATATTATATGTCCATAATATCGGAGTGTCAGTATCATCGATGATATCTATCTACAGATGGTGGAAGTGGCCCTCTATGTTCAAATCCTGTTGCTCTGCGTTCCTTGCTCCGTCTCCATGAATAATAAAACAAGCGAAGCAGATAAAGTAAACCCAGGTACAAGTTGGAAATAATATTTTTTTTCTTATTCGCTACGTCTGCCTAAGGTTACTCCCTCAGAAGAGATCAACCTGATACTCAGGTATCATATGATTCCTTTGAATAATAGAATCCTAACATATAAAGGCATACGTCGCGACAGTACAGCTTATACAATATTAAGCCGTTGTGCCAGACTTTGTCGCTTTCGCTATATCGAAAAATAACGCGCCTGTCATCAGACCACGCTGGAAACCGGCGCTGACGTGTTCAACGATGCGGTGAACCTGATGAATACGACTGTACGAGTGATCGATCCTGAATCCGAACTGTTAGTCGGGAATGAGGCTCTTAGCTTCGACATAATATTTGAGCTGCTCAAAACTAAGCCTCTCGTAGATTTTGCTGAGTGTGGTCAGGAGACTGATTGGCCGGTAGCTCGACGGCTCAGCCTTAGATTAAGCTGGCTTGGGAATACCAATTACAGTGGCCTCTTTCCAGATTTGCGGAAAAATGTTGTTAGCTAAGGCAGCATTGAAGATACATTATAAGCTGCGGGGTATGAGTTAAATTAACCGTGTTGGTGATGCCATCTGAGCCAGGTTCTTTCCGAGGCAGAAGCCCGTTACGATGTCTTGCACTTCAGCGAGAGTTACTTCAGGCCGAGGACCATCCGGGTCTTCTACAGGGAGTAGGTTACTCGTAGATCTAAATTCGACTTCTGCGTTCACCTTGGCAAGATGACGCTTGTGTATAGGTTGAAAGCTATCGGTGCATTGGGCTTCCAGACTGTCGGCCAGGCACTCAGTCTTCTCAGACTCGTCAAAAGCGGGTGTAGTGGGTAGACTTCATAGGAGCGATAGTGTCCAGGTGAAGCTTCTTGCCAAGGTTGAACACGACTATCCCCTAGGGTTTGTGGTCGCGCTGTTCCAGGTAGGATGTTTGGCGTTGAGATCACCCGCTAAAATAACGGAGTCACTAAAGCTGAAGAGGACTGTGAAGTCCTCGTACAGAAGACCGTGATCTTTAGGAGTAAGAGTAGGGGGCATATAAGCCGAGATTATATGAATCGGTGGATGGCCGGTCATGCCGAGCCGAGTGGTGTGACATCGTTGCGGATGCAGTGCAGTTCCTTGTGGTAGTAAATGAGCCTACTACCCTTATGGCAGCGAACCCGATCGTTGTGAACCATACGAAAGTTTGCAATTTACGGGTCGTGGTGACTAGGCTTGAGGAAAATCTCTTCCACGAGGAAAATATCGATGAGATGGTCACGAAGAAAGGCGGCGATCTTATCGCGCTGTGTTTTAATGCCGCCGTTGGCATTAAAGAAACCTTTCTTGAGGGATCTGGGTGGGTCGCAAGATAATTTTGTAGTGCCCATAATTTATCGAAGTTGCATGAGTCTACGGAGTGACTGGTCTAGCCTGTAGGGAAGGAAAAAGACCCACATTTAACCCGGGTCGCCCGTTTTATACCCGTAAGGAGGTGCAATTAGTGGCTTTTGTAATGAGTATTTTGACAACATTTTTTTAACGTCACGTGCGAATTAGATCTGTTGTGTTAAGGAATTCTAACTGTTAATTTAAAGGTCGTTAAACATACTTTCAATTGCAATACCAATATTATGTATTCGTTGCTGGCGGGACTGGGGACATGCTTAAACTTATTTTTGTGACGCCGACTGTAGTATTCTTTTACAAACACAATTTAATATTCAAAAATTGCCGACTCTATAGTCAGTGGTGATTTTTTATTCAATTTCCTATGTTTTAATCGATTTAGACTTAGTATAAGGTATAGTTCTGTGGTAATTTTCTTTCCCACCCTTGGTTGCGTGCGCAATACGTTGCATGTCGAACCTAATTGTAGTGCAATAAGAGCCAGTTTTCGAGGAAGTGTATTGAAAATAAAATATCCCAATGCATATTTAATTGTTGATCTCATGTTACTGAAGTAATTTTTCTACGAATATATGGTGCTTATAAAATAAGTAGTACCTACTAATTTACTGACAAACCTACCTAATACAAATTACTGTAGGTAACTTCGCTATAGGCGAGTACGTCACTCAAGAAGCTGTCCTGGATATGATGCTGATGCTGGAAGATTTTTACTTCGAGCAGTGTGTACTTATGATGAGGAAGAGCTCCCCATACACGGAGAAAGTCAACCAACTGGTGGGGCGCCTGCACCAATCTGGACTGTTGCTGGCTTGGGAAACTCAGGTACGAAAATATACGATGTGACAAAGAGATTTCGTGAAACTTTAACTCTGGTTTCATTCCCTTAGGCACCTACAGGACTATAGAAACACAGTAAGAATGGTAAAGTTTAGTCGGTTATAAATATAACAATATTTGTAACAATGTAATACCGCTAAAACTTTTAAGTTTTTCACTGTTTTATTTAAACGTTTCTGTAAGATTAAGACATCGGTCGCCTTTTTTTTGCATGAACAATAAAAGCTCATCGGGGCTACATTGAAAGGATAGGATATGCGAGACGACTGTAATTATCAATTTCACCCAAGATTTGTGGTACCCAGTCATAAAAGAGTAACATGACATACTTACGAATTACCATAGGAATACGAATTTTAACAGGTGTAATAGTTATTTTTTGTTAAATATTTACAAAAGGGATAGAACCGATGTGGCATTTTGTTGTTGGCATACCCGCCATTTTGTTGTTTTTTTCGAAATCGCGGCCCACGATGAAAGTGATATAGGTATGTATGGATTTACCGAGTTATTTGAAGGTACAAATCGACAAATAGGTACAACGACTATCAAAACAGACTTATGTTTATAGGCGTTAAATTGAACAAATATCATTTTCAGGTTGATTATTATTATGTGTACCTACAAGAAAATCGCGTCGCATTATGACAAAGATTACTTTTCTCGTGCTCCTAGTAGTATGTAATCTACCTAAGTACCTACTCTCTTTCAATGAAATGAAATGAAATTGAAACTTTATTTATTTGCCAGAATATAGGTATATACATAATCAGGTGGTAAAATAATTTTAGTCTCACTATAGGTATTCGACTTATCAGTCGTGCAAATATTTCTGGTACATGCATAATAATAACATATAATTACGTCAACGGTTTTCATCAAACATCATATTCATAAAAATTATAGTCTACCAAAAATTACATCATAAAATAATATTAGATTAGAGTATTTCTCAGTCAAGACAGTTCATCAATTTGTTGATTAGATTTAAAGATTCTTTAGTGTGTTCAATAAACAGTAATAATGATAATAATATAATAATAATCTGTGGCTCGAGTGTCAAAGTGACATGACATATTTTTTTCCGTATCCGAATTTAATTTTAAAATTTTACAAATTTCTTCAATAAAACCGGTCCATCAATTCTGGAAACCACTCATCCATCAACAAACAATGAAAAAGAAAAAAAATAAAAGGTTTTACTGGACTGAAAATATACCACCGAAAATGAAACACACACTACGGAAAATAATGTCAAAATAAAGTCACCAATGCTGACCAGACGCCGAGCAAGATTGCAGCAGACACACCCACCATCTCCGGGCTCGTCGCTGAGCTCCGCCTCGCAGCCGCCGGGACGCGCCACATCCGTGAACGCCGTGTCACCACCGGTAGCTGTAGTTGCGTCGAGTTCCAGCGACGAGTTTTTCTCCCCGTCGTCGTCGATATCATCACAATCACCGCCGCCATCACCATCACCACCGCGGTGCGGACGACAAGGAAGAGGACGGCCACCAGCGAGCCTGGGACCTCGAGGCCAACCGGCCCCGAACAGGGTCCCCGCTGCCGGTGGAAATGTGTCGCGCATGAGATGGACTCAGTCCATAAATGAGAACGTCATGCGCGCATATTATGGGGCTACAGAGGGAGGAAACAACCTGACCACGTACCGTGTTCGGATGCTCTCTCTGTTTCAGGTGCTTGAGCCGGTTGTCAACGTGTCGGCTTAACGATTGTCGGATCAGGTGCGAGTCATCCAGCGTAATCGTATGTTGGATGACACTGTACTTGATCGCCTGCGAACTGAAATGCAGAGTAGCCATGCCATTGCTACACCGTCGCAGGATGTGGTACCACCACAGTTTGCCACGACCATAACGTCTAACCACGACATGAGTAATGACATGGCTACTGATGTAAGTACCCAGTGCAATGAGGAGATAAGGAGTACTTTGGAGAGTGTGATTCGGGAATATCGCTTCATGACTCTCGAACTTAGACCTCGTTTACCTCGTTTGCCCATGCACAATAAAAATAGGGCGCTGGTGGCTGTTCTGGATTCGCAATTGTCAAGTTATTTTGACAATTGCGAAAACCTTACTGATGCTCATTCAATCCTGTATTGCGCGGCTGTAACGGCATGTCGTGTAGCTCATGTCAAATTTCCAGATGACAGGGCTACACGACCGAAACTAGCTGTACCAGCTTGGCAGTCCAGGATTGAACGACGCATTACTAGGGCCAGAGCATCCATCGGCAAACTAATATGCTTCCGGGAGGGCAACAGTCGCCCTCGAGTAATGCGTTTTGTGAGGCGGGCATTTGCGGGGACTGATATCAGTCCTCGAGACTACATGTCCCGTATCACAGAATGTATCGACTTCTGGAAGCAGAAAGTGTGTGCATGGGCAAACCGTATCCGTAGGTATAAACGGCGGGTGGAGCGATACACTCAGAATCGCACATTCCAGAGCGATGAAAGGTGGGTTTACAGGGCTTGGGAGCGACCAGACCAAGGTGTGGCTGACACGCTCCTGCCGGATGATGACGCTATGTGTTCGTTCTGGCGCAGCATCTGGTCGGTGCCTGTCAGCCATACTGAGGGTGAATGGACTCGAAAAGTCGAGCGAGCGTGCGATCCAGTATCAGAAATGGGGGCAATCACTATCATCCCCCAAGACGTTGCTCGTGCAGTCCGTCCGTTGCCCAACTGGAAATCTCCAGGGCCGGACGGGCTGCACAATTTCTGGATCAAGTGGATTACAAGATCGCACGCTCGCCTGGCGACTCTTTTCCAGTCAGCCTTAGAGTTAGGGTCGCTGCCCGAATTCCTGACAACAGGTACGAGTATAACCCACCTGCTCTATAAATCTGGTAGTACCGCGGAACCCAAAAATTATAGACCAATTACTTGTCTTCCGACAGTCTATAGAGTTCTTACATTCATTTTGAGAACCAAAATTAACAAACACATTGACGACAATTCTATCATGTCTACTTCTCAGAATGGATGTAGGAACGGGTCCCGTGGTACAAAAGAGCTACTCCTTATTGATATGGCCATTAGCCAGCAGATTCGTTGTTGCCGAAAGGATCTGTCGACATGTTGGATAGACTATATGAAGGCCTATGACTCGGTGCCAAATACATGGCTCATGAGGGTGCTAGAGTTGTATAAAATTGATGCAACCCTACGCACCTTCCTGATGACGTGTATGGGGCAATGGAGGACAGTCCTTCGCTATCCAGGATGTCGACAAATCCAGAGGAATAGCGAACCAATAAGGATAGAGCGGGGTATATTTCAGGGCGACAGTTTGAGTCCTCTTTGGTTCTGCTTAGCCTTGAATCCTCTTAGCACTCTGCTGGAGGATTCAAGTCTAGGCTTTCGGTTGAAGAGAGATGGTCAGGTTATATCTCACCTCCTTTACATGGATGACCTGAAACTCTTTGCCCCAACGATTTGCAACTGATGGAACTACTGAAGGTCACTGAAGCTTTCAGTAGCGCCATCAGGATGGAATTCGGTGTGGACAAATGTGCAGTCATGCATGTAAAGCGAGGGAAGATTGTGGAATCTGTGGGAACCCAGCTCACCGATTCCATAAATCTTAGGTCCCTCTCAGCAACCGAAACCTACAGGTATTTGGGTATGTCGGAAGCGCTGGGCATCAACGTTGCCGACATGAAACAATCGTTGAAGGAGCGCTTCTTTGGCCGCCTGAGAAAAGTATTTAATAGTCTTTTATCAGGCGGAAATAAGGTGCGTGCCTTCAACGGTTGGGTCATGCCGGTTTTGATGTACTCTTTTGGCATACTCAAATGGACTCAAACAGAGCTAGATGCCCTGGATAGGCGGGTCCGTACATTGTTGACCGCATATCGAATGCATCACCCACGTTCTTCGGTTATGAGACTGTATATCCCACGAAAGTGTGGAGGTCGAGGCTTTTTAAATGCTAAGACTCTCCACAACCGTGAGATATACAGTCTCAGGGAATATTTCCTGGAGGCCGACGTGGGGATGCATCGAGATGTTGTCGCGGTGGACAAGGACCTTACCCCGCTCTCCTTGGCTAAAGAGAACTGGCGCAAACCTGTAGTGCTTGACACTAATGAACGCATGGAGGTATGGAAGAGTAAGGAGCTTCACGGACGCTTTTTCCGGGCCCTACACGGGCCCGACGTAGACTTCCTAGCGTCCGTAGCCTGGCTACGATCCGGAGAACTCTTTGGAGAAACCGAAGGTTTTGTCTGTGCAATTATGGATGAAGTTATAATGACGAATAACTACCGGAGATTTATTGTGAAGGACGGCACGGTTGACATATGTCGGGCATGCCACCGTCCGGGTGAATCAATCCGTCATATTATTATTATCTCTGGGTGTTCTCGTCTAGCTAACGGAGAGTACTTGCATAGACACAACCTTGTAGCCAGGATTATCCATCAGCAACTTGCTTTAAAATACAGCCTTGTGGAATCGGAAGTGCCGTACTACAGATATGTGCCCGACCCAGTTCTCGAAAATGGCAGTATCACATTGTACTGGGATCAATCCATCATCACTGACAGGACTATTGTAGCCAATAAGCCTGATATAGTGGTGGTGGATCGATCAGAGCGGCGCGCAATGATTGTTGACATAACGGTCCCGCATGACGAGAACCTCGTGAAAGCTGAGAAAGATAAACAAATCAAATATCTTGACTTGGCTCGCGAGGTTGTCGACATGTGGGGAGTGAACTCAGCGGTCATTGTGCCGATAGTCGTTTCAGCCAATGGCTTAATTGCCAAGAGCCTCGACCAACATCTGAGGAGGCTCTCGTTAGGCAGCTGGATCAGAGGCTTGATACAGAGAGCGGTACTCCTGGACACGGCTCGCATTGTTAGGAGGTTCCTTTCTCTGGAGCCCTGACTGCCGGTAGCTTGGACCCTGTTCCCGATACCGGTGGGCTACTATTTTTTTTTTTTTAATATTATTTTGTATAGGAATATTTAAAAATATAATTTATATGTATACAGTTAAATAAAGGAATAATAATAATAATTATTAAATTATTATTATTATTAGGTATATCCTCTACCCCCATATATATAAAAGTACTCTGTGCTCTACCCATACATACCAATTTCATGGTGGGCCGTGATTTCTAAAAAAAATACAAAATGGCGGGTGGGTCGATATGTCAGCTTCCATACAAAAAAGTTCAAACCCCTTTAATTTTATTTACGCAATGAGTCTACACAACAGTTTTTTTTTACATTTTAGGTAATCGTTGAAATTACAAGCGTGGTTTCCATTTTTAATTTAAAATTAATCAATGTCACCCCGGTTCTCTTTTTTGACAAACGACACATCAAAACATGAACGAAGTCGCGGACAACAGCTAAGTATGTGGGTCTCTAATAAATTCGTTCGTTTTGGTCCTTGAACGTCATTGCATCGATCGATCGCAATATTACCACGGGTTCATAATTAATGAATAATGAATTAATGACCTATTACAGAACATGTTTAATTGCAGGTGGCGCTCAAGCACTTGAATTATAAAGTACAAGTTGAAGTAAGACTATCGAGAAGCAAGAATGATGTCGGTACTACGAAGCCTTTGAATCCCGACAATGTTGTGGTAGGTAACAGCTACTTAAGATATACCCAGATGCGTTAAGTGAATAATCCAAAACTTATTTTTTCAATAAATTCTAGACCTAGCCATACTACCTAGCGTTTGCACTGGCGAAATACTACTACATACTACTACATACTACATCACTATCACTACATATATTATAAAACAAAGTCCTCCACTGCGTCTGTCTGTCTGTCTTTTTGCGATAAACTCTAAAACTACTGCACAGATTTTCATACTGTTTCTACCGGTACTGATATAATTTGACCGACATCCACGCGGGTGAAGCCGGGGGCATCAGCTAATAGATTGATACAGGCTACCTAACGTTGTTATTATATTTCAGGGTGTCTTCATCGTATACGCAATCGGGCTAATGGTGTCCGTAGCGATTTTTGTTGGAGAGTTGTACGTGTATCACCGTAGAACGAAAAATGAGTTTGCGCATTTTAAATAAAATATATAAAGAACATATCCAACACATAGCAGTGCAGCAGTGCGTATTAGGTATAACACAGGCATACAAATTAGTTTTTTTTTCGTGCAGCTCTGTTTGTGTCTGTATCCGATAAAATAATATAAATATTGACATATGACATTTTAAGTCACGGCTCTAGATTACATAGTACCCTCATATTACCAAAAAAAAATGGCTTGTGGGAGATGTTCTTGTTGTTGGGGAAAGAAATTGTCTTTTCGAAAATATTGATAAGCGATTGCAAATAGATGTCGTCTTCACTGATTTCAAAAAAGCATTTGACAAGGTCGATCATGAAATTCTTCTAAGCAAAATTGCTTACAATGGTATACGCGGAAATCTACTGCGTTGGTTTATGTCGTACCTCGAAAACCGTTCGCAAAGGGTTGTGGTTAACGGTCATCAGTCTGTCTCTGTCAATATTACCTCAGGCGTCCCACAGGGTTCTATTCTGGGGCCGCTATTATTTATACTTTACATCAATGATATTAAGAAATGTTTTAAAACGGCCAAATTCCTAATGTATGCGGATGACCTGAAGGCGTTTCAAGTAATCCGCACCATGGACGACTGCTTGTCATTTCAGGAAGACCTAGATAGACTTACTGCCTATTGCATTGAAAATAAGCTTCATCTTAGTATTCCCAAGTGTAACTATATTCACTTTACAAAGAATAATCTAATCCTCAATTTAAATTACAACCTTAACTGTATCCCTTTAAATAATATTTCAATAGTGAAGGATCTTGCGTGTTCTCTTTGATGTCAAACTATCCCTCAACCAGCATGTCGAAGCCATAATCAATAGTGCTTTTAAAATGTATGGCTTTGTGATGAGATCGGCAACCGAGTTTAAGCGTACCTCCACCTTTCTTTATTTATATAAGACACTCATACGGTCTCAGTTGGAATATGCGGTCACTATTTGGAACCCATTCAACCAAAAGTACGTAATTGCTATAGAAAGGGTCCAGCGCAAGTACCTCCGTGCTATGTTCTATAGATGTCATGGGACTAAAACTTATCTATCATATTTTCAACTTCTTGATAAGTACAAACTTCACAGCTTAGAGAACCGGCGCAAATACCTGGAGGCCAACGTGCTATATGATATTGCTAACAATCATTTTGACGCCATTGATCTAACGAGTTTGCTATGTTATTCTGTCCCCCGAACGGTTCATGTGCGTCAGGTACGTGAACGTACTCTGTTCGCGTTGAATTCTTGTCGAACGAACTCTGGCTTACGGTGCCCTATACATAGAATGTTGGAATCCTATAATTCTAATTTTATTGATATTGACATTTTTGCATGCTCGAAAAATAAGTTTAAAACTAATATTTTAAAAATTTTATCATAATGATAATTCCATAAATAGTTTTTTTTTTTATTCTTATTTATTGTATAATTTAATTGTAACTGAAATGGTTGATTTAGAGAAATATATTTTTTTCTTAACTGTATAATTTAACTTGAAAATGAATTCAATTAATTAATTAATTATTATTTTTGATTTGTATTTCTGATTGTATAATTTAATTATAAATGAAATGATTGATTTAGAAATATATAAACATATTGATTGATTTATATATATAAATATATAAACTGTATAATGTAACTTGAAAGTAAATTTAATTTATTATTATTTTTGATTTTATATGCTTTGATTTTGTAGCTATAGCTGTATAGTACTTAGTCATTTATTTACTTTGCCTAATTCTTAATTGTGGTCATGTCGTCTAGTGGCTACCACTGATCCTTAAATATGTATATTTGCGGATAATGCAGTTGACTGCAACATTATCACTCTAACATTGTTAACCTTGTGCATTATATTTATGTTGTAGTTGTTTGTTATCCCTAATAAATAAAAATAAAAAAAAATAAAAGAAATGTTATTGACCCCATTTCAAGAAAAGAAAACATTCCTCGGCCATTCCACATAGAGTTATGGCTAATGAAGAAATGGTCATTGTTTTTTTCCTGGTTTAAGTAGGTACTTACTGAAAAACTAAATACAGGTATTTTTGATGCAGTTTAAATACGTCAATTAATGAAAGAAACCTTTAATTTTGAGGCTTCTATGATCGTTGTGGAATGACTTGCGTGGAAGTCTTTTGTAGCAGTTGCACAATATTTCCTCGGAATTCGTAAGGCTGAAAACTGTATAGAATGAGTGGAGGAAATGCTGAATTAGTTTAAAGATTGAGGCTGTACTTATGAGTATTAAATTACACTTTCTCAATAGTCCCCTAGATCAATTCCAACACAATTTAATGCCAATAAACTTATTTTTTTTTTCTGAATAGTGTATTTTCATTTATCTCAGGAACTAGAGGTCACAGAAAAAACAGGTAACATTTTTGATATCACCGTGTAAGACATACTTAAAATCAGGTCTAAAATTCCCGGCGTCAAATGGTTGTAGGCCAGTACAATCTTTCTGAACTAACCTAACCATAAAACCTGGAATATACATGCTACTAGAAAAGCATGCTTGTTTGCTATTATATGCTCATTTAATTTTGTAGCATGATTTTCGAGTGTGTACATTTACACTAAAGCGCAGACCTCAAAAGCATACTTTTTTACGAGCATTGGTACCTACTTCTTTTAATGACTTGATCTTAAGCCGCGTCCCCATTAAGGCAGCACGGCTCCGTAAGGCTGAACGTGGGCCGAACCGTGTGGCCGTGCTTTGTGAGAATAGACGTGAACGAGCTCTGAGCCGCCCGGTATAATAGGAACATTTAGAGCGTCCACACATAAGGCCGCGCGGCTCTGTGAGGCCGAGCAGTGCGCCTAACAGGAACGTTTCGGGTGATGTTAGTGGGGACGTGGCTTTACAGTTTACTGTTGAATACACTAACAGAAAACAACAAAAAGGTGGCAGCATGATAATAAACCATAAAAAATACAAAACCAAAGAGTAGGTATAAAAACCGGTCAAGTGCATGTCGGACCAAGCACAATGTAGGGTTCCGCAGTTGCCCATCAAAATAGGTAAATTTTGCGCTTCTCTACGTACATTATGTATAGGAAAATATTTCATACAACTACATTTTTAGTTGGTCGACTATTACTCGTAAACTTGTAAAGCCTAACTGTAAAAGTTTTCCTTTTATTTTCGTTATACAGAGTTGATATGAGAGAGGGTAGGGGATACGTGTTTGTTATTAATTCGATAAGGTACAAAAATAAAAAAAACACAAAACTGAGGATTTTTTTTTCAAATAAACTTAATAGCTTACTAATCAGAGTAAAACGCAAACATCCTTTATAAATAAATTTAACTAACCTTAGATACATAGGTAACAAATTGGCAAAGTCGCACGCGCGCGTCGCGTCAAAGCGGTCGGGCGGCGCATCACAGTGACCTATTTCTATTTCTTTTACGTTCGGGATGTTTTGCTATGATTGTCACTGTCGTAGTGAAAGTGCACGTGTGTGTATTTATTTTGTTTCCTTGTTTGCATTGCCTTCTTTTAGCGAAAATATTTGGTTGTACCTACTTGTGAGTTGCGTCAGAGCGGCAACAACGCATCTCAGATTTATCGTTTTAAAGTGCATGACCTATGCGTATAGACATTATCAGCTGTTAGGAAAGCTACATTGTGTTCAAACGGGGCAAAAACTTAAAAAAATATTTGCGACTGAATTGAACTACAGCTCCTATTTAATTGATTTTTGGTACAGAGTTTGAAAATGGTAGTATGGTGTTTATGCTGTTTAAAGGAAAGCCTCTCTGTCGTATCAACTTTGTATATGCTACTACCATGAATTTTTATTTATTACACAAAGAACAACAACACAAAAAGTTACACAACCCGTATGAGTGGTTTAGGTTGGCACACTTGAGTCTAACAATTTTTCTCAAACGAATCCCTTCACCGAAAAACTGTTTGAGTAAACTCGCAATATTTGACTACGAAACCCTAAAAAAGGCCCGTCGGGGCTGCGGGTTGCTGTAAGAGATACCGCAATCTCAACATAAAGGGCTAAGAAGGAACATGGGTGGTTTTTAGTCAGTAATAGTCTGACACTCACAGTTAAGTTAAACTCACATACACAAATGCCCAGACCCGAAACAATTATCTGTAGGCCATACAAATATTTGTTCCGTGCGGGGATCGAACCCGCGACACGCAGGGCAGCAGTCCATTGCCTGAGCCACTGCGCCAACCGTGTCGTCAACGGTTCGGTCGGCTACAATGCCAGCTTTATTAAACAGGAACTTTACCCATCCTACGGACTGTACGTGAAGCAGGTTAAGCCACACCTCTTCTCGTAATAACTAAAGGACAATGGGCAAAAATGTATGGAACGTGGTACCCGCTCCAATAGTCCTCATTAATATATCATTGAATAGACATTTTGATGCAGAAAAACGTCTACCATGGCGCCTGTCCCTATTCACGTTTGGAAAGCAGTAATCTCAACTATCTATACTTATTATTATAAAGCTTTAATCTCAGGAACTGCTAGTCCGATTTAAAAAATTCTTTCAGTGTTAGATAGCCCATTTATTGAGGAAGGCTATAAGCTATATATCATCGCTACGCTACGACTAAAAGGAGCCGAGCAGCAGGGGTGAAACCACGGGGAACAGCTTGTGTTTTATAAATGATGAAGAATTTATTACAAACTACTTATATAAGTAAAATAAAGCTAGAATAACATGATATAACACATTTAGGATTCTATTATTAAAAGAAGTAAGAAAACAAGCATTCTTTAAATACAAAACATATATTTTATCAATAAGTGAGTAGATTTAAAACATTACATATCGGTATCAACTATAACAGCATTGAGGAAAGATGCCGGAGCAGTAAATCCCGTATGCCTCGCATAGCCTAAGTACCATACGATGGACACTATATGTGCACAAGTGCCGATCGTACGTCGCCCGGTTAAACATGTGCAATACTGTTGGACAATATTATTTGCACTGCTGATTAATATATAACAAAAATATGTTTTTACACGGACATGTCGCGACTGGATTCGTCCACGCAAAAGCCAGGCATCTTCGTGTATGTCATAGTCTGGCAGAT
The DNA here is from genome assembly GCA_932274075.1 of Diarsia rubi. Lineage (NCBI taxonomy): Eukaryota > Metazoa > Arthropoda > Insecta > Lepidoptera > Noctuidae > Diarsia > Diarsia rubi. The sequence goes on along the minus strand of OW026418.1, from coordinate 12,332,505 downwards.
CATCAAGTGCTCCCTCTCTGTACGTTTCAATTATATATAGACCATTTGATAAATGCTCGGCACAGTAAGATCTTGCCAGCTTCAGTTGGTATGTACCTAGCGCTAATAGAATTATATCCTCCTCCGTCATTGAAGGGAAGTTTTCAATCTGGCTCGCTTCCATCCTCTGAAAATCTACTCTTCTGTGGTTAAGCCGTTTTCTCTCTACATACATATGCAGAAGATTCGGGGTATCTATTTTCTGCCTTATTATATGGACGAATTCGTCTGCGTGTACGCTATCCACGATGGGTTGGTGGAAGTGATTCGTGATAGCTGCGGCAATCTTAAAATCAGTGAACATATTGGGCAGTGACTTATTAAAATATTTTTGCCGCAAGAGCTTAATAAGCTTAATAATTAAGCTTAATTAATAAGCTTAATTATTAAGCTTAATAATTAAGCTTAATAATAAGCTTAATTACGCACACCCCGCGCTCAGGAGCAACGGGACTCGAGTTAAAATGAGGAGTGCATGGCAAAGTCTTACGTAAAAACGTTATTAATAGAAAACATGAACGGAAATGCCGAAAATATTACCTTGGTACTCATTTTCTTACATAAATAAGTGGTAACTAATATACTCGTATATGTATGTTTATCGCCGGGGCCACGAGACTGTCTAAACAGGTTACTGTGGCCCTGGAAAGCAAAGGGAAACTGAAGGAACAGGGTTTTTATTAGTTAGTAAGACTGTCGTTTATCTTCAAACGCAATCAGATTTGAGAGTGGCGGCTATAGTAAAAATTGTTCCTCTTGGTAAGACCTTTTAAACGACACTACAATCATATCTATTGGAGCCGGGTACCATTTTGCTCATTCTTCTTTGTTGTTTTTGCCGCATTACATTGTCATTTAAAAATGATATAGTTCTTAAAATCCAGAATACAGGATTATGGTTAGAACTATCGATATTTAAATGCTTTGCCCATAATTATATGGAGCCAAATCGAGGTCAAAATATTATACTAATATCAGATCAGCAATGATTAGGATCAATATTAAGTAGAGTTTGATCGTGTATTCACATACCAGAGCAAGACAACAATAAAATTGCTGTATGACGTGACGTTTGGGTATATGGATCAATTGTGGAACCAGTTAAAAATGAAAATAATTTGCCAACATCCCACACTGCAGGTTTAGTGACTTTTTGATGTTTTAGCGCAATTGATTTTAAAAACAAGTCTTAAAAACCTGCGAACTTAACTGACTTGAGTTTCAGCGTTACTTATAGATGCGACCAATGATATATTAAAACTATAGATACGTTGTCCGCCCTCAAAAATGGCAACATGAAATGAAGCCAATTAGCCACATCGCGCTTAGTTACGCACCAACCTCTCCCGCGACGCTACGTTTGTTCTTAATTTAAATCGTGTGTGTAAACCTGCGTAAAACATAAAAAAAAACATGCCGTCGTGTGTTTTCTTACGATGTACAAATTATACTCCAAAAGTTATAGATAAAAATGTGTCATTTCATGCGTAAGTTCACAAAACTACCAATTTTTATTTTATTTTGTTCGACGCCGCCGTGTAATGGCGGCCGGCGCATGAAGTTACGAGTAGTAGTCACGTGCCGATAGGGTGCCGAGGTTGGGACACGTCTATACTAGTGTTTTTTTTTTGTTAATAGAATTTGTCATATTGTTTGAATATAATAATGTACTTGTTGTGCTTCACTTTGTTTTTGTTTGACTGACTGACTTTTTGACAATTCAAAAGTGCCTGTAATTGGTCTATTTAATTTTTTGTTAATTTATAAGTAAACGTTTCTGATTTCTGTGTTATGAATATTAATGATCGTTTTCCTTTTTATTTTAGATTGCCTAGAGATGGGCTAGTAAAAGAAAAGTGGCTTAACATAAAAAGGGTTCAAAGACGTGAAAACGATTTATTACTTATTTATTTTTTTATTATTAATTACTATTTTTTATTTAATACAATATTATAAAGATTAATATTTTTATTACTTTATTCGTGAAGTAGGTCATACGTTATATCAACTATGTTATTAACTCAAGAAAATCGAATGTCCTTTTTTCCCCATATGCCTCTGATAGCTACGTCACTCACGCGTTCGACCAATGAGCAAGTAATATTAGACTATTACTTAACTTGTGACGTAACTGAAGATGTATATTTATCTCTCTCTAGCAACAGGCATCACGCTGTACGGTGTCATAATTTCTTTCCCTTTCTTTACGCGTATAAGTAGATCTAATATTTTCTTGTTTAATGATTTAGAATTTATGATACGTACAATCCAAAAAATATTATTATGCTGATTATATTTGTATGCTAAAGTACACATACCTACGTACCTACTTTTATTAAATTGATTTTATTTTACATTCATTAAATAAATCTATAAAATTATTCATACAAAGTTTAATTTTATACGTTAACACGTTACAAGTGTCGTCACCAGGCGATAACAAACAGATCTCTTAGTAAAGCTTCCAGTGACGGACAAGTAGTTTAATAATATAGCAGCGTTTTACCTGAAATAAAACCCATATTAAAATAATTACCTCACTGGAAGCTTTACTTTTATTTCTGCCTGGTTATTTGAGACAATCAACAAAAATGGCGACTGGCGAGACACGTTTTACGAAACCTAAAAACTACTCGCCACCACCAGGGGCACCAGGTGGCGCCACTGAGCCGGGGTACAAAAGTACGAAAACTGGTAAGAAATCGACGGGAAACGGAAATGCCTTCTCATAAAAAGCTTCCAGTGAGGTAAGTATTTTTTTAAATATGGGTTTTATTTCAGGTAAAACGTCGTTGAGGTCTTCGTATAAAAAAACGTATTCTATTTTTTTTCGATAGTCTAATTATCAGACTAAACAAATGTTTTTACGTGCCCCCCTGGATCCGCCCTTTAAATTGAGCATAACCTTCTTAGGCTTAATTTTATTTACGTCTAATATTTGAGAAAGATTTACTAGAAATCATCGATTCAATTTCATTTAACTTCAATATATAACTTGAACTTCTGGAGTCATAGCCATTTTATTACAATCGCGCGCGGCTGTTGGCCCATGTACTGCGGCAAAGAAGTAAAGCATGCCAACTCTAGGGCTATTCCCTCTATAATCAGAATCAATCCAAAACTTTTGCGTTAGTAGAAAAAAAAACATTTTAGTCGAGTTTTTTACACCCCTCTACTGAGTGTGGTGGATTTGCGTCATAAAAATTGGATTAATGTGTGATTGTGTGCGTGCTGGCGGGAAAATCGATCGATACTTGTCTAAAGTTGTTTCGGCAGCTAGACGTGCAGTCGTGTTTCGTTCATTTAATTTTACGGAAATAAGGTGCACTTTATCTAATTAAAAAGTATATAATTTCTTATTAAAAAGTGGAATGGCGTCTTATCTGTTTTTGTGCCTCGCTTTCTTAATTTCGACGTCAGCTGAGTTTGTTTGGAGACACCATAATAATGAGCAACTACCCGTGGTGCTAGAAGAAGTTCACGCAAGATGTCCTAATATCACGAGAGTTTACGCTTTGTCTGAACCCTCAGTAAATGGTGTTCCACTGTATGTTATTGAGTTTGCAGACTCACCTGGATTTCATCAGCCTTGTAAGTAAAAATATCAATATGTTGACTCCTTATTTTGAGTTGTACTGTAGATAATAATATGTACCTAATACCTACCTCCATTTATGTATTTTTAAACAGATATACCTGAAGTGAAATATGTTGGAAATATCCATGGAAATGAGGTTCTGGGACGTGAATTGCTTCTGGGCTTAGCCCATTATCTTTGTGATCAGTACATTAGTCATGACAAACGAATCCGTAATCTTATTCACAATACACGTATTCACTTACTACCATCTATGAATCCAGATGGATGGCAATTATCGACGGAAACTGTAAGTGGCCAAAACACCAAACCTAATCAAATCTTTTATAAACATTTTTGTTGTTGACAGAACCTAATGAATTGATATTTACAGGGTACACTAGATTACCTCATTGGGCGTACAAATAACCATTCAGTGGATTTAAATAGGAATTTCCCAGATTTGGATGCCATAACATTTGAATATGAACGCCAGGGCATCAACCATAACAACCATTTGTTGAAAGATTTGACACGCCTTGCTTCACCGGTGAGATTTTCGCTGTATTAGAGTAGTTTACTTGAAAATACTGTTTATGGTAACTGTAGTCTTTCTATGTTAAGGCGCCTTGTACATCAAAATATGTAAATTACCTACAAATTTTAGCTGGAGCCAGAAACCCGGGCTGTTATGCGGTGGATCATGTCTGTGCCATTTGTGTTGAGTGCAGCTATGCATGGAGGAGACCTTGTGGCCAACTATCCATATGATGAGAGCCGTAGTGGTGCACCAGTTTCTGAGTATTCTGCTAGCCCTGATGATGATACATTCAGGTACATATTTACAGTATTGTTTTCTGGTTCTGTATCCGAAAAGTGACAATTGGAACCCGATTAATAAGCCTCCGCTGTCCATCTGTCTGTCACCGGGCTGTATCTCATGATCCATACTATTACCATATGTAGACAATTTCAATTTTCACAGATTGTGTATTTCTGCTGCCGCTATAACTACATACTAATTATAATAAAAATAAAAAGTAACTCGCTACTACGATGGTAGGGGGAACCCTTCATACTCGAGTCTGAGTCGCACTTGGCTGGTTTTATATTAGTAACACTTTCAAGTAACTTTTAAATATTTATTGTAATCAGAATCACAAACATTTTTTAATTCTACATATTTTAATGAGTTCAACAATTATGAGTATTGTTTCACACCTTCATTCATACTCATAAAAAAGTGGTGTGTTCCAGTTATTACAAGATTTTTAGGAACTATTTGTATAGACAGTAAATATAACTTAAATCATACAAAATTTCAAAGAAGAAAGTCTAATTAGGGGAGTTTTACGTATTTTTAGGGAGCTAGCTATGACGTACGCTTCAGCCCACGCAGACATGGCTTCGGCGACCCGTCGCGGTTGCCATACGACCAGCTCTGATGAATCAGCTACATACAACTTTGGCAAGCAAGGAGGAGTCACTAATGGAGCTGCTTGGTACAGTCTGAAAGGAGGTGGGTAGCACAAAGTTCGAGTATTTTGTAATTTATTTACGCAAAAGCCTGACTAGGTACTAGAGAATGTCTTGTGGCATTAAGTCCGTCTATGTACCTCTCTTGTTCATGAAGTTTAAATAAATAAATAAAAGCGTGTGAAAATGATTTACACAAAAGAATGAAAAAATGGAAAGATGTTTAAAAATAAACATTTAGTCTTTTATTCTATTGTTTTTTTTTTTGTTGAGGGTTAAAGTATGGTTAATAAATTCATGAAATAGGTCCTGAGTGCTTTGATACCTACCTAACTGAATGACATTTTTTTTTAAATAGTTGTGTTTTATTATTTTGAATTGTGTTTCTCCTATTTCTAAGGTTACCTAAGCCCATGGAAAAAAAAATTAAAACCATTGAATTTGGTGAAACAATGGAAACAAGAGCAAGTCACAAAATATAAACAAAACCAGCCACACTGCACACTAGAACTTTTGCGAGTTGCCAATCGATTAAATAACAGAAAAAGAGATTGTCAACATTTTACCCTTTTAAAATTACGCCTTTTATAACGTAGGAAGTCAAAAGAAGCAGGAAGCAAAAGCAATGGATCACTTGACTTTATACCTACCTTCTTTATACTCTGGCATTTAACTGGTGTTGACCATGAAACACGGATGCCATAGTAATGCTAATTTTAGCTGCATTCATTTTTAATCATACATAACAATTGTAAGTCGCACGCGAATGTCGGGTTGAGTGATTGCTTTTGTATGGCAACATGTTAAGATCGATTCTAGCGATGCATGTCAGTTTAACTGACAATAGAGCGGAGAACAGAAATCAGTGCTGACTTAAGCACTTACATTGTTGTCTCCAAATTACCTATTGAGTGTGGATTGTCGTTCCACAATGCATGGCTACTAGTTACTTTCAGCGCCCAGGCACTTATTTTCTTGCTGCCTGATTAAGAGACAGTGATAGATAGGTTGATTCGGGAGGGAATGAGATAGAGGATGGGTATACACGCACGCCTACGTGAACGTAATTAACGGACGTAATCTCAGCGGTCAGACTTACGGCAACATCCGAAATATAATTTTTCTATCCTTTAGCATAGCTATTCACAATCACTCGGTTGTCTGTCGTATCTACTCGATCCATCGTACTATCAAAAATCGCTATTCACATAACCGAAGCCGAGTTCTAGATTCGATTGTGATTCGAGATGAAGATATCAATCCTGCCGACATGCAGCTATTTGCTATCGGAAGTGCAATCCAAACAGAATTACGACGCCATTTTGTACTATTCCATATACTAATCGTTGCGTGTCCATTTCATATTAAAATCATTTTAAATTGTTTTTATTAAATGTTTAGTTACTCGACGGAAATTCAGTACAATCTATAGTAGAACTTAAAGAAATAATCATTGAAGATATTTTATTAGCTTTATAAAAAATTTCACCATAGCTGTTTATGCACTAATAAGTGCATCAAATCTGTAAATAGCAATTGTCAATCGTTCAATCCAAAAATCTGATACTCGAAAAAGTGTCACGATCAATTCGATTGTTTGTGAATAGCTATGTAGGAGGAAAATTGATTTATTATAAAAAGTCTATTGCATACCGCGGTGGCTGAGCGACTTGACTGCTGCGCTGCGTGTCACGGGTTCGATTGCCGCACGGAAAAAATATTTGTAAGACCTACAGATAGTTTTTTTTGGGGGTAGGTGCAGAAAAAGTAAACATATGTTCCTTTAATTTTATTTGCATTTTAATAGTATTTTTAAATAATTAAGTGAATATTTCTATTGGATTTCTTAGACTTTCCTACCATTAAGCACATATTGTGTGGACAGTAATTTACTCATGTACTAAACTGTGCTAATTGCATTTACTTGCTGGCTTAAACTGACACTTGTACTTTGACCTCATTGAACACTGCACTTGAACACAAAGTCACAATCATGAGCACTATAGCTGACATTGCGGAGTCTCAGCGTTTAGCAATGACGTCACTCAACCAGCGCATGGCAGACTTTGAAGAGCACCTGAGGGCGTCATCACCTGGTGCAGACTTGAGCGGACTTCATAAGGAGTTTTCTGCCTTCAAGGAGCATGTGTGGTGTGTCCTCAGTGCGTTGCAGCTGCAGATTGCTGAGGTGAGCAAGAGTGTTGATGTTATTGAGATGCGTCACAGGAAGAAGTTCTTGCTGCTAGGTGGAGTGCCTGAGAGACCAGATGAAAATCTCTCAGAAAGTGTGGTATCCATTGTCCAAAATAAGCTGGGTATTACTGATTTGGCACCTTCTTCCCTATCGGTATGCCACAGGCTGGGCAAGGCTTCAGAAGCTCACACTAGACCAATCCTGCTTCGTTTCATGGAGTCTACCATACGGGATCAGATCTGGAAAACCAAGGCCAAACTGAAGGGATCCTGTTATGTGGTATCGGAGTTCCTCACTCGTCAGCGGCAATCGGCTTTTACAACTGCTCGCAAATTGTTCGGTGTGACCAATGTGTGGACTATGGACGGAAACATCAACGTCAAGCTTCCTAACGGTAAACTTCGCCGGATCTTCACCGCTGACGAAGTCATCGCGCTGGGAGCGGAGAATGGCAAGTCGCTGGATCCAGTAGTTCCTCCTGACTCCAACCTTGCCTCGAATAACGCTAGCCCGGCGCCGACGCAGGCTCAGACGCCTCATACTCGGTCAAGGCGGCAAACAAAGAAGAAGTAACTTGGTTTGTTTTGTCTGCTCTCACAATCCTGTTTCCTTTTTGTATGTTTAACATCTTTAGTGCTAGTTTTCTGTTCATTCAACATTGATACGAACACGTCACAGACACTTTACTTGAGTACCGACGCTTTATTTACTTTTTTATATTTTCTTTGATAAATTATAATGTGTATTTGCACGTATTTTTACGTACTGTCAAAATTATCACGATTTATGTCTCATGTCACTGTCAACGGCGTGTATCAGTTTCGTTCGGAAACGCTTTTTTATTTTGTTTTAGATCTTTTTTGTGAACAGTCTGCCGCGTGCCGGCAGGTTATGCAATTAATTCTTACGTGAATTTTATTTCTAATCCATTTAATATATTATTTATTATATTTTACTATATTTATATTATATTTATTTACTTAATTTGGTAATAATTATGTCTGACGATGACTCTTTTTATTCTTGTTCTTCCACGTCTTTTTCAAGTCTTGATGATCCTTTGTCGGTGAATAGTTTTCTTAATAATGAGTTCCAGCGATTTAACAAATGTTTTAATGTATGCCATGTCAATGCCCAGAGCATTCCTCAGCACCACTCTGAGATATTGGATTTATTTTCTGACGTCTCTTTACATGCTGTTTTGGTGTCTGAAAGTTGGTTAAAACCCGAGCTTCTCTCACATTTTTACGAGCTACCTGGTTTTACTTTAATTCGAAACGATCGTATTGGGAAAAGAGCCGGGGGTGTTGCCATTTATCTGCGAAGTGAGATCTCCTACAAAATTTTACATTCCTCGTCTCCAATGTATAATGGCAACCCTGAGTATTTATTTCTGGAAATCGTTGTTGCAGGGGTTAAAGCCGTTCTAGGAGTAGTTTACTGCCCTCCTACTATAGATTACTTCTCCACTTTGGAATCTCTCTTCGAATCTATTTCCTCAGAACACAAACATCTCATAGTCATGGGTGATTTTAACACAGACCTTTTGAAGGATAACCCTAGATCACGTAGGCTGAGTGCGATCCTGGAGTCGTTGAGTCTGTCACTCCTTAAACTTAGTCCAACTCATCATAATGTTGGCTCAAGCGATTCCTGGCTCGACCTTATGCTTGCTTCTTCTGCGGATCTCGTTGTCAACCATGGTCAGATCGCTGCGCCTGGTTTATCCAGACACGATCTGATCTATTTATCTTACAAAATTAAACCCCCTAAGCAGCGGCCTGCCATTATTTTTCTCCGTAATTTCGCAAGATTGGACAAAGATCTACTCAATAGTGATGCACAAGCCCTTGATTGGGTTAATATCGCCCAGTCGTCTTCGGTAGATCAGAAAGTGGATATTTTTAATAGATATGTGCTCCAACTCATTGACACGCACGCGCCACTGAAGGCTGTTCGTGTCAAGCGCCCCCCTGCCCCATGGATAACCCCTGGGGTTCGTATGGCGATGAGGCGACGTGACCGGGCTTTTAGAAAATATAGGCGGGACCGCAGTGGGGAGAACTGGGACCTGTATAGGTTGAACAGAAACCGCTGCAACCAGATGGTAAGAGCATCTAAACGCCGATACATTTGTGAAAATGTCCTCAATTCTTCTCCGGCCGATATTTGGAAGTTTCTCAAGTCACTTGGTATAGCGAAATCTCCCTCCAGTGTTGTATCTCTTAATCTGCCTTTAAATGATCTTAATAAACACTTTTCAACATCATCTACACTTGCGGTTGGCGTTAAGAATACAACTATCCTTGATATTACTTCCAAGCCAACGTTTCCTCCCGACTCTTTTTCATTCTCCTCCGTGACTAACGCTGAGATCCTTAAATATTTTAATTCAATTAAATCTAAAGCGGTGGGTTGTGATGGTGTCGGTCGTACCATGTTATCGTATATGATTGAGAACTTGATTCCAATTATTACCCACATCGTCAATTCATCTCTAGAGACTGGTGTATTTCCTGCAATTTGGCGTAAGGCTTACATTATTCCTCTTCCTAAAATTTCCAGTCCTACTTTAGCCAATCACTTCAGGCCAATCTCCATTCTCCCTTTCCTTTCCAAAATCCTAGAAGCAGTTGCCCTTAATCAAATATCCTCCTACGTTTTTAAAAATAACCTATTGTCCAATTTCCAATCCGGGTTTCGGCCTGGTCACAGCACAGCCACAGCTCTACTTAAAGTCACTGAAGATATTAGAGATGGTTTGGAGAATTCGAGGTTAACGGTGTTGGTTTTAATAGACTTCTCCAATGCTTTTAATACCGTTGATCACGACATTCTTCTGGCCATTCTGTCGCAAATTGGGGTCTCATCGTTGTCACGGGATTGGTTTTCAACTTATCTTCGTGGTCGCCAGCAGGCAGTACGTGCTGATCAGAATTGCTCTGATTGGTGCGACCTGGTAGCTGGTGTACCACAAGGCGGTATACTCTCTCCTCTCTTATTTTCTTTATTTATAAACTCTCTTACTGCTATCCTCAAATGCTCTTACCATCTGTACGCTGATGACTTGCAACTGTACGCTCAATCAGACATTGCCAACCTTGATAATTGCATTACAACACTCAATGCTGATCTTCGCACTATCAAGGAATGGTCTGACAAATTTGGGGTGTCTGTTAACGTCGAAAAATGCCAGGCCATCCTCATTGGTAGCTCGTACTATTTGAGGAATGTGAGCACTAGCCAACTTGTGCCACTGATGTACGAGAACTCCGTCATTTCTCTTTCGCCCCACGTAAAGGACTTGGGTCTGTACATTGACAGCAGTTTGAGTTGGGATAAACACGTCGCTCAGGTAAGTCAGAAAGTCACGTTCTCACTGCGGTCTCTCTATAGATTCAAGCATTTTCTCCCATCCAGCACGAAACTCACTTTGGTTCAGTCCCTTGTGCTCCCCATTATTGACTATGCTGATGTTTGTTATTCTGATATTTCCCAAGAACTTCTAAATAAATTGGATCGACTTCTCAATAATTGTATTCGTTTTGTTTTTGGCCTTCGTAAATACGATCATATTTCTTCCTTCCGTTCTCAGCTTAAATGGCTGCCTATCCGACTCAGGAGGTCCCTCAGATCTCTCTGCATGCTCTTCTCGATTATGAACGATCCACGAGCTCCCGATTATTTAAAAAGTTATTTCAAAGTGTTGGGCAGTTGTCATAGTCGTAATCTTCGAGCTTCCAAAAATCTTATTCTCCAAATTCCTTCACACCGCACCTGTTTTTTGTCAAATTCTTACACTATCTCATCTATTAAACTCTGGAACGCGCTACCCCTGGGAATTAAAAAAGCTGAAAGCAAATTCACTTTTAAAAGGAAAGTACGTTCCCACTATTTAAATCAGACCAAATAGGTATTTTACAAGTTAGTCATGGTAATTACCAGATATGTTTTATTTTGGTATTTCTTGCAATATTTATTAGTTTATGTTATTTTTATATGTGTATTAGTATTAATATAAGTATATATATATTTTAATTGATACTGTATTTTTTTTTTTTTTCTAGTTAGTTTGTAGCCTACCACAATGTTGTCTTGTTTGACCCTAAGGTTGACTGGTAGAGAATGCCTTGTGGCATTAAGTCCGCCTATGTATCACTATTGTGCATAAAGTTTAAATAAATAAATAAATAAATAAATAGTTGTTTCTGGTCTGGGTGTTTGTGTATGTGAGTTTAAATGTTTGTAAACGCACCCACGATACAGGACAAATGCCTAGTGTGAGGCAACGTTATATAAAAATAAATAAAATACCAGCAACAATGTTTAATAAAATTGAGAATTTTCCAGGTATGCAAGATTTCAACTATCTTGCGACAAACGCGTTCGAAATCACTCTCGAGTTGGGTTGCGACAAATATCCTCCAGAGAATGCTCTTGCGAATGAGTGGGAGAGGAACCGCGAAGCTTTGCTGGCATACATGTGGAAGGCACACACTGGCATCAAAGGAATAGTGTCCGACGGCTCTGGCTTCTTACAGAACGCTATAATATCCGTCGTTAATTTCACTGGATCTGTGCCACGACCAATTCGTCATGATGTTACCACAGGTAAGAGTAGATATCATAAATTCCGTTTTATTATATTGATCAGGGTCTGCGACTTTCCGTACAAATGTAATCCATTTTTAGAGTTCCGTTCCGTAGCCTAATGGCAAAAAACGTAACCCTTATTTATATTCGTCATGTCCCTTCTTTCTTCGCCCATACCTTGTCGATGTTTCACAGATTAGTACGAAGTGCTTTGCTAATTCAATATACGCACAGCAAAGCCTGCGTCGGTTTTCCTGAGTTCATATAGCCCAAATCTATTTAAGTCGCGTGTAACTAGGCTTCTTCTGGGTAAGCTCGTTCCATCGTCGACCTCATCTCTAACTTTTAAACTAAGAAATAGAAAATTCTTAAAAAAATATGCTGTAGATCGCAATCAAAACTTTCAATCAAAATTGGTTTGAACGAGATATAGTAAGCACTTTTTGAGATTTATAGCACATTTAAAAAATAGCAAATATAACTTTGTGATTCATACAATACAAACACTATAAAAAACAAACTTATCACATAATTAGTATTTCTGTCGCCGCTAAAACAAAAAATATGCATATTAAAGGGAGCTTCCTTACGGTGGAACGGAACCCTTCATGTGTACGACTTGCACTTAACCAGTTTTTCTCCCTGAATAATGCCACTATAGCAACCATATTTTAGCATACAATTAGGATCTGCTGAAGACACGTCAGCCTCAGCAACTAATAAGTAAAAAACATGTTACACTTCAAATATGACAAAAAATGTCCCATATTTATGGTCATAAATTAGAGGACTACCAGACAATTCGCACCACCTTTTAACCGACTTCCAAAAAGGAGGAGGTTCACAATTCATCTGTATTTTTTATTGTACCTATGTTAATTATCGGATATCTCCGTCATTAATAAACCGATTTTCAAAATTATTTTTGTATTTGAAAGAGTATACTCCCGAGGTGGTCCCATTGTCCACCAAAGTCAGGGTCTGATGATTGGATCCTAGGGAAATCGAGGGCAACTCTCCTTGTTACGTTTTCCATATATATTTTCCAAAACTGTTCATGTATTTGCGTCTGAAAATCATAATCTCATGTGGATGCGCTGATGATGGAAGGTCCAAGTCCTCAACGGTTAGGGGTTAAAAGAAAATTCTTCCAAAATTGTACGTAGGTACTTATGGACCGATAGTTCTATTCTTTCAGACTATTAATATATTTTTGCAAAAAAGAAGAAAAATCAGCAGGTTAGACGCAACGCAACGTTTGTTCAAATTCCTCGTAGGCCCTGTTCGTTCTTAATCACATTTTTCTTTTATTTTGCTGTACGTACTGTTTCGGCAAATAGGTGCACTGTGTTTATTTTTAGTATGCTTTTTTATGTTACACATTATGAGTTATATAACATTGTACGATTTGTAAATAAATTTTTTTAATAGTGCCACCTGTGTTGGTTAAATTGGCAAAGAATGTTCACGCAATTTATCCATAGGTTTTTAATCAAATCTGCGTCTGTAATATTCTTTGTAATGTTCATTTATCGAAATAAAAGAAGGACCTAAACACATTGCTAAAGGTAAATGTATCTGAAAAAATTTAGGTAATGAGTAAAAATCAAACTACGATTGCTGGCCAACATCAACATGATCATTGTGTCTCTGGCTATATCCGGGTCGATGGTTGATGCTAAGGTGCAACCTACCTAATAAGAAGACATGGTTTGGGTCATGGTCATGGCATTTACGTACAAGTTCAATAGTAGGTACACAGATTTTCATTGTATCAGTATGTACTTTAGCTTCTTTCAAAACATCTATCAACTACTGTAAATCATTGTAATTATTCATAAATCATCCAACTGGCGTATTGTTTTTAGTAATTAGTTACAAATCAAACTGGCGAGTAGCGATCACCGCTTTCAGGCGTAGAAGAATGCAGCACAATTACAACTAGAATATAAACGAACTCTTAAGTCTGGCGCAAGGAAATTAATGGTTGTTTGCATTCAGTTCGGTAATTGATACTGATTGGTGTAACTAAGCGTTTCCTTGCTGCGAAGTGCGAGTCTGTGACAACTTGACGTCATGACTCATTTGAGATCATTTGTTTTACGGCCCGCCGCGCGCCTCCGCTGCACTTTATTAGTTCGTCTCGGTCCCTACGTTGCGCGTTTCTCTATGTACGTCTATTTGTTTAAATTGGTTCTCGCTCCCAATATCATAGTAGGATGGCAAATAGATGGCAAATAATTGTTTGTGCCCATTAACTGCTTATGTGATCAAGGATTGTCACACGTTTCGATGAACGTTCTAATTGATTGATTATTATCTTTGATACTATTGCAGTTGCTGTAGTAGGTAATTATGTAGGTACTCTTTAGAAACAACGGTAGACTAGACAAATATTCTACATCTTGATTGAATGACGATACTTTACTTAATTATTTGAACTATTAATTTAACAATGAATTCTATATTCATTTATGTTATCTATCAAACAATACGCGCTTACGCAGTTTGTTGCCATTACTAACTAGATATATGTATTGTACCTATAAGTATATTTTATCGCCAACATGTGATGCACCGTGGCTATAAGTAAGTCTTGGCCTTTTTTTTTTGGGCAGCGCGATAGGGTGTGTCAGACTTCTACTGACTATAAACCACCCATGATTCTTCTTAGCCCTATATGTCAAGACCGCGTTATCTCTTACAACATTCCGCAACCCCAGTCTTGGCCCTTTCGAGTAGGACTATTAGAACAGGTATTATTATAATCAGGTACATATTTACTTAAGCGAGAACAACTAAGAAGTACATATCAACAAAGTATGTGGATTACATGTAACAACGCATTAACTTTATTTCGTAACTCCGTGAAAATAGGTTGACGATACGATTGAATACAAAAGAGTATCATTACTCTTCTTGAATAGGAATGCGTGTAAAGTTGGCAAACAATTTATTAAATACGTAAGTGGGCATTTGAAGGTCGGAAATAGTATTGTGTATCGGTCGTTATATGCACGCTAGCATTTAGCTACTTGGCTCAGCGAATGGACGTTGGCTAGGATTTCCAGCGGATGTCTCAATTTGACAGTTTGACACCTGCCACATCTAGCGTACGGTGTGTAGGCGTCCGTTAAACACATGTACGCTTCGCTAACGCTGCGTTAACGGGACGGTCAGTCAACAAAATGTGTTAAGAGCCAAGATCTCAATATTTATTATTACATGGAACTGATCTTATGAGAACACGAGCACGTTTTAGTTTAGTAAACAAGAAGTGCATTATGTAGTCATCGAATAACACATATTGGTCCATGTCTCTCAACTCGTAGTAGATAGTTTAGGCTGATTACAAAATACTATAATACGTTATTAGTATGAAAGTGCCAACAGGATGTTTTAATCAAGAGATTAATGTAGATGTATGTGATAATTGATTTATGTAGTGATTGGTCTTAAATTACGAAACAGCGTGACTGGAACAACTTTATTATTTTGCTAACTTTCTAATAGGATAAAAAAACATACTTATCATAACAATTCTTCAAATCAAAAACGTCACTGTCTAGTCCTTAGACTTTGACTAGACAGTACGGTAGTAGTTTCACTGGTACTTAGACTTTTTGATTTGCAAGAAGAACTGATGATAAATATGTATTTCAATGAGATAAATGGGTGAGATATTTAAAGAACTGTCAAAAGATCTTATTATAAACTAAACGTAGTAGGTATAATTATTGTTAACTAGCTGAACCCGCATGCCTTGCAATGCCCTTTTTCCTACCTACTACCTGCCTACTACCTACCTACTACTTACCTACCTACCTACTACCTACCTACTACCTACCTACTACCTACCTACTACCTACCTACTACCTACCTACTACCTACCTACTACCTACCTACTACCTACCTACTACCTACCTACTACCTACCTACTACCTACCTACTACCTACCTACTACCTACCTACTACCTACCTACTACCTACCTACTACCTACCTACTACCTACCTACTACCTACCTACTACCTACCTACTACCTACCTACTACCTACCTACTACCTACCTACTACCTACCTACTACCTACCTACTACCTACCTACTACCTACCTACTACCTACCTACTACCTACCTACTACCTACCTACTACCTACCTACTACCTACCTACTACCTACCTACTACCTACCTACTACCTACCTACTACCTACCTACTACCTACCTACTACCTACCTACTACCTACCTACTACCTACCTACTACCTACCTACTACCTACCTACTACCTACCTACTACCTACCTACTACCTACCTACTACCTACCTACTACCTACTACCTACCTACTACCTACCTACTACCTACCTACTACCTACCTACTACCTACCTACTACCTACCTACTACCTACCTACTACCTACCTACTACCTACCTACTACCTACCTACTACCTACCTACTACCTACCTACTACCTACCTACTACCTACCTACTACCTACCTACTACCTACCTACTACCTACCTACTACCTACCTACTACCTACCTACTACCTACCTACTACCTACCTACTACCTACCTACTACCTACCTACTACCTACCTACTACCTACCTACTACCTACCTACTACCTACCTACTACCTACCTACTACCTACCTACTACCTACCTACTACCTACCTACTACCTACCTACTACCTACCTACTACCTACCTACTACCTACCTACTACCTACCTACTACCTACCTACTACCTACCTACTACCTACCTACTACCTACCTACTACCTACCTACTACCTACCTACTACCTACCTACTACCTACCTACTACCTACCTACTACCTACCTACTACCTACCTACTACCTACCTACTACCTACCTACTACCTACCTACTACCTACCTACTACCTACCTACTACCTACCTACTACCTACCTACTACCTACCTACTACCTACCTACTACCTACCTACTACCTACCTACTACCTACCTACTACCTACCTACTACCTACCTACTACCTACCTACTACCTACCTACTACCTACCTACTACCTACCTACTACCTACCTACTACCTACCTACTACCTACCTACTACCTACCTACTACCTACCTACTACCTACCTACTAACTACCTACCTACTACCTACCTACTACCTACCTACTACCTACCTACTACCTACCTACTACCTACCTACTACCTACCTACTACCTACCTACTACCTACCTACTACCTACCTACTACCTACCTACTACCTACCTACTACCTACCTACTACCTACCTACTACCTACCTACTACCTACCTACTACCTACCTACTACCTACCTACTACCTACCTACTACCTACCTACTACCTACCTACTACCTACCTACTACCTACCTACTACCTACCTACTACCTACCTACTACCTACCTACTACCTACCTACTACCTACCTACTACCTACCTACTACCTACCTACTACCTACCTACTACCTACCTACTACCTACCTACTACCTACCTACTACCTACCTACAACCTAACTATCTACTTACCCAAAAAAAAAAGAACAAAAACTATCCTATGTCCTTCTCCTGGCTCTAAACTACCTCCCTGCCAATTTTCAGCTAAATCGGTTCAGCCGTTCTTGAGTTATAAGTGAAGTAACTAACACGACTTTCTTTTATATATATAGATTATACTTCGTTTAGTTTTATATTGAAATATATTACATACCTAAGTATAAACGTAATACTTTTTGTCACGAGTTCCCGATATTTCGGCGCTGTTACAATCATCATGATCACGCGGATAAACTGAAGTCATAGCGGGTGGATGTTTATGAGCAAATACATTGCTTCGGTCTACCCTCTTTCTTGTTCGGTTTTTGCGTTCGGTGCCACTACCATTGTCAGTTTGTCACTCACTACACGACTTTGTTCTCGACACACAAATCTAACTGTGTCCAATCGCGAACATTTTTCGGCACTTTTTCGATTTTGACACAGTTGAACCACTGGATTCCAGGCTCGCGACAGTTAAAACCCATCCTCCTGGTTAAAGTTTTAATATTTGGTAAATAGTTAGGTAGTTGTTAAATAGTTTTGGAGATATAGCCCATTTAAAAACCGCAAATATAACTTTGTCATTCATACAAACACTATGAAAAACAAACTTATCACAAAAAATGTTTTTCTGTTGCCGCTTTAACAAGCAATAATACAAATTAAAGGAAGCTGCTACGATGATACGGAACCCTTCATGTGCAAGTCCGACTTGAACTTGGCCAGTTTTTCAATAGCAATTGATCAATATAATATCGTCAGTTCACAGCCAACGGTCGGTTACTAGGATTATAACGAAATGGTGAACTTTGAACTAATAGTCCGGTCAAATTAGACATCTGAGGTTTACATTAACTCCCACCTAGCTGAAAATTGGTAGGATTGTTCAAAACACCCTTAGAAATTCACATATGTGAAAAGTCTCCGATCCGACACCTGGTAAAAATGTTACTCGGGGTCAAAGGTCACAAAAACGGGTTTTTCGCGCAAAACGGTAGGTTTTATCCTCAGACCAAGAAAAAAAAGGCAGACGGCGCGCCGCGAACACCAACAGTGAAGCCACAAAAATAACGCTACTACAAGTAAACATAGGTACACATTTTTACTTCTAGTAGCGTGGTTTTTGTGGCTTCACTGTTGGTGTTCGCGGCGCGCCGTGTTCCTTTTTTTTCTTGGTCTGAGGTTTTATCATAAAATTAGCCGAGATGAAATTGTAGATCTGTTATCAGTCAATAGTCATAAAAATATCTAATCACTTTTATTTCTAAGATCCACCGTTTTCGAGATAGCAATTCAAAAAGTTGAAAGAGTCGTAATCTAAGCTCGTATGTTTATATATATACGTAGTGTATACTGAAACATAAATATGACGATTCTTGAGATAAATCGATTCAATTTTTTGGATCGATATTATTATCTCAAAAATAGTGGCTCTTAGGTATACATATAAGTGTGTAGACATTTTTAAGTATATATTATTGTTATATGCTAATTTTATCATAAAACTTAAGTACGGTTTTGCTGAAAATCGCGAAAAACCCGGTTTTGTGACCTCTGACCCCGAGTAACTTTTTTTCCAGGTGTCGGATCGATGGGACTGTTTACTAATCATTTATAATGGTGTTTTGAACAATCCCACAAATTTTCAGCTGGTTGGGAAGTAATGTAACCCTACCCCTACTTTTTGGACTAATTTGACCGGACTATAAGTTGTATACAAATAACCCGGATGCAGACACGATGATACTGCAGTACAAAATGTGTCAATATCTGATGTCCGGAGCCGCGTCCACAATTTGTCCATACCGTTTTGCACCGAAACTTTACAGGAGGTACCTAATGCTACTTCCATAATAACACCCATGTGTCATTTGATTCTAGGAGCATACGGTGACTACTTCCGCCTGCTAACGCCAGGACACTACCAGGTGACAGCGAGCAAAGCTGGCTACTTCCCGGTGTCTCGCGTGGCCACCGTGCGCCAATACCAGAACACTGCTCGTATCCTTAATTTTAGACTGGAGGTGAGTTGTGTATGACTATGAACCCTTTCTGAACCTGTTTCTACTCTTTAGAATTTCACGGTTGCAGCCACAGAGAGCCTAGATTTGTGCCCTTGTGATGGCAATAGGCTCGCCTCTTAAGTTTTCTTTTACTGCCGCACTCCCGGCCCTTTACTTACTGCTGTTTACTTAGGCCATTACTAAGTAAAGGTTTTGACAGTTCTGTCATACAAAAGTATAGCAAACCATTACTAAGTGACGGCTTAAGTAATCATCAAATATCTCAGAGTACCGCAGTTAATCTTTTACACGAACTATACTGTTTTGTTTTTACAAAAGTAATTAATAAATAATTATTGTGTAGAAAGCAAAATTCAGCAAAAAATTCGCTCTACACTCACATGCAAACATTACCAATAATTAATTATTATTCTCTTCTATTTTATTATCAAGTAAGAAAACCCTGTCAACCCCTGTCATTCAATGAACCCGATTGCTAGCGACATGTTGTGTGTGCCCTATGACGCCACACCTGCGTCACGAAAGCTTCCAACTGAAGCTTTGACGCAATCCTATCGTCCCACGCGTATAAAAATAAATGAATGTCGAATTAATGTGACCTACGGTGATGAAGGTAGCGACATAGGTTGCACGTGATAACATTTACTGCGGGGTTTGAAGGACAGGAAAATATTGAGGGCTTTATATACCATTATCCCAAATCAAGATTTGAAGAAGGTTACTTTATGTTGAAACAGCTTTCTTACGAATTGTGTTTGTTATCAAACAAAACATAGCTGCCTGTTGCCGCCAATGCATCAAATGCTCAGTATTTAGCATATTGATGTGTACTCGATATAAACATATTTATTTAACAGTCATTGGGCGCTGATAACACTATCACTTTATGTGCCATCCGCTTGACCTTAAAACTTGCGCAAATAATCAATATGTATATATGAAAATCGATAAAAGATTAGACATGCGACAGAGATCATCTGTCGCATGTCTAATCTATGACTGATTGATGTATGACTTCATTGTTATTTTACCACCATATTAAGTTACAAGTATATTAATACCATAGGTTCCCTACAGGATGTTAATTGTGCTTACAGCTTTTTAGCACCTCTAGTTAAGCTGGTCGTAGAGCGCAGTATCACATTCATTATCCATGGATAATGCTCGAAACCCATTCAAACACAAACACTCGTAATTTAATTATCTTCTTTAATTACATCTATGGAATTTTTTAACAGTTTCTTTGTTGACTCAAATTAGAAATTGCAAAACATGACATTCGTTATTACATTGGAAATCATTCGTTAAACAGCGTGACTTTTGATGATTATGCTTAGGTACTTATCGATATAACTATCTGGCATCTGACTAAGTATGTATAACCAAGAATTTTCGGATGAATAAATTAAACGAAGCATAGTCTAGAACGGTGTCAATGCAACAGTTACAGGTTCGGGCGTAACGATTCCAAAATGGGTTGCTGTTTACCAAATGGAACTGAATCCAGGAGCGTGCGGCCACTAGACCATTGCAACTTTCTACGTAGAATCATCATCAAGTTCCTCCTCTCTGCTAAGAAACGTATTCATAATATTTTCTTTATGTTTCAGCCCACAACAAGCTGGTTCGACAATGACTCTACTTTCGGCACGTACCCACATGGACTGCGCGATGGTCAGCCACGGATATACAAACGATCTCTTTACGAACAAGTGGCTAAATCCATGCTAGAAAAACCGGAACCAGAAAAACAATAAATAATCATCACACCGCATTGAAAAAAAATCAGTTACATAAATGGCGAGAGGCAGATAATTGTTATATTTACTTGATCTATCTATGCATATAGTTTTTAAGTAGGTTGAAAGGGGTAATTTAGGATATATAATTGTATTATTAAGTTCATTTTGCTCGTAACACGAGTACATTACACAACTTTTATGCCCAAAAGTATAAATTTTTAAATCTCTATTCACAAAATATAATATATATGTCTATATGTCGTGCCATAGAAAGTTGGAACTGTATTAGGATTAACGAGTAGGACTGATATCAAGACGTTTTGTTTTTAGAACGATTTAATAATATTGATAAGAATAATAATTTGTGTACCTATATTTTGTTTTTGGATTATTTTATTGAGCACCATAAGATGCAAGCAACTTGACGGTCTTATGTTAGTTACCAATAAATTAAATATTATTTAGATATTTTAATGTTTTATAGTTATTGTTGCACATGGCCATGAACTTTCTAGTCCAATTTTATAGTTCTTATCAAGTGTGCGTATTAGCGGAAGTTAGGTGCATTTTTGAATATATATTCTATTGTAAATAAGTGGACATTTATTGTGACGTTGGCACCTAAAGTAAGTTTTATCAAACAAAATCATAGACCAATAGTTTAATGTAATTATTCAGAAGAAGTTTGGCAACCGAGTACCTACCTACCTTTTAAAATATTCTATAGTAAATATTGAAATATTCATAATTTATAATGTAACTGATATAATCTTTATCTAAATGGATTCACGTACGTGTGTTAGACACATCAATAAATATGATCTGTGTGCAAAATCCATCTGTTGTTTCGTGATTATCTACCTAGTAGTTAGTACCCACCTACCTTACAGATGTTACAACGACCTTGCTAAGCTTTATTTCGAGTATTAAATAATGTATCATGTTGACTGTTCACATTTGGTCTCTTAAAGTTAATATAGACTAAAGAGCTGTACAGTACGACAGTAATTATGTAGCATAATGTAAAGTATATAGATTAGATTATACTTTAACCAGGCTGGTGCCTCAACAGGATATGAATAAAAACATACAATACCGATAGTGTTAAAAGAATTTATTGGTTTCACACCCAAATACACACTTATTACGTAAGTTTGGAACTTATAGTATATTCACACAGACACTTCCTTTTTCTTTTTAATACATTTTATTTCATAAAACTAAAAACTCGCGCTCAAAAAATATAATCTGCATATTTTCTGAGTTCAAACCACACAAAAATCGTTCACTTAAAAATATAAATTCACTTCTTTAAATCCTAATTACGTTTAGGTAGGTAATATACAAACTATTATCATAAATATTATTTCACAGTGATGATGTGGTATTCGTTTAAAACTTTAAATTATTATCTACAGCTAAGGTTTCGATAGAGATTGTAACCGATTTGATTGAATCGAGTCAAAGAAGCACTATTTTAACCTCTAAATATCAGTAGGTAATCAGTTGCATAAGATATAATAATATTTCTGTTACTAGAAAAATCTTAAATATTTCTAGTTATAAATGTTCGTATCAAAAATATTGATTCCGTCTCTTTAATCGCAGCATTCGTTTATACGTCGTACAAAAATATATATTTTTGCACTGGTGTCTTCTACATTTAGGTAATTCTTTGTTTTCTTGTGTAGAATAATTGATCTCACAATAGTTCAAAGCCAGAAAGTTTTGCATCGCAAAAGCACAGTAAATACTAACAATACTTTTACAGATAAATGTACACACACAATCTTAGATGTACATGGATTAAAGATTACTAACAGTTAGGTCCTTAAATATTTATTCTATTACTCTACATCTCTAATGAATTTAAATATTGACACATGAATTGGACGGATTCGTTGTATTGATTCAGGTATACCTACAAACTGGAATAATTAAAAATTAATCATAAAATATTGCCTACAATCTTACAAACCACAAGGTACATGCATATAAAAATGGCACAAGTTAAATTCATCATGAAGAGTTGAACGCATTTCTTCCGTAAAGGTAACATCGCTTGCCTAGTGTATTGTTTACTATTTGAGATTCAAAGCACCATTATTTAATTCAAATAATATCGTTAGGAATATTGTATAGATTTGAATATAGTTAGATTGTGTAGTTATCTGTAGATACCTATTGGTCGTATCCTTACATAACGCCTCTTTTGGTAAATCGACTATAATGATTATGTACCAACGCTTGTAGGACTCGTTATTGTATCCGCTTGCATCACAGGATCTAGTTCACATCATTTTCTGTAATTAGAGAAAAATGGTAGGTTGAACAAGTAAACTTGGTACAAATAGTTGTTATCACACAGTTGTTAGGATGAGTGATTGGAAATATTATGTTGGTACCTATATTAATGTACCTAACTATTCTGTGCTGACGTTTCAAAATATTGGTATTTAGCCCATAGGTACTTGTTGAAACAAAAAACTGCTTATCATCCTGGAATGATCCAGGATGATAAGCTTTTTTTTCAGGACATATGAGTGTGAGTTTTCTCTCATTGACCGAATTCTCAGATGATTTTACGGCATCCATTTATCATTGATGGATGGCAGAACGCTATTTATTTATAGATCTATAAATATCACATTCGTGAGCAGTTTATCACTTTTTGAATACGAGACAAATTGTAACAAACGTCAAGCAAGGAATTTGAAAATGTGAACGTAATGTGTGTACCTGATTAATGCCTATTTCGGTGCATGCCGGAATGTCGACTGCCCGGCCTTGATTGCACTATTGCGTAGTGGTCACTGTTGTCCGAAACTGACCTATAAAACATATAATAGGTACATGGTTGATCTGTGGTTATTTACAATATTAGTAGTATTATTGAATAGTGCATAAAATGTGAATATTAGGTGCATATTCTGTAGTTATGGGTACTACACAGGTGTTCGAGTTGAATCTTTATATTCGGCAATACCAAATTTTTGGTGAATATCAAAGCGGATCCGAATCAATACTGCACCATACCAGTATTTTACATGAAGCAACAGCCTATCTGTTCTCCTAAGCCCAGTTAATATTGGTATAAGGCGGGGGCGCCCCATCGTAAGATTGGTTGTTAGACTTTCGGACCATGTATTGGTATTTTTTTGTGCCGCTTATTTAAGCTACTTCGGGTGGCTTTTCCCGATCTTATAGGTATTTAGGTTTATAATATTACCGAATCATGCCGTTACGAACAAGTGTATAATACGCCTTATGTCTATTAATGCAATTAAATATTTAGTTTTGGTGCGGGAATTAAGCCTGCATAATGGTGCATATTGCAGAATAGCAAAGCCTCCTCCACGTCACTTGGATACCAGGAACCTATTGAGTGTCAGCATAGTGTGGCAAGCAGGCCGAGTGTACATACCTCGCCGAGTGAATAGTCGAGGACGGGTACCTGCTTCCGTATTGACTGCCGTGCCAGCTGCGGTACGGGTCGTAGTCCTCCACCACGGACGGGTCCTTTTCAATCACCTGTCAAAATTAATATGTCGTTAATAACAATCACCCCAGCCAGTCCTTTTCAGCTGACCGAAATCTCGGGTCTTATTTAGTGTCAATTTCTCTCTTTTCACTTTTCCGATAATTTAGTTTTTTACAATTAAGAGTAGGCGAAGTTTGCTATTAAGTAGGCATTTGTACGGACACAACTTGTGTGTAGTGTTTGCTACGGAACTTCTTGGCGCTACGCGTCGTCGTCGCATCCATGCGCTACACGCGGTCAACATTGCTTTCTTCGGAGCCTCTACTTACGCAGTGCCTACGTCTAACTTACGCAAAACTCGGGATAACACCATGAGCAAAACACTGTTTACCAAAAGGCCTACAACTTTCCAATTTTAAACAGAAATCTTATCAAAATACAATATACGAGTAAATGATTAGAACTCACGTCGGTCCTCGCACACGAGCAGGTCATGGCGGTGCAGAGGAAGCAGTTGACGAGCAGCATCACGATGAACATGACGCCGAGCGCGATGGCCAGGTATAGCAGCCACAGTGGACGCACGCTACCGTCACCACACGTTAGTGCTGCCACTAGAAAAGTTATAAGAGATTAATCAGCAATATACTGTTGCACATGGTTCCTTTAGCACGCGACGTCAGGAAAACGTTGTGAAGACTTTTCAAAAAACTGCTCCACGCCCACACAAAACACACCCAATCATAGGTATAACTCATACAGTACACCAAGTTAAAATACATAATCACTTATTAATCACGACCACCTTAAATGGGACTTAAATCTGTGTACCGCAGGTAGGTACTTACCCCGTCGGGGCTGCGGGTTGTTGTAAGAGATACCGCGGCCTCGACATACAGGTCTAAGATGGAACATGAGGGGTTATTAGTCAGTAGAAGTCTGACACTCCCTTTCGCTCTGCCCAAGAGCGGGAGGGGTTATTTGATGATTTTTTCCAACCCCACAAAAAAAAAAAAAAAAGGTAGGTACCTCTGCCAAACCTTTCGGGGATTACAGACGTGATGTTATGTTATAGTCTGCGGTAATTGTGAAATATGATTAAGGCCACGGCCCATAAAAACCAATGCTTTAGTGGCTATTTATTTTTATTGTATTTATGGATTAGTGGAATACATCATGACTATACTACCTCATATTTTAGGCACGAAATCTACTATCTCACCTACTGTGCACAAACAATTATTTAATTTTCTGAACGACATAATTGTCCATCTTGTAAAATAATAATGATTTTTTTGCATGTCATCGACATCATTAATCACGATTTACCAAGATAAAAAAAGTAATTTATTCGACCGAACATGATTTAATACGTAATGTACTTAGCTAGGTTATTCAACTGTTCAAGGTCATCAAAACTTTATTACCCTGATTCCCATCTGACCTCTATTTTCCTGCTGAGTTGTGTAAGATTACGTGGCATTGATTTATTAGTAGGCAGGTAAATTTCGTAGCTTTTGGTGGTAGGAACCTAACAAATTATCTTTTGTTGCTCTCGTTAGAAGTCAAAACATGAAATGAAAAAGTCAATTGAATATCTGTCTGCGTTCTTAAGCAACGAAGGAGTTAAAATTGTACATTGTAACTATATAGCTATCCTACCTAATTTAAATCATTTGTTGTTCAATCTAAATTAAAGAATTTGTTTCAAGTAGACCAGTTACAGGCACTTTTGAATTGTTGAAACAAATAGGTACAAAATAAAAATATGCTAGCATCTTTGGCCATTTGGCCATTCCAATGCGTAGATCAGGACATACCTATCTATGGAGAAGCACGGAACGCAAGAAACTCCATGGACACTCATCAGAATATTGTTACAAAACCTTGGAATAGGTACCTACATTGATCGTGTTCTCCTTGCAAATAGGTAAACACCTTCATTCCCTGTTACGTAATACCAAATAGTTCTACTTTGTACACCACCAAGAAGATGCCACTAGTAAGGAGTAGGAAGTTTTTTTTATTTACTCACTCTGACCTTCTCAATACCTACATTAAAAAAAGAGTGAATAAAAGCTAGGTACTTTTAAATACTTATTGGGTCGGAGTTACTACCGCGTTCACTGCTGTTCCACCACTTTTCAACCTTATTTCTCAGGGTCTGGGCCATTATGGGTGAAAAGTGGTCGACCGTCAGTGCGGGCTGTAGAACCTGTGTGTACCTACTGATTACATTGCAATATTGCTCATTATTCAAAACCTAAGTATCGAAGTACCTATGTCATGAAAATATCTAGAATGAACTCGATTTTTCACGTAGGTACCTATAGGTAGCTAATTTTCGAAATGTTTTCTAATATTATTTCTAGTCTTCGTTTACCTCCATTATCGTTGGGATCGAGTACAAAGATTCCCGTGGACGCGGTTACTGTGCTTTCCTCGTCGCCTTTCTCGTAGCGGGCTTCCGTACTGCAGTCTATTACTGAACACGGACCTGAAATTAAACAGTCCAAGTATGTTATATTATTTATGGTGTTCTCCACGTTAATGAAACACTAGCTGGGATAATCTTGAAAGAAATGAAAATTCAAGTTACTATGTTAAACTGTACAAGGGTAAAATGCTTGTTTTTGTGGTTAATTTTGATTGTTACGTTACGCATTCTAGTTAAAACGTTGATGAATCTTCAATTAGTTAACGTGTTCTTCCCAGTTTATAAGTCTGTGTTCGTTTTCCAAAACAGTTTCTGCCTGCCCCATGGATAAAAGGTGCGACGCATGAATATGTATATTTTATGTTTGTTTTCCAAAGCGTTGAGGTTTCAAAGTAATTGTTTACCTTTACAAATAGCGATGTCGCACTGATAGTTGACTTGCGAGGAGTCCGGAAACCGGAACATGGACGCTATCACGAGTTCGGCCGCACCCGTCTCAGATCTCACCACAATCGACTGTTGTTTCACAGGACATCTGTAAACATAGACCGTGTTTAATGTCAGTAAAAAACCACAACAGTCCTCCCAAAATACAGTAATTGTTGTTTTAAATTTACCCTCTATTGTCCAGAAGATCAGCTGTATTATTTCGCATGTTAAAAGCAAAACAATTCTTCAATCGTATTCCGTGAGTTCCTGTAATCAAAAATATTATGCATTACGCTTCTGTTGTAATACATTCTTAATGTGAATAACAATTTACGAAACAATGATAAAGATCTAACCATCAGGCTTGCTGATTTCGGCTCTAAGCGTGTACGCTAGACCAAACGCTGCATTCAATACTTTTCGACCTTGCGAGTCTAACATTCGCAGCGATACAAGCGAAGTTTCGTTTCTGTAAAAATATAACATTAATAGACAGATATAAGTTATTTATAACGTACAAAGTTATGAATAAACTACATCCAAGTAATATAAATTCAGTACAATGAGTGAGTGAGAGAAAATTCCAAAGGCAGTTCAATATCGGACTCAGACATCAAGTATTTAACACAAAGCGCATACCATCTCCGAAACCTAACCCAAGATAAATAAGCGTCGAGTTTTCCTTATAGACGGATCTAGGTGCCTACAAAATGTACAAAAAGTAAGTACCGAGCGTTTCTGAAGCCTGCCTTCCCGCAAGTGATGACGTAGAACTTGTCATCAGCCAGTTCCAAGGTTCGGTGCACACGGACCGCCAGCGGCAACGACCGCTCGTCTGTGCGCTGAAATATGCATGTGTAATGTTGGCTAAGTACAGGGTAATGGGCGTAGAGCTTTCGAACTGTATGGATTAGTCATGTTGCGATAAGAATGTCGAAGGATTTAACGTTCCGTATGTAAAGTGAAGGTAAATGTTTTCCTGATTATCTGTTAGCAGGTTAGTGTTTGAAATTGCTTTGGGGTTTCCTTGTAGCAATTAGTCATAACAGTAATAATTACATATTATCTAATTACTTATTTTACTTTCAAAGGTTTTAAACTTTTTAGTACGATCTGAAGTCAAACTGGAATTTATCCAATGGTGAATTTATGTTGCAATGTTTTGTTTACCAAATCAGCTGTAGGTAGAGATGGAAAGTAAGAAAAAAAGCCTTATCCATTTTAACGAGTAATTCAACACTGTGGTAATTTCGACAATGATGATCACGGTGAAAGATCTAGAACTCTGTTTAGATGTGTTGATGGCCTTCGGTTTCAGTAGTTAAATTTGCCCTTAGTCAATTTACATATAATTTATCGAATATTTTCAGAACTTCACTTTTAGTTGGTTATGGCACTCACGTTGTTCCAGAACACTCCACAGTAGTCTGGTGCCCCTTGAGCGGCCATGAGATTGATGTCGAAGTTCAGCGTATCGCTGCCGTTACCCAGCGCCATACACGCCGGTGTTCTGAAACGTGCATGTAAGTGGGGAACTATATTATTAGTTAAAAATAATTCAGTATTTTGCTGTATTCTATTAAAAATAAATCTTAAATTCATCCACTAACCGACAATGCGCTGTGCATTGTCGGTCTAAGCCGCTGCGTCTAGAAGCATTCAAATAAAGTGGGAATTTTTGACGACACAAATTCCATCGGAAACAAAGCTTGTGTTTCGATAAAATCAGTCAGTCTACAAATTAAAGAAGATCATCGTAATTCTAGCCATTGCAAAGGCAATCCACCTTATTTTTATCTATCAATCTATTTTTGTAAGAACACAACGCTATTTTTATAGCTTTCAAACGAAAAAGCAGTGTACCAACCTAAGGAAACGAATCGGTTTATAATTTATGGAACAGCCGTACTGATCCCATTTACACTTATGGAGCGCGATAAATCGTTAAAGTTAGGCAATAAATAATAATAATTATAGATTACTGTCCGCAACAAAGTATCGATTTCAAACGGAATGCAATTCCATTTTCAATAACGGAAGTAGTTTGGATCTACAAAGTCTGAAATATTGCTGAACCTAGATATTATTTGAAGACATGAGCACAGTTAAAGTAAAATCGAGTTCTAGGCACTAATCCCAGATCGTCTAACATTGCCTTGCGGGCGGAGATGAAGATATATTGGAATCATGCATTGAATGCATTCCGCAATTATTGCTGTTTTGACTGAAGGTTGTAACATTTTTTTACCTAATGATATCAAATCTTGCTAAATGTGCACATCCGAGAATACAGACCTTCACGCAACTGTCGGATCCTTTAGTAGTTTGGTCCCTAGGAAGTGACGACTAACTATCCGAGCCGCATGTTTAAAGTTGTTACTCAATAACATAGAAATACCTGTATTATTAACATATGCTCACCTGAATTCTCTAGCATGTGTAACACCATTGAATTGCTGGTTGAATTGTATGTTAATCGCCATGACGCCAGTCTTGCATGTCGCCGTGACCACCGGCGAGAACTCTCCTGTGCTTTCTGCATTCTGTAACAAGGAAATAAAGGAATTTTAAAACTATGCCAAGTTTCAGGTAAACTGCAATGCAATAATGTTATGGTAAAGCAACAAATGAGGAAACCCTCACTACCGCTAAGTACTATGAGAATTAGATTGCAATTCAATTCACGATCCTGAATTATGGAAATATGAATGAAAATATTATACAACTTCTTATACGTGGCGTAAAGAATTAAGGCTTTGAGTGTATTTAATGTATCACCGATTACTTGTTCGGTTTACTCATAAGGAGCGATATACAAGGACTTCCTGTAGTCATCGTTATACCGTCAGACTCGCCTTGTAAGGCGCTGCACGCGATCCATCGA
The DNA here is from genome assembly GCA_932274075.1 of Diarsia rubi. Lineage (NCBI taxonomy): Eukaryota > Metazoa > Arthropoda > Insecta > Lepidoptera > Noctuidae > Diarsia > Diarsia rubi. The sequence goes on along the minus strand of OW026418.1, from coordinate 12,302,100 downwards.
CATGTAGGACTCACATTGTTCATGTGATTTATGTGTTCACAATAGCTACATACTCCTAAGGATAGGTGGCATCATTAGCTTGACTTATTGCCAGAAAAAAAGGGAAAACAATGTTCTATAGTTTCACCGTTAAGCTACAGACTGCTCAGTCAGTTGACATTACTCCAGGAAATGATTCTTATAATGCGTAGACCCCTTTGTGAAACCTTCTTTACCTTAACGTTATCTCAAATATCAGTTACTTTAATAGGCAATACAAAGGTTGCAATAACATTTGATGTTAGACCGCAAGTTAATTTCGAATTGTGACCTCAAATATAGCTACGTGGGTACGTTATAGTCAACAAATAAACCAACAAACCGTTACGACACGGGCACCACAATGTAAAATCTCCGACAACAAATCACTGCTCTTTGTATCGTGGACCGTTCGCAGCCTTACCAGCTGTAGGGCTGCCGAGCTCCGAGAGTACCGACCTGATGGTGCGATAGGGGAACGTCTTTCTGCTGCAGTCTTTTGTTAAATTATGATAACCATACTAAACGTCGCACGTCGTCGTGTCGTTGCTTTTTATAATAATTTCAATTTTTAATCATAGCCTGCGTTGATGAAACGAAATGAAATATAACACAATAAAATCTTGGACATGAAAACATAACAAATTGGACTTTCAGTTTTAAATGGCGACATGGAAGTCATAAATAATGTAAGCCCAAAGGAGCTCTTTGCATCAAATCGATTACGGTTGATCTGATTCAATTTCAGTACGATAGCATAAAATGTTATTCATATTTTATGATATAAAACGGACTTTTTGTTCTGACGACAAGAGTTATGGTACAGATCGTACGTGCAATTTTATTATCATTCCCATATTTCTGCACACGTATGGAGAGATATGAAAATAGCACGAGCGTGAAAAATATAAAGATGTTATCCTCTGACGTTCGGTCTTGTTTGAATGCCTTACAAAACTTTAGCGATAAGTTTTGTGCTAGTTGAGCTGTTTTGTGCGAGAATGTAACTGGTAATGAATAGAGTCCATAATACTCTACAAAACTATGACCATTCATAGTAGAACATTAACCCTTCCCCGCGGTTGGCCGCACATAGGCGAGGCGCCGACACTTATATTTGCTTAATTCATTTCCATTCCTAACTTGTTCATTATATTAATCTGTGGACAATGGTGTGGGTTATATGTTTACCTATTTGTGTAACAAATCTTAATTGTTAAACTTAACATGTAACTGTTTTTTTGTCCCTAATAAATAAATAAATAAATTAGCCCACAAAGTGAGGCGTGTCGGAGATAAACCTGCGGGGAGATGTATTACAAAAGCATATTTGCATACAGGGGATAATTATCTAATGATCTTTGAGAATGAAGGAAGTTGTGAGCAAAGTCGCATGACGGCTCGGCCATGTACACCGACAGGCCATAAAGGGTCGCGCCCTCAGGCCCTCAGGGTGACACGCGCGCACGATCGCGTCTCCACGACCCGAGTTGATAGCTTCCTAGAATTATCACTGTGCTAGTGCAGATTACTAGATTTAGAATCGATGTTCATAAATGATACGTAGATTAATATAATCGTTTGATTTCGTGCAGACCTTGAGGGCGGTCACAGTTTTTGCACCTGTCTTGTCATATCATAAGATTATTGTGTCACATGAAGCACATTATTGCGTGTGTCGTAGCGTGACCGAGCAGTTTGATTTTCCTTGTCTACACTACCGTTTACCATCACACTACAACTCCTTGTTTCTTTACTGTTTCAACTGTGATTTCTAAACGGTTTTTAATGTATCCAACAGCATTCCATTGTTTTCCTCACAAAATAATTGCCTGTAAAATTACAACGAAAACACGCTCATTTTCCTATGCATTTTCAAGAGTTGCTCAGAGATTTATCATTCGCAGGAAACACATGGAACTTACAGGACCCAAGGGCTTTCTCTGGAGATTTAAGAGGATGATTGCATTGATTGCTGTTGTTTGCAAAGATCACGATCCGCCTCAAGATCTCCCCTGTTATTGGTTTAGAGATATATAGTTAGTTGATTAGCAAAAAGCAGACATGAAGTGTACCAGTCATCGCCATCAAGGTCAAAAACTGGTTGATATTGTTGCTTGACAAGTTGGACGATCCAATACATTGGACGTACTAACGAATTGCCATGAATTTCATGCGTTATTTATGCGACATTTTTTTTGTATGGAATGTTCTTGAGCTCTAAGACAAAAAGATTAACGAAACAAGTGTCAAGCAAGATCTTGGAATACCTACTAAGATTTCATGTAAAACCATAATGAATATTTGTGATATTGAAATATGATTTACTCTCTGTTTTTGAAGTAAACATCGTAACACAAGTTTTCTATTATAAAGTTCATAGGTATTATAGAGTTTTATAGTAAAGTAGTATAGAGTTACAAAAATAAAGTCAGTGCATCGTACTTATAATTTTATTACATTCTCGTACGAGACTATGATTTGATTGGTTTTTCTTAGAAACATTATTCCCGGAAATACCAATTCCAAAACATATTGTGTTTGTATTAAGTCTCGAAGCAATATGCTCAGCAGTAAAGGTTTAAAGTACCGCACTTAAAACCAACCGAAGACTATGAAAATGTCTGGAGGAAACATTTCCCTCTTCATTAATCGTCTTCTTGAAAACATAACTTCAATTGTGTAAGATAGGTAGTTAATTGCACTAAACATTTTATGTTTATTAAAAGTACATTACAGTAATTGGCTACATAACTGCAACTGCAACTCTTTTGCTTCCTGTTCTAGTCTCGAGAACGTGCCTTTCTTTATTTAGCATTTATTTCTACTATTAAGTCTTTATGAGCTGGTAAAAGAATATATGCCAATTTGATTGGAAATAATGCAATCGTGAACAGTTCAAGATGCCGATAGTTCTCGTAAAATAACGTCGGCAATTGTCAATGTGGATGTTGTCGGGCTAGCGAGGTCAACGGACGAGTGACCGCCGGGACTCAGGTCACTTCGCAACATGGGTTTCTTAAAAACACCGTGGAACAATACGCACCGCCTAATATTACCAAGAAGTTCTCCATGATGCAATCTTTTGTGTTCACATCATAAACTCCGGCACATTTTCAACATGGGGAGCCGGTCAAACGAGTGCTCCATATACGGAATTCGTAGCGAATATGTTTACGTCATTTTTATATTTTATTTTTTTACTGGAGCATTGCCCCAAGTTTGGTACCTATTTAAAGAATTTCAAGATCGATGACTGGCCCACCTGGTTATATAGACTTGGTTTCGAAGTTTATTTAGGGATAGTAAAATAAACTTCGGTTGTTACTTGTGGTTGAGTTGATGAAGAGTAGAAAAAGAGACACAGAGTTACAGAAAAAGCCGGAAAAGCTCTTAGCGAAAATACGGTGAGGTTGACCATAACAATTTAGCGGTAAAGCGGAATTATAACTTATAATTTACCTATAACTTCTTAATACAACTTCTATACTTATTACCTACTAGTATTTAGGTCTCTACCTATTTAAAAACCAACTCCGTGCTACGCATCGTAATTAATATCACACATTTATTATGCAATTTGTACGAGATAAATGAGCTAGCCACAAGTATTCAATTACCCTACTACTGGAGCCACAGTGGAGCAGTAGGCAAACTCCGCATTCCAGCATCAGGCCCTTTATAATCGTACCTATGAATCTTCCGTTAGAAATTTAATATTTTAAATACTACAGTCTACGCATCAGACATAATATACAACAAACCTTTGTTTTTGGTATTCCAGGAGTTTCATGCTATCTTCCCATTGCTTACACGGTGAATTTCCTTATTTGAAAGCACTAAAGAATTTATGGGATTTAAACTTTGCCATGGTGAGTATTTATTAGACAGGCTACTAGCGTATGGCTCTAATACCGAAGATGGTTTTATTCAATAAGCGTTAGCGCAACGGGTTCTGTTTGTGTCGAGTATAGGTGGTATTTTAGACCTACAACATTTAGACTTTTCAAATCATTACATAATTGGCTAAAAAGGGGTCTCATGATATCACTACTAATGCTGCACCGATCTAATTTTTTTTTAAACGTTGCCCCACTCTATGAATTGCTCCTGTATCGTGGGTGCGTTTACAAACAACTAAACTCACATATAAAAATACTCCCAGACCCGAAACAACTATCTGCAGGCCATACAAATATTTGTTCTGTGCGGGGATCGCACCCGCGACTCGCAGCGCAGCAGTCCAATCGCTCAGCCACTGCACCAACCGTGCCGTCAATTGTGATCTTCTTCTTTATCGTGTGGTTACTGCTAAACCAGGTAACCAACCGACGGCATGTAAAGCCTTTACATGCCGTCGAGAAATATATCTTATGCATGCTGATTTCCTCACGATGCTTTCCTCTACCGAATCCAGTGATAATAACCCTATTATCACTGGATTCGGTAGAGGAAAGCAGTTAACAAAAAAAAAACTAATTAGTTCGTCAGATAGATTTTCAAAAAATATTGGACACGTATTTTTTCTTTTTTCACGTAAACAAACAATGAAGACGATACAGTGCTTTGAAATCTCGTGTGACGTCATTTTTTGAGACTTTTGTATGACATTCTTTAGCGGTCAGTGACGTAACAACCTTACACTCAAATCATTGACGCGTTTTATCTTCGTTAATTTTTATTGATTTGATAAAACAAAAAATACGTATCCAATGTTTTTCGATAATCTAGCAGACGGTCTAATTAGAATCATATTTTTCTAAGTCAGTAAACATCCCTATTATACAATACGCACATGAATTCTAAAAATCAAAGGTCTTGGTCTTGGGTCCGAACTTGAGACCTATGACTTGGCAATCCGATGGTCACACCACTAGCCTAGCACTGCTATACAAATTGTGATAACGACTGGAGAATCACTGGAGAGTGTATATTTAACAAAGTCAGTACCAAAGCTACATATATGTATACAATAATTGTGTAGGATCCGAACGCTACACAATAGCCGAAAGCTCGAAGGCCACTATCTTACACTTGCAATCAATCCCAACAATCGCCACCCGCATTACTCGCTGAGATTGTTAAGGCATTCGATCGTACTTCCATTCCTCATCCCACTAATATTAGCCTTTCATAATTTTGGTCATCGGGTCAGTGTTTTATGTTCTGTGGTGAGAGACATTCACATACAAATTTGACCTCAGACTTTAGTATTAACCTGAGGTCTGAATGTAAACTGTTACCTGATAAAATTTAATTACTCATTGTGTCATTAGAACTCATTTTGTTATAATTTAAAGTTGAGCAACCAGTCGTAAGATTATCTTTTTAGTAACATTAGTCATTTGTTACCAACACAGTACCCTTCTAATATGTGTTTTCACAAAATCGTTTCATTATTATTTGGTTTTATTTTTGTTCTTACCAGCTAAGAACATTCGCTTGCGAACTCAAATGTAAACAGCAAGCCACTGCTAGTGTCAACATGTTTGTAACTTTGTAGAAGTAGTTTTAGTAAATTTTCTGTCTGTCTGCTGAGACATCCAGCTGAGCGTACAACAATCAACTTGATGAACGTAGGCGGCACGCGTACTGAGAATTAGATTTCAGGGGCTGCATGCCCGGCTGTTTCCAAATTGCATTTTGATGAATTTGGGTGGAAAGGGGAGGGTGGTACAATCACCATACTCTACCATCCACCAACGGTTCACAAACAGACAAAATAGAGCTCGTCAAATATGTTTTAACGCAAGTGCAATTCACCTCGTTGCAATTCTACATTTTAAGTTTTGTTTGCCAAGTTTGCTTTTGGTGCATTTACAATGCTCTTTTATGTAACTCGGCAATGATTTGTTGAAACTGTACATCATATACTATATAAACCATTGGCACATCGACGTGGAAGTAATTTGTTATATACAAATGAACGAGCTCCGAGTATATGGGCCGGAAATAATGTGAGGTAATTAGTGGCAATTGAGTATTGTATCTTATATCTAATGATACAAGAATGGACGCTAATACTAATAGCGTGTGTTGCAGAAGAAGCCGTTTATGGAGATTCACCGCTATTTGCTTAACGGTCAGCACACTCGGTATTCAAAATTATAATTACAATAACTTGAAAATGTTACCTTCTATTTCTAATAGCGTGGAAGTAACTACAAAAAGTCACGCACATCCGGAGTACTTCACAGATTAGTGGTAAATCTGTGATACAGAACCGTTTGTTTCAAATTGATGGGTTTCGCTGATGGGCGCTATGTTATCAGATGACTGGACCATTTCTTCTAAGAGACTATCAAAAGCACCACTATATTTGCGAAGCAGACTTGTCGTATCCACCGTTACGATAATTGAAGACGTCGGTAATGGAAGTTAAGTAGTTATTGAGTTATCAATAAAGATGTGTTCTCTCTATTAAGGTAATACAATTATGAACAAAATTATACGGGTACATTTTCATAAGTATCGTAATTGGAAAGCTAAAACTGTTCTCCGAGCGTCATTAGGTACGCGTAGTCTATACTGACTGGCCTGTTGGTTTAGTGGTTAGTGACCCTGACTGCTAGGCCGGAGGTCGTGGGTTCGATTCCCACCCAGGACAAATGTTTGTGTGATGAGCACGATCATTTGTTCTGTGTCTGGGTGTAATTTATCTATAATATGTATGTATTTAGAAATATATAAGTATGTTTATCAGTTGTCTAGTACCCATAACACAAGCTCTGCTTAGCTTGGGACTAGATGGCGTTGTGTGATAATAATAATAAAATAATAATAAATAAAATAATAATAATACTTGGGATTCGAGGAACCACTTGCTGGCGAAACAAGGTAGCCTTTTATAGTTTCCCGTCAAACTAATCTTTTGTATCTCGATAGTTGAGGTTGCTGATTTTTTCATGGATTTACAAAAAATAATGTAATTTAGGACATAAATTAAGTAATTAGGCTTTATTTTCTTGATTGCATTCTTCTTTTTGAATGATTCGTCGATTGTTTCATCATATTTTATTTAAATTAAGTTATTGACGTTATTTATCTCCAGAAAATATAACCGCGATTGCCAAAGGCTTTACTAAAGGTCAGAACATAAACATTTAAGAAAAAAGTAGCGCACATAATTGGCACGCAAAGTTATATAATAGATATCGGCTGCGAAGTTCTCATTCCCATATGTATTCGTCCATCGTATTTGATGCAATGCACAGTGGGCGACCGGTTCCGACGGCCCCAATATATCTGCCGAGACTACGTCACTGCAGTCTCAGAGCATAGTGGGTGTGCTTTACTGCTTAGGTAACTTACACACTATTTATTTTTACATTTTGCGTTTCTAGTTTTTTTCTTAAATTCTTCCTAAGTAATGTTTGTTTGGAGTGCAGTGTGAGTACGATTCGAGCTATGTGCTAATAAATTATTCTGGTTTCTTTTAGGTTCTTCATTCTTGTTCTAATGTTCTCTTTTATCAGTAGTATAGTTTATACTTATAACATTCATGAACGAAAGATGGTAAAAATATTTCAAGTTTACAAGGACCGGCAATCTTTGTAAATTCGGAATTTATCTAATTGAAACCTTCCGCGTCATCCCCTTGTAAGGAGGCTTTATTTTCTTTCAATAAATTATATCCCGGAACTAAGTCGGTCTTCCAATATCCTTAAGTTTTTCCGAATTTTAAATCTTGTAATCGCTTTCCACCATTTTCTAGTGAAAAGGGAGGAATTAAATAGGAAGTAATGGAGGAATAGCAAGGAACACAATAGACAATTAAGCTGAAGTGGGAAGAAGGATCAGTTCATTATCCAAGCTTAGGACGGAGTGTTTTATTTTAAACGTCATGGCGTACGCCATATATTCGTACTGTCGTACGTGACCCAGGTAAATGTTGACGGATAAGCAGAAGTCTAAAGCCTGCCCAGGGATGAAAACCACAGGATATTTAAGTTAACTCTCTAACCTATGTACTGGTAATGCAGGTCTAGCTTTATTTCGTCTGATTAGTCACTGTTACAAAATGGTTACTAAATATGAATGAATAATTTATTTAGCAACCTATCAATTGGGCGGATTAAGTACCTAGTTTATCTACTTATTATGAAATTCCATGAAAGAATTAACTAGAGTAACTTATCTCGCTATTATTCCCAATACGCTTGGCATCCGGATAACTCGAAAACAACGACAATTTATGTCGAAAAGGTTGATGACGATGAGATTTCTAAGAAAAGGCCAGTTGACCGACGGCCGACCCATAAAATAATCATTAACAGAATGGGGTCTTAGAGATATCGAAGTAAGCAGAACGACTTCAATTTGCGACTTCCCACGGAAAAGGTATTGTTTAGTGCCAACAATTCTAGGTTAAGTAGGAAGTGGTCAATGATGATTGCCGGTGTGAGCCAGTGTGACAGCTACCAATCGGTGTAAATAATGACACGTCATTTGACTAACGACGATGTCATCCGTTCCCCATATCCGAAGATATCAACATGACGACGAATTGCATAAAAACTCTATGTAAATACCACTGCATTGCCAAACTGTCGTAAGTGATTGTTTCAGAATCTTTCGACACTATAACACACGGGTATGATTGATGGTAAAGACTGGCTACGATTAATGATGTTGTCATTTTATAGGTCAGCGCGTAAAATATGTGCTTTGTACCCAGTAATGAAGTTTTGGTTCGCAATTTAATTCTATTGAACAGGACTGAACATAACATAACATTGTTTATGGGTTCTACGAAAATACAAAGATATCCATTTTGTAAAATGTGAAATACGTTTTCAAAGCAAGAGTTGAATTCCCGATTTAAACAACATCAAAGACAAAACAACATCTTCAAAGACCTTCATTTGTTTTTTGTTCAAAGACCTTCAAGGCAAAGACCGCTTCAAGTAAATTTTAAATTATTAAAAATAATACTCAAACATGCTTACCTCTGGGCACTGTTCCAAAATTAGACAAGGCTCTTGTAACACCTCGCTTTTTAAAGATTTCGGACGAAAACAATGTGTCACAGACACGCTTGTAAATACGATATGTTCGTTTGTCCGAGAAACAAGTTGGACAAGCCGTGACGTAAGATGCCAATCGTGACCAATCTCGATATCTTGTGTTATTTACATTTTAGCACAGTCTTGTCATGTTTCCTGACAAATATCGATAACAAAACATTTTTAACAAACCAAGGATCTGTTTAAAAATAAATTACTCTATTGAGGAGTATCCTCGTAAAGATTTCAAGCAGAATGAATAATAATAAACTCATAATAGCTTTCCTGGAAATTGCGAAACATTATGAATTTGATAGATGGAAAGGATGATGTTACGCTTAAATATACCGAACGCGGTGCGGCTGGGGCGCTTCGCTGGGGCAATGGATACTTCCGCGAGCGTCGTTATCGAGGCTTGATCAGCCCGCGGGGCAATCAGAGCGTTGCTTGTACCGCGCATGCGTGGCGAATGTCTTATCGCCCACTATAGCATATTCACCGAAAATGCTCGACAAGATCTATCCGACAATTAACCGCGAATAAGTAAGCTCGTGGGAACCAGCCTTGTTATTATGTCAGCAACTCAGTGCTAAAATGATAGATTTGAAAATAAATATGTTTATGTAAGAGTTAAATGCTCTGATAATTTTGAACATTATAATTATCATTTCGTTTCATTACCTAGTTAAAGTGAGCATTAATGAAGCCAAGCATAAATTAAACAAGGTAATCAGCAAAGGAAGATGCGACCTCGCCTCGTGTCGTGGAGGCCGCGTGTTGCCTCTCGTCTCAATCACGCAAACGTAATGTAATTTACAGTACAAACAACCAATTCATTAGAGGTTTTCCCTTTCAGGAATGCATCAAAACATCATGGTAATAATCGTACGTGTCGTTTGGATTCGATTCACAGATGGGGCATTAATTTATTATTTAGTTTTTCTATTTATTTTTAGAATTTTGTCAGTAACAGCCGGGACTCTGGATTTGTGTTTGGTTCTGTGCCCGTTCAGGAATGAGTGTGAAGTTTTCGGCACACTTCACACGCGGTCTACTGAATGCATGCAGTCATGCAAGGCGTTACAGCTACAGAACGTAAGCAGTGCATTGTGTAATATTTGTAATAGTATTCGTAATAGTGATCGTATATGCTCTACTTGATACTCGGTGAATGTGATTCTAAATAGTTTTGTCCTTATGGTTTAGGTATTAAGATTTAGTTTTGTTATACCTGTACAGATATTCTGCCCTCGTTATTGAAAATACAGTACCGAGTATGTCACAATTAATTGACGTTGTTGGGTTTTCAGTTACGGCGCCAATATTAGACGAAACCTTGGGAATTTTAAGTACAAAGTTTGTTTCATCGCAATAATGTTATTTTATGTATAACAAACATTTCAACAAAGGTACAGTTACAACAACAACAGCAGTTGATATAACGATCCAGACCAAACCATAAAAACCAACCAACTATACATAAAACCAGTAAAGTACGTATAAAAATGCTGTGTTAATTGTCAAATCGCCTTGAGTGCCACATAGATATGCGATGCGCGTTGCACTAGCTAGGCGCGCGCGCAGTCATGTCCCATTTGTTCACACTGATGTGATGTCATGTATTACCGAACGTAGGCGATGTAAACATACGTCCGATGTTTGCTCTTAAATAAAACGTTTGTACTTCATGACATCGGTATTGAAATGCAACATATTTGCCATGGACTAAACTGAACCAGTATTTATCAGAAATCGTGCTCCTAGCTCTTAGAACTCACGGACACTCAAGGAGCTCAACGATTTGACGAAAATTTCTATAAATGAAAAGGTGTTTGGGTAGGAAGCATGTATGATATATTTTTATAAGAGGAACGCAATTTACAAACCTCTCTGTACCTACATTTAAAATAGCAGAAATGTTGATTTCTTGAACATAATTTCCTTTTGAGAGCATGAAACCACCTTTTAGCTTTACTTTTCATTTGCATACAATTGAAACTGGATTAAAGATGATTTTAATTATGCCATGAACAGATACGAAGGATGTAGCATGAAATAATAGAGTTTTTCTTCGTCAAGATATTCCATAAATATTTTTGTTTAGTATCCACTGATAGTTTTTTATGAGTAGTCGTACTCGCACTCCTTGTCAGATTGATAAGTCCAGGCCTGCTGCTATGATAGAAACCAATAACTCAACAGCGGAATACACTATAGCTTAGCTGAATCAGGTTTACGTACGAGTATATTGCCTACATATATTTCGTTCAGAGCTGTGACTGGCAGAAATTAACTTATTTTTTTTGTTGAAATGATCAAGATGACTTTGTAGATAAAACTCGAAAACAAAAATGTTGTAAAGTAGGTAATTTAATAAATTCTTTAATACGTCTAAGTTGCAAAAATATCTTAGCTGGAAAGTTAGATGATCTAACAAAAATATACAATACGCCATAGGGCTTTTAATAGTACCTAGTAGTCCTCACTTAGTCATCATAGTTATGACAATATTATCGTTTCAATACATTTTTTATTGTTCTTTACTGCATCATGGTAATCTACCCTTGAACAATAAGCCACTGGTTGACCGACTTATGGTCTGTTTATGTTTTAAATTATTATGAGAGCGGTTTCAGGGTAGCTCATATCTCCCTATGCGAATCTGGCGCTGAGATTAGGGATGTCATATCTCTTCAGCCTCGTATGCTGTTGTCCTCCTGTTCCATTCAGTACTAGTGCCAGCTCATTTGTGTGTTGTGCGAGTCTTTTCTGATATCTTAGGCTATGTTGGCTTATTTCTTGCTTTACTGTCCGTATATTGAGGTCTAGGTACATATATTTGTTGCTTACACTTCACTATACACGATACTATCGTTTCAATGATAATAAAAGTGATAGTGTACGTACTTGCAACAATAGATATATACATTATAATAATATAATATTAAGTATCAACGTTGAAAAAAAAAATCCTAAAGCGGCAATCCGATTTTTTTTAGCTAATTCACGTTTTTATTTTTACTTTAGGTACTTGTATTTGGTAATGATAGCACAGTGTTTCAAATCAAATCAAATCAAAACTCATTTATTCAAACTAGGCTGATAATCAGCACTTTTCGAACGTCAAAATTTACTTTACTTTACTTATTTACAAGAGACAGTCCCCCAAAACGCCCCCCCTTCGACACTTCCTAGTGTTTTTGCTGGAAAGAAGAAGTGGCGGAACAAACTCCCCAGCACACATCTGTCTGTTAGGTTGGTTAGAAGAACCAGACTCGATACAATAGTAAGGCAAGTATAAAAAAGTATATAATAATAATAAAAAAAGACATGACATATCAGTAAACTAATCTTGGAGAAAGAACATAAATAAATAACAAACATTGTCTTGTGTTCAACTCAGCGACCAACTGTTCTTATCATTTAAGTAGTCGTTAATGGAATAGTACGCTTTTAAACAAAGATTAGATTTTACTTTGGCTTTAAACGCATTAAATGGCAATTTACCCGAGACGGGGTTTGACGCCGAGCGTAGCGAGTTTCATAGTGTTTGTATGAATGACAAAGGTTTGCGGTTCTTACCCGACTGCGGCGAAGCCCAAAAGGAGGGTTATTAAATGTGCTATATCTCCAAAACCATTTACTATATATCGTTCAAACTAACATATATTTTTTTAGATTTTTCACACTCCTAGTTTAAAAGTTAGAGCCCCCCCTCTAACTTTTCACCACTTTGGAAGTGTCTATCTTTCAAACGATTGACTTTGAGTAAAAATGGTTTTAAAAACCTCAATGGGTTTGATGAAAAATGGTTTTTAGTTTCAGTTCCATGTATGGGGAGACCCACTTAATATTCAAAATTTTATATTTTTTACAAAAATCGTAAAGCGGTTCACGAAATACTACTACTTAGTTTCAATTGTGTAGTCTTAATATTTTCCGAATGAAGTGGCTGTGTAATACGGACGGACAGACAGACATGACGAATCTATAAGGGTTCCGTTTTTACCATTCGACAACGGAACCCATGCTAACCTAGCTGATCACATTATTATTGATCATGGCCTCGAAGCTTTCTTATAATAATCCTATGTTCTTTGTCTAAAATATATTAGAAATCACATGAACTACTTTCAAAGATTTTCGGCTTTTGTTTGTCTGTGAAAACCACAAGATCAAAAAAAAAAATGAGCTATAGTAAATACAGCCATTACATTGATTTGACCTATTATTATGGTTGATAGCGAGTGATTGACATAGAAACATGAACAGAAGAAAGTCTTCATATCAAAAGTCAATTTTATCTAAATGATTCGCTTAATAATGATTGAGGTTTATTCATTGTATAATTATATAAATAGTCATGTCGTTATATTAAGGCAGTAAAAATAACCTAATACACACATTTTCTTTAAACAAAACAGGATTTTAAATACCCTTAACTTTTTTTTGTGGTAGTTACACTGCTCTACCAACTGCAAAACCTGTTTATTTTCGTATTTTAAAGTAAATAATGATTCAGTATTTAATTAATTTATGTAGGTATGTATTATGTACGCCGTATGAGTCAATATTAGCGATTTGACTCACCGTTGGTTTCCTTGAATGAATGAACAATCGTAGTTTTAGTATGCAGGGCCTACGACACTGTATTTGCACCATCAGACTTTGCACTTAGGCTTTATAGAGTAACAAAGTGGTATAGTCCCGATGAATAACACTAGATTTCCAAACAAAATCTGTTAATGGTCTTAGATTACCGACTTATTAGAACTCATCTTCTCATCCATCATCACTCATCTTCTCATCTTGCTAAAGCAAAAAAATACCGTTTCGATTAAATATTTAGAACACGGCCATTACCACAAATTCAAAATAAAGGTGCACTTTTTGCTCGGTCCTGTTAATTGCCACATAAAAGGGCAGTAATTCTTAGCATTTAAAAGTCAAAAGCCTTTAATCGTCAAGTATTGGTCGAGGCGTGGGATGCGTAGGCCGCTGTGACCTTGCGCCCGCGCCGCCAGACGCCTGGCATTGGCGTGCCATGCAGAACCTAATATGGCCTAAATTGGCAGTAGGGTTCGTTTAGCATATGTGTACTTATAACATATTTGCGTTATGCGTTCTTGTGTGTACATAGAATATGGAAAAGGTTATTTGATTCAATTTGACTGCAGGTGTAGATATGGGGAAGCGGTTGGTTGATTCTTCACGTGACCAGGGAGCTGGCCATTTTTAAAGAGTCTGCATTGACACCTAGAGTGGCAATATTGCCTTGCTTTTGCCTTGTGGGCAACTCCTATTGACAATGTGGACGAGTTTTTAGATGGCTTGTTAATCTTGTTCCATTTTTACACTTGCGCATATTTTAGTTTTATTCCGCACAGTTTGTAACTAGTAAATTATTTACATACTGAATTCAAATAAATATCAATTGTCTGCAGGTGTTTGATTTCAATAATGAAAAAATGACAAAGAAATAAATTTTTATCTCAAGTACAACTATAATTTTTTGTTACCATTTTAGTACACTAACGTTAAATATTTAGTTCCTTAGTGTTTTTTGAGAGAAACATAACTGGAGGAGAGTTGGAGCAGGCTTAGGAAGTGTGAGTTATCGTTCTACTGGCATGTCATGAAAAACATTATGTAAATGTATGTAGTACTACTATGTACTATGTAATACAAGTAAATAGTAACACTTGGTGCAATATTGCATTTGGAACATTTACTTGAAGTTACCAAAGGTATGTGCTCAATTAACTATCAGTTAAAGTGGGTTATGACCAGTTACTACTTAATGCAAAACTTGTGTACTAGCATTGTGGCGTAACTTGGTGGCCAGTTTACTACTATGATCTATAAGAGAACCGATTGTTTAGTTGTAAATTGAGTAGAGCTCCGTAACTAAGGAGTTTGGAGAATGGGTAATTTGATACAGCAGTCAGTATCGAAATATAATTGGCTAGCGGTTATCCGCGACCCGTGTTGGCATACATACTTCGATTGACAGTTAAACCCAGTTTTGAGTTTGAATAATAAGCTTTTCTTAGTGCAGTATGCGATACCATGTGTATGATATCTACAGGATAAGTAAGTCTTATTTTCCTGCAGGTTTATCATCGTAATTAGTCGTTCATTTAACAGCTATGAATATAATTATGGACTCCGGTATAGATCCTGCGAAGTACACGCACATTTAGCGATAATGTAGGGCTTCTTTTCCGGTTTTCATTTGTTGTTTGACATTTTGGATACAGGATGTTAATTAAAATAAACTGTACGCAAGAGATATTATTCGCTGACCTATGAATTAAAGAATCAAGCACATTTTAGGAGTAGACCGATCAGCAATGGGAACACTGTGCGCTGAATTTAGAGTAGATGATTTCTTTGGACTGATAGAACAGACGTTTTACGCATTTGTACTCTGCTGTATTATTGTGGTGTGCTAGGCCAACACTTCAATAAGCTAAAAGCATAATAACAACTAGACACTAACTAAAACAACCGCATCGCAACATTAATCAATCATCATCACAGATAAATATAATTCTATTCTAAGAAACGTATGACGAAGGACATCATAAAATGTATATCGGCAAGCATGCTATAAAAACAATGTTGAAGCAGAGGCGTATTAAATTGAGCAGCTATTTATACAGCCGGCAGCTGATCAACCTTCCTCTAACTCATTTACATAGTACCTCATCACATACCTACATAAGTAAACTATACATACATTGTGCCCCATATTTGCCTATGGCATTTGATTAAACACGTAGTGCGATGGTGCGAACTCTTTGATGCGGGATGTGGGCTACAATGAGTTACGTACACGTACATAACATCGCATTACAATAGTTATCAACGCAATGAACTAACTCAATTATACTGCACAAATGAGTCTCTTTGATTTCTATTTCTTTTGTCAATGAATCATCTAATAACTAGTTCTCGGAATGAAATTGCAGAGATCTAGGTAACTTGCAGTTCTTTTATGTTATCTTATTTACATTTTATGTCTATTTAGTAGTTGTAAAACACGTTTTGTACAACTTCAAATAAACAATGTAACCTTTATTAGTAGATAACTCGTGGATATCAATTTTGTCAAGGCTATGCTAATGGTTCGACATTTAAAGTACTTTCGTTAGTCGGTCAACACCAATTAGGTAACATTTATGTACAGTTCTGGTTCTGTGCCAATGATATAACTTGAGATAACACACACTTTTGCAAGGACTTTGTAGGATTGTAGGCGTACAGGAAATTTAAATAGATTTAGTCTGCCAGCTGCAACAACTTTTAAGGCATGAATTCAAATGACTTTGAGACCGGCCCAAAGGTCCGTTGTTAATCATTTTTTGCTTATTTCATTGTGTTGCGATGACGACATTTAGTTATTAACGCAACAAAAATCCGTGGAAGTGTTACGTTAAGGTATAGCGAATATATACAGGTTGTTGGAGGTGCAGACGGTGTTGATAATTATGTGCATGATGCATGATAATGCGTTGTGTTTTGTGTTAATGTGCACTTGGTTACCTGTGCGTGCGCGGTCGCCAGGAGGGCGCCGGCGAGGAGGCTGAGCACTGGCCACATTGTTCACTTGTCAGTCGCAGGTTGTCAGTGAGTAGTTGTCAGTTTGACAGTAGGTGCGCGGGCTGTCAGCGCGACATGGCGGACCGGTCTGTGCGCCGCTCGGAGCAACACTGCGCCGCCACTGCCTCACCAAGTTTACTTTCTGTGAGCGGCCGTGTTCACACCGGACGCTACGGCCATTTGTGCCTTAATAATGTTGTAAATACACACAGGTATCCTCAATATGTCAATTGGTAGGAGAGAGTATCGGGAAATAACAAATAATTTGTTTTTGATTGCTTTTTTGTAGACTGCACAAGAAACGTGACCTGTATTATGAGGTCACGTCGGTCTAAGAGAAGCAACAAAGAAATATAATTATATCAGTCGTTAACTGTCCCGTATGCCTATTTTGTAAACTGGGATGATAGGTGCAAACGTGGATGAACCCTACGTGGTATAATTTGCATTGCTACGAAGTTGCGTAGCGGTAGTGATTTAACCAATTGTTAAAGTAAAGTAAATATAGAGTTTATTAATAGATAGAACAAAGAATAATAGTATACACAAAAAAAAAACCACGCATAATAGTAAAGTTGCTCCAGTGTGGACGCACAGCTGCTACGCAACGTTGCGTCGCGCGTCGGCGGCGGCAGGCGTTACGGCACACGCCCACACCTTCAACACACACACACAGACACACAACGCTGGTATACCACACAGATCCCGCCGATAATACTCCAGCCCAACTTTTTATTTCTTCCTTTCGCATACGAACTCGGGGCAATCAGAAAACCTTGGCTGAACTGAACCACGTTTTATGTATCTCGTAAAAACATAAACTAGCACGTTTCTGAGTGCTAAAAGAAAGAAATGTAGCATTGTTTTCGAGAATTATTGTTATACCGATATTACTGCTACGAACCTACGAAACCAGACGGCGGCGTAGCACACATTAGAATTCAACGCGCTCGCCGACACTTTCGTAGATTTATTTATTTTGCGGTTTATCTTTTATTCGTTTTTAGTAAGTATCTATTAATAATATTACCACTATCGATCTAGTTTTTTTGTGCATAAGATAATAGTAATAAAAGTTTAATATCCTTTAGGGACTCCTCTTAGTTTATATGAATAATGTAACTTGGGAAGGTTAAAGATAACCGCTGAAAGTGAAACGATATTATTACTCATACTGGCAATATTTCCAATTGCTGCGCCGAACCCAAATAAATTGGGATAAAGGCAGGATCGTGATGGTAATTCCCTTATGACCGTTAAGCATCGAATATTCTTTTAAGCAAGGCGATATCTATCAATATTCCCCTTACCCTCCCATACCCTTTCCTTACCTTACTCGGCCCTTAGTGGCCTATTAAACTGGGACCGAGACCCGGAAATCGCACCCTTTAGACGTATATTTACATGTGACTAAAAAGTGATGAATATAAATGTGGATGGATGGAGAGGGAGAGGAAGACCAGCGAAAAGATGGATAGAGTTTGTGAGGAGTAATATAAAGGAAAAAGAAATAAATGATATCGTGACGACTGACAGGGCAGAATGGAAAGAAAATAACGTGTTGTGCCGACCCCAGATGACATGGGATAAGGGTAGAAATGTGATGAGACATATAATATTTCGTATATAAAACACAAAATATCACGTTTTGCATTTCACCAGTTATGCTTAAGTCCCGAGCCTATTGCCAATATCTGGGCATACAGACTTTTTGGCTCCTACCGAGAAATTCCTGATGGAAAAACCGAATGACAATTTGGCTTGCATGGGTATGTTCAGCAAAGTTTAAGACCTCTAGCTACTCGTAGATCAACGAGACCAAAAAGCTATTAAAGCAAAATTGTTTGACACAGAAAATGAACACTGATTGATTTCAACAGAAATAATTATTAATGTGCGTTTATAACTTATTTGCAGTCTGTACAACTAGATTAGTAGTATTCTGTACGCACGCAGTTATATGAGGCCACAAAGCAAATAATACGAGTGTAATGTAAGTTCGAAAATCGCAAATACATAAACATAGGTACTTCTTATTTATATGGTATTATGCTGAAATTACTACGTTTGCCAGTATACTTCCCAAGTTACCAACATAAACTGGGGGCTTAAAGTAGGTTATTTGATATAATCTCTACACTTTATCAGTGAAATGGTAAACACTATTGTTATTTAAATTCAGCATAATAGCGGGCAGGAAATAAACAATAACAGTGGGTTACACATTACGGTCAAGGTTGTAGCGCCATCTAGCGGCGAGTGAAGGTAGCTCCAGAAGGTTCGTGCTTAATTTTTGTGTCAGGTAAAGATGTCGCTAGCATGGCGGGGGCACGTTGCCGCCCAAAATCAATAATACCTCGTGTGGCGTGCGCCGTCCCGCCGATTTTCCTCAGTGTTTCAGGAGGCACCCCTAACGGCCCACATTACATACAGTAACACGCGCAACCAGTGCTCTTTAAGCGGATTCCACGCATCATTGGACTTATCCCAAAAATCTGTAAGTAATCATATAACACCATTTTTATCTAATAAATAATAAAAACATTTAAATGAAAAAATCATCCAGACACATCAATTCATTCATTAATCTCCAGATATGTGCGACTAGATTGGAAGTATTACGACACAGTCAACTTAGAGTCGGTATATAGGACGGGTTTTGACCTCGAAGGGCGGAACTGCCTAAACGAATTAAAACTGTAATTTACGATATATTTAATAATAACAGAAAATTATTTGAACATTTACAGTGAGGTTAACGGTGTCGGAAACATTGAACTACTTGCAAAATGGAAAATCGCATGTAAAATGATTGAATGTTTGAATTAGTTAATTACTTAGTTGATACATTTGAGTATGTATAACAATTAATCAGAACGCTTATTAGTATATGGTAATAAGCGTTTTAATTACTGTTTATAGTATATACAGTCAATGTTCCTCGATAATTGCATATCCAACTGATTGGAAAACCTAACAAGACTATATACATATAATAACGTAGATTTTCATAATCATTAGATAGATTATAATTAAGCTGATTGTGCGTTAACAATACTACGAAATTGATAATACGCGACATAAAATCAAAGAGATACTTTTATATAGGATTATTCTGTAGAAAGAAAATTGCTGTCTATAGAAAATACCCTCAAGAGACGAGAAAATGTTGAATGAACATTTCAATTTCCGGAAAACTCCGAAAGGAGGTTGGATTTCAAGTTTTTCTGAGCTTTCCTATCAATTTATTTTGCGAGCTTTTTACAAAACAACGAAACCGTGATACCGCGCCAACTTTTATTTTAAGAAATTAAATGGGGTTGTTAAAAATAATGGCTAACGTTTTTGGGCAGATATCAGTTTTATTTGCGGTCATGTGCAAAAAGGGATTCATCTAGGAACAAAACTGCATATAACATAGTTATAACCGATGGAGTCGCTAATACCTCAGAGGATTGACGATAGTGTGAGGGAAAGTTATTTACGTTACCTCCAGGGGGGAAAGAAAAACCAATTTTATGCATTACTTCATTCTGTTAGAAGGGTATTCGGACGTGATATTTTATTTCATTCAATTTTACGAACTTTGAAAGGAAAGTAAAAGACGATAGGTATCTTAATCTGCTGTGAGGGCGTTTAACGAAGGGTATATTTTATTTAGCTGAGAAAGATATCGGTCTGCAATTGGCAGCGTTTAGTGGGCAATTACCCAGTGTTCCCAACTAGCTGTTACGTTTTATTCGTTTGAACATATCCCACAGCGGCCACATGAGACATCGCTTTCTTTTATATTGTTAATGACGGCATTAGGAGTACGTTTAACTATCGAACTTGATCGCTTTATTACCATATAAAATGCTTTCGTACGTGCTTTTAATTATTTCCTATTATGTTCAGATTTGTACCGACACAGATTCTGGCAACTCCTGCTACATAATGAATAGCAAAGAGTGGTGCACGCGAACATAACATTACTTACAGCGCTGTATACGGTTTGTATACTGATGTCGGCATGAAATATCGTTACTGAGTAGAGTAACTTCATGTTTTCACGAAGCGCTCGTGTTTTTTGGACTTGAACTGTAGTAGAATAGAGGTACGTTTTACTGTAGTAGCTATTGTTAGCGTGCTAACTTAATGCTGAATCACGTAGCTGCTTGTTTGTAAATGTTCCAGCATTAGGTACCGGCTCCTAGGATCGATTCTTGCGTAACGTTAGCACGTCACGGGTTGGCTGCCCGCCAGCCCCTACCTAACAGCCTCTGTTTGTATACGCGATTATTTGATAGTTTGCGGACACATTTACTTTATCTTTGAATTAAACTTTTTTATTACCTAATGTTTGCCTTTGCCCTGCAGTGGGACACAAATGGCTAATAATAATAATAATTACCTAATGTTTTACACATAAAATAGGAAGCTGTACAAACGTACATACAGTAGTATGAAAATGAGCCTAATAATCATAATAAATTAGGGTTATTTAAAGGGGGCCCAGGCTTTTACGTATTTTTAGAGACCTTTTCCAGGTGAACCTTTTTAACATTTCTGATCCTTTCATGCTGGAGTGCCTTCATTTAAAAATCATTATTAAGGATGGCGTGAACTTTGTGAATGCTAAAGCTGACAGTTTTTTGTTTTATTTTTCCTTATAAAAGTATTTCATTGTTTCTTTTGTTTATTTCCTGCTGTGTTGTGTTTATAAAATAAAACTGATTTTATTCATCCAAATATATCATTTTCGGGGCATTCATTGAGGGCATTTTCTAACTTTCTTCTAAGACGGTATCATGTTCATAACGCATTGCAGGCATTCAGAAATAGTTTGTAGTTTCACATGTCTCATTTTCATGAATTCACTACATATCTGCAAAGTTTCGCAGAGTTTTGAATTACTATCCAGACTCGGAACATCTAGACTATTGTTAGCAGTTATGTGGTTGCTGAACTCAGTGTTTGACATTTACTACCCGACTGCGGCGAAGCCCAAAAGGGGGGTTATGTGTTTGGCGTGTATGTATGTATGTATGTATGTCCGTTTCTTTGTTCCCTCATAACTCCTAAACGGATGAAGGGATTTGAATAAAATATACGTCGTCTGATTCGTCTTGATGGCGCGAGTGTCACTGGCTACATTAAAATTAAAACAAATAAATTTGCTGATTTGGGGGGCCATAACGCGGATTTCAAAAATCATTTTTTTTCCATTACCATCGAATAGGGTTTCAAAATGAAGAGTTTTAAAAGGAGATTCCAAAAATATATGACACTTATATGTTTAAAATAAATGCAAAGTCACAAATCCTATAAACAAACACAAAAGTTTTGGGCTTTTGGGCTTTGCTGCAGTCGGGTAAAAAATCTGCGAAGAATTTTACGCAAACAACGAAAGAACAAACACAAAAGAACTAAAAAGTTGTAAATAAAAAAAAGTAGTTAAAAAACTAAAAAACCCGACTGAAAAAACTGAAAAGCAAAAAACAAGCCCATTTTAAATTAAAAAAAAACTTGGAAGCAGGCGGGGTTTATTTGAATATTCAATTATGAAATGAAAATAGAATGGACCCCGCCTGCTTCCAAGTTTTTTTTTATTTTAAAATGTTGTTCTTGTTTTTTGCTTTTCAGTTTTTTCAGTCAGGTTTTTTTTATTTTATATATGTTGATGATTTGTAGTCAGCGGAAAACTATTGACCATATATATTTTTTATATTTTTAAGTTATTGACATTCCATTAAAAAATCTGTTGTTTATCTAGCGATTAGATAATAACTGTTATGTAGGTGTGCAGTAAATTAAGATCTGCTTATTGTGTATATGCTATGTTATTTCATATCTAAAATGGTTAATGGTATTAATTTAGAAATGGTATTAATATACACAATAATTTATAAACTGTGTATTTTATCGGATGATCCTTCAACCGAAAAAAAACACTAAGGGTTAGAAAATCTTCCCTATTTTATTTAACAAAAGCCTGACTTGAACTTATCACTCGCGCTATTTAACACGATTCATAGAGCTGAAGGGCAATAACGCGCCCCCCGAGGTCGCGGTTGATGTAGCGCCTCCTAAACATGGCCCTAACATTAGCAGCTGCAAACCCCTCGTTTTTTGTTCCTCAGAGACTTTCGACCCTTAAATTTACCGTTTATATTCGAGGAAACACTTTGTTCCTTAGCATAGTAAAACATATCGAGGTTATATTTTAATTCTATGCGCCGCTACGCCCGCCGTAGCATACTGTGAGAACAAAACCTGTAAATTTCCAAACCCAATGTAGGGGAAAGTAGAAACGTCCGAATATAGGTAAGTGAATGGCCCAATAATAGGTTACGGGGTGGGTTGGTTGCGTAACAGGCGTCGAATGGTTGGAGGGATGAACGTTGGCCGCCCGCCAGTACCCCCAACGTGACTGAGCGTAATGACAAAAAACAGAGAGAGCACGAATATTGTGCTAAGAACTTGTGAAACGTTCACTCAAAGCATCCAATTAGTAGTTTCAGTCAGTCAAATGTAACTGAAAACAATTAAATTGTAGACGGGGAAGGTAAACACAAGTTTTGGTATAGTTGAACATCAATTATTATCAATTTTGCGCCTCTAAGTTACATCAATGATAAAGTGACTTTATATATAACTGCCTCGTGTCGCACGCGCGGCTTTTGAGCATGACGTCTTGTGTTCGATTATCAGGTCAGGCAAAGTGTTGTTGGGTTTTTCTCAGTAGTAGCCACAGACACTGGATTTGTGTCCAAATGATGGAAATAGGCTCGGCCCCTATTAAATGGAACTTAAACATAACATTGGCGAAATGTGGGTGTACTATTTTATTAGGTACTCTAAACTAGAAAGTGAAACTCTATTTATACGTTACCATTAAAGCACAATGTTATATTATTGGCTATGATACCATCAAGCTGCGACCCCACCCGACTGACTACATGGCTATTGTCCACGTTATGGATCGTATATCGTGTCAAATGCGAAGAGCGTAGTTGTAATAAACAAAGAAAACTAGCGATTTGTATTCCCCATACAGGGTGACATTAGGCTCCAATAAAAAATGTTATAGCTTCTACAGAGTGTGTACCCGCAATGCCGTCCATTTGCTTCCAGCTTCTAGTTCTCTGCGTATCGTAGATATATTGATCAAGTTTACTTTAAATCTATAGTAAAAAAAATCCTCCGGTCGTTTACAGTATTACTTTTATTGCTACTAATTACTACGTCATCAACCATCATCATCAACAGCTTATTAATGTTCCCACGGCTGGGACACAGGCGTCCTCTCTCTTTGGGAGGGAATGGGCTATAATCTACCACGCGGGCCCTGTGCAGATTGGTAGATGTCACACGTATTCGAGTGTTTAGTTCTCAGCCATGCCGGTTTCCTCACGATGTTTTCCTTCACCGTTTTGAGAGCAGCGGTGATGAAATAAATACACAAAGTAATGTGCCTGCCTGTTCGGTCCGGTTCGAACCCACGATCTACTGTTCGAAGGTCGGGGCCACCACCACTGGGCCACCACTGCTCTGCTCTAAGTCTCATTACTACGTAAATCTATGTGGTATTTTGTAATATTGAATTAGGGATAATTCACCAGCCAACAAATCAAAACATTTCAATCATAGTTCTTTGAAGGCGTGTAATAGCATAATTCAGCCATCGAATTGTGCGTTGTGGAACACGCACGTCATAAACTTTTTCAATTAAATACACAGTACGGATTTTGCAGAGCGCCTATCGGATCACTTCGTCCACCACCGTTACTATCAAATCTGTACATGTTGGCTGTGTGGAGTGTTGATAACAACATAAACTTTAATTACCTTTTTCGTGTAACTAACACGCACGCCGCAAAGGGATGGTTTAATCCGCGGCAGAATACGCAAAACATTAGATATGTTAAACTTGGAGATAACGGTTGACATTTCGGCCCTCAGCGAAGCCCAACGAATAAATTATTCCACGAGTAACATTACCCAAGTTCATGACAGAAATACAAATTGGGGGACATGCTAATATCTTGTACAACAATGATAGCACATTTTTGTGTTTAACTTTCGGTATTTCTTACCTTCTAGAGTAGAGATGTCGCCTGACTAAAAAATATATATTCTGTTTAGTTCGTCAGTTAGATTATCGAAAAATATTGGATACCTGTTTTTTGTTATATCAAATTAACATAAATTGACGAAGATAAAAAGCGTCAAAAATCATGAGTGGGGTCTTATGAAGGTAAAAAGTAGAAAAAAATATGTGCCCATAATTTTGTGGAAATCTAACTGACGGACTAATTATATTTACTTGTCGTCTACTCTATTACCTTGTCTGAATTTTTGTACATAGAGTTAATAAGTGTTATTACTCACCTTTTATAAGTAATGAAACTTACACATAAGTAATTATTCCTTTGAGAGGTAAGTAATTACACTGACTTATTCAGTTTGTATGTCATGTCAGTATTCATTCTGACTTTCAGGAATTCGAAACCTGAAACAGTAAATTGTTAAATTGTGGTAAAATATTTTATCTCTAATAACCTGACTTATAATAATACGAATTCGTGAGGTGTTCTTCCCGAATGTCGTTTCTTAACGTTTTTATTATTTTCTGTCTAAAGCCGAGAAAATGTAAGAATAACAACGATAAGAGAGTAAAATAAAAGATAGACTGTCTTTGTAGATAAAGTAAAAAGCTAAGGTAGTATGTTTTTCCGTTCGTACTGTTTCAGGTTACTGTTTAATGAGAACATTTTCCTCCGTTTATCTTTTGTATTCCTTAGATATGTTGTTTGGTTTTCTTTTAGGTATCTTTTAACCTGCATGCCTATTAGTATGTCAGCCCGTGACCACAACCAGTAGTCGTATTCTAGCTAATATTTCTTTACAATGAACTTTGTGCAATGGTAAAGATGTTTGATGGGGATCTAAATGAAGAAAGCTGCTGTATATTTTGTTACCTTTAACCATACTCTTGAGATGAAGAACAAATCCTTACGTAAGGGTAAAAATACCCTTGTCAAACCCTTTTCTCCAGTCATTACGATATTTTTTTGTTTCGGAACGTTCCTGGGAACCTTCTACTTACGGGGGTCAAACTACATGGGGGTCAAAGTTCCAACTTTCTCACAAGTCTTTTTTTAATGACAAGTTGTCAATGTTATAATTTATTTTTGAATACCTCCTTGACCCCTGTACTATGCAATGCTTACATCAGCACAATGTTTTGAGTTACTTAATTTGATGTGCTGCACTTTTATTACTTACTTGGTTGACAGCTTCGTGATGGTTCTGACTAAGGTGTTTCAACCTACCTTCTTTATACCTCCGAACGAATGAAATCCTCTGAATAGTGGAAAGGAACAAAGAGCGGTTTCAATAACTCAATATAAAGTGATCAGAGAATGGAGCCCCTTAAACTAAACTAAAAAAGTAATGTAATACGTGATCCATTTGAAATGTTTCCAATTGTTTTGTCGGCAGGTAGATCCTCCTCCACCTCACGCTCAGCTGTTCACCTACGCGCTTATTCCATTAACACAGCTGACATCCGCGACACTTGCTTGTAGATATACCGAGGTAAGTTTATGTACATATTTACCTTGTATCGTACCTACGCAGACCGAAATCTCTCTTGTATAAAAGAATAAGTCGCGTAAACATCTATGTAGGGAGATCTAAAGTGATCTTTTTGCAAAGGAGGGTTAGGTTGTATTTGCTGTTTCACCGGTAAAGGAAATCGGCTTTACGCTTCGGTTTACATTTACCCCAAGCTTGTTCCTACCGCTATTCGGGATCTGTTTTCGTTAATCGTGTTTTCGTAGATCAAGTATTCTGGGTTTATAGTAAATCTGGTTACGGTATTTACTTAGAAGCGTGTGCTACTATCCTCCTTACAAATGTGTTTGTTATAAATTGTTAAATCGCGGACTCTGCCACTTATTCCTGCTCTACCTATAGTGCGTTTACCGTTTGGTGTAATAACGCCGAGCTTTTACGAACAACAATATTGTAATAAAAATGTAAAGCCTTGAATTTTTAATAAAAAGTTTATCACTTTTACGAACATTGCCTTTATTATAAATTAAATCTGAGCTTATTCATCTGGAACATAAAATAAAATGGCTGGTCATTTCATTCAGCATAACAACCTGCAAACTTCACGTCGGCTGCATGCTAGGGGCGTGTGAGTAAAAAGGGGTAGAGTAGCACCTACTTAAGTCCCACTCGTCTCCTTTGTACCACTTGTGTGTTTTTGTGATGCTAAAGAGTAAAGACTCTTAGAGCATTTACATGATACTTAGCTTCTCTTGAAACAAACAGACGCGGAGTTAAAACGAACAGAGTGGAGAAACATTTGAAGGAGGCATAAGACATTTTTCCATGTTTTGTCGCAGTTGTACTTTGCAAAATAGTAATTTGGAGCATTATCTGAATTTTTCTTAGTTCCTAAGGAGAGATAAAGCTTACACGTGAGTTACCGCGGCCAACAGTACTATGTGAATGGTCTCAAATACCTTATTAGCAATAATGTGCGACCAGCTAAACTTCAGTTAATTGTAGTAATAATGTATAGCGCGGAACATTCGTAATCTATGCAGTAATAGCAGAGGTTATAAACTAGTATAATGTGTTCCATTACAGTGACAAATATCCTCCATTGCAGGAATGCAGGCGTATTCAAATTCCTTTGCTGAAACCAACAGGAATATGCAGTGAAACTTGCAGTTCATAGAATTCTGGAAATAAGAATTGTTTTAAGACATTCTTTGGTTTTTCCTGACGTTAACATTTTCAAACAACGAACGCTTTTTAATGACTTTCCAAATGTGCGTGTACTATAAGCACATCTGCCTTGCCCATTGGGAAAATTAAGGCATGATGTTGTGAGTACGAGAATATTTTCATGTTAAAATCTAAAATAGTATTCCCTTGTCCCAGTTCGACGCTTCACAAGTAACACTAGCTCGGGTAAAAAGGTGATTGGGATTTTTCGATGGGACTCTGAATTGCCATTGTCACAGGCCGGAATTGCGGCATGTACATTCTGTGATAAAACTACGGTATATATGTAGCTCCCAACACATTTGAACTACGAGAAAACATCTCTACGTTCTTTTTTACAGGATTGCCTTCATAAATTCTTTGACCTACTTTGTGATACTTTTGCAGTGTTATTAATGGCTTGGTTTTTCTGCAAGGAGGCGGCAAAATAGACCGTTCGGGGTGCCCTGGGATCTGTGGCCCGCAGGCCGCGACCACATCAACCCTGTCTTTCTCAAGTTTTCGAACCTCCTTCACCAGCAATGTTAATTACCTGAAACGAAGGTATGTTCTTAGTTCGCATGTTATTTGTCCCCTATCTAATCTTCTGTCTCGATGGAATGCATGATTGATCTTAGTACTTTATGCTTTTACAGTTTTTCAGTTACCCCGTGATGAATGATATAAGTGTACCCTTTTGTGAAACAGGTGTCAGATTTTTATGATTTATCCAGTAATAGTAACGAGCTATTTTGGTATCTGGGGAGCCACCATTAAAATGGCTTAAATAACTGGAATTTGTAGTCATTTATATCTAGTCTACGTACTTTCTACTGGCGTTCTTTTCACTAGCGTAGACTGTAGATAGATAGTTTACTTTGTTAACACAATTTGGGAAAAATCACATTTTTATATGAAGCTCAGTTTTATAATTTAAGGATAAAGCAAAATTTATGACACCGTAAAAAGCCAGAACCGCTTCACCGCGCTGCTTCCACCCCCGTCGGCACTCGACCCGCTCCCCTCCCCCCTCGCCGCTCGCTCCCCATCCCCCCGGCTCCGGTCCACTCTACATGCCGTGTAGCACCACTCATCAGCCTCGACTGTGATTGTATGTGACCATATCACTGCTGCTACTTGTTGGGACCCTTGCCCTATAACAAATAACAGTTCTGAATTACCTGCATTCAGTGCATGGCGCTTCCTCTCGATGTCATTGTCGTGATTCGATGTTGCTGCTTAACAAGAACCATTGTTACAGCTGGGATATTCTTTATTTTTCTAAACAGTTATGTTCGTTCCGATTAAATGAGATAACGAATAAGATCGAAAGCTTCTCAGTTGTCAGCACTGTAGGAGCAAATTCTGATTATGTTAGCTTTAATGGCAGTGTTCACGCTGGCTGGCAAGTTGTTAAGGTTAGGTGACCATGAGTGGCTACATTGTGTGTGTCGGTTTTGTCCTTCCTCTGCGTGTCCCTGTGTGTTGGCGCGGCGTGGCGGTGGCGTGGGGCGAGTAGTTCAGCGGAGGCGTTGCGCAGATTCAGCTCGGGAGACCTGCAGTCCGAGTGCGATGAGGGCGAGGTGGACCCCTACACCGGTCGCCCGGCCACCACCAGCCAGCCGAAGCCGCAGAATCAAAGGCCGACCTCCCAGGGTAAGACCAATAACTTACACAAAGATTAATAACAAGAAACAGTTTGTTTACTTAGGCTTCTCTTGTTTAATGCAACTTTTAATTTGGATTACGGATTACCTAAAATTTTGATTAGGATAAGAATTACAAACTTGGAATCCGTGCATGAGTAAGACTTTAATATGAAACTAGCTGATGCCAGCGACTTCGTTCCCAATGAACTTTGATGGGTGACTAATAAAATGTTTGGGGTGGACAACCCTTATCACTTAGGAGTATAAAAAATAGATAGTAGCCGATTCTCAGACCTACTGAATATGCATATAAAAGTCGGTCAATCCGTTTCGGAGGAGTATGGTAACTACATTCTAGCACGAGAATTTTATGTATATAGAGATTTCAGATTATTTTAATTTCACATTACTTTAATTTCACATATTCTAAGTATTGTTTATTTTAATATAGCCACCGGGGGCAGCATCACCAGCGTGTCGGGTCCTCCGCCGGCGCCGTCGGCTTCCGTAGCGGCCGCAGCGAACAGCGGAGGAGACCTGTCGCTAAACCTGCGGGGAGGATCGCGTGGTACTTCCGCGCCTTCCTCCCCCGCCAAGTCCCGCGAGTCGCTCCTCCAACGAGTACAATCCCTCACCGGCGCGGCAAGAGATCAAGGCGCCAATTTATTAGGTAACGTTTGTTTACAGACATCCCTAGAGGGCCCGCTTTTACACTCGACTAGCTCGAATTCCGGGATTTATCTTCATAACATATGCCTTCGGGAAAAAAGGCTGAATTTCGGCAATTTTGTAGCGACATTGCCTACAAAATTGTTTTAAGCTTTTCGGAAGAGCTTTTACAGTATCACGAAATTGCAATAACACTACGAATGTTCCTGCTCTTTTGTACAAGAAACGTGGTTGATTGACCTTTTAACGAATCGGTTGGAAGAGCTACGTTGGTCAGTAGCCCATCAAACAGTGGTTTCTTAGGGAGCGTGACGTCAGTGGCGTCCGTAGGTCGCGGTTACAACCGGGACCGATGTGTTACGCTGCTGGTGGTGGATGACCAGAACACCGACTGGTCCAAGTACTTCCGCGGACGTCGCCTACCCGGCGAGTGGGACATCCGCGTCGAACAAGCCGAGTTTAGGGTGAGTAAATACAATGTACGTATTATTGAAAGGTGTGACTGAAATAATTCAAAACCTGAAACATGTTAATTCATAATCGGATGAAGTATGAACCAACCAACTAGATTGTGCTTTTTACATCATTAAGTTCGGTTGTTTAATGCTTTCAAAGTTAAATGTTACTTTTGTAGGTTTTCGATTATGATGTTGATTTGCACGATCATTACAGATATTTATTAAATTAATGATAGTATACATAATTACTTTCCCAATCAATTTATTGGTTAGGTTAGTTTAGTTATCTGAGGTTTTGAGTTATTTCAATTACACCTCGATTACATATTATGATACGAATTACATATTATACTCGGCGAATATGTCTGTTAACCTCATTTTATTTCTCTGCATCCACTTTTGTCATCCGCAGCCTCCATTCAGAACTATTGATTGGCTGCCGGCGCCAGATGGTTGCCTCGTACGTATTTGGGGGTTATTGAACTATGGAAGGGTTCTACAACTGCTAAAATTAATTGGATTATAAGCACGAGACCTTTTTGATGGCCAATTAATTTATTTGAACGTCGTGACAGTGCTATGTAAAATAACAAATCAAGAACGAATTTAATTAATTAGTTAGATAACATTTTACCGGGGCAAAAAAGTGTACAATTTATTAAAAAAAACAACCCGAAATAATAGTGATAGCAACGACGCGCTCATAACATGCCAATCAATTATGTACCCTCGCCTCAAAATAGGTGTTCTAGAACAAACTATTGTAATATTCAGAGCTCACTGTCCATGTGCCCGTGTGCCCGTGTGCCCGTGTCAACGTCACCGTATGCTTAGCTTAACTCGGCTTATTAATTATTACAACCATTTAACCTTACCCTCGTAAACTCATGAAATCTTTCTTAATACCGTCTTTATTAGACACCTGTATTACAAACAGGCCTTCATATTCTACGTAGGTGCATATGTTCCATCCTACTCAGTGAAAAACTGCAGCTTTTGTAGAATTGGTTGCACATTTGGCAATTTTAATAACGTCGTGAAGGTTCTTAAAACATACCATTTTCTTGTCGATCGATTGCAACTCCTATGGTAAGTTACATGTTGAAAATGATATTATAAAGGCTTAACTATAGCTACATAGATTATGTTAAGATCAAACCAGTTTCCAAATTGGATCCACGAGACTGCTTACATAAAGTATTGAGAAAAGCTTTTATACAGTCTTCAAGATACTTCACAAAGTAATTCTTAAAGGATATAACAGGGTCAACAGGTTTAGGGATGAAGTTTGGATGTAAAAGTTAAAGGGGATCAAATGAACCCGTTCTTTTATTAAACAAGTAGGTATAGTAATTCGTTTTATAACTTGTTTCGTTTGCCCCGACAGGAGTTGACTGTGACGGCCAATGCTGACGGCGCAAACGTATCTATGGCAGTTTATCGCAGCGGCACCAAAGTTACTCGGTGCTTCAAGTAAGTAGTTCACTCAGTTTCATAGTACTCGTAACAAGTAATTTCTCGCCACATTCTGTGTAGAAACGAGTCTTCGCAAAGTTACCTACCTAATTAAGAGAAGCACTAAGCTAATTTTAAATTCTAAGAGAAATACATTTTTCAGAGAGATTAGTGGAAGAAATATTGTGAGTGTTTTTAAAGTTCTAATGGTGAGTTAATAATTAGATTTATTATTTAGTAGTTGTGAAGGTATTACAAGTTTGTCGATGAGATAATCCGCGCTAAGCAAACATATTGACCAAATCCTATTTATAGATAAAACTGTGGTGACTCAAACTGTATGTAAAATGTAAATGGAAGTTCGTAACAACTTTTTTGTTTGCGTTGTCTTAGTATGATTGAGGTGTGGGCGCTTTATGATTTACATAATAATAGACACAACCTATAACTAAGTTTGTTCAAAAACTGTGTAAACTACTTCCTCCAGCGACTAGGAAAAACATTTGTACTTACAATATTGTTTCCATTGTAAGTTGGTGCTATGTAGAAACTTGGTTATGTCTATGTTAACATAACCATGTTGTTCGCAGAGACGATGAAAATAATTTAATTAAATTCGATTTGTTTGTAATGTTTCTTTCGTTACGTTTCTGTTTGCTTCAAAATTGATAAATAATCAAGGCAACTGTGCTTCTGTTAGGCCGGACTTCGTGTTGGTGAGGCAGAACGTCCGTGACGCGGGTTCCGACCACCGCGCCTTACTCCTGGGCCTCAAGTTCGGAGGAGTGCCCTCCATCAACAGCCTCAACTCAATCTACCACTTCCAGGTAATTTAACAACGGCCTACGTATATTCAGACATTTTTCTTTTGTGATATAAATGGGCCCATTTCTATTATAAATCGTGTTTGTTTAGGACCGGCCTTGGGTGTTCGGTCATCTGCTCCAGTTACAACGACGTCTCGGGAGGGAGAATTTCCCTCTAATCGAGCAGACCTACTATCATAACCACACCGATATGGTAAGTGAGATATTTAGGGAATCGTCGGGAAGCCAGGATATGGTGATCGCAATAAAACAACTTGATACCTTTGCAGCTGTATTCCGACTAGCGCTGGGCTACATAAAACGATCGTATGATTTAACGCTACCCACATCTATGTGATATTAAGTAACGACAATTAGTAGGTTATACCCACATACATCACACCTCACCGCTTAATCTTATGCCACACTTATATACTAACAACATCTTAATATCTAAGTACTTACTCACTAACAAGGCAATTAAACAATATTAACCTTTTAAACATTAAATCTAGTAACTGGTTTACGAGTTCGTCGGGAGCGATCCGGCGGTGGTGACAATGACGATGGATGCTCAGACCTGGCTATACCCGGTTGTCCATGTCCTTCCTGAACCTGATCTTTCCCACCCTCACGTAACTGGTCAGACGGTGACCTGCTTGCATCCATCGTCACCTCTGGTGTCGGGACTGCATCCTCAACTGGTTCCTGTACTGGAATAGGTGTAGCCGTATCTAAGGTTGCACTGTCAGAACACGCAAAGTCAGATAATCGTGATCTACGTTTTATGTGATCTACATGTTTTCTTGTGAGTCGACCGTCCCCGCTATCCACCAGATACTCGCGTGTGCCTGCCCTAGCCTCAATGACACCTTTCAACCACTTATCCCCCTTAGCATAGTTCCTTGTCCACACTGTATCGTGCGGCGCCAGCTCACGTATTACCCCACCGGTGCTTTCCACCTGTCGCTGTTGCGCTGCTCGTACCCGATCGACTAGTGCGCGGTCCCCGCGCAACAAATCTAAGCGTGTCCGTAATGCGCGTCGTTGTAATAACATCGCAGGAGTTTCACCTGTCGTGCACTGTATCGTGTTTCTATGGTTAAGTAGAAACGTTTGTAGGGCTGCATCGATGTCTTTGTTATCTCTGTACGCTTTTTTTATAGCTAATTTGCACAATCTTACCGAGTTTTCGGCGGCACCGTTAGAAGATGGGTGATATGCCGGTGAGAAAAGTTGACGTATACCGTTATTTTTAAGGAAATTACTAAATTCCGTACTCGTAAATGGAGGCCCCTGATCGGATACCAATTCTACCGGAAGACCGAATCTTGAAAATGTCCCCCGTAAAATCTTTATCACCTGTGTAGCATTTGTACGTGGCATTTCAAAAACTTCCAGCCACTTCGTACTTGAGTCAATTAAAATCATAAAGGTATTGCCTCGAAATGGCCCTAGGAAGTCTACGTGTAGCCTACTCCAAGGCTGGGTCGAGTAGGGCCAGGGTTGAGGCTGTGCTCGCGGTGGAGCAGGGCCCTCTATTGCACACGTCTCACAACTTTGACATAGCTCCTCAATATCCCTATCTATGTTTGGCCACCATACATAACTTCGTGCTAAACATTTGGTTTTAACGATTCCCATGTGACTCGTATGTAGTTGCTTGAGTATAAACTTTCGCAACGTTGCGGGTAGTATTATTCGATAACCCCACATTAAACAGCCACCCTCAATATATAATTCATTTCGTCTCACAAAATATGGCTTAATTTGTTCATCCGGACACGACAAGGGCCAACCTGACTGCACATACAAAAGGACCCGACTCATTAGAGTATCTTTTGCCGTTTGTTTCCTAACCTCACTATTCGTTATTGGTAAGAAGTCCTCTACAAAGTTTAAATAGGTAATTTCGGCACTCGTATTTATTTGTTTTCCCTGCGGCAGCCTCGACAAGGCATCAGCACAATTTTTCTTTGATGAAACATACTCGATATCGTAATTATAACCGGACAATAATATCGCCCAACGCTGCAACCGAGAAGCCGCCATTATCGGTATACCTACTTTATCCCCAAAAATATATGTTAACGGTTTGTGATCCGTCCTAAGTAAAAACTTTCGGCCGTACAAATACTGATGGTATTTTCTTATACCAAAAACAATAGCGAGTGCCTCCCGATCTATTTGCGAATACGCCCGCTCCGCTGCGTTGAGCGAACGCGACGCATATGCTATTGGTCGCTCACCTTCCTCTGTAATGTGCGATATCACCGCGCCGACGCCCACACCGCTTGCATCCGCCGTCAGCACCAGCGGTAGATTTGGTGAGTAATGCATCAGCACTTCACTGGAAGCTAATAGATGCTTAACCCTGCCGAATGCTTCTTCGCACTTACTACACCAGTTAAATGTTACATCAGCTCTTAGTAGTTTGTATAATGGTGAGAGAATAGTACTGACGTTCTTAATAAATTTCGCATAATACATCGTCATTCCAATAAATGATCTCAACTCCGACACATTCGTGGGGGACGGTGTTTCCACTATTGCCTTTATTTTATCGGCACATGTATGTACCCCGTCTTTACTAATAACATAACCTAAATAACTTACGGATTCAGCAAAGAAAGCGCATTTCTCTTTTTTTACTTTTAGACCGTACAATTGTAACCGCTCAAAAACTTTGTGCAAATTATTTATATGGTCCCTAGTGTTAGGCCCCGTGATTATTATATCATCCAAAAATACCCCAACGTTGGGCAAATCGGCGAATAATTGTTCGAGATGCTTTTGAAAAATACCTGGGCTAGACGACAAACCGTATACCAGCCTATTAAACATAAACATACCCTTGTGAGTATTAATAACCGTATATTCTTTGGATTGGTCCAATTCGAACTGTGCGTAGGCTTGCGATAAGTCGATTTTACTGAATCGTTTACCCCCATCTAAACGTGTTAATAAATCTTCGACGCGCGGTAAAGGATAACGGTCGACTTCTAACACTTTATTTAATGTTAATTTGTAATCAGCACATATTCTGACAGTACCGTCCTTTTTTACTACGGGAACAATAGGCGTGGCCCAGTCCGAGCGGTCCACAGGTGTGAGGATGCCGTCCCGCACCAGCTGCTCGAGCGCGCGCTCCACCGGCTCGCGCAGCGCGTACGCCAGCGGGCGCGCGCGCATGTACACAGGTCGCGCACCCGGGCGCACGTGAATGCTCACCGCACCACCGGTGAATCGGCCCAGACCGTCCTCGAATACTTTACAATATCTGGAACTGAAATCAGATGCATTAAATTCCTCGTTTCTTAAAGTATTTACCCTTACACTAGTACATCCTACTTCCGGCAATTTGATTTTTAATTCAGCCATCCACTGTCGACCGAGTAATACTGTTTTCCCATTTTGGATAACATACAAATCTAAAAATTTTCGCTCATTTTCATACTCAACTGGGGGTTTAATTACACCTACTGGACTCACTTGCTCCCCAGTATAGTATCTCAAAGCTAGTTTACATCCTTTGATCTTTAAATCACTGAATAACTTCTTATACATGTCATAGTTAATACAAGAAACGGCACTTCCCGTATCGCATTCCATATCAATATACCGACCATTTACATTTAATTTTAGATATACAGGTGGGTATTGCCCTATTGATAAGTGATTTATATTAACAATGGTTACCTCGTCACTGTCCTCGCCGTCCGATAATATTTCTACATCACGCACATGGTGGTGTTCCACTCCCAGTGGGCACATACGCTGGAGATGTCCTTGCTTGTTGCAAACACGACATACGTATCGCGTAAACTTACACCACGCCGTATCATGTGACTTGCCACATGCACTGCACTGCTGCTGTTGCCGAACACGCTCCGCGGGCGCGGGCGCTGGCGATGCCACCTTCGCCGCACGCGAGCCGCGCCAGCCGGCGCGCCGTTGCTCGCTCTGCGCAACAGGTTGGTTCTCGCCCCGCACAACTATCGCCCTGCGACCGGCGGCGGTGGCGGTGTTTTGCCTCGTTGACGTCACTGCTAAGCACTCCACCGCTGTGTCGGTCTTTTCCGTCACTCTTGAGTGACCTACAACGGCCGCCGCATTTTTCTCAGCCGCTTCCATGCTAACGGCCATACTGTAGGCTTTTGCGTAGTCCAGCTTGTCTTCAGCGAATAAACGCTGACGTATCACCTCACTGCTGATTCCACAAACGAACTGATCCCTTATACTTTCTTCGAGCCACACACCCAACTCGCACGTTTTCGACAGCTTCTTCAAAGCTGCTAGATAATCCGCGATGGTTTCGCCCTCCTTTTGTTTTCGTTGCCGAAATTTATAACGTTCGGCAAGAATGCTCGGCTTTGGCTTTAAATGTTTTTCCACGATGGCCGTTAGTTGTTCAAACGTTTTTGTGTTTGGTTTGTGCGGTGTGCATAAATTCACTAATAGTTCGTAACTTTCGGCTCCCATTACTGTAATCAATGTCGCTACACGTAATTCACTTTTGATATCGTTCAGCAACCTTTCGTCCGTTTAGATTTCCTACACACCTGCTCTACAAAGCATGTAATGTGCTCACAGTACGGCAACTGGAGGCCTACTATGAACTATTATTGCGATTCAATTGACGACCTAAAATAAACTGCTTTGCTATTTCATACCACGACGTCATTATAGCTATCCAGTTTAGGTTGACGCCAAATCAAGTCGGCAATTGAATCGCAAACTGTTTTTGTTCGTTCATTTTTCGTACCATGAGGTGACATTTCAACCTAAATTGGATAGCTTATCTGTCAAAGTAAGCGATCCAAAAAAAGTTGCTACTTGCTTGGCGTAAAGTGAATCGTTTTGTTAATAACTTTAAAAAAATAGTGAAAATATACGTAATTCAAGGTATTTCAGTTGAATATTTAGTGTTCCATAAGTGTCAATGTAAAAAAATGATTTCTAGAGCTATTTTTATTGTAGATGTCTGACGAATTAGTCGTTTTTGAATTCATGGAAAATGATAATGAAATAAACACAACACGGCGACAAAAAAGACGTATAACACGGGAACAATCGGACCCCTTTTATTTGGAAGATGCAGAATTTATAAAACGATATCGGTTGTCTAAACAATTGGTATTAGAACTGTGTGATGAGCTGAGGCCAATGTTGAAAAATCCATCAAAATCAACTGATTTATCAGTAGAAACAAAGGTAGAAGTCAAATTATTCACAAAACAAAAACATTTTATGGCACATTAAAATAAGTTATCTGGATACATGCACTTAATATCCATATTAACAGTATTAAAAACATAAGTGAATTTTAAAAATGACTAAGATGACCCACTGGCCAAATGAACACATAAATTATTAAGTAAGTAGTTAGAGTTACACTAATTAGTATCATTTTTTTAGGTTTTAACTACACTGTCGTTCTATGCGACAGGGTCATATCAGAGACCCATCGGAGACAGCAGTGCTCACTCTATAGCTCAGCAAACAGTTTCCTCTGTAATAGCTATGGCTTTATTCTGGTTTAAAAATTCCCAAAGCTGCTCAAGTTGACTGTAAGTCACTCTTCGACGCGATACATCACTGTAAAAAAAAGCACTTAAAATACTTTGGTACTTAAGTTAGGTAAGCGTTTGAGATAAAGAAGCTTGTAAGTTTATAAAAATATAAAATTACTACACAAACTCCACAAGAATACTTACGCCATTATTCGTATTACAAATTATTTTACCAAAGTAAAACGTTAAAAACACTTTTAAATACTAATAATAACACCCAATGTTCTTTCAAAAAAGTTCGAGATATTTAAACTTTCAAAACAAATCGCAACAACAACAAACGCCTCCTGTCAAATCAAACTGAGTGAAGGTGCGTTCTAAACTCGTCATAATCAATTTATTTTTACGACAACACTAAGCAAACTTTTCATATATATAAATTACTATTATTTAATGAGTACTAAAAAGGGCTTAATGGTATATAATTTAACGCTAAAAAGCGCAATTTCGAAATGTATTTGTTATAATTTTTACACAAAAAAACCGCTAAAATCATATTAACTAGGTTTCGAAACGCAACGCATATGGTTCGAGTAAAAGAGACAGACTTATGCAACGACTGTAAAGCGTCATCTCTTTCTCACACCGCGAACCACAGATAAATTTCGTTCGTTCATTCCTCCTTATGCGATTCAAACGCCAGTTAGATTATGGCACTTCATGGTACGAATCTTAGCGATTCAGTTTAGGTTCCTAAATTGGATTGCATCGGAATTGAATGGCTAACTAAAAGTTGATGGTAGGCCTACAGAAAGTAGTTTTCTAAACGTTCCACGTACAAGTTCCAGTCATCCGATTGGACTTTGAACTCACTGATTCGACCAATTGACATTTTTACGGATTTCTTTATTATTATTTTATATTTTTAGTTTTCACCAACACTCTGTACACGTAGAATTCTTGTATATCCTCGTCGCCACTGAGATATTTAGGGAATCGTCGGGAAGCCAGGATATGGTGATCGCAATAAAACAACTTGATACCTTTGCAGCTGTATTCCGACTAGCGCTGGGCTACATAAAACGATCGTATGATTTAACGCTACCCACATCTATGTGATATTAAGTAACGACAATTAGTAGGTTATACCCACATACATCACAGTAAGTACATAGATTTATGTACCTGAAGTATTGTTAACAAGTACAATACCAGTTTTTGTACATAAATACTAGTATGTATCTAGATGTTACGTTATGAATGGAAATTACCCATAAAAAACGTGATGTCATTTCAGTTTTGTATTTGATGCAAGTTGTCCGACAATGTCGTTTATGACTGAGAATAATGTAGGAGATATGCCACAGCGGCGCAACTTTGCTGTTCAATTTATATTAGGCATCGGGCACGGTTCGAACAAAGTCCCCAGGCGAAACGCTCAAGCTAATATAAAAACTCCATAAGCAATTCGTTTAAATTTCTTTATTTTAACCTATATATCACTATAATTAGTTAATTTACAATCATTAACTTAAAAATAAATAATACAAAAATAACGTTACAACTATTTCTGTCTAGGAAGACAAAACAACAATTTAGAAGCGTCCAAAAGAAAAATCACAAGAGTAACAATTTTCGAAGACTTGCAACCAATAAATTCGTCACATTGCCAAAAGAGCTAATTTAACATCAAAGTTCATACACACAACATCCAACTAAATAACTTTAGGTCGAGAATGGATCAAGTGTTACATTAATGTTTGGTTTAGTATCAGCTGCTGTGATAGCGTACGATTAGTAATGAGTGTGAATGAATTTGTAATTTTTCACGAGGACGTCGTAATGAGATGTTCAAAAGGTACATTTTAGAGTGAACTTGTGCATCGTAGTGGTGAATCAAGACATGGTGCTGTTGAAGCGCGTAGCTTGCAGGCACCTCGTGAGAGCGGGAGCCC
The DNA here is from genome assembly GCA_932274075.1 of Diarsia rubi. Taxonomy (NCBI): domain Eukaryota; kingdom Metazoa; phylum Arthropoda; class Insecta; order Lepidoptera; family Noctuidae; genus Diarsia; species Diarsia rubi. The sequence continues at coordinate 12,262,200 of OW026418.1, read as the reverse complement.
TGAAACATAAACATTAGTGTTGAGTGACATTAGCAACACCCGGCGGCAGTGGAACATCAAACGCTCGCCTGTTTACGACTGTAACTCGTTCCCCATATTATAAACGAACAATGACAACGTAGGTGTTTATTCGATTTTAATATTGTTTGGAATGAGAAATCTAACTGCTTTACATTACGGAATTTCTGGAGTGTTTATAAAATAGCTCTGAATTGAGACCATAAAATCGTTCATTGTGTGAGTAATCGGGTTTGGCACACGGAGTGCGAATTAGTAACGTGCTTCAAGGTTGCCTATGAAATTTATTGTTTACGATTCGTTTACTGTACTAATTGGAGAGTTGTAGGTATTATGTGGGATTATTACTGTTTCCCTGTGCTACTTAGGTACCTATGTTGGGCAAAACATATGAGTGTTTGGTCTGTTTGTGTATCCGTGTATGCTGTCACATACAGACTCCTAACATAAAAGACTTGCCGGAGTATTCCACCGCTTTCTATTGTTGTTTGTTATTATCATATTCTCGACATCGATATCAGATTGCCTTCATTTTGCGTCCTGTTGTTCATATCAAAAACTCATTTTATATTTACCTAGACCAGCGGCACCGGTGTTCACGGTCGTGTGTACAGATGCCGTGTCGCTCGTAGCACTCGTTGTAGCCCGTCACGCAGGTGTTCGGTGACTTGGTCCGCCGTCGGTTCATGTGGACCTGATATCACAATCACATTAATCTCCACATACTACACATCCATCATCTTCATATCTCGTAGTCCGATAACGAAACAAAAGTCTACCTAAGTGCTACGCCGAAAACTCGTAGCGTTTTTCGTAGCAAGCTAACCTCATTAAAACAGATACTGCCTAGCTATCAACATTTTGCGCAGATCGATTGCCGTCTGACCTCCGTAATCCTTAGAAGGGAATATCGAATATTATAAATCCACTTTATATATTTTATTACAGAGTTTATGTAACCGACATTAACAAGTTATACAGCTGACCTAAGTGACCGTGAAATATCAATATGCAGTAGGCATAGTAACACGCCTTGCGCAGAAAAATATTCATCCGTTCTACTCATGAATAATGTGTGTCGGAAAACGAGCTGAGAAGAAAATAAGGAAATTGGCCCATTGGCAAACGGAAAAACGAATATTTCTGAATTTATTCGGCGCTGTTATTGATTTGTCTGCAATCTGCTACAAACTACACTTTCTTGGGGTTGCTTCCAGTTTTAAACTTGAAACAACTTTTAATAGTTCGGTTAGCAAGTAGTTATGCAAACTGAAACTTTGTAAAGCTTCCGTGCTTTTCAGTTTACCAGGCATCTTTCGTTGCAAAACAATTTATAGTTTATTAAAAGTTCTTCAGCTGTGAAGTTATGAGTCCCTCGAAAATTCTTTCTTTGTGTGTTTTTATTTTTCTTTTATTGCCAAGCAACAATTATTGTTTACGCTGTAAATATTTAAAGTGAATATTTCTCATAACCTAAAGTTAGTGTAACAATTAATTACAGGTTAGCATGGCCGGTGCTAACCTGTAATTACACAACATAAACACATTAGGTGTACCACAAGCACTGAGCTATAAAATTAATATCTAATAAACTAAAATTAACAAGTTAACATTACGTAATGGAAAATAAAACTAATGATTCTAAAATTATGTGCTTTCAATTTGTTCTTATATGTATGTGTAGTGGAGTTAAATAAAAGACAACTTACTTTGCAAGTGCAACCCTGTTTGTAGAGGAGACGGAATCCTTTCCTCTGACGAGGAGTGACGTCACGCCATTTGCTGACGAAACCACACAAATGCACGTGAGCTTCCAAATGGACTACTCGACCTGAAACATGAAAAGGGGAAATTATGATACATTTGTAGTTTGTACCTCTTTGTGTAGGTGCGGTAATAACCCGTCAACAACGCGTCCTCATAAATCTTCCGCGTTGACGGTAGACGACTCGTAACGAAATAATAAATTAACTTTCTTTATTCTAGAACAACGTACCTCGAAGTTTGCCCAGTACGGCTAGCATGGCCGGAGAGATTTTATCCACGGGGAGAGGACAAAATACTATTCCTCTCTGTCAATTTTGTCCACCCTCCGAGCATGGCGACATGGGTGGATAAACTATTCACGGTGGACAAAACAGGGGAAACGCTTGTGCCCGAAATTATTGCCATTATAAGAAAACTTTTATTCAATTACAAAATAGTCGATATTATCGTCGTAAACCAAAATACTTTTTTCGTTTTATTACATCTGTGCTGGATATTTTTGTTTTGTTGTAAATGTCTCTGAATAATAATAACCTCAAAACAGATAATAATTTATTACCAAAATCTTCTTACACATACATAATATTATAATGAGTGCTAAAAAGTAAGTACTTATTTATTTTTGTGTTTTTACTATTGAATAATCGAATATTCTATCGACTATTATTTATTTTTTATTTATTGTAATTTTTTTTTTTTCTTACTTTGATGTGCACTGGTAGGCCATCTGCTGTATTCGATGGTTTCAAAGCCTGATCAAGTTCTTGGCACAAATAATGGACGCAATCCTTGTGCATTCGAAAAATCCGGCGGAATTCTGTGTCGGGTAATTCGAACGGGTTGCTCGAATCGCGAATTGAACGCCGGTGTATTTTTCGCTCGATTTTCTCCCTTTCCGACGACAACACTAAGCTCCAGTAAGCACGAGACATTTTTATATTACTATTAATTATATTTTCTCCAAGAGATATACTTAAACCCACCGTCTAAAGATGAGTACAAATTTCTGTAATTTTTCTCTTCCACTAGTCGCCATGCTATAGGCGGGGGGTGAGTATCCACGTCTAATGTCAAAAAGTGATATAATTCTCTTTTCCCCTGTTGCCGTGCTTTGGCAGGTGGATAAAATAATTTTGTCCCTTGTCAGTGGAAATAACCGGTGGACAAAAGTTTTATCCCCAGCCCATGCTAGCCCTGCTGTGTTACATTTATCTTATTAAGAATCTATTTTATCTGTACCAACTCTATCTTATTAAGCCTATTTAAAATCAGAACAATTTTTCAATGAATAAATTATCCGAACAAATAGGACGACGTTACAGGGACAGACATTGACTGAAATAAATTAAAACTTTTGAAGGCAATTCAAAGAACACTCATTCCAATTTAGTATTGTTCAGTCGCAATCATAGGCGCCTGTTTGTTTGCTAATGCGATTGCTTAATGTACTTAAAGTCTTAGATGTCTATATTAAGCGATACCAGCAAATGCTTATCTTTACAAACTCTAATACTAATGAAGCTGACAAGTGTTAGATATTTTACGAAATGTCTGTTGTGCCCTTGTTGGGGTTTTTACGCAATTACTGTCAGCTTAAATTTCCAAAAGTATTTTCAGGCAACATCCGTTTGAAATTGTATTTGTTCGAATTGTATAAAAATATCGTACGCCGTACAGCAATAAATATTCTCAATGTTTCCTGCCGAGCCGGGGCTTCGTTCTCGCGCCCTGTCAGCATTTAACTTTGAAGTAATATCGATCCTTCGCAGCTTAGTTGAGGTAACCGGCAGTGGGTGAAGGGAATTATCCTTTGAATCGACTTGAACATTCGTAATCCCGCAGCTACATCAAAATCGTATTACCTACATGTCGTAGAGAGGATATTCACCTGTAATAACATAGGTCTCCCTCGGCTGCAGCTGCACCCCACACAGAGATTCCTGTGATGGTGTTAATAAACGGCCGGATTGTAGGGCTACCTTCGCTTTCTGTGTCGCCTGTAACATAATAACATTTTCCTTAGCGTACCGAGCAAACTTTCATTTAGTTCCAAACACGTTTATCCACAATCAAGCTATTGTATTCAAATAAGTATTGTAATTCAGATATGTATAAAAGTATCTCGTTGTTCTATCTAGTCAGACAATTGTTTCCGTACTCACTTTGTAAGTGTTTCGAATCTTCAGTTTGTACGCGTCGTAAAAATCTTTGCCTCGAAATGTTTTTTGTACTCTTCCAACGATCACTGAAAAACAAAAATTCCAATTATTTCTCCAGTAATGTTTCAGCCTATGTTAATTAACCACGATTCAGCCGAAACAGTTAATTGAAACCTTCTAAATTAAGCTTTCCAATATACCCTTACATTTTGAAGGGCGTCCTTTTGCCTTACTCGTGTCTGTTGTAGGGTTATTAGTTTCAACGAAATTGTGTTAAGGCCACCAGAAAAGAAATTATGCTCAACTGACTAATTTACTTCAGATTGATCTGAATGGTGCTGTACAGTACCTACAAAACGTTCGTAGCCGCTCGAAACACTTTTTCTTTGGTTTAGACGGATCTGAAGCTAGAACTGAGTGAAGTGACCATGTATGTAGTCTTCAGATTCCATAAATGTCGAGTAACTTACCAAAATCGCTGTTACAAAAGTGTGTCTGCGGATGCGCGGGCGCGCACGTGCAGGCGTCGGCGACGCGATAGCTCGCGGCCACCAGCGCCAGCGCCAACCACCTCGTCAGCATGCTATATCTGATGATCTGAAACAGAACACAGACGTTTTAGGCGTGACCTACAATCTCATTGAGGAGAATCCCATTGTTTTGTACCACTCATTGATCACGCAAATTAAATGATGAATACCATCGGATCGACAGTAACAACACAATACGACAGTTTCTGATTTCCATCGCAGATGTTCATTTGTTATGCCGTTTAACTAACGATCCAAAATTCCACCAAGTTTGGCGCACGTTATCTGCGCTGTAATCAACGTGCCGCATTCATGAAACAAGATGTTAAAGAACACTTACAACCTTTAATAAGTATAATTGATATTTAATTTGATAAGTGGCCCTTAATTTGGTTTATTAAAAATGTACGGTTTTCTTTCATCTCAAATATTTTGCAGACGACTCCATGTGACCGTTGGCGTCCTTTGGCAAGCGTTCGATATTGCCGACGTTAATGTTTGTTTATTTGTCTTTAATTTATTTTATTTTCTCTCGTATTTTGAAGGTGACTACGTAAAACACGATGCTGTTAACCTTTCACTGTTTGTTGTAGTTGGCAGTCATAGTGATAACTATACACCTACATTGAATGTAATGTAGTTCTTTCATTAAAATATAACGACGTAACGAGTACCTAATCATATCGATTGCAATTCTTCACGTTGCATTAATATTACCTTCGAGAATGTTTCAATACATTACCTCCAATGAAACGTGAAACTATCAGTTCATTACAGTTAAGGTCCGAAGTCCGAGCAATAGATTCTCAACAAAACCAACTTATGACATCTCATTACATTCTATTGATCGATATTCCAATAAATTAAATAGAAAGCTGTTTATGAAAGCATCTAATCTAATCTTAGAAGTGATATAAGACTTCACACTTTAAATTAATTACGTTTGCGAAGGAGCCCATCAATTTATATCGCGGGCGCGGCGAGGCGGGACCATGTTACATTATAATTTATTAGCTTAACCACCTCTGGGCTACTGCGCGATGATGCTTGTAAGCTTGTGACCCACATCCGAACCTTGTTTTTGTTCCATTGATACTTTGTTGTTGTATAGCGTGGTGATAAACTTTTATTACCTGCCGTACTTCTATTTTTTGCATCCACTAGTATAAAACGTCGCATCGTCGTCGCCATGTCATAACCTCGTGTTCATTGTATTTGTTACTTTGTACGAGGATTGTTAAGCTTATCCGACGCTGACAGACTAGAGCGATGTGTCTGCCGCCAGGCATATTGTAACATGAGAAGTTTCTTTTATAATTGTTGACGTTAATCCGTTTTGGTCACATTAACTCACGCCCTGTGATTCTTTTGTAAGGGGATTACTATACGCGTTTCAAATGAAATATTGTCTCACGCAAGACGCAAAGTTAATGTTATTCTACCATTTGGAATTGAAATATAAGGATAGGGGGATATTGACGCACACAGAATGTTTGTCCAAGATTCAGATAATAATTCTTAGACGTATTGTATATGCGTTATTAGGCTTAGTCGGGAACAATGAGCTAAAGCAGCTATTACAAGCCCTGCGTGGGAGGTTGGCTCGTCGGCAGAATACGGAAATGCGCTGAGTTGATTGCCTTTACATCACGCGATATAAACTTTAAATCCACCTCGAAAAAAATAATTATTTTTTCTCGGTTACAAAATACTAAAATTGAAACACAAATTAAACTATTCGTACCCATGTATTAACGTTAAATGGTCAATAAAAATGACAACTTTTATTTATAAAGGCGATTCGTTATAGAAATTACATGGCTATAAAAGTAATACAAGTTTAATAAAAATACAAGCTTGACTGTATGATTATGTTGTGAATTTATAGCTCCGAAACTAACAGGTTGTATTACTAAAATATGCGTGGTATGTTTCGTAGCGTAGTCAAAATTGTACAATGAATATTTTTGAGAGAAAAAGTGTTAATTAAAAAAAACAGTGAGAATTCTTCAAATACCTTACAGGATTTTATTGAAACTTCACGGTTTTAATGCTGGTTAAATGACGTAACCATACTAAATTAATTGATACCTTCTTAGAAATGATTAATGTTATTCTAATCATCGTGGTTAGCATTCAATTAATCATTAATGATTCTATGTGACAGCTTAGTCTACGATACACACTAAGAATATTAACGTTTGTATTTTCTCAAGATATTTTCCTGTACCGGTTGCACCTGTCAATCAATTTGTTAATTAATATTTTATGCAAATAAGGCATTGCAATTAACCACTGGGGATAGTGCACTTACGTACTTCGATGAGACCGATTAAATTGACTGTAATTACTGTTTTAATATTTAATTATTAACAAAAATTAATGAGACTACTCACATAGACGCGAGATAAAATTCTCATAAGCCGCTGCACTCCGGTCGACAGTATCCCTGCGATTGCGTTTTTATGCGGCGCTCATACCTTTTGTACCCCCTGAGTGCGGTATAATCCCGCGTTGTATACAGATATCGGATAAAAATCACAATGCGGAAATTTTATGGGTGCATTCCCATAGTCGCACCCGTGGTTCCGACCGCGGGCCGCTGCAACAATGCCTCGTTTGTCAAGGTTCGTGGAGAAACCTGAGGTGAATGTTGACATTATGTGTTTATACTTGTTTACGGCATCTAACATAAAGAGCGCTGTGAGCACGTTTGTAAAGCATTCGAGTCAGATTATATTGGTTCCCATGTGCCAGAAGCTTCGATTGTGTGGCCCGACAATAGGATACCCTATTTTGGAATAATATTAGATTTATCATTATTTTTTTAACTCGTTAGTTGCTTATTTCTTTGTGATGTAGTCGTCATACTATCAATGTAACGGAATCTTGGAAGTGCCAGCACTGCTCAAATTGCACACACGTATATTATACTACATACATTATGATCTTCTTTCTTTATCGTGCGGTTAGTGCATAAGCTGTAAACCTGGTATAAGATTTTTTTATGGGCCTCTAGGCATGCTAGTTTCATAACGATTATAAGATGATTTAGACCGATACTACGATCAAAATCAATACAATATATCTTTATTTTCAAAATCAATAACATGTATCTAAGTTACAATTTTGAAATATAGTACTTAAGGTTATTATGAAAACGTTTCCCTATAAGTACGCATATCTTGTGGGAAACCTTTAAGCACCGGTGTTTATCACATATCATAGCGGTTTAATGCATAGTAAAACGTCTGTTTTCTAGTGTTGGTACGCCAATAATGTTTATGTCCATTGCTTTGTTAGGGCTTGGGCAACCAACGATTGACCCTATCCGTTCTTTGCGGGAATATAAATACTCGAACAATAGGTACACTGTGCAATACTCGTCTCCGTGCCAAAGGGTTTTCTAATAACCTTATAATATTACTACGACCTTCGTTTGGAATAAACGTAGCTCGTATAAATATGCTTGCATTGCTGTCTAATAATTATATTAAATCTCTATTAACAATATAGTGAGTAAAACCATCAACACGTTTTTGTGCGATTTTTTGCTCGACCACCAACTAGCAGTGAGTATAAAAACGAGAACATGACAGACAAGTGTTTTTATGGATAGGTAGCTAGTGTTACGGTAACAACGGTAATCTCTTGAAATAAATTGGAACACGTCCCTTCACGGAACCTGAGGCTGACTAAGTGGCGTGTACTGTACATTGTACAAATTGTACAGGTACCTCTTGTACATTTTGCTGTTTCCGTACCTACACGAATTAAACGATTGTTTTGTTAGGACGTTTTCTAAGTATTGTAAGTGTAATTTGTTGAATAAAAAACTGGAACAGTTTTATTGATTTAGTTTACAAAACTAGATGTGTCGACTTTTCAAATGACGATTTGAATACCTATAATACTTATCTATTGTTCAAATAATCGCATGGTAACACCAGAAAACGATAAGTAGATTAGGTATTTTCCCTGAAATATGAAATTATAAGGTAAATCATTTGCCGAGTTATTCAACAGAAACATATTACATTCGTGTATTTACCTCCTTGTTATGTGTATATATATGTAGGTATCACCTGTGAGTAACCAACATTCTGCGGTTTTCGGTCAAGGCGTGATCTGAATTGCGGTTTGCCCAAGTTAAATAGAGTATTAAATAAGTTTTTTTTTCATCGATTGGCGAGAATACGTGGAATACTTATTAGCTTGAAGTTTCATGTCCACGTGCAACGTTGATACTTTAATAATGTTGTTTCTTTGGTGTTTGCGCTACTAGTGAACCTTAATACAGGCTAGCAGGTACGGGGTCGTTAACTCGTTACTCAGAATAAATTAATGCTCATTGGTGATTCATTATTTCTTTTTCAGCTTTTGAGCTAAAATAATTTGAATGAGGCACTAATTTTGTATGATTAAGGAAAAATTATGCTTATACGAGTAATCTGGTGTTCTTGCATTTTCCACATCTCATTCTCATTCTCCAATGTGGAGTAATAAAACCAATTTTGTGGACACCAGTCCACAAAATTAAAAAAATCTGATTCTGAATCTGATTTTTTTTTTTTAATCTGTTGTGCTTAGTTCTACTTTAATGTACCAACATTAAAGTAGAACTAAGTACAACAGATTTTTTTAAACTAAATATTCCATGTAAATTGCTTACGCTGGCAGCAATTATATGATTTCTTATACACCAATCCAAAGCATTCCAAATCATAATCGAATATCCACATGAAACTAATATAATATAAAACAATGTTTCTGCAAATGCTATTACAATAATACTCGCGTTTGCTGCGAACGCTCGATACAGGCGGGTTACGCAACCGAGCGCCCCGGTCGTCAATCGTTTCGTAGGACGCGTGGTTCATTACCAACCGAATAACGACTATGGTTGACGTCGCCAGCAGTCACAAGAACACACAAAGCACATAAATCTATTGGCCCATCCTTAGACTGACTCGTGACACATCAATTATACCGGTAAACATGTCAATCAATCTTCACAGTGTGATCTATTCATCTCGGCCGTTTACCTGATGTTCGAATGACTGAGATTTGCTTTAATGACATATTATTTATACGAGCCGCGGAATAAGGAGGTCGCAATTTGATTCGTTTTATTGGCTACGTACATAACGTAATCAAATACAAAACATATGTTGCTAAGATGTCTAACAAATATCGAAACAGCTTTCCAGTAATATTTTAGCACTACCTATCTTACTAACTGGTTATTCCTAATTTTCAGTGAGAAATGCTTCAGAAAAAAAGGCAACAAAAAATAGGAGTTTGGTAGGAACTGGTTCCGAAATTGGGGGTTTTTGACCATTGCTGGTAACAGGAAGGTACCTAAACCATATAACAGCTAGTTATCGGATTTACCTACGTTCACATTGAAAATACATAGCAGGTAAGGATAAATCTTATTTGATTATTGGGTTTTTGATGAAAACCAAGCTAGTAATATTTATTTATCGAATAAAATACTAACGATATAAAACTGTATTCTCCCATGAATGGCATAACTGGCAAACTAAGCAAATAATATTAAATCAAGTACCGATGGGCTATTATTCATCGTGGTCACTGCTTATCGTAAGTAGATTTATCGGATGAATATAATTAGGATAAGAAATCTCAACATAATAATTAGTCGGAACATATTTTATACAGTCGAAGCGCTTGACAGCGAAATTGATGGAAAAAGCTCGCTTGATGTTTCTATGTCCGCCCATTAGTTACAGTGTAGGAATGTCAGGCTTTTTCTCCACAACCTGTATGTCAGTGTCGACGAGACTATTGACAGCTTCATGCGTTTTCTTCTTGCACGTAAAAAGTATCTCGCATTCATTCACATTAACGAGAGGTCTGGGCACCGTGAACTTGATTTTTTTCTAAAGAGAGAATGTTTGATAAACATTTTCAATAGAATTAAAAATACAGCTTTGCTATAGAAATAATTGAATTACAAGCATTGTCATGCCAAAGTAATTTGATCAAAGAATGGCGGTATCTGCCCGAATCTTATTACAGTGATTATAACAAAATGTAAAATGTATTATTACATAAATATCATTATTACAGATAAATCACGGATGAGGAACGTGATAAGTAGTTTATCAGCCATCTCGTTACCATAACACAAGCATTAGGTTGCTTAGCTTGGGACTAGATGGCGTTGTGTGAAATGTCCAAGGATATTTATTTATTTATTTATATTTATTATTCTTATTGTTATTTAATGAACAGAATAAATGAATAAGATAGATGGTGTTCGTGATATATTAAAAGGTTAAATAGAAGCAAAGATTAAGGGTCCGTTTGAATAGTTCAGCTTCTGATAGCATCGCGAAGGGTGTCGTTTAAGTATCAAGTATGCATAGTCAAAGTTTATAGACATAATCAATAAATGTAGGGTCTAGCTATCCTTTGCCAGAGGTGGGTTACATCAAAGGCAAATCAAAGCTTAATATGTAATCGAGTTTTAGTTTTGTTTCAAAGAAAACTTCTTATAAGTTCACAAGGCTGTATCGTTCAAGATCTTGTAAAGTAACAAAAATACTTACTCAAGTCATCGCTTATCGTGGTGACCATGTTAGTCAATGATACATCATACAGATGAATATCGTAAGAAGTGAATGATGGTATCAGCAGACCTACACATTCTGCGATGCACTTAGTTGCTTGGGTTTGAGTCATGCATAGTTGAACTAATTATTATACTTTAAGTAAAGAGGATAAATAAATCCTTTAAGTAATGACACACCTACATCACTTTTATACAATGAACAACAGGACGCGAGAAGAATGCAAAGAAAAATGAGTAAACGTAATTTTCGCGTAGGGGTTCTCAATCTATAGTTCACAATGTGATGAGGACAAAGTACCTACAATACAAATCTATACACAAACAGTAAATGCATTTTCGACACAATACAGGAACACAGTTTGAAGTAAAATTCTATGAATAATTTAGTCGGAACAGCTAGTTGCATGTCTAAAACCTTTAAAAGTTGATTTACGTACGAACGATCAAATTTCAGTGAAATGTAAGCGAGAGTTTTATCTCAGAAGTGTTGACGCTGACAGTACCTACTTAAATGCAATATGCATATTCATTTCCACAAATGAACACGATAAAAAGATTCTTTAAAAAGTTCATAAAATGAAGTGTTAAATGTTAAGTGTTGAATATAAAGGTAAATATTTTTTTGCTCAATTGACGTTAACACGCCTCTCGACGCCTTAAAGGAAGATATGCATACATTTTGCGAGGAAATATTTACATAATTTGTTTAAAAAAACGTGTTGCGTGTATTTGTTGTCTGATTATCGTAAACTTAGCCTTTTTTTTTTTTTTGGTGGGTGTAAAATCATCGAATAACCCCTCCCGCTCTTGGGCAGAGCGAAAGGGAGTGTCAGACTTCTACTGACTAAAAACCACCCATGTTCCTTCTTCGCCCTCTATGTCGAGGCCGCGATAACCAGAGGACTACCCGCGGCCCTCGTAAACTTAGCCTTTCATACATAATCACAGCAAGTTACTGGCTGAAGTTTATTGTCAATTCTAACTCGGAGATACTTATCTAAGCTTGCTGGTGACTTAAACCCAACCTGGGCTTACACAAAACGAAAACACAATTGTTGAATAAATGTGCACAGTGTTGAGAAAAAACTGCTATGCTATGTAGGTACATTTTGGAGCCCAAACAAAAGTTTGTCTTCGTCCCGGTCCGTTTCAATTCTAAATAGCAACAACTTAAATGCTCCCTAATCTACTTGCAATTACATTCACATAGAACAGTTAATAAAGGTATATCAGAAACACTAATTAAGTACGACCCCAGGTGTCCAGGTGTCCGCTTGCATGGCTATTAATAATGTATTAGTGGAAAGCGTCATTAATTGCAAGTCTCCAATGGTTTTACGGTTACACTTTGTAATCGCTACGAGAACAATTAGGGGATCGGAAAAAAAACTAATTAGTCCGTCAGATAGATCTCCAAAAAATATTGGAGACGTATTTTTCCTTTTTTCACATAAACAAAAATTGAAGTCAATACAGTGCTTCGAAAACTCGTTAACTCTTCGAAAACGTTATATGATAGTACATTTTTAACTACAAATGACGTCACAACCACATCTTATCTTCGTCAATTTTGATTAATTTGATAAAACAAAAAACACGTATCCAATATTTTTCGATAATCTAACTGACTGACTAATTAGAATCATTGTTTTTTGACTCAGTCCGATCCCCTATTGAGGGTACCTTATCTATATTGTTATCGATACTCATACTTTAGTACTCAAAACCGAGAAAAGTGGCATAAAAGCACCAAGAGAGTTCATTTGAATTTTTCGATTTTGTCGCGAACATTAAACTCGATTTAACACGAGTTAATAAAATGTAAGAATAAGACATTCGCACAGTAAAAGGGAGCCGAAACCGTGCGATAACATATAGGCTATAAAACCGGACGACTGTCAGGAAAGGAGATAATAAAGTCATGAGACGCTGAATTCGTACATTTTATGTGAATTCAAAGCTTTCACATTTGTTCGGAACCGACTTAATTATAAAAAGCCGCCTGCATTGTTCATACAACGCTTACCGAAATAAATTCAACGTTAATCTTTTGATGACCACCTACTTTGATGTTCCAGGCATGCGATCTAGGTTACATACTCATGCAGTAACTATTGTCTGTATTATCCGAGACTCGGCCATGTCAGGACACTGCCACACAAACATGTTTGACATCATTTGACATAAATCACCATGACCGCGTTGCGTTGCACTTTTGTGTTTTTATTTAGTGTTGGCCTTTTGACGACGCCGCCTTTCAAAAGGGCAAAGGAAAATGTGAGTGATCACATACACGTCCTTTGATGCAACTTGTTCCTCGACTCAATTTGATATGCCGCGTTGTCGCGCGCCTTAAATGTGAAAACAGTTTTAGTTCGCGTCATAAAAGATGTATTCTCATCAAAATGTTGAAAGCGATCCTGTGTCAGCCTACACGAGCCCACATAAACTGGAATTACTTGACGAACAACTTCCCTTATTTATGTTTAAACAAATGAAAGTATTGAGATACTCTCTGTGAGGTACCTATTTGGATATTAAGTACAGTGGAGTGGTAAAGATAGATTGGTACTAATTGGTTTTATTCCTTTGTTTGGCAAAGTTTTGTTGGGTTTTTCCACCAGGAATTTCTCAGAAGCAGTCACGGAGTCTAGATTTATGCTCAGTTGATGGCAATAAGCTTGGCCCCAATTGCATGGGACTTTTTTAAACAAAACTGGCAAAATGTGGGTGTGCTTTTTAGGTACACCTCTGCCTAACCCTTCGGGCATTACAAGACGTGGCGTTATAGTATGTGTGTTTAATTGGTACTAGACATAAGAAACAAGATGATTTTTTCTGTATCTGTGTTTAAATCATTCATTCAGTTGAAATCACGTAGATGCATTTCTACAGTGCTCTGATTTTCACGGCCATTTCTATTATAGACCGGGCAGATTACCAAGTGTCAGTGACACTATGAACTGCATACGTGCAACATTGTCAAATGCAAGTAAGTGTAGCTACATACGATTAATTTAATTCAACATTAATCCACTCTAAACGATGGCTGCTTTGAAAAATATAACGACTTATTTGTAGTATTAGGAAAGAAGTATTTCACACAACGTGAAAAGTTTTATTAAAGGTTTGTTGTAACAAATTCTCATGTAACAGACCCATACTTACACATGAAATAAATTATCGCGTCAACAGCCTGAACATAGGTTCATAATAAACTGCTGACTGTTAACTATAAATCCTCATATGAAGTTCATAATAATTACGTTTGTGATTACTCCCACATGAAACGAGCACTAGATTGAAAATAAATGATAATAAAAAGCGAAATGTGTTTTCATTTAGAAAGCGTCAGTTTGTTAAGAGTACATTCTTACCCCAAATGGATGTATGTAATTACTTTGATAGCTTTTATCACCAAAATTCTACGTTCTGACGTTGGAAGGTAAACTCATTTGTTTGAAACCTGCGTACCGCTAACATGGCCTAAAGCTCGTTTTCTTTGAATTGAACCGTTCGTATGTCCGTAAGTGGCCTGTAATTGTGGCGTAGGAGTATTTGGATGCTAAATTGTTACCTTTTATTCTTTTTACAATCAGATACCTATTTATGTTAAGTGGTTTAGTCAAATCTGCATCATTATGGCCTCGAGAGGCGCTTATTAAACCTCGTTATCAACAAATGAAATAAAAATAGAATGAGTATGTAACGTACGTGGAAAATAAGCTGTTGTTTGTATAAAATATGTATAGACGCAACTTGACCGAAATAATTTTTCATTCTAATAATAAAAATAGGCTAATTGTGTTCACCGTAAATTTAAGACAGTTTTTATTAGATATAGCATAGGAAAGTTGCAGCTTTAAGTGTTGAAATCATACGCTGGAGACAGTTCAATTCGAAGAAATTCGTGTACCGCGGCGCATCACGTACGGAAAACTTTAAATAACAAACACTCGCTCTTAATCAACGCTCCAGTTAAAATAATAAACTTTTTCAGCATACCAAGCTTGATGACTTACGCACTTTAACACGAAAAATTATATTAAAACAATATTTTTAACAAAAGCTTCAAGACGAAGTCATAACGTTGGAGAAACAGAGCTTTATATTTATCATGAAAGTAAATGGAAGTTTTTTATAGCAGTGCAATTATAGTTATTGGGTTATATGGGTTTAGTACAGTGGCAATAAAGTGCAATTGGCTCGGTAGTTTCTGACCTAATTTATTTAACACGATGCATGCTACACGCGGCGCGAGCGTTGGGAGCGTATCGCGTTTGTTTATTAATTGAATTTCTCTGTACACGGATTCAATCGTAAATACAAATTACACCTGTAAACGACTACTAATAAAATATTTTATATACTTTAGTGGTTTATAAACGTAAGCTAAACAGTATGAAGTTGGAATTTAAAATAGAATTTGAATGTTAAAACATTGTAATTTCACAAAGTTTCACAGTGAGGTAATGTCACGTATAAGGGATATGAGTGTTTTTGGTGTGGGGCCAACTCACGTATAGCGGTGATGTGGACTTTCTGCGGCCGTCGCTGTAGCCGGCGGCGCCGCACGCGCATGCACCCACTTGGCACATTACACTGATGTGCTATTGCCGGAAATACTTATAATATTTACAAATTCTGCACGTTAATCAAACTGTGACGGTAAGTCTTTGATGAATTTAAAACATTAAACTCTGCATTTATCACAATTATTTTTTGTTCTATTGATGTTCACTCACTATTACGTCACTTTACGATTTTAAAATAAACTCGTCCCACGTTATTTTACAACAAAATTTTATAATATCCTCAAGCAAGCCGTCCTTACGCTGTTACAGTTTACGCTTGTTTGAAGAGGAATCATTTGACCACATAATTTATACAACATTCACTATTTGTGTATCGGCACTCAGACCGCATACACTAACCAATACGGCCAATTACTGCGAAATGTGAGCAAACAACCTGTTGTTATAATAACAAAATTAGTTTCCGCGTGAGTCAGTTGGGCGGTTAGTCTATCTGTGCGAGGCGGTGAGCGCTGACCCCGCGCCTCTAACAACGTATTACAACAGAACTAGCGAACTTGACCGCCCACGTGCACACATCATACAACAACACTTAGCCCTAAATACAGAGCAGCGCATGTACCACATCACACGCATCTGCTCCGCGCATCAATACAATCCACAGCACCATGTGTTTCTCTACGCGATTAACGTATCTATCGGTCTAAATCAATCATTGTCACTCTTTTCACCGCACTAGAGTCGATTTGGGGCTCGTCGCTGCCCGACGCACCTTCCGAGCTTTCACAACCATTATCCGACATAATACATCGATAGTGGCTTTCGATAACACCTTATCGGCCCTGATCGAACCATTATATCGATTTATGAGACGAGATCTCCAGTTGGCGACATGTAATAAATCTTTTCGCCAATTTTGTCGGATCACAATACTGCCACGTTCAAACGGTGTGAATATATTTTTCCTTTTGTTCTGATACTGTTATCTCGTAATCGATATGGGCGAGATGTATCGCATATCCACGCTACTTTGATCGCAATCTATCAATCTGGCCACACTGCTGTTTAAGGGGCGTATTCAATTTTATTTTATTTTTAATTGGATTTCAACAGAACTTGTTTGCGGTTTAGTTTGTAGGTTAAGGTGGTTAGTATGAATAAAAAGATCTAAATTAAAAAGCTAACTAATTGCTATTTGTTACCTACATAGTGAAGAGCTTACAAACATTCTAAAAATATTTATGACACTGTTGTGAGTCATTATAAATGCGATGTTCACGTTTGCATTATGTTGGAGGCTCGTGGGTCGCCGTGGACGCGGAGGGAGTCGCGCTATGAGCATGTACTCTTATAATAAACGCTATTTGCCAGCGAAAGCAGCCGCACGGGCGCACCGTTAATTTCACGCTGCACTAAAGTTTCAAGGTTAACTTTCGCGGCCAGCCCCCGATCGAGAACATTATCGCGGAATCGATGCAACACGTGCATTAAACACCTATCCGGGAGAACAAGATCAGATTTGCATAGAAGAATTTTCACTTCATCATTTTCATATTGAAGAATGACGAAGTGAGTAACTCGCTTATTCGAAAAGAGTCTCCAAAAATCCCAGTTCCAGGATTTATTTTTCCGGTGTATAATAAAATACATAACTGTATTTTCCTCAAACTTTCTACGCCTCAGCTTGATCGTTAGTATGCAACGTTACTTAAAAGTATTATAAGTACTTCTTAGAGACTTTGTTTGCTAAGGGGCTTAAGTACTTAATTATTTTACCAGAAGGTGATCTCGTTTTATTGTGCAGTAAAGGATAAATATAAAATAATTACACTAGTACCTGTGTGTGTGTAATTGCTACTAATCAAACCTTTATGACCAGCAAGTAAAGGTCTACAGAGATTAATATAATAACCGCGACGTAGATCTTAAACGAACGACAATATGAGAACGTAGACTACCTATACCATAGACATATTATCATTGTTGGCTGAGTCATCAGCTGCACCCAGTACAAGCCCTAACTAAGGCTGTCGACACTATCGCTATAGAAAAACCAACCAAAGCATGAAACTTTTACACTGCTTTAAAAGATTTCCCTCAGGGTCGAGTAACTTTTAATTTTACCCGTACCTTGAGCATTGGCGCCTTGCCGGCCGGATAGTTAAAGTTTATTGCGTAAATAATAAAATGTTATTCTTCACTGGCAAGCAGAAAGTATGTCCTCGGCCACATTACCATATACCGCCCCGGGGCGATAGCGATACCGTTATGTTAATTTGACATTATACGGGATTTCGCCGAATATTACCTACTACCTAAATGGTAATGCTTCATTGTCAACATATCGATCTAACCTAATAAAGTTTTTAGTACCTACTTTCATAGCTTTTAGTACAACATAAACAGATACAATATTTTGTTACGTTGTAAATGTCGTGAAAGTTAGTAGCGACAATGTAAACATTGTCTCCGCACTACCGCTGCCACATGTAAACATTATAAAATTCATGATACTACAAAATATCCTACATCAATTAAATGTATTTCGTAGAAATTGCGTTTATCGCGACGATAAGAGTTATAAAGCTGCGTCACTCCGCATAACCACTGAATGGACCATGATTCACGCAAAATTATTTTTAGCACATCGCTGTGTTATTTACTACGAACTACGATGATTCTCACGCCCACTGATATTTTTAATTGGACACGCAGTGACAACTTCATTGATGCGTTTCAGTATGGCGAAAATGCGTAAGTACTATTTTCGTGTTTTTCATACAAAACATAAATAAGATTAATTAGGGATTGAACTTTAATGACTGTTCATAAAAAAGACGATGAATGGACAAAAAAGATCTTCCCACTAGTTTTACGATGCGGTTCAGTATAATTATATAGTAAATTTAAACCGTAATTTAACACATTTTGCCCATATTTTTTGCTAGCTCTACAATCATACTCGCAGACACATCGATCAATATCGATGTGAGACCGATAAATCAGCATCAGTCAGCTCAACAAGTGGACAACCTCGGTTAATTCCAGGCACCGGTGACTCACGTACTAAATTAATGCAGTGATCTGCCTAAAGGCTTTACGCATAAATTTCGTAATTGCAGACGCGTAGACAATGCAGGAACAAGTGAGGCAGGACCCCATGAATAATACATGGCGCTGGTACAAAAAAAAAGCGGGCGATACGGACGTAGGGCATAGCGGCGATACGCCACCATACTTTTATTCATATTACATCGAAGTATTTCAGGGTGAGCTTCGGTTCCCAGACGATATGAAAAGTAAAAATATATTTTCTTTGTCCGCAGTCACCTGTTTATGGTAATGTTATCTATTTATGCAGACTTCTCTGGCTCAAAGAATTATTATAAGTCGTGAAATTCCCATGGAACGAAAAAATATTCTCTATGAATTATTTACTCCGATCTGTGTCATCCAATAAATGTTAAATATGTAGGTATCATTTATTTAACAGACCTATGGTTTTTACATTACATGCTTACAAAATCCATTTTCCTGGTAGTGACTAGGTATATTTAAACTAAAGGTATAATCATCGCATTACTTAGGGACCTACCTAATGTGTACATGAGCAATGCTTTGAGAGACCATTAAGGATAATTAAACCTGGGAAAGTACCTACTTAGTTTTAGTATTACATTCTGAAGTTAGGAGATTACTGAATTCACGTGTTACCAAATGAAAAATGTTCAAGATTTAAGCTCATACTTAACTTACTTCGAAAGTATCGGGAAAAGAGCTGAATTAGATTTATATGAATAATGTATCAAAGATTCTCATACACAAGTGGATACTTCACATCGATGATCGTACGTAATGAATGAAATATACAGACCCTAAACTTTTACTTGTTGGAAAGGTACTTTTGGGAATAAATGGATATAATTCATGTTTTTTTATTAATGTATTCGAACAGAAATGGGTATTATAATTATAGACTGGATAATGGTTGGTTAAAGAATACAGTTAAACTTTATGTTTGCTTATAATTACTTACTCAGTTAAACTTTCAACACGCACCTTCGTGGTATTCGTTATTTCGGTAGGAATAGATAATGTAGTTTTGAGAAATAAATCCATTTATAGCTTTATATAAGTAAACAAAGGTCTTTGTTTATGGCATTCCGAACTTGGAATTTATTGTGTTCGTTTATTTGTACAAGCACAAACTTTGGGCTAACCTTATCGACCTCAGGCCTTAGACACCGGGCGCCGTTATAAGTTCCCGACAATATACAGTTCTAGATCTTTCTCTGTGGAAATATCAATATCATATTCTCAATTTCAAATTATGAAACAAACAACCAATGTACTAAAAGTGTGAGTATATTTTTAGAATTTCAATTTAAATTTTTATTTCGTAAGCCGGAAGTATTACGAATTGGTAGCGGTTTTGACGACAATTTTCCTCGATATTAGAAAATGGCTTAGTTGTTTGTGTTCAATTATAAAATCTAAAAATAATTCAAAGACAAAAAGTCAGACAAAAAGAATTTTATCGAGTACTTCTAGCCCCGTTTAAACCATGGAACAAAGTAACCATGAATCATATTTATTAGATTTCATCCGTCGAAAGAAAAATAATGATGTGGGATTAAGTGAGTACAAGACGCATGCGGTGTCATCCAATAATGTGTTGCACAAGGATAGGGAATGCTGAATATCGGCCAAATCGGTGATCAATCACGCACAGATTAAACGACTTTCTGGTATGTTACCTTTGCCCTTTACCAAAAATAGATCAAAAACGGAATCTCTGCATGACTTTGAGTTTTGTTACGTTGCGCTGCTCGATGGAATATTCTTGATCCTTTCCATTTTGTTATCTGATTTCAATTCCAGTGCCGTTTAAAATAAAGTGTTAAGTAGTAGATTATCTTGGCAAGGTTTTCACTTTTGCTTTTAAAATAGAACCCTTACTTAGGCCCTGGATAAATCCCATTTTTAACAGTAATATTGTTTTAATTCTTAAAGTTTGACATTTATTTTCTTCATCTTTATGTTAAATCTCTACCTCTCTGTAATGTCGGTTTCCTCCAAAAGCACTTCAAAGTTGTTATTTGTATGACATAAATCTTCAAATACCTACAACTTGCGTTAGCCACTTCATTAAACCAATGCATGGAATTAAGTCTTAGTAAAACTCAATGCACAAATACTTGAGTGTCACTGAAACAGTCGTAACGAAACGTACATACATGTGTTGTGTCGTTTGTCTTCGGCCGTAAATCAAACATTTAACAAACCGGTCGCTGTCAAACCAATAACATGTTAAGCTCAGTGTACTGGGAGGGAGGAGGGGGGGGGCAGTGTTACAAATTATTACGCCTTTGTAGGTTACCCGGGAAGTACGCGTGTGTAGTTAGTGCCAAGGAGAGCATTATCATTTCATATTTATAGTTCAATAAATAACGTTCTTTAGATATTAATATTTCATGTTTGCGGTTTTATATTGAAGGCGTGGACAAATATTTGTATAAGCAGTCGGTACGTGATGTATTTTAGTTTGGAGCTATGATTGCCATGAGATAGTTTTTTTTTTTTAATGAAATGATGTATGCATAATTCCATTAACAGCTAATTCAATAGGGTAGTTAACAAAAAAAATCTAATTAGTCCGTCAGATAGATTTCCAATAAAATATTGCAAACGTATTTTT
The DNA here is from genome assembly GCA_932274075.1 of Diarsia rubi. Taxonomy (NCBI): domain Eukaryota; kingdom Metazoa; phylum Arthropoda; class Insecta; order Lepidoptera; family Noctuidae; genus Diarsia; species Diarsia rubi. Next base: position 12,240,892 of record OW026418.1, on the reverse strand, counting down.
TCTTTTTGTACGTAAACAAACAATGAAAACGATACAGTGCTTTGAAAACTCATGTGACGTCATTTTCTAAGACATTAGTATGACATTCTTTACCGGTGAATGACGTCACAACCCCCTACTCAAATCTTTGATGCGTTTTATCTTCGTAAATTTTTATTCATTTGATAAAACAAAAAATACGTGTCCAATATTTTTCTATAATCTAACAGACGGACTAATTAGAATCATATTTTTTAGGTCAGTAAACATCCCTATTCCAAATACCCGCCGGATAAACAGAATAAATACAAGTGACCGAAGTGCTCATCTTCCAATGTAAAATACTTCAAAGTTCAGGCACTCAAAATGAAAAATGACCTCCAAAGTTATCCTTAAAACCTGCTTAACGTTGAAACAATGCCTGATGAACGTCAAAAACAATGGCAAGATTGCTCAAAGGCATGCAAATGAAAAAGGAAGATAATTATCTTCCTTTTTCATTTGCATTTTCATAACCTAAGCGAAATACCAACACAGCTACAAGTACATAGCATACCAACCATCAGGTAGGTCATGTAAAGTAAAAAAAGAATTTATGAGTATTCAATTTATTGATCAAAATGAGAAAGGCGTGTCTTGATTGACACGGCGTGGATCGTTAACGAGCGTCGGTACAAAAAGCTGTTACGAACGAGAGACATCGACAAATTATCGCGGGGCGACAAATTGAGTTAGAGGTGACGAAGTGTGTCGCTGCAGTGTAGACGAGACCGATCCTCGTCGAATTTCGTAATAGACTAGACCGCTAGAGGACAATAATTACACTTTACTATTTATGAATAATATTTTGTGTAAAACATTTCGTTCTCAACCTTTTCAAATGGGGTCAAGAAGGGGGCATGAAGCACCAATCTGAGGGTCAAGAGAACGTAAGGCACATTTTTTGTACTAAATCACCTCTTTTATTAGAAAGGGTATTCGAAATCGTAATGGTAGCCAAAGTACCACTACACGAAATAAAATCTGGCATATAAAGCATGATAATCCAGAACATGAGCACATGACATTTATTCAGAACATAATGGATATTGATACTTTTATACGTACTTGTGACAGAATGATAAAATTTTATGATCATCTACGCTAATTGTCATGACACTTGATAAATCGTGAACCCTCGTAAATGTCAGCGTTGTCATTAGCCACTGTTTTGTTTTATTTATTCCTTGATAATGTACCCTGGTGAGCATTATACTTATCCGTATCGCATATTTAATGCAACTTGTATTTTAAGTGCGTATGCACATTAAGTACAATGCAAGTATACTCATTTACAAATAAAAGAATTGCTTTATTTATAGCCACCGACTATAAATAAATCTTTATACACGGTCTACCTCACCCGAATAAAATGTTACGGCTCTCATTCAGCTCGTATGAATAGATTTAATATTGATTTTCAGGAATTGGTTGCATAACTTCTAATATCAGAACCAAACAGTTTCCAAATGTGCTGACATAAAATGAGATTTACGATCGCTCACGGCTTTAAAATGAAGTTTAGGTTTTGAAAGAATATTCAAAAACAATCGGAAAAATACATTCTCACATAAAACCAGGTGGGCTTCAGATATAAAAACAGTGTTCGGCCTTCGTCATGTATTTATACTCGTGGCTGTTGCGAAGGAAAGTGAATGCTTTCGGCCTGGGATTGACGCGACCTCACCTGTTCTCAAAAAGTCAATTTCAAGACTTATTACCCTTTGTTCCCGAGACCCGCCTGCGAGTGCCTGCGAGTGCTTACGTCGCCTTTTATTGCTATTTTGCCTTAATGTGATGGCTGCAAATGTGGTGGCAATTCCAATTGGTTTTGTTTGTGTTTTAAACTGCCAGCAGCAGATAAAATTTAATTCAGTTTTTATTATGGTCGAAAGTAGCACTTAACTATTTAAATGGATCTCATGTACGACGGTAAGTCAATAATGGTAGTTTCCCTTCTGCAGTTCTTTTGTTGTTGTAAACATACTCAACACGGTTTCACCAATTTGCGACGGTTTAGGTACACATTGGAATGTTACAACATGTTCGTTTAGTTGCGTGCTAAACAAACGAAGCGCGACTTTCGACACGGGTGCAGTTAGCGGCCCTTCATATGGAGATGTCAGGCGCCCGCGCCGCCGCCGCCCGTCGCCAGCCGCCACCAGCGCCTAACACTAACGACATACTTCGCACGATTTCCATAACATTCTTCACTGAACAAGACGGCAAGAATCTCCACTTACACGGAATCATCGAAAGTACCTACGCGGAACCACACTCAAAACGTAAACTCATTTCCTACCTATATGTTTACCGCAGAAACCTTTAACTCTCGCGGTAAATCAGATGCTTTAGGGCATTGTGGTAGAATCTAAAAACAGATAACATGGCTCGTAAAATTGCTTACAATTACTAGAACTATAAATAAAGTGTATCCAAGACGTAAACAATGAGCCAGTCTAGTCTAGCCTAACGGTATCACTAGTAAAATCGATTCTGTACTTTCTCCTAGACCTAAACAGGGTATGGTATGGAGTGAGAATGTTAGACCAGTCTGTTATGGCGCGTGTGTAATGCAGTACTAATTGCTAATGTGATCAACTGGAAACTTTTGTTTGTTGATAACTTGCAGCATAAGGATGAGAAAAGTTGATTATTTGTTTGAAAACGCGCTGACCGTTGTAATTCGTTTTACATTTTTCCTGTTTAGTAGTTGTGCTGTTTTCAAAGATGAACATTTACCGACTTTGGGAAACAGTGATGCTTAGGAAGACGTCAGTACATAAGGAATATTTGAACCACCATGGTACCACAGTTTTAAGCGACTTTTTAGTCACTAAAACGTGTTTTTGTAAACTAATCAGTTATCCACTAGTGGATGATGTGAGAAATCAGTGTAGTGAAGCATAACTCAAAGGTATGGTAATTAGGTAATTCATTAATTAATAATTTCTACTTAGGTACAATAAATTCCTTAAAAGCCATGAGTGACGCAATTCGTATCAGAGCAACATTATATCGAATTACCAGAATTTCCCAATGCTAGATAGTTCCCGTGCTCGTAACTGTAATCCAGGAATAACTCCACTCCCAATCCCAGCTCCAAACAATCAACAATATGCGTTTCTATATCGAATGCCGTAATTTGCATAGACTGTTCCGTCTAGGTCACTCAATAGACTCGGCCTCGACCTATTTCGTAGTCGCATGACACCTAATTTAGTTATTGAGAACAGTTATTCGAACAATCATTGAGGAAACTGGGATTGAAACATAAATTCTAATGGGACAATCTAAATATTTAAATTTCATTTAATGAATCAATTGCCGTGATTCATGGGATGGAGCCCTTGAAATAAACAATTCATTAATAGAGGGAACAGTGCCGTCGTTAATCAAAATCACATTCATTTATTATTAAATCGAACGCAACTGATTTATTTTGAATTAATGAGATATGCTGATTGTGAATTGGATTAATAACGATGCTTCTAACGATGAACAAGAGAGAATATTATAAATGATTCGTGTGAATGAAATTAATTAGCATATCAAGTGCTAAGATCAATGTTACTGTTGATGTATACGATAACGTGGTAGCAAAGTATTTTTATTTGTAAAAAAAAAAATATAATGAAGTCCAAAAAATGTATAAATCAAAAAGACTTAAAGCAGAGAAAGTAACTTCTTTCACTGAATTTATAAGTGAAATACTTTACAGGTTATTTCAAGTAAATTGAGCACTCTATATTCACTAGATTCCGACAGTCGTTATGATTTGACAACGTAAAAATAAGTAACAAAGTTTTAAGAGATCTGAAGACTTCTTGACAGACGAGCATGTCTCAAGAGCCGGTCGCTATTCGCCAAATAAGTTTTATCTCTTTGACGCTTTCACTGAATATCTAGAATATTTTTCGTCAATTAAGAATTTTAAATGTTATAATTTCAGGACATTAATTTTGACAGACGGCTCTTGATAGTATTAATTAGTTACTATGCGAATTTGCCGTTAAGTTGGAAAATATTCGTTATGACCGTTTCTTAGTATTCCAGGGATGTGTACTGGCTAGAAAAAATGTGTTTCTAATTAGTCCGTCAGTTAGATTATTGAAAAATATTGGATACATATTTTTTGTTTTATCAAATCAATAAAAATTGACGAAGATAAAACGCGTGAAAGATTTGAGTAGAGGTTAGTGACGTCACTGACCGCTAAAACTAATGTCTTAGAATATGACGTCACACGAGTTTTTAAAGCACTGTATCGTCTTCATTGTTTGTTTACGTGTAAAAAGAAAAATGACGTGTCCAATATTTTTTGGAAATCGGAAATTAAAATTAAAACGGACAATTTTTTTTTAGTTAACAATATTCGAACGCTTTTGTTTCTCGTAATTAACTATGATTCATAACGTTAGTAACTTTTCTAGGAGGTTTACGACATCTACCTAAGCAATCTGCAGGGCAAGTTTCGTTCATACGATATTTACAGTTCCTAGAAAACTGAAGTAACTGATTGCAAAATGAATCACGCGAAATTCTAACAATGGCTACAGTACACTCGCTTTACACTGAATAAGTCGATATAATAGTAGGAAGGAAAATGCCAACTATTGCAAAGTTAAAAAAAAATATTTTTTCATCAGTTTACACTGATGAAAAAATTAAGTTTAAAAAAGAAAATATATAAATATCTCAAGATGGTCTCGTATTTATTTCAATAAGTTTTCGTCCAATAAGTGATGGATTTTTTTATTAACTTTTTAGCACTTTATTCCACGATCCATTATCTTGTTTTTATAATAAAACCAAACCTCGTCTGTCTGTTCCAATTTTTGTTTTATTAATCTTCTGTTTTGTGAATAATTGGTGCTGGTTTTAAAAGTTGTACATCGAAGGACGACGTCTTTACATCTGACAGACTGTTTGTTATACATATATGTATGGACGAGAAATGTACAAACAGCTTTGACAGCTCTTTGACTGGTCGTATCAGATACCATGTCATGTCTGTGAGGAATTGTGCCAACACATCTGGAAATAGCTTTGTTGTAGGATATTTGCATCGAACACTATTTAGTTTTATAGCTATTCATTAGGACTACGTGTAATATACGGTCTACTTATCAAGCGTTAAATGCTTGAAAGGCAAAAGATTAAATATCCTTTATTGACAAAAGGTTCATTTATCACATAAATAGTTCTGGCAATGAGTCGATTGATCGGCTGACCGGCACAGTAATAGAGCTTGAGCTCATAGGCATCGTGTGCATGATTACCGAACACAATAAAGCCGTTTGTTATTTGTCGATTAGCGATTTGATAAAGCATTTCAATTTATAGCATCATTGAGTACAGCGTCCTCGAACGCTGGCCAATTACCCCAGTTTCTGTTGATCCTTATATAGTATCGTTTCGTAGACTTAATGGAAACCGCGCCAGTATCGACTTATATATAATCCGCAGTATAAATATTATAAAAAGTTGTTTATTTTTCGATGCAACATAATCATACTCTGGCCTCGAAACGTAATTTAATTAATACTGGCAAGTGATTATTACGACATGTTTTCACCGGTAATGGGTTGTTATAAAGTCAACAAGAAAAGGTCAGAAAAACAAAATTGTGCATGCAACTATGTAAGATTGACTTTAGTTTGGTTGTTGCGAAACCAGATTAGCAAGCGATAGCATCACTGTGACATTGTGAATATAATTAAGTTTGATTAGCGTGTCACGGCGGCTCGTTATCATGTTAATCTTATGCACCGGTGACTCGCTGACACAATCATAGACTGCATGCCTCTCTTATCGCAGTCGCAAGTGTCTGGCCAAGGTCGACTCTAAGAACAAAACGTTATACTTCACTCTAGTTAACCATAAAAGTTAACGCTGTTTGTTTTAAATGACTGTTTAAATTAATCATCACAATATGTAATTCCCACGATTGATGTACATAATACTTTAATACTTTCAGTAGGTACACATAATTATCGGTTTGTTTGGACTGTTCAAATACATGATAACACTTTTATGTTATTTCCCCGAATGTCTCCGATAGAAATGTTGTTAGAAAACTTTCATGACATAATATGAGATAAGGTATAATTGGACGTATCGTACGGCATTAAGGCAATACATTGTATTGACATTAAGTTTTTTCCCTGATCGATTATGGGCTGTCACATTGTTGGGAAAAGGCCTCCCATAGTTCTTTTCATGAGTCCCTTTACTGCGTCCTCGAACAAGCCGAATAATAGGCGATGTAAACCAAAGGTGCCAAAGTAAAATAATTGTGTAGGTTATTTTGAAAAAAATCTGTAAGCTTCTTCCTGTTAAAGTTTCTAATGGGGGTTTTTAATTGTGTAGAAGGAGAGAGCAATTACTGTCGGCAAGCGGGCTTGCGGCTGTAAGGCCGGTATCGCCGTCGGTGGCCCACATTGTAATCACGGTGATTAGCCCCGAACACCACCATTACTGCCCACCTTCCAGTTTGAACCAGAAACCTCCCAACCTTAGGATAGTTTATTGCTTGGCACACTCCCTTCATTTCGTTTTTGTTCAATCGTTTACGTTGCTTAAAAATTCTAATTTAAGCGAGTTGGGGCCTGCCCCGCGGCTTTCACGAATACTTTATCGTTTCGGCTTGCTTTGCAAAGAAAATTAAATTATACTCTAAAAGTTGCCAAAAACATTTTATAATGTAAGTACTAAAAATTGCCGCATAAGATCAATGCAGACAAGCTCTTTTCTTATGCATAGTGATTACGGTCCATTGCATTTGCCAGAGAAATGATTGAATATTTTCTCACTTCGTACTCTCGGAACTACCAATTGAATAAGTCATAAAACTGTGCCGTCAAATGTACATTTTCAATCGTTTTGTGTCGGCACTTGGGTGGGATCGCGCGACGAACTCGCAACACGTCTTTTATCTGCATACCCACCTAGGAGTACAGTCCATGTGGGTGTTTGAAAAATGCCATTTATCTTCTATTGGGTAGTAAAACTAGAATTTTACTGTACCCATAGCACTAGTACTTCAAAAATATTTTGGGCAGGTGTATTTCCATATCAACTGGCATACGCGTTACTAACGTTTTCGCCCACCTGAAATATTGATGATGCGCTGTCAATTTCGGACCAATCCACTGACAACAATACATAAACAAACTGATAGTTCACCGAAACAACTAAAACAACATGAGTAACTACCGCATTTAACGTCACCAATGTTATTGTAACTATTAATATTTAAATTTCGTAAAATTATCTTAATTTTTCCATTTATTTATAAACATTATGACGCTAATGTAGGAAAGAACGTCTGGACAATATTAATATTATGAAAAGAGGTCTTTGTTTAATACCATCGGTATGTTGGTGACGTGCATAAAATAATTATGATGTGTGTTCCACTTGTTCTACAAACGGGGCATAATAACCACGTGTATTGGTCAGAATAAATGGGGCAAGAATTTGCATCGTCGATGCGCATATAAGCTATCTGAGTCGCGGTCTAATTATAGCGCTCGGCATCTTGTCGCGATACCTGTCGCCCGATGAAAAATATACTCTATATTTACAACAACTATACATGTATAAGACAACTTTACCCACATGAATTAATCAAGAACACATTTACATGTGTTTTAATTAGTTGTCTATTAATTTATTGTATGGGAAACACTGTTGTACGCTGTTGCTTCCATTTTCTAATAAACAACGGCTGACAGCGCACTATAATGTATTATCCATTCATAACCGTGACACATTGGAAAGGAACAATAGAGAGATATTTTTAGTGTCTACCCTTTGCAACAGTCATTAAGGCTTGATGACTATGGATTGTGTATATTGTATACCTACATAAACCCAAGAATATTTAATATTTTGCGTAAATGTTGAAAGTCACGCTCATACTTTTGAAAAGAGGTATTTGCGGGATATGGTACCTAAAGTTTACATTTTAATATTCATTGTATTAAGATGAATGGATATTCTTCCACGTCGAGTGAATAATGTAGCGAAACCCTCGAACGTACGTAAACAAAACTCCTGTAATCATTTCTGCCTCAAATACAAATTCAATATCAAATAACAAGTGTATCAAATTCCAACATTATTTTGAACAAAAAAGGTTATTTTGAGGTAAAGTTATGAGTTCCCATTTTTGGACAGACACCACTTTAGTTGACAAGTTGAGCTAACGCGTGATGAAGAGGTCATTAAAATGAGATGCGCGTTAAAAAATATTTGGCGCAATGTTCGCATAAATATTACGTTAAGCATAAAACGTGGCTTTAACATAACACAATAAAATAATGTTACAGGACAAAAATACGTCAACAAATATCTCTCAAAAGCCGCTACGATTTTCGTAGGTCTACGCTACGCTATTCTACGCCAAGCTACGCGACGCTACGAATCACGGTTAAATGTTTCATCACCTTTTCACATCGAATAGTCATAGAGTTCTATGTTTATTGGGTTAAGTAAGACAGTAATCTTGTTAATGACGTCAACGTTTTCATAATTTCACCACATTACTTATTGTACTGCGTCGGGGCTGTGGGATGTGCTCGTTGTGGCTGTGGGATGTTGTAAGAGAAACCGTGGCCTCGACATAAAGGGCTAAGAAGGAACGTGGGTGGTTTTAGTCAGTAGAAAAAAAAAGGCAAATGCTTCAAAAACGAAAGGTTTAAACATTTCAATATCGTCCGGTTTTATCTCTCTTTAAAAAAAAGAGCAGTACAGTTCCGTGCAGTTGAAAGTGAGCCAAGAATAAATTGCACGTAACGTTACACCAAAAATAATGCCTGCTAATTGTACATGATGCTTAACGATAACACATGAGTAAGAATTAGCTTTTAAAAATCGTTTATTGCAAGTATTCATCGCGGCAGTTGGTCCTAATTGAAACATTGCAGCTAACCCGTTTTAGAAAGTTTTGGCTGCATGCCAACAGCTGTTCTGTATCAACTTTTTGTGACTACCCGGATTTTTAGTTCACCTTAAAGGTCAAGGTTACAAATATAGGTGAAAATTGACTAGGTAAATTTACGTAGCCGCCTTCTTTATACTGGTATTAACATATTTCTTATTTCGTAAATTAATTTCTAGAACGTTTTGTATTATAATATTGTCGCTCACTCCTTTGAAATCAGTCATAGGTTATAATAATTTACATCCATTACATTAATGCATCACCGTGACGATAAATAAATTTATTATAAAATACATTCAATATTATCTTCGTGTGGTTATCAAGATAATGATTACAGTTCATTGAATAACAATAGACACTTAGACAAGCAGTTACAAGAAAAACACTCAAAGGCTAGATAATAATTATCTTAGATAACACTTCCCTGTATCTAGGTATTTAATTAAATCTAACGGTAATTAGAGCAGTATTACTATTATTATTGAGATTCATATTTATGATTGTTTTTTATCTATAAAAGTCAGTCAAAAGTGCAGTCTGCATTCTTCACTGCAGTCTATGAGAGTATGTACTTTCACAATGGCGCGTAGTGTAAAAAGATTTCATAACTGCAGCTCTGCAGTTTATTTACTCGTAAAATGCGGAATATGTACGTATTAATGGGAAGTTCTACGCGTTTCCCGTCTAACGTGAGATAGTAAAGCGACGCGGCGTTAACTCTGGCTATAATCCAACGGGTTTATAATAATGGATGATTAATAGCGCAACGCGTCGGAACGATACATCAAGCGCGGTATGTTCCTGCCGAAACACCGATGTTCCCTAAACATGTTTCGTAACACGTTACGATTCCAATTGTGATTTGATCTCAACTTAGAGCAATGACCATGATGACGACATCTATAAAATTTTACAAGACAACGATGCGAATGCTTACTTTGTACCGAGCCGTATGTGTTTGCGTGGCCGTCGAGTAAATATTTTGTTCGCATGGACTAAGAATTCTGCATAACAAAGATGTAATACGAGTGAGTTGGATGTTTACTCCCCTTATCTGATTAATGTCAGGAATTAGGCGAAAGCAAACTACAAAGTAGTATAAACAGTTAAGTGTTTCTAAAAAAGCGCTCAACCTTGACCGACTACACTACCTGGATCATGTTATTCACACCCCGAGACTTTTCAGGATGTTTACATTAGCAATAGTTTTACAAAAACAATACGAAAAGTAATGATTCCGTTTTGATGATAATTTAATTTTGTGTTGGAAATATTACAAAAGAATAAAAGATTTTTTCTGATGCCAAAGAAAAATATTGCATGAAACAAAATACCCCTTTGCGTGGGCGAAGTGATTGAATAAATAATGGTAATGTAAGCCATCCATCACAACATGACTACTTGTAGCTTAACACCGTCTTCAAAGTCCTGACTGCAAAGTGCGAAGAACTGTACACTCAATGTTAATGTAAATAATGGTTAATGACCAGTTGTCCTTGGCGATTACATGTAACGAACATCTCTTGGTACAAAAACATAAAATAACATAAAGTATCGCCATTCTTGCCTTTATCGTCATCTGCTTATAGCGGTGACGTCAGGGTGCATCATTGAAGGAACTCACGCTGCCTCCGGTCTCTGTCCATACCATCGGCTTCGTCTGTTATATGTCTAGACTTAAACTTTTTCCGGGACCGGAATTTAAAAAATGTCGTGATTCAACGTCGACATCAAGGAAAACATTTATTTAAGTAGTTATTTTATTGATGTAGTTTCAACCAAAATATATGTGTATTTTATTTGTTTTCATTTGTATCTATACTTGGCCTTATGTATGATACAAGAACTCACCACTTACGTTATGCTAGCATAAATGTAAATAAGCATTAGTGGTTTTTAAGAGATGCTCGAGACGGAAATATTCGTAATAAGTATTATTTAATGTTTAGCAAATCCTTGAATAATGAGTACGGACAAAACGTTACTTACGCATTCGAAAAATTAACATGTGAGTCACGCGTTACGCACAAGTATCGGCTTAAGTTCAATTCATTCAGCTAATGAACCGTAGTAATCGAGCTCAACTGTGAAAAATGTCTGTCATTAATACGGCTACTGTTTATTTATGTGGCTGCACTCACATTATCGACTGGTATGACGCCTTTCCCAAAATCGTCATCGGTCACGTTTATTTTGGGAGCCACAAACATTGGCCGCGTCGTTGTAGGCAGTACGGTACGTGCCACACGCACCCGCGCGGCCAAGCGTGACCGATGCACCTCGCCGTAACCGAAGCTATAATTGCCACATAGTTCCTACAACTCGCACTATTACAATTAAACACTTGATTGAACATCTCTGCGATCTCACACACAGTACGTGGAAATATTCAACGTGACGTAATCACTTGCATCTAATTTAATATCAGGATTTGACACGGAAATTATGACTTCGAGAAGATGATTTCATTTTCTCCGGAGGTGATTTTCATGTCATAGAGCTATTTATGGGAAAATTAAGTAACAGTATTATCATGATGACTGTGTCTTATTGAGCTCATCATCAGTGATAGGAATAGGTAGTGCCTATTTGCCTAAACTTTGAAGAACAGAGACAAGAAACGGAGACTTCCTTAGGACTAAATTTTTTCCGAGACATCTGTCCCGAAATTTCGAGACAACACATAAATACATTTAAAAAAAATGTTATTTGGAATAAGTAATTCGTCTATATTTACCTAAAGTTTGCGACTAGATATATCATAATAAAATAATAACATACACAGTCGTTACAACCATAAAATTTTCTGAATTTTATAGACAAACTTTAGATAAATATAGACGAATTACTTATTCCAAATAACACATTTTTTTAAATGTATTTAAGTGTTGTCTCGAAATTTCGAGACAGATGTGCCGGAAATAATTTAGTCCTAAGGAAGTCTCCGTTTCTTGTCTCTGTTCTTCGAAGTTTAGGCTAATAGGCACTACCTATTCCTATCACTGCTCATCATCATTAGAAATGTTATTTAAAACGATCATATGGGCCACGATGAGCTAATTTACTATTTTAATTTGTTTGACAAAGAAACGCAAAACAAAATAAACGGGTCTGAAAGTTTCACCATCAAAAAGCCTAGTAGTTTCGAAGAAAACCCTTTACTATTTTTCTAAATAAAATCATGTAACTAATACCCTTCCCTCACTAATTTCATAATTAATAAAAGAGTAAAACCATTTCCATAAAATTTACATTTAAAATTATTTTTTTCTGCCGTCTTGGTCCACTGATTACAGAAAGTAATTAAACATATTTTAAGGCATTAAAATTCAGAATCGTGTTCGTGACTTTATCAGCGATGTCGAAAGTCGCAAGTGCACGCTAGGGCTTACTTCAGCGGAGCCTACCTACCGGATAACTTTATATAAGGGCTACTGAGCTGAACCGGGTCACACAATAATGTCACTGAGTTTTAAGTTTATCAGTTGAATGTCGCGCTGTAATAACAGATGATAGAGATATAATTATCTAGCTAGAATACGTCGTCACACGTCACGTCAGGGATTTGCAAATGTTAAATGTAAACATTTCAACCTCTAGTCGGCGACAAATTGCGATGTTACTAGACTTATGTATGCAGATATTAACACTCGTGTTATATCAAATAATCTTGACGAGAATACTCATATTCTAACGAAAGGTCGGCCATTGAGACAATGTTTATATTTTATAAGAGGAGTTAAGCCAGCTTTTCATGTAACATTATATACATAGTTGAGTTTAGTTTCTAATGCGCACTATTCATACTAATTTGCTATAGTCAAGTATTTGCAGATTTGTTATTTGCTGCTAAAACTTTCGAGTTCTCCTAACTACTCATTAATTACATTTTCAGTATTCCCTGCAAGTTGTAGAAACGCGTTTCAACAAATTTTCTCATTTATTTCTTATCAGTAAGGTTCACTATCACGTTGGACCGTCATAAATCTATTTTTTTTTTAAATTAAATTTGGTGTTCTGTTATACGTTGGTAAAAGCAATATTCGTTTTAATAACTTTTGTCTCGGTGCCGTGAGTTTCATTGCCCTGAATTTGTTATTATTACGACACCGAACAAACTGACTTTTTGATTACCAAACTGATTCCCTTGACGGTTTCATTAAATTCTTTGTAAGCTTGTATTTATTCTCACCGTACCTACATTGTTTGTTATCTTATTATTAAAGGAAACGTTGTTTGCATTAAGTAGAATACAGCTTTAGTTGCTATTCTAATATTCATGCTCATACCTATTACGTTTTGGAATGAACGTAAGTGAGCCATCGTCTAGTTTCATCTTTCTGCTTGGACATGCTATTAATTATCAACCCGCATCTTACGGCTACATTTCCCTCGGGAGCGCTATAATTATAAGTTACAATAGATTTTCCTTTTCTTGTTTTTAATGTAGAATCAATACTAGAAGCATTGGAGACTGGCGTGTTTTAATGTTTATAGAAACCGTTAATTTTATTGAAGGTATACTTGTAAGATTCAGAGCAATAAGAGAAGATGCATACTGTATGAGTACGTAGGTACAATACAGCAATACAGATCGTGCTGGTGCGCGGGTGCTGCCGCCGCGCCGTTGGCGTCGCCTAAATACAGCGCGTTTCAGGATGCGTCGCGAAACTTATCCAGTTTCACACCACTTGTCAACATAACTAGCAGATATAATATAGTTTTCTTGTCTACTTATTAGGTATCTACTACATTATTATTATTTGCGTCATTCATTCGTCTGCCTAGCCTTTGTCCTGTGTTGAGTATGCAGCCGAATAGAGTACAAGGAGTGATTGCCTATCTGACCTCCTCCTCAAACCCAGTTAGTACTGGGTACGATACCCCTTGTTAAGACTGGTTGTTGGACTTTTGGGTCCATTAAGTACCTGTAACGACTGTCAAAAATCTACTATTGACAGTCGTGATCACCGGACTACCGTACTTTCCGAGGCACGGCGGAAACTCGGTAAGATGCGGCTGTTATTATTTAGCCAAGACCTCCTAATTAACATTATTTTCATTTCATGATTATAAAAATAAAATTTCGCTTCATTCTCGAAAATGCAGCTCGTCAAAATTTTATGAAAAGTGGAATGCCCATATAATCATGTTTAGCACATTAAACTAAGAAAACGAAAAGGTAATTACCATAACTTGCAGTAGAAATTATATTTCACTCCTAATAGGAAAATGACATGAATAAATCAAAATGACTAATGCAACTAAGTGTCATTTGATTATGATCTATCTCGTCGACTAATTCATCTGTAATTCCTCATATCCTGCATTTAAATGTTTTTGATCTGTCAGGTATGGACCACCCGGTAAATATAAGTAGTATCGTTACTATCAGATGATCCGAATATAAGGGAAGTGTCAGAGACGGTCTGGAGTGAGCTTAAGCTAGGCATCTTGTATTACCGTTACCGCGACGAGGCGCCAACCACTAGCCGCGGCGGGCGTGCACTTCGTACGCGATATCACAATATTATAAATTGAATACTTATCACGATCTGAACAGCATACATGCTGCTTACCTGTATTTCTGAGCAATACACTCTAGCCTGTTTGCTAACATTGTCTCTTCCTACTGGGCTTTATAAGTTTATGGAATCTCATTTGATGCAACTCATCCTGTTTAAGTACGCTTATACAGTCGAAAGCTTTACTCAAATCCAAAACTATAAGACTTAAAATATATTGAAACTTTACTGTATGGATAGATGAGATTAAGCTCAGTGAAAGATATAACAGGTATTAGATCAATAAATGAATAACGAATCGGAAAAATGAAGTGTCTAGCGTGCATTTGCTGGCGCCTCACGTCCAGGATTACATATAAATCGTCGGCTTACGTGGGCGGGACAATTGTCGGTCTCTACTGATAAACGCTAGAGATGACCCGCGCCCCGAGGAAACGTTATCGTGAGAAAGTGACTCACATAAAAGAAATCCGTATGCAATGAATATATCCCTATTCTTTCTACGAAAATTACACCAACTGCACGTTACAAATTATGTACGTGCAGTTAGTGAAATGTGGGCGACATTTACTAGCATTCGCAATTATAATTTGCTGAAATAGCGCATGTCCCAGTTAGCAACACGAAATAGACTAATAGACACTCTTTAGTCGGTGTCTGTAAATTGTGAGTTCTGACGCAATCACTTAATTTTTTAATCATTTTGCGTGATTGTTATGAATAACTAATGTTTATGATGAGAGTTTGAAGCATCTGTTCAAATATTTATGAAAGTCCTCAGATAGATAGACGTTAGATTTGTTTGAAAATAAACCTTCAATCATTTTCACATTTGCCTTGGCTTTCACTCACTTGCAATCTTTCACATTACGTAACTCTTCCTGGGTTTCTTCAGTCATTAATCTTCAGCTGTCCTTGCTTACTTATGTGTCGCAGTTTGCTGCGGCTGTGGGTTGTGCCGCGCATACTTATTATTAGGTATTTGTATTGGTTCACCGTTGAAAAGCTAGCCACACAACCGCTTTTGTCACCTGCATTCAATAGATGGGCTCATTGTTTTCATTCCTTCGCAATGTAACGTGAGCTTACAGCTCACTTGCGGTCGCGGCGACCTACGCGCGCTCACACTCTACACTGTGCACATATTTCCTACACTACATCAAAGATTCCTGAAACAGGTCCCGTAAATATGTATTAACATGAACATAACAAGAATATTCATTTCGCGTTTTGTGTTTAATTTATATCAATTCTTCTAGTGGGTTTACGTTAGTGAACTCGATCAATAAAGGGGAACGGCTCGCGGCATTTTAAATTAAGATAACAGTTTTATTGACTTCTAATTCAATTCGTGGCGCTTTTTTCTTATCGTTTCCACTTAAAGCTCTCACTAGCTTTCACGTTAGTTGCAACATTGCATAGACAAGAATCGTCGGCTGGTTCTCAATCACGAGTCGTGTTTGAACTTGGCCCGTGTGCTGCGACTCTGGGTCAACGAGGCAGGGCTGGATACGGCTCGGTGCATTGCTATAAGTATGTTCGATCCGCCACAATTAATATAGTGCACTGTGCAATAAGCGCCGGCGGCATATGGGTACTAGCTACTATATTAAACGCGATTGACCTGGCTTCGCTGTCAACTACGATATTATTATATGTAGTCAAGAATTTAGCTTCTACTGTAACAACCGCTTTTGATTGAAATTATTAACTGCAATTGAAGAAAACAATATAACTAGTTTAGATTGCTGCTGTTTACTCATATATGCCGCAATAATTGAACTTGATCTCACTAACGACTTCAGCCACTTAACCGTGACCTTTTAGCGTGTTAACCAGAAGACTTTTTCAGAAATTGTTTGTTTTATTTAGGTATATTCCGCTGAAGTTATGTATTAGTCACCTAACCGCAAAAATATTGAACGAATTTGATGAATTAAACAATAACATAGTAAATATGTTTTGATTAATTAACTACACGCCTCTATGTTTAAATCCCAATTAATCGTGCAGCGTGTGACCGTGAATAAATAATGTTGGACAAATGCTCAATGAATTACTGGTTATAATGACTAATTATTATGCACGTAGCCATCCTTAATATTGTTATGGGAATAAAATATTATAGGTGCTATCATAGTCGTATAAGAGAGTTATATTACGTTACATCCTGAAGCGGGGCTCATGATTAACATCTTCCGTGAGCAGGGTCAACGCGCAGGGGTTATGGCCTGACGGGCCCTGTGACTAGACCTTCTGGAAATTTCTAATAAAACATGATTTGTGGCAATGGAATTATACCTACGCGCTGCTACGTTACGGTACTCATAAAATGCGATATGAATTTATCGAAACTTATGTAACATAAATATTATTATGTTGTTTATAGTGGCGTAATAATGTGAACTGGTTTTTGTAGTACTTTTCAAATAAGTGCCACGAGACGGAAAAGATACGAAACATGGTGAACAACCAAAACAGAGTACGAAGATCTAAACGCCTAGTCAACCAATTCGCTTCAAATGGCCATTATGCAATAAAATCATTTGAATTAATCAATAGACAGAGTGGGTCCTGGCACTACAATCGACTAACGACAGACTTCCTCCTGCTGGCAGGCACTACATCGCCAGCTCCCCGGGTTCTGCACCCGACCCGCTGATTGTTGCAATTGAGCACTATAAGATACTTAATACTGCCATAAATAGAACTCCAGCTTCTCACGATGCTTATAAATTATGTTAACATACGAGATCAATGTCAATATTACGTTTTACTATTGACAGTATAGTCTCTATATGGAAGTTAACGATGTCCTTTCTTAACATATTGATGCTGTTTTAGAAGTTAAAACTATAAACTTTAGGACTTGCTTCCCTTCGATTGTATAATGTTATAAAATAATAAATAAGGCGAATCAATATTCTTTTGGATGACTTTTATAGATTTCGCTAAACTACGAATGTGTAATAGGTATATTATTTTTAAACCGAATGAATAGTTTTGACTAATATTGTTTTAACTGCGCAGATCGTTTCGACTGTTTTATGTATTACCATAAAAAAGCTGATTTAAGAAATATATAATCCTGAATAATAAAACTAGCGAAATATATAAATCTTGAAGGCTATGTAGACATTGATAAGGCACAGTATGGCATTCAGATGAAGTGCGCATAATAGCATGTAACACAAATTCTAAGAATATCACCTGTTTGTATAGATTTCTAAACATGTGTAGTAAACCTGTAGTGTGCCGAACTCGGTACTTTGGTAGCTAGTCGAGGACGCTAACAAAACGCTAACGATGTTTACAAAATGGATCACGTACTTCACAAGTTACATATAGACCATACATATAACTACAACTGTGCAAACACCTTACAACGATGATAATGTTACATTCTTAATTTGATTGATAACGATTAATTACCTATAATTTAAAGGGAAATTAAATCTCTAGGCCACATTTTTCTATAGTCTTAAAACTGCGGATGTAAACAAACCTTGAAACATTTGTATAACGCGAACAAGCAGCTGATATTAATGTAGCTCGACGTAAACCTATGCTCTAACATTTTGTCTCGGAAATATATAATTTATATATAAACTATGTTATGATTTTATGATAGGTTGCAGACTCGAAACGGTGCCAACTCTCAAATGCACATACGTTCAATTGTGTAATTAGGAACAGATTGTATGGTACCGCATATTTTAAAAGTAAACATTCCTTTCTGTTGTGCAATGACTTTCAAGTGAAATATGACACATAACATATTAATCCTTCGGTAATTAAATTATGCATGTGCTACGAATTTCGACACTCATAGGTAGTGTTGTCACGATCGATATACATATTATATAGGGCTTGTTAACTCTAGTGTACACGTTGCGTCGTGCACTCTGCATACTTATACACCACTCAAAATAAAGTTCATCTTTGCATCACAATACACAGCGATTATCTGAAGGTATGATTTATATACTCATATCACATTTGATTTAAATACGATTGTTATAAGTTATTGCAATAATGTTACCCAAAATATATCCAGGCACGTCTGACCTAGTATTATTGTATCATCCACCTTGAGACAAACGTTTGTTGTAAAACAATACAGCACAATTTCCTTGAAGAAAGCAAAAACAAATCAGCAAAATTAAATATGTAAACAAATGCACCTGCACTCGTAGGGTTTTCGATTCAGCTGATCAGGTCAACTCATCCAATGAAGAAGCACAAACACTGCCAAAGACACACTGGTCCCTGTTAAATTAATGTTCAAACAAATTGGTAAGTGTCAATAAGTATGGATGTGTCGTGTATGCTCTCGCGCACCGGCTCGTGATCGCAGGCGACACGCGCTCCCCGTAACGGACAATCAGTAACTGAACGCTGCGTTGAGTCGGACCAGTTATTATGCGCCCACTGATGCCATCAATAACTTCACCAACACGTGGGTCCGGCGATGTCGGGTCGGCCGACTATCCGAGATATCACACATGCACGGCAATGCGCTTATCGGTGCATCGCCTGTAAAAAGCTCATGATTCATCAGAATTAGGTTTCGCTCGTGACATCACCATGCTATGCGAGTAATGTAAACAATGTGGGCTCGAGTGGTGATCTGCTTCAGCAGGTTCATGTTCTGTGCTACATTATTCACATGCACACCCAACTATACTGTATGCGCTATAGTCACCGTTGTAACTTGTAAATATTTGTCTCTACCGAGCCATGTGTGAAAATCATTACTAGGAAACGCAGAATTCCTGAGATACTTCTCAGTAATAATATAGTTAGGATTTAAACTCGAGTCGGAATTACTGGAAGTGATAGCATTGCGTAAGTTTCTCTCGATATAAAGACTATTTATTTACTGGTAATGGAAAGTATCATTTTCTCGATTCCACATAAATAGAGTAAATGATTGTACTAATAAGTTTGGGCGGGGTGGGAAGGAAACAAGTTTAATTAAAAAGTTACTTATAGAAAGTTGTTCTATTACTCTGTACAGATTTTCCTTATATAGTTGGTGAACCTCCCTTATACGATAGGCCTCTATTTGAGTAGATATCGATAAGCTTAATATTCCAGCAAGAAACATAATTCATGCTACGCTATGCTGCATTAAGGCAAAAATTAAGTTGTTAAGTAAGAAGGCTTGGTGTGATAAATTTGACATGGGCGTGATGATTATGTCGTTATATTGAAATTATATAATTTTATTGTAGGACACAGAATCAATAAATAAATGATTAAGATAGCCATTATTTTAACAGCTGTGTTAATGCGAATGCCCGTAAAAGGAGTCACAGGTAGCTTTAGTACGGGTTGAGTCAGTTCTAATAAAGATTTATTTCTCTGTCTTCTTTGACAGCAGTTAATAAAATAATGTAACAGACGATTAAGGCCCTTATCACACGAACGTGCGAAGCGTGGGCGTTTTGAAAGTATGAGCGGGCTATAGATGTTGCATGTATGTGTAAAAGATTTCTTCAAATCGTTTCTATCATCAGTACCTAATAATACTGTTACTATTGAGACACTCAATGGAAAATAGAATACCCTGACATAAAAATATAGAAAATCTATTTGTGCTATACTTCGCCTTTTAAAGAATCCATAAGAAAAGAAGATATGCAAACTTGATTTCGAATTTAGATTCAGTAACAGCGCTGCAACTTGTAGGAAGGCGAGCAAACAAATTCAGTTGTCAGCTCTGCAAACTTTGCTAGTTTACTTTGATCTCGCAGACATCTATAAAATAAGTAGATTTACAGAACGGTCTATTGAGTTCTTAGATTGCAGTGCACGTAACTTAAAACTGTATATGCATCATTAAAATACAGCAGCAGGTAACACTGGGCGACACGCGATTTCGCTCTCTATATCTTCGGCGGAAAACTACGCTCTATCTTTTCCTGTGTTACAGTATTTCTTGGTGGAAGTCTATAGTACCAAATTGTAACAAATCATTGACACTATCATGTGCTTCTGAGTAGATTAAACACGTTGAGATAAAAAAAAAACCCATGGAACGTACCGATTGTTTGCGTTCCCGAGAAGGGTGTAAGTACGTACGTAATTGTAATCGAATACTGATCCGGTGTTGTCTTGGAACACAATGCTTTAGTACTACTTGTTTATAAACCTGGTTTTATCTTACTATTCTTCTTTGTGTCGCTGGCACGACATTTTTTGAATTCTGTTGACCCATATCTTCGCCACTTCCGATACGTCGTCGGTGGCAACGCAAAGGTCACCACGGTTGCATCGTTTTAGGCAAAGCAGGATAGAAGGTGGAGCATCTACATTAACACTAGGTACTGGTGCTAATAAATACATAAACTCACACACATTTCCCATGGGGGTAGGCAGATAGCACAGAACGCCACTTGCTACGAACCTTACACACTCCTTTTGCCTCATCCACATTCATACATCTGGTCATACACGCATTTGTACCAATTACTACGCACATGTCCGTTCTGAAGTACGTGTATCCTATTGCTAATGTTGATGCTAAATGAATACTTCTAGGTAGATTAGATGAGGTCAATCTATAGTAGAGTGTAGATAATACGATCCATTATATTGTCAGAGGTCGGGGCGGTTATGGGATAAACTTACACAAGACAATGGAACAAATAAGATCATTGTTTTAAGGTTTTGCAATTTACGACGTAGTGAAATAATATGTACCTAACAATATAGGTACGAGCTCAATCTAATTCTAACGGAACGAAAATCTTTTGTATAACATAAAATTTATAAATTTGGTCGCCGTTTTGAAACATTTTACTAAGAAAATAGGGGATCGGACTGAGTCAAAAAAACAATGATTCTAATTAGTCCGTCAGTTAGATTATCGAAAAATATTGGATACGTGTTTTTTGTTTTATCAATTTAATCAAAATTAACGAAGATAAGATGTGGTTGTGACGTCATTTGTAGGTAAAAAATGTACTATCATATGACGTTTTCGAAGAGTTCACGAGTTTTCGAAGCACTGTATTGACTTCATTTTTTGTTTATGCGAAAAAAGAAAAAATACGTCTCCAATATTTTTTGGATATCTATCTGACGGACTAATTAGTTTTTTTTTTGTCCGATCCCCTATTGAGTCATCCGAGGAAATAACAAAAAATAATGAAAAGTAACAATGTCAACATTTCTAAAAACACTTAAATGAATTATAATATTAAGTTCCATAGAATGTAGAGAAACATGTTAATAAATAATTTGGAGCATCATGGAGACCTTTCACGAGAATTTAAATTCAAATCAAGCGGAAAGATTTTGTTAGATGAGGTCAGTTGCAATCAAATCATCGTGTCATAGTTACAAAAAGGGCCGCAGTAATCCGACTTGAATGTATAAACATGTACAACATTGTTGCACACATTCCCAACATATTTGGGTATGACGTTCATTAGGGATTTATAAAGTGATTTGGGTTAAC
Source organism: Diarsia rubi (assembly GCA_932274075.1). NCBI lineage: Eukaryota > Metazoa > Arthropoda > Insecta > Lepidoptera > Noctuidae > Diarsia > Diarsia rubi. The sequence continues at coordinate 12,218,931 of OW026418.1, read as the reverse complement.
GTTATTTCTGGCTGGACTTATTTGGGAAAGGGTTCTTTTTTTATTTCAGTGTTCCAAAAATTAATATTTTTGAAAACGGAATACATCACCAACTTCGTCGCACATCCGAACCTAATTACATGTCTTCATGATGAAACCATTTTTATTGTAAACTACACCGGAAGAAGACATAAAGAGGCCACCTGGTTTCACACGGAGTTCTACTTAACGCCTTGCATCACTCAACTAGTTAATTACGTGCAATTTATCAAAGGGCTCAATAATTCTCGATGCGTGTATTACGCTTGTTTGTAGACACGAGCTATCTCTTATCAATGTGGGTCGAGACAAGTTGCCGCAATGTTTCCTTCTCCGTGTGTACCTTCATGGATCCTTGTGTAGTGGAAACAAAAGGAATCAAGTAGTAGGACGTTGAAAATTTCTGAATCTTGAAATAGAAGACGATGAAAGTCTGGTGTTTTGATAGATGACCAAAACTCGTACCAAGAATTCTCATGTTTCAAGATCAAAATGTTTTAATAATTATTATTTTCATAATTTTTTCGACAACAAGCGGCTGGGATTTGATTTTTGAATAAGGAATTTAATTTAAACTATTGAAGTATGAATATTGTTTTACTCCTTATAGATGGCGTTCACACAACCAGTTCAAAGGTCGTTCTGTTAGGTCTGATAGTTGATGACAGTTCGGCTGAGTTCACATCGTAGAGGTTTCCTTACAATACCTACTTGCCTGGTTTTGAGGTTTTATAAAATTACTCCGAAACTCGGATTTAGATTTACAAAAGGAACTTTTGTAGGAGTTATTAAAATGATAAATGTAGACAATAAAGAATAATGTTTGATGTTGACACAGTTTGGTACGGGATTCCATATATCCATGAACATGATCCTTTAACTCGTGAAATTTATTCACTGAAAATGTAAGTTTAATTTTGTAATCCAATACATTTATATGGGATTACAAAGTTATTTATGCAGTTGGTGTATCTAGAAAACTAGACTGAAATTGCATTTTTTTTTAGTTTTTCCATGACTTATAAACTAAACACTAATTATATTCTAATTTTGAAGCTTCTATGTCAACTAGAAGTGCCTTAGACTTTTGATGATCGGTCAGTCAGACAGTGAGTGACAAAACTAAGGAACTTTGATTAGTTATAATTCTTAAACTACTGGTTCGAAATATACTGTGTTTATACAATGCCTAATTGGTTACTAAAAATTCAGGCTTCTAGTTTTATCCACAACGAAGTTATAGGAGGTCGAAAATGGCCTGAACTGGTTCGAGGAAAGGATGGTACGGCCGTGCCGCTTTATTGTTCGACTTGGCAGGGGCACTGCCGTGCCCCCGGATTGGGCGATGCTATAGTTTGATTATTTTATCAATAAAGTTTCAGTTGTAAAAAACTTAAGGTATCTGAAGGTATCTGTATCTGACTCTTGCGTACTAGCAGTGAGAGTTAAATCGACTTACACAACGTCGCAATTTATGAACGTTGCCCTACATAACCTTCCTTACTTAAGTGATTGTTTTACGACATCACCAGAAATTATACAACATAATAAGGGTCAGAATGGTGAACTTAAATACGGCTGTTAAGTTTTGAACGCAACGCTAATAGCTACAGCTCGCGTTTATTGTTTGCGTTTTATTTCAGCCTGCACGTAAAGGCACTTTTATAGCATCAGTGACGCATCGGGCAGGTGACGGGGGCCTATTAATCTGGGATCTAAGCCGATTACCGTCACTATTGGTACTTCAATCGTTCCCGTTTCTCTCGTTTCCGTTCCAATAGCATTCGCGTCAATATCAGAATGCGTTATGAGTTATGACTCATCAATATTTTACGATTGACTATTATGACAATTTTAGATTTTTGTTGCCTATATATTTTGTTGGCATTCCATGACAAGGCCGTATTGCTTTCCATGTAAAAATTATATCTATACCTTACGTTAAACTTATGAATAAGAACTGAAATATCTGAATTTTTTTGAAAACAAATGTTATTGCATTATCACATGAATCAAGCGTAGTGGGGTAAAACAAATAAGAATGGTTAATTGATTAATTGCACACAAATGAAAGATAAACTTGTACCTATGCAATAATGTTGTTATTATTTAGAACAATATGTATAGTAGTGCCATTGAGGTGGTGGAAACATTGTGGTCATCATCAAAATATTAACATTCTCTTTCAAAGGCATATTCATTGTTAAAAACGATTATTCTTTGATAAGTATAGTAATCCATTTTCACAAATAGTAATTGAAAAGGGGTGCAACTATAAACTTTGTCATGTTTATCGGATATAGCCATAGTTTTTTTTATATAGGTATTATTCTTTTTTTTGTGTCTTATAGCATCATAATATTGATGTACCTATCTGTAATGTTGCTATAATTAGTGGTAAATAATTAAATAAACTAGCCTATAAATTGTAATCATAATTTTCCAGCTTATAAAATGCGCAATGCATAAGTAATGTAGGCAGGTCAGGAAAATGATACTTAGTTTAATTGAACTATGCCCTATTAATTATTGCTATTAGGATTTCCTGTAAACTTAACATTTAGGTACTACAATTTCCATAGATTTTTACTAAGAATACAGTTACAAGTTGTTAAGTCGATGAGTCGAAGTACAAATTAAACGAAATTCCATACAATATTGATCAAATGTATAGAATAGCTTTTGCTTGCGGCTTCGTTTTCCGTGGAAATCGGTAATTATTCTATGCAAACGATATTCCATCTAGGATTCGCATACCCAGGATGTCCTAATACACATCGTCATCGATCAATTCATTTTATTTATTTATTTAAAGGCTTTGGAAGACTTACAACTAAATACAATAGTGATAAATAATAATATGGTAATCAGACAGCCAATTACAATTCTTCACATCTTTTGATTTGACATCTACCAACCCGCACTGGGCACGCGTGGTGGATTATAGCCCATTCCACTCCTAGAGAGAAGGCCTGAGTCCCTGCAGTGGAACATTATAGACTGATGATGATGAACATACATTGGAATTTTCTGTAATAATATTTAGTTTAAAGACTTTCTTTTAAAAGTATTAGTAACCGTTCCGTCATAAACTTCAAGGTCCCCACAGAAATTATTTATTGTAATTATTACTTAAAATGGTTCTACTCATTTCCAAAAGTGAACAAAGTTGAGACAATGTTTACAATTATTTTATGTGATTACAGATTAGAAAGCGCTATTTCTTGACTGTAAATGCAGTAAAAATGTTAGGTTCTTCTACACCATTGCCTCCAGGGATGACAGGTGCTGTATTATGTGAGTTACCCGACAGGCTTACTCTCCCGGTAGATAGAAGTATGAATAGACAGACAGTCCTACTGTGGAATGACACTATCCTCAGGTTCCCAAAACAGGACCTACAGGAAATCCAAGACGCCTTCTGGCTGTGTCAGAGTTTCACATAGTGGTCTTTTGGCGAAACGCAGACGATGGCAGGACGAGCTGGACAAAACGACCAGTTGTCACCATTTGTCTTGGATTGACTAATTTGGAAGTCATGGACCTAGTCTGGGTCAGCAGGATGACGCAGGTTAACAAAGTATAACAATATAGCAAAACCCAAGATCAAAACAGCTTCATGATCTCACTTAGTTCTTAACCATGAACTCAGATCCTGCATAACAGCAAATGGTCATAAAAAGCACACGAATTTAAAGCAGCAACTGGCGCCGTGTATTTTTTGTTTTATTAGCACCTATTACACATGTACATTAGAAAATGTAAGCTGCACTAAAGTGATAATGATCGCCGACGTAATACAGGCGATGAACACATCCCTCACCTTGAGTGAGGTCAACCACGGCAATACAGATCAAAATCATATATAATTATTGCGTAAATTACAAAGACTAGGAACGAATATTTTGATACGCTTTATACTATGTATTTCCCTCCACAGCAGATGCGAACTTAAAGGTCTTACGTTTATGATTTACAGGATAATATGATTAATCAATTTCGTACAGACTGATAGGCTGGGTCGCAAACAATTTCGATTGTCTTCGAGTCAGTTCAAATTCAAAAGCATGTCCTGCCTGATTGATCTCGATGATACCATTACCGGATTTATTGCAGGAATACAGGTACAGATGACAGAGCCGGCCATTCAATTTCGTTGATGTAGCACCGATCACATAGAACTGATTTATGATCGCATTCATACAAGGCGGCAAGATAACATCAAACTTCAAAGGCGGCAATTACAGTGATAAATGACAATTATTATTGTCTTGTCCTTTGCGGACAATAAATACACCATCGAGGACCGCGCGTGCGATATTATTTCTCGCCTGTTTATGATCATTAAGAACTACTGTCAGTGAGCATACACCGATATTTGAATTGAATGCTACCGGAGTCGCCACTCCACTATCAGCTAGATTGATCAGCAGATAGTTCACAGATAAAGTGATGCCGCTTAAATTAATGTCATACAACAGTAGCGCCGAGGAATTCAATTACTAGGATACACACAAGGTCTTTTACGATAGAAGATTGCTGAAACGACACGTCAAAAACAATATAATTAATATTTATTTACGCTATCATCAAGTAAATATGTTCAGAAAATGACTCATCTGTAACAAACAGTGCTTGTTTTCTTTACCATATTTGCATAAAGTCAATATACCCTGACTGAAATATAATGGAATGACGATAATATTGTGAACAGTATACTAGGCATACAAGTAACGCAACATGTATCAAGGAAGATAGCTCAGAGAATGGACCTATAATAGACATTCACCTACGTTATGATCAAGTAAATATGCCTTTTAGAACAATTCTGCAAAGCTTCAAGTATGTTTTCATTACTATATTGGGATACCTAACACCTATAACCACAACATTCTGAATAAACGACCGATGCAAATAGAACGAACGGATATACAATCAGAACTTTAAACTAGAAAAATTGCTCATGGATTGCCTATACCAACTTGCTCTATCATCAAGAATATGCCTTTCAGAAGAAAACGGTAACAACGCATGTTTCCATTACCATATTTGTATAAAGCCACAAAACTCTGACTAAGGGACGCAAATAAACCGAACGGATATACAATCAAAACGCGGAATCCCTAAACTATGCGTAAATGCTATTAGGCTTTGTTGGTGACGGTCCATAAATAGTCTTATACAAGAGAATTCTTTCGAGGACGTGCGTCATCGATACGGAGAAGGAAGTGCGTGCTGTTGAACAGCGAACAGTCAAACACTTGATGCTGAGCCGCCCACGGCGACGCCGCATCAGCCGCGCGCCATCCGTCTGCACTAACTGTGATTGACACCACATTAATACTATCCCGAGATGAAATGCAGACCTTTCTTATGATAACGATATACATAGAACACGAAACAATTATAGCACACGCAATGATTGAACAAGCATTAGAGGCTAACAATCGTTTGACGCAATTATAAAGCCTATTTACCTAACACTTCAAGAACATCGAAAAAAGAACGACTTTACTATCAACTACTAGGCTATAATCGATTCCAAATATTTGCTATCCACTTTTAATGAGTGGTTCGCGTCATTGTTGTCTTTCAATTAGTGAAAAACCGCAGTGGGCCAAATCGGCATACACTCTTATACCGGAGCAAAACACATGAATGTAGATATAGATTAGATACACCTTTCCACATAACTCTGTGTAGTTTTGTTTGACTGATACTAAGTAACAAACACCATTTCTAGTTAGGTAACTGACCACAAGTTGGTATAATGTTATTACCACAATTGCCGAATCTATGCAATAACATACGTAGGTAATTACTTGCAGCCGTTATTTTAAATTGTAAGTTAATCTGTGAAGCTTTCTACGGCTACGTATCGTTCGATAGCTAGTAGATTAATTAAAAATACGCAAAACGAATTGTCTATTGTCAAAACTGCACGGAAATAGAAAACGATTAAGTATTGAAGCAGTGTCAAGTGCCAATTTATTCCAATCTGCCAGTCTGAATTATGCTGCTAGGGTGGGCAGAGTTATTACATTTAATATATTCAATTTGAATAATTACTGCTCTTGCTGTTATTTCCTTATTTTAAAACAATTAAACCAATCACTTGTAAATCGTACCTTTAAATGATTTATTGTCAACATCACAAAATCTACGATCATAGCGAGTAATTATGAACAAACAAAATTGAAGGAATATCCTATTTGATCGCAAAAGTCGATTTTAGGAGGCACAATTGCCTCCTCCGCGCGATCAGTAAGAGGGAATTGAATTAATAATCTGCGTGCCACCAACCTACTTAACACACAATTGCATTCCTATTTATTGTTAAATACGTAGAAATGTAGCAGTGATATCCAATATATTCCATAAAGCCTATTAAGCACTCAACAATAAAATGTGAAACGGTAATAAAGGTTAACACGTCAATTTCTTATTTAGCATTCAAATGAACAGAAAACAATTACACATATAAGCGGCCATAGCGGGTTAGTGGTAGCAATAACGTAGGTACAATTCTCCATGTAATTTTGTATTACTAAGAAAAATGTTGTTTCGATAAAATAAATATTTGCCGCGGAAACATAACAATAGTGTTTCGCTGAAAAGGAAATTATTTTTCCAGCCAGACCGTCCGGGGATACAATATTTTTGTTTGTTTTTACTTTGTTTGACTTCGTTCGTAGAGCTGGCTTTCACCGTAATAACGGCTGTGGATTAACAGACGCGATATGATCTAACCGGTGAAAATACATAAAAGATCATTCCGTGCTCCAAACCTATTAAGATTATTATTGACAACATTAAATTAACTGAAGGTTATGAAACGCGAACACCACACGTTGCATATGATTTACTCATAACAAACCTATAATTACATCATGACTTACACAATACGCCCTTATAAATAGAGCATTATTTTCACGAATGCGCAGCACGGAAATTTCCCAAAAACAGTTTTCGTAAATCGGGAAATTCGCCAATTTCAACAAAAGCCATGAAATGTGCTACATTCTGTAAGGAAGTAAGGATTCCGGCAAGCGCAGCGCGTGCCCTGTGACCTACAATCTCTGTGCTCGGACCTCATTGGAGACACATGCGTCTTTTTCTTACTCTATGGTTTTTTCGTTGTTCGATCGAATTATAAAATTACATGTCAATCTGTATTGTTCCCAAGTAAATTAATATTACAAATATACTTAAAAGTGAATCCAAGTTTAGTTTTTCCCATAATTAAGTTCCCTTTTAATTCAAAAACAAATCGAACGATACTTATTTCATGTCAACGTAAAATAATCATGACATAAATCAAATTAACGATCCTAGAGAGATTTGCGCGTAAGTTGAGTAATCTAGCGACCACGGAACTGATATAAATAATAGTTCGTAACTTATTGATTGTTTGAATATTTCCAAGATTTGTATCTTACACCGATGGACAGTAAAGGTATTGCTGCAAGAGAAAATATTGTAGGCAAAAGGTTTTATGCTTGAATACTTTCTGAAACAATGGAATCACAGAAAGGTCTTGTGAGATCAGGCTTGCTGTCGGCTGCGCTCAGTGATCACGATAATGACGTAACGGCCGCATATGATTGTCGCAGGTCACGGCGGCCAGGTTCCCGGTGGTGATCAAGATAGGGCACGCGCACAGCGGCGTCGCCAAGGTGAAAGTGGACGCGGTGGCTGACTTCCAGGTAACGATGCTCATCACTCTCTTACTTTAGTAATGGCGTAATAAATTGGTATGCATCTCACGATCCTCGGTCCTGTACTACGAAAAGTACCATAAGGTAAAATATTTAAGGGATGAGTAACAGAATTTAAGAGTAACGTTGAAGTGATTCATTGTGGTTCCTGCTCATGTTGTTTGCTATTGTAGGACATCGCCGGAGTCGTGGCTATGCTGGGGACCTACTGCACGGTGGAGCCTTACATCGATGCGAAATACGACATCCATATACAAAAAATCGGCACTAACTACAAAGCTTTCATGTAAGTATCATTACACTATTTATAATTGCCAGTAGTCTGGCGCCTACGAGAAAGATCAAAGTAGTCTGCAATTCTGATTACAAACAAAATGTTGCAGGCGTTCTCAATGTTAGCAAACACACAATTACGTAAAATCGATTTAAGAATGGCACCACGTGCGAAGTGTGATATCACACTTGGTGTGCGTACCAGCAGTCTATAAATAATCCTGAAATATTTTGCAGGCGCAAATCTATATCGGGAAATTGGAAAACCAATCAAGGATCCGCGATTCTGGAAGCGATCGGCATGAACGATAGATACAAGATGTGGATTGACGAGGTTCGTATCTAGCTTATCCATCACTTTATTAGATGTGATAGGTAGTTCTTACTAGATTTTAAAATATTTCGATCGAAACCTAGAAATTAATTTTTCATTACTCATGCTCTGAAAGTAGGTAATAACGAACTTCAGACACTAAATTTTAGCGCGATTTAAAATTAAAATAACATAAAGTTTACATAGGAATATAGTTAAATTATGACTTAAATATAATAAAGTTTTAACTATTCCTCTAAAATAACATAGATTTCGGCAAAATCTTGGCCATTTTTTTTAATGATGAACATAAAAATACTGGCCGTATAGCTGGCAGACCAGAGAACTAAAAAAAAAAAGTAAGCGGGACAGCGACAATCCGATCAACACTAATTTTTTCTTTAGCTAATAATTTATGTTCTTTTTTAACTTTCCTCGTATTTGTAATGAAAAGCACAGTATTTACCTCGGGTAAATTAAATATTTAGTCCCTTAAACTATTAGCGCCCTCACTACGTTACGGGCGCCAAACCCCGTCTCGGGACTAAATAAGTAACTTTCGCCCCTTGGATAACAATGTACTATTTCTATCGAAGCTTTGATAATAAAATGTGTATCTCGGTTTCACTTCAGAAGAGTGCCAAAAGTACTAAAGGGGAGGCAAGGTAACAAGCATTCATTTAAATAAGAATCGTGTGTAAACCAGTCGGGAATGGACTTTCAATATATATTAATTCGCACGCGGAAACTACAAGTTTATTTTATTTATTAGTTGTTAGCTATTTATTGAGTAATTGGTATTTATTTTACATAAATCCTCGGACATGAAACACTGCATAATATTAGCACATGATTTCAATTCATTTGATATTGCCACGCTTATCTTGGGGTCAATGAAAAACATGGCAGGTTTCTTGCACCTGTCTTGTAGGAAGTAAAAGTCACTTAGTAAAATAAAAGATTTAGAATTAGAATTTGTTAGTTGCTATTTAGCAAGTTCCCTAAAAACAATTTTTTTTCCTTTCTTTTTCGACCATTATTTCGATGGTTTCTGATGCCGACTAATACAGAAGTATGTAAAAAGACGACATGCAGTGCCGACCCCAAATTAAAATTAATTAGGATGAGGGTAAGAGAATTATGGTTTCTGCATATATCTAATTCCAAACCCAAAACAATCGTCGACCTTACCTTAGATTGTCTTTCCTCTGATAAAAGCTAATAAAGCTTCCAAACTCGTTGCTAAATTCTGGGAAGATTTAATTTTATTCTATCGACAAGCTTAGAAGTACTGGACCTTGTTAACTGATATTACACTTATCGATTCAAGGTGAGCGAGATTTTCGGCGGTCTGGAAGTATGTGCGCTTGAGCTGGTGGTGGGCAAGGACGGTCGTGAGCACATCATCGAGCTCAACGACTCCGCCACGTCTTTCATGGGAGACTCGCAGGAGGAAGACCGACGCCATCTCGCTGAACTGGTGTTGCAGCGTATGCAGGTAATAGAAATTAAGATATTGCGGGTGTGTAATTTTTAATATTGATCATAAAGATAATAATAGCGATGTATGGAACTACTCCTGGATGCTACGCCGATCAAAAAATGAGACAAAGGCAAGAAAGTCTCAGTAGGAAACTAAAAATGTTTATCAATAAGACACATCCTTAATGATAAAGTTGAAAGCTAGGTCTGTCTTCAATAATATCGGCACCTGTTTTGTGTCCTTCAAACCAAACCGCGGAACACAGCAATGCTGCTTAATGGTACAAAAACTTTGGTACAATAGTAGTTCCCCATAGTAAGTAGGTAATTCCCCGGTTAGAGCACATAATTAAATATGATCTCAAAGTAATAAAAGGCAAGGAATATTGGGATTTTCTAGAATATCTAGTCATTGTCACCCCCTTAAATAGCTTAAGCAATGTTAAACCGTTAACCTTTTGTTTGTGAAACATTTCCAGGCGGTCTGCCGTCCCGGTATAACGAAGACCACATCACGGAGCTCTGTATCGGGCAGCTCCGCAGCCGGGTCCCCGACAGAAGAGCGCGCGCCCCCAGTGGGAGCTCCGGGGCCGCCGAGCGCGCCACCACCGGCGCCCCTGGCGTCTGCGGCCAGCATCGACCGCCCGCTGCCGCCGATACCTGCTGAGCCGTCCCAACCACCACCGCCTCCACTCACCCGCCGTGACTCTCAGGGTTAGATGCCACAGCATTTTCTTTAGCCATTCACGTCTTCAAATCTATGTAAACAGTTTATAGAAGCCAATGACTACGACAGCCTGTTACTACAAGTGGAGATGACCAGTTCATAGAGAAGTGACACAGACACAGGCATTAAATTGTATTGCATTTAAAAATTGTAACTGTCACTTCTTCTATGAGTAACCTGTGTTGTACAAACTAACTTTTAGCCATTCAACACACACAGATAACGACGATGGAAGCATCAACGACGTGAAGTAATTGGAAAAAATCGCCGCCCATCGTTCGATGAACGATCATAAATCATCTTTCAGATCATTCATTAAGATAGTATTTTTCTGCCAACAGCATCTCAGTCGTCCACGGTATCGTCGGTGTCGGCAGCGCCCAGCACCACGAGCAGCTCGGCGCCCACCGCCACGCCTGCCGCCGGCTCCACCCCCGGCCGCGGGGGCTTCGCACGCCAGGGCTCGCTCAGTGCAGCCCTCACCGAAGACGCCGAAGACACCATGAAGAATCTACGCAAGACATTCGCTGGAATTTTCGGCGACATGTAAAAAGTCAATCAAATATTCGGACAATAGACGATGTACTGAAAAATATACGAATGATAGACAACGTTTACTTACACGACAACCCAATCGCATATACAAATTTGCGGACATGCGCCAAATTTGGCGATGGCAACATAACACATTCACTACACGTCTGTTGCCCGCAAGACTAACACGTAGATAAAGATCAAACAAAACGTTCAGAGCGATATCTACTGAAATAAACACATTTAAACAAAAGATATAAGAAGTAAACAACCGGTCCAAAATTTGCATCTGAAGTTGTAACCCAAATGTGTTTATGCCGATTGAAAACACAGGAAATCCCAGCCAGCTGCACCTATTTGAGCGAAACATCCCTCCCCCTCGGTTGAATGTTGAATGCACCCTTGTAAGAAACAGAATGTTAAGCATAGTTTAATGTATGATAACTATAGATTTTTACAATAAGTTTATTATAAATATGAAAATACGAATCAACTGAGCTGCATTGTGATCGAACCCGTTTGCTGTCCGCGAGGCGCGTTGCCTCGCGAGACGTAGTGTTTCTCTGTCTCCAACTCCCTTCTACAAATGCTGCCTTCGTACGAGACCAGTATACTATGGGCATTCTATATTAAAAACTATTCTCTATTAATAGTTGTTATGGAAGACAAATAATTCAAAGCAATACTAGGATTGGGATGCAAAGACGACGTGTAACGTTACTTCAAAATGATTGAAAGTATAGACATCGATGCTGGAAATCGAACAATAATTGATAACATTCTACGTAATGTCTAAGTATCTTAAATATAGTCGGAAAAGAACGCATTTTGTAAACGTTGAAAAGGCTAAATCATTTGACGCCGTCGTCCTGTTAGATCTAAAATTGTTGGCAATTGGGATATGAGCAATGCTATTGAAGACAATATTGTTAAACGCAAGAATTGATCCACATTTTATATATATATTATTATACCTTATTACTAGTTGTATTTCATAGTATTAAGAATATATTGTTATAATTATGTACGTCTTCGTATGTGTGAACCACGCTTCGTTTATCACGTAGGCATCTTAAATTTATTTATGCTACTCTTCATGAACTATTGTATTAAGCATATGCTATGGGGACTTATATATATCTACGTATTTATAACTTGGTAAGTCATATTCATGGTTGTATGGAGAGACTATGGGGGCGATGTTAACGAAGTGTGATGATACGTCATATCAGAATGACTCGATGTGCATCTTGGCTTTTGCATTATGCTATCATAAATATTCAAGTTTAAAACTTTATACTAATATAGCAATGTTATACTATTCTTTAGCTATTGCGAATCAAACGTAGACATTTCAATGTGTAGTTCAATATTAATTTACCTAATCACACTTTCGTAGAACATTCATAAATTGAATATTCGTACATTTTAAGCGTTTTTATATAACAAACATAATATTATAACCAAGCCCACTTGTTATCGTAGATTTTACAACGAAAATAGTTATGTACGTATACAAATGTAAGGTAAATAACTCATTACGTTAAGGCAGTGGATCAGGAGCAACCGTTAAGTTTGAGCAAAACAATAGGTACCTGCGTTTAGTTCGTTGAGATTACTTTATCATATTTTATAAGTATCCTTCGTTGTTGACGCCGCGGTACGGGCAGACTTTGTAGTACCTAGGTTACTTTTAGGTAAATATACTATAATTTACTCTCTAAGTATGCACCCGTAGTTAGATTTTGACACGAATCCTTAGTATCGATAGCCACGTAGTAGCTACGTGTAACTAATTACGTGTCTATAAAATGCGCAATTAGATAATTATTACGACTTTTTCATACATATGAATTAAAATATTAATTGAATTATATTTAGTGAGTGTTATGTATTCTTTTAGTATGGCCGTTTACTTGTAATTTAGGTATAATTTATTTTATTTATATCCTTTAAAGACTTCGATATTTGTTAATTGTTAAGAATATAATATTAACACTCAAATTAATATAAATGCTGTTGTTGTTGTTGCTAACAAGTTATACAATGTGTACTCAATACGGAGGAGATGGATAATCATTTTAAGATGGTCACGGTAAGGGACGCGACCTTTGTCATGGGTTCTCGAATCTTACCCGTTTACCGTTTTATCGTGACTTACTGCCGCACTCAGAGACGTTTAATGATTACTTAAGCCATCACTTAGTAAAGGGTTTGACAGTTTATTGAAGGTTTTGTATGTCAAATCTTAACTAAGTGACAGCTATGTAATCATTAAATATCTCTGAGTACCGCAGTTAATCTTCTATAGGTAATAAAAGGACATGGCGTGTTACAACATTAGTAGTTAATAATCTGCTTTGACAGATTTAAAATTAACCAAAGGATTTATGGACCTCCCGTATGATCCTTATTTAAAAGTTATTAAACCCTGAGAGGTTTATTGTAGAAGTTTGCAATAAAATGATATTTTTATCGAGTGTGGCATCCATGTCCTAGTTCAGATGGAATATGTTAATGGAATTTGAATGCATGTTAATCTATATAATAATAAATACCTCTTTTGGTAAGTCAATACCGATACTGGTGATTTCATTTAAACTACCCCTTCCATACTCAAAACACGGAATCGTAAAATAAAAAGGCATAACAGGATGAATATATGTATATACTTTATTAAATGATTTATAAGCATTTTTATTGCGTGTTACATAAATATATTTGAAAAACATGTATAAATTCTATTAAAAAATGCAAAGCATATGACCTCGCTTTTACACGCAATTATATGGGTAGTTACAGTTTTACGATTAGTATATAATTTTCATGTAAAGGATCAAAACTAGACTCGAAAGGTAAAATGTACGCTGACAGAACTACGGCATTTGCCTCGGAGGCCCTGCGTAGGCCCTCGTAGACCCCGCGTAGACCCTGCGAAGACCCTGCGTAGACCCTGCGTAGACCCTGTAGATCCTGCGTAGACCCACGTAGAACCCGCGTTGACGCCAACAAAACGGGTTTACGAAGACGAATTAAGGGTGAGCGTGTGCTTACATGTAGGTGCGCCTTTAGTTGCAATAGTTTGTGCTCTTTTAGTTGCAATAGTGGTTTTTTACTACCATTTTTTTTAAATATATTGTGAACTAGATACAAAATAACACATTATATTTTAAGAACAACTTATTAAAGAGGTAGGTAATACATAATAATAGGTGTTACAAAGATGAACAATAAAATATGAAATACGAATAAATAAGTTTATTTCACAAACATTTAGCTATGTATATATGTTTAAAATAAATTCAAAGTCACAAATTCTATAAACAAACACAAAAGTTAAATTTTAAGAACAAACACAAAAGAACTAAAAAGTTAGAAATAAAAAAAGTAGTTAAAAAACTAAGAAACCCGACTGAAAAGACTGAAGAGCAAATAACAAGCACATTTTAAATTAAACAAAACTTGGAAGCAGGCGGGGTTCATTTGAATATTAAATTATGAAATGAAATGAAAAATTGAAAATAGAATGGACCCCGCCTGCTTCCAAGTTTTGTTTAATTTAAAATGTGCTTGTTATTTGCTTTTCAGTCTTTTCAGTCGGGTTTTTTAGTTTTTTAACTACTTTTTTTATTATTTCATACGTGGTAAATAATCGTCGGATGGATCATTAAACGTGGCCGTAAACTCTTACTAAGGTAGCTGTACACTCTCTGACTGAGCCATTCCTGGGTAGGGCAAGTACAGTACAGTGGCAGGGAAAGTGTACAGTTGGCTGTACACTTTCTTTTATAGTCGAGGAACACACCGAGGCTATAACTCGACGTATTCCTTTCAGGACGTCATAGTAGGGTTATAACTTAAAATGCAACACTTTAAGAACCTGTATACCTACACTCTCAATCAAACTATTTAGTTGTTAAGATATGGCACATAAAATATTACAGTAAATTTGTTTCAGCATATCCTGCCATAACATGGCGTGCAAATGTCTTCGCATTATGAGAGAGATGTCAAATTATAGATTCTATCTCACACTCGCCCTGTTTCGGAGTATCGCGGCAAGAGTGTACAACCACCATAAGATTTAGTTATTACCTAGTTATAACTGTAAACATGTAATTAAAGTACTGGGTGTGATTAGGGCACATTGAGTTTTAGGAAATAGATGTCACGGAAGTATGATTCAAAGATTCGATAGTCAACATAGACAAAAATGTTGTTTAATGGTTCGGTCAAACCAGTAAATCGGTAAGGACAATTTGCGTACGCGTCCGGACTGTGACTTATACTGTACTAGAATAAAGGCGCGGCCCCACCGCGGTGCATGCTGTGCACGGGCACGCGGCGCATTTTAGCTGCGTGTATTCATTTGTTTGACAACGTGGGTCTACGTTTCCACTGGAGTACCTACACGAAGACCCACGACTATGTTTAGCGTGGCACGGCGCACGGAGAGGCTACACACATGCCACTGCAATCTACGGACACGGGAAGAACTGTCTAGCAAAGTCAGTACCAATGCCATTCTATGAGTACCTCGATACGATATATACGAGAAACACGAAACGCGTCCGTTCCACAACGTGTATGACTGAAAACTGCTCTGCGATAACCGAGCTGTACATAGTCGTGGGTCTTATTCGTGTACTCCAGTGGAAACGTAGACCCACGTTGACAGCGTTGAGCTATGTAACCGCCTATTCGAGCAAGCCACGCGTGTATCAATGACGTCAATTCATGCGTAGCCTCTCCGTGGGTTGCAGTGGACACAACCACATACATTTTCTTACAAAGCGGTCCTTAATTCCGGTGTCGTATCCGTCCGTATCTGTTTGACCGAACCTTGCTACTCGAACTCGATGTGCCCTAATATCTTTAGCCGCTTCCTGTATTTACTGGTACCCTCCTTGATCCATCCCGGTGTTGAGGCTGTAGTTCCGGTACATGCCCGCAGCTGACAGGGCATTTGTAAACCTTTGTCCGGCGGGGAAGAACACAGTCGGTACTGAATAATATCCTGCAATTATTATTAAAAGAAATTATTATCACTAGGTTTTGAGTACCCAACTAAGGCTTCCCACGTTTGGTAATCATGGATAAAAATTACCGGATAGACTCGCTTTATTTAGATGTGACAGAATGCTATTGCACATTTTTGTTTCGCAATTTTGGTGGAAAGCTAGACTAAATAATTGGTTCTTCGTGCAGAAAAACTACATAGATATAGAAATATATCTTCTACCATGCAAGTAAGACAGAGCTGTGATATATCGGAACAGCCTTGTGCTAGTTGATAAGCGATAGGCAGCCGTTTGACATCGTGCATTTTTAGGGTTCCGTAGCCGAATGCCAAAATACGGAACCCTTATCTAGATTCGTCATGTCTGTCTGTCCGTCCGTATGTCACAGCCACATTTTTCGGAAACTATTAAGACTACACAGTTGAAACTTGTTAGGTAGATGTATTCTGTGAACCGCTTTACGATTTTTATACAACTCATACATGGAACTGTAACTAAAAAAAGCTTTTTTCACCAAACCTATACGAGTGGGGTGTCTGTAGACAGGTCTTTAAAAATTACATTGTGGTTCCTAAAACCATTTTCTCTCAAAGAAGGCAATCGTTGGCGGTTGGCGCAGTGGCTCAATAATCCGTTTTTGTGACCTTTGACTCCGATTTTTTTTCCAGGTGTCGGATCGATGAGGACTTTTCACATTTCATTTATAATGGAACAATGCTACCAATTTTCAGCTGGGTGTGAATTAATGTAACCTCGGATGTCTAAATTGATCTCACTATAAGTTCCTATTTCTTGATATACAAAACTGAAGCGACATTAGTCATAATTATGTGCTAAATCTATATTGTAGCCAAACCAGCAAGAACTTAACGCTATTAAATATTCCTAACTAGCTGTTGCCAGCGGCTTCACCCGCTACAACTCGAAAATTACCCCACAGGAAGATAAAATCGGGATAAAAACTATCCTATTTGTTAATCCAGGTTATAAACTATCTGCGTACCAAATTTCATCCAAATCCATAAAGTAGCTTTAGCGTGAAGAAGTAGCAAACATACACGCTCACACACTCACAAACTTTCGCCTTTATAATATTAGTGTGATAGTGTGATGAGGTGCTTAACCTACCATCTCATCATAACCTTCCCGCCTTGAGCCAAGTTACATGAGGTAGCCGCAACAAGTTTTTTTTTCTTCTTTCTCTTATGTCAACCGTCACACTATCATTTACTCGTTTTTCTTTCATATATTTCCTCACACATTAAAAAAAAAACTTGTGAAAGTATGGTCCGGAAAAATGTTTGGAGGTGCATGCACAATCACAAAGTGCGACAAATATCACGGAGTGCAGTTTTACTTCTAAAAGGTGCGGAAAGAAGGTAAGGGATATGCGTAATATTACATGGGCATAGTAACGCAAAGGCAAAAAATAACACTTATTTTTTACCCGACTGCGGCGAAGCCCAAAAGGAGGGTTATGTGTTTGGCGTGTATGTATGTATGTCCTTTTCTTTGTTCCCTCATAACTCCTAAACAGATTAAGGGCTTTGAATAAATATACGTCGTTAGATTCGTCTTAATGGCGCGTTACTGGCTTAAAAAACAAGGAAATTTACGGATTTAGGGGGCCATATTGAATTACCAAAAAAAAAACCATTATCATCGAGTAGGGTTTCAAAATGAAGGGTTTTAAAAGGAGATTACAAAAATATATGGCATTTATATTTTTAAAGAAATTCAAGGCCACAAAACCTATAAACAAACACAGACGTTAAATCATCTGCGAAGAATTTTACGCGACCAACGAAAGAACGAACACAAAATAACTAAAAAGTTGGAAATAAAAAAAAGTAGTAAAATACATACACGCCAAACACATAACCCTCCTTTTGGGCTTCGCCGCAGTCGGGTAAAAACTAAAAAACCCGAATTAAACTAAACTTGGAAGCAGGCGGGGTTCATTCTATTTTCATTTTATAATTTAATATTCAAATGAACCCCGCCTGCTTCCAAGTTTTGTTTAATTTGGGTTTTTTAGTTTTTAGCCGACCCCAGTAACGCCACGAAATGAGCGATTTATGCTTTTCTCTAAATATCTTATTTCTAAACTAAAGATTTCAAAACGAAATATATGCCGTGCAAATAACACAAAAAAGTGCTTAAATAACACGGTTCAATACATTTTACCCGTCTTTAACAAATCTTATGATCGGAGCCAGTATTAAGAGAATAGTTCCGATACATGCCAGCTCGAGCCAATTCAGACGAAAACTTTTGAGCTTTCGGAAAATATTCAGAAGCAACCGTGTACCAGCCTAAAAATGGAAACAGAAACAATAAAATAACCGAGAAGAATGAGTACGAAATCTGAGTTTACAATGGTTCGGTTACAGATACTATACAAGCTGACGTTTTGCAATTGCGTCAAATTCAAGGAGATCACTGTGCTCATCATTATGAACAACTTTTAATATGGGACCAACCCCGAATCTGAAAAAAGAGATTAAAATGACCTCCTTGAATTTGACGAAATTGGAAAACGATAGCTAGTATATTACGAATAGTGTCCGATCGAAACTTCAGCCTTCTACCAAATTTTCCGCTTCGGCTAAAATCGACCAAAGTTTTTACCAAAGCCGATGATTGCTAGCAAGTGCCGAAAATGAAAAAAAAGTTCGAACCCTAGTTTAGGACACAACTCCAACCACGCACATCTCCATTCAAATTCTACTCAATGAAGAGTTTGTCAGGCTCCGGGGAAAAAAGTCGGATGTTTTCGTTATTTCACAATCATAAAATAGAAAACAAGAACCAAACTAAGTCGAAGTCATTGAAATAGCCAGCAAAATACATGTAAGTAGGCTGTGACCGACAAACTAGTAGAACAGACGGAAGATAATTTTCCCTTTACATCTTTCAGTACGAAACATCAATATTAATTAGCTTTTCTCTGCTTGCTTTGGTTCCGTGCGACAACTAGGTACAACCGGTTAACTAAAAACGGGACGCTAAGGCACGCTTGTTTTATGTTTTTTTTTTTAAGTTTTCCCTCGAAAGGACTGAATTTACGGTAGGTATATAAATCTGATCGCCTTATTCCATAGGTTGCTACATTGAAATTCAGTTCATTTCAGTTGATTGTAAACTACACATTGCGTCTCATCTCCACTTTCAAACATCCCGATACCGGTCCTTAATCGTTCTTGGTCGAGAATTTGAATTAAGTGATGAATTTTGTACGTATATAAGGTAGTTAAATTGTAATTTGTGTTTACCTGGAGGGTACCACCCGTATTCGCTGGAAGATGTTCTGTAGAACGGGTGTTGGCTGCTCAGCTGACACCCGTAGCCGTTAAACCAATCTGTAACGTTCAACATTTTCAATGTAACTACTACTTTTCCAACATACATTGTCGCAAGAGTCCGTTTTATATTCTATTGTTTGTTATTCGGCAAAAAGAAAAGATGGATGGATTGTGTGAGGAATGATATGAAAGAGAAAGGAGTAAATGGCACTGTGACGTATTATATATTAACACAGATGAATGGAAAAAGAAAACATTTTGCGCTGACCCAATGAGATAAGGGCAAGAAGATGATTACCCGTCCAAAAATTCAAAGATAATTGAAAAATTCAAAATACAATTTCAAAATCAAACTATCAGAAAGTAGGAACGAACTATTGAAACTGTTCTCTCATGTATTAAATTCGAAATTCAAAAAGCATTTCGCTTCTATTATGTAAGTTAGGACGTGCTGCGATTTCGAAATTCATCCCCTGCGAGATGTGGTTAGATATATTTTCATTACTTACGTTAAAATGAGAGTCGAAAGTACCCTACCCTTAATCAAAATATTCTTTGCAAGTAATCCTAAAAGAAAAGGAGTGTTACTGAAGCTACTTTTTCATTCGTTCATTATTGATTACAAGTAAAAGCCCGCATGCCTTTTTAACGAGTACGGGATCAATGACACTAATAATGTGTTTGCTGTTAGAATGTTAGATTACAATGATATCCTTCAACTGTGAAACGTTAAACAGAAACCTTAGAAAACAGTTTTGCTGGAGATTTATCATATTTCAAGCCTGACCGAAGCAGACGTCAGAAAGAAGAAACAATGCGTAACGATACGTCTTCGATAGTTAATAACCACAAAACGCATCATCAATAGAATGCTGGCGTCAGTCTGTCGGAATAGTCTTTGTGAAAACAACAGTTGTAGTGTACTGATTTGGTATATCAGCATGACTGTGCAGAATCCCTATGAGCTATGAAAAAATATGAATAGCATGAATTATTGAATGAGAATCTCCATAATACCTAAGACATTTCACGCACAGCAAACATTTTGTTGTAGGTATTCTGTGGTTTTTGTTAGTTATAATTAGCCTGTTAGTGTATGAAATTGTCAGAGCTCGCTTCGTCCCTGACCGAGTCGCAGAATCCGAACTCAAGGCTAGTCAAAGGCCGACAGCTTAAAGATTTTTATTGGCCCGGAGAGGACGACTGTATGACGCAGCTATTGTGGCTATAGAAGCAGAAGGCTGAAATTAAAGTCGGTCTTTTTACAAAGCTTACTATGGCTTGGACAATTGTATGCTATAAGGAGTTTTATGGCTGGGGCAGACAGAACAATAAGTATTTGAGAACAGTTGTGGTTGCACGATAGATCTGTCTGAAAATTGAGTGAAATAGCCACACTGGGTTCGTTCTATTATAATAAATTATACTACATTTTAGGGTGAAAGGACACTTACACGTACATTATTCTAAACACAGGACTTTTATTTAATTTAATAAAAAAATGTTGTTCTATACATTTTGATCGTCTATTATTGCAGTTTTGTACGAAACAGCCGGTTTTATTTTTATAAGTGAAGATATATTTCTATATTAGGGGTTTCACAATGATGAACTATATACGTGGCACCGTTTTAGCGTCGGTTACCCTTCCATCCTTTAACCTACTGTACGCACATCATTTTTAAAGTTCCATACCCAAATGGTAAAAACGGGACCCTATTACTAAGACTCTGCCTTTCCGTCTGTCCGTCCGTCCTTCCGGCTGTCTGTCACTAGGCTGTATCTCAAGAACCGCGATAGCTAGTCAGTTGAAATTTTTACAAATTATGAACTTCTGTTGCCGCTTTAACAACATATACTAAATACAAACTGAACTAAATATATAAGAGGGGCTCTCATACAAAAAACGTGATTTTTTTGCCGTTTAGGTACGGAACCCTTTCAGTTGAACCCTGAACTCTAAAAATAAACCATTGTCCATTACCTCTACCTAAACATATTTTTGCGGTCTGCCCGTTTTAATAAAACTTTATAGAAAAGTTTTCTTGCTTATTTATTATATTTAGATTTATTTATACCTATCAGTAAAACGATATCGAAAA
The DNA here is from genome assembly GCA_932274075.1 of Diarsia rubi. Classification (NCBI taxonomy): domain Eukaryota; kingdom Metazoa; phylum Arthropoda; class Insecta; order Lepidoptera; family Noctuidae; genus Diarsia; species Diarsia rubi. The sequence continues at coordinate 12,197,438 of OW026418.1, read as the reverse complement.
TTACTTGGCCAACTCGGATCGAGTGCTGAATTAAATTTGATCTCATAGACCCTGTTTACAGAAACTTTTTGTTGTATTAAATTAAAACTAATTCAAAGGTAAGGTACGCCGTCTAAATTATTTTCGATAGGTCATATTTGAAGATTTGAGGAAAGTTTTAAAGGCTTTTAGTATAATAATAATAAAGCTATTTGTATCTTCCTAAGATAAGAAGAGGTTTTGCTTAGACCTATAAAAAAGATTGTTGTGGAACTGTGGCGGTTATCCAGAATTAAATTGTAAAACCCAACAGAGCCCGTCCAGCAGGGCTATTGCGTATCTTTGGCTAACTTACAGTGGCTAACTTAAAGTGCCTATCAATTACTGTCAAATGGTTCCATTTTGTACTAAACCATAACCAATTTGACAGTTAATCCATAGACAATATGATAGCCAAATTTAAAAGATACGCAATAGCCCTGCAGCAGGGCTATTGCGTATCTTTTAAATGACAGTGGCTAATATATTACATTACATACATGTACAAAATGGAACCATTTGACAGTAATTGAAAGGCACTATAGGTTAGCCACTGTCATTTAAAAGATACGCAATAGCCCTGCAGAACTTAAATACGACCGCAGCGTTCATGATCCTGTTATATCGCAAATAGTGCCATTAATTTATTTAGATGATTGTATACTAGGCTATAAACATAAAGTTGATTCATATTTATAATTATAGAAATATAGACGTTTAAATATGATGATTTTTTTTTAACTCACGGGGATGTTCGAATCTCTTTGGGAGGTTGCAGGTTACAAACAGATCTGAAGTCTTCAGGTCGGGCTGTTTCATCTGTGCTCTACCAGCCCACTTGTCGGTGCATGTTGCTGAGCAGAAACCAGGCTGAGCATTATCTGGTGGTGCACCCTGAGGCTGTCCTTCACTCATTTTTTCTTCAAAAGTTCAAATGACAAAAAAACGACAGTTGATCGTAAGCTAGGAAATATCGTAGGAACAGCAGCGATTAAAATCACAAGACAATTGATTCGCAAATAAAGGCGTTGTTGCTGGTTGTCGTGACAACTTGACAGTTTAGTTTTCCTTGGAAACCACTTGGAAACGATAGTTGGTAATTCTGTGTTATTTTCATGAATACCAATCGCATAGTCGAGACAGCTTAATTAAATTGTGTATTGTATTTTCTGAAGTTGTTTTTTTTTGTAATACCTAGTTAATTTTTTGTATTTTCCAGGCAATACAGTGGGATCAGCCTTTTTTTTTTTGGCGGGTGGAAAATCATCGAATAACCCCTCCCGCTCTTGGGCAGAGCGAAAGGGAGTGTTAGACTTCTACTGACTAAAAACCACCCATGTTCCTTCTTAGCCCTTTATGTCGAGGCCGCGATAACTAGTGTACAACCCGCGGCCCCGACGGGAGTGGGATCAGCCTCCCAAATCCTAGTGTTTCCTCCTCTATTTTCGCCATAACCCACCTCGCGGGCCTCATGTTCTGACATTTTTGGTTCTGGGACATGTCAGCTTCCTTCACATTATCATTTATACTAAGTAAAATGCTTGCCTGAGTTCGTTCGAATCTACGACCTTAAGACTTGCGATGCCTAAGTTAGAGTCATTAATTATAATGGTGATATTGTCTGACTAGCGACCTACTGTTAAAATACGTTGGGCTTGCACCTTTTTGTCGACGTTTTATAAGTGCCCATGTAGGCCTATATGAATTAAAAGTATTTTGGTTTTTGTTTTTTTTTTTTAATGTTGAAGTGTCATTAGATAGTGACACTCCAGGATTGGTGTGCAATAATTAAGTTGGGCTTCACAAAACAAGTAGCTTTATCGTAACCACATACTTAAAATATAAAGCTCAACGTACACAAGTCATTTCAAATGAGCAAATACTTAGGATTACTAAAGTAAAGAGAAAATTACTGTAGTAGTAAATTGTACAAGTGCTCATGGAACAAAGAGGACAGGATGGCAATAAAATCTTGTAATTATATCTAAAAAAAATACTATCTGGCAATATCTGTTTTGCATGGTCTACTGCTGTGGTCTACTGCCTACAGAACCCTTAATCGTCTAACAAAATGCGATTGATGTATAATTACTGCACGTCAAACCAATAAGTTAGCGCATCATTACATTTTTCCGTTCTAAATGACATCCAGCCATTAGATCATGGAAAACTCCCATTTTAATTACAAAATCCTATAACCGTTGACCTTAAGCTCGTTGGGCATGCATTCGAATGAATATATTAGTCGTTATCACCGCTATCGGGAGCCAGCCGACACAAACGTGGGTGAGTATCGCGCCTCCTCCCACCCCGCTGTGTCACTCACTACTCGACAGCTAATAACTGCTCACAGTTTTAAATTTAATTGTACCAAACAGTTCAGTGGACCAAAACAATACGATTGTGAACAAAAAGTGCTGTTTTCAAAGTTTGCAGAGACATCAAAAATATATTTGAAAACCCAAAGATTTGTTTACTTGTACATCTGTCATTAAAAAGTCAAACAGCTATCAACTAACAACAAAACCGCGAATAACCTAGAATAAACAAATCATAATCAATAAGTATATACAAATCAAAGATAAAAATGCATACGATAAGTGTACAGCAGCCAATAAATCTAAAAGTCGTGAGGTTCGAGTTAGATTTTTCAGATTTAGTCAATGAAAAACGAAGCCCTGAGAAAAAAACCAAAAAAATAAGAATACCGAAGATCAACAACAAAAAACAATCTCCGATACCGTCCGCACCGTTTATAAAGAACTGTTCGCAGGTACGCAATTGATATTCAAAGGTAATGGAAAAATAATACATCGCAAGCATGGAAACGACAGGGAAAATATTATAAAACCATTTAGGTACCAGTTAGATAGGTACCCATCTATAATTTTTTTGAGAGGAATAATGATTTGTGGGTAATTCATGAATGTTAACCTGATACATACCTGCTGGAAAACTGGGTTTTCCTGTAAGCCATAGATGTGTTGTTTCAATGTTATTTTTTGTTGCAATACTCTGTACTTGCGGTTTGGGCAGAAAGAGTATTTTTGTTTTAAAAATAAATCTCCATAAGTACCTGTTTATATCATCATCTTCTCGCTCTTGCCCCATGTTACTTGGAATCGGCACCTGGTTTTTTAATGTAATTATTATACCAATAGTTTATTGAATTTGTCTCATTTGAAGTTACATTTTCAAATCTAGAAACGAGATGTTAAAGATCTGGTTGAAGATTTACTCGACGAGCTATATTCAAACCAGCGAGACTGGGGCGGCCACAGTGGGATCGACTGCAGTCATGCGTAAGTTTAACCTGTACGTACTTATACTACCGTAAACCGTTTTTTTTGGTAGAAGAAACTCGCTAGGTGGTCTCACATTAATAAGTGGCATAAAAAAAACAATAAAACAAAGTAGTCAACGACATCCGAATGCAAACTTATTTTTCGGTTTTTAGTGTTTTATAGCATTTTTTTTTAATGCAATGGTGTTGTTCTAAAACAAAAAAGTGTACCTATCTATTTTTACAGCCAACTCCCACCACTCTTGTTTGACACAGTTCCATCAATATCTAAAAACAGCATCCATAAAAATGTAAACACGTTTAGTGCAAAAGCGTATTAGCCCTAAGTAGATTAAAGCCAAAGTGCTTTAGGTAGTATCAAAGAAAATGCAAAATGTTTTTGTTCTAGACGCTTCAATAAATCCGAAGTAATAATTTATGATTTGAATGTCTACTGTCTAGATCCACGTCAGCATCGTTCACTTCGTGTCAGTCCAACTGTGGGGAGAAAACAGAAGCCATTGAGCGCAACTTTTTGGAATCATTAGGTACGAAACCTTACACAGAATAGCTGAACTTTCAGTTTGCTTTATTATTATAATTAACTCTCCCAATGGAAGTTGTTGGACTCGTTTGGAAAATAACAGTTAATTAGTTTTTCTGTTCACTTATTTTTTTTTGATACTACGCATCATATTGTGAACCTTGTCGTCTTATTGAAAAACGAATAAAAGTTTCTCAATAAAAAACATAGACGAACTGAATGTCGAAATAAACGGAAATGAAGTCCATTATCCTACAATGAAATACGATAAAATACGACCAGGCAATATTGTAGAATAAAATCGATAGGATTATTTAGATCAAGCATTATTTATTCCGTTAAACTTAATGTGTAAGTTAATTTGGTTCCGAAACTATAGACTATACCTATTAGATCGTAAATTATAGCGATTACTATCTGGAAATTGAACCTATACTTTATGTACATGTAGTCATATTCATTAATTATTCAGGGCTGAACTGAAACTGAATTTTCATTATTTCATAGACATTATCGAACTCCGAGAACAAAAAATCGAATGGGAAGAGAGACTTCAAATAGCAGGAGAACGGCTTGCGAAGAAAGTTCGTATCCAGGACCGACTGAGGCGGCAACAGAACCGACTTTCCGCAGCCATGACCGTGCTTTTAAAACATATCAGTAAGTTGTCATTCGACACCAAGGAGTTCTTAATACAATACGTGATTTTTCACACAATTCTAGTATTTACCAAAAACCAGGCTTTCCACAAAGTTTAATCAGCAGCAAAAATGATTTTCCATTATTTGAAAGCAAGGTTTTTGACAGGTGGAATTTGAGACATCACAGAACGAATCCAGAAACGATGTCTGATATTGTTTGTTGTTAGATTACTAGTTGCAGTGCTTCTGAAACGGTCACAATTGCCTCGCAATGTTACCTCATCGATATAATGGATACTATATCAATAGCGTAACAATCAAAACGATAAACGTGTAAATTATTGTCAATTTATGGAAATTAATTACCACTAATGTCCGTAAAAGGCCTCCGGCTCCGTAACTCGCAGAATCTAATTTCTATATTATAGCTAATGGGTCGTGCATTTTCATTAGCAAATTGTATCATAACCACAGAGGAGCGTTAACCAAAAGCTCTTCATACAACTTCAATAGATGAAATTTGAATAGTTTCTGAATTACAATTTACAATGAAACATTTATGATCCTTATTCATAGATAGCCAATATCACGACAGTTTCATTCATGGGAGCTTAAAATAGATTTACGCATATCAGAGCTTACTTTACTGGATATGAGGTGCTTTTCCCTTCTATCTGTTTCCGAAACTGACGTACACAGCGGCGCTCAATCGATACATAACGCACACAGACAAGCGGCACGGGGTCCCACTGCGCATGCCCACTGCCGTGTACCACGAAACACTGTCATAAAACAACATGACAAAAGTTTGTTTTCCCTCTGAGCATACAGTCCGTTTGTAGTACCGTAAATTGAAGACAGATTCAGTATTGTGGTAGGAGGTTGGAAGCCCCGCCGCTTCGTTTCACGAGTTTCCCAGTAAACATCACATCAGCTGGTCGACTACGCAGTCTTAAATGCTCTCGAGATATGGCTCATATTTTTTCACAATTCCGTTATAAATCATCAGTGTCTAACCTTAAAGTAGCTGGTAAACTTAGATTTTAGCACCAGGATGTCGTGTCCGTATCCGCCTGCAGTGCCACTGCATAGACTTAAGCCGTCAGGTCGTTAACTTAGTGCTTAGTGCAGTTATAAAGATATGCGTTTATTGTCAAATGCGTGCCACTTACAAGACAGATGAGTGCACTCCTAAACTCCCTGAGGAGCTTGGCAGGTGCATCGAAGGCCGGTTCAGGTACGTCCATTCACTTATTTCAAACGTAGGGATGCTATGATCAAGAAATGATCGATAAGAAACCTTTGAAGTACCGCGTTTGTGATCTCTGTCAAATGCCTATGATTGACGATTCGTTTCTACGTTAATGATCAAATTCCACCTTAATGTTATTTCATTATTTTGTTCTTTTAATATACCAATTACAATTCTAAGGCTAGACACTCCTCCTTTACTGTCTGAACCAAATCACATTATTATGTAAATATGTAGTTTGGTTCCGTCATCGGCGTCTCTTATGAAATAGTCCTGATTGTGCATGTGTGGGTTTCCATGAAAACAATAACGCGTTACGCGGCTATCGGTACAGTTTTCCGTAGATAGTAATGTTATGCACTCACTGTAGACACACAAAACTAACCTGTACGTACTCAACGAGTTATGGCATCATTGTTGACCAAATATAGATATTTCTTTAGACAACTGTTTACGGAGATGAAGTGTAAAATTAAATTGCTTGGTGTCGAAAACATAAATCTAAAGTTAGATTAATATTTTGATTCTTATTCTGTTGTACTTATGACTCTATGTAAACATTTATGGGTTATGAAATTAAGCTTCAGTTAACTATTTTGAGCTGCAGTTTATTAATGGATGCTATTGTTTCACTTTATTTATTGCTTAAGGAAAATGAGAATACCTAGTCATATATTTTTTCGTTGCATAAATCTGAGGACCCAAAAATCCTTAGAGAACACTTCTCAAAAAGGTCTGTTAGATAATTGTTGCTTAGGGCTTATAATTGATAGGAAATGAAAATGGAATTGGGTCCTGCTCTTAAATATTCTGACTATGTACATAAAAAACTCTGAAAATCCAGGAACTATACATTTTTGAGAGCTTTGTTTTTAAGGACCTGTTTCATAATTAAAGCGGTTTACAACGTGAACTAGGAAAATAAATTAAGTAATAAGTAGGTATATAGTATTTTTTCGCTGCATACAAAGGACCTAGGTGACTTCAAAGAGCCATCATCCAGCAGTGATCTTCGATACGCTGAGTTGATTGATTGGTTAATTAAAGGTGGCTTTTGATATGTAGCGGGCGAAAGTGGCGCTCGTTTCGGTGTGACGCCGAGCACGGGCGAGGGGCCCGGCGAGGGCGGCTACGCGGAGTGGCTGCATGCGATGCGCCTGGTCGCACGCCTACCCGCCGGCGTACCCCAGCACTTCCGCAGAAAGGTAACTCGTATATATCAACAAACAATCCATCACGCCTGTAACCCCAGAGGAAGAGAATCCCAAGGTTAAGTAGGGGTGTAGGTCCAGTCGGGGCTGCGGGTTGTTTGAAAGAGATACCGTGGCCTTGACACATAGAGCCAAGAAGGAACAAGGGTGGTTTTTAGACAGTAGAAGTCTGACACTCCCTTTCGCTCTGCCCTGAGCGGGACCTATTTGATGATTTCCTACACCCACTAAAAAAAGGCAGGGGTATATAGATACAATTGCCAAAAAAAAATCTGCTAGTGTTTAAAATAAAATCCCGTGCACAGATGACTACATCTGTTTACCGTGCGGCCAAGAATAGCCCTCAAGGTGATCAGAATCATTTTTTGGCGATGGTACACTCACATATTGTCAGTTAGGTATATCATAAGAGGGGGAGAGTTTATTGTCATCACCCGGGCACCAATAAGACGTACCTTCGGCATACTAAGCACAATTCCATGATGGGTAAACTCAATCCAACTTTTTCTGTTAACTATGCTTTTGCGTGCTATGTTTTTGTTGTCTACTTATCTCCTTAACAAGGTAAATACTGCGAGAAACACTGTTTTTCACTCGGCATTGAATTATGTTCTTACTTTGTTTTTATATTCAACTGTATGGTTTTGTCCTTATTATCTATCAAAATAACTGGTCAGAAAGGCAGTTTCAACTAAGATAAGCTAACCCCAACTTAGATGGGAGAAGGGTGATGATGCTGATCGATCAAATAGAATACAGTAACACATTTTTTAAATTAACTGTACCATAATGTTTTTGATCCTGGGCTAGGTTTCTAAGTTTTTATGTACTGGCTGGAGGCCTTTAGGCACGCACAATATACCCAAGTACAGTGGAAGCCAGCCTCAAAGTAACCCGGTGAGATTCCATTTAGAAAAAAAAGTGGTGAATACTGTGATTATGACTCCTGAAAGTCTTAAAACCTTTTTCAACGAACCACCAACATCCCATAACGCCGCACTTCACGGTATCTTTCCCGCCGATTAGCCACCAGTTCAGTAAAAGCATCCTCATTCTAAACGGTTTTATCGGGAGTATAGATTTTTAATATTAATAAATATAGCTTCGGTCACCGAGTATCGACCTAACCTACTGAAATAATTTTCACCCATTTTCACTACATTTAATCTTAATCGCGTAAACTACACACTACACTACACATACCTACTACCTAAATTATAATCCCGAATACGCCAACAATCTCTATCCAAATCTCATTGAAATAGTATACAAGTAGATAACTTCGTTTCGTCGTACTGAAACGAAGTTATCATACATAATATAGGAACCGGGAGCATACGTCTATATCTAAAAATCCTTGTCTATTTACTTCCACGAAATCATAGGAGTGAGAGTTCGAAGAGCTCACTCACGTAGCACAACCTTACGTAAAAAGGTTTACTTTGACGTCATTCCTATTTACATCTCTTTCAAGATCACGTATCCTTGACTTTCAGTAGGAAAATTAGAATAATTAACGAGTGAATGACTACAAATCAAAAGATTGCCTTCTACGTTGTTGTTGACACTTAGTTAAAAGGTAGCAATCTAAAGGCTCTTTGTAACTGACCATTACAACTGGCAACGGAGTCCATTGTGGCTTTCATCCGCTACTCTACACAATTACAGTCGAACACAATGCTACTGCAGTCATTTCCACTTTAATTTATGATATAATAGTAGTGGTCACTTTATGATTTATTTCGGGTGATTTCGGTTTGTGGTGTGTGCCCTGTTCACCTAGATTTTAAATGGATGCCATGCCAGTTTTAATGTCTTTGTTTTCTTAACATTTTGAAGTAAATGAGTAGGTTTGCCACTATGCCGCCATTCAGACGCCCACTTCTTACTTGCGAGTACTGAATTAGTTTCTATGTATAGTGCATCTCGTAGCATAAAAATACATATTCTAGTTTTAACTGTGATGTTTATACTTGTACCATGATTATAAAACAAAATTGCAATCAATATTATCAATTTACCTACTAGAATTTTAAATATTTATGTCTGTACATTATTAGCTTGTTCGACTGTAATCAAATGTATGTTCAAACTATTGTATTGCGGTGCGTCAGACAATCTGATGAAGGTTGCGGGATTCCGCTGTTTGTGAATAGCTCAGGACCGGCGCCGGCGTTAAATGTAACAATGTTTGAAGGAGGCCTATGAGTATCAAAGGACGTCTTTCAGCTGAATAGTGATGATGTAACCGAAGCTTCTTTCTTTCATAAAACTTAATTGATTGTTATCCCAGCTATGGCTGACACTGTCGGAGCGTCACCTGACGGCGAGGAACATCGACTGGCCGTCAGCGGAGCGCGGCTGTTTCCGCGGCACCGCGCAACCCGATGACACGGAGCTTGGCGCGCAAATATTAAAAGTAAGATGTCATTCAAATCTAGATCTCAAGCGGTCAACGTTCGCTTCAATCCCAAATGCGTGAGTCAATATCTTAAGGGATGAAATTGTTCAAAGTATAAAACAACATAAACACGCACAACTATCGTTAAGCTCTGAATATTCCGACATAAATATTATCTAATATTCACATACTACTCATTTGATTAAGCAAATTGGTCTGTCTAGCCTAGCCCTAAGAAAGAAATATGAATATGGAGGTTTTGTGAAGGTTGTCGGAGGTCTTGTTAGAAAATAATACTGAAGTTGGAAATACGATATTCTTAGAGAGATTGTTGATTTATTTTTCTCATTGAAACTTAATATTTTCCAAGGATTTACACCGCACCGGGTGCTCTCTGTTCTGCGGGGCAGAGGGGCGGGAAAATCAAGCGATGCTTCGAAGAGTGCTGTTGGCTTACGCAAGGTATTTATTTCATAACTTTATCTTTTAAATTGTATTGTTATAAAATGTAGAAAAGATGTTATAGACTGTTGTGACAAAATATGCGAACTCTATTTTAATCTATCACGGTTGTGAATAAACATTTACTGACTGAGACTTGCGGGATATTTTCCGTGATTAAATCGGGAGTTTATAATTAAGGATAGGTAATGATGGAAGCTATCCCGTAAGTAACAGTTTTAGTTTTAAAACATGGGAAGCATGGGAGAAACATTGCAGATCTGTTATGATTGATAAACGAGCTCATTGTTTAATTTTAGATGGAACAAAGACGTGGGCTACTGCCAAGGTTTCAATATGTTAGCTGCCATCATACTAGAAGTTATGGACAAATCTGAGTCGGATTCACTAAAGGTAAATATTTTTACAGTACTAAAGCTAACTAGAGCAGTCAGTTAGATTCCAAACCCTATATTCAATACGCCTATTGAATATACCCATCACTTACGTACGAGGAATAAAAGAGAAATATTATAAAGTATTTAGTGCTTTCCACATATATAAAAAAAACGTTCGGATTTCTGTTTTTTTAGTTCTGGTTTTCATTCTTTTTATTCATAATAACTATTGATTTTTAGGTTATGATATACCTAGTGGAGGCCGTTCTCCCTGAGGGCTACTTCGCAGACGATCTTCGCGGCTTGTCAGCAGACATGGCAGCATTTAGAGACCTCCTGCGACTACGCCTGCCCCGCCTAGCCCAACACATGGACCATTTGCAAAGGGTATCTGATGGTAACGGCTTTTCATTCATTTTTTTTTAAGACTGATTCGCAGATTTTTAAAACACAAACATCAAAAAGAAATAAAAACTAAGAGAAACTATTTCGTTAAAACTTGGAACGCCGAAAATACCGGCCGTAAATATAAAATTAAAATAAAACCTAAACTTTTAAAGCATTTTATTTTCATATTTTTTCAGGTGGAGGTGTAGAACCTCCTTTGCCAGATGTATTTACTATGCAATGGTTCCTTACACTTTATGCGACTTGGTTGCCGAGAGAGTTTCTGCTCAGGATATGGGACCTTGTCCTACTAGATGGAAATGAAGTGCTGCTTCTAACTGCGCTGGCTATTTGGGATATGCTCCAAGAGTGAGTTTTCAAATACATTCGATATATTACAGCAATCTCATTTCGCGTCTTGTTTCTGTTTTGGCTTCTAGAAGACAAATTGTTTGAAACTCAGATACAATAATAAACTATTACTACTTTTCACTTCATTCTTTCACTGACTATGTCTCAAATGAGTAGGTAAGTGCCATTAAAGTATTTAAATTAATTGTATCTAGACATTGTAAAGTATGAGGAAAATTCTTCCGTTTGAATGGATGACATCATCAGCACGGGAATCCCGGACTGATATGCGTTCCTCTTTTACAACTACAATGTCAACACACATGAAGGTCGATATAGAACAGACAAAGTTAGTAGAAAGAAACACTTCTTCTGCACCTTGAAATCTGTGTAAACAATAAAATAATCGTAAAACGTCTTTACTCCACAAAAAAATAAGTGTTTAACGAACTACAGCCATGAAAGAAACTCTAAGTTCTATACTATAATTGGGACTCTTAATGATATGAGTGAAACTGATATGTAACGCATAATCGCATAGCCACCCCCGCTTTCCTGATATCAATGTTATCTATATCCGAATGTGACCGATATGCGATAAAAATGTATATTGCTCATTCTTGTTTTAGTAAGGGATTGATAGTTTGAGATTCGCAAATATTCACCAAAGGCATTTCAGTTCTGTTTAAAACTAAATTCGCCGAAAAAATACGTAGGTACTACTAAGGTACCTACTGTACATACAGATCAGAGTATGAAAAAGATTTTTGCAAAGGAGGATACTACAGTACTTCCCAGCATTAGTGTCGAAACAAGCTGAAGATTTTATTGACTATCATGAGAAAAAAAAGTTCCTCCATACACTAGCATCTACCTAGATTGTAGATAGATACTAGAGTATCTGAGTATGGAGAAATTTTTTGACAACCATACAAAAATTATCTAAATCTAGTGTTTTCTTTTCAGTCGTATTCTATCGGCCCGTTCAGCAGACGAGTTCTACAGCTGCATGGGTGGAGGCGCGGGTGCCGTGTGGGAGGCAGGGGATGCACTCGTGGCGAGGGTGGTGGCGTTCGGCTCCGCGCCCGAGCTGCCCCGACTGCGTAGCCTTCACCGATACCGCGTGGCACCACCAGCCCCGCCCATTACAGCACCCAATTATCATCCGCCTTTACATTCTGCTGTACGTTGTACTTTTACGTCTGCTAATCGCTAGCTCCGGGAAATAAAGTGGTAAAACCTCACGAATAAAAACTAAACCAAGGCCTAAGATTGCGAAAAATGGTACTTCGCAAAAAGGCGGTAAAAGACTATTACCACCATAATGCCCGGGCTAACGTTATTGTCAAGCGTCAAAGAGTTATGAAGTAACTGAGAATGGTTTTTTCAGGTGCAGTCAATGACAAAACGCGGGCTTCGACTATTCTATTCAGAAGATGAAGGAGATTCCAGTGACGATGGCAATAAAATGGCTTTAACTACGGTAAGTATATCATAAGAACTATTGCAACTGATATTTTGTGCTCCAACACGGATATTTAAAATACGGTGACTTGTTTCAGTTCGTGCCTCGGCGTGAAGATCGTTTGGCAGCAGGCGACAGACTTTCTTTAGACATTGGGGCCTTGAAACGTCAATACGCTCGCCTCCGCGAAAGGCAGAGACAAGCTCATGTTATATTAGCTGCGGCTTGTGCTCGCCATGCTGCAGGTATAAAACACAAAGACTTATTGTGAACACTTGATATGGGCATTTTATACATTGTCTACATAAAATATAATTTATTTTCAGTGGGCGTATCGACCTCTCCAACATCGCTTACGGTAAACAACCTACTCCTGGGCAAAAGTGCACTAGTAAGTTCTAGAGGACGAAGACTTGGTCCACCACCTGGAGCGGTACCACCTTCAAGGCAAACGTCAACAATAGACAAAATAGAACCCCTTTCACGTCGACCTTCCAGTGAAACTATCAGTTGGAATGAAGAAAAAAGTCGTAAAACACTTAGCAGGCGGAATTCAGTTAAATGGAAAGATATTAAGAAGGATAAAACCAAACAAAAGGAAAGAAAAGCGTCCATTGACTTAGACGAGGCTGGCGATGGCACCATTGTTTCTGAAATAGAAGCCAATCGAATGATTGCTACAGTGAGATCTCGTAGCTCTAGTGAAACATCAACTTACTCCTCGCACAGTGCTTCAAGTACAGATACAAGCCTTTGTGATGAGAATGAACGTGGTAGTGAGTCTGAGCCAGAAATTCTAGAAGATGAAAAAGTAAAGCATAGTTCGAAGAATAAGAAGGTTTCCTCCTCCCCATCTCTTAAACAAACCAAAATTAGTCGCTCACAAACCAAAACCGAAACAGTTAAATTACGTACTCCTGAAAAAGAGGCAGAAATAAACTCTTTTGATAAACCAATCAAAAGTATTTCTGACTATTTGGATTCTGCAGCGGGGGAGCCGCTACGTACTTACATAGATGGATTTGAAAGTAAATTGAAAGACAGTCCGAATCTTACGAAGGACATCACTGTGTTTAATCCTACAAGTCTGTCCCCTTGTTCTCCACGCATCACTTCAGACAGGAATGAAGTATTGCAGAGACTCAATACAACAAAATATGAAGAAAATTCTACAAGCAGAGAAATAACAAGGCCTACAAGTTTTACGAAATCACCAAATATATTTACTGAACTCAGTCCTATTGACTTATCTCCTTGTAATTGTGGCATAGGTCATAAATCCCCGTATGAGTATGATTTTGAATCTAACTTTAAACGGCCCCCAGCAAGCGAGTCTTTATCTCGACCTCCAGATATCATCGATAGCTTCACGATGTATCCAAATTTTGTGCCTGACATAGATTTATCAGATAAAAATGTATCTGACTTTGAAAGTCCACCGGGAAGTCCTGGTTCTGAAAGTATTATAGTAAGCGAAGATGAACCACCGATACCTTTAAAAATTGATAAGTACTTTGAACATAGTCCGGAGTTCTTTGGTGCTCGAGTAACAGATCCTAATAGCGTTGATATTCCAAATCGGCGTTCTACCAAAAGACTTTCACGGCTACCGAAAAAGCCAGACTCATTGACATTACAAAGTAACCACAACGATAAACTTATCAAGGAAGAAGTAGAAAGAGCATCATCATTGCCTCAAAGTCACAGTTTTGCAAAGAAGATTATCGATGACTATAAAGAAACCACTGGTTTCTATTCTACTCAAAAACAGCAAACGCCAGAAAAAAGCAAAGAACTAAAAGACATATTTTCTCCAAAGGATTACATTTTACAAACAGGGCGAAAAAATAGTGAAAGAGCTTTACAGATAATTCAAGAAAATTCAAAAATTTTGAGTAGGATCTTAACAAAACAAAATATTACTGAAGTTAAGAGTCCTGTAAGTAAATATCAAGTCACGAAAAGTGACGAGAACGTGCTCGAAAAACAACGAAATCTTTACTCCAAAACGGTTCCTGAAAAAACTGTGGAGACAAAGCTAATTGAATCGCCTTTACTGAAAGAATCTACCTCTGATTCGTTAATAGGCTATAGAAAAAGAAATGTCAATGCAGGGGCGAATGAAAACAATGACTTTGTGCGAATACGACCCATTTCTATTGATGACCCTTTCTCCTTGGAAGTTCGTAATTCAACCACCAGAGAAGAAGAGTTTTCTATCAAAAATACAAAAAGTCCAAGTAGTGAATGTTTAGGTAATAAGACCGATTTATACGGATGGGAAAACAAAGGATTTTTAGCAAAATGTGATCACAAAACTTTTTTAGAGAAAACTGATAACTTCGATTTCGATTACCAAAGAAAAACCAGTGATCTATCAAGTTACGGTGATTTGTCCAATAAAGAACTCAAACCTGCAACCACCTCAGACTGGACTCGACATTCTTTTTCGGGCGAGTCCAAACCATCAGTGACTTTACCGTCTTCGGAGCAAAAAGATAATTCGACATATGAAAAACGATTCACATCCGATGATTATAATTATCCATTTTCAAGCAAATATAATGACTTTGTGTTGTCTAAAGCTAGTGATATTTGTAGCAAAACGGTTAACCAAGGACCGAAAGTTTGCGAAAATGTATCTAAGACTGATAACAGCCAAGTTAGTGACTTTGCTCATGTTGTGACTTCCTCTATAAGTTTCACGTACGAGGCATCAGCGGAGGACGACTCCCCGACCGGCGCGAAGACCAACTCTAGTGATACTCTGTGTCAAATCACGTCGTTGGACCAAGTGTCTACGCCAATTTCGCCTAAGATATTTCCGAACAGAGAAACTCCCACTATTCCCAAAGACTACACAGAAAAGAGTGATAAAACTAAAGTAGAGTCAGACGATACTTGCAGTGCTATCACTTCGCTCATCGAGACGGACACGCTGTCGTCACTGTCCTACCCCCGCAGTCCGTCGACAGGCTCGTACCACCCCTTCCCTACGCGCCCCGTGCTCCGCATGCCTAAAGAGTTAGGAGTGAGATTGGGTATGTACCCTAAAGATGTGATCAGTTCCCCACCAAAATAAGAATAATTTTAATAGAATTTACCGATAGTTAAAGACACTATTTCTAAGGTTGTTTTATGACTTGAACATTCAAGATCAATTTTATTACGTGTAAATGTTTTTTTTATTGATATTTTATGCTTTAATAAAAATCTGTATAACTTCAACATAGATTTTTAGAATTTATTGTTTGAGTCTAGTTTTATGTTTTACCTAATTATGTTACTTTTTTAATATGAAACTTTTCTGCTACTAATTTACATATTAAAGTCTTTGTTTTGGTTCAAAGCTTTGAAGCTGAAATTTTTGCCCTATTAATATTACAGTTTAGAAATATTATACGTATATTTGAAATACAGAAAGTTTCACTAAATATAAAATGCACGCGGGAAGTTTACAAATTAATAATGTTGTTATGTAATGTGAAGCCTTTGGTATTTCAGATAGTTATTTGAGCTAGTAACAAAACAAACACGTTGCCTTGTATCCTTGAATGTTATGCGTAATAAATAAATAATAATCCTTCGCAATATTAAAATATTTGTACAATAATAAGGTAGATAGATTACTGTTTGAAGTCTATATAATTTACGGCAATTACTTATTTGTACTGCTATAGATTAATATGCAAAATGAAGAAGATTATGTTGTTAGAAGACAATATTTTATTCTACAACAGTATTGAGAAAAAATACATAATGCGACAGATGGTCAACCTGTTTATTATTCATTGTCACAACCCTACATTACACAATAATAATACAAAAAAGAGGGAAACGAGGATTTTCAAATATTCAACAGTAATGTCGTCCCTTAAATTAAATAGATTTTGTAAATAAGTTAGAAGTCGTCGAGCACCGGTGGGCAAGTACAGACCAGATGTTTGTCTCCGTACATGTCATCGATACGACCAACTGTAGGCCAGATTTTCGTCTCTCCTTTCACGAATGGCTGAAACATAAACGTCATGACGTCATCATGTAATACTTGTTGGAAAAAAAAATAATGATAATGTGATGATTGATAGGGCGACTCACTCCAGTAACGTGGTGAACTAGGGCAGAAAGATGATGAGTGATAGAAATTATTCTTTTTAACTCAAAATATCTTTGTCTGTCTCGTGATCGCAAGTGCGACTGCTGTGCGTGAGGTCCTAGGTTTGATTCCCAGGGCGGGCAAGGTGTTATTGGGTTTTTCCATCAGGAATTTCTCAGGAGCAGCTACGAAGCCTGGATTTGTGCCCGGTTGATGGCAATAGGCTCGCCCCCTATTACTAAATGTGGGTGTACTATTTAATACAGCTCTGCCTAATCTTTGGGGATTACAGGCTTGATGTTAAGTTATATGTTTGAAGCTTTATACTCACTGCAGGGAAAGCTGCTTGTTCCCGACTGTATGGGCGGTTCCAATCCTCAGAGATAACTTCCGCTTGCGTATGTGGTGCCATCTGAAAATAGTCAATATGTAACGTACTCGTCGAGTTCGGTAATAGGGATATTTACTGACTAAACAAAATATGATTCTAATTAGTCCGTCTGTTAGATTATCGAAAAATATTGGATACTTATTTTTTGTTTTATCAAATCAATAAAAATTGACGAAGATAAAACGCGTCAAAGATTTGGGTGCGGGTTTGTGAAGTCACTCACCGATAAAAAATGTCATACTAATGTCTTAGAATATGACGTCACACGAGTTTTCAAAGCACTGTGACGTCTTCATTGTTTGTTTACGTGAAAAAAGGAAAAATACGCGTCAAATATTTTATGGAAATCTATCTGATGGACTAATTAGATTTTTTTTACTTACTACCCTATTGTCACAGGGGATCGTATTACCGGGATTTATCATTCGGGATTTATTAAAGTATCCTATATGCCAATTCAAGTATAAACTACCTGTTCATACAAATTCGTTCAGTAGGTTTTGCGTGTAAGAGTAACAAATATCTATCCATCCTCACAACTTTTCACATTTATGCTACTGTGGTTAAGATTATGAAAACAATCACTAAGTTTTACGTGTACCTTTAAAGGATTCAGCCGTTTGTCCATGGCCCCGTCTTCGATGTCTTTAATTTCCTTTCTAATTGCGATAAGAGCTTCACAGAAGCGGTCCATCTCCTGAAGATCTTCAGACTCGGTGGGTTCTATCATCAGGGTGCCCGCTACTGGCCACGACATCGTGGGGGCATGGAAACCTGCAACGTCACACGGCTATATTAAGATCATAATTTACATAGGCATATGTACATGGCCATACACTTAGTCACGCCTCTTCCCCTTGGCAGAATCTACAGAACTCCTTTTATTTCGTCCTCGTTCGTACAAGTACTGCGAATACTTCACACCGAACTATTCGGAAGACCACCACAACTTTATGTAGTTAACTTTTTTACCCGTTATAGGTAGTATACTAATAGTAGGATCATCACTATTTCGTTGAAAAGACAATTCTAATTGGTCCGTTTTGCCAAAGCTTTCGAACTTACCAAAGTCCATAAGCCTCTTAGCGATGTCTCCCGGCTCTATATTAGCCGTCTTCTTCAAATCCCTCACGTCTATAATGAACTCGTGAGCAACAAGCCCTCTCTCGCCCTTGTACAAGGTTTTGTAATGACCTTCAAGTCTTTTAGACATGTAGTTTGCGTTGAGAATGGCCACCTGGGTCGCACGTCTCAATCCTTTGGGACCCATCATCTAAAACATAATAAGAAAGTTTTTACATAAAACTTCTTGCTTGTTAGTTTATATGGAAGAGTTTTCGCTTCAAAACAAAGAAGTCTCATTGTTTTGCGGTACTTACTTTGATGTATGCCCAAGAAATCGGCAGAATAGCTGATGATCCAAAAGGTGCAGCGCTCACGGAGCCGAAGCTATGCGCTGCATCACCCAAGTCGGCTAAAGGATCGATTACTGGATGTGACGGCAAGAAGGGTGCGAGGTGAGCTTTCCTATACAAGAAAATCATTATCACGTTTAAAAGAATCTAGTTGTGAAAGCACGGGAATCAAAACATATTTTATGAAAAATTTTATTTAAATAAAAAATCAAAGGCTGAACAAAATGTTTTTAAATATGTATGTAATTTTAATGATTCTTACACTCCAATAGGTCCCATGCCCGGGCCTCCTCCGCCATGAGGAATGCAGAAGGTTTTGTGCAAGTTCAAATGTGACACATCGCTGCCGTAGTCTCCAGGACGGCAAAGACCCACCTAAAATTTAATAAATGATGTGTAAGCTTTTATGTGTTATGGAACTCAAATAGAGTTGGTTATGACACCTAGCAAGGCGCGGTAATGGCAGGTAGAATAAAGTTGTGACCGAGTGGCTTCCAAGGACTCGAAAGAGAAGTATTGCTCGTGCGGGGAATATCCTGTATGAAGCTGACACAATAACGTAGAGCTTGACACAGACAAAGAGAAGCCTATACCCAACAATGGCTGAAGTCGGGATGATGAAGCTTCTTTGGGAGAAATTCCCATCATAATGTCATACTGGAAGCTCCATTTAATTCGTACAAACCTGTGCGTTCATATTGGCACCATCTAAATACACTTGACCGCCATGTTTGTGCACCAACGCGCACACGTCCGCAGCACGCTCCTCGAACACACCGAACGTACTCGGGTAAGTCAACATCAAGCAGGATATTTTGTCGCTGTGCTCCTCCACCTGAAACGAATTCAAAGTACGCTTACTGCAATGTGTATTTATTCAAAATAGGGACTAACCTAACCTAACCTAACGACTATGGCTTCCCCATACATAGCGTCTGGGTGCTATCACAGTATATTATTTTTATTTGTATTAGGTATTAGCGTTTCTATCATTTTGAGGATCATTAAAAAAAAAGATTTTAAGATGGTTTTTTTTGTTGATGATGCTCATTTCGAGATTAGTAGTTGGATAGACTTTGCAGTATTTACTTACAAATCCTCTGTCTACAAGAACCCTTACCTTTTCTTTAAGATGCGCCATATCTATATCACCAGAAGGTGTAACTCGAATCGCGCAGACGAGCATACCAGCCATATGCGCTGACGCAGGGTTGGTGCCGTGCGCGCTCACCGGGATCAAGCAGATGTTACGCTTAGTGTCACCGCGGAACTCGTGGTAGCGCTTTATCGTCCGTAAACCTGCGTACTCACCTTGGGCACCACTGTGGAAATAAATATATTATATTAGTACTTAATGAATAAGTATGTTATTTCTCATGCAAGGTGAAGGTTTTTCTGATACAGCGAACAGAGATTGTCCGGCTTACTTCCGGAAGTTGATCTAGGAAATCATGCGCTAGTATTCACGTACACGTTTGGCGCAGTGGCTGAGTGATTAGACTGCTGCACTGCGTGTCGCCGGTTCGATCCCCGCATGTGACAAATATTTATATGGCCTACATATAGTTGTTCTGGGCCTGGGTGTTTGTGTATGTGAGTTAAAATGTGTGTAAACCCACCCACGATAAAGGAGAAATTCCTAGTGTGGGGAAAGGTTAAAAAGAAGTGTCGATAATCCCCGGTGCAAGTGTGGAAAAGGAACACAAAGGTGGTTTTTAGTCAGTTAGAGTCTGGCAGACCCCTTCGCTCGCCGAAGGGTGACGGACATCGATGAAAATTTTCCATCCCGCAACAACAACAATAACCCTCCTTTTGGGCTTCGCCGCAGTCGGGTAAAAAGACAATCCTGCAGCCACATTTATTTAGACCATATTGGTAAATATGTGCGTCTAATTTCCTTATTTCGTATTTAAACGTCGACAGTTAACATCAACTTTAGGTACCTGTTGGGTTGGAAAGAAACACGGTCGTATCCTGTCACCGCGCACAGATCATTAGCTAGCTCTTCAAACAGCTGATGGTAGCCCTTGCACTGGTCTAGGGGTGCGAACGGATGGATATCAGTAAAGTGCTTGAATGAACACGGCATCATCTCCGTAGTAGAGTTCAACTTCATCGTGCAAGAACCCTGAAGTAAAACACTAGTCATTAAATGTTAGTAGTAAAATAATCACGTGCAAAAAACTGATGATAAAGACCCCCCGAACTGTTCACGATTCCTTCTTATCTTAGTTATAGTTGTTTTCTGACACTTAAAGGTCAGCCGATAAAGATATTTCCATTTAAAGTTAACCATACTTTAGACGCATTAAATACAAAAGAATTTGAAATTGACCTTACCAAAGGTATCATAGAATGTACAAGAGACACGTCTTTGTTCTCAAGACGCTTCATATAGCGAACAATCCTCGTTTCCGAGTGGTGCATATTGAATACGGGATGCGTAAGGTATGGAGAAGTTCTCCTGAATGGACCTTGCTGCACGCTTTTGGCTCTTACGTCTCCTGTCTTTGTTACCTGAAAAACATCAAGAAGTTTTTTGAGAAATAGAGAGAAAACAACCACCCCCATGCCAATTATCTAGATGCTGTTAGCGAGTTCTACTGGAACATGTAAAGGGTGAAGTATTCTTAGCGGACATTCCTAATTAAATGTCCCATGAATTTATACTAACAAGCATGGTATTAAGTGTCGTGTGTTACTTGGTTGACTTGGCTCCTCTTATATCAAGAAATTGATCAGGGATTAGATTCAGGGACTAATTAACATCCATCTTTTATAGAGTTTCAGTAAATATCAATATTAACTCTGAAATAAACAGTAAACTTTCAACTTACCTCTTCAACAGGCTTGCAGTCAAATATCCACAGCAAGTCATTAACATCCTCCATGGTTGTGGTCTCATCTAGTGCTACACCTACAGCACCGTCATCGAAGTACCTCAAGTTAATCTTCTTCTCCTGTGCGCGCACTTTAATCTCAGTAGCGTCGTGTTCAGAAAGAGGTACTACATGCAGCGTGTCGAAGTATACGTCGTTGGATTGTTTGTGGCCACGTTGTCTTATTCCTGAAATATCACAAGTAGTATTATTTTGTCGGTTTCACTCATATTTTTTGTTATGAAGAAAATGAGGCGAAGGTACCTCCGTTTTCAAAAAATTTGGTTGTATATCAGAATTCCTCAAACTTCTTGCCAGAGGTAACGAATGCATATGTTACTGTGAATGTACGAGTTGCGCTGGTGTATATGGACAATTACCAATACTGATTATTGTTTCATTGCACTGGGTTACGGACAGTTTCAAATAAATTAAGTGTTGTGTTGCCTTACCATGATCAAGTACTAGTGTAGCGTTATGAACTCTGGTGGCAATGTCTCTTAGACCTTGAGGTCCGTGGTATACTGCGTACATAGCGGACATGTTGGCTAACAGTGCTTGTGCTGTACAAATGTTGGACGTCGCTTTGTCTCTTCGTATATGCTGCTCTCGTGTTTGAAGTGCTAACCTGAAATATAAAGTGGAACAGTTTTTTAGAAGCCTAATTCAATAGTAGCAAACAAATTATATGCAAGTAAGGTATGCCAATCGCCTAGTAAGTCGGAAGGAACTTACGTAGACATGCAAGTTTTAAACACCTAATTTTAAAATCGATTGCAATTTACTCTATACCTGTAAGCATCTCTTCCCGTAGCGTCTCTAGTAACACCGACCATACGGCCGGGCATAAGCCGCACCAATTGATGCTCAGCCGCAAAGAAGCCAGCATGAGGTCCTCCGTAGCCCAGAGGCACTCCTAAACGTTGTGAAGTTCCAACCGCGAGGGCAGCTCCACATTCTGCTGGTGGGCGCAGAAGTGCCAGGGCAAGCAAGTCCGTGGCCACTACCACTAAAGTCTGTAAACATAAGCACGTTCAGAATGTTTCAGTGTTGGTTGTCGTCATGCAAAAGGCAATAAAACATCTGAATAACTCACGCCATGTTCATGAGCACCAGCGGCTAGTCCAGAATAATCATACACCAAGCCCCTGGTGTCCGGACACTGTAGCAACACTGCAGATATGTCTCTCTGAGCAAAGTCCACTTGCCGAACATCTGGTACCACGTCAACCTCTAAACCAAGAGCGTCCAAGCGTGTTTGGACTACAGCTAATGTTTGTGGGTGCAGCCTTTCTGATACCACGAATTTCATTCTCTTATTGAGTCTGTGAAATAAATGTGATTTTTTTTTCTGTACTCATCTATCTGTACTTATACAGTACCTATACCTGCATCTATTGCGAACCAAACATCTAAACATCATGAAAAATATTGCGTTTTGCAACAGAAACATAGGTACCATAGGTACCTACATGTAAATATGGAAATTGTTTCCATGCTTATATACGTGCCAAGTGTCATTAAATTCATATAAAGTAACTTGACATTTTTTCGTACCTATAGTTGGATAGTAACACCTTTTTTACAATAACGTGTGTGGACTTACCTATGGCATAGCGATAACGCTTCGGCAGCAGCAGTGCCTTCATCCAACAACGAAGCATTGGCGACGTCTAAGCCGGTGAGGTCACTGACCATGGTCTGATAGTTAAGAAGACTCTCTAATCTTCCTTGAGCAATTTCTGGTTGATACGGGGTGTATTGTGTTGTCCTGAAAATTTATCAAATCGAAGCTAGAAAAAATTAAATTTTGGTGGTAAAAGGAATAAAAAAAATTATGTTGACTCGTCTCGCTTAGACCATAGCTATAGGTAATAGACGAATGTAAGGTGTACCGGTCCACGGACCGAACATGAGTTTTAGAAATTTTATTTTAAAACAAAACATTTCTAAGATCTCGAGAATAAATAAATTAGAAAAAAAACTAACCATCCTGGGTTCTCGAACAAATTGCGCATAATGGAATGAGGGACACAGCAGTTGTGATATCCCATACCTATGTAAGACCGCCATATTTGATTCTTCTCTGATATTTTTTGTACAGTTTTAATGAGATCATATTCACCTGAAAACGTTTTTATTTATTAGCAAACTGCAAGCGATTATGTTCGCAAATAACATTTAAATCATTGTTAATAAGGTACTTAGTTACTTACTGATAGGGTCACTGATATCCATGAGACCTTGAAGTTGAATTTTCTTTGGGACTGCATCATCTGTTAGTTTATCTAAGCTCTACAATATAAAGATTTATACTTAAGTTAGTAAACAATAAACAGTTGTTAAACTCCTTTATGTTGGAATTGACTTACCTTGTAACCGAGCAAATCCAACATAGTCACTACATCTTGATCTCTTGGTCCAATATGCCTGCTAGGAAAATCTACACGCTCAGGAAACAAACTATCTGACTTTGTGCTTTGGGTTATACAACGAACACCATGTCTCCGTAACTTTTCATAAGAAAAGTCTTTTTGGAGACTAGAAAATGCATTTTTTGGAACTAAACCACGGTTAATAAATCTGTACATTTTGAATTGTAAGCAAATACAATGTGCAACAATTAAAATGTTTTAACCATTTTATTGTCCGACTTACGAAAGCGACAGTAATGTACTTACTGATAGAGGGGTCAAAACGTCTCTCAAGTACAGATGATAACGAGAAATAAGTCAATATTATAATGATCCTAAAGTAGTTCACAATTGTAGTCATAAAACGGGTCATTATCATTATTGGTATTGACTCTATTCAGCTAATGGCGACATACGAATACAGTTTTAGAAAACATTATTTTCCACTACATAAATAATATTTGTTGTATACTATCAACTTAGTATGTATAGAAACGCCACTTAGTCGATCCAATTACAGTAGGTACTAGAGCACGAAACCAATCCAATTGCAAAGAGGCGTGAGACAGGGAAACTTTATTTCTCCGGAACTGTTCACAAACGCATTGGAGGATGTTTTCAAGCTCTTGGACTGGGAGGGATTCGGCATCAACATCAATGGCGAATATATCACTCACCTTCGTTTTGCAGATGATATAAGTAGTCAACATGGCTGAATCGCTGGAGGATATTAACACAATACTCAGAGACCTTAGTAACGTTTCTCAACAGGTGGGTCTTACAATGAAGATGGACAAGACGAAGGTTATGTCGAATGTCCGTGTTCCACCCGTACTGGTAATTGTTGGGAGCGATACTCTCGAAGTTGTCGATAGTTATGTCTACCTTAGGCAAATTGTTTAAATGCAGATCCAACTTCGACAAAGAGGTCGCCCGAAGAATCCAACTCGGATGGGCAGCGCGACATCTTTTCGTCCAAAATTCCGCAGTGTCTAATGCGGCCGCCACACTATGCTCCTCGTGCTGCTGCTATTTGCCGCGCCCACACTGCTCTACTCGCGCAATTAATCGCGACGCTCCTACAAAAATAAAAACCGACAACATAGGGAGCGATGGGCAGGATGAGGAGCATGACGTGCGGCATGACGAGTGGCCACACTATGTCTCTGCCTCCTTTCCTCGCTACTTCCCAAGCCACTCGTCGAGTGTGTGGCAGCCGCATTAAGACGAGGGTGTAAAACCAGTGTGTTGCCAGTGATGACTTATGGCACAGAGACATGGTCCTTAACTGCTGGTCTCTTAGAGAATCTCAGAGTTACGCAACGAGCCATGGAGAGAGCTATGCTAGGAGTTTCTTTGTGCGATAAAATCCGTAATAAGGAAATTCGCCAAAGAACCAATTTATCGAGAGGTCACCAACATAGCTCTCAAAATATGCAAGTTGAAATGGCAATGGCCAGGCCACATCGCTCGAACCGACAATCGATGGGCAGAAAAGGTTCTAGAGTGGCGACCACGAACCGGAAGACGCAGCGTTGGTAGGCCTGGGAACCAGGTAGACCGACGACATCGTGAGAGTCGCGGGCAAAACCGGTGGATGCAAACGGCAGGTTGCCGTTCGTTATGGCGTTCTATGGGGGAGGCCTTTGTCCAGCAGTGGACGTCTTATAGCTGATGATGATGATGACGACTATCTACTTACTAATATCTACCTATCCAATTAATAGATTCTTGAATGTACGGTTTATCCTTTATCCTTTACCTCCAGTACCGTTTAGCTTCTTAAGCCCATGTAAAGTCTTCTGAATTTCCAAAAATTATTGCTGCAGCCCCTTATTTTTTTTTTACTTTCTGATTCATTCTATCAAACATATTCATATAAATGTAGGATAACTTAAAACATACCCAATGTAGCATCTCGTATCGTTGTGAAACATTAAATAAACGAACTATGTACCTACCTAATTGCTAAACAACTTTAACGACGCTAGATGGTTAAGTTCTTGTGAATAAGCCATTAGGTTTTGTGGCTTTTATAATTATGATGTCGGTGCAAAGACCGCTTATTTGCCGCGCTTTGCGATGGCCAATGTGATGGCCAGCTATTACAATGGCCTGTTTAACATTGGCGAATGCGATGCGATGACCAAGTCAATCCATATAATTAAAACATCATAGGTTTTTACGGTAAACGAACTGAGTTGCGCGGCTTGGCTTTTTTACAAGTTTTGTTTTTGGTGGGATAATTATTTTAGTCAAACTTCTTATTAAATCTACACTATCGTTTGGATGGATAGATGCTCGTTACTCAATCGCATCAGAACGGCGGAACGGACTTGGATGAAATCTGGCACAAAAATTATATTATTGTCTGGAATAGCTTAGCTTTCACATTAAAATGTGCAGAAGAAAGATTAAGTCGCAGGCAATAACTTATAGTACCTAATAAAAGTGTATAAATTAATTACCTCAATCACACAAAAACAGCTGAATAAAGGGTGAAATTTGGGCACATACACACAGTTACACAGTTTAGACCTTGGATTAACATAACGATTTTATTCCCATTCTAACGCCCTGCAGCAAAAGTCTCAGGCATAAGCTATACTTATAGTAGAAAATAAACAAGGCTCTTTCAATTAAACTGTGCACGGGCTCTGTACTGTCAATTCTCTCGGTTAGACTCTCTTTCCGTGACTGTTTGTCTATTGTGCTTGTGCCCCATACTTCCGTTATGCCCGGAATACACGACGCCAGTTTTTCAAGCCAGAACAGTGCGTTATTTTTCTACTAAACTGTCCCGTCTTAGCTACTGCCCTGGCTTGGAACATGCTAGAAATTAAGCTAGTTTTGTCTACACGAAGCCAGAAGTACTAGCTTTCTGATACTTACTAGCTTGCTATACTGGCTTGAAAAAGTGGGATCACGTATCCCGGGCATGATCGTAAAAGTAAAAGGAGAGAATATTTTTGTCTATTTCCCTACAGATCGTGACTCAATAATTCTGTAAATTTATAAACATCGAAGGATTGGTTACCGTTTCTTTTGTCTATGATTGCCCTCTTTAGCTGGACCATTTTTGTTTATTTCGGGGACTTTCTCAAATTGCCTACCTTTCGCAGTAAATGCTTAATCAGTGTCGATGTTAGTTTTAGGGTTGTCTCATCATCATTAAGGTATACCTACCACCTGCCAATATTAGTAAGATCAAGGTACCTACTCAACTGTTGATGATTAGGTTTCTATCTGTTCTATGTTATCATGATTAAATCTCTAGGCGGTAATAGGGTGGACGGGACAATGTGCCAGAACGGTTAGGTACCACGTATTTAGGAGTGAAAACATTCATCATTCTGAACACTTTAAAAAACACCTGGTTCTACCAAAACTGCAATATCTACAATCAAACATGTTCAAAATATATGGAACAGTTGTTTTGACTTTAGTTACCGATTAAAAAAATCTAAATAAACGGTGTAACTTTTAAACTAAATTATCTATCGCGATGAAACAAACTCCATAATGATTGGAAGCAATTAGGCGTCCTCGTAAAATGAAAATTGTGGAAAAAAACTACCCTCAATTGAAAATAAACACGTTTTTTGATCAAAAAAACTTTTTTTTTTCATAACTTTTTACATAAAATTGTTTCATCGCTATAGATAATTTAGTTTAAAAGTTACACCGTTTTGTTTACATTGGGGTCACAACAGCGGACAACATTTTTGAAAATTCCATAAAAAATATTAAAAAATATTTAGATTTTTTTAAATATTTTTTCCATCGATAAAATTAAGCATAGATTCCCTCATTTCGATATGTGCACATTATAAAGAATCACACTGTATAGTCTGTAGAACAACAACGATATTTTATTCAATTAGGTACATAAAAGACCTCTCAATATGTTCAAAGACTTTAAATTTTATAGGTTGTACCTAATAATAACGCTCTCCACATTTGACAACCTTAAATTATCTATTTATTAGAAAAACATGTATGCATTTCGTAACCCGATAGCTACTATAAACAATAGTGCAATACTAATGGTAAAATGATGCATTTCTACGTAGTGACTGTACATTCCATGTGAAAATGGAAACGGGAACCGGGAAGCCCCCTTTTCGTAAACTAAAGGCAATGACGAAAATGATGAGTCAAGTTTCTATTTACGCAGTCAGAGTAACAAAACAGTTTTTACCCGACTGCGGCGAAGAACAAAAGGAGGGTTTTTGTTTTATAAATCATAATACAAACCACGTTCATAGTAATCCATAAAACGAAGAAAAGTAAAAAAACATATTACAAGCGCTTCAATCACATAGAATTATAATAAATGAACGTTGTTCGGTTTATTTTATGATATGTCAAAAGCACTCAATTGAATTGGAACGTTATTTACATTTTTACAAGTCGCTGTCATTTTTTACAGATCAAATAATGTGCCCTCTCTTTTGTTGTAGTCTATTGTCCGAAACGAAAAATAAATTCGTGTACGTGAATTAATAAGATAGTATTTAAGTTGTCGCATTATCTTTAATTTACCTATTTTATACCTTTCTTTATAACATAATACCTAATACGATAAACAACGTTGTATTAACTTGAGTGTAGTGTTCAATTTCTGCGATACCTACGTTGTACGACTGAAATAGCCACACAATGACTTTATCGGAATACAGTCAATTAAAACAATACATAGTGTTTTCAGTGGGAACAAACGAAAGACATAGTGAAATACTGAGCTCCATGAAAGAGTTTTTCAAAGACACCATAAACTCAGTGAGAAGGTTTGAACAAATTAACAGCATTGGACAGCTGTTGAAAGTTTTGGAAGTACGAGACTTATTGTCTGAGGACAATGTAGACTGCCTGAAGAATATTGCTTTGAAACTCCCTAACTCGAAGGATGTATTGCAGAAAATAACAGACTATGAGAGCCATCACATGCCAAGGGAGTTTGGCAACTATTACAGTGAGTAATATTTTACCTACTAACAAACAGTTATTCCCCATGCTTTTAATTCAATACTTTATCATCTTACTCTTTTCCTTCCTTTTTTTTATTTTATGACTTCCTCATTGGCTTATTGGTTGCAAGCGCACCTTTTGAATATGAGTTCCGGGGTTCGAGACCCAGGTAGGGCAGTGTTATTTGATTTTTCCATTAGGAATTTATCAGTAACAGCCACGGTCAGAATTTATCGGGTTGATGGCAATAGGTAAATTACATGGGACTAAATGTGGGTATACTATTAGGTATATATATCTCTACATACCCGTCGGGAAATATATGTGAGTGTATTACTTTTCCTACCTCCAACCTTCTGGAAACAGCTATATAATGCAATTTCTACATACTATCATTGATTGAAAATAATCAATTATTGTTTTATGTTACAGCTCCATCAACCGAAACTCATAAGAAAGAGCCAAAAGACAGCTTTATTACCAGTAGTCCCTTGGGGTCCTTTAGTAAAAAAAAGAAACAGAGAATTTTTGAAACTATTACAACAGAAATTGGTAGTTTCTGGCGTGATCTTGCTAGGAATTTGAAAATCCGTGAACGTGACATTGATGATATTGATTTTCAAAATAAAACATTAGCTGTAAAGGCTACAAAACTAATGGAAAAATATGATGCCATTGCAGACCCGCAAAGATGGTTTTTTGTACTCAGCGATGCATTAGAGAGGACTCGAAGGAAAGACCTAGTCAGATCCATACAGGACATTATGGCAATGAATATCTGATTAAATGTATTGTAATTTTGTTATTTACTAACAATAAAGTTAAGTTTAGACTAACACGTAATGGACTATATGGATCTATCCTATAAATTAAATTAAATGTGTAGTGTTATGTACTAAAAAGGAATAACGGTCCTGTTAAGTTGTGCTTTGTGGAACATTTTATGAATATTTACCTAAATACCTATTTTAAAAGGATAACTTGCTTTGTCAGAAATCAAAACTTGTTTCTTTAAAAACAATACTAATTTTAGTAACAGTCATGTAAGTACTTAGTAGTTATTGTAGTACAGAAACTATTCACTGTATAAAAATATTTTGATTTAGTTTGTACATACCTAATCTAAACAAATTAAAAAATTGTCCGTTCGTAATTTCAAAATAACAGGTTTTTATTGAATGCATTTGAAAGTATACAGGGTAATAAATAACGACAATAGGATAATAAACTGTGTATACGCTATAGGTAATATTCCCAATCTACATAAAAAACTTCATTCAAATATACCTAGTAGTTTACTAACGGGAAAGCGTTATTACATAAATGGTGTTATATTTTATTAACATTTTTAAGCTATTTAGTTTCAAATTCAATGTTAGGCTTTATTTGACAGTTTTAAAATAGTTTTATGAACTAGTATTACCGGTGTATTTATTTATTGTCGTATTATTAGCACCATAATATAGACAGTACCTACTTAAAAACAATTTGATTGATTTTGATTTGATTTTATAAGGTCTTTATTAATACATAATTTGATACAAACTGCTTACAAACGATCTTATTCTATTTGCTTACAAGTAAGGATTTATTTTGTTACGTAGGCTAAACATCTCGCCTTTATAAACATCATAACAATGTTGTTATTATCTAATTTTTTACGTTATGTGCAGGTCTTAGTAAGGACCCACATAATTTTTACAAAGAGATTACATACAAAATGTACGTTTTACCTTAAAACTAAGTTGAAAATAAAGTAAGTAGTAAGTAGTTTTGTGTAAAGTTACGAAAACGCGGCCGGCCAAGCGACGTCGGCTAGTAAGCGAGCTATCGTCATGATACGTCACCGAGGAAGTAGTGAAAAAAAAACAATTATGGTGCTCCATCTATTTGTTCCTGCTAATCTTTGTAACGGCTGTAACGCTTTTATCGGGACTTTTACTAGCAGACAGCTAATTCTATAAAGCTTCTGAATATGTATATATGGCTAGTTTTATTTTAGAAAAAGGATAAGGGTTCCATGCAAAAAAAAGTTAAAACACTGACTTGATATTATAAATAAAATTAGATTGAAAAGTATGTAATAGAAAATGTAAGAGAAAGAATATGTATGGATATCGATTCGGGTTGGTCTTATCTATTCACTTATCTTCGCTAGGTACAATTTCCCATAAAATGCGTCTCATTTTTTTGCCCTACTGCCTGTCTACAAAGGTAATAGTCATTCCCATAGGAATGTATCAAAGCGCGTTTTTGTATAAAACGGTTCCAATGGGGTAAACTGCAAAAAAAACGTCGAAGAAAGCCAAATTACAAGGATATTAAAAACTTATTTCTGTGTTTTGTTTCTATTTAAAATTATCCGCGTCTAAAAATATCCTTTACCTTTAAGTAACTATTGCTTTGCTGAAAAGCTAAATAAAATAAGGACGGAGTGTGCTATACAATTTTAGTTTTCTGCCAAATATATACATTCAAATATTATGTCTTCAATCACTTTATATTCTGCGGTCCTCCCAGAGATGGATTAGTGACCAGGGGGTCTAAAATGGCCAATTTAGCAGATCATAATACGAGTTGCGCTAAAATTCGCGAAATGGTCACAAACGCAGTTATTTTCATGAAAGGTTCATTTTACGCTTTTTAACTAAATTTATAGTATGATCTAACTCTGTAAAGTCAAATTAATTTATGTTACGTCTACTAATTTCAGTCAACATACAACCTGACACTAACCGGGAAATTGCATAAAACAGAAGACAAATTGAATTTCGCGGGGTACTTTGGTTCTTCCCCTAAACGGTTTGAAAAAGAAAGCGATAATAAGTATACGACACACACACAGACTCGTTATCATTCTCAGAATAAGATACGAAGAACTTACTAACGCCTTACTTCTTGCCTATTTGTTTATTGTTATCAAATAAAATATAGCTACATTGCTATTAATACATTATTGAGTGCAGTACCTTGATACCTATTTCAAGTTCTGGGTCTGGGATACTAACTTGGACTTTAACAGCCATAAAATGACTATACTGAAATATTGTCAATTAAAACAGTACATCTTAGAAACCGCATTGGAAAGATATAGTGAAACACTAAGTTCCCTAAAAGAGTTTTTCAAAGACACCATAAACTCAGTGAGAAGGTTTGAACAAATTAACAGCCTAGGACATCTGTTGAAAGTTTTGGAAGTACGAGACTTGCTGTCTGAGGACAATGTAGACTGCCTCAAGAACATTGCTTTGAAACTCCCCAACTCGAATGACGTATTGCAGAAAATAGCAGAATATGAGTGTAAGTACCTACCTATTGTTTTACCTACATATTTACTCGACCATGTGTGGTCGAGTAAATATACAGTCATAATCATAATTAGGTATATTCAGCACGTTCAGCTTAATTCAATTTGTTTATTATTTTTAAAGTGAATATAAAGGGTGTAAAAGTAGGTAAGTACCCTTAAGGCAAACAAAGGGCACGTTCTCCCCACCACTACGATCATTTTTTTGTTCTAGACCATACCTGGGAACCACCTAGTTACGGAGATATTGGGGGTCAAAGTTCCAAATTTTGCACAGCTGTTTTTGTAAATACTAGTTTTTTTCAGGTGATAACTTTACTTAAATTACCACCATGACCCTTTTACTTTTCAAAGCATCCACTACAATCCACTAGCACGATGTTTGGTCAGTGGGTCGTCCTAGGGGCCTAATAAACGTATTATTTGTAGATAATCAGCAAAGAGACGAGATTTTTCCTGAATGTAGGCAGGCATTATTCACTGATCAAGATAACAATGTTTTTTTTGTTTGTTTTCCTGAAAGTAGTCAATCGATTTTGCATATTTCAAAGAAGCGTAAATTTGGCCACGTTTTACCACTTTGGAAGTGTCCGTCTATCTACCAAACGATTTGCTGTGACCAAAAATCGTTTTAGGAACCACTAAGTCATTTTTAAATAGGTACCTATCTATAAACACCCCGCACGTACAAGAATGTTTTTTTTTTCATTTTCATGTATAATAGAGCCCCTTAATCTTTTATCTTTTTTTGTATAAAATCGAAAAGCGGGTCACAGCACAGAATACATCTACCTACGAAGTGACAACTGTGTAGTACTACTTACTTTTCGGAAACGAAGTGGTTGTGACATTTAAACAGACTTACGTCATAAATGACCTTTTTTTGCCATTCGGCTACGGAACCCTAATAAAAGTATTTATTTAAGTAATATTACGCCACAATATACAGGCAACCGTTTTCACGTCGGTGTTCCTTCCACCCCGTATATTTTGCTAACTGTTTCAAAAGGTTGCTATCCTTTTTTTCGAGGCCGCGGTAACTTGTGAACAACTCGCAGCCCAGGTTTATTGCTATCCTTGACTTATAAAATATATGTTATGAATAAATGGCACAGGGTACATCAACTTCAATGTTTAATTTTATTGGATAAAAGAGGTAAATCTTTTCAAATCTGTTTTTAAGTCATTTCGATGTGACGCGCCACGCGCGTGTTGGGCCTCCCATGATGTTTTCATGGGCATTGAATCGGTTAAATATTTATTCTATTCAATTTTTTGTATTTGTTGCTAAAGCAGCAACAGGAATACATCATTTAAGTATGTGAAAATTTCAACTGTCTAACTATCACGGTTCATGAGATACAGGCTGGTGACAAGCGGACAGCGGAGTCTTAGTAATAAGGTCCCGTTTTACCCTTTGGGTACGGAACTCTAAAGATGCTACACCTACACACAGAAACATTGCAGTAAACTTTATTTAGAATAGTTTTTTTTTATGTTACAGCTGCAACACACCCAAGCAATGAGAAAGAGCTAGAAGATCTCGATAGCTTTATTACCAGTAGTCTGTTGGGATCCAAGAAGCAGAAGATTTTTGAAAAAATAAATAATGTAATTGGTCGTTTCTGGCGTCAACTAGCAATCAATTTAAAAATTCGTGATTGCGAAATTCGTGATATTGATATTCAAAACGCAACATTCGCTCTAAAGGCTACAAAAGTAATGGAAAAATATGATGTCATTGCAGACCCACAAAGATGGTTTTTCGTACTTTGTGATGCATTAGAAAGAACTGGAAGGAAAGACCTGGTACGATCAATACAGCTTATAATAAGTGAATAAAACCTGACTGTTAATAATACCACTCAGTTTCCTGTTTTATTATAATTATGGTTTAGAGGCATAGAGGCTATTTGCAAAAATTAAAAATAATAACTAAAAAGATGTGTTTTTATAACAATTTAATATTGAAAAATCGTATCATAAATCTGTAATCAATGTACTTACATACATTAAATCCTCATTTAATTCTTTTTGGGATATCGGTTAAAAATAATAGTAACATTTATACATAAATATAGTGATTGTATATATTTTTTATTTATTATATAAAAATATGTGATTTTGTTTGTACTTCAACAAATAAATCATCTGCTAATGTAAAATTTATTTTTTCATTATAGTAAAAAATTGACAATTATAAAAATATATTTCATATAAAAGGCACAATGCATTTATTAAATGGAATGTAACTTGGAAGACAATGTGAGGGCTCGTTTATATTTTGCCTACAGACTTATATCTAGATTATTATCTCCTTAAATTGGAAAATTTTAATTATTAGCTTAGCTAACCTAACTTAACAATATTCGAGTAAAGAAGGATTTCCATTTATAGATATAATATGGATTGCTAAAAATACTCTTATTTATTTAAAAACATATAGCTTCTAAAACGGGGTAAACTTATAAATAATATTAGTGACCGACCGAAGGTCCAAATATTTTCTGTTCCGGTAAATTTTCGGCCTAACCGAAATTCAGTAATTGTTATTACATAGCCGTTCGGCTAACTTCAGCTGAGTTGGTTGCTTGTGATAGCCGAAAAATTGTTAATTTAACATAAATTCAAACATGATTTTTATTACATACTTAATTGTATATATTTTACTTAAAACGTGTTAAAATTGATTTCACATTTTAATATGTAATTTTAATTCAATAATGCATGTTTAAATAAGTTTTGTGTTCAGTTTCAGCTTATACTGGGGACCAAGTGCGAAGATCCGGTTCCAGTTTCGGCTAAAAACCTTGTTTCGGTCGGACACTATAAATAATGGCTGGTCCCTATCCACGTGCAGTTAAAATGTAATGCTGGACATAACTCCTCTATGAAAGAGTTTGTATGTCTTGTATCTCAATCTATTGTTGTGAAGCCCATGAGTAGGCGTTTTGGAAGAGTCTGGTCCAGGGCGAGGCCTGGCTGGCGACAGCTGTGGGTGCGGGCGCAGGCACCGCGCACTGCCAGCGCAGCACGCAGCGCTCTGGGTGCGGCATCATGGCCACGTGCCGTCCGTCAACGGACCTCACGCCGGCGATACCAGCTGTTGAAAGGAAATGCGTTTATTTTATAATTGACATTAGAATAGAACAGATCTATACTAATATTATAAAGATGAACAGTTTTTTTGGTTGAACGCGCCTATCTCAGGAACTACTGGTTGGAATTGAAAATGTTCGATTGTGTGGTTAGATTGTTGGATAGTACATTTATCGAGGAAACTAAAAGGTTATTCAAGGCGCAGGCAGCTACTAGAGAATATAATGCTGATAGTGCCAAAAGGGTCGCAGTTCAGCATAATGTTTAATTTCCTTCATATTGAAATAAATTATTAGTAAAAAAAAAACCTTTATTAAACTAGCTTTCATTTAAATGCTCTAAAAAACTCAAAGCCATCAATTACAGGTAAACAGGTGTCATCTTTTAATTTAGGTTAAGTTTCCGCTGGTGTCGTATTCTTCGTAGAAAACCCTTTTAATTTATACCCTTCCCATGTCATGGGCCTAGACACAGAACATGCTAACAAGATTCCGCCTGGCTACATTTCGAAATAGCAACATTCTTTTAAAACCACTAAATGCTTTAGGGTCACAATTACTTTAAGCAGTCCTCTTACCTGGGCTTCCATTAGGGTTCATAGGATAGACCTCGGTGGGCGCTCCGTTATCATCGACATACTGCATGGCGACCTGTCCGTTGTCCCGCAGTCGCTGCAGCAGTCTGGGCTCGCCGACCGTGAAGCGTCCCTCGCCGTGCGCCACCCACACGCCGAGCACACTGCCGCCCATGCCGCGGAACCATACGTCAGACTTGTCTTCCGTTATCTTCACTGCGCTCCAACGACATTCGAATCTAGAGTAGAAGAATCCGTACTTTATAATAGAAATGGAAAAGTATGTTTACCATTTACTACTACTACTACTGGGGTTGTGAGTTTATAGGATTATTTTTATTTCGGTAGCTTACTACGCAAAATTGTGATGCGAGTTTTATGATGACTTGTACAGGCACCGATCCCAAATGAATTGGGATAAATGCAAGAGAATGGTGATGATATAAAACTGATCTAGAAGTTTTTTCAATTAATGCAACAATTAATTGTCCCAATCTAGTGATTGCAGCAGTTAAGCACTTTAAAGATTCTAAAGAATAAGACAGTAGTAATATAACAGTATCTTATACCAACAAGATAAATCAGAGTTGAATACCTTTCTGAAGCATTGTGGTCTAGGAATACTTGAGTCTTATTAGCGCTCTTCACCGTGGTCTCCGGGTCTACCCAGCCGAGCAAGGCCATCAGTTGACATCCATTACACACTCCCAATGAGAATGTATCTTTTCTGTTCTTGAAGTTGGAGAACTGAGAGCTTAGAGAATCAGAGAATAGAATGCCGGCTGCCCATCCCTTTGCCGAACCTAACGTATCTGTAAAAGAAAAAGGGACTTTTTAGGTACCAATATATATGTGGGGTTTAGTTTTTAGGATAACTACTCGTCACTTAAATTTTATTAGAAACTAGCTGATACCCGCGGCTTCGCCCGCGTTGATGTCTGAACTTGACAAATTATATTATTAATCACTATCCATTGGTGAAAACAGCATGAAAATCGGTGCAGTAGGTAGTTTTTGAGCTTATCGCGAACAGAGAGACAGATGCGGCGGAGGACTTTGTCTTATAATATGTGGTGAAACAAAAAAAGTTTTATAGGTTACCAGCATAACTGAAGCCACCAGGGAATACCAAACCCTGGAATGCATCCAAAGTGATCTTCTTGTTTTGTAGATCACTCATTGTCACATCGAAAACATCGAAATTCGCCATCATTAGGGACGCAATCATCTCCCTGTCACCATTTGTGCCTAGAAAGAAAAAGATTTTAATAATAATTATCAACCTGAATTGTCTCATTGCTGGCACTTTTATTTGAATGATATTTTTCTTTTACTAATACATATAAGAAAAAAAATAATAATCATATAAAAGTGCTGTCGCTCTACTTTTTTTTTGTGATTATAATATTTATTTTCCTACCTTCCTCACGAAGTACGGCTACTCTAATCGGTTTCGTCTTAACGACAGCCGCCGAAGGGTCGAAGGTAACATTGTAAGTCACTCCCTTGCGCTTCTCCAGTCCTACAAAAAATTATAACCATCGTTAGTTATTTTACACTCAAAATCAATAAATTAAAAAAAAAATGTAATATAATAAGCTTCGCCCGTGTGAATGTCGAAAAATATCTCAACAAACTTTCTTCCCCTAAAAATATATTATAGTAAAACATTCCTCGCGAACTACATAGAGTAGTTCGCGAGGAATGTTTTACATTGGCGAAAACAGTATGAAAATCGGTACAGTATTTTTTTGAGTTTATCGCGAACAGACAGACAGACGCGGAGGAGGACTTTTTTTGATATATATTAAGTAGCGATGATTACCTTGCCATTCCTGACGAACGCAGTCAGTGTTTGCTTGCAAACATTCTAATTGATAACTTGTTTCCTCCCACATTCTGAACACATTGATTAACTTTGTGTCTAGAACTTTTTTACCGTTGACATTTACTATGACCTGAAAATAATTTAAATAGTAAATACAATGGTGTCAGTACAATTCATTTTATTGGAACTAAGTATATTTTCATGTCTATACCTCAGAATTCATTCCATATCTCCCTGTTGAACCAATTTGTTTGGCATTTACTCCATTTTTCTTGAACTCAGTGAGTACGTACGCTACATTACTGCGTGAAACTTCGAGAATGATTCCAAGTTCTTCATTGAAGAGGGCTTGAATTTCGGATACATTCGGTTCTACGTTGATATCTATGTTCATACCGCGAATGCCAGCTATACCCATTTCTAGGGCTGTGGTTATAAAACCTCCTTCGCTAACATCGTGGCCAGATACCAGCTTACCCTCTGAAATTGATATAATTGGTTAAAAACCATTCTGGAGAACAAAAGGCTGTCGTGAAATTAAAGTGGTCGCAAGGCCGACTGTTGAGTATGAGATCCTGGGTTCAACTATTGGATTTTTGCATCGAGAATTTGTTAGAAGCAGCCACGGAGTCAAGATTTGTACCAGATTTAATTCAATAGGGTTGCGACTTATTACATGGAGCTCAAACGTAACTCCTCTGTATAACCTTTCGGGGAATCTTTGAAGAGATTCGGTTGAGTTGTATAAAACAAGCCACTGTGACAGTAATACTACTTCGAGGTATGTACGCAACTTACCCTTCAATAGTTTCTGAGTAACCTTGAACAAAGATTTAAGAACAGCGGGGTCATCAAGGTCAGGTGGGTTGTCACCGAGTTGTTTGTAACATTGCGCAAGCGCCGAGCCGCCAAGTCTGAAACAACCAAGTACAGAACCATACTGTAAGTATCTCGATGGGAATAACCTCTTCAAAGCATCAATGGTTGCGATGTTTGTGCCTTGTTGATGGTAATAGGCTTACCCACTATTACAGTGACTTAAATATAACTGGCGAAATGTGGGTGTACTAATGAATACACCTCTGCCTAATCCTACGGGAATAGGGATGTTTACTGACTTAAAAAAATATGATTCTAATTAGTCCGTCTGTTAGATTTTCGAAAAATATTGGATACGTATTTTTTGTTTTATCAAATCAATAAAAATTGACGAAGATAAAACGCGTCAAAAATTTAAGTGGGGGGTTGTGACATCACTCACCGGTAAAAATGTCATACTAATTTTTACGCCATACTAGTTTTCAAAGCACTGTATCGTCTTCATTGTTTGTTCACGTGAAAAAAGAAAAAATACGTATCCAATATTTTTCGTAAATCTAAAAGACGGACTAATTAGAATTTTTTGTTAATACCCTATTACAGTTCTGATATTATATTATGTGATGTAAATGGATGCAAACATGCAAACATATTATTTTACTATCCCAATTGGATTTTCACAATAAGTAAAGGCTATAAAGTTTTACAAACCTGTACTTCCCAGGACTAACGGGCACATAGACGAGAGCCGATCCTTCTTCTAATAGGGCTGGTTCGATCTTTACTGTAATATCTGGGCACGGTGCGTAGGTTGACACTACCAATGTTCCAGGTGATTTCACTGCAATACAATAGTTAAAATAATGAAGAATCCAAATTGACAGATAAAAGCAAGGACATTTTACTAATCTAGATTATTGATTTCATTATTCAGCATAATGTCACCCACAGCCACACAGGAAACTACTAAACATGAGTACATCAACCAGTTCTCAGCTTCTTCAATTTCATTAAGACATTCTAGGCGAGTATAATTCTTTTCAGTTCCTCAAACGTTACATACTACAATGTAAATTTTATGTCCATTTTTATTCCATTCAACTATCTACTTTAGTGTTATGTATTCTAACTTGATTTTTGAGTCAGCACTTGTAAAAAAAGACACCTAAAAATTTTGCAGCAATGACATTTTTACTTTATGAAAGAGACATTGAGTTTCTTTTTGCACAACTTGTAATATCATACCTTTCTCCCCGGCGACCTGCGCGCACATAGACAGCGAGTCCTTCCCGCCGTCGACGGCAACCCCGAGACTGCCCATGACGTCACACACGGCGCGACACGCAAGCAGTAAGGAACCTCCCTCCGCGCCCGTCTTGCCTGCCCACATCCAGTTGCCCGAGCACTTCACGTCCTCTAGCTCACTTATTCCCGCGAATACCTAGATATGGTGATGTTTTGGGAGATTGGTAAGTAAAATTGATGTGAAAGAGTCATCCGCCAATTACAAAAACACAAAAATGCTAATTTAGGTAGCAACTTTTTTAATTTCGTTGTTGCTCCACAAGGAACCAAGATACCATAAGAAACTAGATATTTGTATCCTATCTGTGAATCCAGTTTCAAAATTCATACATATAAAAATTGGTAGATTCGGAAACATTTAAATGACCCATTTATAGGTAATATCAACAATAGTCGACGAAAAGGGTGACAATAATGGACGACTCAGTGCGATAACGAAACCATAATGCTCACCAAATTAGTAAGAGCTTCTCCAAGCGACATGCGAGCACCGGCGGCAGGGTCCACCAGTCCCTTGATGTTCTGTGTGCCGATGGACGTGGCAGAGCCCACCAGGTCGTAGTACGACAGCGCGATAATAGCGCAGTCTGCGAGCGGAGTGTGCAGTGGACCCACGCACTGCTGTTGAGCTATCAGGCCTGAGACGCAACGGTCCACCTGTGTAATATAAATATAGTTGTAAATTTGTTGTCTTCAAATGTCAACTTAAATAAAATAGCAGATGGGATGACCATATATGCGATCTGATTACATTATCCGTAAGGAGGATACAACTTTTCTCAAGATAGTCACACAAGAGTGAGAATGTTGTAAAGTATTTTGGTTCTCTGCAGGAACCGTGATAAGTCGAGAAATAAGATAAAGTAAGCTGACATGAAAACCAGGGCTAATTTCGAGATTTACTTCAGTGTTCAAGATTAAAAAAAATCTCAGCCTACCTTATTGGTCAAATATCTCTTGCTAGCAACATTGACGAGCCTCAACACCCTGTTGAGAGCATCATGAACTGTTATATTTTGCGGAAAAGACAACGGCAACTTTGTCCTCTTCTCAGTGACCAAGTCGAATGTTTTGCGCGGCATATTACCTTGTTAAAAAAAAGAAATGTTAAACATTTTCACAATACTTTCTTTCTTCTTTATCGTGGGGTTAGTAATAATAATAATAATAATAATTTATTTATTTTCAGACCATGGTGTCCATTTTGTTAGTAACAATGTTCTTAAAGACTAGTGTTAGTAAACTTAAGCTACCTACAACAAAACTTAAAAATGATGTAAACACAACAATCACCGCTGCGCCATCCCATGACAAACGGAGCAGCAATGACTGATGTAACTGCAGTCCAGCCGACTAGCGATCATGCTAAGGATGCTGTTGGCGCTGCTTCGTACTCTACGCACCAGGGAAGCGCATCTTTTCCGCATTGTAGCGTAAAAGCAGTCTATGCGATTCTCAGCAAACACCCCTGATGCACTACAGAATCGCCGCAGCCCCATCAGCACCCTGAACGCATTATTAAATTGGACTCGGAGGGCACTGTAAGACTTTTGAGTATAGTCAGCCCACAAGCTGCACGTGTAGAAGGATGTACAGTAAGATCGGAATAGTGCCCAACCTGCAGGGCTATTGCGTATCTTTTAAATCACAGTGGCTATCATATTGTCTATGGATTAACTGTCAAATTGGTTATGGTTTAGTACAAAATGGAACCATTTGACAGTATTTGAAAGGCACTATAGGTTAGCCACTGTCATTTAAAAGATACGCAATAGCCCTGCTGGTGTCAGAGTTTTATGCCGTCCAAAAACCTTTGACTTGGCTTTACATGCCGTCGAGAAATATTTCTCAGGCATGCTGGTTTCCTTCACCGATGCAAATAAAAATTATACAATATGCACATGAATCTGAAAAATCAGAGGTTCATGTCGTTTTTTTTTTTTATTTGGCGGGTGGAAAATCATCAAATAACCCCTCCCGCTCCTGGGCAGAGCGAGAGAGAGGTGTCAGACCTCTACTGACTAAAAACCACCCTATTCCTCATGAGGCCGCGGTAACTTCTAAACAACTCGCAGCCCCAACCGGAGAGGTACATGTCATGGTTTCGAACTTGATACATATGGCTTGCCGGTTCGACCATCACAACCCTAAACTATTTCTGCTTATCATACTACTGAAGTACTGATAATATTCTCGTGATTAACATTTTGCACAAAACTAAAGAACCATTATGGTCAGCTGTGTCGCTTGCTACCTCTAGACCCCTTAGGCATTAGGTTATTTAAATAAATTATCTATTACATACAAGATCATTATTTTTGTAGGTACTAATGCGTAAAAACAGATGATTGTTTTCTGTCGTTTGACGTAAATGCTTAATTTTAACGCTCTTATCTACATATCGGTATTGATACAAGTAAATGTAATGTGTATATTGGATGTTGCTATATACCAAGATTTCCATGAGTAGGTACATTCATGACGCAAAAACGTAAGTGACCTCATACAAGATAACCATGAGGAATATTTACTTAAAATGAACACAACTGATGACATACCTAATTAGAACAGATCAAATAATATAATACAGGATAAGCCACCGTTCGCACAAACGATATTTTAACGCATGTAATACACGCAATATTTTTTATTGCTCTCTAAGGTTCAATGGTCTCAGAGTCGAAAATCAGCACATGGTAAAAATAGGCAATACATGACATACATTAAAATACAGGGCAATCAACAGATTTACATACCTAATACAGCTTCTAAATGAAGATCAAATGGCAATTTAGACTTAGTGTCAGGTTTGAGCCTCTCGGTTCTGTTCAAATACTTGTCAGTGTATGAGTCTTCCACAAGACTCATGTAACCATCTCCGGTGACTTCGCCTACAAATGATACGGGACATCTTTCACGACGGCAAATATCTGCAAAGAAGAAGAATACAATTATGCAATTATCGTGTGGATTTGACCAGGTTAGTGATATGCTATAAGTAAGCAAAAACCGCATCCTATCAACCCGCACTGGGCTCGCGTGGTGGATTATAGCCCACTTCTTCTCATAGAGAGGAGGCCTGTGTCCCAATGATGATGATGAAGCAAAAGATGACAATCCACAACTAAAAAATTTGTGTTTTTCGACGGAAATTTTTCATCTTCTACATTTCGAATAAGCTATCATAATAGTGTTCATACCTTCAAGAATGGGTCTGTTTTGTTTAGAGCAAAGTAAAGCATCATTCTCCTGGTACTCGGCGCCCCAAAGCTCCAGAGTGGTAATGGTTGGGTCTCCTAACTGGAACTCTTTGGTGTACACAACTG
This sequence comes from Diarsia rubi, assembly GCA_932274075.1. Taxonomy (NCBI): domain Eukaryota; kingdom Metazoa; phylum Arthropoda; class Insecta; order Lepidoptera; family Noctuidae; genus Diarsia; species Diarsia rubi. Next base: position 12,154,622 of record OW026418.1, on the reverse strand, counting down.
CGCCTTCTGGTTCCACCAACTCTTTGAGCACATTGCCGTTACCACCGGCGCCTTGGTCATGGATAGCTGCGAAAAACACAAGAAGATTAAGATGTTTGTCTTATTTGTAAGTAGCCAAAGCTCAATTTTCATTGTACATACATTCCACAGGGTTGACTTCTGCTTCTAGACAACCGCGAACTACTCTGTTGAGACGATTTCCCATTTCTGCATCACCTGTAAGACTATTTTGTTATAATTTGATTCACTTTAAGAAGACACTCACATGGTAAATATTTAAAGTAATCTACTTAATATGTGGAGTTAGGACATCGAAGATTTGATGGTATTATTTTATTTTTGGGTTTTATTTGGAGTCTCACCTCTCTGCACTGCCCCAAAATCTAAGGCGTGATCCCTGGAGTCCCCTCCTTGCACAGCCACAGACGAAGCGGCGCCTCCACCAACACCAATGCGGTACACTGGACCACCGACCTTCACCAACATCATGCCTGTAAGGATTTATTTAATAGTAGCCGAAAAAAAGAGACTAGAATAAAAACGATTGGTGCATTGATAACTGTAGATAAAAAAGATCTGGAGGATAGTAAGACAATTTGCAAAAGGTTGTTGGGAAAATATATTTTTACTTTTTTTTACGGTAATCTTGCAATGTAATAAGATTTGAGTACTAACCTTTTTCTGGTTTATTCTTTTTAATCATGTTGTGTGGCATGTATCCAATACCACCACTAAACATGATCGGTTTCACGAATTCTTCTCTTACATTATCGCCATTCTTCAAGCCATATGATTGGACAAATCCTGCAATAAACAAAATAAATTAAAAACCAAACTCAAAAGAATGTAAGAAGAAACAGAAATACATATAATTATTGTGTTACCTAAAATTAATGGCTCTCCGAACTTGTTACCATAATCGGATGCACCGTTACTGGCATCAATAATGATTTGCAAAGGGCTCGCAAAGTTGTTGGGGTATTCCCAACCCTTCTCTTCCCATGGTAGTTCATAGCCTAGAAAATAAGAACATAAATATTGCTAAAATTATTTGATACACACAAGCAAATAGAAGTATGTGTGACTGAGTTTGTGTTTCAAACATTTACTAACCCGGTACATTGAGGTTGCCAACACTGTATCCAGCTGTACCAGCAACTGTGTGTCCACCACGGCCCACACCCTGCACATCTCTGATACGACCACCGGTACCCGTAGTGGCTCCACTGAATGGTGCCACCGCAGTTGGCATGTTGTGAGTCTCAGCCGTGAATATGATGTCAGACTCGGTCACTTCCTTAACAATCTGAGATGCATCCCGGACATTTGATGGCCGCAGTTTTGTATGTTTAAAACCTTTGATAGCACTATAAACAAAAATCAATTAATTGAATATCTTTTTTTCACATGTTTTGAAAAATGTAGAGGGATGTTTAACATACCTGCTGTTGTCACCGAATTTAATAACATTATTATCATTTGATGTTTTTTGAGTTGATGCTACCATATCAATAAGTGACTCATCTATCTCTTGGCCATCTAATAATAATTTCCCCTATGGAAAAAAACGAAATCATAAAAATTCTCGGAGCTTTTTAATAGTTTGATTAGTGATAAGACATTTCAATACAATTTACCTTGAAGAACCAATGACGCGAATGTTCGCTATTACTCTGAGCAAGGTCAAATAATTCAACACTTGTTGGGTCACGCTTCAATTTGTTAACAAACATATCCATATAAAAGTCCATGTCCCAGGAGTCAAAGGCAAGACCTGTAAGAAATTATGAGATAGTTCACATTTGCCTCAAAAACTTAATTTTTATACATTATATTATAGAAGCAAAAATTTCAAAACACCAACCCAATTTCTGATTAACTTTCTCCATAGCTGGTCGACCTTCTTTCTGGAGAGGTACCACAAACCATGGTTCTAGATCCTTCGGTAATCCTTCATTGAAACTAGTCCTAGGGAGATTATCCTTAGTGTAAATACATTGAGTCATCCTGTCATGCAATGGTGCTGCCAAAGCATCGTGTAACTGTTCCCTGATATTCTTAGCCTTTGCAAATGTGATAAGGTATCGCGTTGAAACTTCCAATCGTATGACATCATGCAGGCCAACACTTTCACAGATTTGAACCGAGTTACTTGAGTCAGCTGTTGAAAAATTAAACCTGTAACATTTCATTTGAGTTAGTCATCGACTCAGCAATTTTATACACTATTAACTTTGCTTAAATAATAAAGAACTTAAATAATATATGACTAAATTTGGGAAACATACCTGGGTCCGATCTCAATAATAGTTTGATTTCCTTGCACATTCTTGTACACAGTTTCATTTCTCAATGCTTGAGGCTGCAGTGGAGAACTGAGCAGCCACTTCAGAACTTTTATCTGATTAATGTTGAGATAGTCACAGCCTTCACGTAGCTCCACATGGTAACATAGTTCAGTTGATAATTGTGATACATCAACATCTACTAATTGCAACTTCTCAAGGATTTCCTTCGTTTTATGTGCACTAAATGCCTCAGAACAGAAGAACCGTATTATACACATGTTGAAATCGATGTACAAACAGAACAATATTCAAATTCAGAATGATTGAAGAGTGAAGTTCATAGATGTTGCTAGTAAATATCTTACATCAATGTCAGAGTTCAATTGTTATCAATTATTCAATGTTATCTGTAACAAATAAAAGACAAACAACTTTAGCTTATGCAACTCTATTAATGAGTGTTCAACTAAAAGTAACACAGTAGTTTAGGGGGTCGCTACCAGTGGGTATGTTACTAATAATAAACACAATAATGCCGCATTCAGAGAGCTTTAATGATTACATAGGCCATCACTTAGTAAAGGTTTTGATAGTTTTGTCATACAAAAGTAACAAATAGTAAGTAAGTAAGTGACGGCTTAAGTATACATTAAATATCTCTGAATACTGCAGTTAGTTGCCTAATTATCAGTCACAGAAAGAAAAAAAAAATTAGAAAAATAGTAGGTACATTCACAATCCTTCAAATTACCGTAATATAATTCCTATGTACACTGGTTTGGAACATAAGACTACTTTACATCTTCTTTGAGCAGTATATTTGCTCTATTATAGAAAAGCCTTCATACTGGTATGAAGGAAAATGCATAGAATACAATACTTGTAATTTAAACCGCTGAACGGATTTTGTGCAAACTATACACAGAATCAAACTCTCAGGAAACTTTAATTATGGAATTTACCGGCAAAATAAATCGACTGCACGCGTGCTCTCAAAAGACATGATTGTACTGGTTTAATATAATACAACACAACCTTCAAATTATTTTCTCCCTGCAATCAAATTAATCAAGCATGAAATTGAGAATAACAAAATGTATATTATAGTTCTTATCAACATTTTTTAAATTACGAATCTTACGTGAGTAGTTGATTATCATTCAGAAGTAATTGCTCCAAATTCTTGATCTTCTCAACTTAGTCACCACGAAGTAATAACCTTTTTCTACTAACCTGTTTTAGCCAGTCATAATAGAAGCCAGCGGAAGACTCATCAATCCTTCAGTAAATTATCTATTCACTAAGTTTATATTATCCATTGAATTGTCCAATGAATGTCTAATTAAAAACAAAATCAAAATGCGCCAAAAGCAAAACAAGAACAACAAAACAAAAACAAAACAGAAAATGTAGCCGGGCAAAGGTCACAATGAACATACAGCCTGCCTTAATTTTAATTTTATACTCTTTGCATGTACAGCCATCACCTACCCTAATAATAAAAAAAATAAAAAAAATGTTGTCTTCAGTAAATCCAGTATATCAGCTACCCTCTCCACCCGACCCTTGCTTGTGCCACTTCACGACACTTAGCTGTACGTGTGTATGTCACTGAACTCCTTCTAAACGGCTGGACCGATTTGGATGAAACTTTTGGTGTGTGTCCAGTGGATTCGAGAATGGTTTAGATTTGCAATTGGACCCGGTAGGTGGCGTTGACGTACGTGCAGGACGACGTCTGTCAGGTCGGCTAGTGTATTTTATATCCAACATGTCCCTTTGTTGCCTTCTCTAGCGCCGCCCTAACCCAACGGACCTCGGCTTAGGGTGTACCCCACAGGGATGCCCTTAGCGCACTGTCACCTATTCTATAAGTATTAACGCCATGGCTGGAGCCCAACAAGGCATCCACAGGATTGTCCGGTTAAACACGTCAGCCCCATTGGCTGACCCACAGAACAGATAATAGAGGTTGATTTGTTCTGTGAGCTGACCCGTGAGATCCAAGCGGAAAAAAAATGGAGAATAGTAGAAGACTAGCTGTTGCCCAGTAGGTACCTTCGGCCGCGTGTTTTTATTCACGCCTATACTGTGTCCCAATACGCAATACGGGGCAAAAGCCTCGCCTTTCTCCTTCCAAACCTTACTTTCTTATTTCAATAAGATTTTGTTAATAATTTCAAGGGATTTCGTGTTTTTGCACTTAAGTGCAAAGGCTCGTTTGCGGAGATGCGGGGCGTCGCGCGGCGCGTGCAGAAGGCTAGTCGCGTGCTATTTTATTCATTTACTGATTGGCGGGTCCACCACATTTTAAACTAACGGGCGAAAAATCGCTTCTCGTATAATCGTCGTTTGAAATCGTTACTGTTTTCATACATCGCCATGTACTTGAATTAAAAACGCACAACGCGCTGCGCGACTCCCCGCGTCTCCGTAAATGAAGCCTTACACTTCCGTGCAAAAACTGTTGGGAGGAATTTTATGGATCGAAATGATACAACTTCGAACTTATTGCATGTTGAATGACAGGGATAAGAAAATCTGATCCTTTCGACCGTTAGCGCCCCTTTTCCCCCACCGCGCAGGGCTGTTACGATGCGCCCGGCCGAAATAGTGCGTTTTTCTGCGTTCACTAAAACTACGATATCTCTAAAATTACGCATCGCAGCTCGACAAACTTAAGTCATTGAAATTGTTTCCCAGTTTTTTGTATAAAAGTCGTCATTTTAATACAACACTAGATTTTTTTCCCAAAGTTATTGTTTTATTTAATTAATAACACATTATTTGACAATAATCAAGAAAAAGAACAGCAGGGCTATTGCGTATCTTTTAGATGACAGTGGCTAACCTATAGTGCCTTTCAATTACTGTCAAATGGTTCCATTTTGTACTAAACCATAACCAATTTGACAGTTAATCCATAGACAATATGATAGCCACTGTCATTTAAAAGATACGCAATAGCCCTGCAGACAACTCCATACATATTTTACATCCTGCAAAAAAACTCGGATGTTTAGCATGTGATGTTACATGACTTTCCTATTCTTTGTCCTACAGTCTGTGTAGGTTAGAGTAGGAAAGTATACACTAGACAGGCAATAATAGGCATGAAATACGACTCGAGCCAAGAAATCTCCTGCAGGGCTATTGCGCATCTTTTAAACGTCAGTGGCTATCATATTGTCGATGGATAAACTATCAAATTGTTTATGGTTTAGTACAAAATGGAACCATTTGACAGTAATTGATAGGCACTTTAGGTTAGCATCTCTAGTAGATGTCGTAACGGTCGAGAGGAGGCGAAAAAGTGTCACGATCGATTCGACTTCGATTCGATTGTTCGTGAATAGCTATGCTTAGCTCGATTTGCTCGCTGTTGCATCTAAGTTTTCCTAGACTCGTGAAAATTTGAAAAAGCTTTCTACTATACACTTTATTTTTTATTAAGTTTAATAGTAATGTTTTGTTTTAGATTATAGAGTTATAGTGTTACAGAGACATTATGGAGTTTACACATTTTAGTTTTGTTTTTGTTTTAGTAGAATGTAAGTTTCATTATACAATATGTAAGTTAGGGTAATAGGTATATGTGCATACAAAAATAACTAAAATTAAGATACTTAATTAAAATGTTCATATTTTATTATAAAGTTATTTGTACCATGTGCCTATCGATAAATTTATTTGTATTTTTCATCAAAAGCATATCCCATTGCAGTTTAATTTTTAGAGTTACCTAAGCAAAGTTGGGTGCTAGAAGGTTAAAAGATAATTAACTGTCCCAAATTTTTGGACACCTTATTAGAAAGACATGAGAATTGGGCATGCCTAATTTTTTTTTTCAAGCGCTGTCTTAAAACCATTTCGAGGGTTAGCTTAGGTGAATTCATGCCTGTTACCAGATTTGAAAAATACATACTATTTCAAAAGTTATAGGTGTTTTAACGAATGACTTTCATTTGACCTTTCAGACCCTCCAACAATATAACATTAGGCATAATAGAACATTCCGTTGTCATTCTATCATTCTTGAAAAAAAAACATTCGGTTGCGAGGCTGTCAATGTCAACATTTTGTAAGTTATGTTTAGCCAGCTTTGTTGAAGTTTGTTTTTGTGAAATATTGTGAATTGTTGTAATGGCTTCTTTAAATTATACTAAGGCGGATTCCCGTAACATACCTACGGTCAATAATGCTATGATTGTTGAGTATATGATGTTGTCCACTCAACACAATATAGCGGAAATACGAGGAGCAAAGGCTCTAATGTAAGTATTCTATATCATTGTTTTGATTTATATAAGATTGGTTTATCTCTTGTCATCAATGAACTTATTATATACTAGCGACCCGCCCCGGCTTCGCACAGGTGTTATTCTCTACTATATTATGCATGTATTATACTTAAAAACCTTCCTCTTGAATCACTGTATCAATCTCAACTGTCAAGGATATGTCACTGGATTTAGATTGACATTGTATTCTTTTTTAATTTGTCTGTGGCACAACACCGCACTACATACAGCCTCATAGTGATATTGAGAGCACCTCGAATTTAAAAAATCCTAAAAAAATGTACAACCCCTAAAAAAATAAAATAAGCAAATTAGTTCCTTGAAATGGTCTATATTTAGTAAAAAAAATATAAAAAAAATCAAGTCATGGCCAATTCATGAGATCCACTTTCGAGGTAATCTCGCTTTTGAGTGGCATGTGCACTGTCCAGATAATATATAAAGTCCTTGGTTTATACCTTTACGTTTACTAATTTTCGATTGGTTTCATAGTTACTTATTTGTACATCACTATAAACGAATTTAGTTGATTGACTATCACACATATTCCTATTAGTTGGTTTTCGCTTCTCTATTCCCTGATTTTCCTTGATTTCAATATGGCGGTTAGTCACATTTTCGCGTTTTGCAGTTATTTGTAATATTGTGTGGATTGTGCCTAGATGTATTCTCTTACGTTGTGGAATTTTCAGGAAACATCATATGCTAAATACGGGCAACTGTAGTTTCGTGATTTAAGAGAAATAGAGCGAGGACGACTTCGGCGTCCTCACGCCTTGGGGATCTTCACCCTAGGCTCCATCGTGGGAAATATTGATTTTATTCTTACATCTTCAAAATGATGATGTATACGGTAAGACAAACAAAATTTATTACATTTGAATGTTCGTTGTGTTTCTAAAATACATGTTTATTTTGAGACAAATGAAGACGTTAGTTGAATGAAGATCACAGTCAATAGGCATGAACTACAAAACAGAATATTATTCGAGCTCAACGTATACGCGAACGTCGCCCTGCTTTTCCGTAACGACAGTATATTTTCTCGGAAGTTTAGCTTCAGTAATCACGATCGAGAGCTACACAATCATTATAATAAATTGTACAATAGGTACATAATTGGTGGTTGACAACGTATTGATTTCATATTTTCCTAATCGATGAAGTGGCCTTTGTAAATATGCCAGAACTGTGTCACGCATTATCCAAAGTAATTAAATATTACTGCAACATGGTATTATGTTTAAAATCCAGTAGAATCATGGTCACTTGTGTTGTTAATTCTCAAATCTAATGTTAAAATTATAACCTCAAATGTTGCTTTTAGGGTACGAGTACGGAGCAGGACACTCGCTTCAGTGACAAGGAGAAGAAACTGATGAAGCAGATGAAGTTTGGTGACTGTTTAACTCAGCAGGTACATTAAAATGAGCAATAAATCACCACTTATAATAAAAATAAATTACCACAACTCAGCTTAGATACAATTATCTAAACTCTTTATGTAAAAAAAAACAAAAAATTAAAATAGGCATCACAGTGACTATAGGCTTATTGATTGTAAAACGAAAGATTTAAGGAAATAAAACATCATCATCATCATCATCAGCCGATAATGTTCCTACTGCAGGGACTCAGGCCTCCTCTCGAGGAGAGGGATGGGCTACAATCCACCATACAAGCCTATTGTGGGTTGTAGATGTCGCATGCTTTCTATTTTCTGGTTTTAAGTCATGCCAGTTTCCTATCTATGTTTTAATTGAATAGCAGCGGGGATGAAATAAATTACACAAAGTAATGTACCTGCCTGTGTTCAAACCCACAACTTACTGTTCGTAAGTCAGGGCCGCCACCACTGGGCCACCGCTGCTCTAAGTAATTGGAGTATCATTCGTGGAAACAAATCATGTGAAAATAAACTTTTTAATGGAAAGTTGTTATTAATAAACTTTTGTATGTAGGTGGACATGTCCAAGGTAAAGCTGGATGTGCTAAAACCTTGGATCACCCAGAAGATCACAGAAATACTGAAGATGGAAGATGATGTAGTCATTGACTATGTTAACAACCAGCTTGAGGAGAAGGTGAGTGACTATCCTTTATATCCTTTATTGTGTATTTCTATTTATAACAAAATGTAATCATTGCAGTTTCTTTACAGTTAGACTTTAGATTATATTACTTACTTAATTATAAAATAATGGATAAGTATGCAAGAAGTTTATATAATCTATCACTGTTCAAAAGAGACTGCAATTGAAGAATGATGTCAAATGTATATTGATTGCGTATGGATATTTTTATGGTCCACACCGGTTAGTGCGCCGTCGAAGCCGCCTCAGCCCGCTGCCGCCAGCTCTCCGCCGCTGCCCGCCGGCTCCGCTCTTTCGGAGGCCCTTAGCATTCTCAATCGGTATTTACGGGGAAATTAAATACTATAACCATGCTAACTGTAAAGCATCAATCGCAGTGGAATTCCCTTGTTTGCGACATTTAAATAGTTAATGTATTGATAGCAAATTTGTTAAAGCCGTTCAGAGATTGATTGATTTGACTCGAGGTATGGAAGTCCCGTGTTTAGGCCTTGCGTTCAGCATAATGTGGTTGTGTTCGCAAAACCCTTACAGGTGCAAGTGGTTGAAGAGAGACGGAAGAAACCCGCGCGGCACCATCGTCCGGCGGCGCAGCGTTAGCAGAGCTCCGCACCAGCCAGCGCGCGACGCCGCGTCTTCTTGCAGCCGGCGCGTCATCGTCGCTGTCGCTGTTCCGGCTCCAGCACTAATGAAAATTAATATGACACAACATGTACATACCACTTGCTTCCTTACCCGAGTCATTTCGATGCTGATGAATTAAATTTAAATTACCTAATCGCGGCACTCTTAACGGCTTTTCAATAATTATTTTTCCTTAAAACTTGTTTTATTTATTTGTGCAACTGATAAAATTTTAAGTGAAACAAATAGAATAAAATATATCAGCAAAAAGGTAGGGTGTAAAACAATGAATTTTATGAAGATTAATAATGCAAGCTCTTTTCTTTCCCGATCCTGTTTCCTCGACTCCTAGTTCCCTTGTCCCAAGAAAATGCAGATCAACTTAACTGGATTCTTGAACGGGAAGAATGCGCGTCTCTTCATGGGCGAACTTTGGGAGCTACTGCTGAGTGCACAGGCCAGCGAGAATGGTATTCCAGAGTCATTTACACAACAGAAGAAAGAAGAGATAAAGAAAAGAATGGTAAATAAATGACTTCATTACTTGTTCATGTAATCAAACAAAAAGTGGTCCATTTATACTCATCAAGCTATTAGACAGTAACTACTGTTTGATAATTGGCCTTATCTTGCAGCTTATGTATATTTTTAAACTAATTACATTATATCAATTATAACTCAAGGAGGAACAGCAGAAGGACAAGGACAAAGAAAAGGATCGTCGTAGATCGCGAACCCGGTCGCGGTCCCGGCGTCGTTCCCGAGAGCGGCGACGTTCGCGATCAAGGACACGAGACCGTTCCGCTGATAGGAAGTGAGTCATATTTTTATCATAATTATGGTGTCATTATAATATCGCCTTAAATCCCCTTTACAAGTTAAACATGTTGATTTAATGCTTCTGTTATACCAAAGTAAGCTGACTGCTCATTTGTGAGAAAAAAAAATTACAATGTAAATATTTAATTTTGCATGTTGTATTCAAATTGCTATGTGTGATCCTAGTCTCTGGTATTCACTGTTTATCTAAAAAAATGCTTTGGGTTTAGTTTTAGCTTATAATTAAATGTATTAATCTGTTATTTAGGCATCGCAACGGAGGCAGCCCGCGCCGCTCGAGGAGGCGCAGTCGCGAGAGAAGCAGTCAGTCGAAGACTTCACATGTAGAGGAAATCAAAGCAGCTGAACCTAAAGGTATGTGTTTCCTCATATACTTTTAGAATTTCTTTCTTTCTATGTTTTCGGTATGATGTGTTACACAATACAATTTGAAAACGTCAAAATTGCTTCTGAGTTTATTATTTATGTGTTAATTAGCGTAACATTGAAATAATCAAAATTCTGTATAATTATGTCGTAACATCAGTATTTCATAACATGATATGTGTTTTCTTGGTAGAAAATGGAAAATCTCCAGAGAAGGAAAAGAAAGAAGAACCGGAGGTAAAAGAGGAGGTCAACCATAACACATCAAATGACGCATCCAAGGACGAGAGTAAAGAAAGCGCCCCCAAAGAAAATAAAACTGAAGAGGAAGGGCGCAAGTCTCGATCAGCTTCACCTGCGAAGTAATTTCCTGATATTTTAGAGAATTAAATTCTTAGCAAAGGGAATAGAACCGATGTGGCATATCAACCTGCCCGCCATTTTGTTTTTATTTTTAAAAATCGCGGCCTACTATGAAAGTGGTGTGTATGGAAGAAAGAAGAAGAAGAAGACATACAAACGAACAAAAAATTACCAGTAAATATCTCGATGACATGACACTGGGGTACCATGTTACAGGGCATTTTTTGCTTGTCTAGGTGTCTTCTACCCATACATACCAATTTAACCGTGGGCCGTGATTAAAAAAAAAAACAAAATGGCGGTGAGCCGATATGCCAGCTTCCATAAATAAAAGTTAAAACCCTTTACATAACCGAATCTTACGTTATGTCAGTTTATAAGAGAGTCGGTATTTTAACTGTTACACTTTATTCAGGTCCACTGCAGATAAAGCTGCCGATGAAAAACCAGTTGAAAAGGCCAGGCGCTCAGCATCAACTGAAAGACGATCCACATCTGTTTCATCACGTAAGTATAATTGAAATCGCTCTTGATGTTAACTTTTTTACCTCCCAACCGTTTGTTTGTGAACCCCATTTTGGCTAATTATTGATTTATCATACAACATAATCTCTTATACATGCCTACGTTAGTCAAATGATTCCATTGTTATAGGTGGCAGTGCTAAGAAAAGGTCATCACATAAGAAACGCCAGTATCGCTCAAACCGCGATTCATCTACTAGCGTCAGCCCCCGCCGCAGTTCCCGGAGAGAAAGGTAAATAAGCGAAACAACTATACTTGTATTATATTTTCCGGGGTGACCGGATTGAGTTGATGAAATCAGTTTTTACTCATGTTCTTAACGCGGCTAGGTCGCGACCGCGCGAGAGTTCGGCTCGTCCGGCGAGTCCGAAACTGTGAGTATAGGAATGCATGTTGACAAGCAATGTATGTTGACAAATTTTACTTCTGCAATTAATCCACTAATCGGCTTTTATGAATGATACAGGAGCAAATCTCGTCGTCGTAGCAGCCGTCGCCGGTCGCTGGAGCGCCGCGACAGAGAGCGAGAACGGGAACGTGAGAGGGAGCGAGAAAGAGAACGTAGGCGACGTGAAAGGGAGAGGAGAGAAAGGTGAACTTGCTTTATCTTACTTTTTATTTTATATAAAAGGGGGAAATACTTAATTGTCCCATATTCTCAATCTCTAGTTATGTATGTAAACCATTATGTATGATTACAAAAAACACTACTTGTTTATTGAATATTTATTGTACTTGTTCAATTGCAGAAATAAATAGTCATATATATGGCAAGTAAATGAACCTAAATACTAATAAACTCGTACTGCCCGCACTCAGAGAGCATTAATGATTACTTAGACCATCGCTAAGTAAAGGTTTTGACAGTTTTGTCATACAAAAGTATGTCAAATCTTTACTAAGTGTCGGCTTAAGTAATCATTAAATATCTCTGAGTACCGCAGTTAATAAATAATATCAGGGGGTCTAAAATGGCCACTTTAGCAGATCCTAATATGAATTGCGTTAAAAAACGTAAAATGGACTTTTCATAATAGTAACTGCATCTGTGACTATTTTAAACCCCCTGTCCTTGTCATTTTAATTCAAATCGATGCTTTTTTAATTAACCGCCTATGTACCACGTTTGTACATGAAGTAAATAAAAAGGTCCCAGTGTTAAAGAACCTGATTCTTGACTTGAACTTGACTTCTGGATGTTTATGTTCATGGGGATTACATTGATTCGTTACTACTAATAGCATTACATTGACCGCGGCGCATACAAATATCGATACAGTGGTAGTCAAATGAACACTTACTTTGACTTTGATTACTTTGACACTTATTTTTTTTTCTACTTTGTAGTATATACACATAGACGCAGAATGGTTTTTTTTGTATTTTTTTTTTATTAGGTCTCGAGAACGTCGCCGTTCACTGGAGCGACGCAGGCGTTCGCGTTCGCGTTCACGAAGACGCGTGACTAGGGAGAGGTAATTATAATTTTATTTTGTATTTTACTCAGATGAGGTAGCTTCTATGCTGAATAGCTTTGTCTTCACTTGGAGTTGAATGTATGTTCGTTTGTGTGATGAGGTCTCCTGATCGCCGACGTTCAAGGTCCCGCAGGCGGAGCGTATCTCGTTCCCGTCGCCGCTCCGGGCGCGGCTCGCGCGAGCGACGCTCAAGAGATCGGCGATCCAGGGATAGGCGCTCGAGAGATAGGTCTAGGTAATCACAAATTGGCTTTTTTTCATAGTATCTGTCAGTTTTATAAACTGCGATCACAATAAAATTAAAATGTCCAGTTAATGAAGTTTAGGAAATAGAACAAAAATACAATTAAGTTTAGATAACACTACAACTTCAACTTTAAGCCATTTGCAATAACATAAGTCAGTTTAAAATCAACTTTATTTAGACTTCCTTTGAATTAATATTTGTTCAACTGGAAATAACGTCAATTGAAAAACAAGGTTTGAAAGACACCACTTTGATACACATAATTATTACTCTTACCATAGGGAGAGGAGGTCCAAGGACCGCACTAAGGAAAGAAGATCGAGAGACAGGAAGTCACGTGACAGAAGATCCAGTGACCTGATCAAAGAACGATTGGAAAAATCTGTCTCTATTCCCCGTAAAGGTTAGTTTAATTCTTGATTTAATTTATAACCTACTACTGTGCTTCACAGGTTAACTTCCCATTTCATTTTTTCTTTTTAAGTGACGCAATGTCATATGAAATACTACAAACATTGAATATTAGTCAAATGCTAATCCTGCTGTTAAGTTCCAGAGATTAGCACATTCAAACAAAGAAACGAAAAATCTAACAAAATTATTTATCTCTTCAGATAATGAATGATATTCTTTATATTACAGAAAATTTGGAGAAGCTGCGTAAAAAGTCGTCAGAGCGAAAGTCATTGCCGCGAGAGCAGTCTAAGGAACGAGTAGTGTCCAGTTCAAGCAGGGAATCATCTGTAGCAAATGAAAAGCCTGCTCCACAAAAAGATGAACAGGCTAAGCCAGCGCCATCATCTGATGACGAAGAAAAAGAAGATATCATTGCGATTCCGACGTTACGTGAATTTTCAAAGAGTTTATCTCGTACTCCATCTCCATTCTTAAGAAAACACGAAATTGAACTCAAGAAGGCCGATAGATCTGGAGATGAAGTCTCAATAAAAGAACAACACGAAGAAGAAACGGCTAAGCCAAGAGATGCAAAGAAGGGAAAACGCAAAACGCAACAAACGGAATCAGAGAGTGAGAGCACTGAAGAAGTCAAAGCGAAGGCCAAGCCTAAAGTGAAACGCAAGGAAAAAACTTCTTCTAAAAAAACCAAGAAACCCAAGAAAGAGAGCTCCTCAAGTGAAAGTGATTCAGAAGATAGTTCGTCAAGCGATTCAGAAGATGACAGGAAGAAGAAAAGCAAAAAGAGTGCTAAAAAGAAATTGGCAAAGAAATCGCGTAAGAAACGAGCGCGTTCATCTAGTTCAGAATCAAGCTCGGAAGAAGAAGTTAAAGTCAAGAGCTGGAAATCTAAGCAAAAGAACATTCCTGAAGAATCTGATGTGGACAAAAAGTCCAAAAAACGTAACAAAGATACTTCCGTAGAACACTCTAAGTCAGAGAAGAGTGAAGGAAAGCAAAGTAAGTCAAAGAAAATAGAGAACACTGATGATTCACATGATGACAGTTCTGAAACTGATGAAAAGTCTACCAAGAAGAAAGTTGTTAAACGAGACACAAGTTCTGAAAAAGAATCAAGACGTTCTAAAAAGGTAGAACCTTCAAAAGAACGTGCAACTTCACCGGATGCTGGTGGCAAAAGTAGAAAGGCAGAAGAGAAAGTTGTAAAAGCTAAACATTCAGAGGAAGTCAAATCCAAATCCCGTGACGATACTGAAAAGAAAGCCAAGAAACGTGAGAAAGATGAATCGTCTTCAGACAGTGATCAGGTGTCAAAGAAGAAAGCAAGGAAGAAGGTCTCTGAGTCTGATTCAGAGTCAGACAGTGATGAACCTAAGAAGTCTAAGAAGGCTAAAAAACATAAGAAGCATTCTAAGAAGCATAAGAAACACAAGAAGCATAAGAAAGCTTCAAAGAAGAAGGACGACTCTTCAGACAGTGAAGAGGCTGAGGAAGAGGAAGAGGAGGGAAAGGTGAATAACGAAGATTTGGAAAAAAAACTTCGTGAACGAGCATTAAAATCGATGAAAAAACAAACAAGTGTTTCAGGGTCTGACTAGCCCTTGTTTTGCTTGTCCACCGCGCTATTAAAACTGACTTTGAACTAATGTTCAGTGGCTTAGAATAATTGTCTTTATTTTACGGTATGTTACGATTTTAACATGAAATAGGATGTATGATTTTAAGATTACTTGTATGTCACACTGTTAGTAATAAAGTTTTAAATTGTGCATTCTTCTTTTTTTCTAAATGATAAATATATAAAAGTGAAGGTAACAAATATTTTTTGCTAAAGTATATTACTGAAATAATTGTTAAGGGCAAGGACATGTCAAGAAAACTAGTGTCACAATTTAAAGTACATAATTTATTATGGATTTGGGTTATAGGTACAGTTGGTAACGAGACTGTGATGATTACTTACAATATAAACTTTGGATGTACTTTGGTAACTTACACTGAAAATAAATAGTTGCATCTTAATTAAAACTCAACTCACTTTGAGTAACCCCTATAGCCGGTAACTAAGCTTGGAGTAATACCGCTGTTGTAAATGTTTCCGTAGCCGGGTCTCCTATTATAATAGCCATATCCTAAGTGGTTAGCTCCAGCTCCCTGGTACGCTGGGTTGTTGTAACCGTAGTAGGAGTTGATGCCACCATTTCCAGCATAACCACCGTACCCTCCGTAACCGCCCTTGTATCCACTATATCCTGGGCTCCCCGCATAACTGCCGTAGCCTGCGTTACCGGCGTAGCTGCCATAACCCGCGCTGCCGGCATAGCCCGCGCTGCCAGCATAACTTCCATATCCTGAGTTACCAGAGTAGCCACCGTACCTCGGGTCACTATCATAACCGTTGTAGCCGTAAGGGCTGTCGTAACCTCCGTATCCTCCGTAGTTAGATCTACTGTCTATAGAACCGTATCCTGTTACTCCCTGAGCACTCGGGTATCGACCCCAGTCTGAATACCGATCAGCTCCGTCTAAAAAATTAAATAGATCGTTATTTCCATCGGTTTCTGTTCAGGCAGAGGCAGCGATTATTGGTGCAAAAAGTATAGTGTGTGAATAGAATACTACACTTTTTGTAACTGTACAGTAACTGATTAGTTTAGGATTAGTTTTACCCGCCCCGGCTGACTGTGCCGGAGGGAGGATTATGTTTTTTTATTGAAACACAATTTCTACTTACATCCACTGCTGGCAGCAGTTTTCAAGTCTTCTTTGTCATCGTTCAGTGGCTGAGAATCAGCGACTGATTTAACGGATCCTGAAGCATCGTTAGCAGGCGCTGCACATGTGACTTCAAAAAACAGTACAGCAGCCAGAAGAAGAATGACTCGCGGCGTCATCTGGTGGATAAAAGCATTTATATCATTAGAAATTATTATTTGCGAAAATTCAAGGCTGTCTGAGCGATAGTGACCTGCCTGATCATATTCTAAATGTTAAGTACCTATATCAGTTAATACCTACTATCAATTTTCAGAAATCTGAACTCGCTTGTCGAAAGCTTAAAACTTCTAGCGCAGGTACCTATTAAATAAAATCTAACATCCTAGTTTCCTATTCTTAATTGAAAATTAAAAGTATTAAAAACGTACCTATATACAGACCATAGTAATCAATGAGCTACCGCAACCATATTTGTGTACCAGACAAATATTTAATTAGGTAGCTAGGTAGGTACCTAATAAGCTAGACGAGGCTATAACGGGTCTGTAAGTGAGGGATACGCGCCAGTGCATTCAAGTATACCTAACCATATTATCACCTTCGCAGTCAGGTACTGGACCCTCCTGTTACACTTGGACCCACGTAACAGTTTTTTCTGTTTCATGTGTGCAAGTTTACTTAATACCCTACGACACATACAAATATTATTGTGGCTTCCATTTAGATAGGCGTCTAACATGAAGTATTGTTTTCCAATTCACTGGACATTGGCAGAATAGTCGACATCGGCTTTAATTGCCATTCAACAAAAATAGAATAGAATAGAACATGGAAGCTGCATCACATTAAACAATAAAGGGAGTTGATAAACGATAAGTGCTCTGTAGACTACAAGCTACCTACTTATCTACAACTTTATTCTTAAACCAATATGGATTTATGGAATTCAATTGTGGGACGTAGACAGAAAATGTAACATTCCCCGCCTGCAAAGGATTCGAAATAGTATCCTAAGAGCAATAGCAAATGCACCAGCTTGGTATGCTCTATGCTAGGTACAAAGACTATGCTAGGAATGACGAAATCCACGACTACCTACAAATTCCGTCCATGAATTCAGAAATCATCAATTACAAACATTAATCATGCATCACTGCCCACCCTCTTGATACATGTGTGCACCAGTTTATGGTTTTGATTTAGGGACTGGAGGGAACAAAAGAAAAATAATAAAAGCGGTAATCATCAAGTATAAACACGCTTGCTCAATTAATGTCACATTGTTACTTGTCAGTATTCGAACCCGTAACCTCGCGCTCGAGCAGCAACCGCTTCCGTATCGTACATCACGACATTTCAATTGTTTAATTATGATAAGTGGGACATATCCATATAATATAATATTTGTAATAAGCCTGCACCTTTTGTCTCGTATAATTACAATTGATTACGAAACCTCTTCATCATTCGCTATTAGCCATTCTCCTATTTAACTATGTTGGGGTTGGCTTCTAGTCTAGCCGGTTGCAGTACCTATACTAGTATTTTACATGCATGCAGCATCTACTTTGACCTCCATTATGAAACCCATTGGTGAAACTGGCTGTCAGACTTCCGGGCCACTGACTACCACTATCGACTGTCAACGTCTTACAAAAGGCAGCCGGGACCAACGACTTAACGTGCTTTCCGAGCCAAGGAAGAAACTTTGTATGTAATGGATGGTCTCCCTCTACGGACCGTCTTAGGCAAGCGCAACTTAACCCAGACAAATGACCCGTATTGCTGTTATTGTTTAGTAATAATAATATTTTTGTAAGAAATGTTTAAAAATGTACAAAATTTGTTTAAAAATCAATAAAGGAAATAATAATAAAAGGTAATTTACACCCGCTGCCATTTGTCTCAATACACGCAATATATGCATGAATAAAACATTAACTTTTAGATAGAAATAAAAAGCCGGGGGTCTGCAACAAAACTTCATGATCCGAAAACAACTCCACGGGTAGGTACCTAAACTATTCATATTGTATCATTTGTATCGCTCATCCCAAGCGCGGATCCAACGTTGTGGGCAGGATGGGCATGCCCACAACACAACCCTAATAGACTTATGACGTCACACTTCTCATCCCTACATAATAGTTCCGTTCTTCCTAAGTTCCGCTGTATTTTAATTAGTGCTATGCGAAGTTGTTAGAATGCCAACACCTTTGACCCTCGAAACAATAATGATCACGTTGTTAAACTATGTTATTCTCACGCAACGCTTATGAGTAGGTTAAACAGTTGTTGGATAACCTACTTAATTATTCATTGTCGAGGTTCAAGTTCGAATTGGGACTTGGCTGTGTTATGTGAGTAATTATGTCTAGTTGGTATAGATCTGGGTGGTTCAGAATGATGTAGGTACTGAATACGTGGTAACCGTTTTAGCGTCGGTGTCCCTTCCATCTTGTATACAGTGTGATTCTTTATAATGTGCACATATCGAAATGAGGGAATCTATGCTTAATTTTATCGATGGAAAAAATATTTAAAAAAATCTAAATATTGTTTAATATTTTTTATGGAATTTTCAAAAATGTTGTCCGCAGTTGTGATCCCAATGTAAACAAAACGGTGTAACTTTTAAACTAAATTATCTATCGCGATGAAACAATTTTATGTAAAAAGTTATGAAAAAAAAAAGTTTTTTTGATCAAAAAACGTGTTTATTTTCAATTGAGGGTAGTTTTTTTCCACAATTTTCATTTTACGAGGACGCCTAATTGCTTCCAATCATTATGGAGTTTGTTTCATCGCGATAGATAATTTAGTTTAAAAGTTAAACCGTTTTGTTTACACTGGGGTCACAGTTAGCAGACAAAATTTTTAAAAATTCCATATAAAATATTAAAAAATATTTAGATTTTTTTTAATAATTTTCGATAAAATTAAGCATAGATTCCCCCATTTCGATATGTGCACATTATAAAGAATCACACTGTATAGGCTGTCTTCTCTAGTTAGAGCAAGGATGTTATGGAGCTCCGTAACCGTAAACGAAACTATCGGATACACGAAATAAAAAAATATCCGTAACCGTTACCGAAATCGATTCAAAAGTTTCGGATAAAGGCTGAGTCTAAATAAATATTGATTATTTCTAGAAAATATATTATTAAAGGTATTTTCAAATAAAAAGTGGGATTGTAGGAGTTTTTGATATTAGTTTTGAGAGTTGGTAACACTGAGTTTGTATTGCCCGGCCAAGTCGTCACTGTCTCACTGATTCACTCATCACTGTAGGTTGACAGATTGTGTTGTACGAGTAGGTATGCTCCGTAACCGAAAATGGCCGAAAATCCATAATGATTTCATATCCATATTTCATATTTAATACCGTATCCGTAACCTGTATAATATTATTCCTTTAAACAGATCCGAAAGGGGATAGAACCGACATTGGCATAGGTATACAGGGTGGCCGGAACATTGACGTTCAAAAATAAAATTTAGGTCCCTCGTATCGTGGGGTATCTGAATCACCCCCATGTATGTTCCGCGACTTTTCATAGTTTTCGAGTTACGAATTTTTTTCTGTTTTTTTGAGAATGATCGACCTGACCAATCTAAAAAAAATTTAAAAAAAAGTACATGGCTTTGTCGAGATTATTTTTTTTGCAACTGAATCTTCGTGAGTAGTACTTTTATGCATAAAATAATCAGCTTCGTAACTGTGATGAAAGTTATGAAAAAGTTGGTCTAAAGTGAAAAAATTACGTAACCATCAAAATTACTAACTACTAAAGAACGACGACTAAATTACTAAAGAATGACTTTTACATGCAAAAATCAATCTTGACATGAAAATGAACTTGGAGGGTTGTATTGATAATTTTGATGGTTATAATTCGGTAACTTCATACGTCTTACAGTCGCAAATCAAATTTTCATAAACATACAACCAAGCACTGGCCTGCAAATTGCCAAAAACGTAAGAAAATTAGAATTTCGCGGGCCAGATGTGAGCTTCCACCTTAAGATTATCTTTACCTTCAAATATCTCTATAACGTGACACTTAGGGATACAATGTTACATGATATTTGTTCGTCTAGGTGTCCTCTAGCCATACATAACAATTTCATCGTAGGCCGTGATTTCTAAAAAAAATCAAAATGGCGGTGAGTTGATGTGCCAGCTTCCATACAGAAAAGTTCAAACCCCTTTCATATCCATAACATTCCTGGTCTAGGTCTATTAGTTATGTTAATGTCAAATCCGGCCAAGTGCATGTCGGACCACGCACAATATAGGGTTCCGTAGTTGCCCATCTAAATATGTGAACTTAGTGAACTTACTATTATTATAAACTAATTAAATAAAAAATCGTTCTTCGGAGGCAGGTAGGCTGCCACCCAGCCGAAGAACGATTTATATTGTTAAGATAAAACGAACTTATATTATTGCAGTTTTTAGAATTTTGACAAATAAATTTCATAAGTTGTTCGCCCGTAAACTTGTTAAGTTTACTAAGATGTGATAGTTTTTCTTTTATTTTCGTTAAATATTACCTACTAACATGAACTTTTTCACCGCCCAAACACAACCCGTGTGTTTGAGTCACCTTGGTAGGTACACCTCACCTACTTAGGTGGCTCAAGCACTAGACTCTGACAATGAGCAGGGAATCTAATCCCTGCTCATAAATATAGCAAGAACAAAGAGTAACACTAACCCATATAAGCCCAACAAAAGCATTAAAATTATTTATTCAAATAGGTAGGTGCGTGGCAGGTATCTGTCGGACTTAACGCCGTCAGACCTCAGTACAAGAAAAAAAGAAGTCTTTTTTTCTTGGGCTGAGCGTCAGACATACAGATTGCTCAAATGAGAATTCTGTAAGTACCTACGTCTTATGTTTTTCCCGTAGATACTTTAAGATAAAATACTGAATGAGTTGTGGAGGTCAGATCGACAGTCGCCCCATGTAAAATACTGGTGTTTAGCTGCATTCGGTAAGAGTCAGGCAACCTCAATAAAGACTTTTTTTTTTTTTAACTTTGCCCCACACTAGGAATGTCTTCTGTATCGTAGGTGCGTTCACAAACATTTAAACTCACATTCACAAATACCCAGACCCGAAACAACTATCTGTAGGCCATACAAATATTTGTTCCGTGCGGGGATCGAACCCGCGGCACGCAGCGCAGCAGTCCAATCGCTCAGCCACTGCGCCAACCGTGCCGTCAGTTGGGAAAAGGCAAGGCAGATTACGATGACTTACGATAAAATAATACCCAAGTTATTTCTTCTAACACTTAAGTAATATTTAATATTCGTATAAAAAATGTAACATAAATTGAATTGCATAATGGATTCAAAGTAAGTAAAAGTGAACTGGACGCTGCAAAAAAATAACTTACACTTGAATTGCAAACTTTCTCTGAATTGAATATGAAATTATAATTTGGGGATTAGATAGTAAGTTGCCTACTACAAGTAATCTGACTGACATATTATTTTATAATCTTAGGTTTCGAAAGATCAGCGGCAGAGATGTTTCAAGATCGTATTTTGGGTTTGAATTTAGTTCAACAATGAAGATTTTGGTAACTATTGAGATTACTGCTGAATGAAACATTAAAGTGAAAAAAGAAAAAAAAAGTCGCCGATACATGAACTGCATACAAAATGAAAAAAAAGGCAGTAAACATACAACGCATAACAAATATTAAAATAAAACAAAATGATGGAAGAGAAAATAAAGTTAATAGCTTGCACGTGAACCTAAGCGTTTCTATGATGCGATACTGCATGAACTATATTTGTTTACATAGGTACATATATTGAATATTTTTACATAAGTAAATCATTGCTCACTAATTATAAAAAATATAAATAATGCATTACTTTAATTCCTTCACTAGGTACCTACTAATACAATTTAACGTTGTGAGTGCGGTCCACCTAGATGCGGTCTACCTCAGAAGTATTTTCAATTGTTCAAGACAGTATTTTTGAAAGTAATTTACCTACGTATTGTTTTAAATGATTTAAGCAAACCGAAAAATCATCAAACCGATTTCAAAAATATATTATAATGTCTACTTACGGTGGTAATTTTTTTCAGAAACAAACTTTACTTATTTAGAATTTGACGAACAGTTTAGAGTAAATCACAGACACAGGTAGTACGTTACAGGTGGAGATGCGCTCTGTGTACGTGTGCATACGTTCCAACCTTTATAAACCGTGGGAGTTTTTGTCTTGTAATTGACAATGGTCACTGGGGAGGTAATGAGTCCGTTTGTAGGCAGCTCGTCCTTCTGTCAAGAAGACTATGACGCATACGTACGTAAACGTAATACAATCATCGTAAACATATAATGATACTTCTATTCTCCCAGGAGTACTGCTGTGGTCCGAATCTGCATGCTCGACAATATACGGAAGCACTGCGACTAACCCTGAAGGTGACTATTCGCATCGGTACATGAAACGGACAATGGCAGTATATTAATGTTTGCCTCGTAATATTATAGATGGGATTTTTTAATACTGTCATTAATTCATTATGATTAAAATGCACAT
Organism: Diarsia rubi; assembly: GCA_932274075.1. Classification (NCBI taxonomy): domain Eukaryota; kingdom Metazoa; phylum Arthropoda; class Insecta; order Lepidoptera; family Noctuidae; genus Diarsia; species Diarsia rubi. The sequence goes on along the minus strand of OW026418.1, from coordinate 12,131,782 downwards.
AATTTTGAGTAAATGTACAGGTTTCCTGTAAGCAATAAATTTTAATCATCTGAAGAAATTCTCCTGTTATGGAAATCTTCTTTTCGCCAATTCAGCATTCGCATGCTCACTATTGCCCACGCCCATCTGTTGTGAATGGCGGGGTTCGGCATGCATTACAGAATTCCCAATTCCGACACCGTCCGACTGTCCGACATTTTGAAATCCATCTAACGAGTATTGTTTAAACCTACAGTGCTTTAGATATTATGCATCAAAAATTTTTTTGGCTAAATAGGTACTTGCTGACAGTTTTCCCATGGTCAAAATTATGGAATTGGTACTCCAATAAACATAATTATCTAAGCAAGTATTAAAAATTGTTTGTACCTAAACAACCAGCCAAAAATTGTTTACGGACACTGGTAGTTTTCGAAAAGATTAGGTACTTTGCTCACAAAATAAACATAAAATAGCATAATTAACAAAAACGATTGGTGAAATGTGTACGGGAGGTGATGTACTGTCCCGCTTGACTGGCTGTCTTGGAGGCCGTGTTGCCAAGGTTGCACTCATCCCTTCGTTGGATACACACCTTTTTCTAACTGTTCGTCATCATTTGCCTTAGGCCTCATTTACGGAGAGGCGGGGCGTCGCGCGGCTCGTGGCGGCTAGGCTCCTGTCCTACCGCTGTCGACAAAGAAGCGATAGACGATCGACTCTTTTTTCGCTTAAGAAACGTAATGTCAATAAAACAGATAGACGATGATCGCTGATCGCTGATCGCTGACTATTCACGCGGCGGCGGCGGTAAGAACCATCTCCACTGATTTGTAGCAACGACAAGAGTTATTAAAGAAAATCTCGCTCATAGGCGCTTGCGAGTAAAACGGACTCAAGGGAGTAGAACACCTCGTCGGGGCTGTGGGTTGTTCACAAGAGATACCGCGGCCTCGACATGTAAGTGTTAAGAAGGAATATGGATGGCTTTTAGCCAGTAGAAGTTAAACACTCCCTTTCAGTCTGCCCAAGAGCGGAAGGGGTTATTTGATGATTAGAACAGACTAGAACAGACTCTCGCTTGACTAGACTAGAACAGAGTAGAACAGACTGTGGCGAGTTGAACAGACTCTCGCTTGGAACATACAAATATTAGCAAGCAACTGGGCAAGTAATCGCCCGCCGCACTCGCTTTCGCTCGTACCCCAGCGAAAAATATATCCGAACTACGCGCTCACTTCAGTTGGTTTCTAGTTGCTAGCATAAATCGCTTATCGCTCATCGTGTACGATGGGATGGTGCCTAAAGCGTCTAATGATCTTTACCTCTCTCCCAGAACAAACAAGCTTGTTTAAAATTTCAATGCCAAAAGAACGAATACGGGTATAACCGTAACCATTGCTTCCCTATTAGGATTGCACAATGATGTACCTACATAGAGTCGTGTTGTCAGTAGGGAAAACCGTTTTCTTGTGCGACATAAAGTTCACGACACAATTTGTGTCGAAATGGTGAATTAGTCATCCGTGTTTAGTTCTTAGTCAGTTAGGTACCATTATAGTCATAATTCTAATTGCAAGCAATGCTCTGGGAATAATCAGGTATAATTAAACATTTATCAAGCTCTAAGTATCAAGTTAGTTACGTGAGCCATTATGTCATTTGTCATCTTGCTGACTGGCAATCGGCGTTATAAGGTTCATTTCCTGGTTGTATAAAAACCCAATATGGGATTTTATATTTCGAACAAAACTAAACTCATGTAGGAACCTAGGAACTATGCACGTATACTTAAGGTGAAAAGTGACACACTTACTTTCTTTTGTGTCCCTGAATCTGTTGCATTTGGACGAAAACAATAAAACTGTCCGAAGGGCAACTAAATTGTCAGAAATATACGTATAGTCTTACAAGCTTAAATCTGGTGAGTTGATCATAAATATTTTCTCTGCAGTTACAGTGATTGCCGGAAGTGCAAGACAAATTGTTCATGGAAAACGGATCTAAGTAAACCATACTTTGTATAAAAACGTCAGTCTGAAAACGTAGGGTATTGAACCCGTTTCCTTCAAAATAACGAAAAACTGTGTGTGTGTAATGTTTTTAGCATTAGCATGTCTCCGTATTCCCATACAACTCGCAAGTACTAAGATTATAGAAAATGCCAGTTTATTTTTACAAAGTCAGCTCCATTATTGGTTACGTTTGGTGATATTTGCATTTAGCATCTCTAATTGACTGCTATTACTATTGATAATGATTCGTGTTTTATTATGAGGTCGGTTAAAAGTCTAATAACTACGAGTATTCTGATAAACATCCCGCCTATGTATGTACACATTCGAGGAACTTAGTTTTTAATATTCAACTCGCTACACAAGTCATTATAATCTTGTCATGAATTCCTCAAAATTGTCGTTTTTGTACAATTTGTGTGACAATTACGGTAGCGATGTGAGTTTAAAGTTGAAAACAGTATGGCTGATGATTTAGTATGGTGCTCTCGGACAAGGTCATGACTCACATAATATTGTAATGGCCATGTCTTAAAAAATATAAGATTGTCGTATTTACGACATCAATTTTTTTAATGTAGGTATGAACAATTTGTTATTTTGGCATGGGAATGGGAATCATACGAGTAGATCAAAATGTCTCAGTTGCATTATTATTATTGAATTATTGGCGATGTTCCTGGTCTATGTCAGCTTTTTGTACGAGGTCGCGGGTTCGATCCCCGCACGGATCAAATATTTGTATGGCCTGCAGATAGTTGTTTCGGGTCTGGGTATTTGTCTGTGTGAATTTAAATGTCTGTGAACGCACCCACGATACAGGAGAAATTCCTAGAGTGGAGCCATGTTAAAAAAAAAACAGTATTTAATATGATACCGTACTCTAGACAGCAGGGTACCATTTTGTGGAAATACTGGCATGCTCCTGGCCCCTTGATACAGTCATCTACAAGAGAACCGACCTATCTACTATAGTAGGTATCCATTTCGTATGGTAATTGTTTTACCATGATTGTACATCAAACATCAAGACTTTGCTATCAACAATCATCTCATTACCATTTGCTTGAAGTTGACACCCATTTATTAACTATGGAGGCCCGATGCAACCACAACATGAAAAAGACGCTTTGTTCTGCATTAACAGAACTGATAAATAGATTTGAGGACAAGGCCGCAAGGTTCTCTCTCGCCACTGTCTAGCAATGTAAAGCTTGGTAGTCACTAGGCGACAACTGTGCCGTCACACGACCGTGTTTCATTCCCGAATTTATCGGAGACATAAATTGGCGCCTTGTGAATAGCTCAGTTGTACAAGTCAAAAATGCTGCCCTGATAAAATGAGACAACTTGATAACAAATCCGGTGTTGGAAACGGTGTTATTAGTTTCTATAGAAATTGTCAGATTCTTAAACTTTCGTAGAAAGTTATCCCAAACGAGATATCTTATTAAAAAGTATTCAAAAGTTGGTATCTATGAAAGTTGATTCTATAGCCTTACATTTACTTGTTGGATCATGTATTCTGAGTTGTATGGAAGCCCTGTGAGCTGTAGGATAATGTCTAGAGCCTCGCAGTGACCCGTGACGACGCATTGGAGTCACGGCTGTTGTGTTACACAATGCATGATACCTACGTAATTCACTACTTACATGCATATATGCGAAATGTGTGATAAGCGGATTCTGTATACAAATAGTCTTTATTCGGCAATATAATTTGTACAGCGATTATATTCCCAAATCTGTTCATTGATCCGGTTACACGTTAAGCAGTGATCGTTGACGCTGGGTAATATGAAAGTATTGTGAATTTGGTTGAATATTGGTAAAATGCCCGAATTATCTTCATACTTATTTTTCAGAATGGTTATTCGTCATTTAATTTAATATGTACCTCGATGTTGTATAAAGTAGAGCTGCTGTGCACTGCTATCATAACATAATATACATATTCTACTACAATGATATAATACTGGTCTATTGCATTAATTATGTGTCCGCATCCGAGTCCCGACATAGATGGTGGAATAAAAATTAATTGAGGAAAAAAATTATTCATTTCAGTTTAGTGGAACTCTCATATGAAGCTATAAGAGTAGAGTAGATAGAGTGTGCTATAAGAGTAGATATGAGTGTGTTGTTGGTGTATGTTTTAAGTATTTAAGCTAAATTCTTGCTGGACTTAAAACCCTCATCTTGGTTCGATATTGTATGTGCAAGTGTTCGTACCAAAAAACACGCTTGGGTGTAACTTAAGATGAATCTCAGGAGATTGGTTAAAACAACAAGATTATTATTTTAAAATATAATTTATTATTTCTTCACAGTTCGCATAAATGATGGCGCTAATAATAAAATTCAATTAACAACATAAATGGCAACATTGAATTGGAAATTTTAATTTGTAAATATTACATACAGAAGCGTATCATGAAATAATAAAATACTAGTATACTTAAATATCATACAATTTACTACAACCCTATTAATCATGACGTATATATTTTATGGGTAATAAATATTGTGTGTTACGTCATCTTCCAAATTTTGAGATCGTCCAAGAATTTGTACTATCGGACAGTCTCAAAATTATCTAAGTCACGTGTACCCGAAAGAGTTTACAAAAAAATCTTGGGATACAACCATTAACAAACGATCCTTATTTTTTAGTTTTTCTTGACCTTAACTCTTCTGGATCTGTTTTCTTTCTTGTTTTCAATTTTAGTGTCGTTTTTGTTTTCATTTATATTTACATCCTTCTTCTTATCAATTTTTTCGTTCGTATCATCTAATATTCGTGGATGAGCAGCAATAGTTCGTATACTCTTTTCTAATGGTTTGATTTGATTTCTGAGAAGGTCGTCTAATTCGTTAAGAGATTTAATTTCTTTGAGATCTTTTAAGTAATCATTGCCAGTGCTGCGTCCTCTATTAAGTCTGCCTAGGTATTGGTAAATATCTCTGTTGGCCTGGCATTGTGCACAGTTGTATTGCACAGGGACCGCATTCGGGAAGTTCTGTTGAGCGCTGTTCATACCGGAACCGTTTCCTGGGCAGTATGGTACAAATACTACGGGGACGAATCCAATGATACCGTATGGTGCGTACTGCGGCTGGTTTTGTTGGTAATATGGCGGAGCCGTTCCTTGGGGCGCTTGTCCTGGATGTCCTTGTGTCGTGTTGTTCTGTCCAGGATTCAGGAGGTAGCACGGGCATGACGCTGGACTAGGGACGATAGGCAGTGGGTACGGTATGACGTAGATGGGGAATGGTGGCATTTGACCAGATGGCACAGTAGCAGGTGGCTGGACTCCAGTGCCCGATGGTGACCCTTCGGAATCTGTAATAATCAGAAAAGGACTTATTTTTTTGAATGTTTCAGTTGGAATTAATTACTGTTTTTTGTTCACAATGTATTTAATATTTATGACAAATAGACATTAGGCACTATTCACAGAAAGTTTTGTTAACTAGATAGGTACAAAGTTATTAGTTTATAGAAATAATTCTGAACTAAGTAATAACAGCCCCTCGGGGTCATATTTTAGTTTAAGCCGCGCTTGCCTGTTCCAAAGATGGGTGACCATACATTATATAGGTACCGAGTTTCCTCCGTGCTTCGGAAAGCACGTTAATCCGTTGGTCGTTACAGGCTGTCAGTGACCGAAAATCTGAGAACCAGTTTTCCCACTACGAATACGGAGTCGCTCTATGTAAAATACCTACTGATATTTACCGGAATCTGTTTATACTTGTTGCCGACTCCAACACAGTACGGATAAGGCCAGGCAGATGATGATGATGATTTAAAGAAAGAAATAATTTAATTAAAACATTCTTGAAAAATAATGCGACATACCTGGGTATTGTCCTGGGTATCCTGGCTGTCCGGGCTGTACTGGGTATCCTGGTTGCCCAGGTTGTCCGGGGTATCCTGGTCCACCTGGTTGTCCTGGTTGGCCCGGTTGTCCAGCTTGGCCTGGTTTACCAGGTTGGCCGGGGTGTCCTGGTTGTCCGGGTTGTCCTGGGTAACCCGGTCCACCGGGCTGTCCTGGCTGGCCTGGTTTGCCAGGCGTGCCTGGTTGTCCAGGTTGTCCTGGGTAGCCTGGTTCTCCGGGTTGTCCTGGGTAGCCTGGTTCACCGGGCTGTCCTGGCTGGCCTGGTGTGCCAGGTTGTCCTGGGTAACCTGGTCCTCCAGGCTGTCCTGGTTGGCCTGGGTATCCTGGCTGTCCAGGTTGTCCTGGATAACCTGGTTCTCCAGGCTGTCCTGGTTGACCTAAAAAATATTGAGCATGAGTCAGAAACGAACACATACCTACTCGTTCTTTATTTGGACAAATATTATTTATGCATTTATTTCAGAACTAGGTGTCTAGACTATGTTCGAAAAATATACCGCGGCCTCGGCAGAAAGGGCTAAGAAGGAACATTGGTGGTTTTTAGTCAGCAGAAGTCTGACACTTCCTACCGCTCTACCCAGAGCGGTGTCATTTGATGATGTCCCATCCCCCAAATAAAAAAAGGAGGTGCAATCTAATCAAGAAACGGTATATTAATAGTTATTAATTTCTCTTTTTTTTAAATTTTCCTCTTAAGGTATTTTTCAGTTTTTTTTAAAATACCTGGCTAATCATATAATTATTTGAATTTACCTGGGTAACCTGGTCCTCCGGGTTGTCCTGGCTGGCCTGGTTGTCCAGGTTGTCCTGGGTAGCTTGATCCTCCGGGCTGTCCTGTCTGGCCAGGTTTGCCAGGTGTGCCTGGCTGTCCGGGTTGTCCTGGGTAGCCTGGTTCACCTGGCTGTCCTGACTGACCTGGTGTGCCCGTTTGGCCTGGGTATCCTGGCTGTCCGGGTTGTCCTGGGTAACCCGATCCTCCGGTCTGTCCAGGTTGGCCTGGCTGGCCTGGTTTGCCAGGTGTGCCTGGCTGTCCGGGTTGTCCTGGGTAGCCTGGTTCTCCGGGCTGTCCTGGCTGGCCTGGTGTACCAGGTTGACCGGGGTATCCTGGATTTCCGGGTTGTACTGGGTAACCTGGTCCTCCGGGTTGTCCAGGTTGACCCGGTTTGCCAGGTGTGCCTGGCTGTCCGGGTTGTTCTGGGTAACCTGGTCCTCCAGGTTGTCCGGGCTGGCCTGGTTTGCCAGGCGTGCCTGGCTGTCCGGGTTGACCTGGGTACCCTGGTCCTCCGGGTTGTCCTGGCTGGCCTGGTTTTCCAGGTTGTACTGGGTAGTTTGGTCTTTCGGGCTGACCTGGCTGGCCTGGTTTACCAGGTTGGCCTGGGTATCCTGGTTGTCCGGGTTGTCCTGGGTAACCGGGTCCTCCGGGCTGACCGGGTTGACCTGGTTTACCAGGGTGTCCTGGGTATCCTGGCTGTCCGGGTTGTCCTGGATATCCTGGTTCTCCTGGCTGTCCTGTTTGACCTTTAAAAATATGGCTTTGTTGTAAGTTTTTCACTAGTTCAGCATGAGTGAGAAATTAACAAAATACCAATACTTTGTTAGATTTCATAAATCGTAGGTATTAATTAAATTATTGACGACAAAAGAAGAAGAAGCGACAATTAATTTTACGCCTGTAGAAAATTCTTTTTTTATCTTTTCCTTTACGGTATTTGTCAGCTAGTTTTGAAAAGGTTACTCTTTATATATTTATGTACGAATTTACCTGGCTGGCCTGGTTTGCCAGGCGTGCCTGGTTGTCCAGGTTGACCTGGGTAGCCTGACTGTCCGGGTTGTCCTGGGTAGCCCGGTCCTCCAGGCTGTCCTGGTTGGCCTGGGTAACCCGGTCCTCCAGGCTGTCCTGGTTGGCCTGGGTAACCCGGTCCTCCAGGCTGTCCTGGTTGGCCTGGGTAACCCGGTCCTCCAGGCTGTCCTGGTTGGCCTGGGTATCCTGACTGTCCAGGTTGTCCTGGATAACCTGGTTCTCCGGGCTGTCCTGGTTGACCTAAAAAAATATTGAGCATAAGTCAGACACGAACTCATACTCGTTCTATATTGAACAAATATTAGGCATTGATTTCAGAACTGAAGTGCAATCTAATGCTCGTCGCGTCGGGGCTGCGGGTTGTTCGAAAGAGATATCGCGGCCTCGGCAGAAAGGGCTAAGAAGGAACATGGGTGATTTTTATTCAGCAGAAGTCTGACACTCCCTACCGCTCTGCCCAGAGCGGGAGGAGTCATTTGATGATTTCCCATCCCCCTTAGAAAAAAAAGGAGGTTATTAGATTGCCTAATAGAAAAACGACATTATTAATAGTAATTAACTTCTCTCTTTTGGTTTTTAATTTTCCCCTTACGATAATTATTTGAATGTACCTGGGTGTCCTGGTCCTCCTGGTTGTCCTGGCTGGCCAGGCTGTCCTGGGTATCCTGGTTGTCCGGGTTGTCCTGGGTAACCGGGTCCTCCCGGCTGTCCGGGTTGGCCTGGTTTACCAGGTTGTCCTGGGTATCCTGGCTGTCCGGGTTGTCCTGGATATCCTGGTTCTCCTGGCTGTCCTGTTTGACCTTTAAAAAATATGGCATTGAGTTTTTCACTAGTTCAGCATGAGTGAGAAATTAACAAAATACCAATACTTTGTTTGATTTGATAAATCGTAGGTATTGTTTAAATTATTGACGTGTTTTAGAGAAGCGACAATTAATTTTACGCCTGAAGAAAATTCTGTTTTTTATCTTTTCTTTACGGTATTTGTCAACTAGTTTTGAAAAGGTTACTCTTTATATATTTATGTACGAATTTACCTGGCTGGCCTGGTTTGCCAGGCGTGCCTGGTTGTCCAGGTTGACCTGGGTAGCCTGGTTCACCGGGTCCTGGCTGGCCTGGTGTGCCAGGTTGGCCTGGGAATCCTGGCTGTCCGGGTTGTCCTGGGTAACCAGGTCCTCCAGGCTGTCCTGGTTGGCCTGGGTATCCTGGCTGTCCAGGTTGTCCTGGATAACCTGGTTCTCCAGGCTGTCCTGGTTGACCTAAAAAAATATTGAGCATGAGTCAGACACGAACACATACTCGTTCTTTATTGGACAAATATTAGGCATTGATTACAAAACTGAGGTGCAATGTAATGCCCGTCGCGTCGGGGCTGCGGGTTGTTCGAAAAAGATATCGCGGCCTCGGCAGAAAGGGCTAAGAAGGAACATGGGTGATTTTTAGTCAGCAGAAGTCTGACACTCCCTACCGCTCTGCCCAGAGCGGGAGGAGTTATTTGATGATTTCCCATCCCCCAAAGAAAAAAAAAGAGGTGCAATCTAATATAGAAACGACATATTAATAGTAATTAACTTCTCTTTTGTTTTAATTTTCCCCTTACGGTAATTGTCAGCTTTTTTTAAAATAGCTTGCTATATTATTTGAATGTACCTGGGTGTCCTGGTCCTCCTGGTTGTCCTGGCTGGCCTGGTGTACCAGGTTGACCAGGGTATTCTGGCTGTCCGGGTTGTGATGGGTAACCTGGTCCTCCGGGTTGTCCTGGCTGGCCTGGTTTGCTAGGTGTGCCTGGCTGTCCGGGTTGTCCTGGGTAGCCTGGTTCTCCGGGCTGTCCTGGCTGGGCTGGTGTACCAGACTGACCGGGGTATCCTGGCTGTCCGGGTTGTACTGGGTAACCTGGAGCTCCGGGTTGTCCTGGCTGGCCCGGTTTGCCAGTTGTGTCTGGCTGTCCGGGTTGTCCTGGGTAACCTGGTCCTCCGGGTTGTCCCGGCTGGCCTGGTTTGCCAGGCGTGCCTGGCTGTCCGGGTTGTCCTGGGTAGCTTGGTCCTCCGGGCTGTCCTGGCTGGCCTGGTGTGCCAGGTTGTCCTGGGTAACCTGGTCCTCCGGGTTGTCCTGGCTGGCCTGGTTGTCCGGGTTGTCCTGGGTAGCTTGGTCCACCGGGCTGTCCTGGCTGGCCTGGTTTGCCAGGTGTGCCTGGCTGTCCGGGTTGACCTGGGTATCCCGGTTCACCTGGCTGTCCTGGCTGACCTGGTGTGCCAGGTTGGTCTGGGTATCCCGGTTGTCCGGGTTGTGCTGGGTATCCCGGTCCTCCGGGCTGTCCGGGTTGGCCTGGTTTACCAGGTTGTCCTGGGTATCCTGGCTGTCCGGGTTGTCCTGGATATCCTGGTTCTCCTGGCTGTCCTGTTTGACCTTTAAAAATATGGCATTGTTGTAATTTATTCACTAGTTCAACATAGGGTTTGAATATCGGACGCTTTTTCAATTCCGGAATTGAGATTCGATATTCAGTATTTTAATTCCGGAATTCTGGGATTCCGAAACTTAAGCCTAAACACAACCCATATAGGTGGTTTAGGTTGCCACACTTGGGTCTAATAAAAAATTGCACTTTAAAGCTTAATATTTCACAAACGAATCCATCACAAACTCACAATATTCTCGCAGGTCTGCTGGAAGAAATTTCTTTAGAAATAAGCAGTATATTTGTGCTCTTCTATTTTTTTTTCCTTTTTTTGTATTTTTTGTGTACATAAATAAATAAATAAAAATAAAAATATTTTTTAAAGACCTATCCAACGACATCCCAAACGATGGACTTCGCGAAAAAAAAAACATCCCTACTTTAATGTATACTGGAGATTACCTAAAAAAATATAATTTTCAATATTTTATTTCAGCACTTTGTCGGCGTAACTTATATTATATTTATGCCAAATTACAGCTTTCTGGTACTAAGATTCTTTGAGATTTAGTGCGGACGGACGGACATGGCGAAACTATAAGGGTATTGACTACAGATCCATAAAAACTGACCGCTCAGTTCAGAATTTATGTCGAGTGTATTTCGGCTTTTACTATTTTTATCGCACTCGAAGTGAAAAGTACAGTTTTCCACCTTGAGACTGAACGACAACTTAATACCCCGTGCCGCCCGACACTAGCGCCGACACGATGGACTCGCTTTCATTGACTCTCGATCTCGACCTCGCAAGCTCGGGAGTCAAACCACTTCGGGTATATTATGGCCTCGTTGTAAAATATACAATTTTTTTTTCAGTATCTAAATTTCTATATTGATCTCGCCCATTCCGGAAGTGGAAACGATATTGGATTTTATCGGGATTCCGGAATTATGCCGATTCCGCAATTCCGGAGCTCAAGCCCTAGCTTCAGCATGAGTGAGAAATTAACAATATACCAATATTTGATTTATTTTATAAATAGTAGGCACTGATTAAATTATAGACGTGTATGAGAGGAGCGACAATTAATTTTACGTCTCTAGAAAAGTATTTTTTTTTATCTTTTCTCTTACAGTATTTGTCATACAGGGTGTAAATTAACCCTTCACACAAACGTTAACCAAGCATTCTGTACAAACTACATATGTTATCCCTACGCAAAAAATTTTGCTGGGAAACTACTTTTTTTTTTGGGGTCAAAACTCTTAAAACATTGTACTAATGGATGCTTGGAATAGTAAACGGGTCATGAAGGTAAGTAAAGTTATAACCTGAAAAACTAGTATTTACAAAAACAGCTGTCAAAAATATGGAACTTTGACCGCCAATATCTCCGTAACTAGGGGTTCCCAGGTATGGTCTAGAACAAAAAAAAAATGCAGTGGTGGGGAGAACAAGTGCCCTTCGTTTGCATTAAGGGTACTTTTACACCCTTTATATTTATGTAGGAATTTACCTGGGTGTCCGGGTTTCGATGGGTAACCTGGTCCTCCGGGTTGTCCTGGCTGGCCTGGTTTGCCAGGTGTGCCTGGCTGTCCGAGTTGTCCTGGGTAGCCTGGTTCTCCTGGTTGTCCTGGCTGGCCTGGTTTGTCTGGTTGTCCTGGATAACCCGGTCCTCCGGGTTGTCCTGGTTGGCCTGGTTTGCCAGGCGTGCCTGGTTGTCCGGGGTATCCGGGTTGTCCTGGCTGTCCTGGTATACCTTAGCAAGGGGAGAGAATTAAAAATTAGATTTTACTTACTCGTGTTAGTGTCTAGAGTAATGTCGTAAAAATTCATTATAACATAACTTACTAACTACTTACTCTGCTCGGCAGTTAGCTAAACTGGGCCTATTTGAAGCAGCCGTGAAACAAACAAACCTTTATGTTTTGTGTGTACTTATGGCATGGGCCTTATTTGACTTATTGTAATCGTATTCGAGTACTCGATTCTTGCAATACTCAAGTTTAATGACTAAGTTCGCCTCTGATTTTGAGACACCCAGCTACACAACTCGCATAAACTTGTAGGGGATTTGATTCTCTGCAATATTGATCTTAAATACAAACAGTGAAAACCCGATAGGAAACGAGATATTAGCAAAAAAGATTTTGTGAGCTTTAACTTGGATTGTAATAGACCATTTAAAGGTTTTGAGAAGTTTGGACGAGTTTGGACGAGTTTGTAGCTGGGTGGTCTCAAATTCCGAGATTCCTTTCTAATTTTGGCTAATTTGACTGGACTTACAGCGAAACAGTGGCACTTGGACGTGTATTCATAGAGCAATAAAACAATAACACTTAACCTTGCTTTTATGACTTGGGGGCGTTTGATGTTACCACTGTCACGGTTCTTTAAAATACTTGAGTTACGTGCATTTCGAGGTAAAGATAGGTGCGGGTGTAAAATGGTGGGCTTACCTACCACGTACCCTTATAACCCTAAATTCAAGAAGTCATTTAGAATTATTTTTACCTGGTTGTCCTGGGTATCCAGGCTGTCCTGGCTGTCCCGGTTGTCCTGGGTAACCTGGTTCTCCGGGCTGTCCTGGCTTGCCTGGTGTACCTGGTTGGCTGGGGTATCCTGGCTCTCCTGGGTAGCCCGGTCCTCCGGGCTGTCCTGGCTGACCTGGTTTGCCTGGTGTGCCTGGCTTTCCGGGTTGTCCTGGGTAGCCAGGTTGTCCTGGTTTGCCTGGTTGACCTGGATATCCTGGTTGCCCAGGCTCTCCTGGTTGACCTACAAAAAGAAGTTAGAGCTCCAAATAAATATTGCTACGCATAATGACTTAAATGATAAAAATTTTTAAACAAACTCGATCTTAAGTTAAAAATACATTCTTGAACGTTGATGTTCCTTAAAAAAGTAAAAAATGTATCGCAAGTAAGTTTTACCTGGTTGTCCGGGGAATCCTGGTTGGCCTGGTTGTCCTGGGTATCCAGGTTGTCCGGGCTGTCCTGGTCCTCCTTCTTGGCCAGGTTGGCCTGGCTGTCCAGGGTATCCAGGTTGTCCAGGGTGTCCAGGTTGACCTAAAAAAAGAAGTCCCAGCTCAAATAAATATTGCTGCGAATAATGATTCAAATGATAAAGCGGTAAAACAAAATTCGTTCTTAAGTTAAAAAATCTACGATAAGGGAATACCAACGTTAAATACGTTGGTATTCCGTAAAAAAATAAATTGTGTATCGCAAGTAAGTTTTACCTGGTTGTCCTGGTAATCCTGGTTGGCCTGGCTGCCCTGGGATTCCGGGTTGTCCTGGTTTGCCTGGTTGTCCTGGGTATCCAGGTTGTCCAGGCTTTCCTGGTCCTCCTTCTTGGCCTGGTTGGCCTGGCTGTCCTGGGAATCCGGGTTTGCCTGGTTGTCCTGGGTATCCAGGTTGTCCAGGCTGTCCTGGTCCTCCTACTTGGCCAGGTTTGCCTGGCTGGCCTGGATACCCGGGTTGTCCTGGATATCCGGGTTGTCCTGGTTTGCCTGGTTGTCCTGGGTATCCGGGTTGTCCGGGCTGTCCTGGAACACCTTAATAAAAACAAACCATGTTAAAATATATGTATATCTGTAGGTGTCAAGGAGACAACATAGCTATAATATCAGACACAGATATTACGACATTACTAAAATGGAAAATGATGATTGCTAGTAGGTTTTACCTGTTTGCCCAGGGAATCCTGGTTGTCCTGGTCCGCCAGGTTGTCCTTCAGTGCCTGGGTATCCTGGTTGACCGGGCTTTCCAGGTTGACCTGGGTATCCTGGCTGGCCAGGTTGGCCGGGTTGTCCTTCGGTGCCTGGGTATCCTGGTTGACCGGGCTTTCCAGGTTGCCCAGGGTATCCTGGCTGACCTGGTTGGCCGGGTTGTCCTTCGGTGCCTGGGTATCCTGGTTGACCGGGCTTGCCTGGTTGCCCTGGGTATCCTGGCTGGCCAGGTTGTCCGGGTTGTCCTTCGGTTCCAGGGTATCCTGGTTGTCCGGGTGTACCAGGTTGTCCTGGCTTTCCTGGTTGTCCTGGATATCCTGGTTTGCCTGGTTGTCCTGGGTATCCTGGCTGGCCTGGTTGTCCTGGACCGCCGGGTTGTCCTTCAGTGCCTGGGTATCCTGGTTGACCGGGCTTTCCAGGTTGTCCTGGGTATCCTGACTGGCCAGGTTGGCCGGGTTGTCCTTCGGTTCCAGGGTATCCTGGTTGTCCGGGTGTACCAGGTTGCCCAGGGTATCCTGGCTGACCTGGTTGGCCAGGTTGTCCTTCAGTGCCTGGGTACCCTGGTTGACCGGGTTTTCCAGGTTGTCCTGGGTATCCTGGCTGACCAGGTTGGCCGGGTTGTCCTTCGGTTCCAGGGTATCCTGGTTGTCCGGGTGTACCAGGTTGTCCTGGCTTTCCTGGTTGTCCTGGATATCCTGGTTTGCCTGGTTGTCCTGGGTATCCTGGCTGGCCTGGTTGTCCTGGTCCGCCGGGCTGTCCTTCAGTGCCGGGGTATCCTGGTTGTCCGGGTGTACCAGGTTGTCCTGGTTTTCCTGGTTGTCCTGGATATCCTGGTTTGCCTGGTTGTTCTGGGTATCCTGGCTGGCCTGGTTGTCCTGGACCGCCGGGTTGTCCTTCAGTGCCTGGGTATCCTGGTTGACCGGGCTTACCAGGTTGCCCAGGGTATCCTGGCTGGCCAGGTTGGCCGGGTTGTCCTTCGGTGCCTGGGTATCCTGGTTGTCCGGGTGTACCAGGTTGCCCAGGGTATCCTGGCTGACCTGGTTGGCCAGGTTGTCCTTCAGTGCCTGGGTATCCTGGTTGACCGGGCTTTCCTGGTTGTCCTGGATATCCTGGTTTGCCTGGTTGTCCTGGGTATCCTGGCTGGCCTGGTTGTCCTGGTCCGCCGGGTTGTCCTTCAGTGCCGGGGTATCCTGGTTGTCCGGGTGTACCAGGTTGTCCTGGCTTTCCAGGTTGTCCTGGGTATCCTGGCTGACCTGGTTGGCCAGGTTGTCCTTCAGTGCCTGGGTATCCTGGTTGACCGGGCTTTCCTGGTTGTCCTGGATATCCTGGTTTGCCTGGTTGTCCTGGGTATCCTGGCTGGCCTGGTTGTCCTGGTCCGCCGGGTTGTCCTTCAGTGCCGGGGTATCCTGGTTGTCCGGGTGTACCAGGTTGTCCTGGCTTTCCAGGTTGTCCTGGGTATCCTGGCTGGCCAGGTTGGCCGGGTTGTCCTTCGGTGCCTGGGTATCCTGGTTGTCCGGGTGTACCAGGTTGCCCAGGGTATCCTGGCTGACCTGGTTGGCCAGGTTGTCCTTCAGTGCCTGGGTATCCTGGTTGACCGGGCTTTCCTGGTTGTCCTGGATATCCTGGTTTGCCTGGTTGTCCTGGGTATCCTGGCTGGCCTGGTTGTCCTGGTCCGCCGGGTTGTCCTTCAGTGCCGGGGTATCCTGGTTGTCCGGGTGTACCAGGTTGTCCTGGCTTTCCAGGTTGTCCTGGGTATCCTGGCTGGCCAGGTTGGCCGGGTTGTCCTTCGGTTCCAGGGTATCCTGGTTGACCGGGTTTTCCAGGTTGTCCTGGGTAACCTGGCTGACCAGGTTGGCCGGGTTGTCCTTCGGTTCCAGGGTATCCTGGTTGTCCGGGTGTACCAGGTTGTCCTGGCTTTCCTGGTTGTCCTGGATATCCTGGTTTGCCTGGTTGTCCTGGGTATCCTGGCTGGCCTGGTTGTCCTGGTCCGCCGGGCTGTCCTTCAGTGCCGGGGTATCCTGGTTGTCCGGGTGTACCAGGTTGTCCTGGCTTTCCTGGTTGTCCTGGATATCCTGGTTTGCCTGGTTGTCCTGGGTATCCTGGCTGGCCTGGTTGTCCTGGACCGCCGGGTTGTCCTTCAGTGCCTGGGTATCCTGGTTGACCGGGCTTTCCAGGTTGTCCTGGGTATCCTGGCTGGCCAGGTTGGCCGGGTTGTCCTTCGGTGCCTGGGTATCCTGGTTGTCCGGGTGTACCAGGTTGCCCAGGCTTTCCTGGTTGTCCTGGATATCCTGGTTTGCCTGGTTGTCCTGGGTATCCTGGCTGGCCTGGTTGTCCTGGTCCGCCGGGCTGTCCTTCAGTGCCGGGGTATCCTGGTTGTACGGGTGTACCAGGTTGTCCTGGCTTTCCTGGTTGTCCTGGATATCCTGGTTTGCCTGGTTGTCCTGGGTATCCTGGCTGGCCTGGTTGTCCTGGACCGCCGGGTTGTCCTTCAGTGCCTGGGTATCCTGGTTGACCGGGCTTTCCAGGTTGTCCTGGGTATCCTGGCTGGCCAGGTTGGCCGGGTTGTCCTTCGGTGCCTGGGTATCCTGGTTGTCCGGGTGTACCAGGTTGCCCAGGGTATCCTGGCTGACCTGGTTGGCCAGGTTGTCCTTCAGTGCCTGGGTATCCTGGTTGACCGGGCTTTCCTGGTTGTCCTGGATATCCTGGTTTGCCTGGTTGTCCTGGGTATCCTGGCTGACCTGGTTGTCCTGGTCCGCCGGGTTGTCCTTCAGTGCCGGGGTATCCTGGTTGTCCGGGTGTACCAGGTTGTCCTGGCTTTCCAGGTTGTCCTGGGTATCCTGGCTGGCCAGGTTGGCCGGGTTGTCCTTCGGTTCCAGGGTATCCTGGTTGTCCGGGTGTACCAGGTTGCCCAGGGTATCCTGGCTGACCTGGTTGGCCAGGTTGTCCTTCAGTGCCTGGGTATCCTGGTTGACCGGGTTTTCCAGGTTGTCCTGGTTGACCGGGTTTTCCAGGTTGTCCTGGGTATCCTGGCTGACCAGGTTGGCCGGGTTGTCCTTCAGTTCCGGGGTATCCTGGTTGTCCGGGTGTACCAGGTTGTCCTGGCATTCCTGGTTGTCCTGGATATCCTGGTTTGCCTGGTTGTCCTGGGTATCCTGGCTGGCCTAGTAGTCCTGGTCCGCCGGGTTGTCCTTCGGTGCCTGGGTATCCTGGTTGTCCGGGTGTACCAGGTTCTCCTGGCTTTCCTGGTTGTCCTGGGTATCCTGGCTGGCCTGGTTGTCCTGGTCCACCGGGTTGACCGGGTTGTCCTTCAGTTCCTGGGTATCCTGGTTGACCTGGCTTTCCTGGTTGTCCTGGGTATCCTGGCTGGCCTGGTTGTCCTGGTCCACCGGGTTGACCGGGTTGTCCTTCAGTGCCTGGGTATCCTGGTTGACCTGGCTTTCCAGGTTGTCCTGGGTATCCTGGCTGGCCAGGTTGGCCGGGTTGTCCTTCGGTGCCTGGGTATCCAGGTTGACCGGGCTTTCCAGGTTGTCCAGGGTATCCTGGTTGGCCTGGTTGTCCTGGTTTACCTGGCTGTCCTGATTGTCCTGGGTAACCAGATTGTCCCGGACGTATTGGCTGTCCCGTTTGGGAATCTGGAAGGAACAACAAAAGGTAATATAATAGTCGCAAAATAAGAGAAACGCTCTGAAATATTACTAGTACAGTTAACCGCACATCAGGAGTTACAGTTCACTAACAAAATCGTGTGTAGGTACGTCATAAAAGCTGTTTTCAATGTCAAACGTAAAAAAACGGTAACCATTACTGTAACTTATCATTGATGTGTGGCTGACTGTAAAATGTACGTTATAATATTTAGTTTTTACATGCCTTCGACGTCATCAAGGGTCGTTACATGTATCAAGCACGCATAATTAACGCACAAAACACTGTATTTTGTACACAGTGTACCCCCCTTAGTTCAACTATCTCAAGTTATCGGACTACAAAACGGCTGCAAATTTTTGCAGGGAAAAACACCGAGGTGGCACGTGCATTTTCGTCAAAAAGGGCCTACGTTTTAAAGAATTACTACTTATAAAAAACTTTTCATCGGTAAATACATTCGAGGCATGCGGCATAGAGCTAGAAAATGCGAAATTGGTGATTATTTGTGTATACCGAACACCCCAGTCTGATCCTAATCAGTTTTTAACTAAATTAGATAGTGTTTTACATGAGGTATACAAGAAATACAATTCTAAGACACGCATCGTTTTAACAGGTGACTTAAATATTAATACCTTGAAAAAAAGTAAAATCACTCAACAATTTCAAGACCTGGCATACAATCACAACATTAAAATTCATATCGAGGTAGCTACTCGGAAACTTTCTTGTATTGACCATATATTGAGTAATGTACCGGACGCAATCGCAACAGTTCTCCCACTTCATCTCTCTGACCACGACACGGCACAAATGATAAGCTTCTCTTTAAGGTTACAATCAACAAAACCCTCAATATATTACTATTACAAAAGAGATTATAGTTTAGATTATATCCATAAGTTTAGGGAATGTTTAAAAAACTTAACCATGGACGGATATTTACACGGAAGACAATGCAAACAGAGCATTTACTTATTTTCATGAATTAATATGTCTACTTTACAATCTTTGTTTTCCAAAAGTGAGGGTAAAGATTAATGTAAAGAATAAAATAAAACAAAAATGGATTAGTAAGGGTCTTAAACAGAGCTCTAAAACAAAGCGCTTCCTACGATACAAATACTACAAGAATAAAACTTCAACAAACAGGACTAGATACACTACATATTCTAACCTATTACAAAAATGTATCTACAACGCTAAAAGAAATGCTGACATAAAGTATATGAATAATAATGACAACAAATGTAAAGCCACGTGGACAGTCATTAAAGACGAAATACACAACACAAACCCGAAAGGCACCATTGAACACATCAAAATTGACAACACATTACTCACAAAACCAACAGAAATAGCAACCGCCTTTAACAATCATTATACTAATTCCATCCCTACACAAAATTGTGCAAATGGTTACCGCAGTGAAACTCTAACTGCTAACTCAATGTTCCTCACACCCATGTCCGAAAGTGAGGTAAGACAACAAATTCTTTCATTAAAAAATACCAATTCTGAAGGCTACGATGGACTCAACACTAGGGTAATAAAGTCATGTGTCGATGAAATAAGTGGAGTGTTGACTCATCTAATTAACCTGTCTTTTTCGCAAGGAGTGTTTCCAGAAGCACTAAAAATATCTATTGTTAAACCAATATTTAAAAAGGGTGATAATGATGATATAACTAATTATCGCCCCATAACACTAATACCCATCTTGTCCAAAATATTTGAGAAATGCATGTATCAAAGAATAATTAACTATTGTGAAAAATTTAATATCATAAAAAAAGAGCAATTTGGCTTTCAAAAACAGAAGTCCACTTCCTTAGCCATCTTTTCACTTTTGAAAGCAATTTTGACCAACATTAATAATAATCATCTGACGACAGGGCTATTCCTTGATCTATCAAAAGCATTTGATTTAGTTTCTCATGACATATTATTACAAAAATTAGAGGCTGTCGGAATTAGGGGACTGCCACTTCAGTGGATATCGTCATATCTAACTGACAGACAGCAGAGTGTCGCTGTGACTAAACTTGATGAAAGTAGGAATATGGCACAATTCTCGTCTGAATATAAAACTGTAAAACGTGGAGTCCCCCAGGGTAGCATATTGGGCCCTATCTTGTTCCTACTCTACATAAATGACATAGTAAATGTGACTAATCATAAATGCTTTCTGTTTGCTGATGACATTTCCATAATTGTGACGACTGATAAAAAACATAAATCAATTATTGATCATGAAGCGGACATAAATAATACAATAGACAATCTAATTAATTGGTTAAATAATAATAATTTATATATCAATCTTGATAAATCTGTATACATTCAATTTAATCAATCTTATCAAAATCAATTTAATTTCAGTATGGGCATACCACAAATTACACAAATGACACATACAAAGTTTTTAGGAGTAGAAATTGATGAGCATTTAGACTGGAAAGCTCAGGTTGATAATGTTTGTAATAAAATAAATAAATTTGTGTACGCCCTCAGACAGATTAAAAATTTAACAAATATAAAAACAGCTGTGATGTCATACCGTGCATATGTTGAGTCCTCGTTACGGTATGGATTAATTATGTGGGGAAATAGTACTGACCACAATAGAGCATTTGTCGCTCAAAAAAAATGTTTACGGGCCATATACGGGATTCCATCTGATGAATCATGTCGACCTGTATTTAAAAGGCTTGGTTTGCTACCATTACCTTCATTATATTTGTATGAAGCATGTATGTTTGTTAAGAAATATAAAGGATTATTTAAAACAGCAGATGAACTTGACTTGTATTAGATGAGCTCCCTAGGCTAGCAAAATATAACAAAAGCTGTCTCGCTATGTGTGTACGTGTTTATAATAAGTTACCTAATGAATTTAAAATATTAAATTGCAGATTATTTAAAATTAAATTGTATAGATGGCTGAATGAAAATAATTTCTATAGTATTAATGACTTTTTTGAATTTAAATTATAATACTTGTAATTCTAAATATCGTTAATTCTCTAAGTTTGCATGCTTTAAATTTAAGCAAAACATGTATGATCTTATATTCTTTAATAACACCTATGTATACCGTGTTTTGTGCAAATAAATAAATTATCTTATCTTATCTTATCTTCAAAAACGTAATCTGCGGTGGGGTTGTAAGAAACCACGCCCTTGGTGCAAGAAAAGGCTATTTATTAAATTGTTCGTATTTTAATGAATTAAATTTTAGAAATTACCTGGTCCTCCTGGTCCTCCCGGTCCACCGGGTCCTCCGGGACCGCCTGGTCCACCAGGGGTACCGGGTGATCCTGGGTAGCCTGGGGTGCCTGGGGTGCCGGGTTGTCCGGGTTGTCCCGGGTAGTTACCGCCAGTAGACGGTCCGGATGGGCCTGGGGGACCTCCTGGGCCTCCTACAAAAGCAAAAGCTAATTAAATAAAATAATGCTTATTATATGTTTTAATCGTACGGAAGTCTGACGTGGATAAAAGTGGAAATCGAAGAATTTGGGACGTGAGTTACATTTACGCATATAATTATCACCGATTTTTTCATTACGAATTTTTCAGAGGCAGCACGGAGTTTGACAATTTTATTGGTGGTATGTCCCACCGTGACCGTATCTCGGAAAGCACGTAACACTCTTGGTTCTGCATCTGATCTTTCTCCGGTCGTATAGGATTGCCGTCTTAACGAACTCTACGAGTGGACGTGGATAAAGGAAGTGTACTTGTGTCTGCGCACACACTGAAATGGTGCGTTACTGTATTAATTGGGTACTTACCTAGGTTCCGTGAGACCGGTTACAGTTTGAGAAATTTATAGAAGGATTGAGAAAAAAAGAGACAAACCTGGGCCGCCTGATCCTCCCGGTCCGCCGGGTGTACCTGGATATCCTGGGGTTCCTGGAGTTCCTGGGCTTCCTGGTTTCCCTGGATAGTAACCGCCAGTAGAGGGGCCGTTAGGTCCACCTGGCCCACTGGGGCCTCCAGGTCCTCCGGGACCGCCTGGTCCTCCTGGGGTGCCGGGTGTTCCTGGGTAGCCTGGGGTGCCTAGAGTACCGGGTTGTCCTGGATAGTAACCAGTGGAAGGTGCATCGGGACCGTTGGGACCTCCTGGGCCTCCGGGTCCTCCAGGACCGCCTGGTCCTCCTGGGGTGCCGGGTGTTCCTGGGTAGCCTGGGGTGCCTGGAGTACCGGGTTGTCCTGGGTAGTAACCAGTGGAAGGTCCATTGGGACCGTTGGGGCCTCCTGGACCTCCGGGTCCTCCGGGACCGCCTGGTCCTCCTGGGGTGCCGGGTGTTCCTGGGTAGCCTGGGGTGCCTGGAGTGCCGGGTTGTCCTGGATAGTAACCAGTGGAAGGTGCATCGGGACCGTTGGGACCTCCTGGGCCTCCGGGTCCTCCGGGACCACCTGGTCCTCCTGGGGTGCCAGGTGTTCCGGGGTAGCCTGGGGTGCCTGGAGTACCGGGTTGTCCTGGGTAGTAACCAGTGGAAGGTCCATCGGGACCGTTGGGACCTCCTGGACCTCCGGGTCCTCCGGGACCGCCTGGTCCTCCTGGGGTGCCGGGTGTTCCTGGGTAGCCTGGGGTGCCTGTAGTACCGGGTTGTCCTGGGTAGTAACCAGTGGAAGGTGCATCGGGGCCGTTGGGACCTCCTGGGCCTCCGGGTCCTCCGGGACCGCCTGGTCCTCCTGGGGTGCCGGGTGTTCCTGGGTAGCCTGGGGTGCCTGGAGTACCAGGTTGTCCTGGATAGTAACCAGTGAAAGGTGCATCGGGACCATTGGGACCTCCTGGGCCACCGGGTCCTCCGGGACCGCCTGGTCCTCCTGGGGTGCCGGGTGTTCCTGGGTAGCCTGGGGTGCCTGGAGTACCGGGTTGTCCTGGATAGTAACCAGTGGAAGGTGCATCGGGACCGTTGGGACCGCCTGGGCCACCGGGTCCTCCGGGACCGCCTGGTCCTCCTGGGGTGCCGGGTGTTCCTGGGTAGCCTGGGGTGCCTGGAGTACCGGGTTGTCCTGGGTAGTAATCAGTGGAAGGTCCATCGGGACCGTTGGGACCTCCTGGGCCTCCGGGTCCTCCGGGACCGCCTGGTCCTCCTGGGGTGCCGGGTGTTCCTGGGTAGCCTGGGGTGCCTGGAGTGCCGGGTTGTCCTGGATAGTAACCAGTGGAAGGTGCATCGGGACCGTTGGGACCTCCTGGGCCTCCGGGTCCTCCGGGACCGCCTGGTCCTCCTGGGGTGCCAGGTGTTCCGGGGTAGCCTGGGGTGCCTGGAGTACCGGGTTGTCCTGGGTAGTAACCAGTGGAAGGTCCATCGGGACCGTTGGGACCTCCTGGGGTGCCGGGTGTTCCTGGGTAGCCTGGGGTGCCTGGAGTACCGGGTTGTCCTGGGTAGTAACCAGTGGAAGGTGCATCGGGGCCGTTGGGACCTCCTGGGCCTCCGGGTCCTCCGGGACCGCCTGGTCCTCCTGGGGTGCCGGGTGTTCCTGGGTAGCCTGGGGTGCCTGGAGTACCAGGTTGTCCTGGATAGTAACCAGTGGTAGGTGCATCGGGACCATTGGGACCTCCTGGGCCTCCGGGTCCTCCGGGACCGCCTGGTCCTCCTGGGGTGCCGGGTGTTCCTGGGTAGCCTGGGGTGCCTGGAGTACCAGGTTGTCCTGGATAGTAACCAGTGAAAGGTGCATCGGGACCATTGGGACCTCCTGGGCCACCGGGTCCTCCGGGACCGCCTGGTCCTCCTGGGGTGCCGGGTGTTCCTGGGTAGCCTGGGGTGCCTGGAGTACCGGGTTGTCCTGGATAGTAACCAGTGGAAGGTGCATCGGGACCGTTGGGACCGCCTGGGCCACCGGGTCCTCCGGGACCGCCTGGTCCTCCTGGGGTGCCGGGTGTTCCTGGGTAGCCTGGGGTGCCTGGAGTACCGGGTTGTCCTGGGTAGTAACCAGTGGAAGGTCCATCGGGACCGTTGGGACCTCCTGGGCCTCCGGGTCCTCCGGGACCGCCTGGTCCTCCTGGGGTGCCGGGTGTTCCTGGGTAGCCTGGGGTGCCTGGAGTACCGGGTTGTCCTGGGTAGTAACCATCTGTAGCGGGACCGCCAAGGCCGTTAGGACCACCGGGGCCTCCTGGACCGCCAGGGCCGTTCGGACCACCGGGGCCTCCCGGACCGCCTGGGCCACCTGGACCTCCTAAAATTAAAACAATCAACCAATCATTTTCTGACTCTTTTTTCATCTTTAATTAGAAACGTACCGGTCAGCAGTGGTGTGCTTCCGCCATTGGCGATCTTATGACAATACTGACAATGTGACCATTCTGATCTAGGTTATATTTACCTGGTCCGCCAGGGCCGCCGGGCCCACCTGGAGTGCCTGGCGTGCCGGGAGTGCCGGAGGTGCCTGGATAGCCCGGATAGTATCCACCGGGTCCATAATATGAGCCATCAGGACCTAATGGTCCTCCTAAAGCCACACGGTGATTGGTTAGACACACAGGATTAATAAGCTGCTTTTTGGTAAGTCACATTAACTGTTAGCACATAAGCTACCTGATTAGAATGCACTAGGAACTATTATTTTAGTACTAAGTATCATTATCAGAATAAAAATATTTTTCTTCCGTTTTCGATTTCTCAAGTTATTCTGAATGTCGTTTCTTTTTTTCCTTTCAGAATATGCACTGACAGTTATCAATCAGTCAACAGAATTAGCGAAATACATAGAATATCCTTTCAGAGAGGCATTTTTATTTTAAACAGGCGATTGTTCGTAGTGCGTTCTAACGTTAGCGTTTCACATGGAAAGCGCTCTGATTGATGGACGTAGAGTGATTTATGGAACTACGCCAAAAAGTTTGGCCACATCACGTCGTGTCAATTCCAGCAGAAGTCCTTAAAAAAGATAAGTTTGTATGACTACGATACGACCTCATTCTAATTAAGTCGCGAGTTAATATGTTTTTTCGGGTTAGCTCGTACCATCGTGAACCTGATCGCTGTCCTCAGGACAAGATTGAGGTCGAGAGAAGGCCCATATAATATGTATAAATAAAAAAGTGACTCTAATTTATGGATTTGAGAAACAAAAAAAATCTGTGGTAGATTTTCTGTTAAGTTTTGATCATTTTAACAGTGAACAAGGTGACAAACTTATTTATGAACTGTACGGTTGAGTGTGACAGACGTTTTATTCTTTAGTCTTGTATTTATTGTAGTTACGTTATATCAGCCTAAATTTGCTCCACTTGAGTTAAGCTCAGCTTCTCGAAAGAGAACTTGATGTTATGAAAGAGGATTAGTGGTTGATAACGTACCTGGTCTTGTAGGTTGTTCTGGGTAATATTCTCCTGTGCCTGAAAGAGTTAGCACAAATGGATGGGTTAGCGATAAAGCTGCGATTCGTTAAATTGCATTGCAAAATGTTGCAGGCGCTTTTTAATTCGTTAAAAACATGTTATTTTAATGTAATTTGATATGAAATTGTATGGCACTGAATCGTCACAAAGTTAAACTGTAAACTAATTCGAACAAGGAAACACGAACTTCGGTAAAACTATTTTGAGAATGTCACAAAGACATACCAAAATAGGCTTGAATCAATTTCCCGCGCTTCGAATGAGCGAGCAACTATAATGAACCCAAACACTGAACCGAACAAAATTTTGTAGTATTTAAACTTGTCAGTGAAACCTTTTCGTCAAACTAAGAAATCTGGTGTTACTTTGCGAAAATTCGTGTTTGGTAAATGCAAGAATATTTAACTTAGTTTTAAATCGATTTGTGCATCTTTCTGCATTCAAGTCTGGATTTTTTGCGGAATTGCAACCTAATTTTACAAGTGGTTGCAAGTGTTGCTGCTCAGCATGAGGGCCTGGGTTCAATTTTAAGGTCAGACTTAGTTTCATTGTTCTCAGTATGGATTTGTGCTTAGATAAAGGCACTAGGCTCGCCCCCTCTTACATGGAACTTTTACAGAACCGGCGAAGTGTATCAAAAGTGCTCCTCTAACCTCGTGGTGATTACAGGTGTTATATTATGGAATTGATCGTTAGTCACGACTTACCTGGGTAGTAGCCGGGGGTGCCAGCCGTGCCAGGGTATCCGGGTGTACCTGGGGTACCGGGGCTACCGGGTGTACCTGGGGTGCCTGGAGATCCGGGTTTGCCTGGGGTGCCGCCGCTGCCAGGGTAGTTGCCGCCTGGCGGGCCGCCGGGGCCACCTGTTACCAAGACAATCCTCATTGTATTAACATACACGTTGGGAACTTATTCTGAAATTATATCCTAATTTTGTCCTATTTACCCAGAAGGTGACTGTTGTAAAGCGACCTGTGAGCGATCAGTTAAAATAAACAATTATGTGGTAGGTATTTAATGCGACCAGAATGAAGTGAAGAATATTTATTGTTCTGCTGAAAGTTGAACTCGTCGGTTCGCCTTTCCATACCATTAAATTAACCCCTAGTGTCTCAGAGGCATTCATAACGCACTTGGAGAGGTGACTGGGGTTTATTTCCTTTGGGATTTCCAAGACACTCAATTTCCGACTGAAATTCTTAAAAACCTCAATCCACAGTGGCGACCACCAGACAAGAGTCGAAGGCAATGAAGCTTGACGAGTCCGGAGCCCGGAGAAGTGATTAATCTGTCATCATCATTTAGCTTTCTCGTAAACAATCCAAATAGAATTGGCAGTCTATTCAACTGTTTAGAGTTGAATAATGGTGATTTACCTGGTCCGCCTGGCGTGCCTGGTGATCCAGGTGTGCCGGCTGTCCCTGGGGTTCCTGGGGTTCCTGGGGTACCAGGAGTTCCTGGTTCACCGGGAGTACCGGGCCTGCCTGGCTGGCCTTGCCCTGAAAAAAAAAAATTGTAAGGAAAATGGAACTTTGGGTTAAGAGCAAACGAGTTCTGGAGAGTAGATCGTATTGGTAAGCGAAGCGTGGGACACGTCCTTATACAGCTGGCTGAGTCGGACTGGATACAGGAGATGGAGGACAGGTTGAGGTGCAACTTGGGAGAAGCATATTTCCAGCAATAGAGTTCGATAGGTCAGGTGGTAACTTGATATGAAGCTTATGTTTACACGAGGCGCCAAAAGCATAATAGGCTGACTTTTCATAAGAAAATCTCAGAGCGTTAGAGAAAGAAAGTCCCTCAGAAACCATTTACCAACAGGATTGCAAGAAACATTATTCGTTCAAAATAAATTGTTGAAAACTTACATGAGCCTCCGTTGGGTCCTGAAAAAATAGGAATATAAATTTTGATCAGTCTCAATACTAGGCGCATTTATACTAAAAGGACCCATTTTCTCATTTTATTGAGAAGGTCATGTAGAAAATGTTATTTTATAACTAAATCAGAACATAATGTTACTGAGGTTAGCACTTTTTTTACTATCTGTGATACAGACATACTCGTACAGTGCACAGTATAATTTGACTTACACTATTGAAATGTCAAAATTTGTTACTAAACTTTCAAAACTTGCATGTAAAGATATAATTTCTTCATCATCGGAACTGTGCAATACTCGTGTTTGTTAATAGAAATTTGTTAGCAGTTATTGCCTACCATACTTTTAATGAAAGCTAAGGGTAATTTTTATTGTTACCTTGTTGTACGGGTTTGACGTTGGATGTCTCGCCGCTGCTGTCTATGGGACGAGGGGGTTTCGGTGTCGGTTTCGGCAAAGGCTTGGCTGGCACTCCACCTGGAG
The DNA here is from genome assembly GCA_932274075.1 of Diarsia rubi. Lineage (NCBI taxonomy): Eukaryota > Metazoa > Arthropoda > Insecta > Lepidoptera > Noctuidae > Diarsia > Diarsia rubi. The sequence goes on along the minus strand of OW026418.1, from coordinate 12,104,592 downwards.
TACGACCACAACCTTTGGGGAAGTATAGTTTCTTCCACGGAATAGTTTGTCCTGGCACAGTGTTTGCCGCTTGACCGGTTCTGAAAATAAATTATGTTATTTAGTTTTCGTTATTTTTACGGTTTATTTTTTATTGGTTCATTGCAAAGAATAATATCTAACCTGATACTAAAGAACACAATTGTATCATTTTGTAAAAAAAAACCACTTTGCATCATAGCTCAGAATAAAAGTGACATCAGACAAATGAGACTGCAACCAACAAAGTTATCGGCATTGTGCAATATTGTTACTTACGCTTCATCGTATTCATATTTATCGTCAGGGAAGACTTCGACTGGTTTCTCAGGCTCCACTACTCTGTAGCCATGGCTGTCTGCCACGTAGTGAGTAGCGCGGAGGAAGTTGTCCGGATCCAAGTAACCATAGCAACCGTAAGTGACGCCGTCCGGACCGCGGTTCTCGTGATGGAACTGTCCGTTCGGACCAACGTCATAACCGAATCCGTATGCACCTGGATCAAAGATAAAAACCGGTTTAGACGAAATGATATAAGATATAAAATTAGCCACAGCCATGAGGTTGCGTCTAAAACCTGTCCGTCTAAACTGGGCAACAAACATTCCAACGCGAACATTTCGCGGATTGTGATAAAATATTGCGACAATTTTTTTTATTTTACACAATTTTCCCGTGAATGTAGGGATGTGACGAATTTAGAACATTTGTCTCACCAGGCGGCGCAACTTTGATAAATCGCAAAGTTTATTTCTAAAAACGGGAAACTAGCTAGTTTTGTTATAGTCTGAGCGAATCCAGAAGTTCACAGTTTTAAATAATAGATCATTATGTATATTCAAATATAAAAAAAAAAACAATCAATCAAGAACTACGGAAAATCAACATCGTAAATCTATGTCAAATTGGTTAATAACTTTATCAATTTTGTGCCAAACTGTTCAGGAAGTATTTTAATTTTATTTGCCAACTAATAAACGGAATTAACGTAATAAGTTATCACAGTAGAAGCTCAGCATTTATCATTTCAATGTAATGTTTCGTTACTGGTTTTGCAAGTTTTAAAATAGGTAAAACTTGTAATTAGTTTCTACAACAAATATGTAAAAATCTCTATCTCTCTACTGTAACAGTTTTCTATACGTTGTAGTTTATAAGTAGTTTTCGATCGTTGAGAAGGTTACTATTTTTAAACAATGTCAAAAATAACAATGGTTTGTTGTTGATCGATCGGTTGTGTTCCGTCGTCGTCATAAAATACAACAAGTGAGGCGGATATGTGGAATCATCTTTTTAGTAATAAAACGTGTCTAGATAAATGCGAAAGTTACAGTAAACGTGTCTCACGAGAAATTATTACAACAGCGACTGTTACTCGACAACAAGTATCATAAGCGACAAATGGGCGTAATTTGTAATTATGTCTTCCTTCGTGTTAGTAACATTTTTTGGCCATATTCTAGATTCTATACACGTTTGTTAGCGTCATTTTTAAGGAAAATTTATCTTGCATTTTTCACGTTTTAAGGAAATCTTTTCAATTTTGTATGTAACGAGAATTTGGTTTTCGCATTTTTTTGGTTCATTCAAGCTATTAAATTGGTATCAAAGATAAAATATAATTCGAGACGAAACGGTACATTGTTTTTGCATAATATCAATAGGTTATGCTATAAAACTGTTGATCCAAAAATGCGTAAGAGTTGCAAAACGGGTTAGATTCAGTCCCGAACTTTAAAATAAAACGGAGTTGGTATATTTCCTGGCAAAATTTATTTGTCTTAGTGTGGTCATGTCGGTATGTTTAGCAGGTACCTGTGTGGGAATTCATATCCATTTCAAGCTATCTCATTAATATTCACAATACGAATCCCGACCACAATTAAGTCATGAGTGTGCTGGCCACCTAGGACTATCCATTAAATTGAACGAGTAGGCGGCATCTACTGTGTTGTATGCTACAGTCCAATAATGTGAAATCAACACATTAATAATTTGATTTTGACAATGATCAGAATTTAATTAATTTACATTTTGGGATTTCATAGTGTACTGACCTTATTTCTAATTTGTAGTTTAAGTTTGAATAGGGATGTTAACTGACTTAAAAAAATATGATTCTAATTAGTCCGTCTGTTAGATTATCGAAAAATATTGGATACGTATTTTTTGTTTTATCAAATCAATAAAAATTTACGAAGATAAAACGCGTCAAAGATTTGAGTGGGGGTTTGTGACGTCACTAACCGCAAAAAAATCTCATACTAATGTCTTAGAATATGACATCACACGAGTTTTCAAAGCACTGTATCGTCTTCCTTGTTTGCTTACGTGAAAAAAGAAAAAATACGTGTCCAATGTTTTTTGGAAATCTATCTGACGGACTAATTAGACTTTCGTAGTTAACTACCCTATTTTGCGCGAAAGCAGGTTAAACCTCAAACCTATGGGTACCTATTGCGACGTGGTAAAACATAATCTTGGGTGTGTTTTGGTAGAAAGTTTTCTCAAAGGTAGCATGTAACATTCGTGGATCGACTCGTTAAGTACTTGCTACTTTGCTTTTACAGTTTGGACTAAGACTTGTTAGAGAATACGCACTTAGGCAACTACTTACAACTTCGGAACTGGAACTTGCTTGATGTTTTACGCACGAAAAGTCACGATTTGTGGTTCTGGTAGATATCTAGGTATGTGACAAGTTGGTCACAGTTCTTAAAATTAAGTACTGAGTGTGGCGGTTTACCACGTCAGGCATATTAGATAAATATCTACCTGACTATATCCGATAGATAGGAGTCCCTATCCAGACAGTGTAAAACACGCCCTACGCGAACTGATTCCAAAACACCAAAAAGTCAAAAACGTTTATTTTTCTCATTATACCAACCTACAATAAGTTTTTTATTCCCGTAGCCTTAATTAAAATTCTTTCCGAAGATCAATCAGTCTTCTTCAAAACTGAGATAAGTATTAATGTGGTTCTGGTCTGAATAGGATTTTTGAATCGGAGGTTGTTATATAGCACCTAAAGAATTGGCATGTATGTTGACCCGGCTCAGGGACGTAAAGAGCCGGTCACTCCACAATGACATAATATGGAATCGAGACATACCTAACAAGTTATACCTATATCACACAAATAAAGAATACCGGTTTGACACCAATATCAGACTAATTTGTAATGTGGTCGCGTGAATCTAATAACCCGTGTTGATACTCTGTAAATCGGATGATTCTTTGGTTTAGTGGTCGCTAGCGCACTTACGAGCGAGTTCGATCCCCAGCTACTTAGATGATAATTATCATCGTTTCCATTTGGATTTTTCAGTAGCAGCTTGGTGCCTGCATTTGTGCGCATTTGATAGCAATAATCTTTAACATAACTCTAGAAATATGAACTCTCTTCTTCGTACCCTATCGGAACATAGGCATGATGTTTGTGTTTTACAAAACTGTACTTACTTGTGTCGTAATTAGTTTCATAATACTGTTTCTTCTCATCGTCTTCGATGTCCACGACCACTTCGTTGTCTATCTGTCCCTGGTAAGGAGTGTACTGTCGAGCCTCTCTTGCCTCTGCCTCTGCTTTGGCATCATCTTTTTTTGGTGGTTCTTTCTTTGGAGTAACCCCACTGGCTTGTATTAATGCCAGTGCAGCCTGGAAAAGAAAGAACGTACATTAATTTACTATTTAAAGAAATTCGTCATCATCTTTTTCATGATTTTTATCGTACTTGGGCACAATACTTTTTATCCTTCCATTCTCGTTTGTCAGCCATCACGCTGTTTACTTCTACAGCATTAAACTTTAGTATTCATTTAACATAATATTATGCACCTTAAACACAACTTAATCTATTACACATCAAAATATATCTTTATCTCTTCTGTAATTACTTTTGTAATTGCTTGCTTCAAAAGACTGTCAAAAGGATTTGTTTACCGAATTAGACCAGATTAACTTGCTTGTATTTAATTATCTTGCTATAAAGGGATATTATGATGGAATTTTAAATAAACACAACGAAAGTCGGCCTAATTGGTATAAAACAGCTATGTTGCTTATTTGACCGGCAGTAGTTAGTAATTAGCCGACTAATTTTTTACAAAAAATCATGAATGTTTCAGTAGAATAAAACTTCGCTTGCTTTTTCACAGTTATATTCACCCGCACATAAACCAATTGGCAATGTGATTATAGACCAATATACTGCAAAATCAGAGGTTTATTCAACAATTAGGGTAAGGCCAAACGAGCGTAATAGGGTATTTCACCATAAAAATCTAAGTCCGTCAGATAGATTTTCAAAAATTAATGGACACGTATTTTTTCTTTATTCACTAAAACAAAAGATGAAGACGATACAGTGCTTCGAAAAGTCGCGTCAAGTCGTGTGACGTCACAAGGTTAGTACTTTTTTACCCACTAAGTGACGTCAAAAGCCCCCATTCATGATCTTTGACACGTTTTATTTTCGTCAATTTTTATTAATTTGATAAAACAAAAAACACGTATCCAATATTTTTCGATAATCTAACAGACGGACAAATTTTTTTGGTGAAGACTATTTTTTGAGTTGTAAGTCGCAGAATTTCGGTCGCAGCCAAATTGTGTGCGTTGTGTTGTGTGAGTCGGCAAACAACTCATTCTGCGTCGCGCGCCGTGTGAATGAAATAGGACTTTTGTATGAAACCTATTGCAGCAGAGTTTCTGCGACTCACGAGTCACGACTCACAAAATTACGCTCGTTTAGCCTTACCCCTATAGGACAGTACGGTTGAACTATGTATCTTACTGTCACTGTCATAGATTTAATAACAAGTAATTATTATAGTAGATTAAGAAAGTAATTTTATGTACTTATGACGGACGTGTAAGGGAAATTCAACCTTAGTGTGTATCACTCTAAGGTTTAATTAGTGATAAAGCAATTACAAGGGTACCTACTATAATACTTTTGCATGTTTTGGACGCTGACCTTAAATAGACTTTAATTAGTTTCTTGTTAGGTACTATTTCCGTATCCCCGTAATTTGCATTAAAACGGCCGGTGTCGTGTAGTCTAGTGACTAATTAGGAAAATTGGATTAATCATGTTTGCCAGTGTACCCACTGTTACCAAAATGTTTAGACTTTCAAAATATCATCAGACTACTTAGTTATCCTTAGAATCTGCGTTATAGTAATATAATAAAAATACATATTGCCTATTAGATACGTTTGGAGTTTTTTCGGAGAGTTTTTCAAGTCCGGCAAATTTGGAAACATAAAAAAGTTTCTAAATTCGAAAACTATATTGAAATGAATTGTATAGGTAGATAATATAACTTTTTTTTGGGGTTCGGAAATCATCAAATGACTCCTCCCGCTCTGGGCAGAGCTGTGTAGGGATTGTCAGACTTCTACTGACTAAAAACCACCCATGTTCCTTCTTAGCTCTTGTGCCGAGGGCAGTGCGTTGTTCGAAAGAGATACCGCGCGGTATCTCTTTCGAACAACGCACTGCCCTGTCGGGAGATAAATATAACTTAAGTAGTGCTTATAAATTCACATTTTAAGTAAATATTTAAGTAAATATAAAGGTATATCTTTGTTAAAGAATCTTAATATGAAAATATACTGCATGATTCAAAGAAAACTCCGGAATTTTCTTCAAATGTCCGGAATATCTTAAAACTTTTTTATAGATCTGGAAACCCGAGTGTTGACACAATAATCTTGACGAAAGTGAAGTACCTAAACCTCTACAAGTAAGGTGAAAGTTAGTGCCTACAAAAATGTAATGTGATGTGTTGTGTGTGATTTTATAAGAATTAAATAATGATATAGGTATGTATTAATTGCATGATAATTTGATAATTATGATATAAAAGTAAATAATTTGCTAGCTTGCTTACAGGCAGAATACAGTGAGTTTTTAGGATATTAAGATCTTTCCTTATAATTTTTATGTATTCTCTTGCAAATAAACATTTTTGATTTGATTTGAAAAGTATATCGAAATATGTTCGCCCCCTATTACTTGGGGCTCAAATATAACTGGCGCAATGTGCGTGTGTGTACGACTCTCAAGGGTTGATACAGGATTTTTTTTTTAATTAAACACCTGTGCCCCCCCTCCCCCCAGGAAAATATTCCAGCCAGAAACGCTCAAGAGTTTCACTCATGTTCTTTCTGTTATTTTATTCATATACAGGGTGTTAGGTTAAACGAGGGACATATTGAAGGACCGTATTCAGTATTCGATTCTCGTTCCATATATGTAAAAAAACTATAACCCTAATTTGTGATATAATTGTCCCATGTCCCCCGCACGCTCTCTAGATCTCACTTTATTAGACGTTTCTGTTTCGTCATTGTCCTACGCCAGTTTTAAAATATGAAGGGAAAATCGATTATACCTAAAAGTCTAATCCATTTTCCCGTCATATTGAATGTTTGGTATGGTTCTGTATGTTATTTATCAGTGTTTTTTTTGTTAACATTTTTTTTAGTATCATGTAAGCATGCCCTATTGCGGGTTTCAATATGTCCATAACTAACATACTGTATTTTAACAACTCTGCCGATAATAGGGATGTTTACTGACTAAAAAAATATGATTCTGTTTAGTCAGTTAGATTATCGAATAATATTGGACACGTGTTTTTTGTTTTATTAATTCGATTTGATTTGATTTGATGGGGGAGGCCTTTGCCCAGCAGTGGGACAAAATAGGCTAAATAAAAAAAAAAATAAAAAAAAAAACGATTTGTCTATAAGTTTGTACTGTGATGGAAACTCCATAACCGTCTAGGGAGACCCCCAAACCCCTCCTCTGGATCCGCCTTTGACTACTCTTACTAACATCTGCGGAATGACAGATGTGAGGTTATGTGTTACGTACGCTTTAATCCTATACGATTAACTACCGTCGACTGTACCTATATTAATTCCAATTATAATTATAATCTGGTGACGATATTAATTAACAAAACAGACATATATGGATAATTTAATTGAAATGGATAGCGATGCTTGAATTCCCAAATTATGGCAAGTTCTGAGAGTGGATCAAGTTCAAGGACGAGAGATCGCAAGCGCGCCTCTTGAGTTCATACTCAAGAGTCGCGCTTGTCGATTAAGATAAATAAAGTGATAATGGGTTTTCCATCAGAAAATTTTCAGTAGTAATCACGGAGTATGGATTCTCGCCGGTAAACGGCAACAGGCTTGCTCCCATACATTAAACTTAAACATAACTGTCGAAGTGTGGGTGTACCTCTAGCTAACCATACGCGGATGACAGGCGTGATGTTATGTGAACGAAGAATGGAAGAAACCCTCACGAGAGCAAGGGTCAATTTAACGAAATTCATTTAGGTTGCCAAGCAGATAAACTTTTCAAACGTACAAGTGTGAAGTAACGGATGATGCATTTCTTTCAACATTCTTCGTATTGTGATTGTACGCAATTTGGACGCTTGTTTGTTTAAAAACAATAGTGTTTTATGAATATATTTGAATTTTCGAATTTTACAATAGTGAAGTGAAGCAATTAATAGTGCATAATGGTTGTTCAATCGACTAGCTGTAGGATCAGTTGAGTGATATCAGTCTCACAGATGTTTAGGTCATATTGACGAACTGCGTCGCCCGCGCCGGCGGCCGTCAGGTTGCACAATAAAACTATTAGGCGAGGCACTATGCGCAATCGTTCACAAATATTATTGTCTACAGACACTGCGATGTCTTCTAACACCTTCAATCTATTTACCTACTTAGACAATTTATTCGGCAGAATGTTTAGCACTAGAATATTTGGAAAAATATTGATTTCATCATATGGTATTAGCTCCTATAGCCTTTCTCTTCAGTACCTTTGTCCTTTAGTTTGGGGTCAGATGATCAAGGATTCATGACCTCACTTACTTTAAGGTTTTAACACCTCAACAATTCTTAATTCTTCGCGTGAGCAAGGTGTGAAAAATCAGGGGACCTAAGTATCTGAAAACATTATTGTTTGAGACGCAATGCAAGGCAATGCATTGCAAAACTGTCAAGGAGCCACTCTGCTGAGTACATCGTAAATACCAAATGCTCAACAAGTTTTATTGACAGAAACACATGATGGCGGATTGAGCCTCACTTGACGCATCAGGCTCGTTGCGTGAGTAACTATTGTATAAATCGAAGTATTTAAGTAAAGGTTTACCCTATCAGGCGTACATTAGAGTTGTTATGGTAATTTTATGAACACATTTATTGATCGGGTTACGAAACACACAACATACGTTGCGTGTTATAGGTATATATATTATTACACATTCGCAAATTTGCAGTTAATAGAGTTATATTTATAGAGTTTGCATGAAGGGAATATTGAAGAATGATAATACGGAAGCAAAGATCGTCGCAAGGACAAATACCGATGATGTTTGATTGAGATTATTTGAGATTCACTCTATGACTCAACTCGGTCGGTCGGTAGATACAACTCTATTTTCGTAAACAAATCTGATCACAGTATAACGATCAAGTCGGTCAAAGTAAAAAAGTATTCAGTTAACGTTTGGGCTTTGTATAAATTCATCCCATTGTAAGGCTGAACACGTCTGGTTCAAACTTTTGCAATGTCCGTCAATGTCCGTGACCGTAACCCCTAAAACTGTCGCCTTATGTTCCAATCTCACGTACCGGCGAGACAAGCATCAGAAACAAATTGTTTTTTGATCTGGGACATAAACGTGTAAGCATTTAAAAAAGGATTCGCGAGTCACGTCGACTTGTTAAAGAGAAAAACCGCCAAACAATGGAGTTGACACAGAAACCTAGAGTTACTGCTGATCCTCTGTATGGCAGCACGTGGTCTAGAGTGGAGCGATTAAATTTACGAGTTCATAGTCATTTGTCAAGTTACTGAACTCAAACTACAGTTTATCATTATTAGAATTTGGAGTCACGGAATGTTTAACAAAGTTTATGTGGAGGAAGGGGGGGGTGGTCCCCTGGATTTGTCGATGTAACGGTTTGTTACTTCTGCTTTAAGTGTCGCCGCCTGCCGTATAATTGTTTTCAATTACTTTGGAAACTTTGTGATCAATTTACTTTCGGTTTATCCAAAATCGATAAAAGGTTTCAAGTTTAGTCATTCGTGAAGACATTATTTGGTGCATCGTTAAAAATAATTATCCTTTTACATGAAGTATGTTTCTTTTTCGTCAGCGACATCAGTCCTGTTTCCTTTAAGTATGTTTCATTTCATCCATAAGAGTTGCGTCATTTCTATCTATGCATTAAGCTGTAGTCTGCACTATTATAGCTGTAGGTAAGTTAGTAATGAATGCAGGTATGAAATATTTCACCGTAAACACGTCGTGTTATCCCTACATCTTTATGGCTCAGCGGTTACTCAGCATTTATTTCCAAGCGGATCTCTTCGGCACGCGTGCCCTTGCTCATTGCCGTTAAATATTTATTTAATTGCAACTTCAAGCAGTTCATAAATGCAAATATCTATTATGATTCTCTACCTCAACGTGGCATTAAACATCGCCATTATTTTAAGCATCGTTCCTAGTATAATGTTGCTAAGTAGTACTCGTCAAAGATTGTGCAAGTGGAATTACTTATTAAGGCGTGGATATACATGAATTGGCCTTTTTAAGATACATTAGTACCTTTTTTTTCCGCAGCCATCACCGGATTTTTTTTCTCGCGAGGTCGCCGCCGCCGATCGCCGCTACGAGAACATGGCGGAGTTCAGCCCAAACTCCACCTTGTCCTCCGGCCGATCCTCACAGTGATGACACCCGGGCGTTTCCTCCCGCCTGATTCGTTGTAGGTACCTCCCGAAACAACCGTGTCCGGTGAGGACCTGCGTCAAACGGAAGGCACCGTGGCGCCTCTCCAGTCCCTCCTCAAAGAGGGGACTTACCGCCGCTATCGTGGCGTGCCCTGCACGGGGTTGCGACGGTCGCTCTCTCCATGTCGCCATGAGATCACACCGGAGGTCAGTCCGCCGCGCAGCAATTTGCCGCGGCAACGGGGTGACTCCCCGGTGCAAAGCCTCCGCGCGCCATTCATCCTAGATCCCATGGCGATGCCGAGGGGAGCTTCGGCTTACTTTTGCCAGTAACCTTCTTGACTCTTTATATGGATCTTTTTTACCTAATCGCTACTCGCAAATCGCGTGGCTACTACCCCTCTGGCGCCCAATAAATCGGTTGCGGGAGGGTGAAATGTCAGTGGCGTATATCCAGCTCTTAAAATACCTTGTGATGCTCCTACATAGCATACCTTGTGTCAATCCGATACTGGATTGTCACATTTTGTACAAACCCCATTGGAAGGATAAAATATCTCTGCATGAATCGCGATTTAATCTTTTATTACGTAACGAGTTTTATTGTTTTATTTCGTCAATAGCCCTACAGTGTTCTCTGTCTGGCTGTTAAGGATTTCCATACTTTATTGCCAAATCCGGCACACGATCCTCGACATAATTCGAAGGTGCAAAAATGTTGTGTTGTGAAATATTGGGGGCGAGAGCAAAATGTATTGTGGAGGACCCTCTGAATTGTCATAGCATATTATCGTATATCGAAAAAACTTGTTTTTTTAAGAGTCTTCAAAAACATTGAATTAAAAGGAGCGCCATTAATCAACGTTTAGTTTTGGTAGTGTGTAATTTTTTTATAGCAATTTAGTGGGAGTGTAAAAGGCTATAGTTCAAATGTCAACATTTGTGTTAGAGTATATATTCGTCTAAGTCGGTGGTACAAGCTTGTTATTCGAGGGCATTCCATGTTACCGTATTAGGATACAAAATAAACCCGATTTTTTTATGTCAAAGTGTAACTTGGCTTTTTGCCACTTAGTACGTTTCTGAAACCATTCATAGAAACGTCGCTTTTAGTTGTTAAATGTACTGGTAAATAAAGCGTCTAGAGCCAATTACAATTCTTCACATGTGATTTACGTCCGAGAATTCTAATTGTAATATAGATAGAGTTCAGGAAGTAGTAAAATATATTGTTTATCGTATCAATTTTAAATCAAGGCAAATTAGATTAAAATCTTAATTTGGAGCCAAGGTGAATAAGATGCAGATGACGATGACGATGTGATGCGTTTATATTTTTATGTATTTAACTTTACAATTAGAAAAAATGTTCCCCCGAATCATAAATAGATTTTCGATCAGTAGACGTTAACCAGTATGTATATTATGTCAAGGTGCGGTTGGGTGACGCCAGCGGGTTATGTCACACACTCTCCGACGCTCGCTTCTAATCTAAGCGCTAAGTAAGACTGCAAACTGGCGAAGGTCGCTTGCATCCGGCACGGGGCACCCATAGCACTCTGAGCTTATTTACTTACTCCGTGACTAACAGTGAAAGTGGATGGATTCTTTTAACCTTTGCTATTGACCACTTTTGATATCAATAGGTCATCATTTTGTATTATAAAATATGTAACCTACATTTTCTCATGACACAAACTTGCATCACAGGTTAAATCAAACATTTTATCGTCCATCAAATCGGAGCCGATGTCGTCATTGATCACAGAGGTCATCAGTGGTCTTCTTATGTTGTTTTTATTCTTTGAACTTTAATTATGAAGTCATCAACAAAAGAGATTTTTAATCTGACATTTCACGACGAGTCATTATTTATATTTTCAACAGTTATTGAACATTATTTAAAAAATAAAGAGCATCTTTGTTTTATATGAATTGATCGATATTAATTAGGCAAGCTTTTTAGCAGTATTACTTATGATAATACTGTGGTTAACCATATTTATAATCGTGTTTGTTAATTAATATGTAGGCATGTAAAGCGATCTTAACCTTGTAGGCCTGCTCTACTCACATTAGACTTGATTTGTTCATTAAGAGGACAATTAGAATTTCATAATAACGGTCAAACAGCGTGTTTTGCCGGAGTGGTCTCGTGAGAATTGGACGTGATTGCTTCATCTGCGGGATCACGATAACGCTTGCGACGTTACACAGATCGATGGCGAGCACACTTCGGTTAGATTAGTCCAATTTTCCTAACATTGTTGTCTAGTCTAGCACAATCCGACCCAGTAACGCTGGATGAATGAGGCAAAGAAAACGACTTTGCGATCGTCTGACATAAATGTCTGACCGTGGCGTGAGAACTAGAAAGACTTGCTCAACTGTGCCTATTATACCTACCCGATAATACGTATATCTTCAGTTTTAGTAGTATAGTATACTAGCTGTTGCCAGCGGCTTCACCCGCTACAACTCGAAAATTATCCCACGGAAAGATAAAATCGGGATAAAATTCAAATTTTATCCAAATCCGTTTAGAAGAAGAAGAATTTTGAGTGAAGAAGTGACAAACATACACACAAAATTTCGCCTTTATAATATTAGTGTGATTATCATGCGCAACATGTGAGGAATGTCAAAGATTTTCATAGCTTTGGCCATCGTTTCTGAAGTTCTGAAGCTTTTTCAAGTATACATTTTTTTTTACATTACGTTCCAGTGTGGTGCAGTTTTGATGTAAATAAAAAACGACCTATTGCGTTTCATTGAAATTGCAAAACAGATGTACATTTGAAATTCAATATAAATATTATATTTAGATAAGTGACCTCGGAATACGTTTATATTGTTATTCATTTTCATTTATTTGTTTGATTACGAGAACTTTTGTTTTAACTTCTGTCATTAATATTTCGCGTTCGTCGTTGAAGGCCAGTCAGTGTTCTAAAGTTTCATTTGAAAGCTTTGTTTGGGTAAAATAAAACTTTAGTTGCTCTCTATATTAATGGAAGACACGGAAGTGATTAAAAACAATCTCAAAACGAATCCTCTCAATTGTCTTCGGACTTCAAACTTTACATGAAGAAGAAAAGTAGTGGCTTAAAATATAATCTAAAATTAGTTAAGTTTGTATTGTTGCTACTGACCCACAAACTCGGCAGTTAGTCTGTGGGTCTTTGATTTTCAGAGTGGAGCAAAGAGTACGAGTAGTAACGAGGTGGAGCCGAAATGTGTGTGCATGCGTGGAGTGACGTGTGATTGTGTGTGATTTATAAGTGTGTCCTTTAATAATACTCTTGAGACAGAGAAGGATGACTAAATGATTTTTGAAGTAGCTTCCGGATATTATAATATTATTTATACGAAGTCTTCAGAAACGAAATGGACATTACTAATAACCAGTGATAGGAATAGGTAGTGCCTATTTGCCTAAACTTCGAAGAACAGAGACAAGAAACGGAGACTTCCTTAGGACTACATTTTTTCCGAGACATCTGTCCTGAAATTTCGAGACAACACATAAATACATTAAAAAAAAATGTTATTTGGAATAAGTAATTCGTCTATATTTACCTAAAGTTTGCGACTAGATTTAACATAATAAAATAATAACATACACAGTCGTTACAACCATAAAATTTTCAGAATTTTATAGACAAACTTTAGATAAATATAGACGAATTACTTATTCCAAATAACACATTTTTTTAAACGTATTTAAGTGTTGTTTCGAAATTTCGAGACAGATGTGCCGGAAATAATTTAGTCCTAAGGAAGTCTCCGTCTCTTGTCTCTGTTCTTCGAAGTTTAGGCTAATAGGCACTACCTATTCCTATCACTGCTAATAACATAAATAGGTATAAAATCATTATTATATGTAAAATAAAAACATTAATCCATTTTAAAGAGACTAATTTAATAATAAATAATATAATGCGTCAAAAAAAAGGCCTTATAATTATTGTATGTTTGAATTGTTGTATTACTTTATGTCTGTATTGTGTTATAATTATGTTCTTTTGGGTATTTAGTGTGCATATAAATAAATAAATTAAAAATAAACATATTACCCTGACAATATATATAACTCTTAACGCTGCTGATGGTCCATTAGAAGCATTGATATAGGTTTTCAATATGTTCATAATAGCTCCTAAAGGGCACAGGTATTTATTTGTAAATTAAATGCATCATCTCGCCACAACGTACTTATGTAGACAATTATTGTAATAAAATTCTAAACAAGCTGCCTTTAGTTATTTGATTTTTAGTATATGCTAATACGTCAAGGCTACATACTCTAAAAGGTCTGAGTAAATGGGGTAAGTGGTATATAATAATGGTGTTATTTGATCGTTTATGTTAGAAAACCCTCGTGATTGATGACAGTAAAACCATGTAATATTAATTAAATAATATTATTAATTTATATTATGAATGTCATATTTTGTATTTGTGCACAAATGTTTAGTTAGTGCTTATTTGGAGAAGCATAATAATTTTCAAATATGTTAAGCATCATTCATCGAGCTAATATATACCTGTCAGATTGTTAGCAAGTGCTTGAGTTAGACAGCCTAAACCTTCAGAGTTTGATATTTTAGAAAGGCCGCTGTAGTCGCATCAGCAAGGAGTCTTACGTCATGTCATGATCCGGCAGTCGGCCTGCGACCTGACTAGCCAACATCCTCAACCTTTAAACTATTTGTATCCTCCTGTACAAACGACATTACTTCACTATTTAATACTGATCCAAACAACCGGTATCTCTGTATTCGAAAAGTTTAAAAGTAGAGATGACTCACATTACGCATTCCTAATATGGTAATTTAATGCCAGTGACGGATTCTTGTTTTATTAGGGTCCAATTTAAAATAACTCTGCCCAAAGCGTGATCTCATTTATGTGGAATATTTAGCGTATTGTGAGGGTATTTTGGTAACGATAACATTCATTTGATTGTCTGTTATAATAATAGATTTTATCACACTTTCACAAGTATAAAGGCTGGTTTTGAAGGCTGTGTTGTGACCTCCCATAATTTAAAAAGATCTTCATTTGATGACCTTTAAGTTAATAATATAAATAAATGTATATTTAAATATATGTTTGTATGACATCATATGTCTATAGACAAACAACCGGATATTTATAATAAAAAGAGCGTCTACATGTCAAAGTCTGAATACATGAGCTTTCATGCTCACAAATGTCGAAAGCCTGTGAGATATCTTGAAGGTACACAATCATACTATTAAATGGTGAAAAAGAAATGCCGCAACGTTCATAACAATTTCAATAACAATAGTATTACATTTACTGTTTTTTTTCTCATATTGAATTGTAATCCGATTATAATGAAGACCTGGCATGAGCTTGCGATTTGTTGTCCTGCATAATATTGACGTCGGCGGTAAAAAATAAGAAGTTTATGTGTTAATGATATTACGATGTTAGTGTCCGGTGGTAAGCGAGGCTTTTTAAATCCTACCATAGGTTTTTGACGAAATGATTGACAGGACAATGGAGGGGACAGATCTCCGTATAAGACCGCCCATCTGTAGTTCCTCGCGATAAAACAATGTCAATGTCCTGTTATACGATCCCGTGTGAGTCGTTAACCTTCTCACGTAAACCAAGTAGGAAACTTAACACGGCCGTCTCTCCCAAAACTGTATTTGTGGGGTTTCTCTTAGTTCCCTGTCTCGTACAAAAAACTGTTTAACACTGGTTTTACAAAAACGTTCATCGTCGCGCCATGATGTGGGCGACTGGTTCTCGCTGGATTTAGGAGACATAATTAACATTCTACTTCTTATTATTAATAGATTTTATTCACAAGAGTTCTTATGTATCGGAAGTTTGAAGAGGTAAATGTCAATGTGAATTATTATATCTATATTTTAGGGTCAAGCGTTTCCGCACGAAACGAGGGATCGTGGGCACTCGGTCATCGAGGAAGCGGAAATTAAGAACATCTAGCGAGAGTATGAGAAGTGCTTAGTGACTGGAGACGAGACAAGTGTAGACTGTGAGTCAGACAGTGCACGATGCACGTCACCGACGACGTCGACACTTACAGATCTGTAACGGAGTGCCATTGTCGCGTGGTACCGACAACACGCTCCGCTATCCAATCATTTGTTATGTAAACCAAACAATGCGTTGTAACATTTAACTTAACGATGTCTGCCGGTACACACCATGTCAAAAAACCAACCCAGTTCTTTCTACTTTTGTCTTGTAATCTATTCACAAATTACGGTTGAATGCCACTGAATACAATTCAGCCGTGAAGACTATGCTAAATTAATACTGCTTGGGGTTTACCAGTTCAAATATTGATCTTCATTTTATTGTGAAATGACAGCTAATTAAGGAGAGTAAACCAAGCCAGTAAAATGGTTTACAGCACATTATTTTAACAAACGGAGCTCATTTAACATTTGCGTCTTTTCAAAGCTAAACTACATTTATTTTTCTCTGTTTGTAATAGCGAGGAAAATGTCGAGCAGAAAGTTTTGAGTACGAATGTGGATGCGTCTTCCTCTACTCTTAGTAGCAGAGGAAGGCCAAAGAAACGATGGATGGACAATGTGAAAATTATATAGCAAGAAAAGAGGTGTCTGCTGGAATGGCGAGTAGGTAATAGAAAAGCATGGCAGACGAAGACATGCTGCAAACCCCAAATGAATTGGGATTACGGCAAGAGAACGATGATAATGAGCTTTTACCGTTAAAAAGAAAATTCTCAGTTTTTGCGCGAAATTCTAATTAAAATCCGGTGTAGTTTATGAATTGTAATGGAATGAATTAGCATTTGAATTTATTGAAATACAATTGTAGTTTGTGTTTTAATTATGTTCGCGCGATATCCGCATGAAAAATTCTAATCTATGGTTCATGCTACTAAAAAACGTGTGGGTCGAAATATCCCTAATTCGCGAATAAAGCTGATGTCATCGAGCCTCTATTGCTCTGTTTCTGCCAACAGAGAGCGTTCAACTCTACTCGTTATTATATTAAAATGTCACTCTGATCGATGATGTTCCCACTGTAATCGTAGACTTAAAGAAAAATACGACACTAATGTAGATGGCAGATACAATTCTAACCAACCAGATGAATGATTGCAATACAGAAGCTATGTAGCTGTCGTTTTATTCAAATGGGCGGTCACACTTATCTGATGTACCATCTATAATAATACCAGGTATACTTACTTAATAGATTTGGTTCATTAAAAAGTTTTGATATATTCTGTTAGGAGCCCAAGACACAGTGCTTTAGAAATGTTTTATGCCCAATGATCTTACCTATGATCTACAGATGACTTTGAAAATGGAAACGAATTTACGACGGACATGATTTTGTTTTTTTTTAGGTTTTCGCGAGTGTCTTTTAAAATTTTTGTTGTGCTCGTGGCAAAATATTAACAGCCGATCGGGTCGATCTTCAGGTTAAGCCGTGTATACCAAGGTTGGTCTGTGGATGGGTGACCCCTTATTACAATAATCCGTTAGTACTGACTAAAGGAGGAGTCGAAAGTCTGACAACCAGTCTTACCAAGGGGTATCGTTTATCTTTTAGGTAACTGGGTAGTAAAGGCTGTCGCATCATGTAAAACACTAGTATTCAGGTGCAACTGTATATATATCAGTCTAATTAATAAAGATCCGTCACCGGTCACGAATTTATATCAGAGATTTATTTTATGTTTTTCTTTCAGAAACTTGTTCAAATACTTGAATGATATCATTTTAGAGCAATGTAGCTTGAAGCTTCATCTAAATGTACCTAACTGGTTTGTTAAAGTTTCGCATGGAAGTTGGTCATTTCCAAGAACTTCAGTATGTACCATTGTAACTAATAAAGGGTTACAAATTAATTTAGCATATTAAGAAACTTGGAGATTGACAAGGAAGATAAGGTCACTTCTCATCTTTAATAAAAACACGCTTTTGGTACGTCTTCGTGGGACACGAGATAAAAGATATAATCATTAGTGACAAGATAAAAGATCGTGATTGAACTTTGTATGACCCGTTCAATTGACAACTTTCTAAATACAATCAATCCTACTAATAATATAATATGTAGTTTGTTACTCTTTCACGCAAAAACTACTTAACGGATGCGAATGAAATTTATAACACAGATAGTTTATAACCTGGATTAACACATAGGATACTTCTTATCCGTAGTATGATCCCGTGGGACAAATATCGTACTCCACGCGGGCGAAGCTGCTGGCCCAAGCTAGGTATAGTTTAACATTATTTTGTCACTATGCGTTTTCGTCATTTTTGATTTAGTAAAAATAACTTACATAATTTTGATTCGTTACATCACTTAAGTATTCATAAAGTTAGTGATAAAAGGGTCAAAGTGACTTGGTTTTGCAACTTAATTATACTAAGTTGGTTTTGTTTTTTTGCTTCTGATTTGAATATATATGTGAAGCTTGTACACATAATGTTTAATTTATTAGCAATATATGTCATATAATATGCACACAGTAATAAAATTGGCGCACGAAAAGTTCAAGGACAAAATTTACGTTTAATTACTTTATTTTATTGATTTTTAAATGTGCAATTTTTCAAAGCTAAGTACTTAAAGAAATTACTGGTGCATTTTTAAAAGTAAGTTAAGGTAAGTTTAACACTTTAAATAAAATCTAGTGGAACTCTGGTAATGGTTGACCTATTAAAGAAACTTGTTTGAATTAGGTTACGGTCTTGTTTTCTGTTTCCATAAACCAGTTGGAATTCAAGGTAGGCTTTATCGAGGCGCGGTAAGTTATTGAATCGGAGTTTATTAGTACGTCGGTCACGTATAACAAGCTCGTAAACGTCCAAATTGTCATCCCGCATTGAGATAAAGTGTGAACATAATTTTAACTTCTGTTCAGTTGAAGAATACTTTACAAACAAAATATGTTACTACTTCTTACAGTAGTTTAATTTAATGAATAGTTTAATAACTTTATTTGGCACTACTTTCCAAGTGTGATTCAAATTTAGATCAGGCATCGGTGGCGCTGTGGGCGGGAATTAGTAATTCAGAAGATTACATTTACACCCAAGCTTAAGATTATAATGATAATAATAGAATAACAGTGTTTTGTAAACATTCTATTTCAGTTAACAATTAACCTAGCCTTAATTCAGTAGATAAGTGTAAACGCAACAATTTTCAGTAATTGAATTTCAGCCAGTTGTAGTTGGGCGCAACGGTGGCGGCTAGATCAAAGGGTGTTTAATAAATGAAACAGACTAATTAAATGAAAACATTAGCATTTAGTCTATTTTCATTCCTGAAATTGGAACAGTCGTGAACATTCATAAATGAAAAGCTCAAATATCGAAATAAATGCCTATGATTTCTTTTTGATCTGTGCCCCTAATGACACAGCCAGGTCAACTTAAAACGTATTGCGAAAGATAATTTATGAAAAATATTTAGTTGCCAAACATTCAACATTCAGCGAATGGGATAAAATATTAGGTAACCGAATACACACATTAAAACACACACTTTTGTATTACTTTAAAAAAAATAAAAGTTGTGAAACACTAGAAAAAAGGTAGTTTTCAAAGAAGAAAAAGTAAAACAGAAGTGGATGATAAAATTAGGTAATAATCTTCTCGATATTCACAACTTATAAAATCAATATTCTAACATCTATTAACATTTAGAAAAATCAATGGAAAAAAAATAACATCCATTCAATAAACATGTCTACTGTTTTGAAACAAATATTCATAAAACCATGAAATAACAAGTATTTAAAACATACCCGGTACCTATTTTATCTATTGACAAATTATTTTAAAAACTTACCAAGAAATAGAAGAGTGTTCCCGGCCCCATGGCACGGGATCGGCCCTATAGGCCTGGCAACGACCTTGAGGCGCAGGCTGCCCGACACAACCTCAGTCCCGACAACACAAAGAAAAGCCTATAAGGCGCAAATTAAGCATGAATTTTGCTAAAATTCGCTAACATGACCCGCTCTCCAACGGCCGGCTTTTAAAACTAAAATGTGCAAACTCGAAGATGCGCCTCTTATATTACCTCTTACGTTAACGTCGGATACCGCAACGTATTTGGCATATAGGTGTAGTCTCATGTTCATGTGTGGGTGTATTTCGGCGATGAAGCCTCCGGCGAGTCTCTAGTGTGCGTGCTGTTGGCGACACGCGTGATAACGCCACGTCTGTGTGCGGGCCTGCGGCGGGAATATATTGTCCTTTTACCATATTTTAAACTAAGTAGAAACGTAAATCTCTTATCGCCCTAATTAATTTATTATTAATCCCTTCTGTAATTTTCCATTATACTGATTTATTGCATAGATTAAATAAATCCTGGATGAAGGTAAAACATAAAAGCTTCTGTTTTATTTTTATGATGTTCTTCAAGTATATTATTACTCGCTTCTCAGCTAGTTAAATAAGACATTTAAAATTCTAGTAGCGTTGGTACATATCATGTGAAACGTTAAGGTATAAAAACATTTGTCTGTCGTGTTATAGCATAGAAAGAAGTTAATTAAAATTGTTTCTTCGGCCCCTCAGGTAATGACAGAGGCGTCTTTAGTCGTTTTGCTTTAATTTGAGCACTACACGATAAGAGAACATATATAAATTCCCACGAACTTAGTAATGCTATAGTAAATAACTTAGATCTTACTTGTCACCATACTTTTGCATGAAAGCTCTTTAAACTTTTAGTGAAGTTATGGTATTAAGATAAATAACTTAGGAATGTAATATATGTACATAAAATATAGGTACATTTGTTTCTTATTTTTCCTCAAAAGTTGTTATTTCCTAACAGTAACAAAAGCTTGATGTAGCGCTTTTCTATTTAATTCTAGGCATAATATTTTCCTGATTAATGACGTAGATGTGACACAGATAGATATTGTCGTGAATGTCGTTAATTAATTCTTGTTGAAATTTGTTTATTTGGCATCGTTATAATGAATCGGTCTATTGAACTTGAGCAGTGCGAACATAACGCGGTCGTGCCGCCCGCCGGCGCGGACGCATAAATTAATACATATTTTAACAACCGTTTAACTGTTACTATCTAAAACATGTACATATCATAAAAATATACTCTGACATTTTAATAATATCCTTTAGCTAATCATCTGATGGGAATCAAAGAATAATTGCATCTTTATCTATCAAGATATAAAATGATGTAGGTATCGTTTTGAGTGTTGCCAAATAAAAGCTTTAAAAGATACATTTTAATTACTTAGTATCCCATACAATGTTATTTTATCTGAATATGTTTGAATTTACGGTTAAACTCAGGTATCGTGAATTTACTGGAGTTAAAATATTACGTGCAGTTTTTATTTTATGCCCTGCTGATGTCAAGTTGCGGTTAACATCTGACACCGCCAACATTTTCTTAGAAACTTTGGCAACAAATGGCATAATTTCTACGCAGCTTACGAGTAGGTGCTTTCCTTGTTTTATGGTTTTCTTTTTAAGTTTGTCTTGGATTTGTGCAATATACGCTTAGGTATTTTAGTGTTATTATAATACACGCGATGTGTTGAGTTTAACACACGTACCGTTATTTAAGTCCATTCTTATTCTCCATATCTTTACATATATATTTTCTCTGTATGTGTGTTTGTCACTGAACTCCTCCTAAACGGCTGGACTCATTTTGATCAAAACTTTCGTATATGTTCAAGTGGATTCGAGAATGGTTTAGATTTACAATTGGACCCGGTAGGTGGCACTGCTGTGTGTGTATATTTTAGTGCCTCGTTAGTCTTGTCATCGCAGTCGTGAATGCTGACCAGGAGGGCCTGGGGTCAATTACCGGATCGGGCAAACCGGGGTTATAGGGTTTTTCCTGTACCAATTCCTCAGTAGCAGCAACAGTGTCTGGATTTGTGCCCAGTTGATTGTAAAAGCTCGCCCCCTATTACATTGGACTTAAACAAAATATTAAGTGGCTAAGGGGATTACAGGCGTGACGTAACAATGACATGACACTACATGACGTAACATGGCATGAAAAAAACTACTTATTGCTTGACAGAATTAATCTACGTATAGTGTCTGTTAATCTTCTGGTCGCCACGGTCGGGTATAGCAGACAAATGAAAACGTGCCCAACACCCCACCGTCGGCTACAGCCGACAAAAAAAGTGTCAAATAAAGTAAAATAATAATTTTGTAGGTATTTGTCTCTTAGTGTGGGAGGGGCTCCGATGCGTTTACGCTCTGGCGTTCAAAAGGTTAAAGTACATAAACCAGGCAGGAATCGTAGAGATTTAATCACACTAATATTGTAAAGGCGAAACATTTTGAGTGTGTTTGCCACTCTTTCACGCAAAAACTACTGAACGGTTTTGGATTAGTTTATAACCTGGATTAAAACATAGGGTAAATATCCCGATTTATAATTTTCGAGTTGTAGCGGGCAAAGCCGCTAGCAACAGCTGGAATAAAATAAGTAAAATATAAAATTGAACAAAAGTTGTTGCTATTATTTCTTTACTTATTACTTTGTGACGAGCTTAAATTCCGATTCAAATACATCGCTGATTCAAAGAAATTCCTTACTGATCACGTAATACAATATGCACATAATTATTCTTTTCTACAGTTTGGGCAGTTGTATTGATCGAAAAGTTCTGCAACGTTCATTGAATTTCATACAGGTTTTATTTCTCCTTTGATTGCACGTCAACTCCTCAGGACTGACATGAAGGGTGATGGTGCAATGTACTTGCGTTAATTTGACAGCCCTGGGAAAAGTAAAAAGCTGAGTCAGATCATTGTTTCCACTATGGGCATTGATCGTTTGTATGTTTTTTTTTTATCACTGACGATCTGATCTGATCCCGACTGACTGAATGTTATTTGTATTCTATTATATTTTTTTAAATGTAGAAATATCTAGAAAAGAAAGCAGTCGAAGTCTAGAGGACTTCGACTGCTTTCTTTTCTAGATATTTCTAAAAGCTAACAGTTGAACTGGCAGTCTTTCATCTATAGGTACAAATAAATATAATTGATCTGTCTGTTTGTGTTTTTAAATGACAGTTTTTACTGAATGAATTTAAAAGTATATACGGTACTCATAACATTGTTTATTTTGTCTGTCTGTCTGTTTGTTCCGGCTAATCTCCAAAACGGTTGGACCAATTTTGACGGGACTGGCAGATAGCTGATGTTATAATGAGTAACTTAAGTTTTATTTTATAAAAAAGGATTATGTTTCCGTGCAAATAAATTAAAACCTTTGAAATTGTTAACAAAATAAATTTAGCAATATTATTTATAATAATTTCTCGGGGCCAAATGTCGCGGGGTAGGTAAGTTCATAAACTATACACGTAACTCGTTACTTATACTATTAAACCGGATTTACTGTAAGTAATTGAATATCATTTGATTCCGTCATCATGATATGACTTAAATTACCAGTGGACAAGTAATTATGACAGCTATTCAAAACTATTGTAATTATCAAAGAATTCGTAATGCTTATTACTATGCATATGACATGTGATCGTTTACCTATGACTTGTTGAGCAGTCCTTGTATAATATTTATCTTTAATATTGCATCCGTATGTTTGCGGGTGCTCTGACTCAACTAATGTGTGGTTATTGCAAAAGTTTGATTGTATTTACAAGTAAAACTTTTTTATGTAGGGCAGTGAGAACAGGGAAGCCAAATTATGGCATCTTTTTTATGTCTCTTGAAAAACTGTCCAAATAAAAAATATTATGTTGAATTATTTACACATCCTATAAACAGCGTCTTTGTATTTGACGTGTCGATTGATCAACCTTTGTATGGTGTGTGCTAGAAAATTATTAGCGTCCTCGATTCAAAGTTGTCTGATAACGTTTTAAAAAACTCAAGTTTCGGCTAGAACAGTTAAACGACTATACTTTAAAGTAAGTACTACTTACTTGAAAAACTCAAGATTAAAACTTTCCTAAAATATTCATGAACATTCCATCATATACTAAAATAAAAAGTGTATGTAATTTTTCGCAATACAATAGATAACATCATAGCAATCATTTTGTAGTAAGCTAAATATTAGAGCTACGGGGTTACGTAGCTATTTGATCTATAACTCTGAATGTTGTTGCCGCGTAGCAAAGGTCTACGACGTCTACGCTCCCGTAGATCCCGTGTAGCCATGGACATACTATAAATTCTGTGGAACAAACATTCTGGTAAAGATGCTTGCTTATCTTACCTTGGGGATAAATGTGGGTGTAGCCGTCATGTCTTCTAATAAAAGGAATCTAAGTTTCGGAGTGATAGAGGCACAGGTTAGAGGGCTATAATTTGCTTTAAAGAAATATTGTATTTCACATTACTCATACTCTGAAAGTAGGTCATAACATGCCTTCGGAGCGGGTTGAAGGACTACTTTTCAGCCCTAGGGAGAATCGCTTTCAACTGACAGCTGTCGAATTATAAAAAAAAACTTGGTCTATTTTCACATTTTTATTGAATCATGTTCCAACTTTTTATACAGCCACTCCAATACAGCGCGATTTAAAATTAAATTAACATAGAGTTCTTAGGAATGACATTATATTATGATTTTAATATAGTTTAATTTGAACTATTTCACTAAAATGACATAGATTTCGACAAAATCTTTGCCATTTTTTTATTGATGAACATGAAAAATACTGGCTGTATAGGACGACCAGAAGACAAAAGAAAAACAAAATAAGCGGGAAAGCGAGAACATCCGCTCAACACTCATTTTTTCTTTAGTTAATAATTTATGTTCTTATTTTCCTCGTATTCGTAATAAAAAGCACAGTGTTTACCGCGGGTAAATTACTTATTTAGTCCCTCGAACTATTATAGCCCTCACTGCGTTACTGGCGCCAAACCCCGTCTCGGGACTAAATAAGTAATTTTCGGCCCTTGGATAACAATGTACTATTGTATGCTTAACTAAATTACAAGACAAGACATGAACGAAATTGAATTTTACAGCTGCGGGCTGTTCGAAAAAGATACCGCGGCCGCGTAACACAAAGGGCCAAAAACGAACATGAGTGGTTTTTAGTCAGTAGAAGTCTGACACTTCCTTTCGCTCCGTCGTCCAGAGTAGGAGGAGTTGTTTTGATGAATTCTCACCAAAAATAATTGTAATGTGGTGTAAAGATTCACTATAATTTTTGCACGCAAGTTTATTACTTAACAGCTTATGTATTGTTCTTTTCTCACTTAGCGGTAAAGATTCTCAAAAGGAACATTACGAGACACGATTCGTAATGAATGAGACCATTTCTTTTCAATACAACCCAGTCGTACCATTCTTAAAAATAATGTCCTTATAAAGCGTGCGTTATGTAGCGTAACATTTATTTTGGACCCAACAACGAGGTAGCGGTATATTCGTGAAAAACACGCGGTAAATTTGGGTCCATCGTCCATTCTTCGAAGTCAGAGGACGAGAATTTCAAGATTCGATAAATGCAAGATTTTTTCCTCTCGAGTCTGTGGGTCGTTGGCCTCACATCAGATACGCCCTTCTCGTAAGAAGTTTTCAATTTAAATGCGAACCAGATCTTACGTCAATAATAAAAACAAAAACAAAGCTATCATGTTTGCTTCCGATTCTGTTATTTTTACGAAGAAATTGCTACCTTGAATGCACCGTCCTCTCATTAATATTATCAAGCTGAGTGATCAAAATTAGGGTCTTATTTACTTATCAAACTGTTCCGCGCCTTTTATATTTAACCTTGCGTCACCAAGCTTGCTTTAGAAATCGTTATAATTAGGTGCTTATCTATTCTGCCCCCAAATATTTGTATTCCTTCGATAAAGCTTCTTTAGTCGAAAGTTACATTGTTATTCATAGGACGTATAAAATTTAAACGTAGATCGAAATCGAAACTGAATCTAATACTTTTTATTTACGAGGGCAATACTTTAATATTCTAGGTCTACGTTATCCCACATTACTGTGCTAGATTTTGGGAACTTTTTGGTTTTTGCAACATTTAAAAACAAACAGCGTTTTAAGGACACACGGACAAACAGTTGTGAGCTAAGTAGGTGGTATACAGTAGTTGTTGTTTGTTTGCCTACACGCACTGTATGACTGTATTCTTAGTGTTGAGGTAAAGAATGAGGAATGTGCTTGATGTACCGTTACAGGCACAAATTATCTGTTTGTTCGGGACACCTGTATCACATTGTCGCTGAACATACACAAAGAATTTTATTATTATTTTCGCAAGTCTGACAATGTAATATATGACCCAAGTGTTGCTGTTTTATTAAGTTATTGGCGATCCTTTTTCTGAGATTTCCCAAAAGGTATGACCTTATTTTATAAAGTCTCTGATCAGTAAATCTGTTGTCAATTCTCAGGATTTTGATTAAAATGTGAAGAAGTATAAGTTGTCAGGTAGTAAAGGGAATCCATTCCATTATCCATTATCTCTTCTCTTAGACGGAAGTTATCTAAAACAATTTTAATTAGAATTACTTTTAAAGTCAATATATCTTTGCTTTAAGTCCATACTTGAATGAAATATGCCGTAGTAAGGTACATGAATGTCTGACACCTCACCTCATTTCGGAATAAATTCCGTCAGTTATTTAATTTATGGAAACTTAAATGAGCTTTCAGGATTTGGTAAACCAAGGCACCTACTACTGTGTGCATGGCCAGAAAAACGGAGGTGGGGGAAATAGTAATTGAAAAAAGGTTTTGGGCCTTACTATGGCGTCTTAAAACCGTCATAACTTAATCTTATTCCAGTGTGGTAACGTGACAGAACTTAACTGTGTAGAGTATATCCCTGTATAAGGGATATACTCTACACTGGACTAAGAAAAAGTTAGGACTGTTTTATGACGTCATGGTAGGCATATCATGGTAGGCATTCATGTGGTCATGGTGGGTGATATTGGCAAAGCAAATAGAATTGCAGATAGTACATAAAATGGTGCAAAAAGTTATGATTAACTCCAGAAGTTCCCGAAACAGGGAACCAATCTGCTTACTTGCAGAACCTATTAAAAAGTTTGTGCATTTAAAGTTTGAAATATACACGATGTCTTCTACGGGACGTACATTTTATGAATAATGTATTTGATACAAGACGAGATGAGGCAGTAGTTAACTCACGGACCTGTGGACGGTGAGTAATGGGCTAGCTCGCCGTTCGTCCGTCTTATGGCGACGACTGGCCGTGTCGACGGCACGTTCGTGTTCCACGAGCTCCTAAAAGAGATGTCAGCAACATTGAATGGGCTGACGCCCGTCGAGGCTACGGGTTGTTCGCAAGAGATACCGCAGCCCCAAGGACCAAGAAGGCTGAAATAGCCCTTTTCACTGATGACTCAGCTATTTTTTATGCCGGTCGCGAACAAGGCGCTATCGCGCGAACTCTACAAAAGAGATGTTGATGAAGTTGTAAGAGATACCGCGGCCTCGACATAAAGGGCTAAGAAGGAACATGGGTGGTTTTGAATTAGTCGAAGTCTGACATTCCCTTTCGCGCTGTCCAAAAGCCCGCTCTTGGGCAGCGCGAAAGGGAGTGTCAGGGGTTATTTGATGATTCCCCCCCCCAAATGGTAGTAGTTAACTTGTCTAGTTATGTCGGAATTAGCTTGATAACGAACGAATGACACCTGAAGGACCACGTCTTCAGGGCCCACGTGACGGATTCCAGCCACCGTAGACGCGGGCCTGTGGACGGTGTGTGATGGACTAGTTAGCCGTCCGTCCGTCTTACGATGACGACAGGCCGTGTCGACGGCGCATTCGTGTTCCACGCGAGCCTCAAAGAGATCTCAGCAATATGAAAGGGGCCTGCAAGGGCCGACGCCCGCCGGGGTTGCGGGATGTTGTAAAAGATACCGCGACCTTGACCTTAATTATAGGGCTAAGAAGGAACATGGGTGCTTTTTAGTCAGTAGAAGTCTGATACTCCCTTTCGCTCTGCTGCGAGCGGGAGGGGTTATTTGATGATTTCCCACACCAAAAAAAAGGACCACGTCTGCGTGCATAAGCTTACGTAACAGCTAATATTACAGTTATTTTAGGCGCCCCCTAACTGTAACATTTACCTGTAATGTATCAATCCAAAATTCGATTTTGAACATTACGTAATAAGGCACACATGTTACACATTGTATCGTTACAGGTTGCGCACTGTATCAGTACTATTTAAAATCACTTATTATTTTATGTACCAAAACGAAAATCAAATCCTAAGTTCTTTTCAACTCGTTCCTTCGAAGCATCGTGCATCGTAAGCGTGCGTCAACGCAATAAAGATTCAAGTTTTTGTTGAATTCTTTTTGTTTCGACTTTTATTAATAATTGTTTGATTGATATGGGAAGTAAAATATTATCGATTTTGTTGGAACAAAACTTTATTATTGTAACATGATTATGTATAAATAACTTAGTTGTTTATGATTTAATAAGGTAAGTTATAAAGCATTTAATATACCAGCAGGTGTAGGTTTTGAGTACAACTCAAAGGCTGTGTAGTTAGGTAAGTTGTTACTTGGGTAAATGGACAACTCTGTCATACGCCTAGTACAAAACCTGGAATGTGTATGTGGTTGTGTATGTCGAGAAGGAAATAAAATGAAGCGTATCCTATGATAGACAGACACAGTAGATGATACCCTATTTGTCTAGATTATTTCTACAACAGTCAACCTGGGTCTGACAAAGGTTAACAGATTTCAAGATTTACCACTGCAGTGTATGTTAATGAAGCTGTATGTTTATATTTTTTGACGTTCAAAATAATAAAAGCAAACCGTGTTCTACGTTCACATTACTTATAAAATACCGCCTAACATTTCAATATTAAAAGGGATAATTGCTAAAACATCTAAATCAAGAATTAAATAGATACACAACACAATACTCTTAAATATTAAGGTTGGACCTACGAAAAAAAACTAAATTGCTGTTGCTCAGAAAGACTTCTAATAAAATTAGATATCATTATTTTGTTTACTTAATAAAATAATAGACAAAGAGAGTGTCAGTTATGTGTATGCCGAGAGCAATTTCTAGAACCTCGGCACTCATTTGAAAAAAAAAATATTTCAAAGGTACAATCTTTCCTGTAGACATAGGCCACTTTGAATCCGGTTTGCATGCGGGCGAATCCACGCACAAAAAACTAGTTCATTATAAAACAAAAATATTGATTTTGGTTAATTTTCGGCCATTCCAAGTTATAGTACCTACGAGTATGTCACATAAGAAAGACAACATACTTAAAATGTTAAAATATCAATATTGACTACACGAAATAAAATGCTTCAGCGTGCTTAACAAAAGGGGTGCACCAAGAGACGGCCGTCGGCTCGCGTGCATGTCAAAATAAAATCAATTAACGATTGTTTCTTTTTCTGGTAATTTATTCCGTTTCGTTAACGCTTTATTTATGAATCAGAAACGCGATTAATTTATGCATGAACACTGTAATTTAGACTTATCGTGTATAAAGTTTTAATTGATATAAAGGCCTTTATCACTCAGAAGCTACTGGCTGATGGATTCTTTGATGTGACTTGAGACGTTCATCTTGATGTGATTGAAGATTAAGCACTCACTTTTACGCAACGATTATGCAAGTACCTAAGGTTGTTGGTTCTTTCAAACTTTAAAGATTCGTAAGATTGACAAGGCTCATTAATTTCTTATGCTTTGTTTACCTTTCCTGAGTTAGTAGGACCGTTATTCAATTATGCTTACTTGCAAATTTCTACACTGAGACATGACTCAACAGTGTCAACTCATAAAAAAAAACAATTATATAAAAGTTTCAAGGGTCATCAACACCAAACACAGCAATGTAAACTTAATCCTGAAGTCGATGTGATTAATGAAGAGACTGCTTTTAAACTGTTGTTCACGGTGACGTTTTTTCGGTCACAATACCATACAATACCGAAAGATACGTTATCCAATAATTTGATTTTCAAATAAATGATGTGGTTAATATTTCCAATGAAGTTAGTATTTATCTTCAATAAAAATGGTCGTATAGTTGGACTCAAAATACCTTCTTTATTAGTCCAATTTTGTATGATGTCAACAGGAAGTCATTCTGAAACAAACATACTTAATCTTTAACAGTCAATGCTTAAGCTAAACCCATAGACGTATATCTATTATTTTCATCTGAATTGTTATGCGATCATTAAGTCGATCTTATTCACGTTTCAGTTCCGTTGTGAGCGGGTCTTTAATAGTTTGGCGATCGATTTATATGATAGAATTAAATGTTCTTCGAGTGTTCACCGGTTGATTATGGGGGTGAATGACCCCACATGTGACATAGAGGGTATCCACCTACATTCGACTATTTTGCATTGTAAATTCTTTGCGGAAATTTTGTTATGATTCCCTTATTTATGACTTTCAATGCTCATATAATAGTGGTATTTTAGACATTAATTTTTCATCACGAAACCACAAACTCCAGGATGTAGACCGTTAACAATTTTAACCGCGACAAGATTTTTATCTAACAGGTAAAAAAACACGACTTAGGTCGTCTTGTCACATTATGTTGGCTATATGGAGTTCTGTATGTAGATTTAAGATTAAAGTCTGACGTAGGTACAGGTATCTAAAAATAAAGCATAATTTGGCGAATTGTAATTTTGGAAAAAAGTCTTTAGTTGCCTTACTGTTAACAGTGATTGAGTTTAAAATGAGAACGATAATTTAATTAATAGGAGGTTGAAAGGCTTACATTTTCTTCAAAAGCACATTCAAATAAGTGGGAATATTAATGATGTTGGAATCGTGGCCGTTTGTTCAGTCTTCTTTGCCACCCTTTCAAAATCAAATCAAAATCAAAATATTTTTTATTTCACATAGGCCTACATGGGCACTTATAAAACGTCGGTAAAAAGGGGCACGGTTCGGTGCATTGGTCGATTCCTAAGGAGAAGAACCGGCAAGAAACTCCAAAGGTTACTCTTTTAATCTTTTAAAATCGTTTGGGTTAACAATAAGGTATAATACACACATGAAGACCATGCAGATTAATGTCTGAGATGGTCTTTTGAAGAAAGCACCACACAGATTTGAGTGGACCCGTCCAGTCAGTGCAAGCATTTGTCAGATATCGTGGAGCTCGACTTATAACTCGAAGGAGCTCAACGTCACGACGAACAATACCAAAGAAAGGACATTTGGGTGGGTCACTTAAAGTACTCAAACTGCCAGACAATCACAACAATTAAAATTTAAGAAAGACCCACATGGTCCTCACATTCACAATATCAATTTTTTAAATATTTATCATATTGTATAATCATTTTACATTATTAAATGTCAAAAAATAAAAAATAAAAAAAAACACAAAAAAAAATATAAAATAAAATATTTAACAAGTAAATATTGGTCAAAAAAAAAATATCATACTTAAAGTAAACAATATCAGTGTATAAAAATAATCATAAAATGTCAAATGGTAAAAAAAAAAAAAAATTATATGTTTAAGTCAATTCAAATTGGAGCAGTTCAATCCCAAGCTTTTTTGTCCTCTATATAATCTTTAACAGTATAAAATCCTTTCTGGCAAAGTTTACGTTTTATAAAGGATTTGAATTTATTAAGGCTTAAATTTTGAATGTGGCTTGGTAGTTTATTATAAAAGCGAATACATTGGCATCTAAATGATCCACCTATTTTCTTGAGCCTTGTTGTGGGTACAATATATTTATGTCTATTTCTTGTATTTATATTGTGAATATCACTATATTTCTTAAACAGCTTTATATTTTTGTGAGCATACAAAAGATTTTCATAAATATACTGAGAGGGAACAGTCATTACATTAATTTCCTTAAATTTTTCTCTCAGAGAGTGTCTCGGACTTAATTTATAAATAGATCTAACTGCCCGTTTTTGCAAAACAAAAATGGCCTGAATATCAGCGGCATTCCCCCACAATAGAATGCCGTACGACATTACGCTATGAAAATAACTAAAGTACACAAAACGGGCTGTCTCTACATCGGTTAAATTAAGAATTTTTCTAACTGCGTATGCTGCAGAGCTCAGCTTTTTCGACAATTTATCTATATGAGGCCCCCACTGAAGCTTAGCGTCTAAAGTTAAGCCCAAGAACACTGTGCTATCTTCAGGATTCAACTCTTCGCCCTTTACCAACACACAAGTTTTCACCTGCCTAACGTGAGGTAGTGTAAACCTAATGCATTTGGTTTTTTTTTCATTAAGAAGCAAATTATTAGCGTTAAACCAATGCACCACTTTCGAAATCGCGCTATTTACATCGTCAACAACTACCTGTTGTCGTTTAAGTTTAAATAAAAGTGAAGTGTCATCCGCAAATAACACGATACCGTGGTTATTCTTTATGAGGTGAGGTAAATCATTAATATAAATAAGAAACAAAAAAGGGCCAAGAATCGAGCCCTGTGGGACTCCCATTATTACAATAGATCCGGGTGATCTTTTCCCGTTGACGTCAACACTTTGGATCCTATTACTGAGGTATGAGATAAGAAGATCCAGAGCGCTGTTTCGTATTCCGTAGTGGCGGAGTTTCCTGATTAAGGTTTCATGAAGGACGCAATCAAATGCCTTGGATAAATCGCAAAAAATGCCCAAAGCATCGCATTTATCTTCCCAGGCATTATAAATATGTCCTAAAAGTTCGACACCGGCATCGGTAGTTGAGCGACCCTTCGTAAAACCGAACTGTTTATTGTGCAATAATTTATGTTTATTAAAAAATCTTTGCAATTGGTCTAAAATTAATTTCTCAAAGACTTTGCTGAAAGTAGGTAGCACTGAAATAGGTCTATAATTTGTGGGGTCTGATGTACTACCCGCCTTGAATAAAGGAATAATTTTACTATTTTTCATAAGGTCAGGAAACTCCCCAGAATCAATACAATTATTAAAAATAGAAGCTACGGTAGGTGCTACAATATCAATAATAGACTTGGCAACTTCTACAGAATTACCCCACAGATCCGCAGTCTTCTTAACATTTAAGGTGTGAAATGTTTTTAATATATCTGTATATGTGACATGTTCAAAATGAAATTCTGAGTCGCAAGCTTTAACATTTTCCTTTAGCAAAGATTCGGCAACAGTAGGTGACGAGTTTAGGGATTTCGTCGTTGAAACGGGAATGTCAGAAAAGAAGCTTTCGAAAGCCGCGGCGACATCCGAATCTGATTTAATTATTCTGTCATTAATTGTTAAGCTGTAGTCACTATCACGGTTACTGGTCCTTCCCGTTTCATTATTAATAATATTCCATGTTGTTTTAATGACATTATTGCTGTTTCTAATTTTCGAGCTCAAATAATGTGACTTAGCAATACGACATACTTTTTTAAACAATTTTGAATAATTTGATCAGAAACCCTAAAAATAGATCTAAAGATAGTCAAGATAGCCCTATTATTAATCTAAGATATTAATAATAGGGCTATCTTGACTATCTAGCTAGGCTATAGACATAAATTTAATGAAAATAGCTCTTGCTTTTCTCTATTTCGTTGGTAGTAGAGTTACGGTTTACTAATATAGAAATTTTATACGATTAGGCTACTGCGAACTTGCTCCTAGTTATTTATTTTTATTGCTAAAACTGTTTTACATTTTGGTGTTGCCCCAACCAACCTGTTACGGTCCATTTAACGGTTCCTTATAAAATATAATTTGTTCGTCACTTTTTATAAACTGTTTCAAGCTATCATTTTAATGTTATTACTAGATAGTGACCTTGGTACCGTTGTCCATGCACAAGTCCGTTGTCCGTTGTACAAGTTAATTACATATCAGGTATTTTATTTTCATATAATAGTACACAATTTATTTCATCCTTTGAAAAGTTTTATAATTTTCGAAGCTGTCACATATCACATAACATACAATCACCATCATGTGACAGCACTTTCATAAATTTTCAGATTTTTCACTAATATGTCATGTACAATTGTATTTTTGTGTGTTTAATGTTTAAATCTAATATGACATGTACTATTGTATTTTTTGTAGATTTTTCACTAACATGTATGTATAATTGTCGTTTCTTTTAGAAAGTAAATGTTAGTTTCTCCTTAAATTGAAGGCGTTACATAATTTAAATGACTTAGAAATAGCTATGAATGTCAGACGTAGATGTTTGTTCTATAAAACATTTGGATGCTAACGGTAAAAATCTAGAATTGTTGCATGGAACTTGCGTGATCTGTCGGATAATAAATGACAGGAAAATTAAGTATACAATTTTTTTAGCAAAAAC
Organism: Diarsia rubi; assembly: GCA_932274075.1. Lineage (NCBI taxonomy): Eukaryota > Metazoa > Arthropoda > Insecta > Lepidoptera > Noctuidae > Diarsia > Diarsia rubi. The sequence goes on along the minus strand of OW026418.1, from coordinate 12,070,458 downwards.
ACGACAAGAAACGACGTGTAAGTGTTGCTAATTCTGTCTATTGATGTCAGTTTATCAACAAACCACACCTTAGCCGCCGAGAGACAAATGGCGTATATTGAATTTCTATTAAATGCCGAAACACCAAAAATGTTTATGATAATTTCCGTATGGTTCTAATAAAAAGGTCCTTTGAGGTAGGTATCTCTAAAGATTACGTCATTCGAGAATAAACGAATGTACTGTCTTTTATTTTTGTTGTTCCCTATTGTGGTCGTTACTTCGATAGCAATCTTGTGTAATTGAAACACAGATGCTTCCTACTTCGTACCTTAGTGGTTTTCTCTCGCGGGATCATCGCTCTCATCACGAAGACTTCCTCATTCTTCCTAATTTCAGCCTTGTTCTTGTTTAAAAGCGTTCACAAAAACCAAAGTTTATTCTTTAGCGTATTGCCAACTGTATCGATATGACTAGCAAATATTACCTGCTTAAAATTGAATCTTTGACGAGGTTAAAGGATCTTTAGTACTAGAAAAAAAGCACATTAAAAAAAAAGCAACCCTATCCTCGAAAATATCTATCCAACACCTGAAAGTTTGTTAAACTTACTATCAGTGCATCTAATCTGACACTATTTTATAATAAATGGGCATTCTTTTGAAACACATGTAAACAAAATAATGAATACTCAGAGACATTTGATTTGAATATTTTCCTTGTAGAGATATCTCGTAAAAATTCCTTACGGTTTTCTTTCATACACACATTTGCTGCCTTTTAGCACCGAACAATTAAAGTATTATTGCAGTGTTAAAGTTATGAAACCTATAATATTATAAAAAGTTGCAAAATAATGAAGTATTTATAACTATATTTTACCAAAAGTCTATCGGTAAGACATTTTTTTCCGAAAGTATTATTTTTGGCGGTGTGTTTATGTACTTCTTATATAATGAATGTAACCTATTGTAAATTGCTTGCGCAATGATTATTTTGTTTTGGAAAACTTATAAAATATTATTAACATCACAATGTCAAATAAAATTATTGGAATGTTCTATAAAATTAACACATTAGAATGTCCGTGAAAGGAAGTCGGACTCGCGCTTACTAATTTGCGAGTACATACAGAGAGGTTCACTAATAGTCATACCAACTAGGGATTCAACATTCAAACGTTGGGATTTTCTCAACAATAACGAAACGGAACTACTGAATAGAGACATTTATTTACTTACCGTAACCTTGGTTGTACATCATGTGGTAGGTACTTTATACAATTATCATATGCTCGGTGATTCCTCGGTAGGATTTTGCATAGTAAACAAAGTCTGGTATGTTAACGATATTTTTGTAAATTGGCACCTAGATCCGTTTCCAGACGCAGATAACTATATATTCGTGTCTTTATTTTATTTTAATTATTTTCAGATATACATCTACTGGAATCTCTTTCTATGAACTGGTAGCAAAATGCCTACGACCTTAAGTCCACTTCCGTATTTTTATCTTGATATAATATACGTAACTTATTTTTATTTTATTTTATTATTTTTGGGAAACTTACAGCTAATACAGACAATGTTAAGTGCATTGTCTGTATTAGCTGTAAGTTTCCCAAAAAAGTTTTTTTTATTAATAAACATTTGAAGGCCAATTACAGGTTTCCACAGATAAAACACGAAATATACTAAAATAAGTTAGACTGAACTTCACCAAAGTAGGCAAGGTGTGTGCAAGTAATACATCGCGGGATACTTCGCTATGAATAACAACTCTTGAGTCGCATAAGTTGATATACCTAAGTAAGTACCTAATAAGTAACTGCTGAGCACATTTAAAAACTTTAGAAACTTATACCGTTTTATTATGCACCGATAGATTAAAATCACAAACAACAAATCACAAAACAGTCCTTATGCTATTACCAAGACACCTAGAGGATTTTAAAATGAATTTCTTTTCCAATAACTACAAACATATTTTTTTTAATTGAATTTACCATTAATTAATTACGCTAACAGATTATTTTAATAATTCGATTTTGAAACTGTTATTTCGCTTAAACGGTTAATAAATGTTAATTTATAGCGGCGACAAGAGTTCGAAGATCTTTAAAAATAGTTTATAATCATAAATCCTCGAACTTGCTCTTACTATCTTCGGATGTGCCGTTTTTATTAGTTTAATGTTAGATAGAACTATCGTACTTAAACATACCTATGATCAGGAACCTGTTTGTACGAACGGCATACAATCGCGAGCTATGAACAGTATTCAGACGCAGCAACTTCTAAGTGATTACCTCCTACACCGATGAACACTGATACATCGATGCACGTAAACCTTTATTTCTCAAGAAAATCGCTTCTGAATTTTGCGAAGTGTACATACATCATCATCATTGCTTTTGATTGTACATACATCTGCTTCTTATCTACACTAATATAATATTATAAAGAGGAAAGATTTGTTTGTTTGTTTGTAACGAATAGGCTCCGAAACGACTGGACCGATTTGATTAAATTCTTTCACCGTTGGGAAGCTACACTATCTCCGGGTGACAAAAGCTTTTTATCCCTGTATTCGCACGGGAACAGGAACTCTGCGGGTAAAACCGCGTGACGTCACATCACTAGGATATCACTACTTGATGATTTACTGAAAATTGCAAGCATTCTCATATGATTGCGTTGAACTAGTGGCACTCCATGTCAGTTCTTAAAATCTCGGAGTGCATCCAGTGTAAGAGTGTTAGCATTACACCAGCTCGACACTCAAGACACGTCCCTGAATGACACCGCATCTGATTGTAATTTTCCTCTTAACACAGAAGCTGTGGCTTGAACACGCTATATCAGCTGCTGAATGAGATTTGAATCGTAATCACTGGGGAGGGAGTGTACTAGGTACTCGTGAAGGGAATGTTTGCTGAATACTTACAATATATTATTTTGAATAGCGTTCATCATAATAATTGTTGACATAAAACGTAGTTTACATTTTTAAGAGTTTCAGATCGTTTATTGTTCAAAAGTCTGTTCATATTTTATTGTTTTTATTTATAATTGTGATGAATCTTTGTGTTTTATTTGCATTACATTGTTTAGAATTGGAACATAAAATAAAATACAATATGATTTAAAACCTGCGCTTGCGAAAAATGTTAGCGGAAAAAATTGAGTAAACTTATTTACGGAAAGATACCGCGGTTCAACGTGTTTGTTATCGTAATTTGGGAATTCACATTTACTTAAGGTAGGTAACAACACAGTATGTGTCGACTGTTCACATTATAAATTACAGTTTTTTGGACTGATTTTCACGTGTTGTACGAAGAAAACAAAGTACCTACTTACCTAATTGTTTGTCAACATTTCTGGGTTCTGATACAGGAACGTTAGTTTGTTGGTTAGCACAAAGCTTACGAATATTCAATACAGTAGGAGGCAATTTTCTGTGCATGAAAGCTCCGTCCTTTTAGTCTGAATTATTTATTTAAACAGATTCAGGTACCTTTACAACTTTCTAAATTCGTGGAATTTTACAGCAGGTTGAGAGAAAATATGCGTAGGTTTTGTGCTATGTAAGAGTAATATACATATATTAGTTTTCTGAAATAATGGATTCTAAAATATTATATTACTCTTTGATAAGACATTAGATAACGAAGTGGCATTAGTAATTCTAATTAGAGCTACGTTACTTTAAGTATGACGATGCCGGTACTGCTGATTAGATTGACTATATTTTGTGTACCGACTAATAAATCGTAAGTCATGGCATTGATGTCAGCCAAGTGCATATCGGACTTGCACATGAAGGGTTCCGTACTATTGTAATAGAATATTGAAAGATTTTCCATGTTATTTAGACTAGACTTCTTATAGGTTTACCTGTAATCTATAAGGAACAAAATTTTAGGCTCAGTATTTTCGGTGATAAGGGGGGGGGGGGGGTTATGGTAAATTTTCATCTATTTACTTAAATAAAATTAAAAGTGTTTATCTTACAATTACTAAAAATATATTTGTGATCCTCACAATAAGCCTTTTCATTTGATTTATCACACGGTACAGTTTGTAAAATTAAAAACTTCCCCAAAAGTGACCCCATATTTAAAATTCATTTATTTACGTTATACGTGCCTGTTTGGGTCATAGAAATACATATGTGTAACTTAAGTAACTCAATCGGTGCATTAGATCCGGAGCTAATAAGCTGTGACAGACGAACAGACAGACACGCGAGTAATCCTATAAGGGTTCCGTTTTTTCATTTTGAGGTACGGAACCCTGAAAGTTATTTCAGAAAGTAGTAGTTGATTTCGACCTTTTGAACTCTAATTTTCACCAAAGTATTTTTGTCCCTATGATGTAGTAGATAGTTTATAGGTATACAATATACAGTCAATGAGTGATAACATCAATTACGATCCGTTTTGGGGACGTCATCATTGATAGAGCACTGCTTGATATAACAGGCGTCTGGGGGCGTACTTGATGGTACGGTACGCCTGCTTTGATTTATCATCCGTGTTCGAAAATGTCACAGATTCTATCTCAAACTGCGACTTGAATATTAAAATCCTATAGGTAGGCAACATTAAAAAACGGTAAGCCGGAGGATAACTGTAAATACGAGCTTAGTCATAGTATTGCTACAAGTTTGTCGCTTCTATAGTGGACTGGTAAAAGTCGTTCGACGAAAGAAAAGTTCCTAATGTTTCGACAACAGTCTATATCTATACCCATAGAGGTTAATTTTAGCGAGCACTGCTACTTTTAGAATAAACGAGCTCTACATAAATTAGACTATGGCCCATACAGTCACGCAGACTATAAATTAGGCATGACAGAATAACAATCTATAGATGTGAACGTATTTAAAACCGTTAAAAGAGACGCCCAACGCAATTTATTTATGCTAGCGTTTGGCAGCAAATTTAGATTCGGTCGTCGTATCCACATATTATTTTAAAATTGTTAACAATTTTTTTATATCCTTCAATATATATATATAAACTATGAACCTTCTGTTATCCTGCTGCATCCTACTCCTATAGGCAGAAGCTTTCTCATTTCATCCCAATCCTTTCAATGCTGCGTTCTCGAAAATTCAAGAGAAATCATCCAAGACGTTCCACCATCTTCTCCTTGATCTGCCGCTACCTCACTTTAGCTGTCTCAGGGTCTTGCGATATTTTCACCTACTTACTGCAGGCATAAGGCAGACAAGGTTTGAATGGTACATTATTTTGAGCAGCTTTATGAGCGTCTTTGGCAATCAGTATTCTTGACTATTTGGAGTGCAGTGTGGTGTTTCATATACTGTCATCGTTTTTCATCATCAGCCTATAATGTTCCCACTGCAGGGACTCAGGAGGAGGAGAAGGATGGGCTATAATCCACCACGCGGGCATAGTGCGGGTTGGTAGATGTCACATGTCTTCGATTTTTTTGGTTCTAAGACATGCCGGTTTTCTCACGATGTTTTCACTCACCGTTTTGAGAGCAGCGGTGATGAAATATATTACACAAATTAATGCGCCTTGCCTAGATTCGAATTCACGACCTGTACTGTTCGTAAGTCGGGGCCGACACCACTGGACCACCGCTGCACTTCGTCGTTTTTAGTGTAACATAACCATTAGACAATTTAATATGGCATGCTTGATAGCATCTAATACCGAAAATGGAACAATGCCTTTAATTAATTTAGTTACGTGACAGAATCCATAAATAAGTATGTACCTTTGATATAGTAGAAAGTTTGAAATTTTTAGGGGTACAAATTGACTCTGCTAAATTGGAAGTCAGAATTAAATTCAATTATACGAATGCAATAAGTAGTGCATGTTATGCTATCAGATCTTTGAGGGATATATTGTCTGGTGCCCAACTTCGTACCGTCTATTTTGCCCTAGTTGAATCTAAACTTAGATATAGCATTAAATTTTGGGCAAATAGTTACAAATATAATAATAAAAGCAGCTTTTACCATACAAAAACGACCATTAAGAACCATGCTTCGCATAAACCAGACAGAATCATGTAAGGAGTATTTTATTAAGCTAAGGATTTTAACGGTGCCATGTCTTTATGTTTTGGTTCTCCTTACTCATTTATTCAAAAACTTAAACGACTTTAAAACAGACGATGAAAGGAAAAATAGAATAAAAACTCGCAGAAAAGATCTTCCTACTATTCTGCAGGCAAAGCTCAATGTTGTCAAACACTCGTCACGTGTGCAATCTGTCAATCTGTTTAACAAATTACCAACAGAATTAAAGAATATTCAGAATGTGAACATGTTTAAAAATAAACTTAGGGCTTTGTTAATCAAGAAAACCTATTATTCAATTGACGATTTTTGTAATGACAAAAGTTTTAAAAATAGTAATTTAATTAAATAACTGTATCGATTGTTCTTTGACTTGTTTTAGATTTTTGTTTTTTTTTACTAAATATTTCTTATTTTTTTTTTCTTGTCATAAAATGTATTTTGCTAGGGATTTTTTTTGTGTATTATTACGAGTATGACTGTCAACTTAGTTTAATTAGGATAGACGTTGCAACTTAGGATGGCTGTGGGTCGAGGTTACTTACTAATTTATTTATATTGTAATTGTTTATGTTGCTTTTTTTTTGTGTACCTACTGTGTAAATATTTCACAAATGTATTTTTGTTATGAAAATAAATAACTAACTTGAACTTGAACCTTGCTCTAAGAGTATTATATAATCTCGCTTACTGTTTCAGTAAATGTGTACATTTTTGGTGGGTTAACAGTTATTAAATTAGTTGATTCAGAAAGCAACAATTTAAATGGTGCGTGTAAATGCAAAATGTGCATGTCTGCTCAATTTACTTAAAGGGCAACCTACAGCTACATTCTACGAATAAATGTCTTGGTATTTTGCAAATAAAACATTGAAATGATTAGAAATATAATATTTAAAAAAAACAATTTAGCTTTGCATCTGTGGTATTAATTATTTAGAACCTGTAAACATATCCGGAATTCGAGGCGTCGACGTTAGCGCTGATGCTGACGTCGTCATCATCACCGTCGTTGTCTGCGTTATCTTCTATGTGGATGATCTTCTCAACGTTTTCATTGAACGTCACTACAGATTTTCTTGGTTTCGCGCTTACTTCTCCAAATTCGTCATCCGAGAACTCCTCAACATCTTTCAGTTTGTCCATTGACTGAATGACTACAGGTGCGCTGGGTTCGATTATAGGGAAATCAAGTATTGCTTCGACAGAGGCCTCCCTTTGTTTTGGATTGTTTTCTAATGTAACTGTTTCAGTAGGAGCTTGTAACATTTCTTGCAGTCTTTTTTCGCTTCTTCTCAAATCATCGATGTTAAGACGTGGTTTTTCAGCTTCAGGTTTTGGTAGCTCCCCTAGTGATGCATTTCTTGAATTTAAGCTATTTTCATCATAAAATTCATCGTAGTTTTTGTTCTTCCTCCTAGAAATAACGGTATAAATCAGTTTTCTATTTAATAGGATAGGCATATTAGGTAAATCTCATTTAAATAACTGTCACTTACCATCTAAGGAAGAACCAAATGGCTACTAGCACGATAACAGCAAAGAGTAGTACACTGAGGATTATCGTGGCCACTAACAAGCCAATTTGAGGATCTAACATGTTCACATCTTGCAGATGATCTTCTAGTGGGATACTACTTACAACACCCGCTATAGCGGCATTTGCACTTATATCTCTGGAAAAGAAAGTATTTGAATGAAAATTGTTGTTTATTGCACAATAAATATCATCTTTTATCATATATTATTATGTATTCCTAAAATGCTTACGCAGTAAGGCGATCCACAGTGACAGGTTCTGTCTCATTAAGTCCATAGACATATACTTGTAGTGTAGCTCTAGGAGTGCCGGAATCACGTTTATTCCTGGAAACGCCTCCATCTATGTCATCTGATATGACGACTGACCTCAAAGCCTTAACTTCATATCCGACGGCATCACTCAACTGAGCCAAAACAGTCGTTTCATCGTCTAGGAAGGCATCTCTTATTGTCACTACAGCTATTTGGTTCAAGTCTAACAGTTTTACCTGGAAATAGAAACATTATCATGACTGCAGGTTATATGGCAGTATATGGAATTATCAGGTTAATGCACTGCTGGTTACAAAAGACTAAACGAGTTTGATTATATTTAAATTAAATTAAAGTTTAAGGTCGCCAATCACAGAAGTAAACGATTTTAGTTTGGCTTGTGTTGTTATTCCGTTGATTAAATTATCATATTTTTAATGTCTTGTACACACATCAAAAGTGTCTAGGGATCAAGCATTTTTATGCGGATTTCTTGAGATTGAGATGTGGCTTTGTAATAAATTTATGATTTTATAAATTTATATGGATCCTTTTTGGTGCATTTCATAATTTGAATCGGGAACTGTGAATCAAATTCGAGTAAAAGATGAAAATCAGTTGTCAATATTTTCCCTATAAAAACATACAACGCATTGAAGACATTATTAGTGCTACTGTTTCCCTACTACTGATTAAAACCAACGTTATTATGGAGCGGCGACGTCATTTAAGCAGGGAAGAAATGCTCAGAGCCGTGGGAATGATAGAAGCTGGTTCCCGGCAACGTACTGTGGCTTTAGCTCTGAATACAAGTCAGAGTGTTATCAGTCAACTTTGGACACGTTACCGAAGCACTGGTACCGTGGCTGAGCGCCATGGAGGACGGTATCGCTGCACCACACGGAGACAAGACCGATACATTCAAATCTTAACTCAAAGAGCTCCAACAATAACCGCCATGATGTTAGCCGTGAGGCTTCATCACTCTTCAGGGAACTTAATTAGCGACCAAACAGTCAGAAACCGCTTGCATGAAGTGAACCTTCATTCCCGAAGACCGCTACGGGTACCACCTATAGCAATGCACAATCGTAGGATTCGATATCAATGGGCTCTTGAACACAGAAATTGGGCAGAAGAACAATGGCGTTTCGTGTGCTTTTCTGATGAGTCTCGTTTTGGTATGAGACCGGATACAAGACGTATACGACACTGGAGAACCCCTGGACGCCAACAGCGATTAAAATCCTGCCAGGAAGTCCATCCTTATAGTGGTGGAACCATCATGGTATGGGCGGGTATTTGGATCGGCGGAAGAACTGAGTTGATTTGGATCAGAGGCAACCTCAACGCTCAAATTTATGCTGAGACGATTGTATCAGACGTCATCGTTCCTCTACAAGTGCAAATCGGTCCCTTATTTCAGTTAATGCATGATAATGCACGACCGCACACCGCAAGAGTTGTAAGACAGACTCTTGCCGCAGCTAACATCAATGTCCTGCCCTGGCCTGCTCAGTCGCCAGACTTGAACCCGATTGAGCATGCATGGGATATGCTACAGAGAAGAGCTCTGCCGAATATGGAGGGTATCCAGTCGCAAGAAGACCTTTTTTTGTTGTTGCAACGAACATGGGCGGCCATTCCACAGCGTGATTTGGATGAACTCATTTTGAGTATGCCAAACCGATGTTCTTGTGTTGTTAGTGTTCGCGGTAGAAACACGGATTATTAATTGTTTAAGTTACCCAATAAAATTTTAAAGAAAACTGTTATTTCAGTCTTTTTTTCGAACTTTAATGTTAGTGGTTCAAATGTCAAAAATCCCTTTATTAGGAAAATGGCAAATTTCTTTATTAATGCAAAGGTGACTTGGTTTATCGTTACTGTGACAAACGAAAACACTTTATTTGATGAATCCTTAAAGAAAATTTTAATTAATATCAATCAGGAGAAAAGTTATTGCAAAAATATATGTTGATCCCTAGACACTTTTGATGTGTGTAGTTTATGAAGTAACGTTGATGAATAAGTTGTTTCTTTATTGCATGCAGTGCGATTATTTGAACATTAGCAGGATGTAGTCCCATCCGGTAAGTTCTGTTGCCCCCGAGCAAGTTTTTTTGGTGGCGCAATATAACATTGATTTGTTACTGGAGTAGATTTATCAAGCGCAATAAATTCTCAACAAATTGTAGCCGATCCAATTAACTTAGAATATCACTGTCTTCTCTTTAAGATTGGTATAAGAAATAGTAGAAAGAAGAAACTGATTTGTTTTGCAAAGTTAGTTAAAACTTATGGACACGATTTATTTGAGATAAGCAACCGACTAAACCGAAACAAATAATGAACTTTAATGGCTAATTAAACTCATCTAGTAAATACAGCAAAGCCTGTTTTTTATATTAGCGAATTAATAAATTATTTATTATAGTACTAAACACGACTTGGCAAGGCAGACAGCTTTGCGGTATTTCTTTTAAAACAGGAACCTTAGTATTTTTGAGGAATAGCGATAGTGACAGTTACCAGTTAATCAATCTTATAAATGTTATGGTGTTAAGGCCATTTATTTGTGACGATGGAACGTTCATAGAACATTGTAAATTATTGACACAATGATGCGCGTTATGGTGTCATTGTGTCAATAAATCAAACATTCAAGAATGAGTCATTATCGAAGCGGTTTCTTATTTAAAGATGCCATTAGAAATTATTAATTAAGACTAACCTAATATTCATTCTGAATATTTGGTCAGTCTTCATTAAAGAAAATACAAGGCTTTTATTAGTTTATCAAGTTAACCGATGTTTGACCAAATCCGTACAAGTTGAAGGTCCCGTGCATATTTGATGACAACATGTTTAAACTTATTTCGAAAATTGCCACGTATCACAATAAAATTTATATTTAAAATAGATTGTCTGGTTGGGCATGAGAATCGCCGCATGAGTACCTACCTAACACTTTTCCACCTAAATTTTCTTATGCTATTCTCTTTAAATTGCGCTACTGATGATATCAATGCATGTTGCCATAGAGTAACTCCGTGCCATATTTTTAAACCGTGATTTTTTCCCACAACTACTTTTTGTTATGTTTTTTAGCAGCACCAATATGTAACAAATTTTAGAAGCAATTTTCGCCTACTTAATGAAACTAATATTTTGGAACACTTATCATCATAAAGTAGTTCATAATTCAAAGTTGCAATCGTTATTTCCAGATATTCGCGTTTGAACTTGGCCAAGGGTCCATATTATTGCTCGTGACTGTAGAGATTGCTTGGTTATCGGCTTCGTGAATGGTCCTTTTACACCCTGTATGTAGAAATAAATAGCATGTTATTATAATTACCAGAAGTCGAATATTTCCCGAACGTCTTTGTCCATTTTCATCAGTAGCGGTGACGATGAGGGTCTGGTCGTGCGTCAGTCGCGCACCAGTGCGCACGTGCACAAACCCAGTTGTCGGGGCGACAGCCAGCACGCTTTCACTACTCCCGTACCTCAATGCTGCATTAACCCCAATGTCCGCGTCGGTTGCCTGTTTTGAAAAACATAGGAATATAATTATTGTAAAAAGTTTAGGTTAGTCGTTAATAATAATAATCCTTGAACAGCTTCTAATAAAACAAAATGAAAAAATTGACCAACTCCTTCAACAAATAGGCTCCTTACTGGGAGCACTAACAACTGTAGTTTCCAAGCTGGTACCATAAATGATTCCTCTAAGAATCGCAACTTGGAACATTAATGGCCTTGCTCCGAATATACAGGAACTAGAGACGTTAATTATAGCAAACAAACTGGACGCAGTTCTAATTTCGGAATCACACGCAACCGTAAGAAGCTCCTTCCGTATGAAAGGATACAATATATATAGCACTCCGCACCCCGACGGCCGAGCGCACGCTGGTGCAGCCGTTGTTATAAGAGGAAGTCTCAAGCATTCACCATTGGCTCCATTTTCGGCAGCGCATCTCCAGGCCACCTCTGTCTTGCTTGAGGATCGGGCTGGTCCTATCACCCTTTCTGCCATATACTGCCCACCTAGACACCGAATCACTGCTGACATGTTTAGCACTTATTTCAAGATTCTAGGCCCAAGATTCGTGGCAGGTGGCGATTGGAATGCCAAACACACCTATTGGGGCTCCCGCTGTACCAGTACCAGGGGTCGGGAACTAAAAAAATGTGTTGACATCAATCACCTCAAACCGATTTCGACAGGTGAACCTACTTATTGGCCCAGCGATCCACGAAAATTGCCAGATCTTCTAGACTTTTTTATTACTAAGGGCATGAGCTTCTTACATGCTAATGTTGAATCTAGTCTGGATGGATCCTCGGACCACACACCATCCATTTTAAACCTTAGTATTAGTGCACTGTCTCGAGGCAAGACTGAGACCTTGACAAATCGAAGAACGGATTGGGAGGGATTCCGAAGCTTTCTAGAGGACAATATGAACTTAGCTGTACCTCTAAAAACTTCCGAGGACATAGATCACGCCTGTAAAGACTTGACTAACCTCATCCAAGTAGCGGCGTGGACTAACACTCCGTCACAAGACAGACTAATTGATATTCCTTCAAACCCTTTAGATATAAAACAAAAGATTCTGGACAAACGTAGATTACGGAGGATCTGGCACCTATCGCGTCGTCCCTTGGACAAAAGCACGCTGAATAAAGCAGCGAAAGAACTAAAGGCTGCCATTAAAAAGTCAGTCAATGATATGGTTCAAACCAAACTCCAACTGCTGTCTCCGAGTTGTACTGATGAGTATTCTCTCTGGAAGGCTACACAAGGCCTCAACAAACCTCAACAATCCTTTCCTCCAATTAGAACACAAAACTCCTGGGCCAGGACTGATGAGGAAAAGGCAGAAGTTTTTGCGAAGCACCTATCTGATGTCTTTAAACCTAATCAGAGCGCAGATGATGATTCAGATCTAAATGACATTCTCGCACAAGACTATCAAATGAGCCTACCAATTAAGCCTACCTCACCAAAAGAAATTGCGAAGGAAATAAAACTAATGGAAGCAGGAAAAGCGCCAGGATTTGATTTGATTACCCCCGCAATCTTAAAGAATCTACCGCGAAAATGCATAACCTTCTTAGCCAGTCTTTTCAACGCTATCTTCAGGGTCTCTCACTTCCCGGCAGTTTGGAAAGTGTCTCAAGTGGTCATGGTCCACAAACCGGGTAAACCTGAACACGAAGCCTGTTTCTATAGACCCATTAGTCTTACGCCTGCTCTCTCTAAGTTGTGGGAAAGAATTTTTCTAACCAGAGTGCAATCGGCCATGGATAACTCAGCTATCTTACCATCTCACCAGTTTGGGTTCCGTAAGTCTCACTCCACCATTGAGCAAGTCCACAGAGTATACCATACTGTGAGACAATGCTTCGAGCGAAAGGAATACTGCTCGGCGGCTTTCCTTGATGTGCAGCAAGCCTTTGATCGCGTCTGGCACAAAGGACTGCTGGTAAAAGTCAAAGAAAGACTACCACATTCGATGTATCCCCTTATCGAATCTTATCTTTGTGGAAGATCCTTCCAAGTTAAACAAGGAGAAGCACGATCAAGTTTCTACGGCGTTTAGGCTGGAGTACCCCAAGGTTCAGTTCTTGGTCCAGTGCTGTATAACATCTTCACTTCGGATTTACCGGTATGTGACAGCATCACTATTGCAACCTACGCTGATGATATAGCATATCTATCGGTCGAAGACAATCCAGAAATTGCCAGCAGCAACCTTCAACGTCAGCTAGACGACACGCAAAAATGGCTTAAAAGGTGGCGAATATGTGTTAGCCCAGCCAAATCTCATCACATAAGTTTTGCCCTGAGGAATGGAAACTGCCCCTCCGTTAAACTGGGGAATGATGTTCTTCCACACTGCGACTGTGTGAAGTACCTTGGCTTTCATCTTGACAGGCGTCTCACTTGGAAGCACCACATCAAGCAAAAAAGAGAACAGCTCAATCACAAGTTTCGCTCTATGTACTGGCTGATGGGGAGAAACTCTGTCCTGTCTGTGGACAACAAACTCTTGCTATACAACTCAGTTCTAAAACCAATCTGGACGTATGGAATCCAGATCTGGGGAGTTGCAAGTAAAAGCAACATACTCTGCCTACAGAGGGCGCAAAATAGCATTTTAAGGGCAATTAGTAATGCTCCTTGGTTCACAAAAAATGATGAGGTGCACGACCATCTCAAAATCACAACAGTTGCATCAGAAATTGACAAGCATAAGAAACTGCACAAAGAACGTCTATCTCGTCATCCAAACCCACTCATTGCTGAGTTGCTGAATGCGTCATCTGTGGTCGGAAGGTTGAAAAGAGACCACATACTCTGATTGGGAGGTGCAGCGCTGGTTGCTCCACCATAATGCCATACACTCTCGTAACTAACTTGCTTATGGTCTGGCGACCGATCGCAAATGGAAAAAGGAAAAAAAAAAAAAAAAAAAAAAAAAAAAAAAAAGTCGTTAATAATGAAATTACTGTTTCAGTGTCCGACACAGGCCTTTAAGACAGTATGACTGAGGAAAAGTTTCTATCATTTGCCTAGTTTATTGTATGTAAATGACGCAAACTCAGTCTATCAGTCACATTAAGTGGCAGAACTGTGTCGAATTCCGAAATGTATGGCATGGAGGCTCTGCTTATGCAGCGCAAACTCAGGCGGTATGGATCCTTGGCATGGAAAACCGTTTGCCCAAATTTCTATTCAGTTCGGAGATGGCCGAGGTTAGAAGGAAACATAGTCGTCAACATCTCCGCTATGAGGACGTGTTCGAAGGACATCTTAACGCTTGTGCTATAGATCTTTCCGGCTGGCTTAGAGAAACTTTTTAACTTTTTTGTTAATTATTTTATTAGTACCATGTAAGCATGCCCAATTGCGGGTTTCAATATGTCCCTCGTTGAAACTAACATACTGTATATAATATAATACAAAAATAATGATGTTCCTCGCTCTTACTAATGTTTTGGAAAAGCTTATCGAATTTTATTACGTACGGTTGTTTGGTACCAGCCGTGGGCAATGTAAATCACATACGATAAGCTTTTGTATATCGAAATCAGATCCGTTCATTTATAGGCAACATTACTGGTCTTTCACTTGTTCAATAACTTCTTGTATATCTGAACTTGTAATGTAACATAACGGAACACCGCGCCTGTGACCTCTGAAAGCTAAGACAGAGGTATAAAGAATACTGTATGTATATTCTGTAACATATACTCACATTTTCCAGATAATAAATTTAAAAACTAAAACCCGACTACGAATTAGTTAAAGTCCAATGTAATAAAGGGCAAGCCGATAATGACCTTGTAATATATTGCAAGGAAGTAAGGGAATTTGCTATCGATATTACAATTCAAATTATTTTGCAGTCGCTGCCTTAAATCAAATAACCCCTCCCGCTCTGGGCAAAGCCGAAGGGAGTGTCAGACTTCTACTGACTAAAAACCACCCATGTTCCCTCTTAGCCCTTGTGCCGACACCGCGGTATCTCTTTTGAACAACCCGCAGCCCCAACGGGTGCAATAGCTGCCCTATGTTGAAATATAATAAATTACTCATAGTTATGCTACGAATTAGAGTGCGGGTTAAAATCTTACAATAAACGCTTGAAATACAAAACACTCTCGTTATTAATAACATTGGGTTTGGCGGCAATGAGTCAGT
The DNA here is from genome assembly GCA_932274075.1 of Diarsia rubi. Taxonomy (NCBI): domain Eukaryota; kingdom Metazoa; phylum Arthropoda; class Insecta; order Lepidoptera; family Noctuidae; genus Diarsia; species Diarsia rubi. The sequence continues at coordinate 12,054,896 of OW026418.1, read as the reverse complement.
CAGGTAAGACAGTCGGTTTTATATTCAAAGATAAAACTCTTTCCCGACGTGAATCATGTTACAACGTGGGAACTTAAAATAAAATATAAATGCAAGGCACAGAGTTTACGATGTTCATATTGGAGATATCCAAATCATTTGCATAATACAACCCTACCTTTAACTCCGCCAAAGAACGGGGTAATATCCTCTCCTCGAGCTCATCGGTGGGGTATCCGACGACAATTGGCTCGTGTTCTTTACCGACGAATATGGGATCGTTGTCATTGATGTCGTTAACTATGAGATTCACTAAGCTTCGTCTCGAGTTGTACGGAATCGTCTCTGTAAGAATCCATTTATTTGAACCGTAGTCGTAGGGACCGAGTCGTGCAGTTGTTTCAGAGCGTTTTTCACGGATGACGCCATCAGTATCACTTCGGCAATGTAATATAAGTTCCACTTGGACTTGTGACTGCGCCATAAATGCTATTGATGGGTGTTCTCTATCGATGGCGATTGTGTGCAGTCCGAATTCGTTGACGTACAGCCACGGTTGGTCAATGGGCCAGCGGTTCGTTAAGGTGAAGTGGCAGCCAGCATGTTGCGTAGAGTCAAGAACAACCAGGTTACTGTGAGACGATTCCTCATCTCTCTCCAAAATAACCAGCGGGGGCATGACGATGCCTTTGTCCTCACATACCGTGACTGATTCTACTGTCAAATGTACCTGCAAAAAAAAAACTTGATAATAATGCTTAATAGTAATTTATTGAAATTTATAGGGTCAGTAAATCAATAGAATGTATTCAACTATGTATAGACTAATTCATACCGAAGCTGTTCCCGTCGCTTGTGTAATAGCTGTAGTGGCAATAACTTGGAAATTGTAGACTCCATTGTCAGCCGGAGCAGACAAATACAGTTCACCTTCATTGTTTATTGAAAGACGAGTCTGAAGATGCGCTGCAACAATATAAGAATTTTATATTAGTAACACGTTAGATCGTGTTTCCATTGGCTTTCTTTGAGTAAACATATATGTACCATCTATGTTTATTTTCCCCATTTAAGATTGATCTCTACTAAGTAGTTATTTTCTACGATTTAAATTCAAACTTTTTTGCATATTGCTCGTCGTGTTGCGTAGTGATGGAGAGATCAACGTCTTCATGTTGGCGCCTACTTAAAAACAACAATTACTTCTCAAAGTAAAATTGTTTTTGAAGAATTTAAGGCGCGACGAAATTTAACGTTTGGGAACGATATACAGCTAAAAGAACTCAGTTTAAAACTTACAATTAAACTAATATACTAGATGATAGAACTTTATTTTTCTTGATGAGTTGACCGTTAAAGAATATTCGAGAAAATTATTTGTAAACTATGTATTATTAACTATTAGCTACTGAAGTATATAAATATTTAATTTAATATCTTGACAGAGTGCAATTATGTTGTGACTTCATGTAGTCCATTGAAACTCCAGAAATAAATTAGTTAGCACCCAGGTACGAATATTGAGCTATGAATTTTATAAAATGCCTGTAGATAGTCAAAGTTTCGCAAGACTGGTCGGTACGACCGCACCTTGAGCGTAACACTGGATAATGAATGTGGCCGAGATGTTTCTCCCGCGTAAATCTTGAAGAAAAACATTTTTCACTAAATGTAATAAATCTGCTAAGGGAGCTTCTCGGGCTGAATAACAATGTAGAAATATTACAAACAACTTCTGTATTTTACCATTCAGACAGCAAGTTTATTCAAATGCAAAACAGATTTTGTGAAGTTTGATCCTGCTCACAACTTAAGTATAATAATACAACAACGAAGCATTTTTTTATAGCATTTCATGCCAACTTTTGTATTTTTTGAAGTTATTCAAGGTTTTGGGAGCAGAATGCAAAGTTAAAAATACTGTGTCATGGATTTGGATTAAAAAGATAATATAACGACCCTTATACTTATATGTACTTATAAGTACTGTCGCTCTGCCGCACTCAGAGAGCTTTAATGATTACTTAGGCCATCACTTAGAAAGGTTTTGACAGTTTTGTCATAAATAGTATGTCATACCTTTACTGAGTGACGGCTTAAGTAATCATTAAATATCTCTGAGTACGGCAGTCTGACTTTCACATTCTTTTAAGCCCTCGAAACATTTTTACAAAAATATAAATGGTTTCTTATAACGTATAACAAGAAATAGTGAACGTCTGTTTGTAGAGATGCATGCAGGATAGGATAGTTTTCTATCCGTACCCAATAGCCACCGAACTTGCGCAAGGCTCTGAGCATTTCCTAGAGCCTTCGCTAAGACCCACAGTACTTACTATCGTATGTCCCGATCGAGAAGGTAACCACCTCTCCGTTGTCAGCAGTCGCCGAGACGCGTCCCACGACACCAGTCTGCACCATGTCCACAGACAGCAAGTACGATTCCGAGGAGAATGTCACGGATGGCAATGGTAAATCTGGTGGAAATGAAATTAGACACTTTTGTGTACATCGTAGTATAAAATCACGTTTGATATTGTTTACGATGTTACAAAATACATTCCTTTTTTAAATAATCATTTTGGTCAAGTATGATAACTCGATTTAAGTTTAACTAAGTTTAGGTTTTAAATATTGCAGGTTATATTATATTATATATATATATATATCTTTGATGGGCTGACATAATGAACAGGAAATAACCAAGATATTTTTCATTGTTTATTTTCTCCCTTTTTTTTTTTTTGGCGGGTGTAAAATCATCGAATAACCCCTTCCGCTCTTGGGCAGAGCGAAAGGGGGTGTCAGACTTCTACTGACTAAAAACCACCCATGTTCCTTCTTCGCCCTCTATGTCGAGGCCGCGATAACCTGTGGAAGGATGACGAAGAATTGTCAAACTTAAGAGAACAGAAGGAATGTTCTGGAGTAATAGTAACCACGAACGGCAATGGGTCGCGTTAGAACGCGAACTCTCAATGCGCCCAATCGTCTTCCACAAAGTCAATCCATGATTTCTTTGGGTTTACTCTTATGGCTGAAAAATGGGAATTTGTGTAGCAGTAAGTTTAAGTACCTGACTCTAAGACGTTTAGAAGCAGTACAGCCCTGGCGCTAGCTGCATGCAGTTCAAGGGCCAGGTGGGTAATGTCAGCGGGCAGGGTCTGTGACTCCTTCACCTGCACCGTCACCTCTCCATCCGACACGCTACTCTTGAACATGCTTGCGTATTCTGTAAAAAATATAAACATTGAATAGTCTATGATCCCACCTAACGCCAGTGAACTACACTAGAAAAAATAAACAACACAAAAGTTTATTGTTCCGGGTGCTTCGTACGTAATTTTTTTTTCAACTTTTTTCGTAATCACATTTCATTTATAATTGTATTTTGAACACTCTTACTAATTTTCAGTAGCGCATAAATTAATTTAACCTTACCCATATTTTTGGTCTTATTTGACCGGACTATCTACGAATGGACCACAAATATAAAAATGTGGTTTTCATTAAAATTATGCGAGTGCCACTTACGTCCGACTATCTCCACATTTGTTCCATCGTAGCCAGTTACTGTGATCGCGTCATGTCGTATCTGATCCTCATCTACCACTCCTCTGTAGAGAACTCTGCCAAACGAAACATTATCTTCTTTTTGCGAATCTGCAGGGGCACACAAAAAACAGATGATTAATTTTAGACAACTGATAATTCTTTCTACTCTTAAGTTAAGGTTAAACTACCGAACGAAAAGCACTTCAAAATCTTTTTAGCATCAAAGCTCATTTTATTAATAAATAGTTTTGCTAAGAGTTTTACTGACGTGAGCAGTATTAAAATTGATCGTAATCCTTTGATATTGCTTACATGTAGGATTTTTTACGTTATCGCAGTTATAATGAAAAGGGGTTCGAACTTTTTTGTACGGAAGCTGGCATATCGACCTACAGCCATTTTTTTTTAGTAATCACGGCCAACGATAAAAATGGTTTATGTATGTGTAGGGGACACCTAGACGAACAAAAAGTGTCATGAAACATGGTACCCCAAAGTGTCACGTTATCGAGATATTTGAAGATAAAGATCGACATTTAAGTACAATTACGACATAAAAGATAGCCCTTTTACGCATGTATTGGCGTTGACTATTATGATTAGTATAAAAAATTATTGAAAAAGAGTAGGTACATTACATACTACTAGGAGCACGAGAAAGCTATTCTTTGACATGACATAACGTTTCATTGCGATGCGAAGTGATTTTCTCGTACACTACTAGTTACACACACTAATAATTATCAACATGGGAACGATGATTTGGATACAATTTAACGCCAGTTCGCGTGATAAGTATATTTTGTATGCTTGTCGTTGTACACATTTGCCGATCTTTACCTTCAAATATTTCGGTAACGTGACACTTTGGGGTACCGTATTTCGAGCCATTTTTGGTTCGTCTATGTGTACTCTTTCTATATATTCCACTTTCATCGTGCGCCGCGATTTGAAAAAAAAAAACAAAATGGCGGGCAGGTCACATCGATTCCATCCCCTATTACGCTCTGGTACCATTAAAATGCTCGCCTCGCTTTCCTTTATGGTCGCATATCAAATAAGCGTGCAAATGCAAGCTATTCATTTGGAATAGTCTATGTATCACAAATATAAGTCAATAATAAAATTCCAGCTCCTACTTCACTTGCAGCGTAGGTTAGGAAACCATGATCATTCTCCTGCCCTCATCCTAACCAACTTGAAATTAGTCGTCATCTGTTTAAAAGTCACCAGCTTTCTAGCCAAATCATCTCTCAGAAAGCCAATCCATGATTTCTTTTAGTTTACTCTTAATACTGAATAAATGGGATTTGTGTAGCAATTAGTTCAAGTACCTGACAGGACGTTTAGAAGCAGCACAGTCCTGGCACTAGCTGCATGCAGTTCAAGGGCCAGGTGGGTTATGTCAGCGGGCAGGGTCTGTGACTCCTTCACCTGCACCGTCACTTCTCCATCCGAAACGCTGCTATTGAACATGGTTGCGTATTCTAAAAAATATAATTAGTTATTATATACTAAGTTCCTAATTTAGGCAGATCTTCACTGATTTCGTACCGAATTAAAACTACTTTCAGCAATTAAAAAAAAATACGATCAGTTGGAATGACATACGAAAAATGAAATACGAAAAGTAAAATCAAGACTATTAAAAGTTGCGACAACTGTGGGTCTTCACCGATTTTAATTGACAACCTGTTACGTTTGCGTATTGAAAACGCACACATTGTCTTTCAGTACGAAAAAGATAAGTGTGTGTACATTATTTCGAGTGATCTATTTATACCTGATAAATGTATAGTGAGGACAAAGTAATATACAACAGCATAGTTTATGTACCTTATGGTTTGTAAATGAAAAAAATGATTTTCAACAAAATAATATTTATTAATTTTAATTTCCTTATTTATGTCGAAGTTGATAAGAATGATCAGGAGGGAAGTGTCACACTGATGTACTGAATACGTGGAAACTGCTTTAACGTCCCTACTACTGTAAGTAACCAAACGCGTAAGTAACTTATTTGTATAATTATAGTAAAACTAATGTTATTTTAACATCATCTACAAATGGCCCACTAATATAAAAAAAAAGTTTTACTTAAAATTACTTGAGTGACACTTACGTCCGATTATCTGCACATTTGTTCCGTCGTAGCCAGTTATTGTGATCGCCTCATGTCGGATCTGATCCTGATCTATCACTCCTCCGTAGAGAACTCTGCCAAACGATACGTCATCTCCAATTTGCGAATCTGCAGGGACAAACAAAAACCAGTTACTGGTATTTTTTTCTACTCTTAAGTTAAACTTAAACTACCGAACGAAAAACACTTCAAAATAATTTTAGCATAAAAGCTCATTTTATTAGAGAATTTAGTAAGAGTAGTTACGAGTTTAGTTTTACTAAGAGTTTGACTGACCTAAGCAATATTAAAACTGATTGCGACGTAAGTAATATGCTTGAATGTAGGTTTTTTTACGTAATCGCAGAAATAATATGCCTAGATGCCAAATAGGGTAGTTAACAAAAAAAATCTAATTAGTCCGTCAGATAGATTTCCAAAAAATATTGGATACGTAGTTTTTTTTTTCACGTAAACAAACAATGAAGACGATACAGTGCTTTGAAAACTCGTATGACGTCATTTTCTGAGACATTAGTATGACATTCTTGAGCGGTCAGTGACGTCACAACCCACTCATATCTTTGACGCGTTTTATCTTCGTCAATTTTTATTGATTTGATAAAACAAAAAATACGTGTTCAATATATTTCGATAATCTAACAGACGGACTAATTAGAATCATATTTTTAAGTCAATTAACATCCCTATTGTTTTCGCAGATAAGAGGCAAATTTGATATTACGCTCTGGTGTCAATAATAATATTTGTAATTTAGGAAACCATGATCATTCTCCTGGCCTCATCCTAACCAAATTAGTCGTCATCTGTTTAAAGTCACTAGCACTCTAGCCAAATCGTCTCTCACAAACTTAATCGATGATTTCTGCTTTTCGATATTTAACCGTACCCAGCCATCACAAGATCTTCAGATTAAAATCCATACCTGCTCCAGCTCCACTAACACCACCTGCTCTTGTTTAAAAATCGATAAAGTATCTAGCACCAAAAAGAAAGTATCTAGCACCTTGGTGTTATGCTTGATCAAAGGCTATGGGCCGCGGGTAGTCCACCGGTTATCGCGGCCTCGACATAGAGGGCGAAGAAGGAACATGGGTGGTTTTTAGTCAGTAGAAGTCTGACACTCCCTTTCGCTCTGCTTAAGAGCGGGAGGGGTTATTCGATGATTTTACAACCACCAAAAAAAAAAAAAAAGACTATCGTGGCACTTACACCTAGAACTAATAATGAACAGAGTTAGGAAATTGATTTGGACGTTCAAAACTCTTCGACATGTGACTATACTAAGGATCTTATCAAGCAAATTTACGTCTCCCTGGGTCAATCTATATAATAATAATAATCTATCTACTTCCTGTTTGGCAATTTGGGGCGGAGCATCTAAGACAAAGTTTTTGGAGCTGGAGAGGGCACAGAGAGCTTTAATAATAGTCATGTACTTCAAACCGATTAGATTCCCCACTGAAAGTTTATACTTAACCTCAAACCTTTTCTCTGTTAGGAAACTATGTCCTGCAGATAGCATTAAAAAAACACAAATCTCTTCTTTTCATTACTTCCAAAACACATTCTAGGAGGAAGAACAGAGTAGCTGAAGATTGTCCAGTGAATACTACATTTGCTACAAGGCAGTATATTAAACAATCTTCCCGTATATATAACGCTCTCAACGAACAATGTGCCATCTACTCTATGACATACCACGACTGCAAAAAAACACTTACTGAATGGCTCAAGAGCAAAAGTTACGAAGAAATCGAAAATATCCTACACAAGATCAAATAATTAAGAAACACATATAATATGTACACATATAACCACACACCCCCACGCTACACATACCACATAATCATTTTACACACATGCCCAACCACTACATGCCGACACCTACACAAACACATACTCACACACAAACAAACCCTCACACACACACACACAAACATATCCTACACCTAGTGCGCTCCCATACTGATATAAAAATACGGTTATAAAATGTTAATTAGTTTTAAATTAGTATTAGTTTAAATGAATATTTCTGTTTTGCTTTTATTTCTCACACATTTGTAGAATGATTGTAAACTGGAGGAGCGGATCCACCTAATACAAGCAAATCTTTGCTTAAAAGGTGACTCCAAACCTAACATAATTAATTATTTACTGAAGTGATGAAATAAACATTTTTATTTTTTATTCATTTTATTATTTCTTATAGTTTACTCTTATGACTGAATAAATAGGATTCGCGTAACAATAAGCTTAACCTACCTGACATTGGGACGTTTAAAAGCAGCACAGTCCTGGCACTAGCTGCATGCAGTTCAAGGGCCAGGTGGGTTATGTCAGCGGGCAGGGTCTGTGACTCCTTCACCTGCACCGTCACCTCTCCATCTAACACGCTGCTCTGGAACATGGTTGCGTATTCTAAAAATAAAAATTAGTTATTATATACTAAGTTTCTACTTTAGGCAGATCTTCACTGATCTGTTTACCGAATTAAAACTACTTTCAGCATGAAAAAGTAAAATCAAGATATTAAAAGTTGCGACAACTGTGGGTCTTCACCGATTTTAATTACTTACTTGTTACGTATTCGTATTATAAACGCACACACTGTCTTTCAGTACGAGAAAGAAAAGTGTGTGTACATTATTTCGAGTGACCTATTTATAAGTACCTGATAAATCTATAGCGAGGACAAAGTGTGATGGCAGGCCTGGTCCTAAGGCCAAATCCTATAACGGTAAAGATGACGTCCTGTGTTGTCATCTTACCAAGGTTCTGTGTTGGCTCGCGTTGATCGTCAAGTCTGTCTGTTTTCGTGAGTGAATATACTAAAGTGAGAGTTTAGCTTCTTAATTAGCCTTTGGAATCAATACTGTGTTTAATCTAGGAAGGATTGAACTTCCTTACACCAGTGTTTAAAGAAACAATACTGTATCGTGAGAGTCATTTCGGGTTTTTAATCAACAATTAGATTTAGATTTACCACAAGTCAATCTTGAGTACACTCCACTGTGCGAACAATGTAGACTTATCAATCATTCTACTCGATAATGCGGAGCTTGTCTCTACGCGTCTATATTATTACTTAGTACAATACTTAATCAGTCTTCCTCTGATTAAAATAAAAGACTTACAAGTTAAACTCAATTTGACATGTTAGAATGATTGTGTAAGTTGATACATGTGTGTTTGTGCTTGTTTAGCCACCGCGTCTGACTGATATCGTTCTAGCATTGGGGAACCCTGCACCGCGACACGGTCTTTAATCATTGTTATGGGGGAGCAATCTGACTCCCTATTTATTCGCTGAGAAGCGTTAGTGATTCCCACATCCTGTGAAGGCAGGTACTTGCATTTTTTTATTGCCAGATTCCCAGTTAGGGCAGGCATTCCCCCGGAACCATGGTTTTGATATGTGTTTATATTTGAGTTATATTTAGATTTGGCCAAATCTAGGTCGGGGTCAGATTGCAAGACATGGCGTGTAATGATATGCTAAGTTATCACCACCAGAGGCGTCGTTCAGTCGTGTCTCTCAAATCATCAGCCTATCGGCGTTAGGAAATATTAATGTATATTATATCACAACACAGCCGAAATGGTTTTCTCTCTCAAGAACAGTATTTCTCCTCTAAATAATTAAGTGATTATTGGCTTGCACCCACATAATTACATTATAGCTGCTTAGTTTCTCATTCTATGACTGAGTCGCTGATATTAATGACTTGAATCAAAGTGATGATTAAGTTACCGTAGCTTAGCGTCTCTATTCACTCAGTTGGGATTTTACTGATTTATACTAGGTTTACTTTAGTTCAGAAGGAACTTATAGTCTCAAACCCTGATTAAAATATCTGACTTAGATCTGGATTTCTATCTCAGATCTGGTCTATAGAAGTACAAATTATTGTATTTGGATAAATCCAATAACGTATAATCGTGTTATTCGAGCTTCAATATGCATGTGGAGAGCTCATTAATGGAGAACCAAACTGATTTAATACACTGATTTAAACAATGCTTTTGTTATGACTTGACCTTACTTTTATCAATCTCATGTTATAACATTCTCTACACATGTAATCTTGGGATATAAAAGAAAGAGGTGATTTTGATTTAAATTATTCATTTATTCTCTTTTTTTTTTACGAAAGAAACTGTTTGTTTATTTAGACCTAGGTTCGCTAAGATGATGGCGAGCCTAGGTCGAGTGTCCCATTCCTAAACCTAGTCAGATAAGGGAAAACGGAACATCTCAAGCGAAAAACCCTTCTGACATACACAATTTAGATTTACACACATATGTACACAATATTTGACAATTATGTTTCAGTTTATATAAATCGTAAGACAAACTGAGAGAGGAGGTAAGCACACATAATAGTTACACAGGTTTATTCAAGGTAAGTACATAAGTCACAATATCCCATGATAATTTACAGTAGTGTATTCAACTTTCTAGCTTAAGCCATTTCGTGTAGTTCAAGGTCAGTGTGATGTATATCTCTTATACAATTCAACACGATTTGCCCACAGTTTCCACCTTTCCATCGCCTTCAAAACTCTACACAGGCTATCACTAGGAGATAAATTACCATTATCAAGAATAGTATCATAGCTACTTTGTCCAGGTTGGACCAAAGGTGCTCTCGTGTATTTTGTCTTAGTGAATATAAGATACCGAAGTTTGTAGCAGCCTCCATATTTTACTGGGCCGTTAAACAGATTTGGTGACTGAAGTTATAGTAAATTAGCTTGGGATCTTGCTTTAACACAAAATTTGAACTTGTAATACGTTACCAAACTTCAGCTCTCTCTCACCGTCTCTATTTCACTAATACTACTTAGTTACACTGTTTCTAAACTTTATTTTAAGATACCAACAATATTCAATCAAATTAACTCTAATTTTCACTTCGCAAACATCTCGCTCGCTGTCTCCACTTCCTCTCTGTCCTCGACGCCGTGTGTCCTCCGTCTCTGACCACGCATCCCCCTCCCAACATCCAGATAGCCCCACCTGGAATGCCATCAAACGCGAGTAAATCTGTCTTATTGGCTGTTTTTGTGCAGGACGCCTGCTCATTGGCCAAAAGCATGGCGTCGGGTCGATTCCCGCCAAATAACATTGCGTATGCGCCTCCCTGTATCGTCCATCCACACATCTGCTTAACAGATGTCCAGACTCCGGATAAGAGGTTACTTTAACGTACGATTTATTGCTTTTCGAGTATTATTTTAAACCAAATTCAATAGGTTTTTACTTTCTAAGTGGCTTGGGTGCGTTTGCTTATCTTTTGTTTTTAAGTAATTTCTTTCCACGAATATTTCAATAGGCAGTTTTTGACAAGGGCTGAAATTTATGGATGACTATTAAGTAAGTTATTTATTTCTTCTATATGAAAAAAAATATAGTGGTTCTGCTAACGTCCATCTCAAAAGTAATATACAACAGCATAGTTTATGTACCTTAAGGTTTGTAATTGAAAAAAATGATTTTCAACCTTTTTCTTATACTTAGTTTATTTATAACTTAAACATTAGAATTAACTTAATTTCATCAGAAAATAATATTTACTAATTTTTAGTTACTTATTTATTGCCGAAGTTGATGAGAATGATCAGGAGGGAAGTGTCACACTGATGTACTGAATACGTGGAAACTGTTTTAACGTCCCTTCTACTGTAAGTAACTAAACGCTTAAGTGACTTATTTGTATAAATATAGTAAAACTAATGTTATTTTAACATCATCTACAAATGGCCCACTAATATAAAAAAAAGTTTTACTTAAAATTACGTGAGTGACACTTACGTCCGATTATCTGCACATTTGTTCCATCGTAGCCAGTTACTGTGATCGCCTCATGTCGGATCTGATCCTGATCTATCACTCCTCCGTAGAGAACTCTGCCAAACGATACATCATCTCCAATTTGCGAATCTGCAGGGACACACAAAAAAAATGTTACATGTAATTTTCTAGAACTTCAGTATTACTTGTATTACTTTCTACTGGTAAGCCCATTTTTTTTTACCAAACGAGAAACACTTCACAATCTTTCTAGCTAAACCCTTTTTATGAATAGTGTTGCTTAGAGTTTTACTGACCTACGCAATATTTAAATGGATGGTAATCCTTAGATATTGCTTGCATGTAGGGTTTTTATCTAATCGCAGACATAAATATCTAGGTACCAAATTGTTTTCCGTAGAGAGGACGCAAAAATATGACGCTCTGGTGGCATTGAATATGTTTTGCCTCGCCTGTATTTTCAATCATATTATTATTATATTATTTTTACGCTTTTTGCTTGCATATTTTTTTCGGGTACATTGTAATACGAAAAACTTTATCCCGACATTCACAAATAATAATTTCAAAATACCGACTTTTATAATTCCGAATGATTCAAAATAACAACCTTATCTTACAACTCCGATTTATTATTCGTTCAATTTTTATAATTCCGTAATTTCTACATTCTTAACGTTAGTAAATACTATTCTCAAAATGCCGAGTTTCAATTGATCGAATAACAAAAATTCCGACTTAATAATAATTCGAAACATCAAAATTACGAATTCGAATTATTAAAGCACCGATAAATTAAAATTCCAAATATCGGAACATCTTGTAAAAATGAATAGCAATACATACATAATGTGCTCGTCAAAAAGAAGTATGTGTTATTATTATGTTTAGGATGAGGAGGTTGAATTAAAAATCTAATGACAGTTTAACTCATAATAGGGTAGTTGACAAAAAAAAAAAGAAACTAATTAGTCCGTCAGATAGATTTACAAAAAATATTGAATTCCAATTTTTTAGTTTTTCAGGTAAACAAAAAATGAAGAAGATACAGTGTTTCGAAAACTCGTGCGACGTCACATCGCACTACGTTTTTAACCACGCAGTGACGTCAAAAGCCCCGGGACCATGATCATTGACGCGTTTTATCTTCGTCATCTTTTATTAATTTGATAAAACATAAAACACATATCCAATATTTTTCGAAAATCTAACTGACGGACGACACAGAATCCCATTTTTATTGGTCAGAAAACATCCCTATTGCATGGTTACCGCAAGCATGATGCAAGCAAACAGCCAGTATGCATTATGCAGCACGCATGCAGCCACTGCTCCGGCAGTCCTACGCGAGCTTAGTCGCAGATGGTTTTAACGCTCACCGCTCTACTGGCCAGACACAACCGCGAATGCGCGTGGTGGGCGATAAAACCACCTGCTCCTCAGCTCGCGGCCCACCTTGCCCCTCTGCGCCTACGCGGAATTAAACTAGGAGTATTAAATCGGGATAGGGCAAACAAGATTACGTGGAGTTGGTCTTGCAGTGATTCGTTTCTGTCACTAATATCCCATGTCTAGAATCCTAATTTTAGCAGTTTATTCGGGGTACTGGAAATCGGAATGTCGTTTTTCGGACAGACTTCTCATCGGGCATTTGATTCGTCGAACATTATGAAAATCGCATTACGAATTACGACTCTCGGTAAAATAAACTTTATTATTTTGAATAATATGGACTTACGGACTTTTAAACATCGCAATATTAAAATTCGGAATAAAATATTTCGGAGTATTCGGGTGTTACCATTGTCTTCATATTGAATAGTTGTGTAAATGTCAGCTTTTTCAATTGCGTTACAGTAAGTTCAAGTACCTGACTCTAAGAAGTTAAGAAGCAGTACAGTCCTAGCACTAGCTGCATGCAGTTCAAGGGCCAGGTGGGTTATGTCAGCGGGCAGGGTCTGTGACTCGTTCACCTGCACCGTCACCTCTCCATCCGACACGCTGCTTTTGAACATGCTTGCGTATTCTGAAAAAAAATATAAAAAAAGTGATAGTCTAAGATCCCACCTAACGCCACCAAACTACCCTAGAATAGTTTGTTGTTCCGTTCCTAATTAACATCTATAGCCCGGTCAATATAGACATCCGAGGTTACATTAATTCCCACCCAGCTGAAAATATTAGTTATTTTTCATTACTCATACTCTGAAAGTAGGTCATAACATGCCTGCAAAAAGCTGCTGAAAGTACTACTTTTCAGCCCTAGGGAGAATCGCTTTCAACTGACAGTTGTCAAATTATTTAAAAAAACTTGGTGTATTTTCACATTTTTATTGAACCATGTTCCAACTTTTATTGAGCCACTCAATTACAGCGCGATTTAAAATTAAAATAACTTAAAGTTCATAAGAATAAAATTATATTATGACTTTAATATAGTTTCGTTTTAACTTTTTCTCTAAAATGACATAGAATTCGACAAAACCTTTGAAATTTTTTTGATGATGAACTGGCTGTATTTTTGGACGACCATATGATAAAATCAAAAACAAAATAAGCTGGAAAGCGACAACATTCGATCAACAAAACTTTTTTTATAAGTTAATATTATAATAATGTATATTCTTATTTTCCTCGTATTCGTAACGAAAAGCACAGTGTTTACCTCGGGTAAATTACTTATTTAGTCGCTCAAATTATTAGCGCCAAACCCCGTCTCGGGACTAAATAAGTAATTTTCGCCCCTTGGATAACAATGTACTATTCCCGGTCTGTCTACGAGTAATAGTTATAAAAATGTCAAGACTCCGAGTTATTTTTTTTCCAGGTGTCCGATCGATGTGGACTTTTCACATTTTATTTATAATGGCATTTTGAACAATCCTACCAATTTTCAGCAGGGTGTGAATTAATGTAACCTTACCCCTATTTTTGGCCTAATTTGACGGGACTATCTACGAATGGACCACAAATATAAAAATGAGGTTTTTTATTAAAATTATGCGAGTGCCACTTACGTCCGATTATCTCCACATTTGTTCCATCGTAGCCAGTTACTGTGATCGCATCATGTCGGATCTGATCCTGATCTACCACTCCTTCGTAGAGAACTCTGCCAAACGATACATCATCTCCATTTTGCGAATCTGCAGGGACACACAAAAACCAGTTACTGGTATTTCTTTCTACTCTTCAGATAAGCTTAAAAGCTATTCAAAATATTTCTAGCATAAAAGCTCATTTTAATAATGAATTTTAGTAAGAGTAGTAAGAGTTTACTTTTGCTAAGAGTTTGACTGACCTAAGCAATATTAAAACTGATTGCGACGTAAGTAATATGCTTGAATGTAGGTTTTTTTACGTAATCGCAGAAATAATATGCCTAGATGCCAAATAGGGTAGTTAACAAAAAAAATCTAATTAATCCGTCAGATAGATTTCCAAAAAATATTGGACACATACTTTTTCTTTTTTCACGTAAACAAACAATGAAGACGATACAGTGCTTTGAAAACTCGTGTAACGACATTTTCTGAGACATTGGTATGACATTCTTTAGCGGTCAGTGACGTCACAACCCACACATATCTTTGACGCGTTTTATCTTCGTCAATTTTTATTGATTTGATAAAACAAAAAATACGTGTTCAATATATTTCGATAATCTAACAGACGGACTAATTAGAATCATATTTTTAAGTCAGTTAACATCCCTATTGTTTTCGCAGATAAGAGGCAAATTTGATATTACGCTCTGGTGTCAATAATAATATTTGTAATTTAGGAAACCATGATCATTCTCCTGGCCTCATCCTAACCAAATTAGTCGTCATCTGTTTAAAGTCACTAGCACTCTAGCCAAATCGTCTCTCACAAACTTAATCGATGATTTATGCTTTTCGATATTTAACCGTACCCAGCCATCACAAGATCTTCAGATTAAAATCCATACCTGCTCCAGCTCCACTAACGCCACCTGCTCTTGTTTAAAAATCGATAAAGTATCTAGCACCAACTACCTTGGTGTTATGCTTGATCAAAGGCTATGGGCCGCGGGTAGTCCACCGGTTATCGCGGCCTCGACATAGAGGGCGAAGAAGGAACATGGGTGGTTTTTAGTCAGTAGAAGTCTGACACTCCCTTTCGCTCTGCCCAAGAGCGGGAGGGGTTATTCGATGATTTTACAACCACCAAAAAAAAAAAAAAAAAGACTATCGTGGCACTTACACCTAGAACTAATAATGAACAGAGTTAGGAAATTGATTTGGACGTTCAAAACTCTTCGACATGTGACTACTAAGGATCTTATCAAGCAAATTTATGTCTCCCTGGGTCAATCTATATAATAATAATAATCTATCTACTTACTGTTTGGCAATTTGGGGCGGAGCATCTAAGACAAAGTTTTTGGAGCTGGAGAGGGCACAGAGAGCTTTAATAATAGTCATGTACTTCAAACCGATTAGATTCCCCACTGAAAGTTTATACTTAACCTCAAACCTTTTCTCTGTTAGGAAACTATGTCCTGCAGATAGCATTAAAAAAACACAAATCTCTTCTTTTCATTACTTCCAAAACACATTCTAGGAGGAAGAACAGAGTAGCTGAAGATTGTCCAGTGAATACTACATTTGCTACAAGGCAGTATATTAAACAATCTTCCCGTATATATAACGCTCTCAACGAACAATGTGCCATCTACTCTATGACATACCACGACTGCAAAAAAACACTTACTGAATGGCTCAAGAGCAAAAGTTACGAAGAAATCGAAAATATCCTACACAAGATCAAATAATTAAGAAACACATATATTATGTACACATAAATGACCACACACCCCCACGCTACACATACCACATAATCATTTTACACACATGCCCACCCACTACATCCCGACACCTACACAAACACATACTCACACACAAACAAACCCTCACACACACACACACAAACATATCCTACACCTAGTGCGCTCCCATACTGATATAAAAATACGGTTATAAAATGTTAATTAGTTTTAAATTAGTATTAGTTTAAATGAATATTTCTGTTTTGCTTTTATTTCTCACACATTTGTAGAATGATTGTAAACTGGAGGAGCGGATCCACCTAATACAAGCAAATCTTTGCTTAAAAGGTGACTCCAAACCTAACATAATTAATTATTTACTGAAGTGATGAAATAAACATTTTTTATTTATTTTATTATTTCTTATAGTTTACTCTTATGACTGAATAAATAGGATTCGCGTAACAATAAGCTTAACCTACCTGACATTGGGACGTTTAAAAGCAGCACAGTCCTGGCACTAGCTGCATGCAGTTCAAGGGCCAGGTGGGTTATGTCAGCGGGCAGGGTCTGTGACTCCTTCACCTGTACCGTCACCTCTCCATCTAACACGCTGCTCTGGAACATGGTTGCGTATTCTAAAAATAAAAATTAGTTATTATATACTAAGTTTCTACTTTAGGCAGATCTTCACTGATCTGTTTACCGAATTAAAACTACTTTCAGCATGAAAAAGTAAAATCAAGATATTAAAAGTTGCGACAACTGTGGGTCTTCACCGATTTTAATTACTTACTTGTTACGTATTCGTATTATAAACGCACACACTGTCTTTCAGTACGAGAAAGAAAAGTGTGTGTACATTATTTCGAGTGACCTATTTATAAGTACCTGATAAATCTATAGCGAGGACAAAGTAATATACAACAGCATAGTTTATGTACCTTAAGGTTTGTAATTGAAAAAAATGATTTTCAACCTTTTTCTTATACTTAGTTTATTTATAACTTAAACATTAGAATTAACTTAATTTCATCAGAAAATAATATTTACTAATTTTTAGTTACTTATTTATTGCCGAAGTTGATGAGAATGATCAGGAGGGAAGTGTCACACTGATGTACTGAATACGTGGAAACTGTTTTAACGTCCCTTCTACTGTAAGTAACTAAACGCTTAAGTGACTTATTTGTATAAATATAGTAAAACTAATGTTATTTTAACATCATCTACAAATGGCCCACTAATATAAAAAAAAGTTTTACTTAAAATTACGTGAGTGACACTTACGTCCGATTATCTGCACATTTGTTCCATCGTAGCCAGTTACTGTGATCGCCTCATGTCGGATCTGATCCTGATCTATCACTCCTCCGTAGAGAACTCTGCCAAACGATACATCATCTCCAATTTGCGAATCTGCAGGGACACACAAAAAAAATGTTACATGTAATTTTCTAGAACTTCAGTATTACTTGTATTACTTTCTACTGGTAAGCCCATTTTTTTTACCAAACGAGAAACACTTCACAATCTTTCTAGCTAAACCCTTTTTATGAATAGTGTTGCTTAGAGTTTTACTGACCTACGCAATATTTAAATGGATGGTAATCCTTAGATATTGCTTGCATGTAGGGTTTTTATCTAATCGCAGACATAAATATCTAGGTACCAAATTGTTTTCCGTAGAGAGGACGCAAAAATATGACGCTCTGGTGGCATTGAATATGTTTTGCCTCGCCTGTATTTTCAATCATATTATTATTATATTATTTTTCCGCTTTTTGCTTGCATATTTTTTTCGGGTACATTGTAATACGAAAAACGTTATCCCGACATTCACAAATAATAATTTCAAAATACCGACTTTTATAATTCCGAATGATTCAAAATAACAACCTTATCTTACAACTCCGATTTATTATTCGTTCAATTTTTATAATTCCGAAATTTCTACATTCTTAACGTTAGTAAATACTATTCTCAAAATGCCGAGTTTCAATTGATCGAATAACAAAAATTCCGACTTAATAATAATTCGAAACATCAAAATTACGAATTCGAATTATTAAAGCACCGATAAATTAAAATTCCAAATATCGGAACATCTTGTAAAAATGAATAGCAATACATACATAATGTGCTCGTCAAAAAGAAGTATGTGTTATTATTATGTTTAGGATGAGGAGGTTGAATTAAAAATCTAATGACAGTTTAACTCATAATAGGGTAGTTGACAAAAAAAAAGAAACTAATTAGTCCGTCAGATAGATTTACAAAAAATATTGAATTCCAATTTTTTAGTTTTTCAGGTAAACAAAAAATGAAGAAGATACAGTGTTTCGAAAACTCGTGCGACGTCACATCGCACTACATTTTTAACCACGTAGTGACGTCAAAAGCCCCGGGACCATGATCATTGACGCGTTTTATCTTCGTCATCTTTTATTAATTTGATAAAACATAAAACACATATCCAATATTTTTCGAAAATCTAACTGACGGACGACACAGAATCACATTTTTATTGGTCAGGAAACATCCCTATTGCATGGTTACCGCAAGCATGATGCAAGCAAACAGCCAGTATGCATTATGCAGCACGCATGCAGCCACTGCTCCGGCAGTCCTACGCGAGCTTAGTCGCAGATGGTTTTAACGCTCACCGCTCTACTGGCCAGACACAACCGCGAATGCGCGTGGCGGGCGATAAAACCACCTGCTCCTCAGCTCGCGGCCCACCTTGCCCCTCTGCGCCTACGCGGAATTAAACTAGAAGTATTAAATCGGGATAGGGCAAACAAGATTACGTGCAGTTGGTCTTGCAGTGATTCGTTTCTGTCACTAATATCCCATGTCTAGAATCCTAATTTTAGCAGTTTATTCGGGGTACTGGAAATCGGAATGTCGTTTTTCGGACAGACTTCTCATTGGGCATTTGATTCGTCGAACATTATGAAAATCGCATTACGAATTACGACTCTCGGTAAAATAAACTTTATTATTTTGAATAATATGGACTTTCGGACTTTTAAACATCGCAATATTGAAATTCGGAATAAAATATTTCGGAGTATTCGGGTGTTACCATTGTCTTCATATTGAATAGTTGTGTAAATGTCAGCTTTTTCAATTGCGTTACAGTAAGTTCAAGTACCTGACTCTAAGAAGTTTAGAAGCAGTACAGTCCTAGCACTAGCTGCATGCAGTTCAAGGGCCAGGTGGGTTATGGCAGCGGGCAGGGTCTGTGACTCGTTCAACTGCACCGTCACCTCTCCATCCGACACGCTGCTTTTGAACATGCTTGCGTATTCTGAAAAAAAAAAATAAAAAAGTGATAGTCTAAGATCCCACCTAACGCCACCAAACTACCCTAGAAAAATAAACAACACAATAGTTTGTTGTTTCGTTCCTAATTAACATCTATAGCCCGGTCAATATAGACATCCGAGGTTACATTAATTCCCACCCAGCTGAAAATTGGTAGGATTGTTATTTTTCATTACTCATACTCTGAAAGTAGGTCATAACATGCCTGCAAAAAGCTGCTGAAAGTACTACTTTTCAGCCCTAGGGAGAATCGCTTTCAACTGACAGTTGTCAAATTATTTAAAAAAACTTGGTGTATTTTCACATTTTTATTGAACCATGTTCCAACTTTTATTGAGCCACTCAATTAAAGCGCGATTTAAAATTAAAATAACTTAAAGTTCATAAGAATAAAATTATATTATGACTTTAATATAGTTTCGTTTTAACTTTTTCTCTAAAATGACATAGAATTCGACAAAACCTTTGAAATTTTTTTGATGATGAACTGGCTGTATTTTTGGACGACCATATGATAAAATCAAAAACAAAATAAGCTGGAAAGCGACAACATTCGATCAACAAAACTTTTTTTATAAGTTAATATTATAATAATGTATATTCTTATTTTCCTCGTATTCGTAACGAAAAGCACAGTGTTTACCTCGGGTAAATTACTTATTTAGTCGCTCAAATTATTAGCGCCAAACCCCGTCTCGGGACTAAATAAGTAATTTTCGCCCCTTGGATAACAATGTACTATTCCCGGTCTGTCTACGAGTAATAGTTATAAAAATGTCAAGACTCCGAGTTATTTTTTTTCCAGGTGTCCGATCGATGTGGACTTTTCACATTTTATTTATAATGGCATTTTGAACAATCCTACCAATTTTCAGCAGGGTGTGAATTAATGTAACCTTACCCCTATTTTTGGCCTAATTTGACGGGACTATCTACGAATGGACCACAAATATAAAAATGAGGTTTTTTATTAAAAATATGCGAGTGCCACTTACGTCCGATTATCTCCACATTTGTTCCATCGTAGCCAGTTACTGTGATCGCATCATGTCGGATCTGATCCTGATCTACCACTCCTTCGTAGAGAACTCTGCCAAACGATACATCATCTCCATTTTGCGAATCTGCAGGGACACACAAAAACCAGTTACTGGTATTTCTTTCTACTCTTCAGTTAAGCTTGAAAGCTATTCAAAGTTTTCTAGCATAAAAGCTCATTTTAATAATGAATTTTAGTAAGAGTAGTAAATGTTTACTTTTGCTAAGAGTTTGACTGACCTAAGCAATATTAAAACTGATTGCGACGTAAGTAATATGCTTGAATGTAGGTTTTTTTACGTAATCGCAGAAATAATATGCCTAGATGCCAAATAGGGTAGTTAACAAAAAAAATCTAATTAGTCCGTCAGATAGATTTCCAAAAAATATTGGACACATACTTTTTCTTTTTTCACGTAAACAAACAATGAAGACGATACAGTGCTTTGAAAACTCGTGTAACGACATTTTCTGAGACATTGGTATGACATTCTTTAGCGGTCAGTGACGTCACAACACACACATATCTTGGACGCGTTTTATCTTCGTCAATTTTTATTGATTTGATAAAACAAAAAATACGTGTTCAATATTTTTTTGATAATCTAACAGACGGACTAATTAGAATCATATTTTTTAAGTCAGTTAAAATCCCTATTGTTTTCGCAGATAAGAGGCAAATTTGATATTACGCTCTGGTGTCATTAATAATATTCGTAGGTTAGGAAACCATGATCATTCTCCTGCCCTCATCCTAACCAAATTAGTCGTCATCTGTTTAAAGTCACTAGCTCTCTAGCCAAATCGTCTCTCACAAAGTTAATCGATGATTTGTTATAGTTTACTCTTATGAGTGAATAAGTGGGATTTGTGTAACAATTAGTTCAAGTACCTGACAGGACGTTTAGAAGCAGCACAGCCCTGGCACTAGCTGCATGCAGTTCAAGGGCCAGGTGGATTATGTCAGCGGGCAGGGTCTTTGACTCCTTAACCTTCACCGTCACCTCTCCATCCGACACACTGCTCGTGAACATGCTTGCGTATTCTAGAAAAAAAGTAGTTATTATAGACTAAGTTCCCACTTTAGGCAGATCTTCACTGCTCTGTTTACCGAATTAAAACTATTTTGCAGCAATTAAAAAAAATAGCGAACAGTTGGCCTGAGAAAGTAAAATCAAGACTATTATAAAATGCGACAATTGTGAGTCTTCACCGATTTTAATTGACAACCTGTTACGTATTCGTATTGAAAACGCACTCACTGTTTTTCAGTACGAAAAAGATAAGTGTGTGTATATTATTTCGAGTGACCTATTTACACCTGATAAATCTGTAGTGAGGACAAAATACTATACAACACACCAGTTTCATGTTCCTGCTTTGTAATAAAAAAAAGTAGTTAAAAAACTAAAAAACCCGACTGAAAAGACTGAAAAGCAAAAAACAAGCACATTTTAAATTAAACAAAACTTGGAAGCAGGTGGGGTCCATTCTATTTTCATTTCATAATTTAATATTCAAATGAACCCCGCCTGCTTCCAAGTTTTGTTTAATTTAAAATGTGCTTGTTTTTTGCTTTTCAGTCTTTTCAGTCGGGTTTTTTAGTTTTTTAACTACTTTTTTTATTTCTTACTTTTTAGTTCTTTAGTGTTTGTTCTTTCGTTGGTCGCGTAAAATACTTCGCAGATGATTTAACTTTTGTGTTTGTTTATAGAATTTGTGACTTTGAATTTATTTTAAACATATAAATGTCATATATTTTTGTAATCTCCTTTTAAAACCCTTCATTTTGATACCCTACTCGATGGTAATGGTTTTTTTTATTTTTTAAATTCACGATATGGCCCCTATAACCAGCAATTATCTTTGTTTTTTTTTTATTTTAATGTAGCCAGTGACACTCGCGCCATCAAGACGAATCTAACGACGTATATTTCATTCAAATCCCTTCATCCGTTTAGGAGTTATGAGGGAACAAAGAAACGGACATACATACATACATACATACACGCCGAACATATAACCCTCCTTTTGGGCTTCGCCGCAGTCGGGTAAATATGTTTTAAACTTTTTATAAGTATACTTAGTTTTACTTTGGTTTAATTTATAATTAAACACAAACATCAAAGTTAGAGTTAATTTCATCAGAAAACGTGTTTGTAATATTTTTCATTCGTTAAACGGCTGAAATCCGATCATAGAGGGCCTACCATGAAAAGAAACTAACTTCTCATGCCATTGCCCCGAAAAAGGTTTAATACTATGATAATCAACTTTCTTTTCTTTATTTACAAGGATAATGTTATCGATTTGTTATTTTCGGCATTGCTTTGTCACAATATGACATCAATACTTTGAAACCTCAGCGTTATCTCTAATCTGTAAATAATCAGATTAATAATCCGTCTTGTCTTGATTTTTGGTACAAACAATACGTTATGAATTTAAGGATTTAAATCAAAATAATTAAGACCCATAAATTAATGTATGGACATCGAAAACAAGACTTTTGTACCCATATATAAAAGACACCCAAATCCGAACATTAGCTAACAAGAATAGAATCAGTATTTTTTTTAAATAATATTAACTAATTTTATTTACATATTTATTGCCGAAGTTGATGATAAGAAGTAACTGAAACGCATATGTAACGTAATAGTAAAACTAATGTTATTTTAACATCATCTACGAAAGGCCCACTAATATAAAAACAGTTTTCCTTAAAATATAATTAGTTGAGTGAAACTTACGTCCGATTATCTCCACATTTGTTCCATCGTAACCAGTTACTGTGATCGCGTCATGTCGGATCTGATCCTGATCTATCACTCCTCTGTAGAGAACTCTGCCAAACGATACATCATCTCCAGTTTGCAAATCTGCTGGGACACACAAAAAACAAATTACATTTTATTTTTTTAGAACTTCGGTATTACTTGAATTACTTTCTACTCTTAACTTAAAGTGAAAGCGGTACCAGCGCAGTTCGATTCTTACGTTTCTTACATTTGACCGGTCAGGAGAAGTCTGACACTCCCGCGATAGGGGTTATTTGATGGTTATACAGGGTGGTTAATCAGTTTAGTAAGTTCACATCGTTCACATACTTTGATGGGCAACTACGGACATTGTGCGTGACCCGACATGCACATGGCCGATTTTTTAGGCGCAGGCCAACACATAAATGGCGCAAATTTTATACCAAGTGATTACTATGCACTTGGTATAAGATTTGAATGGAATAGGAAGCCACCCACGTCATGTCCGCGCCCGTCGCCATTTATGTGTGGCCTGCGCCTTAGATTATCGTAGATGATTCTTGTTAGCTGGTTCACTTGTCTACATTTCTATTAAATTTCTTCATTCGGAAGTCTGTTTAAATCATCCGGCAAACTGACAAAATGAAAATAAAGTTAATTTTGACCGACTATGTCGGTCGGAATGAACGACTGATAGGATAGGTTAAAAACAAGAGATAGAAACAGATCGTACTCAGAACCTAGTGCGTTAAGTCAAAAGTCTAACATCACATCATAGTGGTTAGAAAAAATCTGCAATGAATAAGACATGCATCGAAAAATGTAACTACCTACCCAGTATTATTAAAATACTTGTGGATTTGTACAACTTTTGTGGATGTAAAATCATCAAATGACTCCTCCCGCTCTGAGTGGATCGGAAGGGAGTGTCAGGCTTGTACTGACTAAAACCCACCCATTTTCCTTCTTAGCCCTTTGTGTTCCGAGGCCGCGGTATCTCTTTCGAACAGTCCAGCAGCCCCGGCAGGGACTCAAATCATCCTGAAGCGCAATTGTGATTATATTAATGCATTTATTTAAATATCCGTATCAGCGATACACAATAATTTGGATGAATGCAGGCAAGAGTCTATATAGTTGATACACATGAAGGGACAGGCATCCAACTAGATTTATAATGGGACCTAACTTGCAAAGCAAGCTAGAAACATCATCAAGGTACACTTTTAGATGATGACGAATGACCTTAGATGTTTTATTTATCATCCATGAAACAAAACAAAAATATATCAGTAAATAAAGAATATTAATGATATCATCATTGTTTTGAATATGTACGATGATAAGTACTCACACTTAATACTGATTAAAAAAAATGTAGCTCTATCAAGCCAAAATCAGGTTTATCTTAGATACCTATATCTGAGTAAATCCCCTTGTGAAAATATGGTAATTACCTACTTCATATACGACAGCTCACAATGCATTTCCATGTCCACATGATAATAAACAACAACAGCGATATACGGATAGAATACTTAATACTCTGTAAATGTACAACCATCTTATAATAATAACAGTACAACAGTCGCCGACAAATTAAAGTCGATTAACACAACAGTTCAATTTAATCAATAAGGTACTAAATTAACCATTCTTTAATGGATTTTAATGGAATTTTATTACCAAAATGATGAATATAAATTTAAAGAATTATAAAATTAACCTGTTAGGTATAATATGTGATGCTGAAGTAAAAAATGTAAGATGTTGAAAAGAGGCAACGACGCTATTGATTGTTTTTTTTATTAATAATCGCATTAATTATTTACTATTAATAAACATTCTGCTAATTACTTACCTGCAGGTAATTTAATGATAATTGCAGCCGTAGCGCCCACTGTTCTTGGTTTCGTGACTTCTAAAGACAACACTATTAGTTCTCTGCTATATATTTCTGAAGAATTAGGGTCAATAACCTCTATCGTCACTGTATTGCCGTTTAGACCCGGTCTGAAGTATTTTGCGTCTTCTACAAGAAAACGAAACAAAAAAAATACAACTAAAAAAAAACTCATCTGTGTGTAGGATAGTTGTGGAAATGAGTTATAACGAAATATGTCAAAGTACATGAATAACTTTTCCCAATAAAAGCAGCCTATGACAATTTGAATTTTTTTTAGCATTACCATACAATATTACTATACAATCAGTGCTAAAAAAATAGAAGAGAATTCATATCGAAAATATTAATTACCTCCATTCAAATCTACTGCAGAAATTTCATCATGACCCTGAACTAGTACAATTGGATCAAGAATTAAACCAGCAGGGCTATACGAGCCTGTATATATGGGCTTATTGAAGACCGGTGTAACGTTGTCGTCCTTTATGATCTCGAGGGTGACGATAGTCGACGCAGAACTGCGGCCATGGGTGGCTGATATCTCTAGATATAGGAAGCTATTCTCCATTATAATGCTTTCATCTAATGATTTCATTGATATCGTGACTGTATTTCCTTCGACGTTTGCACTGAAGTATGATGAGGGTCCTGGAAAACAATGTTTGCATAAGAAAGCTTTGAACGCAAACTATCGGTGCTACTAAGAAATCGTAACTTAACGAATAAATATTTATCAAACACTGGCGGTTATTTGTCGAGGGCACTCTTGGGCTCCGTGAACAATATGTGGAAGACCCACTTTGTCTCAAAGCGAATAATTAATGGAGTGAAATGGACATACTTAGATCACTCCTTGTAATATTAACAAATTACTGGCAGTAGATTTTTTTTTTTCTTTATCAGGGTACCTTTAAATTTTATAAATAATTATGTATCTTCAATTTACCATTTAAAACAGTGGCAGATACAGGTGCATCCCCGTATCCTTGACTTAAAATCAGGTGTGTGACGAGTAGGTTATTGTCCTTAATCGTTCCTTCATAATGAGATCTTTCAAATTCTAGAGGCGCCACTGAAAAATATGGTTTTTGGTAAGCTTCATGAGTTGGTACTACCTGCTTGGATGTTTTTTTTGTGATTCTGATGGTAAAAGGTAAATGAGAGCATCAGAATCACAAAAAAAACATTAAGTCAAGGATACGGGGATGCACCTGTATCTGCCACTGTTTTAAATGGTAAATTGAAGATACATAATTATTTATAAAATTTAAAGGTACCCTGATAAAGAAAAAAAAAAATCTACTGCCAGTAATTTGTTAATATTACAAGGAGTGATCTAAGTATGTCCATTTCACTCCATTAATTATTCGCTTTGAGACAAAGTGGGTCTTCCACATATTGTTCACGGAGCCCAAGAGTGCCCTCGACAAATAACCGCCAGTGTTTGATAAATATTTATTCGTTAAGTTACGATTTCTTAGTAGCACCGATAGTTTGCGTTCAAAGCTTTCTTATGCAAACATTGTTTTCCAGGACCCTCATCATACTTCAGTGCAAACGTCGAAGGAAATACAGTCACGATATCAATGAAATCATTAGATGAAAGCATTATAATGGAGAATAGCTTCCTATATCTAGAGATATCAGCCACCGATGGCCGCAGTTCTGCGTCGACTATCGTCACCCTCGAGATCATAAAGGACGACAACGTTACACCGGTCTTCAATAAGCCCATATATACAGGCTCGTATAGCCCTGCTGGTTTAATTCTTGATCCAATTGTACTAGTTCAGGGTCATGATGAAATTTCTGCAGTAGATTTGAATGGAGGTAATTAATATTTTCGATATGAATTCTCTTCTATTTTTTTAGCACTGATTGTATAGTAATATTGTATGGTAATGCTAAAAAAAATTCAAATTGTCATAGGCTGCTTTTATTGGGATAAGTTATTCATGTACTTTGACATATTTCGTTATAACTCATTTCCACAACTATCCTACACACAGATGAGTTTTTTTTTAGTTGTATTTTTTTTGTTTCGTTTTCTTGTAGAAGACGCAAAATACTTCAGACCGGGTCTAAACGGCAATACAGTGACGATAGAGGTTATTGACCCTAATTCTCCAGAAATATATAGCAGAGAACTAATAGTGTTGTCTTTAGAAGTCACGAAACCAAGAACAGTGGGCGCTACGGCTGCAATTATCATTAAATTACCTGCAGGTAAGTAATTAGCAGAATGTTTATTAATAGTAAATAATTAATGCGATTATTAACAAAAAAAACAATCAATAGCGTCGTTGCCTCTTTTCAACATCTTACATTTTTTACTTCAGCATCACATATTATACCTAACAGGTTAATTTTATAATTCTTTAAATTTATATTCATCATTTTGGTATTAAAATTCCATTAAAATCCATTAAAGAATGGTTATTTAGTACCTTATTGATTAAATTGAACTGTTGTGTTAATCGACTTTAATTTGTCGGCGACTGTTGTACTGTTATTATTATAAGATGGTTCTACATTTACAGAGTATTAAGTATTCTATCCGTATATCGCTGTTGTTGTTTATTATCATGTGGACATGGAAATGCATTGTGAGCTGTCGTATATGAAGTAGGTAATTACCATATTTTCACAAGGGGATTTACTCAGATATAGGTATCTAAGATAAACCTGATTTTGGCTTGATAGAGCTACATTTTTTTTAATCAGTATTAAGTGTGAGTACTTATCATCGTACATATTCAAAACAATGATGATATCATTAATATTCTTTATTTACTGATATATTTTTGTTTTGTTTCATGGATGATAAATAAAACATCTAAGGTCATTCGTCATCATCTAAAAGTGAACCTTGATGATGTTTCTAGCTTGCTTTGCAAGTTAGGTCCCATTATAAATCTAGTTGGATGCCTGTCCCTTAGTGTGTATCAACGATATAGACTCTAGCCTGCATTCATCCAAATTATAGTGTATCGCTAATACGGATATTTAAATAAATGCATTAATATACTCACAATTGCGCTTCAGGATGATTTAAGTCCCTGCCGGGGCTGCGGGACTGTTCGAAAGTGATACCGCGGCCTCGGAACACAAAGGGCTAAGAAGGAAAATGGGTGGGTTTTAGTCAGTACAAGCCTGACACTCCCTTCCGATCCACTCAGAGCGGGAGGAGTCATTTGATGATTTTACATCCACAAAAGTTGTACAAATCCACAAGTATTTTAATAATACTGGGTAGGTAGTTACATTGCAGATTTTTTCTAACCACTATGATGTGATGTTAGACTTTTGACTTAACGCTCTAGGTTCTGAGTACGATCTGTTTCTATCTCTTGTTTTTAACCTATCCTATCAGTCGTTCATTCCGACCGACATAGTCGGCCAAAATTAACTTCATTTTCATTTTGTCAGTTTGCTGGATGATTCAAACAGATTTCAAATGTAGACAAGTGAACCAGCTAACAAGAATCATCTACGATAATCTAAGGCGCAGGCCACACGGCCTTAGATTAAAGTAAAAGGTAAATGAGAGCATTATAATCAGCCGACAGCGTAATATTTGATGAAAATTCACATAAATCTTTACTGTATTCACCCTATCTACTTTTTTATGAAGATTCTAGAGTTCACTATATGGAAGTAATACAAAATTGACCTACTCACCTTTAATGGCTTCAGGTAACCGCAGTACGACAGTTGTCGAAGCTCCGCTCGTGAATTGTCGATCTGCTGCCACTATAAGGTGAATGTTGGTTTCCGTGAGATCGTCCGCTGCTAGCTGCTCGACGACATGGATTGATATCTTATTTTCCTCATCTTCTACAAGCTTAAAATGTTTTAACCACCCTGTGGAGATTAAAAATTTAAATAAAAAAAAAAGTGTTGGGTTTTTTAAATTACCAATTCAAGAAAAGCGGATTTAGAAACTCTGATACTAGGGTATGTAGGATCGTGAGACCTTCTGACCCCACGATATGAACGAGCAGAATAAAGAAAAAGCGGGATTTCATTGAAAATATTTGTTTGTAATTTGCGTGTTATCAAGCAAACCATTTCTGTATACTTTTACTGATCATGATGCATTTATCCCTCCATTTACCTAAATTATTACAAACTCTACATTCTTGTAGATTTATTATGAGGCCTTTATTAATATAGCGTATAACTTAGTGTTTTTATAGTTACCTCCTCTGATATTAAACTGCACAAGTTTGTCATATCCACTTTGTAGAGTAATCGGTTTAGTTAGAACCACTCGACGGTCATCTGTGTAGTCGGCCAGGTAAAACGTCTCGGAGAACACTGGCTCTTCGGGGAGTATGAAATCGGTATTTCCAAGAAATCTTACAATCGTTGCCTTTGTTCTTGCTTTATCTTTTGTTTTATCAGAGTCCTGACAAAAATGAAATATAATTGAGGAATTTCAATCTTCTTTGCTTTTAACCTAAACCACTACGCTACCTAGACTTATACTATTTGTTCAGATAGATAACTTGAGAGAAGTAAATTTTGTGTTTTTAAATAATATGATTTTCTGATAATTTTAGTAACTACCTACACTGGATCGTAAAAAATTCCGGGTCACTAATAATTGGTGTGATAGTTTCTTAAATACATAAGCCTATTTTGCGAAACTTTAGTACCTTCATTGTAGATGACTGATTAATATTTATACAGAAACAATGTGTAAAACCGTTATTAAATACTTACTAAAAAATAAGAAAATTATGCTTATAACAAATGACAACAAAAACATACTTCGCAGTTCCTTTTACAAATGAAATCACTTTAGAGATTTAGAACAAGCATTAGTAACCTGCTTATTACATATTATTATTCTTCTAACGATATAGTCTAAGTATATAATTTATGGATGGAGATATCACAGATTTTATTAGCGACCCGAAGTTTTTATTCATGATATTTTATTATGTTTTCATTTTGGTTGAGGAATTCTAGTGAGTATACTTGCGTATGATCCATTCAATCACACCTTAACTATATCGCAAAGTCAAATTGGCTCTATAAATAAACATAAGCCAGCCAGCTACCTACTTGTAGATACTATATCATTTAAGTATATTCACATTTAAATCGTATATGAGAAGTGACTTTATTTAATTAGGGTTGAAACATCTATTTTATGGTATTTAACTAATTCAAGATTAGTTGTATATCATTGGTCACACAATTCATCCTTTTTTTTAAGGTCTTCCTCTCCCTCCCCATCCATCAACATTTATATGATTTATATTTATCACTTTTTTAGTCACAAGCAATGTTTTAAGCTTACCGTAGCCCTTATTGTTAATTTTAATTCATCCGGAAAACTCCTTATGTACGTTTTTGTCCTTAGTATTGCTCTAAACTCTTTAGGTGTAGAGGGATTAGCATAAATCTCGTGTTCAATTTCAAAATATTTGTTATCTTCGATTTCAAAGATGATTTTGTCAGTCGTGAGATCGATATCTCTCACAATTAAATCTATGCAGCTAGTTATGTCGTACCCTGGTGGCATTGGTGCAGCAATGGTGAAAACGAACTCATCAGACGGCGGCAGGAGGAAAGTTGGCGGGTTATTGTTTGTGTCAATCACATGAACCGTAATTGCCTGGAAAATAGAATAAGGACGAGATACTTGAGGTTAACTGAATAAGGGAACTGAGCTTTTACAATGTAAGAACCCGTTATTAAATGAACTTACTTGAGGCGGCTCACTAGTGCTGCCGTCTACACATCTGAATATCAAAGAGACTGACATATGATGTGAAACCTCGTGTTCTTCATACTGCTCAAAGAGTGCAGTCGTAAACAAATCAAATCGAGAATCGACGATGTCGCTACCAAGATACCTATTATCTGTTACGCCACCTACATCAAACCTGTTAATATCTGAAATGAACATTTGTATTGAAACTAAAAGTTTGTGTACATGTATTAGAAATGGATTAACACTACTAAAGTTTCGAAGCTTTTCTAATAAAAACGCGTTAGATATTACTCGTCAATAACAAGTTATTGAAGAGTGAGAAACATTTTATAGAATAAT
The DNA here is from genome assembly GCA_932274075.1 of Diarsia rubi. Lineage (NCBI taxonomy): Eukaryota > Metazoa > Arthropoda > Insecta > Lepidoptera > Noctuidae > Diarsia > Diarsia rubi. The sequence continues at coordinate 12,023,506 of OW026418.1, read as the reverse complement.
CTTCTGAAACAGTAATAAACGTAGTGCAGAATAAAAATAATAAGAAAGAAAAGAAATACACAAATACCCAGACCCGGAACAACTATCTGTAGGTCATACAAATATTCGTTCCGTGCGGGAATCGAACCCGCGACACGCAGCGCAGCAGTCCATTGCTTGAGCCACTGCGCCAACCGTGCCGTCAAATTATTGTTACCACTGCGGAAACAGCTCCGACTTCACGGCATAGCACATTTTGGACACCACAATATAAATTCGTTGAATTTCAAATTATCCATAAATTTAACAAAAATATTGATAAAGAAGTAAAAAAAAGTCACAGTAGGAGTCCCATGAAAATCTGACCACTGTAAACTTCGATCCACCTATTATGTCTAACTGCGCTCGACTATATCTGTTCAGGCTATATATATGTATAACGTAATCCTCTCGTTAATCTTGGGACTTATTAGTAGCAATTTTATTCGTTTGCAAATTGGGTTTTTCCTAGCAGTGACGGATTCCGAATTCAAGCCCTGTTGGCCTGGTAGCAATAGGCTCGCTTACGTGATGAAATGTATTTCTGGAAATTTGTCCATTGTCCCATGGCAAGTCTCAAGGTATAACAGAACAAGTTAAAGAAAAATCTAAAAGTTGACAGGTTTTTAAATTCAATTGTACATCCCTCAATATAGTGAGTATAAACTTACATATTTTGTGAATACAAACATAATAAACACCACAACAATAAAAAGCGACTCTAATAAAAAATAAATGCTTACCCTCTACCACCTTTGTCTGAATTTGCAAAAAACTGCCCATGTCTGTGTCGTTGAGCCATACATGCATGGTTTCTGCTATGGAAGCACCTTCTATCAAGCATGCTGAGAAATATATAAAGGGGTGGATGAAGCTCAAATTAAAAGATATATTGTATTTTAGTACCGTGAGTTACATTCAATATTTTTCTTACCGTGACTGTAGCAAAAACAGGCCGTAAAAATAAGTGTAAAGAAAATAATATGATGTCTCCAACGATGACATTGCCCCATTGTTTTATTTGCATGAATACAGTCACACCAAGTTTTATAGTATGGCGTAATTTACACCTTTTGTACTGTTATTTTTAACTTTTTGTAACTTTTTTCACATACACAGTAATAAATCACTTACACAGACAATCACTTATATTACCGGATAGGAACGTAAATAAACACAACATGTGTCAACGACTAATATCAAAGATTTAATGGCACAAAGCAAATAAACAGCAATATTGTTATACCTATCTATTATACCTAAATTATCAAGGTACATACGTCAGATACCCAAAAAAACGCCAAAAAGAACTGAATTTTGTGTTGATAAGCATCGATGAATTCAATGACGATTACAATATCGATATCGATATCGATGACGATTAACGTCTGAAAGATAAAAATATAGGAGTACAGAAATTAATAAAGGAACTCCTGGCTTAGTAATAACAACAGCATGTTTCGATCTTGAATGTTAAGCCGCGCTTACCAAGGTCGGCTCATGGATGGGCAACTTTCTTTTGTGAGCCGCAAAGCACGTTAAACCGTTTGTCCTAGTTAACATGACAGGTTGTCATTGTCCTGAAAATCTGACAACTAGTCTTATCAAGGTTATTGCATTACCCAGTAATACCCAGTACTATTTGGGTTGTGAAGGTAAAAGTAGTTAAAAAATCCGACTGAAAAAACTGAAAAAGCAAAAAACAAGCACATTTTAAATTAAACAAAACTTAGAAGCAGGCGGAGTTCCTTTGAATATTAAATTATGAAATGAAAAAAGAATGAACTCCGCCTGCTTCCAAGTTTTTTAGTTTTCTAACTTCCTTTTTTTTCCAAGTTTTTAGTTCTTTTGTGTTTTTTCTTTCGTTGGTCGCGTAAAATTCTTCGCAGATGATTTAACTTTTGTGTTTGTTTATAGGATTTGTGATTTTGAATTTCTTTTAAGCATAAAAGTAATAATAATATTGTGTGTGTGTTGTGTGTTGTGGTAGTAATATTTTTGTAATCTGCTTTTAAAACCCTTAATTTTGATACCCTACTCGATGGGAACCTAGTGGAAATCTATCTAACGGACTAATTAGTAATTAGTTTTGTTATGTCTACTATCCTATTAGCCGCATACTGACTGAGCGCGTAGCTCCGCGATGGAGCCTCGGGCGTATGCTGAGCGACACGATCATTTTCTTTTTTTCATCATTTTCCTCGGGCGAGGCACCTCCTGTCGACCAACCGCATGAACTGCCTCGCGAGGGTGCCCTCTCAGTCAGTACGCGGCTATTAAATTGAAACCCGCAATAGAGCATGCTTACATGATACTAATAAATATATAATGAACAAAAAAACACTGATAAATAACAGACAGAACCATGCCAAATATTTCGAAAAAAGCTCGCAGCCCTTGCGCTTATCACAGAAAATGTGCACGGTTAAATGGCTTCTAGGTATAATACATTTTCCTTTCATATTTTAAACTGGCGTAGGACAATGGTAACCTCACTTTGTTAAACATGTATTTTTAATAAAGTGAGGTATGGAGAGCGTGGCATGGCACAATTATGTCACAAATTTAGGTTATACACTCATGGACATAATAGGGGATCGGTCAAAAAAAAAACGAATTAGTCCGTCAGATAGATTTTTCAAAAAAATTTGAACACATTTTTTTTCTTTTTTCATATAAACAAAAAATTAAGACGAAACAGTGCTTCGAAAATTCGTAACCCCTCGAAAACGTCACATGTCAGTCCATTTTTTACCTACGAATGACGTCACAACTACCCACTGATAATCTTTGACGCGTTTTATCTTCGTCATTTTTTTTTTAATTTAATAAAACAAAAAACACGTCCAATGTTTTTCGATAGTCTAACTGACAGACTAATTAGAATCATATTTTTTGACTCAGTCCGAGTCCCGAAAGACAGATTAGATTTTTTTATTGTAAATAGGTATTAGAATTCAATTTAGGTACTATTTTTTATTTGAATAAAACTTGCTTAATTAAAAAACGCAAGACTAATGAACAGTAATCTATACCAGAAGTATCAATAAATGTAAGGGACAAAACATGATTTTTCAGGGCCTGCAGTCTCTACAAAGATAGCGATCGCTTTACGACAAAATTCGGTCGCAAAGCTATAATGATGCGGATTTAAGTTGGTAGCTAATACCGGCGGGTCGCGTCCGGCTCACGTCCACCTTAAATCCGCATCGTCATAGCTTTGCGACCGAATTTTGTCGTAAAGCGATCGCTATCTTTGTAGAGACTGCAGGCCCTGGAGAGCCAAAAAACGATTTTGTTTTTTTTAATCTGTTTATAACTTTTTACTGTCTGATCCAATTTTAATTGTGTCTAGGACAACTTTTTTAGAATTTCCTCTTCTTTCATGCTATAAACGAAAGATTTAGGAATACCCAGCGGTTTAAAAAATAGCATGTCCCTTACATTAAAAAAATATGTTTAGTTGTGCCTTTTTTTTTTTTTGGTGGGTGTAAAATCATCGAATAACCCCTCCCGCTCTTGGGCAGAGCGAAAGGGAGTGTCAGACTTCTACTGACTAAAAACCACCCATGTTCCTTCTTCGCCCTCTATGTCGAGGCCGCGATAACCGGTGGACTACCCGCGGCCCATGTTTAGTTGTGCCTTACGTTGCTAATATTTTATGTGTAAACCGTCAAGCATAGTGTAAGCAGCAAGAGAAATAGAAAATAATACGTAATTCTATTGTAAAGGACTTTTACAGTGTTGCAATTTGATGTAACTATAGATTATCTACTGAAATGATGGTAAATTAACACCATGGAAATAGTTTCTTTGAATTATTAATGTTAGTTTCAGCTTAGCTATCACAGATTTAAATGAAATCTAGGAATACAAAAATAAAACGATTTATTGTTAATCTCCCTATTACATTCGAAACAACTCGAAAATTATCCCACGGGAAGATAAAATCGGGATAAAACTATCCTTTGTGTTAATCCAGGTTATAACATAGATAAACTATCTGTTTACCAAATTTTATCCAAATCCGTTCCGCAGTTTTTGCGTGAAGAAGTAACAAACATACACACTCACACACTCACAAACTTTCGCCTTTATAATATGTATTAAGTGTGATGTGATTTTATTAATGACATTACATATTTGAAGCCATGCATACCTCCAAATCATTCTTTACAGTTGTGATCAGTGGTGGTTAATATATCATATAGCAAAATAAAGCACAGTGCTTAATACACAGAACATAAAGCAAATGCTATCGTGGCTCTCACAAGTTGCTATTTGCTTATTGCTTTTACATCGCACTCTCTGTGTCTGTCGGTCGCGCGAAAAGCAACAAGCTATCAATAAGCATTAAGCAGGGGCCGGCGCCGGGCAGTCGTCGCATGCTAGCGATTCCGGTCGGTTGTGTGCGTAATCGTTATAAGCACCGCGGACGATTTTGCGATCTCGGGCGGCTCACGTAAATAAATACGTAATATAGTTACGTAAATAAATACGTAATACTAACTTATTTTATTTCATAATAACATTTACGACTAAAAAGTGAGTCCATTGCTTGAGCCACTGCGCCAACCGTGCCGTCAACTAGGACTGCATAATCACAGTATAAATATGGACAGTACTGAAACTAAGCCTAGTTGATGTGATAACTACCTACGCTCCATTGAAGCCATAGGGTTGTCCCTTTTATGCCAGGTTGCTTCAATAAAGTTAACTTGTAGAACTATAGATCTTTAACTTTGTCATTGCGTCGCGCTTGGCGTAACCTTTTACAAGTTTTGGAGGGAGTGAGCCGCGCTTGGACGATAACATTTACAGTAGATAACATTTCGTGCGCGCGTTATCCGTGGCCGCAGCGCACGTGGCGCGCGGGCAGTGCTCATGAGCGGCCGCGATCCGTACCGCGTTTCAACCCGAATATGTGTATGATACCTACCTAGAAAAGCCATTACATAAAAAACACCTTTATTACTTAAAAAAATATCTTCGTTCTTTTATGCAAGAAATAAAACCAACTTCAAAAACACAAAAAAGTAAAAAAAATACTTAAGAAGATTAAACAGCTTCTGAAGTCGGTGGCAAAAAAGGAAATTAAACAAAAGCCACCGACTTCAGAAGCTGCTTTTCTTAAGTAGTTTTATTTTGCCATTTTTAGTTGTAATACCCTATACTAATAGTTAGGTTGCATTTACCATTCAGCCAAGAAACCTAACCTTCAAGATTCTTTTATTTTTGCTTTTAACTCCTAACGGTTGAGGAGTAGTACTTTCCATAGTCAGCTCACTTAGATAACCTGAAAGAATACAACCATTAATACGTCCCTATAATATTTTATTAAAGAATTATCCTTCAACTCCTAACCGTTAAGGAGTTATATATTACATCATCAGCTCATCAACATGAGGTGATGACTGCCAGATGTGAATACTTAAATAGCTTTAGAAAAAATACGAAACATGTAATACGTTTCCAAGATTCCATCATCAGATCCTGACATGGTAACAGCGGGACCACCTCGGGAGTATACTCTTTCGATAAAAAAAAAATAAGCTTTCAAATCTGTTCATAAATGAGGGAGTTATGCGGAAACAAATTAATATACAAAAAAAAAACCAAACAAATAAACAATTGAAAACCTCCTTCTTTTTAGACGTCGGTTAAAAATACTTCATTCTGCTAATGGAGCCGAGTTGACACAGCCATATACCGCGCAATACGTTTGTGGCATTTAAATAAATATGGGAAGATAATATAAACCTTTCCCTCAGCCTTTGCTCAGCAGTGGGACAACACAGACTAGCTATATATATATTATAATATAAACTTATACGTGACCACTCGTTTCGGCGCGGCACGCACAACTGAGAGCACTGCGAAGTCAGCCTGGGCGCCCCCCTGTAGATGCGCATGTTTGTGTGAGTGTGCGGTTTCGAGCGTTTGTAGGCAGTTTCCGTACTGTCCATATTTATATTGTGGCATAATCGCTTCCCAGTGCCTAATCGAATGTAAAACAGTGGACGAGATAAACAACGGGTTGGTGGAAACTGTCCATGCAGTGGTTCTTCAATACCCCACGCCGGAAAAAGCCTCAAAAGCTCTCAGTGAACACAATCCGGTTAATGGAAGACCGGTCTGAAATGAGACTGCAATCTTCAGTAGATATGTCGGAACACGGCAAACTCAATAGGCGCATCTCAAAGTCCATGCGTTCCTATAATACTCAATGTATTAAGACCGCAATTGAGCGTAACCAGGGCTCCAAGGTGTTCTCAAAGAATGCGTCTATCGGACAAAGCCAAATGAAAAAACTGAAGAGCGAGAACGGCAGTATCATCTTATCGAAACTGGAGATTCTGAAAGAGCTAAAGAGGTTTCATGGACAGTTATACAACAACAAACAACCTGTTGTCAGTTCAGATCAGTACACCAGAGCGAAACTGACCCGACACTACACTGAGAATATCCCTGACATTAGCCTGTATGAGATTAAAATGGCCCTCCAACAGCTTAAGAACAACAAGACGCCTGGGGATGATGGAATCACGACAGAACTTCTGCGAGCGGGTGGAAAACCAGTACTTTTAGTCCTCCAGAAGTTGTTTAATTCCGTCATACTCGATGGTACTACGCCAGAAGTATGGCACAGGAGTGCGGTGGTGATCTTCTTCAAAAAAAGTGACAACACCCTATGGAAGAATTATAGCCCCATCTCACTCCTGAGCCATGTTTACAAGCTGTTCTCGAGGGTCATAACGAACCGTCTCGAACGCAGGTTTGATGACTTCCAGCCTCCCGAACAAGCCGGTTTCAGTCAGATTATACAGAAGACTGAGGAGAATAATCGACCATTATGTCTAGCGTTTGTGGACTACGAAAAAGCCTTTGATTCAATTTTAACCCGGGTGGTGTTACAATCTCTTCAGCGGTGCCGTATTGACTATAGGTATATCGAAGTGCTGATGTGTATGAATAGAAACGCCACTATCCGATTACAGGACGAAAGTACGAAACCAATCCAACACCAATGGCGAATATATCACTTACCTTCGTTTTGCCGATGATATAATTACATGGAATGAGTAAAGTTAGTTCTGTGAGATAATAATGTAAGAGAATAATTGTTAAGAAACTCTAATCATGAATTAAAGTAAGGGGCATGCTATTTTAAATCGACTGATTTGAGGTTTAAGGTAAGGGTGTAAATTATTTAACACTTTTAATTATTTTATTTTTCAGAGAAAAAAAATGTAGACGTCTGTTACATCATTTTTTTTGTCATAAATCGTTTTACGCAGGCCAGGTTTTTTTTTTAACGATAGAATTTTTTTAATAATACCAATCGATAGAGCAGAAAATTCTGAATCCAATGATATATGTATCTCATTTTCGCCAAAATGTCTCTTACCTCTGGTATCGAAATGATAAAAATGATGTTTTGATGAATTAACCCTTCAATCATCACACTGAAAATCTGACTGTGTTATGACATTACGAAAACTTTTTGTGGAGTGTTTGAGTTAATTCAGAACTTGGTATTACCTAGCTTTTAAATTTGCCTGCAATCTTCTCGGCATGCTCTTGATGAAGTTATCAATGAAATTTTGTTGTATTCGATTCTACTCTTCTACCAGTACTCTTTTCAGATCCCCTATGTTTGTTGGTGTTGGATCCACCGTTCGTCATTTTCGATGGGATTTCAGTCTGGTGAGCGTGCTGGCCACGGTAAAATGTCAATTCTGACTTCTCGAAGATACCCCGAAACTATCGATGCAGTGTTGGATACGTGAAAATAACAAATAAACGAAAAAAACAAATGAAAGCCAAACACAAAAGACTATTGAAGTAATTCTTTTTTCAAACTAAATATTAATGTATAGTTCGCGCCACATAAAATGAACGACGAGAAGAAAGCAGGGGGGGTGTGCCCCGCTTGGGCGGAGCCCCGCCGTGTTGTTCTCGTAGCGGCGATCGGCGGCGGCGACCTCTCGCGCCCGGCCCTGGTGCAAGCCATGGTCCGGGGCGAGGAGGAATGGGACGCCGTCGCCTCCTTCTGCGAAGCAGTGATGCTAGCGAAGGAGGTGGCGGAACGCGAGAGGGAGAGAACCTCTCGTCCCAGCCGCCGCGGGAGGCGCTCCGGGCGTCGGGGGTCTCGCGATGACCTCCGGCCACCGTAGACGCGGGCCTGTGGACGGTGAGTGATGGGCTAACTCGCCGTCCGTCCGTCTCACGACGAAAACAGGCCGTGTCGACGGCGCGTTCGTGTTCCACGCGCGCCTCAAAGAGATGTCAGCAACATGGGAGGGGCCCGAAAGGGCCGACGCCTGTCGGGGCCGCGGGTAGTCACCGGTTATCGCGGCCTCGACATAGAGGGCGAAGAAGGAACATGGGTGGTTTTTAGTCAGTAGAAGTCTGACACTCCCTTTCGCTCTGCCCAAGAGCGGGAGGGGTTATCCGATGATTTTACACCCACCAAAAAAAAAAAAAAAAAGGTGGGGTGGGGTGTTCGTGCATGCCATGCACACTCACGCACGAAAATAATAGACCTATTGTTTTATTTTCGAACTAGCTTTTCGTTTGCGGCTTCGTATAATGCTTATTATACGATATGCCAACCGACTGGTTGACATCGAAAAAAATCATTAACAGAATTAAAACACGTTTTGTGTGTGTGTTGTGAATGTGTTCAATTAAAACAATTCTTTTTACTGTAGACTTGCAACATTTTGTTGCATCTGCAGTCCGTTTCATGCATTGTTTTAAATTATCAATAATATTATTATCAGCCTCTCTCTTCATAAAACAATTTACGTCATAAATCATTTTTCTCAATTGTTATGTAAAACCATTTCGTAAAACTTATGTGTGCCATGGTATTTTCAGAACGACGGACCAATAGCGTACCGTCAAAAATTAGATGCATTTTTACGCTATTGGTCCGTCTGTGTAGCTTTTTACATATTTAGGATGAGAGCGAATAGTGAAGACTCTTCTTAAATCTGTAAAATATAGAATCGCCTGGAGAGTCCTAAGCAAAATTGAAAGTTAGAACCTTCTTTTTGGTCTGCGTTAGATCTTCTCTAGTTATATTTTTGCCTATTTGACGAAATTCAACTGCGCGCTATACATTCAGAATACAGGTGGCGTACAAAACTGGGTAGGTACATTCTTGGTTCGGCCCCAAAAATATCAATATAAGACCAACTCTGGTAACGAGCTAGCCAAGTAGACCAAACCTTGCGCGAATTCCCACAAAGTGTTGACGGCACGGTTGGCGTAGTGACTCAAGCAATTGTCTGCTGCGCTGCGTGTTGCAGGTTCGATCCCCGCACGGAACTATTATTTGTTTGGCCTACAGATAGTTGTTCCAGGTCTGGGTATTTGTGTATGTGAGTTTTAATGTCTGTGTACGCATCCACGGTACAGGAGAAATTCCTAGTGTGGGGCAACGCTTTAAAAAAAACAAATGTCCTTTTTGTTAAACGATTGGCATTCCAAGCTGCTTGGATGCAGACGAAGCCTCCTAATAACATTTCTTTACTCAAAGCGAAGCGACGATTGGCTTGTCCGTTGATGTTAGTGTAAGGAAGACAAGTTTTGACCTACTCCACACGCGGTCTAATCAAGTCACTATAGTCCCTATTAGCGAACACGCCACCTTGGCCCATGTTACTGCTTGAACTACGTGATTACGAGAGCTGTGATGACTGACAACTAATGGAAACTATACAAATCCCTTTTTTACACAGATGCTATGCAGAATCGGAGTCGGAGGCGGAGCCCGAGATGGTGGCAGACGAGAAATGAGTTAAGAAGGGCGTGCCTAGTATAATAAAATAGTGTAACAAAATTATTCAGTCAGCTTCTTTAATTAAAAAATATTATTAGCATCCAACGTTATTTTTCAAACTAACGTGCGCTCGTGCCTATAAAAGCAGAGCGCAGCAGTACTCGCCCCTCCCCCCCCCGACCCTCGCCAGAGCCAGCCCGCGATGCTGAGCCAGTAGTTTTAAACCAGCCCTTAAATAACATCACTCAGATCCAGCCTGTCCCCTTGCTGCCCTCCCCCAGTGACGTCCTAAGCCGAGGTCCGTACCCCACAGGGGGTGCCCTTAGCGATTTGTCACTTAGTTTGTAAGTTTTTGCCCTGGCTGGAGGCCTTAAACTCAAGGCACCCACAGGGATTTGCCCGGTTAAGCAGAAGACAGTCTCCTAGACTGAACTGCGAGATGCCATTTAGAAAAAAAAAAAAAAAAATACTCGCCCCTCACTCCGTCTCGAGCAGCCGTCGTGATAACATCGTTTTGTAATATTGTGTTAAGTCGTTATTTTATCAGGAAGTAAATTTTTTTAAGTTTATAAAATTGTAATTGTTTTAAATTATTAAAGACGAGTGTTTCGTCATTTCGTTTATTTTTAAATTAAATTGTAATTAACCGCTATTATCAGAAGTGGGATTGGCTCCATTGCCTATCTTATCTTTCTGTGTTGTGCGAACAGCTTTTAAATCATGTCCGAACGAGCTACCACTCGTAGTAGAGGTAGAAATAGGCGTGATGATCAAAATAGTGATGCAACCGAACTCCAAGAAACTCTTGGAGCTATTCTGGCGCGCCTGACCGCGCTAGAAAGCACAAGCCTACCCGCTACTAGTACCGTGTCGGCGACAATGACTCCGGATGCACATGCCGTTATGGTGCCTGGGCAGATCATCGCGTCTTCGCCGCAGGAGCAACCAACAGCAGTGCCGGAGTCGAACACCAGCATGGTTGGAGAATCGCTTGCAAGTACCTCGACGTCACTGGATGCTACAGATCGCCTCATTGGAGCGTTGAGTGCGTTAACCAAGGTCAGATCCAACCATTATTATATTTCAAACTTTGATCCCAGCATACATGATATCAATCAAAATCAAAATCAAAATCAAAATCATTTATTTCAAGTTGGCCAGTTACAGGCTCTTTTGAATAGTCGAACAAATACTAAATTTTAATAAGCTAATAAACTAAGCTACAGTCCCACTCACAAGGCATAATAACTGTCAGTGTACTGTAGTTGCCGATTCCAAAGCGTTGGTCTCATGAGAAGAATGGCAAGAAACTTCATGGATACTCTTTTCAATCATAATATTGTTACAAAACTTTGGTTACATCATTCATATCGAGATTGGTATATTATCATGTGAGAACGATGTAGCAAGTTGTGCACGATAAGTGTCGACAGTAAGTAAAGCCAAAACGACGATTTAAAAATAATATAATAATTCAAACAAGCCGTGGCAACTAAGAGGTGACCAGTCACAACTGACAGCACCCGTTCACGAGCATGACGCATGGATCAGCCACCATTCCACTCAACCATTTTAAAGGGAACGAAATGACCCGACACACCCGCCACCATCAGCGAGACATTTAAGTGAGCATGACACACTCTCAATCGCCAGGGCATATCCAAGTCAAATAAAAAATAGAAAAATAAATGTAGGTTTCCAGAGAATGACAGCTTTCTAGTACATAGTACTCACACAATATGTGCTATGCGACTATATAATACTAGAGATTGAATTTATACATTGCAAAGATAGTTGTACAATCTTCTTCTTCTTCTTTCTTCTTCCTATTAAATGCTATTCATTTAAGCGTCCTGTCCTTGTGGAGCAGGACCGGCATTGAGCCAAGCATTTTTATCAGCGATATAATCGTCTAACTTGTAATATGCTTGCTTGCATAGTGTGCGTTTGATACATGTTTTAAATTTCGTCTCATTCAATTCAAGAATGCTTTGTGGAATTTTGTTATAGCATCTCAAACAGTACCCCATGAAAGATGAGTCTACCTTAGCGAGTCTGAAGCCTGGCTGCACTAACTGGTCCCTATTCCTAGTAATATAATTGTGTCTGTCACCTCTTTTACTAAAAAGATGCAGATTTTTTCTCACATACATTATGTTTTCGTAGATGTACTGACAATGCACCGTCATAATGTTAATGTTCTTAAATAGTTCTCTCAGAGAATCGCGCCTACGAAGACCATATATTGCTCTGATGGCTCGTTTTTGCAGAATAAAAATAGATTTAATGTCTGCAGCTCGTCCCCATAACAAAATGCCATAAGACATTAGGCTATGAAAGTAACTAAAATAGACCAGCCTAGCGGTATCTACATCAGTAAACTGACGAATTTTTCTAATGGCATATGCTGCTGAACTTAGCCGCCCTGCAAGAGATGTTAAATGAGCACCCCATTGTAGCCGTGAATCAAGCGTAATCCCCAAGAAAACCGTTTCATCTACGAATTCTAGTTTCTCGTTATTTAATAGAATATCACAATCACTACTTTTAACATTCGGTAAAGCAAATCTTATGCATTTTGTCTTTTTTTCATTTAATACTAAATTGTTTGCTGTGAACCAATTATGAATCTGAAGTAGGGCTTTATTCACGTCATCTAGCTTTTGAGCCCGTCTATTTATCTTAAAAATTAGGGAAGTGTCATCAGCAAATAACACCATATTCTGAGGTTGGTTTTTCAATAAATAGGGTAGATCATTAATATATACCAGAAAAAGAAAAGGGCCCAATATTGAGCCTTGCGGAACCCCCATTTTTACTTTTAAACCCTGTGAATTAACACCATTTATTTGAACATGTTGTTGCCTTTCACTCAAATAAGATTTTACTAAACTAAGTGCAAGTTTACCTAGTCCATAATGCTCAAGTTTCAAAAGCAATGTGTCGTGATTCACGCAATCAAATGCTTTTGAGAGGTCACAAAATATTCCTACAGCATCTTGAGACTGTTCCCACGCATTAAATATGTGCTTTAATAAAGTTACACCGGCGTCAGTTGTGCAACGTCCTTTAGTGAAACCGTACTGTTGATCGTGTAAGATTCTGTTGGTGTTAAAATGATTGAGCATTTGGTTAAGCATAACTTTTTCAAAAACCTTGCTAAAAGCTGGCAACACCGATACAGGTCTATAATTATTAGTATCTTTACTGTCACCAGATTTGAAAAGAGGTATGACCTTACTGTGTTTCATTAAATCTGGGAAAACCCCTTGGTCTACACACAAATTAAATATTGAAGCTAAGTATGGTGCAATAGTCTCAACTATGGATGTACAAACTTTGATAGACATTCCCCATAGATCTTCGGTCAGTTTAATTTTTATTTGCCGGAAAGCTTTAATTACCTCCGTAGGGTTTATATGTTTAAATTTAAATTCAGCCAGGCAACCAGGCACGTTCGCCTTCAATAAACCAATTGAGACTTCAGGTGAGGAATTAAGAGCCTCCGTTGTTTTTAAAGGAATATCAGTAAAGAAATTTACAAATTCTTGAGCTACTTCCTGATTATCGCTTTTAGGACCACATGCTGTATTTAATGTGTAGCTAGTGGTACGTATTTTTTTCCTGTTAGTCTCGTTATTTATGACTTTCCAAACTGTTTTTATTTTATTTTCTGCTGTTTTGATCTTTTTGCTAATGTGAAGGGCTTTAGCAACCTTGCAAGTATTTCGAAATATTTTTGAATACTTTGCAACATACTTGTTAAAAGTTTCAGTGTTTATGTAAGGCTTAAGGCCATATAGTTCAAAAAGTCTTTCCCTACTTTTTCTGATACCTCTAGTTGCCCAATCACTAAATATAAATTTAGGGCTAACACTTTTAATCTTCTTCTCAAAAGTTTTATTGAATTCTGTGTGAACTATTGAAAAGAAGTTATCGTACAATTTATTTATATTAATATCATCCACATGATGGTTCATTTCACATAACTTGTTCTGTAGGAAAATATTATATTTATATCGATTCTTGGTGTGAAGAAGTTGAAAGGGCACGTGATATTAATAGATGGAATGACAACGAGTGTTTATCCCGGATTGCTAACTGCCTGAAGGGAGACGCTCGTAGTTGGTTAAACGACTGGGTTACAAACGACCGCACCTGGTCGAACTTTAAGATCGAATTTAAACCACTTTGCTCACGAAGAATCGATGTTGCAAATATATTGTTTGACGTCATGAGTACAAATTCTGACAAATATTCTACGTACGCAGAATATGCTAGGCGCTCCGTCTTAAGACTAAATATTGTTAGAGGGTTAAGCGATGATTTAATGGTCGCGATTGTCATACGCGGTATAACTGACGCACAAATACGCGCCGCTGCGACTAACGCTCATTTAACGACAAAAGATCTGGTTGAATTCTTTTCTATTTATACCAAACCGAATCCCAACCCATCTGTAACCTCTGTGAAATCTTCTCAAAGTAAACAGTTTGACCGAAACTCTCGAAAACGTCCACATAGTAATAAAAATCGCGAAATAAAGTGTTTTTCTTGTGGTAGTGTGGGTCACATGCAGCGCGAGTGCCCTAAACAACCAAAAACGTTTAAATCCGATGAATCAACAGAAACAACTAATAAAAAACCGAACGTGTCGTGTTCATTCTGTAAAAAGCCAGGCCATGACGTCTCTGTTTGTTTTGCTAAACAAAGATCTGAAACGCGTAATAAGAACAATGTTAATTTTTGTTTGGAGTTAAAAAGCGCGTCGACAGACAGTGAATTCACAACGGCCGTAATACAGGGTATACCTACAGACGTACTGATAGACAGCGGATCGCGCGTTTCTCTTATCTCAGAGTCGGTGCTAAAATATTTTAAGTGTACTCGACTACCCAGTCCACATATCAAATATTACGTGGCATAGGAAATCAAAATGTTGAATGTAATAGCCGCGTAACATTAGTAATAGAATTTAGCGAAATCTCTTTAGAGGTGGATCTTTTTGTTGTTCCTCCAAATTGCCTAAACGTACCAGTACTAATAGGAACAGATGTTTTGAACCGCGAAGGAGTAATGTACATTCGTGCAAACAATGAGCAACGTATTACTCGAATTCCTAGTTCAGTTGGTCAAAAGGTATTGCTCATCAACTCAAGTGATCAGTTTTTGGTTAACACGCCGCGCGCCGCTTGAAGGTAGCGATCGTGAAAAATTAATGTTAGTCGTAAATCAGTTTAAGGAATTCTTTATTATTGGGACTGCTTTAACAACGGTCACGACTGGTAATATGCGCATTGAGCTGACGAGTGAGATACCGATTTGTTATAGGCCGTACAGACTTTCATTTGACGAAAAATTGAAAGTGCGCGATATCGTAAAAGATTTGCTAGACAAGAAGATAATCCGCGAGTCCAACTCTCCGTACGCAAGTCCGATTATTCTTGTTAAGAAAAAAGACGGAAAAGATCGTATGTGCATTGATTACCGCGCGTTGAACGCAGTTACCGTGAATGATCGCTATCCGTTACCCTTGATAGAAGATCACATTGATCGCCTTGGTAAGAGCAAGTCCTTTAGCTGTTTGGACATGGCGACAGGCTTTTACCAAATTAAGCTGGATAGCGACTCTGTAGCGAAGACCGCTTTCGTGACCCCAGAAGGTCATTATGAATTTTTGAAAATGCCGTTTGGTCTCGCGAACGCGCCGGCCGTATATCAACGAATAATCACAAATACGCTTAAATCACTAATAGAGTCTGGTAAAGTTCTGATTTTTATCGATGATGTGTTAATATTGGCATCTTCTATCGATGAAGCAATCGAGAACGTATGCGAGGTATTAAAAACACTTACTTCTGCGGGATTCTCTATTAACTTAAAGAAAAGTACATTTGTGGCTACAGAGATTGAGTACCTAGGTCGAACTATCTCTGAGGGTCAGGTTAGACCGAGCGCACAAAAAATTAAGGTTTTAATAGACTCCCCTGTGCCCACAAATGTAAAGCAGGTTCGACAGCTACTCGGTTTGGCAGGGTATTTTCGGCGCTATATTCCTGGTTATGCATCTAAGACAGTTCCCATTGCTAGTTTAACACGGGGTAACGTTAAATTTCACTGGGGCGAAGAACAAGAGAACTCTCGTAAATACCTAATCCGTTGCCTTACTAGTGAACCTGTACTTGCTATTTTTGATCCGTTATTACCAACCGAGTTGCATACGGACGCGAGTTCGATCGGTTACGGCGCAGTTCTTCTTCAGGTGCATGAGAATGGTAAACGGCGAGTTGTGGCGTACTTTAGTAAAACCACGCAAGGTGCCGAACCGCGATACCATTCTTATGAGCTCGAGACGCTCGCGATAATTAAAGCTTTACAACACTTCCGCCACTACTTGTTGGGTATTACGTTTAAAATTGTGACTGACTGTAACGCGCTTAAATTGACGGAACGAAAAACGGATCTTTTACCGCGTGTCGCGCGTTGGTGGATATACATGCAGGATTTCAACTTTACAATGGAATACAGAAAGGGCGTTTTGATGCAGCACGCGGATTATCTAAGTCGAAATCCTGTTGATGTCCTCCAAATAACTAGACCAAAAAACTGGGCACAGATTGCTCAATCGGCGGATGAGGAAACTCGTACGCTGATTGACAAAGTTAACAATAACGAGTTAGACTCATCCAGGTATGTTATCCGTAACGATCTGTTGTATTACAAATATACCCCCACGGGCCAGGAGCCAAAGCTACTATGCTTCATTCCCAAAGGGCACCGATTAAGTCTCTTAAGGGTTTTTCATGACCAACATGATCATATATGTGCAGATAAGACCATTGACCTAATTCTGCGTCATTTTTGGTTTCCAGGGCTCTATGCCTTTGTAAGGAAATACGTAGGTCACTGTTTGATTTGTCTTTCGTCCAAGAAAGTTCCTAGGGCTCCTCATTACCCGATTTCATCATGGCGTAAGCCAGATACTCCATTTAACACGGTCCACATGGACGTATTAGGTCCACTACCTATTTCTAATGATATGAAGTATGTACTGCTGATTGTAGATGCTTACTCTAAGTATTGTTTGTTTTATGCGATAAAAAGGCAAGATTCCAACGAATTAAAACAAAAGTTTTCAAATGCCGTTTCCCTGTTTGGTACTCCCAAAGTTATTGTATGTGATAGAGGACGAATGTTTGAGAGTGCGAGTTTTCGGGGCTGGGTTACTGAAATGGGTAGCGAAATTCATTTTGTTACACCTGAGATGCATAGTGAAAACGGTCAAGTCGAACGCTATTGTCGTACTCTGCTCAATATGTTACGCATAGAGGCGTCTAAGCCAGAGAGTAAATGGTCCGATTCCTTGTGGAAAATGCAGCTTGTTATCAACTGCACTAAACACAAGACCACTCAGACCTCACCTTTACAATTACTTATTGGTGTTGAAGCAGTCACACCAGTCATAAGATCACTGGTTCGCGATGTCGCTATTGATGACGTGCGACCGAATCGCGAGGGGTTGAGAGAATTACAAAGACAGCGCGCCAGCGAACTGCTTGACCAGAATAGACTTAAACAAGATGAATACGTAAATAAAAACCGGAAGGTCAAGCGTACGTTTAATCTAAATGATAATGTGTTTGTAATAAAAACCTCTCAAATTACAGGCAAGTTAGACTCGGGGATGCGAGGGCCATATCGTGTCGCAAAAATCCTTCCCCACGATCGATACGAACTACAGCTGTTAACTGGTTCGTATGGCAAAGTTACTCAGGCTGCCGCCGAGCATATGGTTGCGTGGCGAGGAGAGTGGACCCCCGAGTCATGTGCCACGTTTTTTGATAGTAAGTAGATTTTGGTATTTACTTTTCTATCTGCTTGATCGTGTATGGTATTAAATATGTTTGATCACATAAGACTGAAAGAGTCACGTGTGCATACATAGTGGTTGTGTGGGCATTGAGCGATGGCTCTGCATTTGTGGGCATTGAGCGATGGCTCTGCCGGGACGTGCTAACTGTGTGCCTCCGTCTCAGTTTATGTGGGCATTGAGCAATGGCTCTGCCGAGACGTGCTAACTGTGTGCCTCCGTCTCAATATGAGGGCATTGAGCAATGGCTCTGCCAAGACGTGCTAACTGGGTGCCTCCGTCTGTTTATAAGGGCATTGAGTTATATGTAATTCTGCCGTAAGAGACGTGCTAACTGTGTGCCTCCGTCTCGATATGAGGGCATTGAGCAATGGCTCTGCCAAGACGTGCTAACTGGGTGCCTCCGTCTGTTCATAAGGGCATTGAGTTATATGTAATTCTGCCGAAAGAGACGTGCTAACTGGGTGCCTCCGTCTCAGTTTATTAATAAAGGCATTGAGATATGTCTCTGCCAAGACGAGCTAACTGGGTGCCTCCGTCTACTAGACATGTGTTTTGAGGATATCACTAATGCGCGCTATTCTCTCATTTATAGCTGAAGAGGATAGTCTCGCAGCACCATCTACCAGTGCAACTAGCTGCGAAGATCATTCAAGTCGTGGAGATGCAGACACACACCAGGGTCCATCAATTACTAATGCAGCCATTGAAGACATGAGCCCTTCGCGTCGCCCGAGTCTACTTGCCGAAGATCATGACTGCAATAAACAAGGACCATCATCTGAACAATGTGGCTGAGGACAACCACACGTCAGGAGAGGCCGTATTAGCATCCAACGTTATTTTTCAAACTAACGTGCGCTCGTGCCTATAAAAGCAGAGCGCAGCAGTACTCGCCCCTCACTCCGTCTCGAGCAGCCGTCGTGATAACATCGTTTTGTAATATTGTGTTAAGTCGTTATTTTATCAGGAAGTATATTTTTTTAAGTTTATAAAATTGTAATTGTTTTAAATTAATTAAAGACGAGTGTTTCGTCATTTCGTTTATTTTTTTTTTTAAATTAAATTGTAATTAACCGCTATTAATATAATAAACTTATAGCACGTGGAGTAGGATTCCCCGCTCGACATGCGTTATCCTGTTCGTACACGTTGACCGTGTCCGCCATGCTCTGCCACTGCAATCTGATATGCTTCGACCTCCGATTTAAAAGTGTCGGAGCAGAAGTCGGAACGAGGTGTAATATCAATTGGAAGTTCCGACCTATGCCATAATGTGAAACCTTTTATTTTTAAGACTATAAATCATGTAAATAAAGAATCATGGATCGAATCTATCGGAATCGGAGTCGAGGTTCCGTAACATCCCTAATGCAGTGCATGCGGCACGAGATGTGATGTTTGCTGACGCTAGCTTAAGTGACTTCTATGTAATAATGCGTATTTTTTTTTAAATATTATGGTTCCTGAAGTTTATAGCAAACGTGTTATGAATAATGATTTTCGGACAAACAATTTTAGGAGAAGAAATGGAATACCGTGACAAGTACGTGGACGTGGGGGCCAGAATAACGTCCTAAGGATGATTGGAGAGTAGGTTGTTCTGTTGTTCTGCTACTGAGGTTCACTGACCCTCACGTGTTACGACACCAATGAGCCTTCTGTGTCAGGGGTAGACGGTGGCAAGTTTCTTGATTTTTTTATTATTATTTACGTTATTTTTAAGCAAAATTTTGGTAACTAATAACCTTCCCGTGCCTATAGACTTTTTTGTCTGTAATAAATAATAATAATAATAATAATATTCCACAACTATGACACAACGCCATCTAGTCCCAAGCTAAGCAGAGCTTGTGTTATGGGTACTAGACAACTGATAAACATATATTTCTAAATACATACATATTATAGATAAATTACACCCAAATGATGATGCCTAAATCTATGTGATCTAAATAATATTTTGTTACTTTGACTTGATTGGTATAAGTATGTATAAAGCTGTGGAAGTAGTAGATTCAGAAACAACCATTTCAATAGGTACGTAAGGTAGGTACCTATCCCGGATGCCACCATTGCGAGGATCGGCCGGAGGACACGGTGGAGCACACGGTGGAGGTGTGCCCCGCTTGGGCGGAGCCCCGCCGTGTTCTCGTAGCGGCGATCGGCGGCGGCGACCTCTCGCGCCCGGCCCTGGTGCAAGCCATGGTCCGGGGCGAGGAGGAATGGGACGCCGTCGCCTCCTTCTGCGAAGCAGTGATGCTGGCGAAGGAGGTGGCGGAACGCGAGAGGGAGAGAACCTCTCGTCCCAGCCGCCGCGGGAGGCGCTCCGGGCGTCGGGGGTCCCGCGATGACCTCCGGCCACCGTAGACGCGGGCCTGTGGACGGTGAGTGATGGGCTAACTCGCCGTCCGTCCGTCTCACGACGAAAACAGGCCGTGTCGACGGCGCGTTCGTGTTCCACGCGCGCCTCAAAGAGATGTCAGCAACATGGGAGGGGCCCGAAAGGGCCGACGCCTGTCGGGGCCGCGGGTAGTCCTCTGGTTATCGCGGCCTCGACATAGAGGGCGAAGAAGGAACATGGGTGGTTTTTAGTCAGTAGAAGTCTGACACTCCCTTTCGCTCTGCCCAAGAGCGGGAGGGGTTATTCGATGATTTTACACCCAGCAAAAAAAAAAAAAAAGGTAGGTACCTATGTATGCATGTGTAACGGCCCTACATCTGTTACAAAAAAACAACAATTACATAACTAAAAAAAAAAAAAATATATTTTTGTAAAAAAATGAGTTAATAACTTATAATTAGTTAAAATACACAAGTAGTTTCTGTACATTAAATTATTTTGAGAATTTTATCTTTATCTTTCATTATTTACAACCTGTAAATTTCATATCCAGAATTGGAAGCGTCAACGTTAGCATTGATGCTGACGTCGTCATCATCATCGCCGTCGTCGTCTGCGTTATCTTCTACGTGGATGATTTTTTCAACGTTTTCATTGAACGTCACTACGGATTTCCTTGGCTTTGTGCTAACTTCTCCAAATTCGTCATCTGAGGACTCTTCGGCATCTTTCAGTTTGTCTATTGATTGAATGACTATAGGTGCGCTTGTGGATACGCTGGGTTCAATTAAAGGTAAATCAAGTACAGCTTCGACAGGAGTCTCCGTTTTCTTCGGAGTTGGTTCTACTGTAACTTTTTCAATAGGAGCTTGCAACATTTCTTGCAGTCTCTTTTCACTTCTTTTCAGATCTTCGATGTTTAAACGCGGTCTCTCAACTTCGGGTTTTGGTAGCTCGCCTAGTGATGCATTTCTTGACGATAAGCTGTTTGCATCATTAAATTCATCGTAGTTTTTGTTCTTCCTCCTATAAATAAACAAATGAATCAGTTTTCTGTTTTAAAGGATACGCATATTAGGTTACAGCTCATTTGTATAACCGCCACTTACCATCTAAGGAAGAACCAAATGGCTACTAGCACGATGACAGCAAAAACTAGTACGCTGAGTATAATTGTTGCCACTAACAAGCCAATTTGGGGCTCCAAAATGTTAATTTCTTTTAGATGATCTTCTAGTGGGATAGTACTTACAACACTTGCTATAGCGGCATTAGCACTTATATCTCTGAAAAAGAAATTATTATAATGAATATGTTGTTTATTGTACAGTAAATGTCATCTTCTATTCTATATTCCTAAAATGCTTACGCAGCAAGGCGATCCACAGTGACGGGTTCTCTTTCATTAAGTCCATAGACATAAACTTGTAGTGAAGCTCTAGGAGAGCCGGAATCACGTTTATTTCTGGAAACGTCTCCATCTATGTCATCTGATATGACGACTGACCTCAAAGCCTTAACTTCATATCCGACGGCATCACTCAACTGAGCCAAAACAGTCGCTTCATCGTCTAGGAAGGCATCCCTAATTGTCACTACAGCTATTTGGTTCAAATCTAATAGTTTTACCTGGAAATAGAAACATTATCATAACTTCAGGTTATATGACACGACACAAAATTATCAGGTAAGCACTGGATGCAAAATTTACAGAAGTCGACTATTTTAAAACAGTAAATACAAAATATATTCATGACAATTACCAGAAGTCGAATATTTCCCGAACGTCCTTGTCCATTTTCATCAGTGGCGGTGACGATGAGGGTCTGGTCGTGCGTCAGTCGCGCACCAGTGCGCACGTGCACAAACCCAGTTGTCGGGGCGACAGCCAGCACGCTTTCACTGCTCTCGTACCTCAATGCTGCATTAACCCCAATGTCCGCGTCGGTTGCCTGTTTTGAAAAGCATAGGAATATATTGTTAGAAGTCTAGGTTTTGTAGTAAGTAATAGATATTTTTCGCGTCAAAATCTCGTTGTAAATTACTGTTAGAGTGTGTTTTCAGCAAAGCGCAAAAGGAAAACATTTCAAATACCTGCTTCGATCTGGCAAAATACCTATAACTTGTAATAGATTGTAAATAAGTGAAGGAAAACGTTATCAATATTGCAAGTGAAGGGTTTTGCAGTACCAGCATTATTTGAGCTGGAGATTTAAAATACTTTAACTCTTAGGTTATTATTATTATTATTAATAGCCATTTGTGTCCCACTGCAGGGCAAAGGCCTCCCTTCCCTCCTTCCACTTATCTCTATCCAGTGAAGTTGTTTGCCAATCCCTGCAAAAAGAGTCGAGTTCGTCTCGCCATCTTCTTCTGGGCCTGCCGCGTTGCCGTTTGCTGCTGTTCGGGACCCATTGTGTTGTTAGTTTAGTAACTCTTAGGTTGGTATGTTTAATTTTTTAAATAGCCGTTATAATTTACCTATCGTTATGCTTTCACAATTTTTCGCATCAATGGACGTTTGAAAAATATACATTACATATTTATAGTGGAGGGAGATAACGCCCATCAAATAAATTTCTTGCACTCAACATCTTCGCAAAAGGTACTTCATCCGTATACAGGGTGTAAATGAACCCTTCACACATACGTCAACCAAACGTTCTGTACATCAAACTAAGTACCCCTACGCAAAAATGTTTGCTGGGAAACGACTTTTTTTTTGGGTCAAAAATCACATTTTACGGTAAAACTCAATGTAGCACTCTTAAAATATTGTGCTAGTGGATGCTTTGAATAGTAAAAGGGTCATGGGGGTAATATAAGTAAAGTTATAACCTGAAAAACTAGTATTTACAAAAACAGCTGTGCAAAATTTGGAACTTTGACCACCAATATCTCCGTAACTAGGGGGTTCCCAGGTATGGTCTAGAACAAAAACATGATCGCAGTGGTGGGGAGAACAAGTGCCCTTCGTTTGCGTTAAGGGTACTTTTACACCCTTTATACACATTGTCCATTGTCCATTGTTCCTGTGCTGTCTACTGTGTGTACATAAATAGTAAATAAATAAATAAATAAATTGTCTCCTACACCAGCCATTCTTGTTAAACCCCTAGCTGCATTCTGCTTTGATCAATGCCAAAGATGTGAATGTAGACGTATCAAGTCCGATCCAAGTTCAGTCTACGACTAACGATACCAGTGTAAACTAGACACGTACTGACTGAGCGCGCTGGCGAGGCATGTGCGCGAGGAAATTCATGCGGTGACGTGCCTCACCACCCGAGGAAAACAATGAAAAGTCGTGTCGCGCGGCACACGCCCGAGGCAGCTCGCGAGGCTTGTTGAGTTTGGCAACAATGAATCAGTCAGGTAAGATCACCGGTTCTATACTCAAAGCCAATTTATTCCGGAGTTTAATTATGTATATGTAGTTAATTATGGTTACTTTTTAAGTTATAATGCCAAATAAACACGTTTTTAATTCTGTATGTTACATCTTGGGAACTTAAATAAAATATAAATTCAATGCACGACGTTCATGTTTGAGATATACAAAGCATTTGGATAATGTAACCCTACCTTTAACTCCGCCAAAGAACGGGGTAATATCCTCTCTTCGAGCTCATTGGTGGGGTATCCGACGACAATTGGCTCGTGTTCTTTACCGACGAATATGGGATCGTTGTCATTGATATCGTTAACTATGAGATTCACTAAGCTTCGTCTCGAGTTGTACGGAATCGTCTCTGTAAGAATCCATTTATTTGAACCGTAGTCGTAGGGACCAAGTCGTGCAGTTGTTTCAGAGCGTTTTTCACGGATGACGCCATCAGTATCACTTCGGCAATGTAATATAAGTTCCACTTGGACTTGTGACTGCGCCATAAAGGCTATTGATGGGTGTTCTCTATCGATGGCGATTGTGTGCAGTCCGAATTCGTTGACGTACAGCCATGGTTGGTCAGTGGGCCAGCGGTTCGTTAAGGTGAAGTGGCAGCCAGCATGTTGCGTAGAGTCAAGGACAACTAAGTTACTGTGAGACGATTCCTCATCTCTCTCCAAAATAACCAGCGGGGGCATGACGATGCCTTTGTCCTCACATACCGTGACTGATTCTACTGTTAAATGTACCTACAAAATAAAATAAAACTTGATAATAGTGCTAAAGGTTTTAATAGTAATTTATTGAAATTTATAGGGTCAGTAAATTAATAGAATGTATTCAACTATGTATAGACTAATTCATACCGATGCTGTTCCCGTCGCTTGTGTAATAGCTGTAGTGGCAATAACTTGGAAATTGTAGACTCCACTGTCAGCCGGAGCAGACAAATACAGTTCACCTTCATTGTTTATAGAAAGACGAGTCTGAAGGTGCGCTGCAACAATAATATACTTTATTTGTATTATTTACACTTTAAAAACGAACGCATTCTTTTGGAAAACACATGTATGTATTATGTACCGTTCTTGGCGCTTATTTTTTTGTATTTTAAAATTTTATTAATACTAGAGAGGCATGTTCTAAGATTTAACTTCTGACATTAACTTATTTTATGCAATATTGCTTTTTGTGCTGCGCTTGGCGCCAAATTAAAAACAAATATTCAATTAATTCTCAAAATAAGCTTGCTTTTGAAGAATTTAAGGCGCACTGTTCAAGATTTATTTGCATCATTATGGTTTTACGAATAAAAAGGTTTCAAATATTTTCGTCTACTTCATTTAAAATGCAATCTTTAAATTAAATAAACATACTGTGTAATTTAGGTTACAGGTGCTCGTGAGCTAGTTATAATTTCCACAAAACATTTAAGAAAAATTATTAATTATTTTAGTTTTTTTTGCATACAGGTGCGTTCACATCGGGAGCATTCGCCTATGATGTAATAGTACCTGGGTGACCGGATTTTATTTTGGTAACGTTTTTAAATTTATTGCCTTCAAAACCCTCTGTGTACTAAATTTAATAAAAATCGTTGGATCTGTTTCCGATATTTAGATTATATCTATATATATAAAAAATAATTGCAATTCTATTAGTCTCGCTAAATCTCGAGAACGGCTGAACCCATTTGGCTAATTTTTGTCTTGAAATATTCGTTAAGGCCAGGTAGAGTAGTAGGTAGGCAGGTTAGTAGGTAGGCAGGGTAGTAGGTAGGTAGGGTAGTAGGTAGTTGGTAGGTAGGTAGGTAGGAAAAAGAGCATAGCAACGCATATAAAGAGCTAGTATATACATAAATACAAGAGTTGCTTTTTTAAGGTATTAGATCCGATTAGATAGATATTCGATTTCGTTCAAAAACAAGAGCATTAACTGTTACATTACAAGTTACAAGCGGTTGCTACGGTGAGAAAGCGCCTAACCATATACTTGGTCGTTACCGATATTTTTTAACGTTAATTTAACGTTAACCGTGTACATATTGTACACGGTTAACGTTAACCGTGTACATATTGTACACGGTTACATAGGACGTAAGAGAAGAAAAACTGTTCTTATCTTTGTGGCGAGGCATGCAGGATGGGATAAGTTTTAAACCTTATACGAGTACCTACCTTATTTGCGCTAGGCACGACACAACTATCTACCACCATTAATGCCATAGTTAAGGACCACATTGCTTACCATCGTCAGTTCCGAGTGAAAAAGTGACCACCTCTCCGTTGTCAGCAGTCGCCGAGACGCGTCCCACAACACCAGTCTGCGCCATGTCCACAAACAGCAAGTACGACTCCGAGGAGAATGTCACGGATGGCCCCAAATCTGGTAGAAATTAAATTAGACACTTTTGTGTACGCATTGGCCTATGTGATAAGTTGTAAGTAGTCAAAATTAAGAAACTTTGACTAGTTAAACTACACTTTCAAATTGAATGAAATTTGAAATATACCGTGTTTATACAATGCCTAATTGATAACTGAAAACTCAGTCTTCTAGTTTTATCCACAACGAAGTTATAGGAGGTTAAAAATGGTTTGAGCTCTTTCGAGAAAAGGATGGTACGGCAGTGCCGCTTTATTGCTCGAGTTTGCCCACGTCGTACCCCCAGACTAATTGAAATATCAATCCAGAAAGTATAAAAACTGAAATAAGCTGGAATCAGGCATCACACAATTATTCCGTTTTTATTTCAATGTAAATTCGTCACCAAGAACTAAGGTACCTATTCCATTTGATTTGTGGCATCAAATTGTTGGTGTCCACTTCATGTCAAGAACTTAATTGTGGTACACAGCAGCACTTACCTTTCCCAATTTCTATAAAAACAGCCGAACGTGCAACTAACGCTCCGGGCTTCGTAGCGACGACGGTGAATACAAACTGGCTGTTTGCTTGTAGTACCTCATCTGATATCGGCAACGGAGCTGCTATGCTATATGAATTACTGTCCCTCAGAACCAAGCTGAAGAGCGAATGAAATTCTGAAAAAACGTGTAATTTAAAATACTATACGGACGTTTAATGTAAACTGCAACTTTTGGCGAATTATTTGTTTGAAGATTACCTCCGTCCAAGTCAAAGGACACCGTGTCGTCGTAGCCGTGTGATAAGGAAATTAGTTGGGTAAACTGCAATCCCGATTCAGCATTATAAGCACCCCTGTAATACGCTTGCGCAAATACTGGAGGAATAGTTTGCTCTCTAACAACTTCTATGACTACACTTGTCGAAACGTATACAGCTCTTTCTCGTCTGGCTTCTATCTCCAGCAGTATAAATGCGTTTTCAGTCGCCTCAATCGGCAGAGTATCGAGAACCGATAGCGACACAACGTGGTTATCGGGTGTCGCTCTGAAATAATCCGCGTACTCTAAAATCATAAAAAGAGGATACATATATATGTAGTCACAATGATTATGCAAGGTAAGATTTTGTTGAGAATTAGTAGTTTGTTTTGTATAATAAGAAACATACCTCCAGTCAGTATAAATAGAGTGCCAGGTGCATACCCTGAGCTGAGCACAATGCTATCGACCGTTAGACCACTGCTTCCTATAGTTCCAGTGTAGGTACTCTGCGCGAACCTCAAAATAACGCGATCCGTTAAATCTAAAACAGATAGATGTTTCACGTGAATAGAAGCAAAACGACGCCACAAGATTTGGAAATTGTGTGACATGTTATACATTCATTTAACCTAGCAGACAGATTCCGATACAAATTGTGTTGAAAATCGCTTTAGAATCTTTTATACATTTTAAAAGAATATCGCAGTTAAAGAGACGTACACGGAAAGTGACGTGTTATTTACAAGTTTAAAACAGAGAAACTGTTCTAATATTAAAATGAAAAATCATCCCCGAAAGCTAAAAGTAAATTAAACTGGAATTAGACACTATTAGAGACATATTATACAACGTTTTTATTTCAATAGAAATTCGTCGCCAAGAACTAGCAACAAGATACTTATTCCATTTGATATGTGGCTTCAAATTATTCGTGTCTGTTTCATGCGAAGTACTTAACTGTGGCTCACAGCGGCACTTACCTTTTTCAATTTCGATGGAAACAGCCGAACGTGCAACAAACGCTCCGGGCTTCGTAGCAACGACGGTGAAGAGAAACTGGCTGTTTGCTTGTAGTACCTCATCTGATATCGGCAACGGAGCTGCTATGCTATATGAATTACTGTCCCTCGGAACCAAGCTGAAGAGCGAATGATATTCTGAAAAAACGTGTAATTTAAAATGCTATACTGACGTTTAATATAAACTGCAACTTTTGGCGAATTATTTGTTTGAAGATTACCTCCGTCCAAGTCAAAGGACACCGTGTCGTCGTAGCCGTGTGATAAGGAAATTAGTTGGGTAAACTGCAATCCCGATTCAGCATTATAAGCACCCCTGTAATACGCTTGCGCAAATACTGGAGGAATAGTTTGCTCTCTAACAACTTCTATGACTACACTTGTCGAAACGTATACAGCTCTTTCTCGTCTGGCTTCTATCTCCAGCAGTATAAATGCGTTTTCAGTCGCCTCAATCGGCAGAGTATCGAGAACCGATAGCGACACAACGTGGTTATCGGGTGTCGCTCTGAAATAATCCGCGTACTCTGAAATCATAAAAAGAGGATACATATATATGTAGTCACAATGATTATGCAAGGTAAGATTTTGTTGAGAATTAGTAGTTTGTTTGATATAATAAGAAACATACCTCCAGTCAGTATAAATTGAGTGCCAGGTGCATACCCTGAGCTGAGCACAATGCTATCGACCGTTAGACCACTGCTTTCTATAGTTCCAGTGTAGGTACTCTGCGCGAACCTCAAAATGACGCGATCCGTTAAATCTAAAACAGATGGATGTTTCACGTGAATAGAAGCAAAAAAACGCCTTTTTTAACCTAGCAGACAGATTCCGATACAAATTGTGTTGAAAATTGCTTTAGAATCTTTTACACAGTTTAAAAGAATATCGCAGTTGGAGAGACGTACACGGAAAGTGACGTGTTATTTACAAGTATAAAACAGAGAAACTGTTCTAATATTAAAATGAAAAATCATCCCCGAAAGCTAAAAGTAAATTAAACTGGAATTAGACACTATTAGAGACATATTTATTTAACGTTTTTATTTCAATAGAAATTCGTCGCCAAGAACTAGCAACAAGATACTTATTCCATTTGATATGTGGCTTCAAATTATTCGTGTCTGTTTCATGCGAAGTACTTAACTGTGGTTCACAGCGGCACTTACCTTTTTCAATTTCGATGGAAACAGCCGAACGTGCAACAAACGCTCCGGGCTTCGTAGCGACGACGGTGAATAGAAACTGGCTGTTTGCTTGTAGTACCTCATCTGATATCGGCAACGGAGCTGCTATGCTATATGAATTACTGTCCCTCGGAACCAAGCTGAAGAGCGAATGATATTCTGAAAAAACGTGTAATTTAAAATACTATACGGACGTTTAATGTAAACTGCAACTTTTGGCGAATCATTTGTTCGAAGATTACCTCCGTCCAAGTCAAAGGACACCGTGTCGTCGTAGCCGTGTGATAAGGAAATTAGTTGGGTAAACTGTAATCCCGATTCAGCATTATAAGCACCCCTGTAATACGCTTGCGCAAATACTGGAGGAATAGTTTGCTCTCTAACAACTTCTATGACTACACTTGTCGAAACGTATACAGCTCTTTCTCGTCTGGCTTCTATCTCCAGCAGTATAAATGCGTTTTCAGTCGCCTCAATCGGCAGAGTATCGAGAACCGATAGCGACACAACGTGGTCATCGGGTGTCGCTCTGAAATAATCCGCGTACTCTGAAATCATAAAAAGAGGATACAAATATACGTAATCACAATGATTATGCAAGGTAAGATTTTATTGAGAATTAGTAGTTTGTTTGGTATATTAAGAAACATACCTCCAGTCAGTATAAATTGAGTGCCAGGTGCATACCCTGAGCTGAGCACAATGCTATCGACCGTAAGTCCACTGCTTCCTATAGTTCCAGTGTAGGTACTCTGCGCGAACCTCAAAATGACGCGATCCGTTAAATCTAAAACAGATAGATGTTTCACGTGAATAGAAGCAAAACGACGCCTCAAGATTTGGAAATTGTGTGACATGTTATACATTCATTTAACCTAGCAGACAGATTCCGATACAAATTGTGTTGAAAATCGCTTTAGAATCTTTTATACAGTTTAAAAGAATATCGCAGTTGGAGAGACGTACACGGAAAGTGACGTGTTATTTACAAGTATAAAACAGAGAAACTGTTCTAATATTAAAATGAAAAATCATCCCCGAAAGCTAAAAGTAAATTAAACTGGAATTAGACACTATTAGAGACATATTATACAACGTTTTTATTTCAATAGAAATTCGTCGCCAAGAACTAGCAACAAGATACTTATTCCATTTGATATGTGGCTTCAAATTATTCGTGTCTGTTTCATGCGAAGTACTTAACTGTGGCTCACAGCGGCACTTACCTTTTTCAATTTCGATGGAAACAGCCGAACGTGCAACAAACGCTCCGGGCTTCGTAGCAACGACGGTGAAGAGAAACTGGCTGTTTGCTTGTAGTACCTCATCTGATATCGGCAACGGAGCTGCTATGCTATATGAATTACTGTCCCTCGGAACCAAGCTGAAGAGCGAATGATATTCTGAAAAAACGTGTAATTTAAAATACTATACGGACGTTTAATGTAAACTGCAACTTTTGGCGAATCATTTGTTCGAAGATTACCTCCGTCCAAGTCAAAAGACACCGTGTCGTCGTAGCCGTGTGATAAGGAAATTAGTTGGGTAAACTGCAATCCCGATTCAGCATTATAAGCACCCCTGTAATACGCTTGCGCAAATACTGGAGGAATAGTTTGCTCTCTAACAACTTCTATGACTACACTTGTCGAAACGTATACAGCTCTTTCTCGTCTGGCTTCTATCTCCAGCAGTATAAATGCGTTTTCAGTCGCCTCAATCGGCAGAGTATCGAGAACCGATAGCGACACAACGTGGTTATCGGGTGTCGCTCTGAAATAATCCGCGTACTCTGAAATCATAAAAAGAGGATACATATATATGTAGTCACAATGATTATGCAAGGTAAGATTTTGTTGAGAATTAGTAGTTTGTTTTGTATAATAAGAAACATACCTCCAGTCAGTATAAATAGAGTGCCAGGTGCATACCCTGAGCTGAGCACAATGCTATCGACCGTTAGACCACTGCTTTCTATAGTTCCAGTGTAGGTACTCTGCGCGAACCTCAAAATAACGCGATCCGTTAAATCTAAAACAGATAGATGTTTCACGTGAATAGAAGCAAAACGACGCCACAAGATTTGGAAATTGTGTGACATGTTATACATTCATTTAACCTAGCAGACAGATTCCGATACAAATTGTGTTGAAAATCGCTTTAGAATCTTTTATACATTTTAAAAGAATATCGCAGTTAAAGAGACGTACACGGAAAGTGACGTGTTATTTACAAGTTTAAAACAGAGAAACTGTTCTAATATTAAAATGAAAAATCATCCCCGAAAGCTAAAAGTAAATTAAACTGGAATTAGACACTATTAGAGACATATTATACAACGTTTTTATTTCAATAGAAATTCGTCGCCAAGAACTAGCAACAAGATACTTATTCCATTTGATATGTGGCTTCAAATTATTCGTGTCTGTTTCATGCGAAGTACTTAACTGTGGCTCACAGCGGCACTTACCTTTTTCAATTTCGATGGAAACAGCCGAACGTGCAACAAACGCTCCGGGCTTCGTAGCAACGACGGTGAAGAGAAACTGGCTGTTTGCTTGTAGTACCTCATCTGATATCGGCAACGGAGCTGCTATGCTATATGAATTACTGTCCCTCGGAACCAAGCTGAAGAGCGAATGATATTCTGAAAAAACGTGTAATTTAAAATACTATACGGACGTTTAATGTAAACTGCAACTTTTGGCGAATCATTTGTTCGAAGATTACCTCCGTCCAAGTCAAAAGACACCGTGTCGTCGTAGCCGTGTGATAAGGAAATTAGTTGGGTAAACTGCAATCCCGATTCAGCATTATAAGCACCCCTGTAATACGCTTGCGCAAATACTGGAGGAATAGTTTGCTCTCTAACAACTTCTATGACTACACTTGTCGAAACGTATACAGCTCTTTCTCGTCTGGCTTCTATCTCCAGCAGTATAAATGCGTTTTCAGTCGCCTCAATCGGCAGAGTATCGAGAACCGATAGCGACACAACGTGGTCATCGGGTGTCGCTCTGAAATAATCCGCGTACTCTGAAATCATAAAAATGGGATAAAAATATATATAATCACAATGATTATGCAAGGTAAGGTTTTGTTGAGAATAAGTAGTTTGTTTGGTATAATAAGAAACATACCTCCAGTCAGTATAAATTGAGTGCCAGGTGCATACCCTGAGCTGAGCACAATGCTATCGACCGTAAGTCCACTGCTTCCTATAGTTCCAGTGTAGGTACTCTGCGCGAACCTCAAAATGACGCGATCCGTTAAATCTAAAACAGATAGATGTTTCACGTGAATAGAAGCAAAACGACGCCTCAAGATTTGGAAATTGTGTGACATGTTATACATTCATTTAACCTAGCAGACAGATTCCGATACAAATTGTGTTAAAAATCGCTTTAGAATCTTTTATACAGTTTAAAAGAATATCGCAGTTGGAGAGACGTACACGGAAAGTGACGTGTTATTTACAAGTATAAAACAGAGAAACTGTTCTAATATTAAAATGAAAAATCATCCCCGAAAGCTAAAAGTAAATTAAACTGGAATTAGACACTATTAGAGACATATTATACAACGTTTTTATTTCAATAGAAATTCGTCGCCAAGAACTAGCAACAAGATACTTATTCCATTTGATATGTGGCTTCAAATTATTCGTGTCTGTTTCATGCGAAGTACTTAACTGTGGCTCACAGCGGCACTTACCTTTTTCAATTTCGATGGAAACAGCCGAACGTGCAACAAACGCTCCGGGCTTCGTAGCAACGACGGTGAAGAGAAACTGGCTGTTTGCTTGTAGTACCTCATCTGATATCGGCAACGGAGCTGCTATGCTATATGAATTACTGTCCCTCGGAACCAAGCTGAAGAGCGAATGATATTCTGAAAAAACGTGTAATTTAAAATGCTATACTGACGTTTAATATAAACTGCAACTTTTGGCGAATTATTTGTTTGAAGATTACCTCCGTCCAAGTCAAAGGACACCGTGTCGTCGTAGCCGTATGATAAGGAAATTAGTTGGGTAAACTGCAATCCCGATTCAGCATTATAAGCACCCCTGTAATACGCTTGCGCAAATACTGGAGGAATAGTTTGCTCTCTAACAACTTCTATGACTACACTTGTCGAAACGTATACAGCTCTTTCTCGTCTGGCTTCTATCTCCAGCAGTATAAATGCGTTTTCAGTCGCCTCAATCGGCAGAGTATCGAGAACCGATAGCGACACAACGTGGTTATCGGGTGTCGCTCTGAAATAATCCGCGTACTCTGAAATCATAAAAAGAGGATACATATATATGTAGTCACAATGATTATGCAAGGTAAGATTTTGTTGAGAATTAGTAGTTTGTTTGGTATAATAAGAAACATACCTCCAGTCAGTATAAATTGAGTGCCAGGTGCATACCCTGAGCTGAGCACAATGCTATCGACCGTTAGACCACTGCTTTCTATAGTTCCAGTGTAGGTACTCTGCGCGAACCTCAAAATGACGCGATCCGTTAAATCTAAAACAGATGGATGTTTCACGTGAATAGAAGCAAAAAAACGCCTTTTTTTAACCTAGCAGACAGATTCCGATACAAATTGTGTTGAAAATTGCTTTAGAATCTTTTACACAGTTTAAAAGAATATCGCAGTTGGAGAGACGTACACGGAAAGTGACGTGTTATTTACAAGTATAAAACAGAGAAACTGTTCTAATATTAAAATGAAAAATCATCCCCGAAAGCTAAAAGTAAATTAAACTGGAATTAGACACTATTAGAGACATATTATACAACGTTTTTATTTCAATAGAAATTCGTCGCCAAGAACTAGCAACAAGATACTTATTCCATTTGATATGTGGCTTCAAATTATTCGTGTCTGTTTTATGCGAAGTACTTAACTGTGGCTCACAGCGGCACTTACCTTTTTCAATTTCGATGGAAACAGCCGAACGTGCAACAAACGCTCCGGGCTTCGTAGCAACGACGGTGAAGAGAAACTGGCTGTTTGCTTGTAGTACCTCATCTGATATCGGCAACGGAGCTGCTATGCTATATGAATTACTGTCCCTCGGAACCAAGCTGAAGAGCGAATGATATTCTGAAAAAACGTGTAATTTAAAATGCTATACTGACGTTTAATATAAACTGCAACTTTTGGCGAATTATTTGTTTGAAGATTACCTCCGTCCAAGTCAAAGGACACCGTGTCGTCGTAGCCGTGTGATAAGGAAATTAGTTGGGTAAACTGCAATCCCGATTCAGCATTATAAGCACCCCTGTAATACGCTTGCGCAAATACCGGAGGAATAGTTTGCTCTCTAACAACTTCTATGACTACACTTGTCGAAACGTATACAGCTCTTTCTCGTCTGGCTTCTATCTCCAGCAGTATAAATGCGTTTTCAGTCGCCTCAATCGGCAGAGTATCGAGAACCGATAGCGACACAACGTGGTTATCGGGTGTCGCTCTGAAATAATCCGCGTACTCTGAAATCATAAAAAGAGGATACATATATATGTAGTCACAATGATTATGCAAGGTAAGATTTTGTTGAGAATTAGTAGTTTGTTTGGTATAATAAGAAACATACCTCCAGTCAGTATAAATAGAGTGCCAGGTGCATACCCTGAGCTGAGCACAATGCTATCGACCGTAAGTCCACTGCTTCCTATAGTTCCAGTGTAGGTACTCTGCGCGAACCTCAAAATGACGCGATCCGTTAAATCTAAAACAGATAGATGTTTCACGTGAATAGAAGCAAAACAACGCCTCAAGATTTGGAAATTGTGTGACATGTTATACATTCATTTAACCTAGCAGACAGATTCCGATACAAATTGTGTTGAAAATCGCTTTAGAATCTTTTATACAGTTTAAAAGAATATCGCAGTTGGAGAGACGTACACGGAAAGTGACGTGTTATTTACAAGTATAAAACAGAGAAACTGTTCTAATATTAAAATGAAAAATCATCCCCGAAAGCTAAAAGTAAATTAAACTGGAATTAGACACTATTAGAGACATATTATACAACGTTTTTATTTCAATAGAAATTCGTCGCCAAGAACTAGCAACAAGATACTTATTCCATTTGATATGTGGCTTCAAATTATTCGTGTCTGTTTCATGCGAAGTACTTAACTGTGGCTCACAGCGGCACTTACCTTTTTCAATTTCGATGGAAACAGCCGAACGTGCAACAAACGCTCCGGGCTTCGTAGCAACGACGGTGAAGAGAAACTGGCTGTTTGCTTGTAGTACCTCATCTGATATCGGCAACGGAGCTGCTATGCTATATGAATTACTGTCCCTCGGAACCAAGCTGAAGAGCGAATGATATTCTGAAAAAACGTGTAATTTAAAATGCTATACTGACGTTTAATATAAACTGCAACTTTTGGCGAATTATTTGTTTGAAGATTACCTCCGTCCAAGTCAAAGGACACCGTGTCGTCGTAGCCGTGTGATAAGGAAATTAGTTGGGTAAACTGCAATCCCGATTCAGCATTATAAGCACCCCTGTAATACGCTTGCGCAAATACTGGAGGAATAGTTTGCTCTCTAACAACTTCTATGACTACACTTGTCGAAACGTATACAGCTCTTTCTCGTCTGGCTTCTATCTCCAGCAGTATAAATGCGTTTTCAGTCGCCTCAATCGGCAGAGTATCGAGAACCGATAGCGACACAACGTGGTTATCGGGTGTCGCTCTGAAATAATCCGCGTACTCTGAAATCATAAAAAGAGGATACATATATATGTAGTCACAATGATTATGCAAGGTAAGATTTTGTTGAGAATTAGTAGTTTGTTTGGTATAATAAGAAACATACCTCCAGTCAGTATAAATTGAGTGCCAGGTGCATACCCTGAGCTGAGCACAATGCTATCGACCGTTAGACCACTGCTTTCTATAGTTCCAGTGTAGGTACTCTGCGCGAACCTCAAAATGACGCGATCCGTTAAATCTAAAACAGATGGATGTTTCACGTGAATAGAAGCAAAAAAACGCCTTTTTTTAACCTAGCAGACAGATTCCGATACAAATTGTGTTGAAAATTGCTTTAGAATCTTTTACACAGTTTAAAAGAATATCGCAGTTGGAGAGACGTACACGGAAAGTGACGTGTTATTTACAAGTATAAAACAGAGAAACTGTTCTAATATTAAAATGAAAAATCATCCCCGAAAGCTAAAAGTAAATTAAACTGGAATTAGACACTATTAGAGACATATTATACAACGTTTTTATTTCAATAGAAATTCGTCGCCAAGAACTAGCAACAAGATACTTATTCCATTTGATATGTGGCTTCAAATTATTCGTGTCTGTTTCATGCGAAGTACTTAACTGTGGTTCACAGCGGCACTTACCTTTTTCAATTTCGATGGAAACAGCCGAACGTGCAACAAACGCTCCGGGCTTCGTAGCGACGACGGTGAATAGAAACTGGCTGTTTGCTTGTAGTACCTCATCTGATATCGGCAACGGAGCTGCTATGCTATATGAATTACTGTCCCTCGGAACCAAGCTGAAGAGCGAATGATATTCTGAAAAAACGTGTAATTTAAAATACTATACGGACGTTTAATGTATACTGCAACTTTTGGCGAATCATTTGTTCGAAGATTACCTCCGTCCAAGTCAAAAGACACCGCGTCGTCGTAGCCGTGTGATAAGGAAATTAGTTGGGTAAACTGCAATCCCGATTCAGCATTATAAGCACCCCTGTAATACGCTTGCGCAAATACTGGAGGAATAGTTTGCTCTCTAACAACTTCTATGACTACACTTGTCGAAACGTATACAGCTCTTTCTCGTCTGGCTTCTATCTCCAGCAGTATAAATGCGTTTTCAGTCGCCTCAATCGGCAGAGTATCGAGAACCGATAGCGACACAACGTGGTTATCGGGTGTCGCTCTGAAATAATCCGCGTACTCTGAAATCATAAAAAGAGGATACATATATATGTAGTCACAATGATTATGCAAGGTAAGATTTTGTTGAGAATTAATAGTTTGTTTGGTATAATAAGAAACATACCTCCAGTCAGTATAAATTGAGTGCCAGGTGCATACCCTGAGCTGAGCACAATGCTATCGACCGTAAGTCCACTGCTTCCTATAGTTCCAGTGTAGGTTCTCTGCGCGAACCTCAAAATGACGCGATCCGTTAAATCTAAAACAGATGGATGTTTCACGTGAATAGAAGCAAAAAGACGCCTTTTTTTAACCTAGCAGACAGATTCCGATACAAATTGTGTTGAAAATTGCTTTAGAATCTTTTACACAGTTTAAAAGAATATCGCAGTTGGAGAGACGTACACGGAAAGTGACGTGTTATTTACAAGTATAAAACAGAGAAACTGTTCTAATATTAAAATGAAAAATCATCCCCGAAAGCTAAAAGTAAATTAAACTGGAATTAGACACTATTAGAGACATATTATACAACGTTTTTATTTCAATAGAAATTCGTCGCCAAGAACTAGCAACAAGATACTTATTCCATTTGATATGTGGCTTCAAATTATTCGTGTCTGTTTCATGCGAAGTACTTAACTGTGGCTCACAGCGGCACTTACCTTTTTCAATTTCGATGGAAACAGCCGAACGTGCAACAAACGCTCCGGGCTTCGTAGCAACGACGGTGAAGAGAAACTGGCTGTTTGCTTGTAGTACCTCATCTGATATCGGCAACGGAGCTGCTATGCTATATGAATTACTGTCCCTCGGAACCAAGCTGAAGAGCGAATGATATTCTGAAAAAACGTGTAATTTAAAATGCTATACTGACGTTTAATATAAACTGCAACTTTTGGCGAATTATTTGTTTGAAGATTACCTCCGTCCAAGTCAAAGGACACCGTGTCGTCGTAGCCGTGTGATAAGGAAATTAGTTGGGTAAACTGTAATCCCGATTCAGCATTATAAGCACCCCTGTAATACGCTTGCGCAAATACTGGAGGAATAGTTTGCTCTCTAACAACTTCTATGACTACACTTGTCGAAACGTATACAGCTCTTTCTCGTCTGGCTTCTATCTCCAGCAGTATAAATGCGTTTTCAGTCGCCTCAATCGGCAGAGTATCGAGAACCGATAGCGACACAACGTGGTTATCGGGTGTCGCTCTGAAATAATCCGCGTACTCTGAAATCATAAAAAGAGGATACATATATATGTAGTCACAATGATTATGCAAGGTAAGATTTTGTTGAGAATTAGTAGTTTGTTTGGTATAATAAGAAACATACCTCCAGTCAGTATAAATAGAGTGCCAGGTGCATACCCTGAGCTGAGCACAATGCTATCGACCGTAAGTCCACTGCTTCCTATAGTTCCAGTGTAGGTACTCTGCGCGAACCTCAAAATGACGCGATCCGTTAAATCTAAAACAGATAGATGTTTCACGTGAATAGAAGCAAAACAACGCCTCAAGATTTGGAAATTGTGTGACATGTTATACATTCATTTAACCTAGCAGACAGATTCCGATACAAATTGTGTTGAAAATCGCTTTAGAATCTTTTATACAGTTTAAAAGAATATCGCAGTTGGAGAGACGTACACGGAAAGTGACGTGTTATTTACAAGTATAAAACAGAGAAACTGTTCTAATATTAAAATGAAAAATCATCCCCGAAAGCTAAAAGTAAATTAAACTGGAATTAGACACTATTAGAGACATATTATACAACGTTTTTATTTCAATAGAAATTCGTCGCCAAGAACTAGCAACAAGATACTTATTCCATTTGATATGTGGCTTCAAATTGTTCGAGTCTGTTTCATGCGAAGTACTTAACTGTGGTTCACAGCGGCACTTACCTTTTTCAATTTCGATGGAAACAGCCGAACGTGCAACAAACGCTCCTGGCTTCGTAGCAACGACGGTGAATAGAAACTGGCTGTTTGCTTGTAGTACCTCGTCTGATATCGGCAACGGAGCTGCTATACTATATGAATTACTGTCCCTCGGAACCAAGCTGAAGAGCGAATGATATTCTGAAAAAACGTGTAATTTAAAATACTAAACGGACGTTTAATGTAAACTGCAACTTTTGGCGAATAATTTGTTTGAAGATTACCTCCGTCCAAGTCAAAGGACACCGTGTCGTCGTAGCCGTGTGATAAGGAAATTAGTTGGGTAAACTGCAATCCCGATTCAGCATTATAAGCACCCCTGTAATACGCTTGCGCAAATACTGGAGGAATAGTTTGCTCTCTAACAACTTCTATGACTACACTTGTCGAAACGGATACAGCTCTTTCTCGTTTGGCTTCTATCTCCAGCAGTATAAATGCGTTTTCAGTCGCCTCAATCGGCAGAGTATCGAGAACCGAGAGTGACACAATGTGGTTATCGGGTGTCGCTCTAAAATAATTCACGTACTCTGAAATCATAAAAAGAGGATACAAATATATGTAGTCACAATGATTATGCAAGGTAAGATTTTGTTGAGAATTAATAGTTTGTTTGGTATAATAAGAAACATACCTCCAGTCAGTATGAATTGAGTGCCAGGTGCATATCCTGATTTGAGCACAATGCTATCGACCGTTAGACCACTGCTTCCTATAGTTCCAGTGTAGGTACTTTGCTCAAAACTTAATATGACTTGATCTAAAACAAATAGATATTTTATGTGAATTTCAGCTAAACATTAAGTTACATGTACTGTTTAATACATGTTAGTGTTACTCAAGAGCAGCGGTGATCATGTAGTGGCGGCCCTTACTACAGGACAGTAAAACGTGGGTTCGAACCCAGTAAGGCGCATAACTTTGTGTAATTTATTTTAACATAACTCTGCTCTCAAAAACGGTAAAGAATCATCGTTAGGAAGGGAAGTTCTTTAAAATTCGATTTTTTGAACATGTGCTAGACAGCTGAAAGTTAAGTTAATTTTTGGCCATATGAATTAGTCGAGCTCGTGGCTTAATAGGATCTGCCACTCGGGTCGATCTTTAGGTTAAGCTGCGCTTGCCTAGGTCGATCGGTGGATGGGTGACCGCCCATTACATACCGAGTTTCCTCCGTGCCTCGGAAAGCACGTTAAGCTGTTGGTCCCGGGTGCCATATATAGATCTTTGGCAGTCGTTACGGGTAGTCAGTGACCTGAAAGTCTGACATCCAGTCTTACCAAAGGGTATCGTATTACCTATAGTATTAACTGGGTTGTGGAGGTCAGATAGGCAGTCGCTCCATGTAAAATACTGGTATTCAGCTGCATCCGGTTAGACTGGAAGCCGACCCCAATATAGTTGGGAAAAGGCTAGGCAGATGATGATGATGAATTAGTCGCGTGATACTTCCTGGCCGCGCCACAGTCACACATATGGCCAAAATTAAATTATACTTTCAGCCGTCTAACACATGTTCATATCAAAATAGTATGTAAAATAACATGTGGCGCTAGCGAATTCTATTGCAACACATGCGAACTAATTGACAATTCCTGCATCGCGCTACCAAGAACAGATGAATCACATATTTACCTTCGTAACACCAAGATAAGCCAACCAGCCGCACGTCCAACTTTTAGCTCGTCCGTTGCACGACTGGCATCCCCCCACGCGAGAAGCCAGACTCTCATTATTATTACCCGATTCGATTACCAATTACAGTCAAGCGAAGCTTACACCACAATAATCAGTTTTATACGCCGAATATTTCTTATTTAGAAACACACTAACGTAGTTTTAATATTACAATTTTTCTTTTGTAAGAGGACAATTCGTGTCCTTTCGATATAATTTAAATTGATTTATTATAGGGAAAGTGTAACATCGACCATTTTGTTCCGGATAATAGCTAACGAACGAGCTATATGAATCAGAAAAACACACTTAAATATTTATTTACTTAAATATTTTTATTTTATACCTACACAGCAGCTTTTTGAAAAATGTCGTTTGGTCTAGTGAGGTATATTGACAAACTGTACAGAAAAAAATACATGCCGTTTTGTTAGTTGGTTACAGAAATATACCCAGAGACATCGAATATTGTGCCTCTGAAGAACTACCCGGAAACATCCTAGGCATGGCCTAGAACCAAAAAGTCGATGATACTACCAATCCGCACTGGGTTCTCGAGGTATACTATAGCCCATTCGTTTTCAAAGAAAGGATGCCTGTGTTTCAACAGTGAGAACATATAGGGTGAAGATGATGATGACTTAACGTAACCTCTCCGACACAAATTCTGTAAGTTCAGTTGCAAATCGCATTGAAATCCGTTACGAAGTTAAGAAGACCATTTTGGTTACATACACATGCATAGTGAATTAGTGACGTATGTGTTAAAGCTAGAATTAGACACCATATTTTTATTCCGTTTTTAATTTTACACAAATCCATCGAGTGGAGCTAAGGTACCTATTCCGTTTGATTTGTGGCGGCAAATTATAGTTGTCCGTTTTATTGTCAAGTACTTATTCACTAATTTATTTCAGCAGGTACTTGCTACACTTACAGTTTGCACCAACGCGTGCAGCAAGTAAACATCACACACACTAACTTAAAAATCGTTTGCAATAATTGAGCATAGCTTTATTGCTACTCATAAACAGATCTAGATCCGGTTCCTTAGCAATCGGGGTATTTAGCAGATTCATCGTCTGGGTTGTGGGCGCATATCGAGCAGTTTGGGTACGCACAGTGGGAGCAGCGAACAAGCCTCGTGTGGCACAGACCCGCGACCGCCGCAGTCGTCGGTCGGGAGCAAACAGTGAACAACGAGCTAAAGTAGTGCCGTCGTCAATTTTATAATTAAGTAGTAGATAGTAGTGCATCAACAGCGCTCACTTACGTCTCACTTCTAACGTGTTGATGCCCAACATTTCCACAAGCCTTATAGCTATAAGCACTTACTTTTTTCAATTTCGATGGAAACAGCTGAAAGTGCAGCAAACGCTCCGGGCTTTGTGGCGACGACGGTGAATAGAAACTGGCTGTTTGCTTGTAGTATCTCATCTGATATCGGCAACGGAGCTGCTATGCTATATGAATTACTGCCCCTCGGAACCAAGCTGAAGAGCGAATGAAATTCTGAAAAAAATGTGGTTTAAAATACTATACGGACGTTTAATGCTAACTACAACTTTTGGCGCATTATTTATTCGAAGATTACCTCCGTCCAAGTCAAAGGACACCGTGTCGTCGTAGCCGTGTGATAAGGAAATTAGTTGGGTAAACTGCAATCCCGATTCAGCATTGTAAGCACCCCTGTAATACGCTTGCGGAAATACTGGAGGAATAATTTCCTCTCTAACTACTTCTATGACTACACTTGTCCAAACGGATACAGCTCTTTCGCGTCTGGCTTCTATCTCCAGCAGTATAAATGCGTTTTCAGTCGCCTCAATCGGCAGAGTATCGAGAACCGATAGCGACACAACGTGGTTATCGGGTGTCGCTCTGAAATAATTGGCGTACTCTGAAATCATAAAAAGAGGATACAAATATAAGTAGTCACAATGATTATGCAAGGTAAGGTTTTGTTGAGAATAAGTAGTTTGTTTGGTATAATAAGAAACATACCTCCAGTCAGTATAAATTGAGTGCCAGGTGCATACCCTGAGCTGAGCACAATACTATCGACCGCAAGACCCCTGCTTCCTATAGTTCCAGTGTAGGTACTTTGCTCAAAATTTAATATGACTTGACCTAAAACAAATAGATATTTCATGTGAATTTCAGCTAAACATCAAGTTACATGTACTGTTTAATACATGTTAGTGTTACACAAGAGCAGCGGTGACCCTGTAGTGGTGGTCCCTACTAACGAACAGGAAAACGTGGGTTCAACCCAGCCAGGCGCATTACTTTGTGTAATTGATTTCAACATCACTGCTCTCAAAAACGGTGAAGAAAAACATCGTGAGAAAACGTCCTATGCATGGCCTAGAACCGAAAATTCGAAGATATCTACCCATCAGCACTGGGTCCTTGAGGTAGATTATAGCCCATTTGCTTTCAAAGACAGGAGGCGTGTGTCCCAGCAGTGAGAACATTAGTTGGGTGATGATAATTAATAAGTTAATTTATTTCTCTCACAATGGTTATTAGCAGTTAACAGTTTTGAACAGTATAATATTCACATTGTAAGAGCTGGTGCCTGAAGTAGGTTTAAAAAAAAAACCTGTATTACAGGTCACCAGGCCTCACTTAGTGGCATCCTTATTAAACAGGCAGGTAACATATTTCCTACCAAACAATTATAAATTTAAAATAAAACAATCAAAATTGTAAAAATGATAACCTCCTCCTTTTTGAAGTAGGTTAAAAATAAATAAACAAATGAACAGCAAGAAACAAAATATTCCTACCAGCAGTCACAGGGTGTGTGTAAATGTGTATGTGAATGGTTAAGTGTTATGTATTTGGGTGGAGCAACTTTTCTGTGTCATCATAGGAAAGCGTTTTCAAGAAGGCAATTACTTTTTTCTTACAACTGGGTTTGTGTAGGGGATATATATTTTGACCCTTGTTGATGACATTATATAAATAATCTCCTAGGTAACAAAAATATTTGTGGGACTGGCGCAAACGGAAGAATTTTGTATTACAAACAGTACCCTTTCTTCGCTTATTTTTTAGTAGATCCGAATCATAAACCAGCTGTGAGTGCTTTTTAAGGACTGTATGCAGAACGAAAGTTTGTCTTACAGTCAGTACGTCCCACTTTTTGTATAAATCGACTGTAGAAAA
Source organism: Diarsia rubi (assembly GCA_932274075.1). NCBI lineage: Eukaryota > Metazoa > Arthropoda > Insecta > Lepidoptera > Noctuidae > Diarsia > Diarsia rubi. Next base: position 11,980,034 of record OW026418.1, on the reverse strand, counting down.
TCGGAAGGGAAGACCCGCGGCAACCTTAAGTATCGCTCGTTGAGCTCTTTCCGCCTCCATCAAGTGTGTTTTAGCAGAACCTCCCCAGGAGATGATGCAGTAGTCGATAAGCGACTGACACAAGTCAAAGTAGACCATTTTGATGGTACGAAGGTCGGCTACATGTTTTAGGCCCTTAAATATGTATATAAGTTTGCGCAATCTTGTTACCAGGACGTCTATATGTGGTTTGAAGCTGAGGGATGTGTCTAAGGTAACTCCAAGGTATTTAATGCTATCTGCCCTTTGGAGGGAAAGGCATACACAAGGCTGGAGGGTTGACCAACAAGTATGAGCCGTAATTGACAAAGAACGTGGGGGTAGCACGTTCGATCTATGTGGAAATACCACGTATTTAGTTTTTGTGACATTGACAGTCAACACATTATTCCGCAACCATGCAACAACTCTGTTAAGACCCTCCTGAGCCACACCAAAGACTCCATCCCAGCTGTCACCACTGAAAAAGAGAGCAGTGTCATCGGCAAATGTAAAAATTTTACCATTGTTAAGGTGAAGCTGGCACAGGTCGTTGATGTAGATCAAGAAGAGTGTGGGTCCGAGTATACTGCCCTGAGGCACTCCGAATGTTAGTGGCTCCTCACTACTCACCAACCCATCAATTCTAACTTGTTGTTTACGGTTAGATAGGTAGTCATGGAATAATTTTAGCGGAAGACCCCGTACGCCCATGTTTTCCATTTTGTGCAACAAGTGTGGGACAGAAACTGTGTCAAAGGCTTTTGCCAAGTCCAGAAACACCGCCAGGCAATTTTTCTTCTTATCCAAGTTCGTTATGACCGAGTTAACCAGCTCATGAACCGCATCATTGGTAGATTTACCACGCCGGAACCCAAACTGGGAAGATGCAAGAAGGTTGTTAACCTCGAGAAACTTAATGAGCCGGTCATTCATAAGGCGCTCCAGAACTTTTGAGAGCGTTGGAAGAATAGAGATAGGTCTGAAGTTGTTGACACAGTCCCCGTCACCACCTTTGTGTATGGGTTTTATAACCGCCGATTTAAACGCCTGCGGGAATGTCCCTGAAGACATGACGAGGTTGCAGATGTGGGTAATAGCGGGGCACAGAAGGTTTGCATATCTTTTGAGTAACCGGCCCGAGATCTGGTCAAAACCGACAGCACAATTATCCCTTAATCCTTGAATGCGTTGCAGGATCTCAGCTTCGTCCGTAGGGAACATGACTAAAGAATGAAGAGGAGCAACCCCCAAGATATCATCAGCCTTGCTTCTGTGCGGGAATGGCTGCGAAGTGATTTGCTCTGCCAGGTTACGTCCAACATTCGCAAAGAAACTATTGACCTCGTTAATACTCTTGTCCGGGTTGACGCTTGAGATGAGTCAGGAGGAGCGATCTGCTACCCTGTTTGAGCCGCTAATCTGTTTTATAACTTCCCATAGCTTCTTTTTGTTGCCACTTGCGCTCTCAATCTCTTGTTTTTCATAGCTTCTTTTAGCTTTTTTCAATAGTGAAGTGCAGAAGTTCCTATAACGCTTGTATGTTATGTGAAGAATTTCGTTATTTGGGTCTGTTTTCAGCTTTTTATACAGATTGTCCCTGTTGCGCATGCATTTTAACAGCCCTTTTGTAATCCACGGCTTACTGACTAGTCCCCTTCTAGGTATTTTCACTGCTTTTGAGTTATCTTTTAAAGCCCCTGACAGACAGCCCACCAGCAAGTCAGTCGCTATATTTACATCGTTGCAAATTTGCAATTTAGGATGATTTGAAAATCTGAGTTAATTGCCGTTTCCGACGTCCGAACTGTCAACATCATTGTGATAGACTCCGGCCGAAATCATACGAAATTAAGTAGAAAACACCACAACTGGCGAGTACACTTCGTCTCAAAAGATAGCAGAACTATCAGGAAGCAACTACAAATAATTAGCAACGTGAGATTATTGGCATCCATCGAGTATTTACAAGGACAACATCACAGATTCGAGGTTAGAAATCAATATTTCATTCATTCACACAGTGACAGATAATACGTTACCGAATCTGACACCATAGACAGTGTTACCAACTACGAAATAAAATTTCTGACACATTATATCATTGCGTTCCATTCTACGCAGAAATAAATTTAATACTAAAGAGATGGAAGGTCAGTTTCAAATTCTTTTCGACAAAATGAAGATCGAAATGCAAAATCAAAATGCAGAACTGAAGGATTCCATCACAAAAAACATTTTGGACAAGATGGATGAAAAATTAATTCCCATTGTGGAGGAAAATAAAAACTTAAAAACTAAAGTAGAAAAACTAGAAAAAGAGATTGAATATTTTAAAAGAACAGAGAGAAACAATCATATTATTGTGTTTGGCTTAGAAGAAATAGAAAATTCTTCCTACGAATTAATACAAAAGCTAAAGAAAATTGTATATCAGGATTTAAATATCAGCATAGAAGAGTATGAAGTTAATAAAATTCATCGCCTGGGGATTAAAAACAGTGAGGGTAGTAAACCGAGACCAGTACTGTGCTCGTTTGTAAATAACTGGAAAAAGTACGAAATCATTAAAAATAAAAAGAAGTTTAAAACAATATACATCACTGAGGACTATCCGAAGGAAATATTGGAAAAAAGGAAGGAGTTGCAAGGGAAGTTAATTGAAGAGAGGAACAAAGGAAATACAGCGTACTTGAAATACGATAAATTAATAGTAAAAGAGAACAACAACAATCTAGAGAAAAGAAAAAGGGAATCATCTGTTTCACCCTCCTCCTATAACAACCAACAAAAAAAGCAACAAACCCTAGATACAATCAAATCAAACAGGACAAACGCTTTTGACATAATGCTATCTAGATCCAGCTCTCCTTCAAATATACCTAATACAAATAAAAACCAATAGCAACTAAAGAACGGCAAACGGAAAACAAACACAACCAAAGAAACTGCAAATAAAGAAACTAGAAATCGTCAAGATCCCCCAAGCCGACTGGTCCTCGTGGGGGAAAGAGACCACAACCCTCCAACACAAAATACCTACAAAAATAAAAAATCAGTAATACATATCGCATCCCTAAACGTTCTCACCCTGAGAACAGAAGAAAATCTTATGGAACTAGACAAGTAGCAGGAGTCATGTGGAACAGAGTAGCAGAAGAAAGAAAAGAATGGAAAAGGTTGGAGGAGGCCTTTGCCGACTGGCAAACAGATCTAGACAAGATAACAAAACAACAGATATTAGTATAAATAGTTAACAAGTTCAGTGTTCGTTTTTAAGTTTAAATTTGTAAAGAGATCTGAATAAAAGGCTATATTATTATTATTATATTATTAAAATACAGTTCGCGTCAATAATTGATGGTTCTTCAAATGACACTTTGAGCTGTTTCCTGTAGAAAATAACTACTCCTTCATTTTGTGTCCTATGCAGGGTGGTTGATGCACAGTTATAATTATCAAGGATGGGAACATTCTTGGCTGAGCGTAGCCAGCATTCAGAAAGAACCAACACGTCCTATGCTACATTAGATCTATGAAGAAGTGTAGTGAAGTTTGGCATATTGCATGAAATACTACGAATATTTTGGGCGAGAATGTTGAGATGGCGATTATTATGCTTTACATGGGTTTTTATATCGTCTATTTCACATCTAATAACTCGAGCCACCGATAGGGAATCCAGATCCGAGTGAATAGCTTCAATGTCTTGGATCATTGAAATTTATTATTAATGAAAGTTGACGGTCACATTTATAACGTGCCCCGTTGAGTACATTTCGAAGTTGGGTGTCACTAGGATCTGGTATGGTGGCGGCCAATGTCACTATAGTTTCATGATGTGAAAGGATAAGTGGAATGGGATATTTAAGCAGACAGTTGATATTGACGAAAATAGCTCGATTTAATAAATCTTGGCCCAAATTGTGAGTTGTGTGGAATGCATGTGTATGTTTAGGTATATGTATATAGTTTATTGTGTATAACAGAAGGTTGTTTAAGTTGTGTGAGACTGCAACTAGGTTTGGCATAAGATAACAAATAAGTGTGAGTAAAATTCACGAACGACACATTCCAAATCGAAACTAATCTTAAAACAGAAAATAACAATGCGAAGCAATTTATAATAAATACATTAACCAGTCACAAAAAGAGTTCGCCTAACTCAGACTCATCATTGATACGCACTGGCGCTGATCCTTCTTTCTTCTTGACGTAGACCTTCCCGTAAGATGTCCAGGCGGCAACAAGCTTTTTATCCTTGACATTTAGGCGCGCAACATAGAACAACCTTCTTGTTTTGCTCGTCAGGGATTCAGAAATGAATAATGTACGTGAATCGCCCGGAACGTTAATGTGTTGCGAGTTTAGACGTGGTTGATCAAGTTCACGTCTAGATTTATTAAAAGAAATGTACCTGGAAATTAAAGACTCCTTTCGCATTATTGTAGTAAATTCTACCACTACGGCTTCGGACTTTGAGCGGTAGATATCTCGTATCTCCGACACGTCGATTGGTGCCTCTAGTTCCAGTGCTGAGCCGAGGTTTTGTACTAATTTGGAGAAGATTTTTTTGTTTTCTTTTTCCTGTTTAGGTATGTTGCGAATTTCAATGCGCGCATTCTTTTCGAGGAGGTCAATCTGATTTTCTAGAGTTGTAACTCGGGTTTTGAATTCGCCATTTTCCTTTTCTAGGCCAGCAATTTTTGCAAGGAGTTCTTGATGTTGGGACGTCAGTGTTCCAATAGAATTTTTGATCTCTAGGTTTTGAGTGGCGATGGTGTTTAAGGTGTCGCAAAGCAGATCAAACTTTTGGTCCTGTCGGACTTTGAGCTCAACGAACATAGATTTAAGTTCGGAGATGGTGGATTCAGGTGGTTCTGTGTACTCTCCAAGCGTGCGTTTGAACCGTTTTGTTATGTTATAATAATTATCTTCAGGATCTGTTTTATTGGAAATATCGAGAGCTGAGTCCGAATTATAGTGCATTGGAGGATTTTGCGGACTTAATTTAGATGCTGAGTGAGGAGGAGAACGCTGAACTGCCATGTTTAGTTAATCCAGATAATTCAATAGTTAGGGTGCGGCACTAGTCACGTTCACTAGCAATGCACCAATTCACACCAAATTGGTCGCTGGAACGCGCGCACTTATTTCGTCGTCGGAAGGTTGGTAGAACCGACAGTAAATATTGCGCGTACGCGGGATTATAGCCGTTATTTTAGTTGGCTCAACCGCGAAGATACTGTGCACTCGCAGGGTTAGTCACTATGGTTAGGCACTTTTAAAATGTTTTATTATAGTTTGTATTTCACTATGAGGAGGACCGAAAACAATTATTAGTGGATTAACACTACACCAGACTTGTGTTTAGCAGAAAAGTAAAAGTATAGACAGCCAATAAATAATATTGCGGAACGAAATGAGTAAGGTTTTTTAATGTTTTTTTTTACTACTTCCGTATGGAGGTAGTTTGCGTAAAAGTCATAATGATGATGACTTAACGTAACCTCTCCGGCACAAATTCTAAAAGTTGAGTTAGAGAGGTACAGCTATAGGCACTTACTTTTTTCAATTTCAATGGAAACAGCCGAACGTGCAGTAAACGCTCCGGGCTTCGTAGCGACGACGGTGAATAGAAACTGGCTGTTTGCTTGTAGTACCTCATCTGATATCGGCAACGGAGCTGCTATGCTAAATGAATTAATGTCCCTCGGAACCAAGCTGAAGAGCGAATGAAATTCTGAAAAAAACTTGTAATTTAATATACTGTACGGACGTTTAATGTAAACTGCAACTTTTGGCGAATTATTTGTTCGAAGATTACCTCCTTCCAAGTCAAAGGACACCGTGTCGTCGTAGCCGTGTGCTAAGGAAATTAGTTGGGTAAACTGCAATCCCGATTCAGCATTGTAGGCACCCCTGTAATACGCTTGCGGAAATACTGGAGGAATAATTTCCTCTATAACTACTTCTATGACTACACTTGTCCAAACGGATACAGCTCTTTCTCTTCTGGCTTCTATCTCCAAAAGTACAAATGCGTTTTCAGTCGCCTCAATCGGTAGTGTATCGAGAACCGATATTGACACAACCTGGTTATCGGGTGTCGCTCTGAAATATTCCGCGTACTCTGAAATCATACAAAGATGATAAAAACATAGTCACATTGATAATGCAAGCAAAATTTTGTTGAGAATTAGTAGTTTGTTTGGTATAATAAGAAACATACCTCCAGTCAGTATAAATTGAGTCCCAGGTGCATACCCAGAGCTGAGTACAATGCTGACGGCTGTTAAACCACTGTTTCCTATAGTTCCGGTGTAAGTACTCTGCGAAAATCCCATAATGACTCGATCTGTTAAGTCTAAAATAAAATATTATGTTAAAGTTTTAGCAACGCCTTTGATTATATGTTTTGTTTACTTAAAATAGCTTGTTTAATTGAAAATTAAATAATTAGGTAATTATCAGTTACTACGTTAAAATACAATAAAAAATAATAAAATACTACTATGGTGTACGGTGTTAAAATGTTCTTGTCGATAAAGATGAACGTGAGATCGAGAGCAGATTGGAGACTTGACTTGACTTGACTCACTTGTGCTAAGCGATCGCGAAATAAACAATAATGAAAATTGTATTGGTGGGATCATGAGAACAATACCCTGTCTTGCATGAATCAGAATGTTGGGTCATAAAGAGGATGAATGAGAGGCAATTACATGTGACTATGATGAGAATCTGAATATGAAAGTCTGCGTTGGTGGCCCAGTGGTGCAGGCGGCCCCGAATTACCAACGTCGTAAAAGGAAGTACTGGTTTAGAACCCAGGCAGGCGCATTACTTTTTATAATTTATTTCATCACCGCTTCTCTCAAAACGGTGAAGGAAAACATCGCGACAAATGTCTTAGAACCAAAAAAAATCGAAGACATGTGAAATCTACCCATGTGATTATAGCCCATCCCTCTCCTAGAGAGGAGGCCTCAGTCCCTGCAGCGGGAACACTATAGGCTGATGATGAAGATGAGAACGCTAATGGTGTAACGCGAATGGATAAAATAAAAATAGAGAACTTACGAGACTTCTTCTTAAAGTCTGAAAGTGTCGCCGGTGACTGAAACGTTGTGTGTTAATCGATGTTGAGAAATGAGAAAAATGGGTATGATTGTAGATGGCTATATGAACAGAGAGAGGGTCCTCCTCTATTAGATCATCATGAAAGCAGTGATGTATGGACTGTGTGAAGAATTATATGGCTAGAAAGGAGGTGACTGCTGAGATAAATAATAGTAGAGAATTATACTGTAGGTATGTAAGTTTAAACGAGGGTCATATTGAAACCCGCAATAGGGCATGCTTACAGGATACTAATAAGAATATGAACAAAAAAAAAACACTGATAAATAACAGACAGAACCATACCAAACATTTCGGAAATGTCTTGCCACCCTTGCGTATATCACAGAAAATGTGCGCGGATCATTGACTTTTAGGTATAATCCATTTCCCTTTCAAAATTTAAAACTGGCGTAGTACAATGCCGAAAAACTCACTTCTAATAAAGTGAGATCTGGTGAGCGTGCCTTGGGACAATTATGTCACAAATTAAGGTCGAACTTTTTTTACATATTCGGGACGAGAATCGAATACTGAATACCCTCCTTCAATATGTCCCTCGTTTAACCTAACACCCTGCAGAAGAAGATGACATAGTGCGCCGACCCCAAATAAAAATACAGTTAGACATCTGGCAATTAAATCAAGTTGCATTTTATTGAACGCTTTTTTATTTATATCCCGCCGCGATTTGTACTAGTTTACCATTACGCGCTTGCAAGGACTTTTGCCTTAGCCGGGTACACACTACACTACAGACACACTACACTACAAAAATATAAAAACCTTCCGTAATTGCCCATCAAAATAATATGTGGACTTACTAAATTGATTAACCTCCCTGCCTACCTACCTCTGAACGATGATTTTTAGAGTTCGGTAGTCAATATGACACCTTATAGTATTGCCATGTCCGTCTGTCTGTCCATACGTCCGCACTATATCTCAAAGACTCTTAGCACTGCTGCGCTGCTTTAGCTGTAATTTGGAATGAGTATCCTTGCGTGCTCGAATCAGAAATGTGGACTAAGGTTACCGACGTAGCCCGAAGAATTAGAGTTAAGACTTAAGTAGCAATGGGTAGGGCACATTGCTCGCAGAACGGATGGCCGATGGGACTGATAAGTTCTGGAGTGGCGACCGCGAACCGGAAGACGTTTAACCGGAAGGTTTCGGGGACCCGGGACTGGAGCTGGATACGAGACGTACGGGACCGGTCAATGTGGCGACACCTGGGGGAGGCCTATGTCCAGCAGTGGACGTCTTTTGGCTGAATGATACAAATAGTTTTGCCGAAAAAGTGGTGAAACAAAATTTTAAAAATGATTTTGTTTTAGAGTATCTCCAGTGCACATCAAAGTGGAAATGATTTTTTTTCTCGCGAAGCCCATTGTGTGGGATGTCGATGATGATGTTAGAAAAGTCTTTAAAAAATATTGCGAGTTTGCTCAAACACTTTTTCGATTATGGGATTCGTTTGTGAAGTATTAAGCTTTAAAGTGCAAATTTATGTTAGACTCAATTGGGTGTGTCATACGGATGGTGTCTGGGCGTGTTAAAAAACAATCTTGGTAGTAGCATATATATCGAAAATAAAAAGAACACAGCTAAGTAGGCTTTAGAAGTTTACGAGTAATAGTCGACCAACTTATAAAATTGTTTTGGAATTTAATTGAGTTAAGGCGCGGGCCCACTGCGGTGCACGGAGTGGCTACGCACGTGTATTTAGCTTCGCTTTGTAAGACAATGTATGTGGTTGTATCCACTGCAACCCACGGAGGCTACCCATGAATTGACGTCATTAATACATGCGTGTCTTGCTCGAATAGGCGGGTACATAGCTCAACGCGGTCTCACTGGACTACACGAATATGACCCACGACTATGTACAGTCACCTGCAAAATTACATGGGTATCTTAGGGCCTATTTTTCTGTAAACTACTTATCCAATATTTTTGCCCTTGATATAAAGTTTTTGAGGATATTTCTATGTCAACGACGCCGATGATGACGCGTCGTTTGATCGTTTCGAGAAGGTAGGTATCTGCTATTAATTATCTTTTTGTTACCGTAAGTTATTGATAATCGACAGAATATTCCTATCGTTCCGTTTCGTTAATTTGTTCGACAATGTATAGGTAACGAAAACAATCGACGTGTTGATAAGCAAGGTTCCATATTACTATAACTTTTGTGGAGTTGACAGCTTACTAACCTGACGGGAATCGTATTGAAATAGCTGCGCTCGCTCCAACAGTCAGAGCTTTCATTGCTAAAATGTTGAACACCAAAACCTTCTCGTTAAAAATAACGTCTTCAGGGATAGTGGACCGTGGAAAAACCACTACATCTTCTCCTTCAATTCTAAAGTCGAAGTACTGTTCATGGTCTGTAAAAAGTTGATTTTAGGTTTTAGATGTGTTTTAAAAAGCAATAAAAATTTTGAAATAGCATCTTATGTGTTAATAACTTACCTCCATCCAGTCTGAAAGTTACGCCTGCAAATCCTTGTGCCAAGTTAATGTTTTCTATATTAAAGTTCGATATGCCCATGTATGTACCGTAATAAATATTACGACTGAATACTGGTGTGGTCGTGTCATCCTTTATTATGTCCAGAATCACATTTGTGGTAGTCGTGACAGCATTAAGACCAGATGCGGCGAGACTCAAGATTAAAATATTGTTGTCTAATATAACCCCACTGGGAATATCTCTATCCAGAATTATAATAGCCGGATTTTGATCATTCGTTACGCGGAAGTATTCTGCATAATCTAAAAAGAACAATGAATGATTTATTTGGACTACTGGGTTTTTAAAACAACCGTTTTTCTGAGTTGAATCTATAATAATATTATAAAGCTGAAGAGTTTGTTTTTTTATTTATTTGTTTGTTTGAAGGCGACAAACTCAGGAACTTCAGCTTGGGAAATGAGAAATTCTTATTGTGTTGGATAGTCCATTTATCGAAGAAGGTTATAGGCTATATAAACATCACGCTACAACCAATAGGAAAGGAACAAAAATTTTTTTTTGTAAAAAACGCGAAAATATATTCCTTTTTGAGAGCTTACTTTTACTTAGCAAGTTACGCAAATATCATGCAAGAAAGAATTGTCTCTTTAAAAGTTTTAAAAAAAAGGTCCGCGATAATATATTAAAATTAACTCACTGTAGCCAGTTTTTACTATTACAAGTTAAGTTTAATTTAGGCGGAATTATTTTTTGCATAGCTTACTTAACCCATGCGGTATTAATCTGAATAAATGTGTTTGTTAGAACATAAATTTAATAAAGAACATTTGTGCCTTTAAACTATATAGAGATATAGTTTAAACAAATATCTTAGAAAATATCGCAATGTAAAAATATCCGCGCGACAAAATAATTATGCGGGCAGCAGTCATTCGGTCCGGTCAGCTCTCGCGTGTGGATACAATGTACGTGGGGATTCTGGGCTCCGGGAAATTTAACTTCAATATATTTATTGCACCATAATGTTTACAAGTACAAGTAGGTGTTATTGTATATTGAACAGTTAGAGATACCTATAGTAATTTTAAATTTAAAATCATAGATCTAAGCTAATCTAAACTAATATTATAAAGAGAAAATATTAGATTTTTTGTGTTTGTTACGTTTTGTTGAACGCGCTAATCTCGGGGAAATTAACTGGTTGTAATTAATTATTTTTATTGTTGGATAGTCAGAAAACCTTTCTCGATAAATCGACTTACTATCCAACTCTATACGCTATATTATGTGACGCAGACGAAGTTGCGTGGGTCAGCTAGTATAATATATATGAAAACATCCAAGTATTACGAGCATTAAATTTAGGAGTAAACTACTTACCTCCATTAATAGCAAATGTCACGGTATTGTCATAACCAACCGTTAATGGAATTGGATCAAGAGTTAACTCATTATTCTGCAAACTTCCTCTGTAAGTGGATGCTCCAAACTCCAATTCTCTAGCTGTAATTGATAAAAGAAAAAAGGTTAAGGAATGATACGCTAACGACAGTAGCAGAGTAAGCCAAGTAGAGGCCTAAAAAAAGAAAACCGGCCAAGTCCTATATCTCAAAAGCTAAATAACAAACCAACCTATTCAACTAATGAATGTTAAAGTTTTTTTTACATTCTACAATTCTACAAACCTACGATTTTTCTCCTCGGACATCACAAATTAGAGGGTGGGGGCATAATTATAACAATTAACTTAAGAAAAAAGTATTTGAGGAACCTCGATGTCGGCGGCTACCACTTGCGTCCGACACTGGTTCAAATCATGTTCCGGAGCAGGAGGGAATGGGACGCCGTCACCTCCTTCTGCGAAGCCAAGCATGCTAGCGAAGGAGGTGGTGGAACGTGTCCCAGCTGCCACGGCAACCGCTACGGGCGTCGGGGACCAATTGATGGCTTCCGGCCACCGTAGGCTTGGGGCTTTGGACGGTGAGTAATAGGCTAGATCACCGTCCGTCCGTAGTATGACGACCGGCCGTGTCGATGGCGCATTTGCTTTTGACGCGCGCCTCAAAAGGATGTCAGCAACATGGAAGGGGTCTGCAAGGGCTGACCTGACGCCTGCCGGAGCTGCGGGTTGTTTGAAAGGGATGCCGCGGCCCCGGAACACAATGTGCAGTAAAATCAGTAATCTGACAATGTCAGATTAAAGAAAGAAGTGTCAGACTGACATACAGACATGATATAATATATTTGTATTTAATTTTTTTCAATAAATAATAAATAACAACAATAGTTTCTATAGTTCGTTTAGTATTTTTCTATAGGTTATCGTTGTTCGTACAACTAAGTACGGTGATAGGCATATTACTCACGTCTATTAAGTAAAATTATCAAAAAATATTTCGATCTTGGCATTTATCAAGCTTATCTCAGTTATCACTGAGTACGTTCCCTTGTCCGAACATGGTAATTATCTACTTCGTGAAAGACTGATTAAATGCTAACCATAAGACAGCATAACAAAGTATAACATTTTGAGAAACATAGTAACGATGAACCTGCAGAATAGGTGATCATGTTTGTTAACTTTAATATTAATTTATTTAAACAGGTATTAAATCCCAAATTACACAAAAATACAAAGTTATTTTTACAAACACCACAAAATTACAAATCCCACTCTAATACCCTAATCTAACCCCCCCCCCCACTACCTAATGACCTTCAGGATGTCATTACCGCTACTACGTACTCTGCGCATCATGGAAGCATTCTTTTTACGCATGATGGTACTGTAACCATCAGTACGTGCATCTTCAAACGTTCCTGATGCGCTACAGTAACGTGGGAGCCTCAACAACATCCTGAAAGTGTTGTTACATTGAACGATGAGGGCGTTGTTTGCCTTCTGCGTATATCGAACCCACACTGTTCCCGATACCAGCTACTATTTTATATGTTTTTTTATTGTTTTTTGTAATGAATATTTAAAAATATAATAAGTTTAGTATGAAAATGAATAAAAGAAAAAATAAAATTGTAATTATTACCTGTTGGTAAATTGATGATTATTGTAGCACTAGCACCTACTGTTCTCGGTTTCGTGACTTCTAAGGACACCACTATGCGTTCTCTGTTATATATTTCTGGTGGAATAGTTTCAACAATCTCTATCCTCACTGTAGCTCCGACTAGCACTGGTCTGAAGTATTTATGGTCTTCTTTTTCTAAACAAATGTTTTAAGTTACCTTTTAAACATATTGTTACAAGACACTGTTTCGAGCAAATGTGACCCAATGTTGTTGAAACTTCAAAATAAATTGAAAGAGAATTCTTTAAGTGAATATTAATAATTACCTCCAACAAAGGCTATTGCATCAACTCCAACATGCCCCTGAACTAATAGAATTTCATCAAGGATTAAACCAGCAGGGCTATACGAGCCTGTATATATGGGCTTATTGAAGACCGGTGTTACGTTGTCGTCCTTTATGATCTCGAGGGTGACGATAGTCGACGCAGAACTGCGGCCATCGGTGGCTGATATCTCAAGATTTAGGAAGTTATTCTCCATTATAACGTTTTCGTCTAATGATGTCATTGATAGTGTGACTGTATTCCCTTCGACGATGGCACTGAAGTATGATGAATGTTCTGAAAAACAATGATTGTTTAAGAAGGCTTTAGACGGCAACTATTACCATATCACGTAACAGCGCAGTAGCCATACCCTTATCCGTTTCAAATTTTCGGCACAAGTCGGCGGCAAACAGGTACTTAAAACCTAAAGCCAAATCTTAACGAGTAAATATTTATCAAAATAACTGTCAATCGGCCGGGGTATCAGTCCATAGGTAAAATTTGCTCGTGGAGCAAATAATTACACTAAAACGGACTTACTTCGATCACTCATTGTGACATTTATTTGTGTTTTTAACTCGATTATAAATATCTCTTAAATAAGGCCTAGGAAATATTACCTATATGAATGTTCAATTTACCATTTATAACAGTGGCAGATACAGGCGCATCCCCGTACCCTTGACTTAAAATCAGCTGTGGGACGCGCAGGTTTATGCCCTCAATCGTTCCTTCATAATGCGCTCTTTCAAACTCCAGAGGCGCCACTGAAAAATTTTTTTGGTAAGATTCATGAGTTAGTACTAAAAATAAATTATCGTGGTAATTTTGATGGACAAAGAATTAAAACTAGTGACTGACCGAAATTTCGGTTTCAGTTTCGGCCACAATATAGCCGAAAGTTTCGGCCCCGCCGAAACTCGAATGTTCGTCCTTTATAAATCTCTTAAGAAATTTTATACACTTTTAAATATTACTAGATAAAAAAACATAAAAAGTGGTTGCCCACCGGTATCGGGAACAGGGAACATTTTGCTTTTATAATTATTGATAATGAAGCATCTCTCTAATATATAAAATAAAAATATGTGATAATAAAGACACTTAAGAATTTTATGACATTTTTAAAATACGTAAAAGTGCAATTTCACAGTTCACCTTTAGGTAACCGCAGTACGACAGTTGTCGAAGCTCCGCTAGTGAGCTCTCGATTTGCTGCCACTATAAGGTGAATGTTGGTTTCCATGAGATCGTCAGCTGTTAGCGGCTCAACAACATGAATTGATATCTTATTGTCCTCATCTTCTACAAGCCTAAAATTCTCAAACCACCCTGTGAAGTTTAAAAATTAAATTTTAAAGAAAATCTACTATTTACAAGTTACGATACAAAGTAAAAGCAGAATTTCATTGTAATTAATTGTTTTTAATGTCGATGTTAGCAAAAAAACCATTTTACTGGTCATGATGCATTTAATTGGTCAGAAGCATGATGTATCCCTGTACTTAGCTAAATTATCACAAACTATAAATTCTTGTTAATTTACTTTGGAACCTTTAAGTACTAATAAATCGCATAAGTTAGTGTTTATAGTTACCCCCTCTGATATTAAACTGCACAAGTTTGTCATAGCCACTCTGTAGAGTAATCGGTTCAGTTAGGACAACTCGATTGTCATCTGTGTAGTCAGCCAGGTAAAACGTCTCGGAGAACACTGGCTCTTCGGGAAGCACAAAATCGGTATTTCCAAGAAATCTTATTGTCGTTTGCTTAGTTCTCGGGTCATCACCTGTTCGATCAGAGTCCTGACAAAAAAGAAATATACGTAAGAAATTTAATTTTATATTATTTATGAAGTGGAAGTAACTCTGTCTGTCACATTTAAACCAACATGTTGCCTTTTCTTGGTGGGTAGGCCATCATCAAATCACCCTCTCGCTTTGGGCGGAGCAGAAGGGGGTTGACTTGACTGAGGGGGTGACTTTTATTGACCAATACCACCCATGTCCCTTCTTATGCCTTTGTGTTCCTGGGCCGCGGTATCTCTTTCGAACATTCCCGCAGCCTCGGCAGGCGTCGACCATTGCAAACCTCTTCCATGGTGCTAACATCTCTAAGAGGCGCGCGAGGAACACGATCGTACCAGCGACACGACCTGTCAGCCCAAAACAACCGGTGTACGGTGAGGACCTGCGCAAGGTGGAAGGCGACGGCCCCATGGTGCCTCTCCAGTCACTCCTCAAAGAGGGGACACGGGACACCCTGGGGTTGCGACAGTCGCTTTCTCCATGTCGCCATGAGATCGCACCGGAGCCGGAGGTCAGAGCAGACTTGCGTACTCGCGTATCCACACATAAAAATTATACCTGGATTATATCGCTAGACCAAATGTTCTTTTATCAACACCCATTATTACTTGTTAATAATATACAGTGCCTTTGGTTAATGGTAGCCGATATAGTCATTCGATCGTAGCCACAGGGCTAGAATCGAATGACTCTGTGACATTTGGTGTAACGCGGTGAGACAGCTCAGCGCTTATACACCACAATGTCGCAGGTACCATTCATGGGGTTAGGAGTATTTATATTATCAGTACCCGTTAACCAAAATACACTGTATGACATGACATAATATCACGCCCAAAATACCCGAAAGGTGAGGCAGAGGTGAACCTAATAGTGCACTCACATTTCGCTGGTTATGTTTAAGCCACTGTGTGATTTAAGTAATTTTTACATTTAAAATCGTATACGAAAAATGATTATCATGTGCTGAACTTAATTGATTATGATTGTAATATTTGTTTAATGGCATTTATCAGATTCAAGATTAGTTGAGAATGCATAATGATATACGAAATTTAAAATAATAAGCTTACCGTGGCCCATATGGTTAATTTTAGTTCGTCCGGAAAACTCCTTATGAACGTCTTTGTCCTTAGTATTGCTCTAAACTCTTTAGGTGTAGAGGGATTAGCATAAATTTCTTTTTCAATTTCAAAATATGGGTTATCTTCGATTTCAAAGATGATTTTGTCAGTCGTGAGATCGATATCTCTCACAATTAAGTCTAAGCAGCTAGTTATGTCGTACCCTGGTGGCATTGGTGCAGCAATGGTGAAAACGAACTCATCAGACGGCGGCAGGAGGAACGTTGGCGGGTTATTGTTTGTGTCAATCACATGAACTGTAATTGCCTGGAAAACAGAATAATCTAAGTATGAGATACTTAATGGTAACTGGATAAGGACTTTTGCGTCATGATATGTATAACTGTGCAAGTCTGCCCTAGGCTTTATGTTTTGAAGCCTCTTTTATAAACCTTTTGTCTAATTTTTTGATACTTATTGTTTATGTATTTCTGATTGACTTATTACACTTTTGTTTTCACTACCAAGAACCAGCGATTTTTATTTCAGTAGTTAATAATAACCTATAGCAAAATTATGATGGAAATTTCTAAAAGATGATTTCCAAAAAATCTGGGCATCGATACGTTCTGAGATAAGATTCTGAGAACTGACCTACGTGAGAAGAGGGAAGTATTCAAAGTTTAAATGACTCCTGTAGTAATCACTGAGCTGAGCTATTACAATGTAAGAACCCGTAAAGAAATGGCCTTACTTGAGGTGGAAAACTAGTGCCGCCACCCGTACATCTGAATGCCACAGAGACTGTCATACTATGTGAAACCTCGTGTTCTTCATACTGCTCGAAGAGTGCAGTCGTAAACATCTCGAATCGAGAATCGACGATGTCGCTACTGAGATACCTTGTGTTATCCGTGACGCCACCTATATCGAAGGTCAAAATACCTGAAATAAAGATATGTATTATTTCAAAAATAATAAGACATGTAAAAAATAATTTTGTAAAGAATCGAAATAGTTCGAATTTTACGCGAATCTTATTTAATTCGCTCACAGTTTAATACACACAAGCGACGCCATTTAAAAAATAATTATTTACGCTTACCTTCAACATCAATCGTCCGATTTTGCCAAAAAGTGCCTCTGAATGTGTCTTTGACCCATCCATGCGAGTTCACTCCTGTGGGGGGGGAACCTTCTATGAGGCATGCTGAAAAATATATAACAATAACAAAATTGTTTATTTATCCAAGAAATACACACAGACACAGTTCACAAGAAAATGGCAGAAATACAATAAGCATAATAATATTTCACTATAGCAGGCTTTTGTGCACAAAAGATTTGAGTCTACAATAGGGATAAACCTGATTAAAAAAAAATATGATTCTAATTAGTCCGTCTTTTAGATTATCGAAAAATATTGGATACGTATTTTTTGTTTTAGCAAATCAATAAAAATTTACGAACATAAAACGCGTCAAAGATTTGAGAGGGGGTTTGTGACGTCACTAACCGCTAAAAAATTTCATACTTATGTCTTAGAATATGACGTCGCACGAGTTTTCAAAGCACTGTTTCGTCTTCATTGTTTGCTTACGTAAAGAAATAAAAAAGACGTGTCCAATATTTTTTGAAAATCTATCTGACGTACTGATTTTTTTGTTACGGCTTCGCCGCAGTTGGGTACACGGTCTATCTTACAAAATACTAAATTAACCCTGAAGACAAATAATTGGGTTTGAAGCGTTTTAAATTAAAATTTGATAGGTATCGTAATTTAATTTGAATCTTACCTTTACTATAGCAGAAACACGTCGCAAAAATAAGGGAATAGAAAATAATCTTATATTTCCAAAGCCCCATTGTGTTACTTTGGTTTTAAATTCATGAATATGGTCATCCCTAAAATGTGACGCAACTGTAGGGAAAGGTAGATATAATTAATTATTCACAGTAAAAACTTTTTATCATGTCACTTAGTTTATCACATAAATGCACTTTCACTTATCACATATAAACATAAACACAACACGTATTAAAAAGTTACTTAAAATATTTAATGACACAAAACAAATAACGAGCAATAACTGTTGAACACTGTAACATCCGGTTGGTAAACTTTTATTATCAAGGTAAGTACGTCAGATACCCGAAAAACTCCACAGAGAACTGACTTTTGTGTTGATAAGTATCAATGAATAGATGATGATTACAATATCTGACGATTGATATCTGCGCGGAAACGACGTGATAACAATGGCATTATACATACAAATACTTAGTGGTACCAGATAATACATACATTTTTTACAGCATACATTGTGCCCCACTAGAGGGCAAAGGCGTCCCTTTTCTCTCTACAAACCCAGAGGGAAGTCCTTACCACGCTTGCCCCACGAACATAATCAAATTGTTACAACATTAACATTTAACATTAACAAATAAAATTAACATTAACAAAAACACCTTCAGTTGTAGGTAGACCGCGGTGGAGCCACCTCCGTGTTTTTAAATTTACAAAATGTACATTTTTGTATTTTATTCGCTATTGATGGGAGTCTCCAATGCTGGCGACATTGGATGAAGATCTCCAAACACATAATAAAACATGTATGTATAGTTACACTATGAATTCAGACCATTGTTACAAACACTATGTGCGTAACTCGAAATAAAAGCTATAGGTAATAATTAAACTTTTATATAATCAGCCTTTAATGTCAAATGTAAATATCAAAGAGCTCAATATAAAGGACCGGCTTTCGTATACTGTGCAACTACGAATATTAAAGTTCTTTGGTAACATCACTGGCAACGAAAACCCGATGGAGAGACTGGTGGTTCAGATCTGGGTGGAGGGCAAGAGATCACGCGGCCGATCACCGACTCGCTGCATTGACATAATTAAGAAAATTACTGAGTTCACCATAGTCAAATTTACTCGCAACGGCTCCAACCGGCAGAAATGGACACAAATTGTAAAAAGAAAGCAATCCTCGGGAAAGTCAACGATCCACCGGACATCTCTCCATGTACCTCGTCGGCGCAACCACGACCACCCCGAGAAGCCATTAATGTTCCTACAGCAGTAGGAACATTAATGGCTTATTCTTAGTCGAAACACTCAAAACTGACCCAATAGAGCAGCAGCTCTATTGGGTCAGTTTTGTAATTCTGTACGACATGAAATCGCGGTTGATCTCAATGACGTATTATAATATAGACACGTCATGAACTAACATGGCGGCGTTTCAAAACGACGAAAACATTATATAACTACTTTTACGTGTAAAGAAAGGGAATGTAAATATGACACCGTACAGCGGGATGCCTTTTGATGCCTGTTTTCTTTATGTTTCGCGCAGGTTTACACACACGATTTAAATTAAGAACAAACGTAGCATCGCGCGAGAGGTTGGTGCGTAACTAAGCGCGATGTGGCCAATTGGCTTCATTTCATGTTGTCATTTTTGAGGGCGGACAACGTATCTATAGTTTTCATATAATATCATTGGGTTGAACTAGTTTATATATCATTTTGTTTCAGTCTCATAAACTAAGTTTAATATTGCGAGGTTTCAGACCCGTGGTTGTCAATTAACAGATCTTTTAACCTATTTAAGGATAACGGGCGGTTATATTTTAAATTTTAAATAGTGTGTTATTTTTCTTACTAAGTCTTTTCCGTAAATGTGGGATAAGAAGTTAGCATGCAGGGATAATTTACGCTTCCAACAAAAAAAAAATTGTCATCATGCTTTTTCCATCGTATGGTGCAATTAACGCCTGCTTATAGTTTCGATGACTAACAAATAATTTGAATAGATAACAAAATAAGACGTTTTGTATCAGTATAAATATTTTGTTATCGAATGATAAGAATTTCATTATTTTAAAAACTAACATGACGTACGCGGATAATCGAAAATGTTATCGGTTTTATCTATGTACATATTATATAAAGCTTAGGTAGGTATGTACCTAATAAACAAATATATTATTTATTGGCAAATGTTTATAAATACAACAAGAGTTATAGTAAAATACTCGGGAACAATTTGTGACTAAAGAAGCTGCAATTCTGCTATAAGTACCTGCTGTTTTGTGTACTGTACTATAAAATACGTCGAATTCTTCTACAATCGTCGGATTAAAGTCCTATCAAAACGAAACATGATTATAATCAATAATATTGGTTACGGTTGAGTTAAATATACTCCTGAACTTTTGAATATTACTATATTACTTTTACGTTTCTTCTTGTAAGTCTCTTTGCAAGGGAATTGTCATGGTCAAAATTAATATTACATTTGACATTTTCTGAACAATTATAGTTTGTGTATTGCTGTACTTTGTGACTCGGTTTGATTTGTAAACAGCCATGCCGTCGCAATTGGCAATAACAGCAGATGAGTAGTCTGTATAACTTAATCTTTCTAGGTTGAGAACAGTCTTTGTTTTATTTGATAGAGAATTAGATATTGTTGATAAGAATTTGTTTTGAAATAAATATCTGCCTGAGGCTGGTGCACCTGTCGGGTTCTATATTAATTATCAAAAACTTGGTGACTTTATTTTGTTAGATTTTCTAAAGCTGAAGTTATTTTAAACCTTTTTTATCTTTGTAGTCGGTTTTACTCTTGTTAAAAAGCTTTTAATTTTTAGTTGTAATATTTTATAAAAAAATGTTTCCACTTTGAACGTATTTATTTTAAATTGATACCAATACATGACAACGTCACGGTTATTATAGGCTTCCCAATATTTTTAGATTTTTCATAAACTCTTCGACTGATTTCGATAAAATTTTAATGGAACCTCCTGCAAAACTCTTTGAACCATAATTTTCCAAATAGGTTAGGCACCTACAAATAATCGTAGAACGTTTATCACTGATCGTACTGCTCACAGTGCTTGCAACGGTACCAAAATATCGGGAACTCCAAATAAATAGTAAACATTTTAAATATACTTCTTTTCTTTATATATTAATATTATATTAATGTAGGTTTCCGTACTTGCACGTCGACCAACTTATTAAATGTACTTGTATAAAATATTTTCAAATACATAAATGTATGGGAGCGCAGGTCTCAAAAAAATCGTTCGGAGGCCGGTAGGCAGGGTGGTTAATCAGTTTAGTCAGTTCATATATTTTGATGTGCAACGACGGAACCCTACATTGTGCGTGGTCCGACATGCACTTGGCCGGTTTTTAATTGTATGGTGTACATAATAACTATTGCTTTGATAAGTGTATCTATTGGTAAAAAATGCAGTGTGTTAATGTGCTAAATATGGGCAATCTGCAAGGAAGAAGTCACTTATGTTTACTTGTTTAGTTAGGCAGCCATCAGTGTCTAATGTTTATTCTTAAAAAAAAAACAAGAGAAGTCTAAACGTCAAAAAGTATTGTAAAATAGTCACGCCTTAGGCGAAATGAATTGCTCTACCTACCGTATTGATATTTTTTGTATGTTTGTACCATTAACTGTTATCAAATGTCTAGAATCATCGAATAAGTTTTATTTTGTGCGAGATAACATCATATCTTTTACCCATTTAGCTTACAAACGTTATTAAAGTGAGGAAATCCCGCTTTTCAAGTTATTTATTTTGAAAAGATTATATTATAGTAATGTTCTACAGGAATGTATGTCTTGTCTAGAAAAGGTTACCGGAATAGGGCTACACCTAGTCGTTACGATACTTAATGTCACATACAAAATAATATTTATGATGGCAAAGGAGCTACTCTACAGTGAGAAAAACACTTTCATAGTTTTGAAACGTTTTCCTTCATTATTTTCGATCAAAAACTTTTGACATTTAGTACCAGTGCTGGTTTAGTTTTCTTTCTGTGTAATTGATTAACTTTGCAAACAATACTAATGACCTTTTAATATAAGCAAATTGAGTACCTACACAATTTGCTTATATTATGAGTGGATAATAATTATTCTTTTAAGTGCTTGTGTCAATGCCTCCTGCCTACTTATTGCTATGCTTGCATTTCAAGACCAAATCATTCTAGAAAAACCTTTGATTTTTACGTATATCTCTTTATTACATTGAGATTCAAAGTTCATTTTAGGTCTATCCTGAAACTACCGAAAGATAAAGATATGTTTATTAATACTTTTTTTTTTTTTTTTTTTTTTGGTGGGTTTAAAATCATCGAATAACCCCTCCCGCTCTTGGGCAGAGCGAAAGGGAGTGTCAGACTTCTACTGACTAAAAACCACCCATGTCCCTTCTTCGCCCTCTATGTCGAGGCCGCGATAACCGTTGGACTACCCGCGGCCCCGACAGGCGTCGGCCCTTTCGGGCCCCTCCCATGTTGCTGACATCTCTTTAAGGCGCGCGTGGAACACGAACGCGCCGTCGACACGGCCTGTTTTCGTCGTGAGACGGACGGACTGCGAGTTAGCCCATCACTCACCGTCCACAGGCCCGCGTCTACGGTGGCCGGAGGTCATCGCGGGACCTACGACGCCCGGAGCGCCTCCCGCGGCGGCTGGGACGAGAGGTTCTCTCCCTCTCGCGTTCCGCCACCTCCTTCGCCAGCATCACTGCTTCGCAGAAGGAGGCGACGGCGTCCCATTCCTCCTCGCCCCGGACCATGGCTTGCACCAGGGCCGGGCGCGAGAGGTCGCCGCCGCCGATCGCCGCTACGAGAACACGGCGGGGCTCCGCCCAAGCGGGGCACACCTCCACTGTGTGCTCCACCGTGTCCTCCGGCCGATCCTCGCAATGGTGGCATCTGGGCGTTTCCTCCCGCCTGATTCGGTGCAGGTACCTCCCGAAACAACCGTGTCCGGTGAGGACCTGCGTCAGACGGAAGGTGAGGGCGCCGTGGCGCCTCTCAAGCCACTCCTCAAAGAGGGGACTTACCGCCACTATCGTGGCGTGCCCTATGTTTATTAATACTGACTTTATGCAATGTTGTAGATTTTTTAAAAGTTATTATAAGTAATGTTATCAATAGAAAAATTGTGGTATCTTTTCAAACAAACCATCCACGCCTTTATTTTCTACTTCTGACATACGCGTATGATTTAAAATATTATATAATCTGTGTTGTCTATCAGTACGTTTATTTTTTCCAAATCCGACCATCCGTTTAGGAGTTATGAGGGAATAAAGAAACGGACGTACAAACATACAAACATATATACAGATCAAATACATAACCCTCCTTTTGGTATTTGTCGTAGTCGGGTAAAAACAGTTGAATGAATTACAAATCGGTTTCTTTAAAAATATTGCAACTATAAAAAGAGAATGCACTAACCAGTGTTTTTTTTTTGGCGGGTTGAAAATCATCGAATAACCCCTCCCGCTCTTGGCAGAGCGAAAGGTAGTGTCAGACTTCTACTGACTAAAAACCACCCATGTTCCTTCTTAGCCCTCTATGTCGAGGCCGCGATAACTAGTGTACAACCCGCGGCCCCTAACCATAGATCTATTGGCCTTATTTAAGAATAATATTGTTTTGTTTTTAAGAGAGTATTAAAAATAAAATGTTATTTACTGTACATGAATTTGACAGTTTTATTTTCGACATTATGAAACAAACACATTTAGTAAACCAGTCATTATAGGAAAAGGTTATTTCGATATTTGTTCATTATGAGATCAGTACTACCTATATAGGAATCAGTCCTAACATACCGCAAGGCAAAATCTTACGCTTAGGCAAACAAAAAGTATTTTATTCATTGGCATATTATACATAAAACATGCTGATACAAAAGACAAGAACCCTTAAAACATTTTTCATGTGAATTGGGTTACATACTTAAATAGGTACATCGTTTACAATGAAAAAGAATAAGCATGAAATACGAAGCCATTTTAATGCCAAGTATCGATTGTAGTGACATCATGATTTTGCTCCATACTGTCTTGAGGTTTTCTATTTACAGACACATTTAACGCTAATAAATGTGATATTGGTAACCGAGGTGAAAGATTTACCATGCTAGCCCATTGACCGGCACAAAGTTCCGGAAACTTTAGTTTTTTAAGAAAGTGACCTTCAAGGTACCAGGGTGACACACAGGTCGGAGAGTAGTCCCATATCTTCATCTCATTCAAACGCACCCATCTAGAATGGAAACCAAAACAAATCAGTAAACTTATAGACCTTCATCATTGATTAAATATAAAACCTACATAATGTCGAAGTAATCATAGCGCGGATGAACTGCCTGAATATGCAAATGCTTCGTACATCGAAAAATGATAAATATATACGGAAATCTCTTGTTCCGTATATTTTGACGGTGTAGGTATTGAGTAGGAACATGAGATTTTTTAAATAAAATTACCGATGTGAGGGGTTTAGAATGATGTACTGCCATGAATACGTTGTTTCAGCTTCCCTGCCGGTGTCCCTTCCACCCTGCATATATTTTTTACTTTAACGCTGAAAATGGTTTGTGTAAATTGTTTCAGGCTCTTACTTTTACAGATTCTATAAGATTAAATTTGAATAATGATGTGATTTCTTACAAAATCTAAATCAAGTTCATACAAATCGATTATATATATTTGATCAAACTGATATACCTAAGTATATTTAATTGCTCGGCTTAAGATAAAGTTGTAATCTAGCTTTATACGAACCGATTGAAAGCAACATAGTAACGACAGCGACATGACACAATATTGTGTTTTACAACCCCCACAAGACGTTTGTCTACCACAAGATATATAATGATTAAAATAATATTTAATGCTACGACTAATTTACCAAAAAGTGAACCTTATAATCATACTCAAAAAAATTGTGAAGGTGGAAAGTGCCTAGTTGGTGGTAGTATGCTGCGTTCTAGAACCTACATTCGATTGTGAACCGATTCTCAAGAACGCATTATTAAATTAAAATGCTAATTACTACATTGAATTATAATAATAGGACCATAAAAGACCTTAGAACCAAAGTCAGTTAAATATTTAAAACAAAGCGCCTATTCTTGGAATTGCTAACCATTTCTTTCACAATCTCATTCTAGTTTTATTCCTGCTTATTCCTTTCAATTTCATGCTCCATATTGCCTGAAATAATTTGAGAGGCGGTTTCGCGTAAGGCGCTATGGAATGCATGTGCAAAGTTAGCGATACGTACGCAGTAAGCGCAGTGGAAATGGACTTTGCGACCTGCATCTGGAGATAATGTCCATTGCATTTGAAATGCGACGTACTTACGCTGATATATACAATGCATGACAGTCGCAATGCCACGGGTTCCCTGATAGTTTTACGATCGCAAGTTTGGGCATGTAATCCAGCGTGCGGGACGGCAATGATGGAAACATGTTGTTGTCCAAATGCCTGTAATGAAATTGTTTTTATTAAATAGATGTTTTGCTTAAACCACAACATTATTATATGACTGCTTTCGTAGTTATGTTGACTGGATTGTAATTGTCTGATACATGTTGTATAATAAAAAAAAACTTTAAAACAAAATACTAACAGAGTAGTGAGATTTTTCAAAGTTGAAAAAGTTTTGAAGTGAACCTCGAACAATTTGTTTTCTGACAACAAAAGCGAGGTGAGTTTTTCCAATCCTAGGAATGTGGTGACATTAAGGAACCGCAATTTATTTTTCGATAAGTCGAGCTTCTCCAAGTTGGTGCAATTCGAAAACGTGTAATCTGGAAGTTCTATGAGAACGTTATCCTTCAAATCCAACGTATGTAAAAGCTTCAGTTTTTCAAATTCTACACCCGTTAGCTGAAAATGTTTAAACAGAATTAACAAAAAAACTTAAACTTTTCTGTAAGTGAAATATATGAACAGCACAAACTTACACTCATCAAATTGTTGCTGGATAAATCAAGAAAGGTTAGACAATTCACATTATGAAACAGACGTGTTGGAATACTTTGTAATTTATTTCGCTCCAACAATAAAGTTTCCAAAGCTTGCAAGTTTTCAAAGGCATTTTCACTGATATTACATATTTTATTGTCTGACAGTTTCAATATCTGAAGTGTCTTCAGTGAAAATGTTCCGTTTTCTATGCGTTGAATTTTATTTTTAGACAAATCTAATATTTGCAACGATTTTAGGCCCACGAAACTATCAGAAGGCATGTACATAATATGATTATTAGAAATGTCTATGGTTTCTAGAAATGAATTATTAGCAAACAATTTTTCGGGAAGAGAATATAAGAAATTGTTCGATAGGTCCACGTGGAACAATTTTTTCGTTGACCTGAATGCGAGACTATCAATTTCTTCCAGGTAATTTCTTTGGAGCCTCCTGAAAACAGATTGATTTATTATCAGTGATCAAAGATATTAATATGAATTAATAACATATCGTTCGATGATGTCACCCTATCTGGTTCCGCCTTGAAATTCATTATCATGAAAAGAAAATACTTATCTAAGATAATTTGAAAAAAAACATATAAAATCTGAAAGTCTCTACCTTTTTTAAATAATATGGATGGTTATTATTTTACATTATTGTTAGGAATATTGTCATGGGTGTGAATTTTTTTGACAAACGTTTGATAAAGTTAAGCCATCATAAGTAAGCCTACTAAAAAGCTACAGCCAGAGATATTTAGTAAAAGAGTAAACTTTTGTAAACAAGATTCAGTACTCACAGAATCCTTAAATTAACCAAAGAATCGAATATCCCAGCTGGCAGATATTCCACATGGTTATCGAACATGTCCAGTTCAGCAAGTGAGCGCATACCTTTAAATGTCGTCTTATGTAGAGTCCGCAGTTTGTTAGTACCCAAGTCACTGGAAATGATTAAGGTGGCGTTTTGAAGATCCTGATTAAGTGTATACTACATAAGTGCAAGACATAAACAAGGGTTGAAGTGATAATTATATTGATAATGATTTATCAAAAATCGTTATCAATGTCACTTCACATGTAGGTGAATCAATTGAGCAGAAACTTGTTGAAACTCTGGGGCCGTGGGGTCATATCTTGTTCAAGGAAATCTCAAAACGCTTATGTGACGCTTCTCGTGACCAAAAGGCTGGTTTTTACCTTGGCCAGTGGCTAAGTGTTGCAATACAACGTGGCAATGCCGCCAGCCTTTTGGGCACATTACCGGCTGACAACGTTGAGGAGTAGTTTTTTGCCCTTTTATAGTTTCTTGTTAGTTTATTTAATAGTTTTATTTAATGTAGTACATAGTTGGTTTACTAAAATGAATATTGCACTACCAATGAGCAGTATCTCCCAACAGGATTTGCTGCTCCTTTCCGTATCTAAACGTGTCAAGTGTCTACTTAAGAAAACACGGTCACAAACATTGTTTTTAATTTCACAAAAAAACTTTTGTTTTGTAGGTACATTTAAGTTATGTTTTCTTTTTATTAATATTTTACTATTTAGGAATAGATTGATAGAAATGCCGATAAATAAAAACTCTGTTTGGACTGAAATCGAGTGCGCAAACAAGAAAGCAATTTGAGTAAAAAAATTAAGACACGAAGTTATGCATCAGCATAAATAATTGTTATAAAAAATCGGGGCCCTAAAATAAACCTACAGCATACATCTGTATAAAACATACATCTGTATAAACATAGATTTACAATGTGAAGCACGTCAACTACTCGTGACTTGCAGATATGCGAGATTTGTACTAAATCATAGAATTTAAATCGGACTCGTCTATCTGGTTTATCTTGTTTGTTTTGGCAGCTAAGTAGGCCGTAACAGTGACTAACCGGCAGGTATGAATTTCACAGAATCGTACCGAAATATTTTATTTACTTCAGACCACAAGAGTATAAACATTGAAAAATATGTATATACATATAAATATGCCATATTTTTACTCATGTGTTTCAAACACAGCACAGCAGTTACAGCTTGAAATAATAAAACTATTATTTATAAATGCTTTTAATTAGGCTTCCGTAGTCCGTCTGTCTATCCGTCCGTCCGTTCGCACTATACATATATCTCAAATAATCTTAGTACTAGAAAGTTGTAATTTAGCATGAATATACAAATGACTTACAGCGACAAAGTGCTAAAATTAAATTTTGAAAGTATTTTCGTTTAGGGTATTTCCTACACATTAAAGTGGGGTTTTTTTTCTCGCGAAATCCATTGTGTGAGATGTTGCTGCAAAGTTTTTTTAGACTCAAGTGTGGCTATCTAAACGGGTTGTGTTTGGGCGTGTGACAAAACGTGTGGCATTTATAACGAAAATAAAAGTAAAATTATGACAGCTAAAATGTACTTGGCTACACTAATATTATAAAGAGAAAAGATTTGTATTTTTGTGTGTATGTTTGTAATGAATGATGCCAAAATATTAACAAATTAATGTTGGCGTCTAGTTTACCTAAACAATATTATTGTGATTGGGTGGAAAACAGAAGAAAATAATAATTATTAATATAATAATAATATTAATAATAATTATTATTAAGAGATAGTTAAGTCTTTACAAAGGCCTGTGAACATTGCGTTTATTCTAAAATTATACTACAAACTGTTGACATAATGTTCTGTGAGCACCAAGCATTAATTTTAAGCGTGTTCAAGATAGTCTCTCAATATTCGCATAACAGTAAAACGTCCCATACAACAAAAGCAAATTGAATATCTAGGAAGTGGGTACTGCTGGTGTGAATTACCTATACAATAAAAAATTCCATCGTACGAGTTATACGAATGCAAATTTTCCTATTTTCCTTTAGCCTTACTACCTATAAATTGACAAACAATTACATCTTGGGAAAACAAAGTGAAGTAACTCCAACACCCATGAAGATAATTGAGACATATTGTTTTAACTACTGACGAACGTAAATAAACACTTACTGCCGCACTCGGAGAGATTTAATGATTACTTAGGCCATCACTTAGTAACGGTTTTGACAGTTTTGTCATACAAAAGTATGTCAAACCTTTACTAAGTGACGGTTTAAGTCATCATTAAATATGTCTGAGTACCACAGTAACACAAATGATATCCTTGCAGGTATCTAAATAAAATTTAATAAATAGAAATCAGCTCAGTTTACTAATTGATATAGAAGGCAGAAAGAAAAGTGATTTCTAACATTCAAGTAGCGTCGGTAATCAAGCTGTTAAGGTGAATGCGACAAGGTAGCCTGCAGAATTCGTATTTCGCGGACTACTAAATCATAAAGGTCTCAAGAATGCCTATTTGGTGAAAAAGGCATTCTTGAGACCTTTATGAGCTTTATGAGACGGTTGTATTGGTGATTTTATTTTAAACACTATTACTCAGTAAATAGGCATTTGTTACTGCCGTGCATCCTATTTTATTACCCGACTGCGGCGTAGCCCAAAAGGAGGGTTATGTGTTTGGCGTGTATGTATGTAGGTATGTATGTCCGTTTCTATGTTCCGTCATAACTCCTAAACGGCTGAAGGGATTTTAATAAAATACACGTCGTAAGATTCGTCTTGGTGGCGCGAGTGTCACTGGTTACATTAAAATAGAGGTCAGTCGTAGTCGCATGCCACCTTGCTAACGGCAGTAGCAGCTGACTTCTGTATCAATGAATACGCCATAAAAGAGCATCAGGTATCAGTGGCATGCGACTACGGCGGTCTTCTATAGTAATTTTACTTAAATTAAAATAGAAATATACAAATTCAATATATGAATATCAGACAAGAATTATTTTCTTGTTTTCTACTTTTAAGACTGCGGGTGGTTTGTATTCGGGTTTTTTTTTTTTTATTAGTTTTAACAGTTCCGTGTACATTCTAAATATCTAAATAATTTCTGCGTACACATTACTAGGTTATAATTATGTACTTTTCCGAAATAGATAAAAACATAATTTATTTAAGCAAAAGAACGAACTACTAAAAAAACTTGTTTTGAAATAAGAAAACTGACTTCAAAAACAAAAACAAAAAAGTAAAAAATAAACTTCAGAAGAAAAACCAGCTTCTGAAGTCGGTGACATTTGTTACTTTGATTTGGTTTTTTTTGCCACCGGCGGTCTTTTAACGTTTTTTAAATCGACTTCCCAAAAAGGAGGAGGGGGCCAATTCTCGATTTTCGCCATTTATCTCGAGTTCGAGATCGTAAGTCTATCTCTATGTCTATTAAAAATATCTCTATCTCTACCAAAAAATGTCGAATTGAGCAGAATTCCGTATTCTCAGTCAAAATAGAAATAAATGTCACGAAAATGTCGAGTCGAGTGAAGATAATGTTACCATTACGAAGAATCGCACGTTCTGTTTTAGGTAGCTATGAGTTAATGAATGATTTTGTTTTAAAACGCTGACTAAACCTACTTATTTAAGTATAAAACGAAACGTTTAGTGTGTTTCAAGATTTTCGTATGCTCTTCGTGAAATAAAGAAAACAAATTGACAGTTGACTGTCTGTCAGTGTCAGAATTGCGCCTTTTTGCGGTTCCTTCAAAACTTTTGTTATGTTTACATGTACTGTGTTTACATCATTATTGGGTGCTGTTTTACATTTTAAAAGTTTTATTTTAACATGGAGGGGAAAAATCAAACAAGGCAAGGGCACAAATCAAAGAGTATAAATCAAATTTCCAGTAGGTATGAAATGCCAAGCCGTATTTTATTTAAAAATTAAAGAAAAGAAAACACAGTGTACAATCCAAAACTCAACGAATTCACTCAGAAATGACGTATCTCTACAATCGACATGACATCTCTAGGTACTGCTCAGAAGCACTCGACATGAACTCTAACGTTAGCTTTCGACAAATGTCGAATTCGACATCCCCAGAATGGCAACTTTTAAAATTTGTCGAAAAAATGACGTCATTAGAAATTTTTGTCGAGTTCGACACCATCTCTAAAATCGAGAATTGGCCCCCTGGTTCTCAATTCGATTGGTATGTATGTACATCGATTACGCCGACTTATATAATCCGATTTTCGTGTTTTTTTGTTTGTTTCATGCGGAATAGTTGCAATTTAGTCTCGTAAAAATTTAACATAGATTGCCCCAGTACCTACTTATCATTTTATAAAGGAACATATGAACATTTTTCGTTTATGTGTGTTCGCGAATAACTTCGTTGTTTATGAACCATTTTTGATGATTCATTTTTTGATTGGAAAGAAGATATTTCAAGGGTGATACCATGGTATGGAAACCTGGGCCTAGTGATCCCAGAGAAATCGAGGGCAGCCCTCAAGTTTCATTTTTTGAAAGTGGAATCTAAAAAATCTATACCTTTATTAGAAATATTAAAGTAGCACTGCTTATATTAAATCTTTTGACGTTCTAACAGCTAAAGGTATACCGACAGAATTTTAAGATATGGGGTAGGTACTATATACTCTGGCAGAACGTTCACGTCAGATAATTTGCGACCTCCACGCGTGTAACTCCGCGGAAAAGAGTCAGTATGTAACTAAAGCTATACTCACATATTAACCAGGTCGGCAGGAACAATCAGGTCTGGCGTGAGAGTGGTGAACCCAGCTCTCCAACAATTAAGCGAACGGCGAGCCGAATCGCATTGGCAAGCACTTTTCGCACATTGTCTCCATCGAGATTGGCCGAAGCTTATTGTCCATGCTGTGAAAAAACCAATCGATTGTTGTGAGCATCTTAGGAAAATAGCCAATTCTATAAAATGCCTCAAGCTACTTGAGCATTTGAAGTTAATGTTACATGTCTGTGGAATTTGAACTGTTAATATAATTTCGTTGGCAAAATTTAAGACAAACTCTTTGTTCGATGTTTTTGTCCATTATGAAATTTGGTATACACACTACTTAGATATGATATAACTAAAAACAGCACTCTATTTAATATAAATAACAGGTGCAACTCAAACTCTGCGCCAAAATGGAAAACAGTTGTGCCAATCTACGAGTAACATCCATTTCCTATACTTTTTTGACTGAATGTAAACGTACAGGCCTATGTGAAAAAAGGTTACTTTTCAATTGGTATTTTTTATACTTGAAAAGAGAGTTTCCATAATTCTATTATTTTGTTTACTAATATTAATATATATCATATTAATCGCTTTCGAATTAAAGACAAAATATGTAAATGAAAAAAAAACAAGGAGGCCCATCAAACATTGTTTGTTTTTTTTCTCATAAAAACAAATAAATACTGGCCACATCAATTTTCTTATAACAAAAAAAGTTTCAATCTCGAATATTACAAATGGCCTGTTTTTATTCATTAATTAAACAATACTCTTGAAGGCGTGAAAATAAAAATTAATATTATTGAAATGATTTTCTAAACAATTTAACAAATGTTACAATTTACTTTGTGAAGCATTTTACCTCGAACTTAATATTTTTAGGATATTAAGCTATTCTTTATTTGACCTTTCTTAGAAGATATAATAAATTAAAAATATGTAATAAGTACACAACCACTGCCTTGTGCTATATAAAAAGAAATAATTACTTGAGTTTGAAAAGGTCAAAAATAGGCTAGGTTTAAGTTTTAAGATTATGGTTTTTGCCAGTTTACCAGGCTGTTCAATAGCCCTTAGTCGTCGGTCCAGTTGTCGCCAATGCAGGTCGGGATTGCAGGCGCCTGAAGTAGGAGCGGATTCTGCTGCACGGTTGCTTCTCGTGAACATTTCGAACACATCACACGCGTTCAAGCCACACGGTGGCTCAGCTGCCTGGAACACTTCCCATAAAACGAAATGAGCTATAACCTCTGCATGGCATTATGTACACGTACATCTTTATGATCCTATGCAAAGAAGGATGGAACGTGATTTAATTAGGTAATATTGCTCACTGTATTGGAGGTAGAATGTCGGTGGTTTTGACAAGGAACTGGCGAAGCTTAAGGTAGCTTTTGTATATTAATTTTCACAGGTATTTAGGCACAAGAAAATTGAAAGTGGCTTAGTATTTCTAATATTTTAAAAATATTTTTGATGAAAATGAAACAATATTTCAATATGGATAATATTGAAATACTGTTAATTTTTTTTAGTTCTAAATGTACGCATAATTAAACCTTTTTATAGCAACCTCAATCAAGTTCTTTAAATACGTTCAACGAATTTAATCATATTTAATTTTGTGTAAACAACTTTGAATCGGCTAGTTCATTCGTTTTGGTATATCTACGTCAATAAAGCAAAGTGTGCATTATAATAATATCAATAACCTAGATAGAAAATAACCGAAAAACTTGTTTTTGTACGACACGACTCTGGCAGGTTTCTAAAAAATCTAATACATAAGGAAACCACTTTAATGTTTAATTATGAATATTTTAATGATCTATCGTCGGAAAATGTTTAATGAAAACTGAGCTTATAAGGTGGTGCTATACAAAAACACATAGGTACCTAATTGAGTTACCAAAGTTTCGGGTATCAAAACACAGAGTTAAGAAGTTACAAACAAACGTCGCCGTCTAAAAGGATCTCCAAGTAAGTATTGATAACGTAGAATGTGAGACTGCCAATGAATATAAATTAACGCTTCAACATTGGCATCCGTAGGAACCATCGACTAAACGAAGGTTGGCAATCTCAAAACGAATTTATTTTACCAATGAAAAAGCCATTTTTCGCTAGATTTCCTGCGTTAAATATTTTTCACCGTAAAGGTATCTTGGTCGGAGGGTTTTTATTAAATACGTTTATTAGCTTACTGATGTTGTCCGCAGGCTGGAATTTAATAAGTGAGAAATTGTAAAAACATGTCATGGACAGTTAAGTTATTGCACATACTGTCCAAAAGTTTATAAGCACACTTGATTTTGAACAAAACAATAATTAGGTATGTTGCTGATTATGTGTGGTAAAAATTAGCAATCTTTAGCTTTACAACCTTTTACGATAGATTTTGAGGTGTTGGAAACACAGTGAACCGGGAAAACTTGTGAGAGTAACTGAGAAACTAAACAGGAGAGGTTATTTAGAACTATTTCAGGATTTCGCCGCACCCAGTGAGCTGAATCTCATTGGTCCTGGATTCATTTTTTACCAGTAAAATGATTCGAAGCATTCGTCTAACCTCTGCAAAAATAAAAATAAACACATGTTTTTTTTTTAAATGCAGTGGTAATCTTAATCTCCCGATTTTGACTCCGGAGATTAAGATTACTACTTGACTATTCAACACAATAAGAATTTTTCAATTCCAACCACCACCATTCCAATAAGAATTTATAGCGTTCAAACAAACAAACAAACTCTTAAGCTTTATAATATTAGTAAAGATATTTATTTTCAATAAGTCTTTGTTTACTTTTTATCATCATCATTATTTTTCTGCCCTTATCTCAATTTATTTGGGGTCGGCGCAACATGTCTTCTGTGTTTACTTTTTATATCAATGCAAATTTTTGAAATGATTCTTTTTAATTTTACCATGTTGCTTACAAACTTTTGGATGCTAGTGTATATTTTTATAGCCCTAGTATTGACGAATGAAACTAAATTAGTAATATTTACTTAAGCTTTCTATTCCATTCTCACTATTATTTTACTTTATTGTGAAAGTAACTCGTTTCTCTATCGATTACTTTTTCACTAATTGGCAACTGAACGGATTTAGTTAGTGTCACACACAGATAGAGTCTGACTGTCTAATCTGTGGAACAACATATTATACTTTTGTCCACATAGTACATTCATGTGTCATTTCTGCCTATTCATGCGACTAGTAACTTCTATATCAGATTATTCGGATGCGAAGGTTTACGAGAGATGAAGTTTCCTTTGACGGTGAGTTCGGTAGGAGCGACAGTTTACATAATATTCGCAATACGTTGACTGTCGTATGCAAACCCTTGCAATCATCGATTTTGATACGAGTTTCTGTAAATATAAGCTAACTCAGAAAGCACTTATAATTTAAGTTAGCTACAGTAGTTACACAGTTATTTAATCTATATTTTTTAGATCATAAAGATTCATTTAAAACTGTGAAAAGTTGTCTGTTTTCTCTAGTGGTATTCCTCGCAGTGTCATAATAACACAAATTTTGCAAGTTTAAAACTAAACTTAGACTAAAAACAATCAAAAATCAAGCTATTAATTCGATTTAGACTGCCTCAATGTGAATTGGTACAGTGATTATGAGCTCATGGGTTCGATTCGCGGGTCGGGCAAAGTGGTATTTATTTATGTACTCACAATAGACAACACA
The DNA here is from genome assembly GCA_932274075.1 of Diarsia rubi. Classification (NCBI taxonomy): domain Eukaryota; kingdom Metazoa; phylum Arthropoda; class Insecta; order Lepidoptera; family Noctuidae; genus Diarsia; species Diarsia rubi. The sequence goes on along the minus strand of OW026418.1, from coordinate 11,945,058 downwards.
GGGAAATAACATAATATAATATTTGAGTACAAAGATACTGTTTTTTTCTCAAGAAAATTCTGCCAGAAGACCTGCAAAAGGAGAAATGTAACTGTACTAGGTTTTTCTATCAAGAATTTATCAGTAGCAGCTATAGAGTCTGGATTTTGATTGACGGCAATAGGCTGGCCCCCTGTTACATGGAACGTAAACCTTAATTAAAGCAAAATGTGGAAGTATTAGGTAAGTACACCAGCTCTAACCCAACCCACACAGCACAAGCTTTCAAGTAACTTCTTGAAAGCTTGTGCTGTGTGTGTTGTGCTTCTTGTAATATGCATATTAATACAAAACCAATATATTTATGCAGCATCATGGGAGGTAACACAATATTGCGACAAGTAACCTAAACTTACATTTTATTATAAATCTTTTAATAAATAACTCGTTAACGTGAACGCGTTCAACCTTTTCAGGAAAGTTAGAATTATAAGCGAATAGCGATAGAGCCTCTTTATTTACATAGTCGCGTTGTGTGATAGTTGTGGAATATTATTATTATTATTATTATTATTATTATATTAATGGTAAATGGAGATATTTCTAGTCTAAAGCTATGCCAGAGAAAGCATCTTAGGAAGTTCTAACGGGTCATTTTCTTGAGAGCCTTTTGAGCGTGTCCTACGCTTTTAGGGTTCAAAAGGTTAATCACATTGGTGCAGAGCCTCGGCAAACCCTGTGTATTGCATTGTGATTTCAATTCCTCCCGTCTAGTTACTAACTACTTACAACCGGGTCCGGTAGATGTTGAAATACCGTGATTGGATTTCCAAACATTTCGAGTTAAATTCAGTAAAACAACTCTAAGATTACTAAAGCGAACTTTCATACAAGAAAAACCTGATATGTTTGATACAAAATCCTATTTGGTTTTCCAAATAAATCATCGGTGTTATTCCTCTATGATATGGGAAAAGTGTATAAAAAATAAAGTCGTATATCAATGTTTGGAGAGCACGTCACCACGCTTGACTGAAGCAGAAGGTGTGTCAGAAACTATCGAAAGCGGGCGCTAGTTTAGTTTTTTTAAACGCTAAAATAGAAGTAAATAAATGTCGCATACATCACAGTAGGTGGTTATCTTCCAGCCAGAATTTATGAGAGCTAACAGAAAAAAAAAAACTGTATCGTGTGTACGTATAGCTTACGAATTACTATAATATTTACCTACAATCTGTGTAAGATTGTAAATCGTAATTTGGAACAACACAAGGTCCAAGGTCAAGGTCGTACCTACAGTATATACCTACTATTATATGGTTTAAACCATAATATTGTTTTGTACAAAAGCTATTAGTAATTTGAAACGTTTACATAACTTAGTGTTAGCGTTAATAGACAGGCGCTTGATCAAAGCTTTTACAAACAGAATATTGTTTTATTTTCAAACACATTTCGTTCTTATTATTTTTTAACGGACTTTATAATATTTTCAAAGGAACTCATTCCACTTTCCTATTAATGGTGTGTTTTTTTTTTTGTTTAATTGCCGTACTCAGAGATATTTAATGATTACTTAAGCCGTCTCTTAGAAAGGTTTGACATCATCATCATCACCAACAGCCTATTAGGTAATGTTCCCACTGCTGGGACACACGCCTCCTCTCTTTGAGAGGCTATAATCTACCACGCAGGCCCAGTGCGGATTGGGAGATGTCACATGTCTTCGAATTTTTTGGTTCTAAGACATGCCGGTTTCCTCACGATGTTTTCCTTCACCGTTTTGAGAGCAGCGGTGATGAAATAAATTACACAAAGTAATGTGCCTGCCTGGATTCGAACCCATGACCTACTTACTGTTCGTAAGTCGGGGCCGCCACCACTGGGCCACCGCTGCTCTCACACATATTTGACACATTTCACATATTGACATATTTTTGTATAACAAAACTGTCAAAACCATTACTAAGTGATTAGCTAAGTAATCATTAAAGCTCTCTGAGTGATGATTTTATTAATTGCTTAGTTTTAACCCTCTTTAAGCCAAAGGGAATATTTTTACAAACATATTTTACAGCTGAGAAATTAAATAGTGTTTTTTCTGGCAGATACTCTATTGGTAAGGTTTAGGTACTTAGTCTTATCAATTACTCTTTAAAATTTCAAGGCACATAGAAATGGTGTTGTACTAATTTATACAATATTTATGGCTATTTGGCTTTTCCAATTACCAGTCGGTATGTACGGTATTAAATCTTAGTTTGGATATACAGGGCGTCCCACGGCTATGCCACATGGAGGGAAAGTACCTTGAATACTGTAGACGGAGCATTTTACTGAAAGAAGACATCATTTTAATTTGAAAAGCAATTTAAACTGCATTCATAGATTTTTAAATAATAACATGGTTGAACGGGAATCGAACCCGCTACCCAAAACAAAATTTACCCTGTAGCTGTATCATACCGATCGGAAGGCTTCATCATAACCACAAGGATTGTTTTTTGCTAAATAACGTAGTGTCAGAAATGAAAGGAAGACCATGAATTTTAACATTATTTAAAATGTCATGAATTATTAATAATGTCTTCTTTCAGTAAAATGTTCCATCTACAATATTCAAGGTACGTTACCTTCATGCGGCATAGCCGTGGGACGCTCTGTATATGAAATCATTACAATAATTTTCGACTTTTACAAACTTAACTTACTTTTAAATAAAAAAGCTAAAGAAATAGTACTTAACTGATATGAGAATTTAAAATAATCAAAATAATTACCTTTTATATTTACAGCTACAACTATAATTATTTGCAGCAATTTGAAGTTCATTGTTTGATCCCGTCCGAACGAAAGGGGAGAACTGCTACAATGGAATGACTTGCTTTTGTTTCACGTATTACCGACGTGTAGTTTTGTGCTTTATGCAATATTGCACTATTTTATTAAATGCTTTGAAATTGCGGCTTGAAACATACCGTAGGGATTAAAGTGTATACGGAACTGCTATAGTGGCAGTTGGTAGAACTGCGTCGCTGAAGGAAACTGTTTAAATTATTACAGTTTGTACTGTAGCAGTCACTGCATTAATCTGCAACAGCTAGAGGCTCTCAATATGCAATAGGCTGACAAAATACACTTGCATGCGATTATGATACAATTTTCGTCCATAAAGACCAGACGGTCGTATAATATTCTCATCATCATCTTCAGCCTATATTGCTACCACTGCAGGGACTCAGGCCTTCTCTCTAGGAGAGGGATGGGCTATAATCCACCACGCGGGCTCAGTGCGGGTTGGTAGATGTCACATATCTTTGAATTTTTGGATCTAAGAAATGCCGGTTTCCTCACGATGTTTTCCTTCACCGTTTTGAATAATATTCTCATTCCATCATTCATCCCCGTAATTTGTAGTCTGGTGGACGTCGATACCTATAAAAATATAGATTGTTCTCGAAAACAATAATGACGTTTTGTTGGCTTTATCTACATGTCGGCGCACATTGGAAATGACATTGTCAAGAGTGACAGGTTGACAACGTCACTCTAGCGGAGCGTCGAGTCTATGGGAGCGGGGCGACCATCTTGGGACGCACTTCTTTGAGAGCGGCCGCCAGCGCACCACTGTTTCGACGAATCGCTATCTATCGCCGTAATCATCGCCGTTATAAAATTATTTCAACATAGAAGTAAAATCGTTTGAGTTCAGAAGAAAACCGTTTAATTTAAAATTACCTTAATTGAACTAAGGTCGTGCAGCAATGTGTTTAGTGAGACTTGATTTAGAAACCATTTCATGGGATTCAGTGAGGGAAATCCTAATTGCAAGATTTTCGAAACCTAAACTTCTGCAAGACTATTTCGATGATGTGTTACGCTTCCAAATAGGTGCTAAAGAAACTGCGTCTGAATCTGCTCTTCGTTTATGGAGTCTCATCGAACGAATACCCGAAAGTGCGATGCCTGAAAAGGTAATTACTGGATTTGTGATATCTGTGTTGTGTCAGAAGGACAGCCTGATACGTCGCGAGTTAAACGCACAAACAATTACGACTCGTGCTCAATTATTTAGAATACTTGGTGGACTATCACTTAAGCGACGCACGGATTCCGAAGTCCAAGAACCTGAAGTAAAACGTGCCCGTGTAATGGAGAAATTCACCGGCAAATGTCAGCATTGTGGTTTAGTTGGACATCGTATCGCCGACACGGCCATCCTTAAGATCATGTGTTTTGCATAAAAATATGTTCAAAATTATTGACTTTCCAATTTTTTTTGGGAGGAAACGTCGAAATGAATTGGGAACGAAGTCGCAAGATACTTCGAGTTCATCACGGACTGTGGAGAAAAAGACGACCCCGACCTGTTACACGTGTGGTCAGCCTGGGCACGTGTCGACTGTGTGTCCAGACAAGAAGAACGGCAGTGGAGCTGCAGTCAAGGAGGTTCATCAGTGTGAGAACCGCCCCTCCAGGAGCATCTTAGAGACATCATCTGGTGAGCGAGTCCCTTTTTTATTTGATAGTGGGTCATCATGTTCTCTTTTAAAGGAAAGCTTTTGTGACAAACTTGCGGGTACTGTGCGTAAAAACCTCGTTTACCTAAGTGGCATAGGTGGTGAAGATATTCAATGTACCACTCAAATTCAAAGCGATGTAGTCATTGATAAACTCTCAGTAAATTTGACGTTTCACGTAGTTCCCGAGAGGCTCATTTCTGATCCGATCATAGTTGGGAGAGATATTTTTGATCAAGGTTTGTGTGTAAAAATCGACAGTGATAATCTTATGTTTTTTTCTAAGGAAACGAGCCACTTTTGTAATTTAAAACCATATAAGCCGGATTTTACTAAGATCAACACATATTTAGTAGGAGAGGATAGGGAAGTGCTAATATTGATTTTAAACAAATATTCTGATTATTTTACCGAAGGGGTCCCCTCCCGTAGAGTAACGACAGGCGAATGTCAAATTAATTTAATAGATCCTCACAAAACCGTACAACGATGCCCTTATCGTCTAGCACCGGCGGAAAAACTTATAGTTAGGGAAAAGATTCGGGAATTACTTGACGCTGGGGTCATTCGCGAAAGTTCGTCTCCCTTCGCTAGTCCAATATTGTTGGTTGAGAAAAAGGATATCTCGTATAGGATGTGCGTGGACTATCGGGAATTAAATACCAATACGCGACCCGAACATTACCCTCTGCCACGTATCGAGGAGCAAATAGATCATCTCGTTGGGGCCAACTATTTCTCGTCCTTGGACATGGCGTCAGGGTTCCACCAGATTTTGATGCACCCTGACTCAATAGAAAAGACCGCATTCGTCACACCTGAGGGGCAATACGAATATCTTGCCATGCCCTTTGGTTTGCGGAACGCTCCATCAGTATATCAGAGATGCATAACTACGGCTCTGAATCACTTAAAAGACAAACCACTCATATATATGGATGACGTTTTATGCTACTCCACTGGCATCTCCGAAGGTTTGCAGCGTCTAGACCATAGTTTAAGTGCCTTAACTGAAGCTGGATTTACATTCAACCTCCAAAAATGTAAATTTATGACCCAAAGAATAGAGTATCTAGGATATTCCCTTCAATCTGGTGAAGTAAGACCAAACTCTCGGAAAATACAAGCATTAGTAGATGCCCCACAACCAAAAACTGCCACTCAGGTCCGGCAGTTCCTTGGTTTAGCGTCGTATTTTAGAAAATTCATTGCTAATTTCACACGAATCGTGGGACCATTATACCCTTTAACGAAGCTAAGAGGACCTATTACTTGGACTCAAAAGCATGAAGAAATACGAAACGATATAATCCGCATACTTACATCTGAGCCAGTTTTAACTATTTTTGACCCGGAATTGCCAGTAGAGTTGCACACTGATGCTAGCTCTGAGGGATATGGGGCGATTCTCATACAACGGATAGACAATACTCCGCACGTCGTGGAGTATTATAGTCGTCGAACCTCGGATGTTGAGTCGCGATACCACTCGTACGAACTGGAGACGTTGGCAGTTGTACGAGCGGTCGAGCACTTCCGCCATTATCTTTACGGTCGTCATTTTGAAGTCTATACGGATTGCAATTCACTCAAGGCATCCAAATCAAAAAAAGATCTTACTCCTCGCGTCCATAGGTGGTGGGCAATCTTACAAGCTTACGACTTCGACATTATTTATCGCGAAGGTCGCAAAATGGAGCACGCGGATTATTTCTCGCGAAATCCACTTCCTGATGTTAATGACGCTAGTACAGTCAATAGGAGCCCGCTGGCACTGCAAGTTCAGTATGTCGAATTACATCAGGATTGGCTTTCGGTTGAACAAAAACGCGACAGCGAAATACAAAACCTTATCTCAAAGCACGATAGTGATAGTTTCCCTGATACTGTAGCTCAAACGTACGATGTAAGGGATGGTATCCTATATAGAAAAATCGTTCGTAATAAAACCGTTTCTTGGTTGCCGGTAGTTCCCCGGTCTTTAATTTGGACGCTAATAAATCACGTTCATAATGAGTTACAACACTTAGGAAAGGATAAAACTTTAGATAAACTCTACGAGCAATATTGGTTCCCCGAAATGTCAAAATGCGTGCGTAAATTTATTGACTCGTGTATTATTTGCAAAGCATCAAAGGGTCCATCTGGAGCTCAACCCGTTCAGCTTCACCCAATCCCAAAAGCCTCGATACCATGGCATACAATACATATTGATTTTACGGGAAAGCTTAGCGGGAAGAGTGATCGAAAAGAATACTGTTCGGTGATTATCGATGGCTTTACCAAATATATTTTATTAGAGCATACCTCTTCTCTTGATGCTAGGAGCGCGGTACACGCGTTACAAAAAGCAGTTTACCTTTTTGGTGCGCCCAAACGGATCATTGCTGACCAAGGTCGTTGCTACGTCAGCTCTGATTTTAAGAATTTTTGCGGCGAACATAAGATAGATCTCCATTTAATTGCGACTGGGTCTAGCAGGGCTAACGGCCAGGTCGAGAGGGTTATGCGGACCCTCAAAAGCCTGTTAACTATTGTCGAAAACGACCCCAATAAAACGTGGCGAGATGAGCTAGGGAATATTCAACTTGCACTTAACAGCACCCGATCATCTGTAACAAAGTATTCCCCTACAGAACTTATGTTAGGTATTCGTGCACAGTCATTAGGTATGTCAAAGCTAAACTCAGAAGTTCATGCTCAACCAGAACGTCTTAACCTCGATGCTGTGCGGAATGACGCATCTGTTAATGTCCAAAGGGCAGCAGAAAGTGAAATTAAACGATTTAATCAGGGCCGCGCAAAAATAAAAGCTTTTTCAAAAGGTGATTACGTTTTCCTCAAAAATAGTGAGCGAAACCAGACAAAATTGGACAGAAAATTTAAGGGTCCATTTGTTATAACGGCGGTATTAAGTAACGATCGGTACGAATTAAAAAGGTTAGGTAGTTCTCATCGTATTTATAAGTATGCCCACGAGAATTTACGCTCAGTACCTCACGGACACAGAGGTTTGCTTGAAATCGCTTCTAACCTTTTGAATTATGATGAGGCCGAGTCGGCGCCAGAAGATGTAGATGCTAGGAATGACTTGTTATTCACAAACGATAATGACACCTTGACTGCATGCTCTGACACTATATCCGCCGGCTCTTCTACTATTACCGCCAATTCAGACACTGTCAGTACACACTCTGATCCTGAGACATGGGATATAGATAACGAAATCGAAATATGGGATGAACAGGATATTCCGCAATCATAGGTATGTCGACAGTATGTTTTATGTCTTGCATGAGTCTGTTGGTTATTGTAAGCACTATTTAATCCAGAATTGCCTGGCTGAAAGGAGAGTGTCGTCCGGGCTACACCCAGTGGGGTTGGTTGAAGGGATGCACTCGTCCAATCTAGAAGCAATATCCTTATAGTCGATCCTGGTCGGAGGGAGTGGTGTCCGGGCCACACCCAATAGGGTTGGTTGAAGGGATGCACTCGTCCGGTCCAGAAGTATGGTCTATCCTGGTCGGACAGACAGTGTCGTCCGGGCCACACCCAATAGGGTTGGTTGAAGGGATGCACTTGTCCGGTCCAGAAGTATGGTCTATCCTGGTCGGACAGACAGTGTCGTCCGGGCCACACCCAATAGGGTTGGTTGAAGGGATGCACTTGTCCGGTCCAGATGTGTTGATTGGTTGACAAGTTGATGTCAGTTGGGGGCAGTGTCATCCGGGCTAGATCCATTACGGACTGGTTGAAGGGATGCACTTGATCATTTCAATGATTAATTCTATGTTTGACGCTACAATCGAAAATCCATGTAAAGTCCTGAATGTAGCAGGATGGGCGAGCGGATATCTTGGTGATTAGACATTGTTTGTTACAGGAATACAATAACGCCCGAGGACGGTCGTATGTCAGTCTGGCCGTGTCGGCGCACATTGGAAATGACATTGTCAAGAGTGACAGGTTGACAACGTCACTCTAGCGGAGCGTCGAGTCTATGGGAGCGGGGCGACCATCTTGGGACGCACTTCTTTGAGAGCGGCCGCCAGCGCACCACTGTTTCGACGAATCGCTATCTATCGCCGTAATCATCGCCGTTATAAAATTATTTCAACATAGAAGTAAAATCGTTTGAGTTCAGAAGAAAACCGTTTAATTTAAAATTACCTTAATTGAACTACCCACACACCCACGTTGCAAGATGGATTCTGATGGAGGCCGTCCTGCGCTTTCATACATATTTAATCGTGTAAAATGTCTCTGGCACAAATCCTAATGTAACATGTAAAATTTTATGTTTTACCTAGACTGCGTAGAAAGTTACGTCATATAATATGTTGTGGATATAATTTCTACGAATTATCTGTGACCAACACCGCTACAATCTGACTCATACCATCTAACACACAGTCACGTCTCAGTGCCCCTGAGGCTGAAAAGTCGTAAACGTGGAAGCAGGAGTGGGTGCGTTGACTCAGCTAGTCCAGCTATTACCAACGCCTCCACAGCAAGATGTGATCAATGGCGGGAACTGCTTCAATCCCATAGCGGCTTCATCGAGCCGTCTGAGCTTTCCACCGGGGCATGCGTTTCTAACTGTAGACTTGAAACCCAAGTCTACAGTTAGAAGTGACTCCACAGATAATGGCCCACCTTCAATATTGCACAACTGCGTACTCAACGGTCTTATGACTGCACCAGCGAGCGGAGTTAGCATAGCTGAATTTTGGACAAGGTTTTAGCAGAAAATGTAATTTATTTTACCTTCAGGTTCTGGTTCTGTTGGTTTGGTTTAGAATGTTTTGGATATAATACATTTATTAAAAAGTAATAGAATGTAAAAGGATCGTTGCAGATGGTGTTCTGAGGTTTCTGCCTAACCCCGAGTTTAATTTTGTTATACCTACATATAAAATCAAAATACTACTAATACACAGTCATCTACTAGTAGGTACTACTTATACTTTTTCTTTCTTTCTTTAATATTCTTAGGCTTAGTCTCAGAACTTCGGTTTGACCACATATTGGATAGTGTTGTTTTTATTTTATTAGTGATACACAATTAACCAGTTAGCTAAATTGATTGCGTCCGCTGTCCACGTGCAGTAGGACTCACGCCGGAACCAAAGCGGAATCGGGGACACAGAATTGTTTAATAAATTGAAAAACCAATTTCATCAACCATTTATTTTGTAACTTTTATTAGGAGAAGCGAATTTATAGGTATTAACATCCCTCTCCGAATATAAATAATAAATAAAATCTTTATTGCCGAAAAGAAAAAACAAAAAAAAAATGAGACACTGACTCCAGAGTTAGGTTAGAGTAGGTACCTGTATTTCAGGAACCAGTGACATTTAGGTTACAATTGGGTAAGTTTTATGCAGCAAATGGTGACAAAATAATATTGCTTTAAATTGAGTTAATTATTATACTTTTAATATTTAGGACTATAATAGAAATGTATATTGTGTGTTTGGCTAACAATTAACCTACTAAAACATTGCAAATTATCTATAATAATGCAATCCGGCAACGCGTTTATCGAAATAAACATTATTTCCTTATCCTGTATTTTATGTATGTCTATCTCTATAATCGCTCAGTTGATTGCGTATTTTTTATTGCACGAGATTCGGCTGGCCTCATTATCTAAGTTTTGTACTAATGTTGTCTATAGAACATATTTTAAGGTACCTTCCCTCCAAGGTAATCAAGGAGGCGGCGTGGTCAAGGTCAAGAGCAGTCCCATTTTGTAGAGAAAACGGACGTATTTATTTTCAGGCAGTCAAGTTTACGGCCTTGTTTTACACTTACGGAACTAAAAATAGGTATCAGACTAATATTATAAAAGCGAAAGTTTGTGAGTGTGTATGTTTGTTACTTCTTCACGTTAAAACTACTGAACGGATTTGGATAAAATTTGGTACACAGATAGTTACCCGGATTAACACATAGGATAGTTTTATCCCGATTTTATCTTCCCGTGGGATAATTGCAGCGGGTGAAGCCGCTGGCAACAGCTAGTTTAATATAAATACCGATGGTATTTCATCGTCAATATTTTTTAGTACTTAAAAGGGGAATGAATAACTATAGGAATGACGAACTAAGTACTTAGCAGCAATAAGTTATCTACGCATATATTTAAAAGCACCAATTGTTGCAATTAATTTCACAATTATTATGCATCACAGCTACATGTAACAATCAATGGCTATCTAGATTTATATCTAGCTGATAACCACGACTGCGTCTGCATACAAACGTCAACTCGCCCTTTGGAAGGTTGACATGGAAAAATAGTTTTTTTCCTATTAGGTAAGTACCTACTTACATCTAAACAACCTATTGTCTTTGTTTATGTTTTGTGCACGTTCTAATTTGTCATTTGGGACAGATAGTCTAAACAGAAGTTTAATTATGTAGGTGTCTAGGTACGTTTACAATTATACTGACTATCATAATGTTTTATTACCACCCCGTAAACGTCCACTGCAAAACATGGGCCTCCCATTGACCGCCATTCACAACGATGCGATGGGCGTTTGCTGCTACTTATTGTATTAACTATTAAGTGTTAACTGCCGTTCTTTATGACCCCTTAAACTATATTAACTCTAATCACATTATAGTGTCGACCCTTACTTGACGACTTCGAAGGTCCAAGCCCTTGAACCCATAAACATTATGACATGGAGAAATGGACGAGCGACAACATACATAAACTTACTCTGACGGCTTATATACATAACAAATATTTATGTAGATTACACGACATCAATAACAAATTTAATATTGTTTGAATGGTCTTCGATACTGTTTGGACGTTACTAAATAACATAATTTACGTGACAATTTTCAGTGTTTTGTAAAGTGTGAAATTCAAATGGAAAATACAATTTTGTTAACTCTTTGAGATTCAAACGCAGCGTTGATATTACATAGTAAACTCCCCAAGGACCACGAAGGCTGTTTGCGCTTTTAAAGTTGGTCTACGTTATGTGCCTAGTTCATACAATCATTCCTTTTTCGACTACCTATCAGAGTTCAAAATTTGAATATTCGGTCAATTTGAAATCTCAAATGATCGACATTATAACTGGGTGTTGAACGAACACTCGCTCCTGCAAAACTATTCAAGGCAAATCTGTAACCTGTCGGGGTTGCGGGTACCCGTCGAGGCTACGGCTCCCGTCGGGGCTGCGGGTTGTTGTAAGAGATACCGCGGCACATAAAGGGCTAAGAAGGAACCTGGGTGGTTTTTAGTCAGTAGAAGTCTGGCACTCCCTTTTGCTCTGCCCAAGAGCAGGAGGGGTTAATTGATGACCCCACAAAAAAAGGCAAATCTGTAAAAGTAGATCAATCTAATATTGTAGACTGCCTTTATGATCAAAATACGACCAAAAGGACAAGATTGAGTTCAAGAGTAGGCCCATCTCATATAAATTAAAAAATAAAGAAGTCGGTAAGTTGAAAAATAGATTTATTTGTAAAAGCAGTTATTTACTTTTCTCTGTCTGCTTCTTTATAAGCAGTCGATCAAGCCACTAATTATCTGTTAATATTTGTTATCTCTTATAAATAGCTCCATGTAAAATACTGGTATTCAGCTGTATCCGGCTGCAACCCCAACTTAGTTGGGAAAAGGCTAGGTAGAAGATATTTGTTGTCTAAACATACAAATCACCACTAACTTTTACACCTCTGTTACAACAATTAAAGCTCTATTCAGAGACTTAATATTGGGACCCTAATGGATTATTATTTGGTTCACAAATAAACGTGTGTCAATAGAGCCCATCTGTTAGACTAGATTAAATTAATACAATGAAATGTAAGACAAAGCTGTCGTCTTCGAAGGCTTTGTGTAGATTTGTGAGCGGACGGCGACGTAAACTTCCATTAATTTATTCATGTGATGTTGAGTAGGTACCTATTGATGTCGAAGGCAGAATATGTAAGCTTTATTCTCCATTGTAGAATTGTAGACTAGCAGGTGAAAGTTTCGGAGAGTATAAATATCAAGACATTTTTGGACGATTTCTAATATCGTGCAAAGCTGGAATTTAAAACTAAGAGGTTAGTGTGCCGCGGGTTGTACACTAGTTTTCGCGGCCTCGACTTAGAGGGCTAAGAAGGAACATGGGTGGTTTTTAGTCAGTAGAAGTCTGACACTCCCTTTCGCTCTGCCCAAGAGCGGGAGGGGTTATTCGATGATTTTCCACTCGCTAAAAAAAAAAAAAAAGGTTAGTGTGGACTTCAGAGTATGTGTTATCATACGATGTTTTTCAACACACTTGTGAAGAAAATAACACTAAAAACTATTTTCAACATTGAAAACGAGTTGTGAACATTTTTACGCGCGAAAATGCGGCGGGAAAATGTAATCAGTTTTCCTATGCGCCCCCCATCTAACAATCGCGAACGCTCATAGACTACAAGAATGAGGTTTCTTTTTTTTGTTGCTTTCCGCGGATGGCGTTTTAGCCACGTACAAAATAGCGACTTCAAAGTTTTATTTATTACTACAAAGAAATAAAAGTTATATTTGAGTGTAAGTTTTATTTATTAAAAACGTTCAAGTTGAAATTATATTTTTAAATACGAAGTTACATGAAATGAGCAAGAAAAAGGTACATTATGCATGAAATAGGTACATTAATTTATTTGGACTATTGAACACGATCTTTTTTGTATAGAAACTTGTTTAAGAACAAAGCAACTCAACCAAAAAAAAACCTATAACTCACTCGTGTATAATAGCAACTAAAAGTCACAGTTTTATTACAGGTGTCATTAAGTGCCTAATTGCATGCCATAAAATTTAATGCCAGCCATTTTATGCGCGAGTGTGATGAAAATTTATTTATTAGACTTGTCAAATGCAAAACGTAAATAAAGTAACTACTCAAAAATAATATCACTGTCTAAGGCTCTACCAAACCTATATTTTTTATGAATTATTAAATTCAAGTTTTAGGTAAATATTAAGAGCCTGCTGTCGCTGTTTGTACTCGTATTTTGTATTAAGTTATTATAAATTCAAGAATTTCTACTTAAATTTTTGTGCCTACTTAAACTACGTACTACGTAGTCCTTATAAACTCGACAAGGGTTTATGTTTCTTAAGGTTATAATAATAATAATAAAACAAATTAATATTATATGTATTTAAGTTTGTAAATACATACTAATATTAACTTATTTATTTACTTACACATAAACACATTACTCACTTTTTTTTGCACACACTACTTATCGTCTACATTTCTCCATTTGCAGGTTTGCAGTCACTCAAATATTATTATGTTAATTTCATGTGTTAAATAAAAACATAGTTATCGTCATATGCAAGCACACACTTGGTGTGGTAAACAAGGGTAACATGCAAGCGTGGTAATAAATGGCGAAACGCGAGCTCCGTCTCAAATAGCTCTTTATAATGTGTGCTGAGAGCAACTTCATTTAACTGAACTTTAATGAATATTATTTTTAGATCGTAATGTAGAGACCAGCGGTGGCCCAGAGGTGGCGACCCTGACTTAAGTACAGTAAGTCGTGGGCTCGAACTCAGGCAGGCGCATTACTTTGTGTAATTTATTTAATCACCACTGCTCATAAAACGATGATGGAAAACATCGTGAGGAAACCGGCATGTCCTAGACAAAATCAAAAGTCATTTATTCAAACTAGGCTGATAATCAGCACGTTTCGAACGAAAAAATTAACTTTACTTTACTTATTTACAAAAGACAGTCCCCCAAAACGCCCACCCTTCGACACTTCCTAGGTTTTCACCTGGAAATAAGAAGTGGCGGAACAAACTCCCCAGCAACTCATCTGACAATTAAGTTGGTTAGAAGAATCAGACTCAATACAATAGTAAGGTGCAAGTTAATGACTACAGACACAAATCAATAAGTAAAAAGTATATAATAATAAAAAAATATAAAAAAGACATAACATATCAGTAAAATAATCTTGGAGAAATAACAAACATTGTCTTGTTTTCAACTCAGCGACCACCTATTCAAACTCAAACTCAAACCATTTATTTCCATTAAGCCATTACAGGCACTTTTGAATGTCAGAAAAACAATTTATAAAACAAAACTCGTAGTTTTGTTTTATGAATACGTCATTCGTCATTCCGAAAGTGCAATACGTCATTCCGAAAGCCACCACGCCGAACGACACGCCGCCGAATGCCCGCAACAACGAACACTGCAAGCACGAAAGCACGCAGCGACGCACACCGCAACATTCGTTGTTGCGGTGTGCACGAGACTCCGAATCACGGAACAACGAATGCATGCCGCAACGCGCCGTCCCGCGACCCTTATTCTTATTACCCTGATTATTTTTATTTAAGTAGAAGTTAATAGTAAGTAAGTATAAATATAGTAAGTAAGGAATAGTAAGCTTTTAAACAAAGATTAGATTTTACTTTGGCTTTAAACGCAATAGATGGCAAGTCTAGAAAAAAACATGGCAGTATGTAATAAAATGTGATACCGAGACAAATAATTCGGATACATGTGACATCTACCAACCCACACTGAGCCCGCGTGGTGAATAATAGCCCACCCTACTCTCTCATAGAGAAGAATCCGTTATGACTGCTTCGTTGGTCTAGCATGAAGTCCTGGTTTCGAATCCCGGGCCCACCAAACTGTTATTGGGTTTTCCCATAGAATTTCTCAGTAGCTGCCACGAAGTTTGCTACGAAGTTGGGTTATCTGACTGGTTAAAAAGGCAATAAGCTCGCCCCCTATTACATGGGACTTAAACATAACTGGCAAAACGTGAACGTACTTTTAAGCCTGCCTGCCTAGATCTTCATGTATTACAGGCGTAAAAGTACCCAGCAGCAGTTGCCAGCGGCTTCGCCCACTACAACTCGAAAATTATCCCACGGGAAGATAAAATCGGGAGAAAAACTATCCTATGTGTTAATCCAGGCTCTAAACTATCTGTGTTTTATCTCAATCCGTACAGTAAATTTTGCGTGAAGAAGTAACAAACATACACACACTCACAAACTTTCGCCTTTATAATAATTAGTGTGATTACCAGTGACAATCAGGATTTACTTTGAAAACAATATTTTTTTGAGATTTTTAAAGTTCCTATCCGGTATTGTAAATAAGTGGAAATGAGCTTCTTAGTTCACTGCTTAATACACTCGTCTGGGTTTTCATTGTAGAATATTTTGTATGTGGCGCCTGTATCATCAGAATAGTGAAATCTGTTTTAGGAGATTCTAAAACGCGATTACTGTTACACATAGTCGTCATGGAGTTAATAATACTCATCGCATCTTGCAAAATCTTAGCACGTTCACTGGATTGTCAGTTATTTTTGTGGGAAGCGGGGTTACAGTACGCGGGCACGACGACTCTTTTGTCCCGGCAGACATCTCAATTGTTCGGGAAACTGATAAACTCCTAATTCCAAAAAACTTTTGCTTTTATAAGTGAGACAATTGTTATTAGTATCTAGTAAAATAATTTCATTTTCATAAAAAGTCTTTCATCTGAATACCAATATTTTTGTTAAAATAATTGATTAATTAAGGAGTTACTGAGCAAGCATGAAGTTCTGCGTGTTACGATTAAGAATATCGCAAAAGAAGCCCGAAATCTGAATTAATGTCTAGGTACCTAGGTAGAAAATGGCTATTATATTATGATTTATATCACCACACCTAGGCATTTTTACAGAAGATGCACTTGATAATAACATCTTTTGTTCAATATCTCACTGAAACAGAAGTTACTTGTGGATACAACATGAATTATGATTGTCAAACTGTAAAAATGTCTTGCAACAAAGCTCAGCTAACCACATAACTGCTTTCAACAAAAACTCTGTGTTTTCAAAACTTTTCACAACATACAATCTGAGCAAACTGAACACGGTAAAGTTAAGCTGTAGCCATTTGCCAGCTGTTACCGTGGAAAATACGCATCACTGACTCGCCTCGTCCATCGAAGTGCCGCAGTTCTAACCTGTCCCACTACTAACCTCACCTCACCAATCAATTTGTCACAAACCGAGTTTACCGAGTAAACTACCAAATGTAACACTGCTATATGTATATTTGTTTCAAGTATTGAGGTACTTTCACGGTTCTTTGGTAAATTGGTCCCACTCAGATGGGACCCGTAGGATGAATCTAACAAAACTATTTTTGTATAAAAAGCTAGTCAGATCATCTACCTAGACGTTTCCTAACTATGTTGGGCTGGCTTCCAGTCAAACCGGATTCAGCTGAATACTAGTATTGTACATGGAGCGACTGCCTCGGTAACCAGGTACTCTCCGCAAAATTGCCAGTAATATCAAGGGGTTGCTGGCCTTTCTAGGGGAGCTAGGGTGTATCGAATTATATTCCCACCCGCAAATATTACGTGCTTTGGACGTGGAGTTACGGACACTAGCCCGTTATATTATATTAGCGGACGTCACGCGGCTTCACGCGCGTAGTTCCCGTTCCCGTGGGAATACAGGGATAAAAAGTAGCTTACGTCACCCCCGGGTGACGCATGGGAAGCTACACTATCCCCGGATAGTGTAGCTTCCCAACGGTGAAAGATTTTTTCAAATCGGTCCTGTAGTTTCGGAGCCTATTCGTTACAAACAAACAAACAAATCTTTCCTCTTCATTATATTAGTGTAGATAGACTATACTCCTGGGGCGACTACCTATCTAATCTCCACAACCCAATTAGTATCGGGTACTATGGTACCCCTTGGTAAGATTATTAGATTTTCGGGCCCCTGACTACTTGTAACGACTGTCTAAGATCTTAAAATGACAGTCGGAACCAACAGCTTAACGTACTTTCCGAGGTACGGAGAAATCTTGGTGTGTAATTTATTAATTTAAACTTCATGTACAGTAGTACATAGGCGGACTTAATGCCACGAGGCATTCTCTACCAGTCAACTTTTGGGTTAAAAAGGACAGCACTGTGGTAGAGTAGAAAAACAATAAAAATAAGGATAATACCATTTTGTAAACATAATACATAAATTGGTGTATACTAATACATAAATAATAATACAGATTGAATTAAATAAACTAATAGATATTTTAATACATACAAATACGAGAAACCTCATAATAATTACCTACTAGGACTAGTGTCTAGATTTAGAACAATTCAGTCCAATTAAAAAAGTATTTCCGAACTTTTCTTGATTTGACTTGACTTGTAATAAGTAGTCACGGTTACCCATTCACGGACCAACCTAGGTAAGCACGGCTTTACCTGAATATCGACTCGAGTAGCTGTTATTATGAGCTGCTTTTCATTAAAGCTAGTATCTTTAAAAAGACTTGTGAAAGAATAAGCTATTGTTATTTTATTTGCATCATAATCACTTTTACTGCTATTGAACGAACGCTAGCTCTCCCTTAGGAATTGCCTTAACTGTCTTGAACCCCGTTGTAAAATTAATCAGAATAATAATGAGATGTGAGATATTGGGTTGCAAATTATTTTTTTCCCTTCCTTGCTTATCGGGCGGAAAAAAAAATAAAAACCTATAGAGAAGAAAAAGAGATTTTTCGAGATTACGTTTTTCATTATTTTATCGGGATCAGTTTTAGGCTGGGTGTTTTTATCCCCATTATCGGACTAAATTAAACACGAGCACCGCAATGTCCGCCGTAATGAACTGTCGATGTCTTACTGCAATCTCCATAATCTGGGAAAAAGGTTCCCTGCGAATTTAATTGGCTGAGAAATGCCTTAAATATATATATATACATAAGATCACGCCTGTAATCCTCGCACGGTTAGGCAGAGGTGTACGTAATAACACACATTATTTTCTTTACTTATGTTTAAGTTCGCGATCCTATTGCTATCAACCGAGCGTGAGCCTATTGATATCAAGACTTCGTGGCCGCATCTGAGAAATTCCTGTAGGGAAAAACCCAATAACACTCCCCGACCTGGGAATCGAACCTTGGACATCATGCCCAGCAGACAATTAGACCAACGTGGCAGCCGTACATATGCGACAGTAAACACAAAAAGGAAACTTACTTAAATCACTTTAAGAGTAAATTATTTTCCTTCAAGCTTGTTGCGTCGCCTTTTTGTCAATGTTCTACATCTGACTGCGAATATGAACAACCTGCACATCACATTTTATGGGAGTGTAGTCTTTGGCAGAATGAACGTAATATAATGTTGGATAGTGTACAGGTTACATCCGGAGTTATTTACTATACGGACCTTGTAGAAACTAGAACAAATTTCCGTGCGTTCAAGCATTTTTGTCATACCTATTATTGGAATCAAATATAACAGCTCACAACTTAGGACCCAGTAATATTAATGACAACAATATCCGTGGTGCTAGGCAACTGGGCTTATCCCAGTTGTATGCGTCCCTGTGTGCCTATTGGCCTTGTTCTTTTCTGTCTCCTGCTGATATGGAGGGAAGTGGAAATTTCTGTTTTTTCCTACTCCTCCGCTATTCTTTTCTGATTAATTTCGTTGCGGGATCCAAGACAGTCAAATCATTTCTCTGGGACTTCGTCGAGCTTCATTGTCTCGGCGCTTTTCTTGTGGTCGCCACTGTTGATTCTGGCTTACAGAAGTTACAGTGGTTTGGGAATAGTGAGGCGGGCTTGTCCCATTAAAAAAAAAAAAATACTTAAATCATCTTTTATCACCCACGTAACTACTGCATTAAGCTAAGCTACTGTTTGCCAACTAAAGAAGTAAAGTAAAAGATCCATTAACCTGAACAGCCTAATTTAAGAAGAAAGAACTACACAAGAAACGCGGTTTAAACTTGTAACAGTCATAGTTTTTATGTGTGGGGACAAAAACTTGTGGTAAGTGTTAGTGGATAGATGGATTTAGAAGATTATTTTGACATTTGTTTTGAAAATCGTTCTATCAATACCAATGAAGCCATGCAAACATTGGGCCGATATGATGCTGTTATAATGCCTATTAATGTACGTTGCAGTAAGTAATTCCAAAGAAAGGTTCCTGTATATTTTGAGTTGGGCATATTTTATATTGCTTTGCTTTGTGTATGCGTAATGCTTTATGCTCAAGCACACTTAGTGCTTGCACAGCTCAGTGTTTTGAACTAAGGGGTAACCAACCTACGCCGTCGCCTCCTTCTGCGAAGCAGTGATGCTAGCGAAGGAGGTGGCGGAACGCGAGAGGGAGAGAACCTCTCGTCCCAGCCGCCGCGGGAGGCGCTCCGGGCGTCGGGGGTCCCGCGATGACCTCCGGCCACCGTAGACGCGGGCCTGTGGACGGTGAGTGATGGGCTAACTCGCCGTCCGTCCGTCTCACGACGAAAACAGGCCGTGTCGACGGAGCGTTCGTGTTCCACGCGCGCCTCAAAGAGATGTCAGCAACATGGGAGGGGCCCGAAAGGGCCGACGCCTGTCGGGGCTGCGGGTAGTCCTCTGGTTATCGCGGCCTCGACATAGAGGGCGAAGAAGGAACATGGGTGGTTTTTAGTCAGTAGAAAAAAAGGGGTAACCAACCTAATGCAAGTTTTTCTTAATGCAAGACATAACGCAGGCCCTGGACACAAAGAGCTAAGAAGGAACATGGGTGGTTTTTAGTCAGTAGAAGTCTGACACTCCCTTCAGCTCCGCCCAGAGCGGGAGGAGCAATTGATGATTACCCATCCTCAAATAAAGAAAAAAAGCCTTGCAAACATGAACTAGAAAACTCCAACCATCATTTTGCTAGTCGGCAAGACCTAATGTGTGTACCTACATGATTGATGGTGCGATTTACCAACGCGACCGCTTGTTTATGTCGATAAAACTAGCATATTTTATGGTTTTCTAAATGCTATATTTAGTCCTAAGTCCTAAAGCTTTGACAAAAGGGAAAGAACCAATAAAAGGCAAGGTTGTTCACTAAAATATTATTTCCATTTCATTGTTGCCACTATCGCAAAAGTATAAGCCTGAAAAACACGACGGGACTTTATTATCCATCTGTACGTAATTGACCATAAACTTTTAAATCACCTTTGGCTGAATTCAGAAATATCTTGTACCGTCAGATTTAAAATAACTGGGAAGAATACTGTTTCATATTATAATCGTAACAGTTAATAAAATAGATAAATGTTTACTGACTTCAAAAAATGTGATTCTAATTAGTCCGTCTGTTAGATTATCGAAAAATATTGGATACATATTTTTTGTTTTATCAAAACAATAAAAATTGACGAAGATAAAACGCGTCAAAGGTTTTTGTGGGGGTTTGTGACGTCACTGACCGGTCAAAAATGCCATACTAATGTCTTAGAATATGACGTCACACGAGTTTTCAAAGCACTGTAACGTCTTCATTGTTTGTTTACGTGAAAAAAGAAAAAATACGTGTCCAATATTTTTTGGTAATCTATATGACGGACTAATTAGTTTTTTTTTGTTAACTACCCTATTAAACAATAGCGCAGTTGTCGCGTGCACAGTTCGCAACACTTCATGACATGTGTCAATAAGAAATTATATTGAAAACTAACACCCTCATCTAAATGAAACTCGTATCTAAATATTATTACATAAGATACAATTTTTAATATGAAGTTTAGTAACTTCTTGAAGTTACAACTCTCAAAAGTTACAATCTTAGGTTGGCTTTCTTTGGCGGTCTTCACTTCACTCAAATTCTTATATGTTGCATTAAAATGGTTGTAACTAAAACTCAGGTAATTTAACTTGACGATAGATGAAGGTTCGTTGTTCTCATAACTTAGAAGATGGCTAGCCTCAACTTGTGTGAACATATGTTCTACTTATTTATAGTTTAGGTTAACCGACTTAATAGCTAGCAGTAAAATATATTTCAACGGGTTGTGGTATATTATGAGCCTGATAGTCTACACTTTTTTGATGATGGCTATAAAATATCCAAAAGAGTTAAAGATAAGAAATAGAATAGCCCAGTTTCAAGATGTTATGGCCAAACTGAAAGCCTGTTCGGATGTTCGTGAATCCTCATGAACGTTAACATGGTCAATAGTTCTGTTTACTTGAGATAAAAAGCTAAATATCAAACTATTTACAAAGTTCTCGTATACATCAAACTAACCACACTAGGTTTCCTCTAGGATAATTAAATTTTGAAAGTTCAAAGGTAACCTTGATAAGTAAGTATTTATACCGTTACTGATCTAGCTTACACGATTTAATTTATGAAAGAAATAAATGGATTTTTATTCTGTTGCAAGATTTATAAGTTTGTTAATAGTCATGATACCTACTACTTTTTTGCCTAAAGGCAACGGTGTATCATCTTGTTTGTTTACTATATTTACGAAAATTGCAGAAATAATAACTTGCTCGTTGAAGGGCGAGCAAGTTGCACTTTGTCCAAAAACTATTTAAAGAAATGGCTCGACATGCGATGTAAAGGAATATAAGACGTATGCAAAATAGCTGTTATATCCCTATTTTGCATAAAAAAATGGTTTAGGATTTTGTTTAGGTTTTTTGGATTTTAAATGTTTAAATCAAAAGAATCACTATTTTTTAGGTCTTCTTCTTATCGTGTGGGCAGCATGGTCTAACGACCCCACCCACCCTAGTGTCAGAGTCCGCTTCAAGGGCCTCTGACATGGTTTGACGACCACCATTTGGCGGCCGCGAACCACCACCTTATACGTGCCTTCCGAAGAACGGAATCATCTTCCTTTTATCAGACAATCAGATTCAAACTTGCAATGTCCTAGCCAAACTGGAAACAACTTAACACTGGAAGAGAACTACCAGTTAACTTTTGGGTCGAAAAGGACAGCAAAGTTGTCTATATAAGATACAAAAAAAATATCTTTATTTTAAAGTTGCCACAGTGCATTTTTAATCCTCACATTTAATTGTCCCGCCATAATTAGTTATGCAAACACTTAAATACTAAAACCGTTGTGGGTGCTATCTGCGTGTACTCGAGTTAATGAATTTGTCCACACGGCTAAGTTGACTAATAACATTTTCAGCGCTAGTCAGGGGTAGGCATGTCGCAGCGTTGTGTAGTAGAATGCGCCGCCAGCCGCCTACAGCGTAGCCCATTCGCCTCCGAATACGCGACGCGGCGCGCCGCTTCCGTTGCGACCCGCTGAAACTTTCCCTCGCGCGATTTTCCGCCGCGACTATTTCAAACGAAAATTTTGTAAATACTTACTCGCAA
This sequence comes from Diarsia rubi, assembly GCA_932274075.1. Taxonomy (NCBI): domain Eukaryota; kingdom Metazoa; phylum Arthropoda; class Insecta; order Lepidoptera; family Noctuidae; genus Diarsia; species Diarsia rubi. The sequence goes on along the minus strand of OW026418.1, from coordinate 11,922,356 downwards.
TATTTTGGTGACGCTGTAAAAGTATAACACTGGTAGCGAATCAACTCTATTGAATTTAGCATAGTTAGGTTTTCTCTTCTAATATTTTAAGACAAATAGCAGTATTAATAAGTTTTAAACTATTGTGATATAAAATACGAAATTATAGTAGTGATAAATATTTAATATTAAAACTCTTGTCATTAGGAGTTGAAGTGTTGTGATTTCGGTAGAATAATATGTGAAAACAAACAAGTTTTATTGTGTTTAGTGATCACAGACGTGTAAATCAAAGTGAAGAGATACCAAATATCAACCAAAGTTTACAGAAGTAATTTCTACGTGAAGGTTAAAAAATCTGTAAGTGCGCAATGTCAACTTTGGGAGCGAGGACCAGCGTGTTAATCGTTCTGCAAACACGCTGTAAAGCGGTGTCGAGCTGTGCACTCGCTGTGTGTCGAGTGTGTTAGCACAGTCAGCCAACGAGGCCTTCGTTAAACAAGAACAAAGAAAACTGGCGTTATCAACAGCCACCATCCTGCTCCAAATTGTGGCCTCGTCGCTCTTCGCAATGGACACTAGGCAAGTTCTTTTAATGAAGTAAAATCGACTAGGTGATAAGGATTTAGATAAGGCAGTTTAATAAAAGTACGTAAATCCGGCTCCGCTAGGTCTCCCGTGCGACCGTTTATCGCAGTAAATCAAGCAGAAAAAATATACTTAGTACGGCTAGTCTATACTTACCTTTTTACGGTAATTTAGCATTTGGGTAAATGAAAGGGCAGGATAGTCCTAACAGTCATGTACCACGATTAAAACCATGTCTTTATAGCAACGCTTAACCTAAACTACTACTACTAACGCTAAAACTTTTATAAAAGTGTTGTTTTTTAAACGAATCAGACTCAATGACTAAATACGACATACATACTTAAATCCTATTTAGATCGTAATTACATTTGGGTGTACGTGTTAACTTTGTTACAAAAGTACCACATTGTGCGGAAGATTTGTTTCGCTGTTTATTTTATAATTTGCACGTTATTGAGATGTACAAAACATGTGACTTTGCAATTTGGAACATAGATTATTTAGACTGCCGTGTATGATTAAATAGGTAATAATAAATATTTGGTACTGCATTAGATCATTGAGCCATTGTATATATCTACCAATCCATTTCCAACGCGATGGCTAACATTGGCCAGTAGCAAAGACATTTAAAATAATTAATTAACATAGGATAAATGGGAAACAGTATGCTTCGTATATAAGTTATATAACGTATCAAACTTGGCAAATATTTTAATACAGGGTGTAAGGGAACCATTCACGAAGCCATACTAGGTAACCCTAAGTAACAGTTAGTGCTGGGAAAAAACTTTTTTTGGGGGTGAATAATCACGTTTTACGGTATAACTCCACGTTACCCACTCAATACAAATGTGTGTGTATTGATGAATGCTTTCAAACGCTTGCAAACGGGACATGGAGGTAATTAAAATAAAGTAATAATTTTAAAAACCAGTATTTAAAAAGAAAATGGAACTTTGTCCTACAATAACCAGAACACTTTTTTTTATAGTATGATCACAATAAAAAAATATCGCAAAGACTGGGAGAACGATAAACGAACTTCGATAAGGGTATTTTTATATCAATTATTTCTATGACATTTCTTCTGATAGCCCGCTAGCTCTACCTACACTGTCTTAAATCTTTTTCGTTTAGTTAAGGTACATAAAATAGAGGCAGTGTGATCCGGTGAGTGCAGATTCCTGCCACGGCCATACTTTAATTCTTTACTTCGTCTTTTATCATAACAAATTGGATAGGAACCAGTGACCGCAGTTGTTCAGGTCTATTAACCTTCTTAGAAAAATCTCTTTCATCCTTAGTTGGCATGTTGTTTAGATTTCCCTTCCAATTGTGGTAGGAAACTTTTCTTTCGAAGTACACGTCAAATTCTTTTATGACCGTGTTTTCTTAGACTGAAATACACCGTCGAAAGTTTGGAAAATGGCTACAGCCTCATTTATCATAGAAAATATGAACTTGTGAAGTGACACCTACTACGTCATTGAATTAAATAAAAAAAAATCTACGTTACGGCCTGTATCCAGGGACTCAAACTGTAACCGTAATAAGTGTTTTAACACTGTTTTTCAAAACAGTTTTGACAGAAAAACACTTTTAAATGTAACAGATACAATAATGATACCGAATCAAACTGTAATCTTTTATATGTGTAACTGAAATAATCAGTTTTAGTACAGCTTTAGATATTTAGTAATTGCACAGTACGGCAACTACGCGTGGCCGTAAGACCTGTTACACTTATTAACACTTTGATTTCTGTTACAGAATGTTACGGTTACACTTTTGTAAGTGGTTTGGGTTAACGCATTGAAAACACATTTATAAGTGTTACATATTTGATTCTGTTACCAATTCAACATGTAACACTTATAATTCTGTAACCTTTATGAAGGTGTTTTTAAGTCCCTAGCTGTATCTTTACTGTAAGGAGGAAGAGGAATCAGGAAGGAAGGTTTATAAGTTGAGATGTAGCCGGTTATGTCCGAAACTACTCATCTGACGAAGGTGATGAAGTCGCGGGAAAAAACTGATCTATCTATTTATATATAATAACGTCTGAATGAAAGTTTAACTTTACTGTATATTCTTTTCAACATATCTCTAAAATCATGTTATCTTTTTGTACCTACCATTGTTTTCGATTTTTTTTTTTTACTATTCCAATACCCAGGCAATTATATTTAGTGAGGTTAAGAGGCACTGGGCTGAAAACTGCAAGGTCAAGGACTGTTATCGAATAATAAAGGCGGGAAAGTAAAATTTTGTAGTAGTAGTTATTTCATTATTTCGAAATCTCGAGCGTACCTACAAATGATTTATCTGCCAACTTGGCTCCCAATCGAGATCACATTGCAGTACCTATACAACTGGTTTTGAAATAGAGAACGCCATATTATTGTTTTAAACCCACACTAAATAAAATGTAGACGCCGTATGCCTTGCAAGGTAGCACATAGTGATACGAGTACTATGACTATTTTTGATACCTACCTACTATTTTACCTGTGTCACAAATAAAGATTTTTGAATTTGAATTTGAGTTTCGTTGTGATTATTATTTTGTACTATTACTCAAAGGTTAATATAATTTCTAAAGGAAAAGGCCTCCCTTTGTTTCTCTCCCATTCTCCTCAGAATGGGAGAGAAACAAAGGGAGGCCTGTAGGTACCCAGCAGTGTGTGAAATAGCGCTGTGGGTGATCATGAGATATGCTATTTAGAAGTTGGTAATACAACCCCTTCTCGATGAGGGTAGGTAACTACCTACGTTTATCACAACAAATACATAGATATTCACGCCTGTCTTGCCGGGAGGTTTGGCGAGGGTACTTATACGTAATTTTTCTCACACGTAATATATGTATTTTATTTATTTAGTTCAACTTTAATGAAATCGGTTTCTGTCATTTACAGTAAAATCACTATATTAAATGTATTTTAATTCCATTTTGTCTAGCAACATTAATTATGGAAAACAGCACATTGTGTTTTACTGGATCGCTCATCGGACCAACGAGTATTGACAACTTAATTTTAAATAAAGACAGTCATTGCTTGTGATATAACGAATACTCTGATTATTTGGATACGTTACCTGCAAGCCTGCAACACAGACTACATGGATCGTTTGGTCATGCAGGATGGAATCGAAGGCACGAGACCACGTGGTTGATCACTAATGGACAGATTCCACCAAATCTGTCACCAAGATCCCTCTGGCTGAATGTGCTTGCCATGCAGCCAATAGAGATCGATGGAAAATTATCGCGGCCTCAATTGGCTATTTGAATACTGTTAAAAATTACGACAAATGTTTTGTTATTGTGTGAAAAAAGTAATAATATCGATCAAAAATCGGAGTAGTTACATGCTTTAGAACTTTATGGCGGTATGAAATATGACGTCACGTTTCTATAGCGCTGTCTTTGTTTAACACGTTATTCAAAATCAGTTAAAGCTAAGCCATTTTATTATCAAGTTTATTACTTTTTTCACACATCGTGTTATTTCTGAAAGTGAAAAAGAAAAATAAACGCCTTGTTGCCGCTTCCTCTGACCCAAGGGCTGGCTTTTTCTTTGACCAGAGGCTAAGTGTTGCCATACAACGCGGCAACGCTGCCAGTCTCTTGGGCACTTTACCTGCTAACAGCGTTGAGGAGGAGTTTTTCGACGTCCTTTTATAGTTAGTTTGTTTTAAGGTTCGTTTAGTTTATATTTTAGTATAGTCTTACTTTTCTGATAGTTGTTTGAAAGATCATAACGTTTTCGTGAACTTTTAACAGTAGTCAAATAGCCAATTGTAGGCGATCGCCCCTAACGTTTAGTTTTTTTAAACCAACCTAACTATCAGTGAACGACTGAGAATAATAAAAGTATTTTATTTATTTAAGCTTCCGAAACTCTTTAAAATGTTTGTCATCAGGTTAAACATTTTACACTTATGATATATAATATAATATGACAGTGATACAACTTGAAAATGTAAACGAACAAAATGAGTCTAAGCTATTTTATAGCCATTTAATTTAGTTAATGTATTCCATTACAATGAAAAATAAATACTATCGAAACCTTTTAAATAACTTTTAACATTCGATTAAGCCCAAAAGATGAGCTGCCTCGATAAAAACAAACAATCGAATAAGTTACAACTTATCGGCCCTTGATTGTTTGTTTTTATCGAGACAGCTAATAAAAAATGCTAATATAAATTGTAATTTATATTAGTTTCAATTTTATAGGAAAACGGTAAAAACATTTTCATTGCGTTCTGAAAGATACAATATCTTTCAGAACGCAATGAATATTTCATATCTCTGACAGGTAGTCAGAGGCCCGACCGACAAAAATCCGACTGCCAAAAATCTGCAAATACATCCGGGACCAACGGTTTAATGTGTTTTTCAAGGCACGGAAAAAACTCGATAAGTAAAAGGTCACCTATACGCGCGCCCAACGTGATCAACCCGAGCGGAAGTCATTATTTAGCCATGAGCTCCTTCTCCTCCTTGAAAGCTCTGAAAAATATTCTATAATAAAGTCACAACTAATAATTCCAAACTGCCCACAATTTGCCAATAATTCAAAACCTCAATCTGAACCAATGCTCCCGTTCGACTATCATGGCCGGTTTTGCTCAAATGCAGGCAGGCATTCGCAAAATCAGTACCGCACTGATACAAATATCATTCTTTCGTCGTAAACAACATTCATATAGGGTATGAAGTAGGGAAATACACACATCAAAAGTGTCTAGGGATCAACATATATTTTTGCAATAACTTTTCTCCTGATTGATATTAATTAAAATTTTCTTTAAGGATTCATCAAATAAAGTGTTTTCGTTTATCACAGTAACGATAAACCAAGTCACCTTTGCATTAATAAAGAAATTTGCCATTTTCCTATTATAGGGATTTTTGACATTTGAACCACTAACATTAAAGTTCGAAAAAAAGACTGAAATAACAGTTTTCTTTAAAATTTTATTGGGTAACTTAAACAATTAATAATCCGTGTTTCTACCGCGAACACTAACAACACAAGAACATCGGTTTGGCATACTCAAAATGAGTTCATCCAAATCACGCTGTGGAATGGCCGCCCATGTTTGTTGCAACAACAAAAAAAGGTCTTCTTGCGACTGGATACCCTCCATATTCGGCAGAGCTCTTCTCTGTAGCATATCCCATGCATGCTCAATCGGGTTCAAGTCTGGCGACTGAGCAGGCCAGGGCAGGACATTGATGTTAGCTGCGGCGAGAGTCTGTCTTACAACTCTTGCGGTGTGCGGTCGTGCATTATCATGCATTAACTGAAATAAGGGACCGATTTGCACTTGTAGAGGAACGATGACGTCTGATACAATCGGCTCAGCATAAATTTGAGCGTTGAGGTTGCCTCTGATCCAAATCAACTCAGTTCTTCCGCCGATCCAAATACCCGCCCATACCATGATGGTTCCACCACTATAAGGATGGACTTCCTGGCAGGATTTTAATCGCTGTTGGCGTCCAGGGGTTCTCCAGTGTCGTATACGTCTTGTATCCGGTCTCATACCAAAACGAGACTCATCAGAAAAGCACACGAAACGCCATTGTTCTTCTGCCCAATTTCTGTGTTCAAGAGCCCATTGATATCGAATCCTACGATTGTGCATTGCTATAGGTGGTACCCGTAGCGGTCTTCGGGAATGAAGGTTCACTTCATGCAAGCGGTTTCTGACTGTTTGGTCGCTAATTAAGTTCCCGGAAGAGTGATGAAGCCTCACGGCTAACATCATGGCGGTTATTGTTGGAGCTCTTCGAGTTAAGATTTGAATGTATCGGTCTTGTCTCCGTGTGGTGCAGCGATACCGTCCTCCATGGCGCTCAGCCACGGTACCAGTGCTTCGGTAACGTGTCCAAAGTCGACTGACTTGTATTCAGAGCTAAAGCCACAGTACGTTGCCGGGAACCAGCTTCTATCATTCCCACGGCTCTGAGCATTTCTTCCCTGCTTAAATGACGTCGCCGCTCCATAATAACGTTGGTTTTAATCAGTAGTAGGGAAACAGTAGCACTAATAATGTCTTCAATGCGTTGTATGTTTTTATAGGGAAAATATTGACAGCTGATTTTCATCTTTTACTCGAATTTGATTCACAGTTCCTGATTCAAATTATGAAATGCACCAAAAAGGATCCATATAAATTTATAAAATCATAAATTTATTACAAAGCCACATCTCAATCTCAAGAAATCCGCATAAAAATGCTTGATCCCTAGACACTTTTGATGTGTGTATTTCAACCACTATTGTTTTAATGAGCATATAAGAAAAACAAATGTTAGTGTAGTTACCCCGTATTACCTGTTACATGGGACAAACCAACATAACTGACCAAATCTAGGTGTACTAACGGGTACATCTCTGCCTAACCCTTCGTGGACTACCGGCGTGATGTCATGTTGTGCTTAGTAGGTTTTATTTGAAGTCGGGCAACGATTTATTGATTGTGACAATGGTATATTCGCATCGGTTCCCAACGCACACAAACAATACAAGTAATTTATGTGACACCCTACCTGTATAACTTCATATATTATAAGATAACTCTGATTTCTTGTTATATAATACTATAATAATGATTTGTTTGTAACAATGTTGATTTCATAGAATAACTTGAGTTGACCAACAAAGAACAAGTAGAAAATTAATTACTTCTCACAAAGTTATTCTATCGAAGTTATTCTCACAATCAAATATTTATTGTGTGTAAAAAATATTGTAGATTAGATTTCATGGAAGGCTGTTTTTTGAACCTCCTTTTATGTAATATTAGGAATACCTAAACATCAATCTTAATTTAAGGAATTCATTTTAAATATTATTTTGTAAAGAAGAACGAAGAGAAAAGCCAATTGAAATACGTATAATTCATTACATGTAACAAGTACAAGCTCTGCATGATTCACTGTTTTGCAAGATGACTACAGTTTTACATAAACAGGATTCATCAAGTAATAAATTAGATGTAAATAAGAAAATAAATAAATCATTTAGTCCGTGTCAGACAAATAGGTCATAACATCGTTTCATGAACTGTTGATATTTTAACCAAAATATTGATGTTTTCCAAATCATCAAAGTCGATATTTAGTTTATGGCAAATTTACAGAAGTCAAAATAAAGTAGTGGAAGAAGTAAAGTATAGGAAGACTAATGAATGTAAAGAATTATAGAAACCCCAACAAAAAAGGTGAGTGACACAGTGAGTGAGGTGGGTGACTGAGATGACAACGAGCTGTGGAAGAAGAGTCTTCTTCTTTTGAGCGGACCTCAAATATCAACCTGAGGTTTAAATAGGGATTTTAAGGCATGAGAGTATGAGAGTGATGATGAGTTGACCAACAATGAATTAATCTTTAGTACATAGTTTGTAAAGCCAGAGAAATAAAACGTAAATCAGTGTGCTCCTAGTTTTTATTCAATTATTGTAGTGTTGCGTGCGGAGTCGTGATTAAGCATCCTTAACTTATTTACCGCGGCTCTTACTTGAGAGTAGCCGGGAAATCTCTTCACCAAGTGTTGTAGGTTAATTCGAAATAGAATTGTTTCCTTCTTTTTTAACCGACTTTAAAAAGGAGGAGGTTCTCAATTCGTCGGATCTATTTTTTAAGTATGTTCCCCGATTACTTGAAGATGGCTGGACCGACTGAGTTTTTTTTTGTTTTGTTTGACACGTTATACTTTTCAAGTGGTCCCATGATCATCAAGTAAGGCTCTGATGTTGGAATCCTGGAGAAATAGAGAAAACTCCTAAAATTTTATAGGCATACTTGAAGTGATTTGAGTCGTTTTTGGAAGAGTACTTTCTCAGTGTGATCACATTTCAATTTGATGAAGATCTGATAAAGTACTTCGGAGATAGACAACGGAATTCTTCAATAAATGATAGCAAATGGACTGGGATTGCTGAAATCTCATGTCTATCTATTGTTTACACCAGTTCAATACATAACATCACGCCGGTACGCTGTGAACGGGGTAAGCACATGTGAACCACTAAAATGTGAAAAATAAAAACTTTTTAACAAAACATAAAAACGACTTCAACAAAAACTAAAACACAAAAAAAACCGGTCAAGTGCGAGTTGAACTCGCGTGAAGAGGGTTCCGTACGATGAATATAATATATCTACCATGTTTTTTTAAATCTGACCCAAATTTGTTTGTGGTAACTAAAAAAAGTATGTATGGTACCGGATTGTAGAGGGAAATTGCTGAATATATTGTCTATTGTTGAATTTTGTCTTGTAGTATACTCTTGAATAGTGGGTATTTACACTATATAAGGTATATATGTGCAAAATTTCAAGTCTCTAGGTCCAGCGGTTAGGGCTGTGCGTTCAGTCATATCAGTCATTGAGTCAGTCAGGACTTTGAATTTTATATATATAAATTCACCATGTAATTTTTAGACCATGGACTTCTTATAGGTTTTCCTGTAATCTACAGGTATAGAACTATTTTCTGTATTTTTTTTTAAATTTTAGGCTCAGTAGTTTCGGAGATAAGGGGGGGGGAACGGTCAATTTTCGTCTATTTTCTTAAATAACTTTAAAACTATTTATTTTAAAATTATTAAAAAAATATATTTGAGACTCTCATAGTAAGCCCTTTCATTTGATCTGTCACATGGTACAGTTTGCAAAACTTTTTTTTTAATTTTCTTATTTGCCCCGTAAAAGCGACCCCCATATTCAAAATTCATTTATTTACTTTAGCCGTACATGTTTGGGTCACAAAAATCCACATGTATACCAAATTCCAACTTAATCGGTCCATTAGATTCGGAGCAAATTGGCTGTGACAGACGGACAGACAGACAGACAGACACACGAGTGATCCTATAAGGGTTCCGTTTTTTCCTTTTGAGGTACGGAACCCTAAAAAGTGAAAAATAAACTTTAGAAGAAAAATCTGTTTCTGAATTCGGTGACTTATTTGTTTTGATTTAATTTTCTTGAAAAATTGTTATATTTAATTATTTTTTTTGTTAATTTTTTTTTTCCTTACCTATATACACAACATAATACATATTGCACGTGAAACGAGACCTTCGATATGTCAGAAAATAGTTTTTTCATTACTCATACTCTGAAAGTAGGTCATAACATGCCTGCGGAGCGGGTTGAAAGTACTACTTTTCAGCCCTAGGTAGAATCACTTTCAACTGACAGCTGTCAAATTATTAAAAAAAAAACTTGGTCTATTAGCACATTTTTATTGAACCATGATCCAACTTTTTAAACAGCCATTCAATTACAGCGCGATTTAAAATTAAAATAACATAAAGTTAACTGTAGAATATAATTATATTATGACTTTAATCTATTTTAGTTTTAAATTTCTCTAAAATAACATAGATTTCGACAAAATTGGCATTTATTTTAATGATGATCATGAAAATACTGGCTGCATAGCTGGACGACCAGAGGACAAAAAAAATGCGAGAAAGTGACAACACAATTTTTTTCTTTAGTTAATAATTAATGTTCTTATTTTCCTCGTATATGTAATAAAAAGCACAGTGTTTACCTCGGGTAAATTACTTATTTAGTCCCTCGAACTATTAGCGCCCTCACTACGTTACGGGCGCCAAACCCCGTCTCGGGACTAAATAAGTAACTTCCATCCCTTGGGTAAAATATGTTGAGTATGAATAATGAAATATTATGTACTATTTGATTACTCATACTCTGAAAGTAGGACATAACATGCCTGCGGAGCAAGTTGGAAGTACTACTTTTCAGCCCTTGGGAGAATTGCTTTCAACTTACAGCGCGATTTAAAATTAAAACATAATTATATTATGACTATATTATAACACTGTAACTGATAACAATGTACTATTATCGATCGAGTAGTTGCGTTTGGAAAAAACTTTGATATAGCTTTCAGTTCATTGTTGCAAATTGAATTTTAATAATAATATTCCACAACTATCACACAACGCCATCTAGTCCCAAGCTAAGCAGAGCTTGTGTTATGGGTACTAGACAACTGATAAACATACTTATATATTTCTAAATACATACATATTATAGATAAATTAATAATTAATTAATAATGTTTGTGTCGTTCTTTTAAAATTTTGATAGAAGAGAGAACAATTGCATAATTGTTCTCTCTTCTATCAAAATTTTAGTTTCTTTTTGGTGGAATTTTAGGAGTTGCGAAAATACATTAAAAAGTTTGAACTCCAGTTACCTTTTACGACAATTCTTTTTAAAGTATTACAGGACGTAAAAAAGTTTAATTTTATATTAATGTCGGAGCTCTGGATGTTAGTTGCTACTTAAATGTGTCAAATGGTACTTTGTCGGTTCACCCATATAAAGTGAGGTCGACAGCTAGTGAGTTAGAAGTATAGGGGTCAGCGTATGTGTCGCACACGTGACCAAGTGGCGTGTTCGAGATAATGTGGCCGCCACTGGGCTCCGAACCGCCCAATATAATAACAAGTCCACTTGTAACTGTAACACAAACGTAACTAATATTTTGTAGCGAGATAACACAAATCACCATTTTCTCTACACAACATACTATTATTGAAAATTTCGTCATGTTTATAACTTTATAACAAAGAACACTATAAGCATTTTTATATTATAAACGCTCATTATTTTGTAGGTGTCCTAAACGACTCCTACGCCTACAAAAAAATGTAACTGCTTTTTATCGCGATCATTAACGCCGCACATAAAATTTAATTTAATATCCTAAAAAAGTCTTTCTTCGCTGTGTATTTATTATGAAGTCTGGTTTATATTTTTATTCTGTTTAACTAAAAGCCGGGATAAACGTTGACCGGTGTTCATTAAGCCAAGTTGTACTGTTTTTCCCGTTGTGTGCTCACACTGGGAGGAGCGCATTTGTGTCCACATGTATTGTATAGGGCATGTGGATGTGAATTAAGCCAACTTACTTTAATGCTTTTAAAGCTTGAACTGGAAATAGATTCTTATTGTTAGGTACCTACGTTTTAAGCTGTATCGATGAATTCAATACAATGGACCTTTTCCCTTAATTTTCTGAATTTGTTCTAAAATGTTAAGTTGTTATACAGTTCTTCAACAAATACCAAATGCATATTGTAAATTAATTGTATCAATCTTTTCAGATTAGCAGAGCTATTGCGTATCTTTTAAATGTCAGTGGGTGTCATATTGTCCATGTATTAACTGTCAAATTGGTTTAGTTCAAATTGGAACCATTTGACAGTTAATTGATGGACACTATATGATAGTCACCACTGTCGTTTAAAAGATACGCAATAGCCCTGCAGAAGTAGAATGTTGTGTGAAGCTCTCGATACATACCTAATTATATTTATATGGTACATACATAAAGATGAGACATGAACGAAAAACATATTCTTATTTCTAAATCTTTAATGACGAAACGGAAAACATGGTACAGTCAACAAATAACATGGTTAGCGTCGGTCTGATTTTCGAAACTCGTAGATAATGATTGTAACCTGAATAAATAGAACAAAGTAAATGTATTTCATAGTCAGTTATTACTAAGTTTATTTAGCCAATCATCTAACAGATATCAAGTCACGTATTTCCTCGTACCTAATTATCGTTAATTTGTTTCTTTTAATAATATTCAGCGCATCATGAATAAGAAATGCCGCTCTATTGCTCGACTTGGCGGGGGCACTGCCGTGCCCCCAGATTAAAGTCATCGATAAAACAGGTGTAGGACAGAAAAATACCGTGAAATTCTTGTCACAAATTCTTTCTTTTAATTAATTTATGCTATCAGATTTCCAGGAGAGATTTGTCGTGATTTTTTTTAAAACGTATTCAAACTTCCATCTCATGTATTATTAAATCTTGACTCATTTGGCATGCTAGAATTGATACTTTGATAAGTACAATATTGAGTTATGATCAAAAGATTTTTTTCTACTTACAAATATGGATAAATATTAATAAGCAAATCTTTACGTATACAGAACGTTGCGGGTTGTTCGCAAGAGATACCGCGGCCTCGACATAAAGGGCTAAGAAGGAACATGGGTGGTTATTAGTCAGTAGAAGTCTGACACTCCCTTTCGCTCTGCCCAAGAGCGAGAGGGTTTATTTGATGATTTCCCACCCACCAAAAAAATAAAATAATAAGGTATGTAGGTACATCACTCTCGTCCCAGCCGCCGCGGGAGGCGCTCCGGGCGTCGGGGGCCACGTGATGGCTTCCGGCCACCGTAGACCCGGGCCTGTGGACGGTGAGTGATGGGCTAGCTCGCCGTCAGTCCGTCTTACGACGACGACAGGCCGTGTCGACGCCCGTCGGGGCAGCGGGTTGTTCACAAGTTACCGCGGCCTCGCCATATAGCGCTCAGAAGGAACATGGGTGGTTTTTAGTCAGTAGAAGTCTGACACTCTTTTTCGCTCTGCCGAAGAGCGGGAGGGGTTATTTGATGATTTTCCACCCGCCAAAATCTTAATTGTTTTAGATTCTTTTATTAAAAGGTCCCTTGTAAACCTAAACCTACCGGGTGTTTGTGTGATACTACGACTACATTATTTTTATTGCTTTTAGTGAGGGGCATGTTTAGTTGTACATCATAGCTAGCTAGTTGTTCCTTCTACCATGTTTCTATACTATTATTATTCTATATGGCCCGCTTGCACCATTAATGATTTCATGTGTTTTATTATTTGTTAAATGAAAGTATAGACCATGGCAAAGACGGTTAACAAAAAGAGATATCGGGAATAATTTAACTTTTGAAGAGTTTTTAAATCAGACCATATTCCGCATTTATCGAGTCCCCACTCTAAAACCAATGTGTTCTATCCACAATAATGTACGATGCCGGAGTATGGACGCTCACAGGAAAAGCTGTGTCCTACAGGTTGAGAGTGCAATTCTATGTTCATGACTCTGTTTAATTCCACGTCCGTTGCTGTAGAAGCATGGAGCCCATGCTCATCATAAACCTGATAGATCGAAGTTGTTAATACTGGATGTTTTAATATACATTTACATACTTTACCTTATTACTAGTATTCAATTTAACTGCATAATACTAAAGGTGTCCGTTTCTTGCATGTTTTAACAAATTCTAATCTAGGTTTTACAAAAAACTCGAGAGTTCTAGTCTTACAGCTCCTAAAATGAAAACCTAATTCTAGGTATATGTTTTTACAATTTTTTTTTACAAGTTCAATCTGTTAGTTACCTAAATTTCAGGTCTCTGCAACGCTTAGTTTTAAAGATCTCCGTGGCCGGACGGTTCTCCGCGTTTCGATGACGCGGCCACGTTTAAATCCTTATAACTTTTTTAACCATAAATTTGACTTTAAGGTTTTGGGAATCAACTTTTACACATTTTTACATAATCATGAAATGGTTTTTGTTTTTTTTTTTTAACGCTGTGGCCGTGCCATCAAAACGGACACATCCCGAAGTAACACATACGAAAATTACAACCGCAATACCGGTTCATATCAAAGTTCCTTAATCTTACAACCCCAGAAAGTAAAAATGATAAGGTTCAGTCTACTCACGCTTTTTCGAACTACGTGACAATCATGAGGCAACATTTCCCGAGCCGCCAGCCTTAATTGTCTGGGATTGTGCAGAGGATTCCGTATATATTTATACAGTATCTGGTCTGCAGGACTGAAAACAGAAACCGTAAAGGCGTTTCTTTTACTGTCGTAGCTATAAGAAAATGATTTTGGAGACAGGCCATTAATTTTGCAAATCTCATTCTTAAGCAAAAGCGTTTTGCGAGTACTCACTTATCAACTATTACGTTTAATTTTTAAGTAGCTCTCGTACTTAAATGTTAAACGTATGGTCGAGCTCAGCTTGGATGAAAAAAGAGCCGCGCTGAATCGATTTTTCGCCTCCGTAAATCGCTATATTGTAAATTTCGAGAACGTGATTGCAAATATATGTAATTATGTATACGCATATACGTATAGTAAAGACAAAGAGAATGAAAAGAAATATCTAATTCATGTCATACTTGTTTGTTGTCTTTTAATCATCAGGCAAGTAAGTGTTTCTATTAGTAGCATTGACAGTAGAAAAAACAGATAACTAGTATGTAGTAAAGACTTTTCTTGAGATAAATGCCATTACACCAACGTGGAGTCTGCTAAAATTTTAGTACTGTGTTGCCAAAAATTACAAACAAAATCATTTATTTCATGATGTTAAAGAAAATAAAACAGAGCCAATAGCACAGTCTTCAGTAGTTTTAATCGTGAAGCATGCTGAAATACGTAACATTGACCTTTACCAGACTCATTAGAGACTCATAGAGTTGTTCATGTCTGAACATAAGATGTAGCACAAACAACATTGTTATCACCTGGCCGTATCACGGGCTTGCCGACAGCAAATATGTATTGTAGGATCTTATTGTTAAGATACTATCCTACCTGATTATAAGCGCGACATGAAAATCTTTTTTGATGCATTTGACCTGACATCGGTAAACAATTTATTTGCTCTTTTCTTTTGTGTTTTATTTTGCGCTGTAAAGTTTTATTAACTTAATTAAAGTTTATTTTCAATTTCATGAAAAATCGAATGACAGACAGTAAGTTTGTAAGGCTGAGCGTGGGTATGCCCCATTATTAGATAAGCCTGGAGCTGTCTACAGCTTCAGTGCCTCCAAATTGTTATGCCTTTGCAAGTTATAGTAGTAAAAACCATATATTTTCTGATTTTGTTTCTTTCAACTTCCCTACTTTTTTGCTACTAAAATTACCTATATATCAATATAATCGTAGTTCACTATTTAATTAATGAAGCACCAATATCTCACTCATCATCACACTATCTAGGGAACCATTTAACAGACGAAATATATGATGTGTAAGAACCGGCTTGAGTTTCAAGCCGGTTTCTTGCGCATCGCAGACAACCGCTAATAAAACATTTTTTGAAACTCCACCCCCAAGAGGGTAAAAGTCTATGCGAACAAATTCACCAAAATCAGAATGAATACAATAAAAAGAAATTCCCTGCCACTGATTTAAACCAGGCAATATACAGAACCTACGTAATAAAGTCTCTCCCCAAGTTCATAAAATTGATTGATCCATCGAACGGGAGCTTATTTCAAACTAACCCAATATCGTATGACCATCCATGTTTTATTAAACGTGGTCGCACTAAAGCATGGCCATCATCACTCACTTTCAGCTCCACACAACGAAAATCATTAATCTTGAGAGGTAATCAATTTTCTCCATGGTGTAAAAGCGGAACAGATTTTAAAATAAAGCTTGTTATAGAAACATTTTTGGCTTGACCCGCATTTCCGAGTATGGCATTCCATTGAAGGATTGCGAATTCTCTTGTTAGGTATGCTTAAACGTTTTGTTAAGGAATGTTTATTGTGGGACATCTTAATTTTTTCATGGCCTTTTCTAAATGTCGCCAGGATTGGAGAACCTTTTTAACATTTAATAACAAACGCAAGCACAAATACTTCGCATTTTGATTGCTTGAAAAGATGCGGACCTTTCGTTTAACATACTGTATGTTAAACGAAAGGTCCAAAGGATCTTTCCAAGCGAGTATGGTGCCTACGATATAGTGACCAGTAACAGTTAAAAACGAATACATTGTATTATTGACCTGCTTACTTTATAGTAATTCTTAAACCAAAGAAAATCCGCTATTTATTTATTTTAGAGTGAACTTTTCAGGCAAGTCTCACCCAAGACTGTAAACAAATCGGTTGATTTATTATTGTCTAGCCAAATTCGTTTCCAAACAACTTTGAAATCATTTGTGCTAATATTTTATGGATTTTTATTATGAAATTTTTGACATCAACAATTTACCGGTGTTTAACTTGACTATGAAACAACTAAATAAAAGCGGTTATAAGAATACGTTGGCTCTAAAAGAAACCTGAATTTGAATTATGAATCCGCGATCAATTTACTTAGGCTTACGAGCAGTAAGTTGTGAGTTCGAACCCATGCAGGAGCATTATTTTGTGTAATTTGTTTCATCACCATTGCTCTCAAACCGGTGAAGGAAAATATCGTGATGAAACCGTCATGTCTTAGAACCTAAAACTCGAAGACTTGTGACATCTTCCAACCTGCGCTGGGCCCGCATGGTGAATTACAGTTTATTCTCTCCCATAGAAGGGAGGCCCATGCTATATATATCAATTTAGACAACAACATTAATTGTTATTGTGTAAATCGACTCTATGCATTTCCCACTATAGTGTCATTTTCATTAAATTAGTATTACTTTAATAAACGTTAAACGTCCATACGAGCAAACAGTGTATTCTTTGTTATCTAATAACGTGTTTATTTTGTTACAGTACAACAAATTCATCACAAGATGACGAAGCGGACTGGTCAAGGAACCGTTCCATTGACGACTACACAGTACACAATGGAACTAATGACACCTACGGTAAGTACCTTTTTTGTGGATTGGAAATCATCAAAAATGACCTTTCTCGGAGCGGAAGGCAGTGTCAGACTTGCACTGACTAAAACCCACCCATGTTCCTTCTTAGCCTTTTGTATTCCGGAGCTTCGGTATCTCGAACATTCCCGCAGCCGTAACGGTAAGTACCTACCTGCGGGATACCTAAAAGTACAGAGGCCTGAGCCTGATAATAGTTTTTTTTTCGTTTATCGCGACTATAAATTTTGGGAGCCCGGTAGATAAATCTGGCGTGATCAAGCGTTAACCGAACCATATTGACTAGCGATTGAATCTCTACGTATTTTATAACAGACAGAAAACACTTCGTCTTTGTTAGGTTCATTTCACTCGTTCACCTCTCAGACTGGGAGGTCAAGTTTTGAAAATAATATTCTTACGAGTTGCTTATTATAAAATTATTTACGAAATAGCCGACAAAGGCCCTCTTCACGAATTTCTTATTTGTTATGGCAAAGTCTTCATAACTTAAACAGCTTTATAGCCTGTTGTTGTTATTGGTGTAAAATACACATTTTGTTGTTCTCTGCTGACAAACATTTCTTTAGCTAGTTAGGTACTTGGAAAATATCATTTAATTGTAAATATAAATTGTGCCTAATTGTCTACGATTTTATCTCTTTGATGTTGAGTAATTCCAATTAAAGCTATGACTATCTTTTGAAAACATCGAGCTTGAGTGTTTGCAAAGTAAACGAGAGGAATATATATTTTTATATATAGATATTAAAGAAATCAAAGCCTGAATTCCCCGAAAAATGTCGCAACATGTAATATATTTGTAATAATTATTTTTTGCAGGTCTTTTGATCACAAATGATGTTGATGTTTTGTTAAACAAATACAATAGTTGAATTTTCCTTACCTATCAGATGTACATCTGCCAGCTTTCGTTTACCTTCAATTCAATGTTATCTGATAGCATTACGTATCAAAGGTCACGTTAATAGATTTAATGATAACATGTTTGTTTCAGAAACGCTGTATGACGTGCCGACCGGTATGATAGTATTGCTGTCGTTTTTGTACGGCTCGATATCGGTACTGGCCGTGGTGGGGAACTGCCTTGTGATGTGGGTCGTGGCCACGTCCAGGAGGATGCAGAGCGTCACTAACTGCTACATCGCCAATTTAGCTTTAGCTGATATAGTCATAGGATTGTTCGCAGTACCATTTCAAGTAAGTAACTCGTGATATGACGCTAATTTGTATGATACTCGTAGCAAATATGGGACAGAAAATTGTTTTAGTAAATATGTAGTTGTTACTTAGTGCTTATCAGATCAGGTTGGTAGCTGTTAAAGTAAATACTTAAACCTTTGTTTTAAGTACCTCAGCTCTATGCTTCGTTAACTGGTAGCTAATGGAAATCACTTTTGAATCAAAATTATTTTGATCAAGTGTTAAAAAATTTCGGGGAAACAATTATGTTTAGACTGTAAAAAAACTGAGAAGTTGCTTTTACGAGTATCTCGTTTTGTATAACAATGGAGCACATGCGACCACAGTCCTCGTATAAAGCGGGATCGACACCCACTTATAAGATTTTAAAGTTTCCGCGATGATTATAAACCACTTCTGAGCATCTGTCTGCGTTATAAAAACATAATAAACTCATTCGGTAAATCTTGGAACATCGAACGAGGAATGTTTCAGTAATAAACTGAAAAATAAAATTCAGTTCAAGAAAACTCTTGCACTGAACTTTTATTTTTCAGTTATATATACGAGTATATGTGTCTCAGTTATTACCTAATATCTACGATCATAAAATGTATTATAAACTTAAAACATAAAAGTAGAGTAGAGTAGATTATTTGCTCTAGTCATTAAATAGTAATTATAATAATTGGCAATGCATCTAACGACGCACCTTACAAAGTAGAGCCCAGTAGTTAATCACATTTGATCTGATTCTATAATTAATTACGCTATGTACTGTTAATAAGACGAATGCTGCAACTAACGTGTTTTATTTCCAAACATTAACATTCCATGCTGGAATAAAATTAAAACAAAAGGTTCCTATATTTCACAAAGGAACCGGTATTCCATCAACGTAGGCAGTTTCACAATGTATGTCCATACGTAAAAGCGCAAGATAAAACTATTTATGCTTACCGATGGAAATTATAAGCCCTGAATATACCAATCCGTGTAATTTGTTATAACATGGACTGCTTTTTCTTATGTTTTACTCACATTTATTTATTAGTAAATTTTTTATCTGAACCAACTTTTCCATTGTCCATTAAACCAACTCCATTAAATCGCATATTGGATAGCAACTCAGATTGATTAATTGTGCCCAAATGTTCCACAAACCGTTATGGCCTCATTTATTTTTATTCACTGAATTCAAAAGGGGGAAAAGTATTGTAAAGGAAAACCTATTAATTCATCAATTGTCCGGAGCAGTCATCATCATGAATAATTTTCGATTAAACGTTTTCTGTTTACATTGCAATAATGGAATAAATGTGAAATCGACAAATCCGAATCTTCATCTTCTTCATCGTGTGGTCTGAAAATTCCATGCTTTGGGGGGGCGGGGGCAGGGGGAAACCATCAAATTTTAATAACCCCTCCCGCTTTTAGGTGTGGAGTGTCAGACTTCTACTGACTATAAACCACCCAGGTTCCTTCTTAGCCCTTTATGTGCCGCGGTATTTCTTAAAACAGCCCGCAGCCCCGACGGGACCCGTAGCCTCGACGGGGACCCGCAGCCCCGACAGGTTACAGATTTGCCTTGAATAGTTTTGCAGGAGTGAGTGTTCGTTCAACACCCAGTTATAATGTCGATCATTTGAGACCAACTTTAAAAGCGCAAACAGCCTTCGTGGTCCTTGGGGAGTTTACTATGTAAGGAGGCCGCGGTATGTTTTTCGAACAACCCGCAGCCCCGACGGGAAAAATTGTTTTTTTTTTTTTTTGGCGTTTGGAAAATCATCCAATAACCCCTCCCGCTCTTGGGCAGAGCGAAAGGGAGTGTCAGACTTCTACTGACTAAAAACCACCCATGTTCCTTCTTAGCCCTCTATGTATAAATATATATGGCCGCGATAACTAGTGTACAACCCGTGGCCCAAAATTCCATGCCTTAAGCTTTAACTTATCGCAAGCTTCTGGCAAACGCTAAATTTGAGGCCGCATTACTACATCTATCGTGTGGTTATCTCCTACTCTAGTGTCGGAGTCATTGTGGCGCCCGTGGGCCTCGTGACTTTTTATCATCATCATTTCAGCCAAAAGACGTCCACTGCTGGACATAGGCACCCCCAGGTGTCACCACATTGACCGGTCCCGTGCGTCTTGCATCCAGCTGGTCCTCGCAACCATCACCAGGTCATCGGTCCACCTAGTAGGAGGCCTTCCAACGCAACGTCTAAAAATCGTCGTAAAATCTTATTCTTACATGCTATACCAATTACTATTTATATTAATACTACACTTAATTATGTTGCTTATAGTACAACATCGGTACCTAATGGGTTTATTTCTGTAGCAGCTTGTCTCTCGACAAAAGCCTCGTCTAAGGACTTCCATGCAGCTCGGTCCCTAGCGATAAGGGTCCATTCAGGGCCCGTCATTTGTCTAACTACCGGGGTCATACTACCGAGATAAAAAGTATCCTATGTGTTAATCCAGGTTATAAACCATCTGTGTTCTAAATTTCATTCACACCCGTTGAGTAGTTTTTGCGCGAAAGAATAACAAACATCCATCCATACATACTCACAAACTTTCGCATTTATAATATTAGTAGGATTCATTGTCCGACGGTCACACCACTAGGTTCTCAATGCTCTCGACGAAACTATAAAAATAAGCAAACAAAAAGTAAATTCAAATATGCATAAATTAGCTCAGAAATAATGAGAACGAACTCATAACTAACGATTTAGTACACCTACACAGTAAGAAACGTATGGTTACAATAACATCTACAAAGTAAGACGAAGAGCCGACACACATTTTGCCTCAAGTAGACAAATAAAGACGACTTCCCTTTTAATTAATATTCTACAAATCCTATACCGTTACAGTGCGACTTAATACGCGTAATACAACGAACGCACGGTTTCTCTATTATCTTGTTCATAGCGTAGTCACTTCACAAAGAAGCCGACGACGTGTGGTACCTAAGTACGTAGCTAGGTATATCATTGGAGCAGTTTAGCTTAGTGTCACATAAAAGGCGGCCTCCTTTCCTTCGTCGCGACGCACAACCGCGTTTGATGTGGTGAGCTTGTTACACAAAAATATTTTCACAGATCCAAGCCTAAATATAATACATTTGAAAATTTGTTAATTTTCACAAAAAAAAAATTGAAGCTGTCGCTTCCAAGACTGATAAAAAAAAATTTCGAAGTTACTGAGAAGCGATGCGGAAGGAATTTGTATGAAGTTTCCTCTTGAAGTTTTCGGGAACCAATTGGTGGGAAAATAATAAAGTGAAGAATATTTTTTAGAACAAATTTTCGCCCCTAATTTGAAGCCTCGAAATCTGTTTAATTTATCCGTATAAGTAAGGCATTTGTGTAAAAAGTAAGTTGTCGCTAAGATTATATAAGTAGTGTGATCACGCCTTAATTTAGAGTACTTCAGCTTAAAACGTAATTAAATCAAAATATTGAAATAGTGTGCAAATGTGAATGTTTGTTTACTAAACATTTCTGGATTCCTTAAATACCTCATTTGCTCTACTTATAATAGTGCCTAAAAAGTTTTATCATCGTAGAACACTACATTTTCTGCGCAAAATTCGTTTGTATTAAGTATCTACATACATTAAGTAATATTACCAAAAAACTTTTTCACTGTAAATGTGAAAAACTATTATTCAGCAGCGTTGCGAAGAAGCGTTTCAGCATCTTTTGACGAACGTGGATTATTACAACCGTGTTTAAGAAGGAGTATGCAGTCTTAATGGAACAAAAAAGTTCTTTCCAGAGAATGTAAATGCATGTTCACCAGCACTTTTTAAAGCAAAAGAAAATGTTATTCCTTCAATGGGTTCTATCACCTTTTTAAATACACTGTCAATCCTGCATTTACATAATATATTATTCTCCTGACGCCTTTCAACTTCAACACGAGACGATACCTAGCGTTTGTTTAGAATCACTCTCCGGATTAGCAAAGTTAAAAAGGTTTTATGGCTTGACCTTTACGAGTGACAAGGAAAGGTCTTACACACACAACCTACGAGCGCACGCATCATAGGCTTAGAAACTCTTAGAAACCGTAGTACCTGTTACTGGGTCCAGTGATTTTTTATGAACAATATATTCTTATCGCGTTGGCCCAGGCTTAATATGATGATAATTTTTGACAAAGGGTGACAGACATACTGGAACAGTTAATACCACATGATAAATTGTACCTAGTGTCCCAATATACTCTATCCACTGCAGAGCATTTATCTGAGCTTCGATTTTTAACAACTCCAGTTATAAATGCTATGACTATTATTTGTCTATCAGTAGGTACATTGAAGTGTTGAAGCACCTTTATGAATTACGATAATTATGTTGTTAGATCGATTACTAGAACTGGAAACTTATCCTTTATGGAGTCAGACAGGGCGATGTAAGCTCTCTAAAACTGTACACCGCTGGAAGATTGAAGATGATAATTATATATATTTTGGTAGATGTTTTCGAGGTAGAACTGATGGCCGATAAAACCGAAGAGTTTTGAAGTGGCGACATAGACGCAGCGTTGGGAGACCACCTACAAGGTGGACCAATGACTGAGCAACATACCTAGCACCGGACGTTGTAGCGATCGTTCGAGCGAGTGTCGTAGCGATTTTATATAACGTATTCAACCAAACAATCAAACAAACAAATTCTTCAGTTTCATGATATTTAGAATAGATGATAATGATTTAATAATACAACATATTTGTCGTATTCCAATGAATCTGTTACATTTACTTAGTTTTCCAGTAAATTATAATAATTATTATATCTTGGGTGACATATGTGAGCGTGCTCTAGAAATTGCGGTTCTGAAATTAATAAAGTTTCTATTTAAGTCAAACTTAGATTGGTAATTTTCCTATCGGGCAGGGTACTACAGGTACTGTTACTACGCAATTCGTCTCCGTTATTTAGAAATGGCTTGTGTTTAAACGCCTACCAGAAAAGAACATATTACTACCAAAAAATTGAAATGCCTGCCAGAATGGATAAATGCACACCAAATTGTGTTTCATAAAGTATTGTAGAAATGAACCTATTTTCCATTTTATTATATGCCAAATTATGTACAAATTTATAAACGCCTTTAAAGTTAACTTCAGATCAAATATTTTTCATCCCCCCATCTCGGAAAGAGTATTTTTGCTCTTCGATATCTGAGTGCATAAGCTGTTTTTATCCGCTAGAGGATAAAGGAAATTGAATTTAGAACATCGTGTGCACTAAGTTTGTGAATTCAAAACATCATTAAACCTATTTACTTTTACCTCCATGGTGCCGAGTTTATCATACAACTCTTTTTAATTTGTTAGAAAATCAGACTTGGAACCATCTTAGTGTACTTTTTTTTAATTTGATTTGCGCGCGCAATTTACTTTTCACGACATATTGTTAAAACCTTAGGTTAAAAATAAAAACAAGAAACTTGTAAACAAGTGAAAAACCTAAAATGAGTGAATCGGGCGACGAGGAAGTTTATTTGACGCCAACAGAATTGACTGAAACTGTTAAAAATGCACAAATGAGCTTTCTCCCTCAACAATCACGCGACAAGTATTTGAAACAGTACGATATGTTTAACACGTGGTGACTAGATAAAGGAGCCAAAACTTTATCAGAAACCCTTTGCTAGCATATTTTATTGAATAGGGGATCGGACAAAAAAAACTAATTAGTCCGTCAGAAAGATTTCCAAAAAATATTGGAGACGTATTTTTTTCTTTTTTCACATAAACAAAAAATTAAGTCAATACAGTGCTTCGAAAACTCGTGACCTCTTCGCAAACGTCATATGATAGTACATTTTTTACCTACAAATGACGTCACAACCACATCTTATCTTCGTCAATTTTGATTAATTTGCTAAAACAAAAAACACGTAGGTATCCAATATTTTTCGATAATCTAACTGACGGACTACTTAGAATCATTGTTTTTTGACTCAGTCCGATCCCCTATTATCCGAGACGAAGAAATCCAGCACTCTATGGAGTACGTATTCAATGCTAAAAGCAACAATAAAGATGAAAAAAGACATATCGACACCTATCCTCAATTAGTGGCAGTTTTAAAAAGAGCGTCATCTGGTCATCAACCAAAAAAGTCGAAGGTTTTCACAGCATCTATCATAATATAAAAGTATCTTGTGATTGTAAATGTTTTTTTTTGCATTTAGTCATTTCCTCGCTGAGGTGGGATGAAAAGTTACGTGTTGCACTCGAGTGCAAAGATTTTTCATCTCGTGCTCTTTTGATTCCCTCGCTAACGCTCAGGATTCTAATTTTTGAATTATTATTATTAACTTTGCACTCTTGTATAACAAATAACTATTATACTATTGATGTAACGTGAATTCTATAGGTCCAGCACACTACTTCTGGGTGGTGTCAGAAAAAACCACGAAGGGTATGGCGGGGTCTAGTGAACGAGCGAAGCGAGTGAATAGGGGTCTATTCACTCGCTTCGCTCGATCACTAGACCATCGCCATCCCCTTCTAACCTAACCTGTCCGAGTCGGGGTGCCCCAAGTACCGATCTCGCTTCGCTCGCTTTTGTGTCCAAGATTTGGTGAGCATTTATCCATTTTAATAGGCAAAAAGAATATAAACACAACATGTACAATTATTCTGATGAGTGTATAATTTTTTGGAACTTAAAACGTTATTCTTTAAGCACCTCGGTATATACAAAAAAAAATGTTAACTTCAAATAAAATAAACCCACCGGTTTATCTTATTTGAAGTTAACATTTTTTTTTATGAGCATTTAATTTGTAGCCTTTAGAAATGAGGAATACAGTTACAACCTATACCATGTTTTTCCATGTTTCCAGATGCCGTTTGGTTGACTTCGCGATGGTTAATAAAAGTTCTAGGCGCTTACCATTCGAAAATGGTATAATACTTCTTGTCCCTTTCCTCGTGATTGATCAACTGTGTGGCAATCTTTTAAAATCTTTTTGCATGAAACCTCCGTTGTCACGTTTCTGATAAAATACTCCTCACCTTAAACCCAGACCTTTCTCCCGCGTTATTTCAAACCATTTCACGGTACATTAAACGAATGTACTTTACGTGCCACCACAAAGATATAGGAGCAGATTCTGTTATCCCACCGAATATCATGAGGCATCAAGTGTTTTAAAACATAACCACAGATAAAAACATCATTATTTTGTTTTTAAGGGCCAATTTTTCTTTAGAATATAATAAATGCGGAGCTTTGAAATATTCTTGCACAGATAATTACCCGACTGCGGCTAAGCTCAAAAAGGGAGTTATTTTATTCCGTGTTTATAACATATTGACTACCTCATTGGTGTAGTGGTTACAAGTGTGACTGTTGAGCTTGAGATGCTGGGTTCTGTTCCCTGGTTGGGTAAAGATTATTGAATTTTTCAACTACGAGTTTCTCAGCAGCAGTGACGGAGTCTGAATCTGTGCCCGATGGGAATGGGTTCATCCCCTATTACATGGGATTTTAACATTACTGGCGAAATATGGGTATATTATCTTCACCTCTGCCTAACCCTTCAGGCATGATGTTATGTATGTTTAAAATATATTTATACAGTAAAAAAAATACTTGAAATAACTAACGCATAAAGTATAGAACGGGATTGAATATGTCAAGATATCACTGAGCACGCGGATTAGAAGCGCATTATGTTTAATCGGGATTCATTAGCGACGATTGTGATGTTCTATAAAGTGCTGAGAGTGACAAAATGTCAAATAGTGAGCGCGTTTCTAATATAGGACAATATTATTGTATGTGTCTGTTTCCTTTTAATGAATAATTTAAAAATAAAATGGAAACTGAATGAACGTTAGAGACATTTACTGCATATTGTCACTGATTTAATGAGTCTTTTGAATGTACCTAACTGTAAATAGTAAATACTACGTACGAGCTAGGTAATTGCTTTTCAGAGAAAGTTTCGTATAACCAAAGCAATGCACTATTGAAAGCCTCGTTAAGGTGGAATCATCCGATAAGGCGGTACTTTGCAACGTTAGGTTGACAGCTTATCGATGCTATTGCCATTACTTGACTTCATGGAATTTAATGTTTCAACCCAGCAGAAAGTGCATTTTATTTTGTACTGTATTCAAAATCTGCATACGACTAACTTCGTAGCCTGGCCGTCAGCCCAAAAATTCTTCAGTTGGGTAATGCGGCTTTAGTATTCCACAGCGTGCCAATGCCAGTTCGGTTATCAATTATGATCCTTACTGATCCGCTCAATATTTGCGGCACAAACAATACCTAGTTATTACTACATGGAATCCCCTCACCTTCGCTCTGGGTTCAACGTTAGGTTGCTGGTAACATCTATCAACGATATCAAACTGTCAATGAATGTTCACAATATATAATACCTTAGGGCTAATTTACAGAGAACTGTATCGCTACGTTTTACACGCCGCTTTTCCGTGAACAAAGTACCTATTAAACGAACCGGGTGGCCGCTTCGCCACTGCGTTGAAAGCCGCGTGCAACACAGCGAAGTCAAGCACATACTCCGCCGCAAGTAACGCTGTATTTCAAGCAGTCGCTTCTTCGTAAATGCTCCCATACATCACGATATGTTTGAATTTATTGCAGCAATACGCCTAATGAGGCCTAATGGTTCATATACATGTCATTCCTGTAGTTCCAAGTACTGGATTACTAGAATCCAGTACTTGATGTAAAGCCACAAATCCCAAACTAGCTTTTTATACACATATCACATCGATTTTAAAGATAAGCGGATACTGAATTGCGTCAATCTCATGTCAACACATGGATGAATATGTGGGAAAAACTGGATAATATTTTAGCGTGGCAACATCAAGTATTCAAGTTTTACATTTACATATACCTATTGGCTATTCTGGGCAAGGTCTACCTTCTGTTACAGGAGGTTTCTTATGACATCGTATGCTAAATCCTTTAGTTTGGTTTCTTATTCTTATTTTTGATCTTGGATTTCTAGGGATACACGTTCGCGACAGGACTGTAATGTTACGAATTACTCATGACTTGAAACCTACGTCTAAGTCTTTTACTAGTCGGCAGTTTAATATTACTCGTAAAATATTCACAAGACGTAAACCAAGTAACCGCCAGTACCTAAATGGTCAGTGACAGTAACTGATTGTCTCATCCAGAATAGCAATCATACTTAAGAAGTCCCGCCTACAGTGTAAATGATTCATTCCGTTTCATTACAGCAAAATTTATACGAAATCTTCACGCAAAACTTTGAATACAGGTTTAAATATCATGAGCTTTAAACAGACATTTTGTTTTGATTTGTTTTGCATAAATTAAGTACATTCTAGTTATCTAAGCATTTTCCTGAAATGAAACTAACTGTTTTCTTGTTCACTTTTCCTGCATGTGTGTGAAAAACTTCGCCCTCGCTGCACAGAGCGCAGCGCTAACTGAATGTAGTATGTTAGTAAACAGCAGCTCGTCAGACTGACGTTATCACTTTGTTTATACTGGCCATTCTATTTCTTCAGTCATTATAAGTCGCTGTAAGTCACTATAAACGTGGCTACTTACTGGGCCCAAACCGTATAATATGGAAGTATAATCGACACGAAATGAAGAAGAAGAACATATCCTAAAATGCCATTATTTTCGCCATGTCTTCAAAACGGTGAAGGAAAACATTATGAGGAAACCGTCATGTCCTAAAACAAAAATTTGAAGACATGTAACATCTACAAACCCGAATTTGGGGTCACTCTCATAGAAGTCCCAGCATATAGTACAGTGTGCACGTTACCTAGGTTAATTACGCTTCTGCTACCGATACTGATACTGCGATAAACGTTTGTACAGTTAGTGCCCAGCGTTACCTGAGCCCTCTTTTCACATAACTTGTCCTGTCATTCTTTATACGAGGGGTCAGTTAATGCTGGGCACTGACTGTACATTTTAGAAAATTAATGGAAACTTGTCATTGTTTGTCGTATTTAATTTTAATATTGGTTGTTTGTTGGCAGTTCCAAGCCGCGCTGCTCCAGCGGTGGCTGTTACCGCACTTCATGTGTCCATTCTGTCCGTTTGTGCAAGCGTTGAGCGTCAACGTCAGCGTGTTTACGCTTACCGCCATCGCGGTTGACAGGCATCGGGCCATTATCACGCCACTCAGGTAATTTAATATTAAATTGGTTTGCTTTTCCATTTTGTTACATTATTTTCAGCACAAATTAGGCATAAAATGTGGTCTAAGTGCCAACATAAATACAGGTAGGTGTACGGTATAGCCGACGAAGAAGTGACCTTTCAGTAATAATGACGTTCTAACATTACAAGTTCAACTTATGAATTGACACTCCATTACACAGTAAATAGCGATACATGCTACGGCCGCCAAACAATGAGGAATTTCATTGAATAAAAACCTATTTATACACGTCGAGTAGTTTTGTTTGTTTAAATATAGTACAGAAACTTAGGTATTTGATGTTCCGTTTTGTATCAACGTTATTCAATCGGCACTACAATTTTCTTAACTAAATGAAGTATATTTTTTTGCAACGTGTACGTGGATAGAAACTCTCGGGGTGTACATTAGGCTCGTGTAAATGCTTATTGAAGATTCTAAAAGCGGCTCATGACGTCATCATTTCTTGCGAAAATGACGGGAAGGGGTTTCGCCGGTCCATTAGGTAAATGATTCTTTGGGCAAACAAAACTTCAAAAGTCAAACTGTAAGCTGTTTAGTTAAACCGTATCGTAAGTTTTGTAAGTCATGTTGTTATGCTTAAGGACCCTTTTTGGTCGACATCTACAAACTACTACATCAGCAACATGATATTGATGTAAATTGTGAGTTGTCATGAACAGTTAGACTGGCAGTGGTGCCCTTTACCTTTAAAGTAAAAGACTATTGAATTATTCAGACTGATTCCACTTCACAACGCTTTTCATCGCATCACAAGTATAATGTATATACAATGGAAAAGAAAAAGTCTTATTTTTAATCTTATGTGAGACAAGTGAAGGTACAAGGTAGACATACGAAGTCCTCTCTCGGCTCTTACAAGAACAAAGAAAGGCAGAATTTACAACAGGGGTTCCAAGTCCTTTTGGCTCTTATTTTTATAGAAAGAGAACTTGGGATCTCTGTTGTGAAATCTTGCTATAACACATATACATACATAAAAATACCCATAATACTATTGTTTGTCATCACATTGGTACATAATTTCCCCATAATATTGTACAGCGTTATATAATTTATCGAGTCGGTTGCCAAGGAAAATAACTTTGCAGGAATTTATGTCGTGAAAGTGAAAATACATGTCGTTTTTTTTTTATTAAAGACAGTTTCGCACAGAACCGGGAAGTGTGAAGAAACGGGAGGCCTATATTCAGCAGCGCGTGATTCTGTGTTGATATGATGATGATGATGATGAAAGTCAGTTATTTGTTCCCTAGAACATTGGTTATGCAAAATGAAAAAAAAGAGTACTTATAAATGTCTGTAAATAAAATATTTACACACGTTAATGTTTGGAAATGTCATTTGACGTTGGTCTGAACATACAGACATTGGAGCATTGGAGGCACTTATGATCCCAACTCAATCGTAAGCGGCATCTGACAAATAAATATGTAAACATTTCGAAATGGTCTTATATTTCATGTCTTTTGAATAAATCTGTTTAAGTATAATATGATATGACTTAGAGTATGTTACAACTGAAAGGCTAAATAAATAATCAATTGTCATGTGAGTTTACTCTAAACTGAGGCCAAATTTCACTTAGTTTATTGTGCTTATAAATATTTTTCTCAATAAACGTGTACTAAATTATAAGTACCAGATGACACAAGTGTAATCGTATGATGCTCTTATTTTTGCTAGTAGCATTTTAAAATACTTTTCAAAATAGCTAGACACTAGACACTGATGTAAAATACATGGAGCACAAACAATGGAGCGCCTTACTCCACAAGAATGCGAAATAATTGTCTTCCGGCCGTTTCATCTCTCGATTCGACGATTTGCAGTGTCCCGCAAGATTGCCCGATTTTATCGCTACAATTGAAGATTTTTCTTTTTTAATTTACGCAGCTTTTGTGAACTTGTCGCAATCCTTGACCCTAAAACAGACCACCTAAATATAAGTGGCGAATTTATAAATAAAATTAGAAGGTCTTGAAATATTTGACAGACCTTGTGTGGTTTTGTGACACAGGTTTGTCACACAGCTCACAGGCACCAGTAAATTTAAGAGCATTTAAGGTAAGATTTGAAATTTAAATGCCTTAAAGATTCAACTAAAACCAACCCCAACCCGTTATTCTGAGATGCAAACACTGTGCGCACAATTTTTTTTTTTTTGTAACGTAAAAACCTAAAACCAAAACCCATGACAGAGCGAATAAACTATCTTGTGTATTAACAATTTAGCACACTGACTGATAAAAATAAATCCGTGTGTTCACTGTGTACTTTTTACTCACAAAGTGACGTCAAAAATTCCCACTCATGATCTTTGACACGACATTTATTTTCGTGATTTTTTATTAATTTGATAAAGCAAAAAATACGTGTCCATTATTTTTTGAAAATCTAACAGACGGACTAATTAGATTTTTTTGGTGAAATACCCTATTGTATTGGTTTAGACGGAAAACTAATCGAAGTCATTTAAAAAAAAGAACTTTTAAGACCTCTCTCGCTTAAACTTAATTCTCCATCAGATTTTGGTCTTTCAAAATCAAAATCAAAACTCATTTATTCAAACTAGGCTGATAATCAGCACTTTTCGAACGTCAAAATTTACTTTACTTTACTTATTTACAAGAGACAGTCCCCCAAAACGCCCCCCTTCGACACTTCCTAGTGTTTTTGCTGGAAAGAAGAAGTGGCGGAACAAAACTCCCCAGCACACATCTGTCTGTTACGTTGGTTAGAAGATCCAGACTCGATACAATAGTAAGGCAAGTATAGAAAGTTATATAATAATAATAAAAAAGACATAACATATCAGTAAACTAATCTTGGAGAAAGAACATAAATAACAAACATTAAGTCATCTTCCTGCTCCAGCACCATTCCACTTCGGGCTGGCGCAATACTGTTTATTCTTTCATTCTTCCCTGTCAGCAATCGTGGCATCATTTACTCCTTTCTCATTTATTTCATTTACTCACACAGTCCATTCATATTTTCTTTGGCTCTCCCTTCCGCATGTCAACAGTCCGGACTGTCATATTTCTCTATACCTACACTAACTTTCTCTGATATTCATATTGTGCAGTAGGTATAAGTGTTTCTCTGCAAATTTGATTTTGCTAAACTCGTTGCAAAATACGGATACTTCATAATTTTCTGACGATGAACAATCTGACCTCAAAACTTTTCAATATTAAACTGCTGAAAGAAACGGGTCAAGCAATAGATTCAAAATATTCGTGTTATATTTTCTCTAATATGTAAGACTTTCAGCTACGAACTCGATCGTATGATTTACGTAAGCCCATGCATCAGCGATAAGCACCCTTGTGTTTATTTCGTACGGAGAGATACATTATAAATACATCAAGGCCCGCGACGGAACGACGTAAAAATGTTCTCAATTTACATTATTATGTACGATTCTTACCCGATATCCTCTTTTCATACAATTTCTGTGTAAAATTTTAATGAAGATGCACAAAATTTGAATATAAATTGACTTATATAAGAACATTGTAATAATGTGTATCGATTCCCAAATTAGTTAGAACACTAACTGCCGTACTCAGAGATATTTAATGATTACTTAAGCCGTCACTTAGTAAAGGTTTGACATAACTTTGTATGAGAAAACTGTCAAAACCATAACTAAGTGATGGCCTAAGTGATCATTAAATCTCACTGACTGCGGCAGTAACTGCCGTACTCAGAGATTTTTAATGATTACTTAAGCCGTCACTTAGTAAAGGTTTGACAGATTTTTGTATGAAAAACTGTCAAAACCATTACTAAGTGATGGCCTAAGTAGTCATTAAATATCTCTGAGTGCTGAAAATTAATAAATACTCAGGCGATGGCCTAAGTGATGACTTAGTAAAGGTTTTGTCATATAAAAGTGATGGCTTAAGTAATCTCTGAGTACCGCAGTAAGTATTCAACATCACGCCCGTAATCCCTGAAGGGTTAGGCAGAGGTATACCTCATAGTAAACCCACATTTTGCTAGTTATGTATATTATGTCCTACGTAATACGAGAGCTTATTGCCAGCAACAGGCTCTCCCTTATTACACCACGAATCCAGACTCCGTGATGGCTAATACTATGCAATACCTTATGAAAAAACCCAATATCAGTGTTTTAACCTGGAAATCTAACTCAGGACGTCACGCTCAGTAGTCGTGCCTGCATCCGCAACACCAACGAGCCACTACACAACCAACACTATTTAGTTATACCTATATCTTTTCATGTTTAGCTCACAAGAGTGTTGTGCAACCTTCCTTTATTTGGCAGTAAACAAATTACTACCGACTCGTAATTGTTTCCACTAACTTGAGTGGAATAAATACGAGTTCCGGAAAACTAAAAGGTTTCTCCTATTTAACAACGTTACTATTAAGCCAAAGAGCTAATTAAGACTAAGTAATAGAGATTTTATAACTGTTTTCATTGAAGTAGGGATGTGGACAACTTCTAACGTGAGGATTATCATAATTAATGGCTAAGTAATTCAGTTCAAAATAATATTTGATATCTAGTCATTAATTACACTGCACGTGTCCCCAAATAGATAGATATAAACACACAATCAATTGACATAAAATTGATTAGTGTGTTCGATAACCTAATAATGTCTCTTTCAATGACCTGTCAAAACGCGATTTCCCCATAGATTGTGTACGTCGTCACTGAATTGTCAATTATAGAATTGACAATTTGACTCAACGTCAGGTATTTATTCATTTCAAAGTAACTCAAAGTCTCATTTTCATTTAAAAAACTAGTTGGGTTTCAGCCCTAAAATAAAATATTTATTTCGAGAATTCATTCCATGGAGTTATTAGTTAATGGTGTCTTTTGTTTATAATATGTCATGTCTTCATGAGTTAGCAAAAGAAAAAACTTAAATGTAACCATTAGCTACATACGTAACATCCCGTCTGGTATGTTACGATTTTCCAGTTATATTTAAAGTCCTTGTACACGATTTGGACTTGGACTTAGACCTCAAGCTCAGCATGCAACCACTAGATCCATGAAAAATAAACATAAAATGAAGAAATACATGATTGTTGAGAAGGTCGTACAATAATACCGTTTTAATTTTAATGAATGTCCAGCCTCCCATTTGCGTGTTGCTTATCTACAAGCTGATAAGAATATTTAACCTCTGACAATCTTAATAGAAGGTACATGAATCTTAAATCGTTAAGTAAATTTTCCGTTTGCATGTGTAAATATTTTGCCTGTACCGTAAGACTTTAATTTGGGTTCCGACGTTTTTATGGTATGGTTTTTAACATTCCAAAATGGGTTTAGATAAATATTAAAAAAAAACGTAATGACCTGTAATAAAATATCGTTCTCTAACCTTACTAATGTATTAATGGTGGGGGCAACATGCCATCTAGTCGAGCCATATCTATCATCTTTCACACAGTTCATTCATCGCTTCTTTGATATTCTATTATTCTATTATAGCCATTTTAATTTATACCCAAAACTTTTCACACAACATACAAAATAGTAAAGCCTTTTTTACTTTCTTTCAAATGTTCATCAGGAATAATTATAGTTAACAACTGACTGCCCGAGTCTGCCTAGTGATAGAAATACAAAAATATTAATATACTGTATCCCCATAATCAGATATTAATTTCAAGCTGAAAACAAAACATTATTTCAAACTTTCAAAGGTGTTACTGTAATTCATGATTCATAAAATAACAGAAAGAGTTAACCAAATCCGCTGCGATTTAACTCAAAAATAAATAAAATTAAATGGTCAGAAGGATTTTATTTAAGCGGATTTCCATTTTCCTAAAAGCGTGTCAGTTTTTGAAACAAATTCTAGGGTAATGTTAGAAATGTTGATAATGGACGAACGAAAATACGGATTAATGTTTTTTATGGTGCTATTCCACCAAACATTTGTGCCACACATTTGTTCGCGAACATTTCGGTGATCACGAGCACATTTTGTTCATGTTTTCTTGAACGAATCCAACCCGTAACAAAAAAAAATGCGGTATACTGTGTGGCAAGGAAGAAAACGTTCACTTTCACAGATGATCTACCGTCACCGACAAGATTTGGCCGACCATTTTGATTACGACTCGATGTTTCCGGATATCAACCTGCCACATCTATGGCAGGTGGTATCCTTTGTGCTGACGACAGACCCTTCTCCGATGTCCAAATATCAACCGTACTTAATTTTATTGTGATAGTACTGACCGTTCAAAGTTCAAAAGACAATTAAATACCACCTACGTGTGCCTAAGGTATCTTAATGTTCGGTGCTCGCATCATAATGTAGAACAGAGACCGTCCATTCTCTTAAACATCTAGGTGGGATAGACGATTTCAGAGATGAAGTTAAGTGCTTATAGTCTATCGAATAATCGTTAACCTTGACCCATTGTCTGAAGCCTCAAGGGTTAGGTTCGGCCCAGAGGACAAATAGGCACCCATTAAAATGCCGAAATGAAACCAGACATCAATACCTAATCGGTAATAGGACCTACGTTGAGCAATTTGTATTGTCTTTATTTCTATTACACGAAATGTTCCTTTTATTAGAAGTAACCAATAGAAAATGTCGTAGTCGTTGTTAAATAAAAGCAAACTGTCCTCTTTAAAAGGACCGACCCCACGATGTAGATTATAAATCTTCTTTTTCAACAAGACTGCAGATATACTGAACTATGTCTTCTTCATTTATATCTTGGCACATAACAAGGTTTAACAATCAGATTAGACTAATCTTTCTTACTGAAATAACCACGAAGGTTTATATAAATGTTGGTACGGCACCTACAAATTGTCGTAATGAGATTCACACAATCCTTCTTCAGGATTTCGAAATCTTGAGCATCCTGAATATCTATGTCAACTTCATGTGCAATAGTGGAGGCGAATTTTATGCCACAAGGCATTCTCTACCAGTATCTTATCATACTGAGTTTCAAGTAGGTTTTATGCACTTAAGGTAGTAGGATATCTGTTAAAATCAAACCTTTATTATTATTTCGATACTAAATGCGTAATTTTTGTTCCAGTGCACACACTTCAAAGCGCGTTGCCAAAGTTATAATAGTAGTTATATGGTTTCTGGCGCTCTCTTTGGCTGCGCCGATGGCCATGTCGTGGGAGGTCATCATGGAAGACGAACCGGATCCAGGTACGTAGATTTTAATAAGAGTAGGTAAATAAGTAAATACATTTTTATTTTGCAAATGTACATGATGATAAAGAAATAAGAGACAGGTTCAGCCATATTTTATCAATAGGCATGCAAAAGGTATAATTTTACGATAACACAACACAGACAATTAATTTGAGAAGATGCACTGAATAGTTTTAAATAACAACTAATATATCACTGTAATACAATTTATAGAACAGAATAGAATCATTTATTTGTCAGAGTATAGATAACTAAACTGCAGAAACTTTCAATGAAAGATTTAAATTAAACACGACGTGTTAGGTTGAAGCAAAACCCACAAAAACAGAGCAAGTTTTTCAATCAAAACCAATTAAACCGGGTTTCTAGTAGTTACGGCACCGACTAATTAAAGTGAACTATGTTATGGACTGCTGCTGTGTTACTTTTTTTAGCTAACTACTTTAGTAAGACTGACAGATGAATAATTGTATTTTATTTACTAAAGTAGACTGTAGCGTAACATAGCCAATTCAGGTGTACAAGATAAGATTACATATCACTACATTTTATAAAACAGTCCTCCACCACGTTTGTCTGTCTGTCTGTTCGCGATAATCTCAAAAACTACTGCACCAATTTTCATGCTGTTTTGTCACCAATGGATAAAATGGTTCTCGAGGAAGCTTTTAGTATATAATTTGACGCGAGCGAAGCTGCGGGTATCAGCTAATGTAAAATAATAAACTATACTAAAATTATTTTGTTATACCTCTTTCGAATGATTAGGAGCTTACCAACTCTCAAGTTCCATAAGGTATATTGTGTCCAAGTGGCAGTAGAACATTGACTCTTCAAGTCACAGGTTTCCCTAGTTTAGGAGTCAGGGTTTCAGCTTTTGTACGCCTCAACTATTGTAAACCTTGTTAGATATTATAATTATGAAGTTAGATATGTGTTTGTAAGTTTTTATTTAGGAGGTTGTCTCCGGAACTAAAGATCAGAATCTACAAATGTTTTCACTGATTGAAATATACATTATTTGTGGGTGCCATAAGCTATAAACTATATATTATAAGTATTATGTATATAAGCCGTGCTATCGCAAGTATCGCAATGTTTGCAGATGAACTCGCGGGCGAAGTGTTTTTCTACACGGTTAATCGTTCGGGAGCCGAAGCACAATAACTCCAGTTGGCATTGTTACTTGATTTAAAGACTAATAATAATAAAGAAGTTAGGAATGCATCACATTTTCCGTCATTGGAGTTAAGTAAATCTTAGTAGCGCATTCATAAACGCAAAATCTTACGCGATCTGTGATACACATTCTATGCAATGACCGCAATGAAACGTTACTTCGAGTTCTTATTATTTCACAGAAAAAAACCAATACATTTAATTTTCGTTATTTTTTATCGATACATATATAAAGATCATTATATTATGGGCCCGATCGATTCGAGTTCGATGATTAAGTTTATGACTTCCGATTCCTAAACGACCTTAAATTAACCGTGTATAAAAGAGTTATTATTTGTCCATATCTAGATAAGCTATTAAAAGTGCATTTACATTAGGGCAGTACATTTAGTAAGGTTAATATTGAGTAATTGAAGTAAAATAATTACTATTGTGGCTTTTAAACCAAATTAAAAAACTTTAGTTTATTTAGTTAAATTCTCGTTAAGCAAGTCCTGAAAACTAAGCGTTAATTCCTTGTTTCTTTCTTTGCAGTTACAAAAGTCTTTTACAAAAAGCCTTTTTGTGCTCCAACCGAGTTCGGCTCACATTCGCTGGCAATATACAGACTATTACTGTATGTATTCCAGGTGAGTTTTATTGGCCCAATTTATTTGTTGATGTTACAATGTAAGTTTCATTTTTCGATTTTCATTCCACTGCATAAAGTATTAAGGTTTATTGTTTTTGTGTGATGAAAAACGTTTTCACACTGTGATTGATAGTTTAGAAATTGATTGGTTTTATTGTCGCATCATTGAACAGCAAACAAATGTTCTATCACTAAGCAAATTATTTTTTCATTCATTTAACAAATAAATGAATACATAAAATGATTAAAATTTCATGGAACACGTTGTGTTGGAAGGCCTCCCACTAGGGATGCGAGACGCAAGGGACCGGTCAATGTGGGGACACCTGGGGGAGGCCTATGTCCAGGAGTGGACGTCTTTTGACTGTAATGATAACGATGATGATGAACAGCTAAAAAAAATAAAAAATAAAAAAAACAAATAAAACTCATAAATATGCTTTATTTACACATAGGTTTCATGTCTCGAAATATGCAGTTTGCATAGTCACAAAAGTAGTCTGAAATAGTAGTAGGTATACATAACATAATTCTGAGACGTGTCTGAAAGTTATTGCAAAATAACTTTAAATCTCATTCTTTGCCTCACAATGTGAGGAGCACACGAACCATGAGATACCTTTGTGAACGCTGCAGGGGGCGACATTGTAAACTTTTTCCATAAAAACCAATCCATTGATGGATTTAAGGGATTTAAAGGCGGTCCGTGACAGAAATTGAGTGCATAATGAACATTCGCCAAGGTTCGAAGATAAATTTATCATGATAACAATCAAACAAAACGCCTATTTATCTTCATAATATCGAAGAAGATTAACACCACGCATTTTGTCACGGACCTAGAAGTTGGCATCAGCGATGGCCATTCTGTGCGTGCTCTGTGAAAATAATAAACAACACACTCATATTTTTCTTTTTATTTCTTGATTTGCATGCTCATATTCTACGAACAACAATGAATAAGAATCTTCGCTTCATCTTGGTATCTTGCCTTCGTTTATTATGTATTGACTTGTAAAGATAGATGGACCGTATAATAAAAAGAGTTGTACGACCTTGATCCTAGGCATACTTCAAATTACTCTCATTAAGCTACTTTAATAATAACTCCAAAATTAAGTGTTTTTAATTCTTAAAGAAGATAATATCTCCTCTGATGTCTAATGTCCAATATTGACATTTTAGATGATATTTTAATCAGCTGGGGTGATTCAATTTCAAAGGCTCCTAATTATTAAAAGGGACAGTTATAACATTTTACGAGGGGATTTTTTCAAGCAAAATTCTGAAATAATTCCACAAATAATGTGGGTACTGATGATGGAAGTATGAGTATAAAATTATACTAACGGAGGAAGATCAATGAATATATGTTTATTTTTCTTTTAGTACGTAATCCCGTTGTGCGTGATTACGTTTGCGTACGCGCACATGTCCATGAAGCTGTGGGGAGCGCGTGCACCTGGGAATGCGCAGGAGACGAGAGATGCCAACCATATGAGGAATAAGAAGAAGGTGAGCTGCTTTATCCAATACTCTAGGACATTATCATAGAAATCGTTGAGTCACAGCCCTAAAGCACTCACCGGGTGAGTTTGTTTTAAATAACGTGTAAGAAAGACAAAAGCATTAATTTGTCGCAGATACATGACGTGCACAAAAAACGACAAAAAAAACAATAATCATACAACGCATAGCAAATACATATATTATTTATAAATACAACAAACGAAACAAAATAAAAAAGTTAGCAGCTTGCAAGTCCTGACTGCGACAAGCAGGTTTCCACTCCGCATGATGCGTAGTCAGTATGTGAGGGTTTGTTCTATCCCGTCGGGGCTGCGGTTTGTTCGTAAGAGATACCGCGGCCTCGACACAAAGGGCTAAGAAGAAACATGGGTAGTTATTAGTCAGTTGAAGTCCGACACTCCGCTTTGCACAGAGCGGGAGGACTCATTTGATGATTTCCTACCCTCCAAAAACAAGGTACTTCAATCAAGGGAAGAGGAATATAGGTAATAATAAAATTAAAAAAATAAAATATAATTAAATAATTAATAATAATTAATTCAGCAGTGGTGGCTCGGTGGTAGCGGCCATGACTTACGAACAGCGAGTCGTGAGTTCGAACCCAGTCAGGCGCATTACTTTGTGTAATAATAATAACTTAATAATAATAATAATAACTTTCATCACCGCTGCTCTCAAAACGGTGAAGGAAAACATCGCGAGGAAACCGGTATGTCTTAGAACCAAAAAAATCGAAGACATGTGACATCTACCAACCTGCACTGGGCCCGCGTGGTGGATCATAGCCCATCCCTCTCCTAGAGAGGAGGCCTTAGTCCCTGCAGTGGGAACATTATAGGCTGACGATGATGATGATGAATAATTGAATATATAATTCAATATAGCGGGAGGAGTCACGTTGATGATTTCACACACCCAAAAAAAAAGTGTTTGTTCTATTATAATTTTCCAGTACCTAGGCACTTATACAAATTCAATGCCACTGGATACATCTGTTATTGTACAACTTACTAAGCAATGTTACCAATGAAACAATTTTCTTTCGTCACATGTCTCGTCGCGTCTTGGCAATAATGTACTATGTAGTTTCAGCGAAGATAGAGTATATCAGAGCCAGATCCATCAACAGGATAAACATCAATAACAATTTATTGTGTTGAGATAGTGACAAATAACGACAAACAAACACTACCCCCATTTCCTCCCTTATTTACATTTTACAACTTTCGCAGGCGACGACGATAGACAACTTTTTTGTAGGTAGACAGAGTAACTGGTCCTGAAAATACGAATTGATGTAATTTTATTGTATACGATAAAGCTAGCCTTTCTGTTGAAGGTATGAATAAATAAGGAAGAGGGGAAAAGACGTACTTCAGTACAAAAAATTAGAAGGTTGCCCTCGATTTCCCGGTGATCCCATCATCAGATCCTGACTTGGTGACAATGGGACCACCTAGGGAGTATACAATTTCGGATACAAAATTTTTTTGAAAATCGGTTCATTAATGACGAAGATATCCGGAAACAAACATAAAAAAACTTACAAGCGAATTGAGCACCTCCTCCTTTTTGGAAGTCGGTTAATAAGACCGATCTTACATAACATAATATCACACCTGTAATAGGGTAGTCAACAAAAAAAATCTAATTAGTCCGTCATATAGATTACCAAAAAATATTGGACACGTATTTTTTCTTATTTCACGTAAACAAACAACGAAGACGATACAGTGCTTTGAAAACTCGTGTGACGTCATTCTCTAAGACATTAGTATGACATTTTTCAAAGGTCAGTGACGTCACCGACCCCCACTCCAATCTGTGACGCGTTTTATTTTCGTCAATTTTTATTGATTTGATAAAACAAAAAATACGTATCCAATATTTTTCGATAACCTAACAGACGGACTAATTAGAATCATATTTTTTAAGTCATTAAACGTCCCTATCCCCGGAGGTTTAGGTAGAGGTGTGCCCACACCCACATTTCGCTAGTTATGATTAAGTTCTATGGAATAGGGGATGAGCCTATTGCCACCAAACGGGCACAAATCTAGATTCCGTAACTGCTACTGAGAAATCTAGATTCCGCTGCTGCTACTGAGAAATCTAGATTCCGCAGCTGCTACTGAGAAATCCCTGATTAAAACACCCTATAACACTTTGCCCGACCTGTGGATCGAATCCAGGACCACATGCACAGCAATCACGCTTACGATCACTAGACCAAGTCATTGGTCAATATATAAATAAATCCAAGTGTTCATCATCAGCCTATATTGTTCCCACTGCAGGGACTCGGGCCTCCTCTCTACGAGAGGGATGAGCTTTAATCCACCACGCGGGCCCAGTGCGGCTTGGTAGACACATACCTTCGAATTTTTGGTTCTAAGATATATGCCGGTTTTCTCACGATGTTTTCCTTCACCGTTTAAAGTGTTAACCGTTTGATAGGCAGCCAACACCAACATACATCAAACGTTAACGATTCTACAATTAATTAAGACTTCAATTAAACCTTTGTAAATAAATATCAACTACTATTGTTTGTAGTGGTAAGTCTGTCTAATAAAAGCCTATCCAGTAGAATTCATTGGGTGCGACAAGACCGCCTTTGTTACAACCTATTTAATTTGTCTATTTTCTTTCCTATTGACTTGACGTGTATTAGGCGGATTATCCATGTTAGCTGAGAATCAATTTGAGTGGAACAAAAGGCAAGTCTTTGCCCTCTACACAAACAACATAATAGGTAGGCTCTATGTTGATATATAGTCGATTTTATAATGCAAAAATTAATCTAAGATTTTCTTT
Organism: Diarsia rubi; assembly: GCA_932274075.1. Classification (NCBI taxonomy): domain Eukaryota; kingdom Metazoa; phylum Arthropoda; class Insecta; order Lepidoptera; family Noctuidae; genus Diarsia; species Diarsia rubi. The sequence goes on along the minus strand of OW026418.1, from coordinate 11,880,525 downwards.
ATACTGGCAACACAGTTAATAAACGTTTTTTTTATAAAACGGACGGTTGCCTTTAGTCGTTTGCTCACTTCTATCTAAACTGTGCTAAGAGGTAGTTACTATAACCTTCCTTGTGAGTAATTTTATATTTGAATAATAAACGAGTCAAAGTATTTAAATTCAAATTGCTGCTAAGTGACGACTTAAGTAATCATTAAATATCTCTGAGTACCGCAGTAAACTATACCTTTAAACGAGCAACTCTCTTCTATAATGATTTTTATGATATTCCATGCAGAGGGTTGGGGGTCCCCGTCGGGGCTGCGGGTTGTTCGAAAGAGATACCGCGGCCTCGGCACAAAGGGCAAGGAGGGGGGGGTTAGTCAGTAGAAGACTGAAACTTCCTACTGCTCTGCTCAAACACCCCAAAAAAACGGGGTTTCGCGGGCGATAAATCGATCTAGCTAGGTTTCATTTTTATAAAAAAAACTAATCTAGGTACTTTATATCTAATGAACCGATCTTAATCCATCGCCAAGTCTACGTTATTTTAAGAGATAATAACACTACGCTGTCACATAATGCCGATCCATCACCACCGTGATAATGATGTATCTATTTAAGGGCAAGTGCGATCACTTTGGCTGCATCAGGTTTATAGCTGCTTAAAGGAGATGTTACGGATGAAAATAGCGTTCTATTTCCGTTTAACAGATGGTAAGCCATTTAAATCCATCTGGTGCAAATTGAATGCAATGCAATTTAATGTAAATAAACACGGTGGAACATTAGCCTGTTAAACCACATGTTACATTGGAAGGGTTAATGGATACTGTTTTATTATTAGCTTCTGTCTTACCCTTAATAAGTTAATATTATGTAGTTATAGCATTATTACCTACCATCCTCAGTTTTGTAAAGGCTCTATCTATAATACTTTCATAGTTTCATTATTTCATAATTCATTTCTACTTATATAATTATAATTTTTCAGATCAATCTAAAATCGTGTAAATTATGTCGCCTTTTCGTTCACAATAATAACGTTTAACAATAAAACTCGAAATTAATACTACAATACATTAAAGCTGAAAGTCCAATTTATATAACGTTCAGCTGAGCATCAAATAATATTACTTATGACTAAAGTGTTCATAATGATAATAGCATTTTTCGAGTGTTTCGGAAAAAAAGCTATACAAAGCAAGGACAATGGCTACCTCAATGGGTTGATCTAGTGGACGTAATAGCGCTTAACTAAACCAACGAGATTTTGGTTTCGATTCTATTCGTAATCGAGCGAAGTGTCCATTGTCTTTCAAGAATAATATCTCAGTGGTAGCATGGACTCCGGGTTCGTGCCCACTTTTGGCAATATAATCGTCCCTACCACACACACGAACTAAGCGAAATGTGGGCATACATAGATACGATGGATACTTTACTGCCTAATATTTCGATGTTTACATGCATGATGTCTTATTATTTTTGTTAAGGAATCATTCACAAGGAAGTTTAATATATTTATACTCACACAATGCAAAAACACTGACCTACAAGACTCGTTGTCAAACGTTTTACGATCAATTAATGATGCAACAAAACCGGCGGCAAGGTGCCCTACATTAAACTGAACACACGGAAGATTTTACACGCTATTTCCTTTCGTAATTAATCGATCAATTATCCTCGTTTAAGGCAATTAAGTAAGGCTGATAATGTTGGAAGTTCAAACGTGTCAGTCAATATAGCGTGCTGATACTTTATCAAAGTCTTGATGACGTCATTGTGACGTAAAACGTAAGGCAAATACAGACGGTGCACGGGGGTAATGTAAGTATAGACCGATGCCTTCGTATGATGTCATATTCTATCATTTCCGCTAAGTGTAGACTTAAAGTTGCTTTTGCTGATTCATGTAATGCTCTACGACCTTCCGAAAGCCGGATCAAATAAATGGCAATGTCTTTACTTTATAATTTTCAAGTCGAAGAAAGATTTATTTCATCATGCATTATTTAGCTCAAACTATCGTTGTCAAAATATGTTCATTTAAAAGCTTTCAGTGAATAAAAGTGCTTTTACTACGAAGCTTTGGAGGTTTTAGATTTTAGTGTTTATTTAAACGGAAAACTTCGCCAGTAACTCTCACTACATAACATGACTAAATTGAAACAAAGCATTTTCAAGTAAAATGTTTCTGAATTGTTTTTCAACATTTCTCACTACTTTTACTAGTAACGTTTTTTTAATGATTTTTAGATACTGATAAGTTACAAAGATTAAATATTGATGTGTGTTCACCATAGAGTTTATTTCGCAAAAAATGACAATTCAGTTCATACAAGGCGTTTGCGACTTTGTGTGCAAGAGTTATCAAACAGAAACGCGACCTTCTTTTGAATTCGGGAATCTATCGAAACAAATCTTTTGAAATGAAACTGACAGCACCCGCTATAAATTCTATCCTCCGAACATCTGTTTGATTGAACCAGGATACGGATTTATAAGGGTCTGGGCACTTGAGTTCCACGAAATGATTTCATTAATTATTTTAAAAACTCCGTGATGTGAATTTAGAGGCTGGTTAAAAATAAAAAGGTAACGCTGGCTAATTCAATTTACCCTATTTGTTTATTTACCATATAATATATTATGCTAGTCAGACGCTCAAACGGATACCAAGGCCCTAGGTGGTTACTGAATGTTTAATTTGGGCTGCAAGCACCGACACCAATAAATTACTCAGATTAGTTACTTGAGTGGATTCAGATAAAAAATCTATTGAATATACCATTTTCTTTGATACCATTGTTGATATTATAGATAATAATGGTGTCTTTCATATCTCAGAGTTATGGAATATGAAAATCACGTTGTAAAGCTTCGAACTATATTTTTAAATCTTAGTCATGCCTCCATATCGACCGATTTATCTGACGACATCGTTTAATCAACTAGACACTTCAATAGAGGGTCTATAACAGAGGGATATCTGAACCTAATCCAAAATAGCATAATAACTCAAAGTTATGGATCCCTTAAATTTCCTCTTACCCTCACAATCTTATTTCGCGGAACATTTGGGTGTAGGTCTAGTGATTCCATTACGTAGGATTCGGCAATCGAGTCCGAATATCGTCTTAAACGCTTGCTTTACTATAACACGACCTCGTTATAGACCTTTTGAACGACCTATCCAGCTGAAGTAGGTAACATAAGTGACCGTAACATTTGCTTGTTGTTTAATGGCTACTCTTTTCAATACTTTACTTCTGTTAAGCTTTCACAAAGATCTGTTTTTACGCAATTACATTTTTCAATGTAAAATAGAATTTTAATTTGGGAAACGTGATGATTATTATTAGTACTATTATTTTACTAGCTTTTGCTGGGGGCTTCGTTCCCGTTATAATGATAGGCTACATTTAAAACATTCCCGTGAAATGAACCCACGGGAATGTTTTAAATGTAGCCTATGACACTCGAGAATAATGTAGCTTCTCGTTTGTGAAATATTTTTTGGAATTAGATTAATACTTCTGAAGATTACCTGAAGGTATACAAACTTCTAGCCTTTACCTCTTTTACCCGACAGCGGCGTGTTATTATTATTATTATTATTATTATTATTATTTATTATTATTATTATTATTATTATTTATTCTACAGCTATAGTTTATAGCTGTAGAATAAAGTTGGACAGGGTAGGTCTTTAAATAAAGGAAGTTGTATTTAAACGCATTTATTTTGTTTAGGTATACATTTCTTGGCTGTCATGGCTTTATTTTATTGTTCATTAATGTCGATTATATTTCAATCAGTTAACGAAATGTCAGTTGAAAGTTCTGCACCTGTAAAAAACAACTTTTAGATTCTCATAGGATAAAACAAAACCAAAAAAGGTAGAAAACGGGGACACCGAAAGTCGTAAAGCGAGCTGGCTTTTTCATATAGAAATATCTGCTTAAAATGCGTCTATAAACGAAAACAATAACTCAGATTAAAATTAGGCGAATATCCGGCAAGACGTGGCGTGATTAAATTAATCTTTTACAGCTGTTTACTACAGTTCAATTAAACACCGAAATTGTTCGTTTTATAACAAATCAATTTGTCCACAGGTGATAAAAATGCTTGTCCTGGTGGTGGCACTCTTCGCATTGTGCTGGTTACCGCTTCAGAGCTACTTGTTGCTGCAATCGTTCTTCCCGTCAATAAACGAGTGAGTTTCCAACATAATTTGTTCGCTCGTTGCTGCCCGCAAACAAACATTTCTTAAATCAATGTTGAACCCTGAAATACCAATGAATCTTTCAACTTTCATTAACATTATTACGCTTCCACTTCCCTGCTTTCCAGGCGATACCTATCGTCATCGATATTACGAAACTTTATCGCAGACACGATTGATTTGCTCAAAGTTCCAACTACACTTAAATCAATGCTAAAATGGAATACCAAACAAGCTTATATCTATGTTGTTAACATAACCAATATCTAAACAATTATAAACTTTGTGAGGGAGCTTTCCGGGAACCTGACTCAGTTTACACTTGTTTTGATACTTGACATTCGGAGATGGATGAAGTCTTCGTCATACAAGTTGAAAGCAAACAGACGACAAACGGATTAAATTTGCATTAAGGGAACAAGTAAACCAGCTCATTTAAATACTTCTTTGTCAGAAGTCTTAAGATGAGCTGTTTTATTTTAAAACCGCCGAAAGAAATAAAACTTTATGCAAATAAATGGTTGAATATAGGTACAGACAACAAATATTTGGAAACTTACTCTGTTGAACTGCTGAAATTGAGGAAAACAATTTATTAGTTCCAACGTTTTGCATGTTCGGAATGAGGAAAACACAAATAAAACTTCCATCAATCGTGATGTTCCTAATTCAAAGCCTTTTATAGTGAATTTTGGGATCTCGTTATTCATAGACATTTTCTTCGAAGCAGTTCTATTTTATTTTATGTGAGCAATGTTGTAGAGGATTTTATTACGAATGAATTGAACGTTAAATATCAAGCATGATGAGTTCAATGAATTCTAAGAGGCCTATTACTATCAACAACCCATGTCGATGGGGAAAGCGAAAAGAAATCGCTATCATTTTTCGCATGAGAAAGCCTCAAATTTTTTGCAACGCGGTTTCACGCCTGCACCTAAGTACCCAATAAATACCCTTAACTCCCCGGAAAGGAATTTCATAAAATCAGTAATGCATTATGGAATTGTCTGCTGAAGACGTATAGAAGGTGACTCATTGCGGGTTTATACAGGGTGTAAAGTAACCCTTCACACATACGTCAACCAAGCATTCTGTACATCAAACTAAGTAGGTGCCCCTACGCAAAAAATTTTGCTGGGAAACGACTTTTTTTTGGGGTCAAAAATCACATTTTACGGTATAACTCAATGTTGCACTCTTGAAACATTGTGCTAGTGGGTGCTTTGAATAGCAAAAGGGGCTATAGAAGTAATTTAAGTAAAGTAATAACCTGAAAAACTAGTATTTAAAAAAACAGCTGTGCAAAATTTGGAACTTTGACCCCCAATATCTCCGTAACTTGCGGGTTCCCAGGTACGGTCTTGAACCAAAAATGATCGCAGTGGTAGGGAGAACAAGTGTCCTTCGTTTGCGTTAAGGGTACTTTTACACCCTTTGTAGTAGCTTCATATCAACTTATTCGAATAAAACGAAATCGCAACAATCTCTACTAGATAAGATGGTGATTGCAAACGCATTGATAGCACGCTGTTGGTACACAAGCCAACATATTTGCACATAAATAACATTTGATTTTCTTTTCAGGTACAAGTACATCAATGTGCTCTTCTTTTGTTTCGACTGGCTGGCAATGAGCAACTCATGCTACAACCCTTTCATCTATGCCATTTACAACGTAAGTCTAACAAGAATCTCATTTTATGACAACACAGTATCTTCTCTGTACAAATATTATGGACTAGCTGTTGTCCGTGGCTTCGCCCGCTACATCTCGAAAATTATCCCACGGGAAGATTAAATCAGGATAAAACTATTCTATGTGTTAATCCAGGTTATATGAACTATCTATGTACCAAATGTTATCCACATCCGTTCAGTAGTTGTAGCGTGAATGAGTAACAAACATCCATACTTACAAACTTTAGCGTTTATAATATTAGTAGGATTGAGCATAGTTCACATTCAACATATTCCTTTTATATTTTTTTGCCTTTTTCCTATGTCAACCTAAATGTTTTCAAAGGGCTCTCGAGACTTTCTTTAGCTGTATCACTTATGCATGATTTCATTGTAAACTTAATAAAGGGCTCTATCGACGGGCTGCGGAATGTTGTAAGAGATACCGCGGCCTTGACATATATGGCTAAGAAGGATTGTCGGTGGTTTTTAGTCAGTAGAAGTCTGACACTCCGTTTCGCTCTGCCCAAGAGCGGGATTATTTGATGATTTCCCACCCCCAAAAAAAGGGCTCTATAGATGATGGACCTATGGACTATTTCTAAGAATTAAATTAAATTCGAGCTCTATTTATGTACACTTAAGCTCGAAATAACAAAACCATTTCTGTTATAACTACAATAACCGCAATTAAATAAATCTCAAGATTGCGATAACATTAATTGTAGGCTATTTTTACCACAATACTTAATAGTAAACCAACATTCAGTAAAATTATTCATTACAATGGAGCTGATATGAAAGTTCCTACTTTGCTTGATTATTGGGTTTCCCAAGCTTTTCCTTTTATCATTTTACGTAATCTTAGTGGTTTTTGTTTTATAACATAAAATACAACCCTTTTTGACCAACACGCAACTAACAAACTGCTACTCTAGATTTTCTGTGAGATCTTTTTGTAAGATTTCGAAAACTACCTTGTTTCTTTCCCACCTTCACAAATTCATCATACGCGTAAAGCCTTTTATAGGCTATCGTGCCTCGTGCCGCACGTTGCCCTTTCAGCTTTGTTCTTACAGATTTCCCTGAAGAGACTTCCACGAGGAAGGGCGCGCAAAATTGCCGCACTATATCCGAAAAACTGATGCTCGGAACTAGTACAAAAATATTCCTGTTGCTCTTTGCCGGACGATCTCTTTGTGAAAAAACAAGCTTCCTTTTTCGTTCCAATAAAATAGGTGCAAAATAACGGCAATATTGTCTTCACAGCAAACAAAGGAGCCAATTAACAAAGAATTATTCTTGTTTCAGGAAAAATTCAAAAAGGAGTTCAAACAACGCTTCACTTTTGGGAAAAAACCAAGCAGATTTGTTAACGATAGCTACGAGGTAAGGCTGCCAGCGTTTTGTAAATTTGTTACTCGTTTGTGTGTTAAAGTTTGAGTTAGATTCAAGTCAAATAAATTGATTACAGGATGGCCAGTCGTACCGAACACGGATTTTATCATTCCGATCAACAAACGAAAGAAGTGGCTATTCAACCAGGAAATCTATAAACGTGCCACCGCCCGGAGACACGTTAAAAGTTCCGTCAAGAAACTCATGCCACTGCATGGGTAATCAGAGCAGAGAAAATGGATTTAACTTTATGAAAACGGAAGACATGGAAGGACACGGCAACAGTAGGAGGTATCTGAACATAAGAATGAGTCACACCGATATTGGTAAAAGAAGATCAGGAAAGAACCTATCAAATGGAGAAGACATGCCTATAGGCGACGAGAGAGTCAGTGAGCTGTATATATTCCCAAATAGTAACATTGTAGAATTCACAGACATATCATATGATGACAAAGTGTAAATACGTTGAGATTTCTATTACATTTAGGATTAAATAATAAGTAATCAAACATGTGATGTGATAGCGTAAAATTATTATGTTAATCTAAGACTACGTTAACGAAGTAAATATAAATAATAAGTCCTACTTTTGCGGTTTCATTCTTTAAAATAGCAAAATTAATTGAACAGGATTTTTCTCCGGTGAACGGCACCCAAAATACCTGAGAAGGTAAATTCAATTAACGACCTGAAAATAAATCTGACGAAACTGAAATCGCAACAATTAATTTTAATTTACATTCATAGGTATTTCGTCGTAATTCATTCCGGACCGTAGTATTTTCAATCCAGCTTTATTGACTGACAATGTGTTGAAGAATTGAGAAATAATCTATTCAGGTAATTCTGAGTAATCATCCACCAATTTCAGATAGAACACAAACGTTTTAATCGAACATATTCTCATCGATTCGTTGACTAATCAAATTTGAATCACGGGATGTTTTTTTATGTGTGGGCTATTCAACTGTGTTATAAACAAACTCGTTCTAATACGAGATTTCTCAGAACTCTGAAGAAAAAGTAATAAAAATTCCTTTTGCTAAACGCAGAGGTGATAAACCCTGCCCGCACGTAACACTTTGTTGTAGGATTGTGGCAAAGAATCGAGAGAAATCAGATGAAATTTTTTATACGAACACAGTACAGCCACAGATTGACAATGATTTCATTCGGATGTAAACCTAATACGCAGAAAAACGATACAATCATACAAAAATATTAAAATTTTTACTCATCAAATATGCAGGTTTTAATCATGATTTCTATCACTCTGTAGGGGTCAGCATTGGCGGCAGGTCGACGATCTTCGAAGTATCTTTTTTTTCCTCCGAGACGTGGCGAGGAATTCGCACGGAACAGCCCCTGTTAGCCACACCTGTAACCAATTACTTATGCTAATTATCAAGTAGGTAGCAGAACTTACGCCCACAAAATGTACGTCTGCAAATGACGCACAAGTTACGAGCGTTCTTAGGGTTATTTAGTAAACCGACGAACTGAAAGTTAGTCTTTGTTGGATGTATCAAACCGCAAGCAACGGACAAGGCTATCGCTTGATAATGACAAAAGAATATTTTGTTAACGTAATCAAATAAATAAGAACCCTTTTAAACCAGTACGTTTATTTAGATAGGTACCTCGGCAAAACGGTCACGAAAAAACCTTTTTCAATTTACGCTTAGCTTACTGGCAGCGTTTGTTTTGTTTTGCTTTTGTTCAAAAAAGCTGCGTCAATCACAACGCTTCACGTGGATTGTTGGATTTCTTTCTTTCCAAAATAAACAAAACGCTTTTAAAGCTTCGTTTGACGACTGTAAAAAAAATAACCATTCCAAGTAAATGATAGAAAATCGTATTTCGTACGATCTCTACATGTGCCCCAAGTTTCATAGTTACCATTTTTGCGTTACGAGACATTTAAAGTCAACGCTTCATTCCCTTGGTAGTATACAGTGTGATTCTTTATAATGTGCACATATCGAAATGAGGGAATCTATGCTTAATTTTATCGATGGAAAAAATATTTAAAAAAATCTTAAATATTTTTTAATATTTTTTATGGAATTTTCAAAAATGTTGTCCGCTGTTGTGACCCCAATGTAAACAAAACGGTGTAACTTTTAAACTAAATTATCTATCGCGATGAAACAATTTTATGTAAAAAGTTATGAAAAAAAAAAGTTTTTTTGATCAAAAAACGTGTTTATTTTCAATTGAGGGTAGTTTTTTTCCACAATTTTCATTTTACGAGGACGCCTAATTGCTTCCAATCATTATGGAGTTTGTTTCATCGCGATAGATAATTAAGTTTAAAAGTTACACCGTTTTGTTTACACTGGGGTCACAGTAGCAGACAAATTTTTTAAAAATTCCATATAAAATATTAAAAAATATTTAGATTTTTTTTAATAATTTTTCCGTCGATAAAATTAAGCATAGATTCTCCCATTTCGATATGTGCACATTATAAAGAATCACACTGTATTAAACCTTACCCAAAAAACCCATTCGTGAACTTTGACCTTAATATCTCGCAACGATGCACACGCTGAAGTGATGTGGATGGGGATTTTTACGCGGCGTGTTGTTTTATAGGCGCTCCCACAACGGAGCATTTGTCTGAAATTGTCACAATCTAAGATTCGATCTTGAGCATTACACGTTGTAACGTGACAAATAGACTACCGACGCAAGCATAGTATAACATGTAGGTAGCATTATTCTCAACTCAACTAATCAATCCAAGATTCGTTTTTATAGAAACAATAGTCGGTAAATTATATAGTTACACTCGGTTGCCCTCGCTCACTGATGAAATTAAACTTAAATCTGAACTGCTATAATGCAGGCTAAAGATGTATGACCGATGTATGAGATGTATACCTATTCTGAAAGACACCTACCTGAAACCAGTGGTTATGCTTTTTTTCATTGAGAATAGGTTTATTCGATGTTTGATTGTTTTGTTGCAATTTCGTTACGGCGCCGGCGACTACTAAAATAGAAATAGTTATCACGAGAACACATAATAAACTGAAACCTTAATAAAATAAATTAAATCCAAAAAATATTAGATACTCTTAAAAAACCGAGTGAACTGTTTCTGAAGAAGTGGTTTTCTACTGTGTTACATGAATATTGCACTTTCTAGTTAGCCAATGGATATTTACACAATGTATAAAGCAAAAAGTAACAGCAACCGCCAGCCATCAAATAAAAGTTTAGTACAAAAGAGAGAGGTTGGCATGGCTAGCCAAAAATTCAGCGGAAATGAGAGCCGCCGAATATGAATGATTAATCTCAAAAGCTGGGTCCAAACTCAGAGCTAGCGGAGAGTAGCAAGAATATTATGATAAAATTCCAAAATTTAATAAAGTAAAATTTGACAAAAGTAGTTCTGCCCAAAAAAATGAAAACGCCATAAAGGCGGCCCAAATTGGAAACCATCATAATTATCTACAAAAAGATTAGTGCTGACTTTCCTCGCCTACGCCTTCAACATACAAAAGACCTATTGTTACTAACCCATCCCCTAAAATCTGACGTCAACTCTATTCTTGTAATAGCAAGCAAAATGACAAATATCATGGCCACACCGCCGCCGCCGCCGCCGCCGCCAGCCAACAAAGTACGGCTAGATATCTGGCTAGCGTTAGCACCCATTACTTTTCAAAATAAAGCGTTCACATCATATGTAGCTTCCGGCTTTTGCAAATAAAATCTTTCAGTGGGTAACTGATACAGAATGAAACTTGTGCACAAATGAGTCTACATTATTATTATTGTATTTCACTAAAAAAATCTTATTGGACTAATAAGATTTTTTTCTATTAGATTATCGAAAAATAATGGATACGTGTTTTTTGTTTTATCAAATTAATACAAAATTATACGAAAAAAAAAGTGTCAAAGATCATAAGTGGGGGTTTTCGACGTCACTTTGTGGGTAAGAAAGTACTAACCTTGTGACGTCACACGACTTGACACGACTTTTCGAAGCACTGTACCGTCTTCTTATTTTGTTTACGTGAAAAAGGAAAAAATACGTGTCCATTACTTTTTGGAAATCTATCTGAAGAACTGATTAGATTTTTTTGGTGAAATACCCTATTATTTGAAGCCCTGAGTTTGAAGCGTTACCGGTTTTAAAATCTAATGAGGAATGTCATTGAGCCTTAGAGTATTGGGTGCGTGCCTACGGGCCCCAGATACAAAATAATTTCGATGAAATACAAACATATTGAGTTTTCGTGAAGTAAGCAACGACATATAAGATTATGGGGCCAATGCTGTCTTCCCACACGTAAGCACTAACGCTGTAACAATATATTGTAAACCAAACATATTGCACCTTTTTATCGACGTTTTATAAGTTGCCATGTAAGCCTATGTGAAATAAAAATATTTTGATTTGAATTGATTTATTTGAAACAGTAACCATGGAGTTTCGTACCGGTTCTTCTTCACAGACACATGACAAATCCGAACTGTGCGCATTTCCTTTATATGTTATGTAGGACTATATGAAAAACTAGCGCACGCCACGCGGTTTCACCCGCGTAGTTCCCGTTCCCGTGGGAATACAGGGATAAAAAGTAGCCTATGTCACAAGGGGATAGTGTAGCTTCCCAACGATGAAAGAATTTTTCAAATCGGTCCAGTAGTTTCGGAGCCTATTCGTTACAAACAAACAAACAAATCTTTCCTCTTTATAATATTAGTGTAGAAAAACATGCGGGGCAGTTTCTACTATACACCTAATGCCTATCACATTCCGAAGTCTATAGAACCTACGAAATCTTCAGAATCGGGTATAAAATTTCAACTTGCTAGGTCCTGTTCCTGAAAAAATCGGGGGTTGCACATGGACAGACAAGACAAACAAGAGAGTGATCTTATAGGGGTTCCTTTTTTTGAGTTCCGGAAACTAAAAATATACCACTACAAAAGTATACTTCTGCTGGAATGCTAAAAATATAGGTACTTACATCCATCTATTTTTGTATCTATAAAAAATACGATCAATATAATTGAGCTAAACAGTTTTGACTAGAGCGGTGTGTCTAATGCGATCAGCAGACTTGAATGCTCGGATAAACAAATTCGGATGTATACGAACTTGTGTACGGAGTATTGGTTTTTTGACAAAACCTCCTTTTTATATAACTTGTAATCTATATGAAATTGAAAAGGCAATCGCAAATTCAAGGCGAACGCATTTTGTTGTTGAAGTCACAAAGGTAATTGAAAGTTAGTAATTTTTGTTTAATAAAAGATGAAGACGACAGTAAATTAAATTTTGTATATATATACCACATGACGTTCCCAGTCTGCAAACCAACATTCAATCGAATAATAATTTATGGTCTATCTATTCGCGATCGAATCAGCTGTTTTATACATTTTGACGAGTTATGTAAACACAATTGTAGGGATATTTTCGCGATTTTTGGGTTTATCCCATAGGTGCAAAAATACAAAATAATGTCTTATTTAATATAATTATTTTTCATTGTTAGTATTTCCAAAATGTTTTTACTAATAGAATAACGACCCTTCGTATCAGTATAAAGTAGCTCTACCATGAGTTGTCATAGAAAACTTACTCGCTAACGTTGAACTCGCTAGCGTGCTAACGTGTATCAAATAGATTTCGATAGTGCTTGCACCATGAGATTTACGGGGTATTACGCACGCGCTTATGTAAGCTCGATTGATTGTGTCGTCTAGCTAACTTCACTCTACTCATGTTTTGTTTCTTTCTGTCCCACTAATAAGAGGAGAGAACGATATATACACAAATAAACCGACAAAATAGAAAAGTTGACGTTTATTAGACTACTTAAAGTATTTAGTGGTTTTTGAATTTTTATTCCTTACAATATGTCACTGTCGTGTATTCAATTTGTAATTTTGTTTGTTGACCTTGTGTCACAGAGCTGTGTTGTGTGGTTGAACAGTTTACATTAGTAGATTCAAACAGATTATTTAAAACAATGAGGACCCTGTGCCTCAGTTTCAATTGTTGGTAGAGTTCAGAGAAAGGTGTGTTTCAACTTTCTTCAAAATTATTGTGTTTTGTTTTGAGAGAACTGCATGGTACCTTTAGTTCTAATGAAACTCGTTGTGTTGACATCAAATCCGTAACATTATTCATACATATATTATGCACAAACCTTTAAAGTATTCTTTAGAGAGTCAAAAACAAGAGTTAAATAAACGAGAGAGAGACATAGAGAACGACATAGAGAGTTTAATAAACTTTCATTCATTCATATTTTGCAATTAGTGTCTAACATGAATTCTCATTTCGGAAAATCATTTCTCGAAATTCACGTTATTCACGTCGTTGGTCTTCAAATTCAGCGGCCACTAACATATTTCATACCAAATAAGCTTTGCAGACATTATTTTGACTGCATTAGACTCAAAAACGTTTATAATTTTGTTGTAAACATAATTATGTTTCACACGCCAAAATGCTAGTGAGCTACGTAACCACTATAGTAAGCGAATTATTCGATAGGTTCAGTAAAATTAGTGACTCATGGTACCGTTTTGTATGGTGACAGCTGAAAAACGTTAGTAACTATAGAATATATTACGTTAGGTTTTTAACCTATCGTCATCTATAGTGCTCATGTTACGGATTGTAATTCTTTCCGTGACCGCTAGAGGCGCTGTATGGTCCTTGAATACAACAGCACCGTATGGAATCCTCACTATGACATTTACACTAAACGCTTGGAAAGTGTACAAAGACGTTTTCTGTACCATCTGTGCTATAAAGACCGTCTGGCAAAAAAAATCAGGAGCTACGACTTGAGACTACAACATTATAAAATGTCCTCGTTATTAGATAGAAGGCAGGTTCTAGATCTCACATTTCTTCACAAACTATTCAATGGGGTTGTTGACTGTAGCGAGCTTCTGGGAAAGCTGCAGATAAGCGCACCATCTCGCTTGCCACGCAAATGTAACTATAACCTTTTCCATGTGCCGGGATCCAAAACAAACCTCGGACACTTTGCCGTTTTGTCAAGGCTCTGTAGGCGGTATAACGAAGTATCGAAGCGTAATGAAGTGGATATTACATGTAAAATCGCAAGGTTTAAAAAAGACTTATATGTCACCGTACCCAAGTCGTAGTATTTTATGATTCCTGTATGATTATTATTATTTTCTTCTTTTATTGTTCATTTCCGTTGTTATTGTTAGTTCATCTTTTTTGTAATTCACCTTGTTTCTTTTGTATAATTTTTGTGTAACGTATTTTGATTTTAGATTTATTACCTTGTTGAACTTACTGTACCTACCTAGATTATAAGTGAATGATGTGGTCTCCTATAATTGGAAGCGCACACTGTATTTGTCCCTCTTATATGTATACTTGCATGTGATTGTGTAGTTTCTGTTGGAGATCCAATAAATAAATAAATAAATAAATAAATAAATAAATAAATAAATAAATAAATAAATAAATAAATAAATAAATAAATAAATAAATAAATAAATAAATAAATAAATAAATAAATAAATAAATAAATAAATAAATAAATAAATAAATAAATAAATAAATAAATAAATAAATAAATAAATAAATAAATAAATAAATAAATGATATTTCATACAAATAATTTACGGAGACGCTTGCGAGATTTGGCTGTGTAAACTCATGGTAGAGGTACAGGGTGTAAATTAACCCTTCACAAATACGTCAACCAAGCATTTTGTACATCAAACTAAGTACCCCTACGCAAAAATGTTTGCTGGGAAACGACTTTTTTTTGGGGTCAAAAATCACATTTTAAGGTAAAACTCAATGTAGCACTCTTAAAATATTGTGTTAGTGAATGCTTTGAATAGTAAACGGGTCATGGAGGTAATTTAAGTAAAGTTATAACCTGAAAAAGTAGTATTTACAAAACCAGCTGTACAAAATTTGGAAGTTCGACCCCCAATATCTCCGTAACTAGGGAACCCCCTAGTTATCATTATTTGGTTCTAGACCATGCCTGGGAACCCCCAGGCATGGTCTAGAACCAAAAAATTATCGCAGTGGTGTGGAGAATAAATGCCTTTCGTTTGCGTTAAGGGTACTTTTACACTCTTTATACAAAAACCTTTGTCAATTACATTATTATTATTTGCGAATTAGTGCAAATTGTACCTGAAAATAAAGGTTCAAATAAAGTTAATTTATGAAAGGCCAAAGTTGGTACGGACCACATCAAAGAAAATACTGTTCGTACAAAGCCAGAATCCTTGTTCATTATCAAAGTAAAATGTATTGTCGTATACCAATTTAAAACTTTAGGGACGAGCGAGTATCATTTGAGAACAATGATTGCTCCTTCAATACAAGACTCCTTCAGGGTTTCAGTAAAATTGAATATTTTTTACTGGGTACTTATCAACTTATTTAAAGTAGGTAAATGACTTATATTTTTATGGTGTGTTAGGACTTGGGAGTTTTTAGCTAAATGGTGGAGAATATGAGTAATGGATGTAATGGAGGGATATGAGTTCCCCGATTGGGGCTGCGGGTTGTCCCGTTGGGGCTGCGGGTTGTTGTAAGAAATACCGCGGCGTCGATATATAGGGCTAAGAAGGAACATGGGTGCTTTTTAGTCAGCAGAAGTTTGACACTCCCTTTCGCTCTGCTCAAGAGCGAGAGGGGTAATTTGATGTTTCCCAATCACCCAAAAAAAAGGAAATGAGTTATTTACTTTACTAGTTTTCTCTCGGACACCTGGGACCCGGGACTGCCTTGTTGGTTGTAATCATGCCTACTGTGCAAAAGGGCCCAGCTCGGCTAAAGTGTTATTGGGTTTTTCGATTAGAAACTCAGTAGCAGTCACGGAACCTGGATTTGTGCCCGGTTGATGGCAAAAGGCTTGGATAGGACTAGACTTGCTAGGACCTTATAGGACTTAAACATAACTGGACACATGTGGTTGGTCCTAATGGGTATGTACACCTCTGCCTAACTCTTCAGAGATTACAGGCGTCATGTTATGTTTTACGTAAGTTCTCTGTTTTCATAAATGAGACTTCATTACGCAAATATACCGATTATTACATTTTTGATGAGGATTTCATTATTCAAACAATAAAACGTTTTATGCGAGTCAACGAGGCGTCAAAACGACATAAACAATTTTGAGGCGTGAATATGTTGAATTGTCGGGGCGTTACTACCAAGTTTATTTTCCTAATAAAATGCGTGGCCCTACTAAAATAATACCAAAAAAGATTTATAAGCCGTAAATCTTCTTAAGAAAATCCAATAAACTATTCGAATGTCTATTGCTCGTTAAATAATAGAATAGGTAAGAAGGCAATAGTGATATGCGAAAAAATATATATTTGATTCTAATAGTAGGTTTGGCAAGAAACGCTTTTTATTTGTTTTAGTTTTTCTACAAAGTCCGTACTCATTCGTATCCAACATAATTTTGCGTTCATTCTACCAAAAACTACACTATCATAAAAAAAATTCATAGTCTGCAAGCAAGTGGGTACGCTAATTGTTAGACATAACGTGGTTTGTGTTATTCAGATTCATAATAATATATCTTTTTCGAAATACGAATCCAGTTTTGCTAACATTTTCTTTACCTCTTGCGGAAGCACTCTTGTTTCGCCAGAGGGAAAAGCCGAAATACAGAAATCTCGATGCTTCTAGAAATAAATAAAAGTAGCTTTTAGCTCTGTGACCCGTATGAGTACCTATATTCTGGTCGCAGCACTTTTATTTACCAACTTATACGGTAACTTACACGTTTGTATAAAATCTAGGGCTATTAATAATACGACGATAAAAACGACGACGACGACGACGATTGAAATCACCGTTTATATGTTAAAACTACTAACTAAATAACTTTTAAGTAGCAGTGGGCAGGGAACATTTACAGAATGGATGGTCGACGGGATCGAAAAGACGTTCTGGAGCAGTGACCGCGAACCGGAAGACGTTGCGTTGGAAGGTCACCCAGTGGGTGGACTGATGACCTGGTGAAGATTGCGGGGATCTGCTAAATACGAGACGCACGAGAACGGTCGATGTGGTGACACTTGGGGAGGCCTATGTCCAGCGGCACGTCTGTTGGCTGAAATAATTATGATAAATTAACTTTTATGCTAAATAATTGTAGAGACCATCAAGCCTACTTCGTTTCAATCAAACAACGAAATCTCACGAAACGGTTTTTTTAATACGCACGTTTTCTAATTAAAATAAGAAATACGAGGCAATTGACGTATCATTTACTATAAACTATGCAATAAGAATCTTTTCAAATATTATATATTGGTGTCAGCTTCCAGTTAATACAAAGTAGTCGCTCCATATTTAATACTGATTAAAAAAAAAAAGAAAAAACAGTAAAAAAAAAAGAAAAAAAGTAAAAATCAGTATTTAATATGGAGCGACTGCTAAACAGCTGATCTCGACAACCCAGTTAGTACTGGATAATACGATACCCAAAGACTGTCACTTCCCATATACCATGCATATTTTACTACTTCCACAAATAGGAAAAAAAATCTTTTATTATTTTACTGATTAATTGAGTCTTCCAATATGCGAAGTCGTCCTCTAAGATTAAAGGCCTGTCTACAGTATCGAAACATAAATCCTATTATGATTCAGTATAAGGTTGGGTTTAAATTTCGTATAATTTTAGACTCCCGGTTTACAAACTTATTATAAACACGAAACTCAAAGAAAGTTTTAATCGCTGGAAATACGTGGGTGGAGCATCAATTTGTTTTCAAAATTTTTGTAATAGGTACAGTTATGTATTTCGTTTATTTCTTATGATGATACGAACACTGCTGTCCTGACATCTCAGAGGACTTATCATAATAATATTGATATTTTTATTTTTTTTGCTTTCTCCTCATATTTAAAAAAAATTGGTTTTTGCATTGGAGTCACATCACAAAATCAAATACCCTGCTGGATTATAAAATATAATATGTAACAAACACTTCAAGTTTTGATATAAAATTATGACTTGTCGTCATTTTTCTACTTGTAGAGTTTGTATAGTATTAGTTTGAGTGCCTAAAACACTTGTAGCACATGACATCGATTCTTTATTGGTAGTAAAGCTGTTGGCGTAAATATGGCGCCTCAGGATTTAGAAAAAGACTGCCCCTGTTTTAGGCCTCATTTACGGAGACGCGGGACGTCGTGCGTTTTTAATTCAAGCACATGGCGATGTTTGAAAACGTTAACGATTTCAAACGACGATTATACGAGAAGTGATTTTTCGCTCGTTAGTTTAAGTGCAGCGTTCGTTGCGGTGAACCCGCCTCTCGGTAAATAAATAAAATAGCACTCTTCAGCTTTCACCACGCGCCGCGCGGCACCCCGCTTCTCCGTAAACGAGCCCTTAATCTTAATCTTTCACGGTTTATAGCTAAACTAATACTGTCACTAACGGGTTTCGTTCTAGAGCTCATAATAAAAGGATAATCACGGATGATATCCCATCCTTCAACGTCCAAACGGTAAAGGAAAACATGGAAGGAAACCGGCATATCTTAGAACCAAAAATTTGGAGACTTGTGACATCTACGCGTTTCACGTTGTATGTTATATCCCATTCCCTCTCAAAAAGAGAGGACGCCTGTGTCCCAGCAGTGGGAAAATTAATAGGCTGATGATGTAGATATCCCGTAAGTTACATTATTAGTTTAAGGGACAGTTTGTCATACAGATACGAGTAACAGAGAAGCTGCTCGACAAAATCAATCATTTACCGAAACCAGGAACCGTTCGTAACAATGTCATATCGGCCATTTTTATCAACGGTTTCAGTACAAATTCGAATCGCTAGTCCATTTCTACACTGTATTCATTAACGTTTTTGGTCCGAACCAATAAATCTGGGAGATACAAAGGGCTTTGCATAAAAGCGTACCTCGTGCAACACTTTGGAAACTCACGATTCTTGTGCAACAGAGCGTTGGAGATTTGTATAAATCATTGTAATGCTTGTTATTTCAGTATCTATCTACGTTTTGGTTGGTGTCTCGATGAATTTGTAATATTGTACAGGGTGATTATTTGATTTAGTGCTCTAATGCAGGCAATAAAGAAAATAATAATAATATAATAATATTCCACAACTATCACACAACGCCATCTAGTCCCAAGCTAAGCAGAGCTTGTGTTATGGGTACTAGACAACTGATAAACATACGTAGATATTTCTAAATACATACATATTATAGATAAATTACACCCAGACACAGAACAAATGATCGTGCTCATCACACAAACATTTGTCCTGGGTGGGAATCGAACCCACGACCTCCGGCATAGCAGTTAGGGTCACTAACCACTAGACCAACAGGCCAATCTGAAAATAAGACACGACAGATGTAGTTTCTCATATTTTGAAATACCAGTTATTGCTGGGAGTGCCTGACAGCATACTTCTGCCTCCAGTGTGCTTTCATTAAGGCATATGGATGCACACTGTGGCCAGAAGTGCGTACTTGTGTCATTTGAAGTATATCTAAGCTAAATAAAAAATTACGACCTTTAGAAAAATACCATATTTCTGAAAGACAGAATCAAAGGCAACGCTTGACCTAGCTTGTTTTCTTAAAACTGAACTCTTCCACGGAACAACTATACTCGGAGTAGTCATAGCTGAACCCGGGCCGATATGATGCTGTTATAACGCCTATTAATGCACGTTGCAGTAAGGAGTTCCAAAGAAAGAATCCTGTATGTTTCGAGTTGGGCAATATTTATTTTGGTTATTGCTTTGTGTATGCGTAATGCTTTATGCTCAAGCACACTTAGTGTACAGCTCAGTGCTTTGAACTAAGGGGTAACCGACCTTATGCAGGTTGTTTGAAAGAGATAAAGCGGCGCCGGACACAAAGGGCTAAGAAGGAAGTTGCGTGGTTTTTAGACAGTACACAGATCGGGAGGAGTCATCATTTAATGATTTCCTACCCTTCTTAAAAAAGGGATTATCTGACCTTAATACTACTATCAATTTTTTAAGTAAAAATGATCATTTTTCCGCACTGGGCGCACACGTCATATTTAAACGTTACCTGCAGTAAAATCTTTAATATGCGGCATTCCATTCTTGCCGGTGAGCCGCTTCGCGTTGTCCAATCCGTTGTTGGCGTCATACTCGTTGATGTGGGCACCGTGGCGACGAGCCATTTTGTCTATACAACGCTCTATCGCCCTGGAAAATGTTTTTTTTTAATCATTCAAGTGCATTATATGCGGCCAAGCAACTCTCTTAGCTGGTAAGTAGGTGGCAACAAAGGAATTTAAAAGTACGTTAAAAAAAAATGCGATGTTTCACATAACACTACGCCTTGAATCCCCGAAGGGTTAGACAGAATGAGGTGCATCTAAGAGCGTCGGGGCTGCGGGTTGTTCGAAATAGATACCGCAGCCTCGGCACAAAGGCTAAGAAAGAACATGGGTGGTTTTTAGTCAGTAAAAGTCTGACACTCCCTTTCGCTCTGCCCCATGCACCATGCATCTAACAAGTACGGTCACATTTGGCCAATAGGGATTTTTGCTGACTTAGAAAAATATGATTCTAATTAGTCCGTCTGTTAGATTATCGAAAAATATTGGATACGTTTTTTTTGTTTTATCAAAACAATAAAAATTGACGAAGATAAAACGCGTCAAAGATTTGAGTGGGAGGTTGTGACGCCACTGACCGCTAAAAATGTCATACAAATGTCTCAGAAAATGACGTCACACGAGATTTCAAAGCACTGTATCGTCTTTATTGTTTGTTTACGTGAAAAAAGAAAAAATACGTGTCTAATATTTTTTGAAAATCTATCTGACGGATTAATTAGTTTTTTTTTGTTAACTACCCTGTGCCATGTAACAAGGGGCGAGGCCGAACCAATTGCCATCAACCGGGCACAAATCCAGACTCCGCTGCTATTGACAATGTTTTTAAGGAAAAACCAATAACACTTTGCCCGACCTGGGAATCGAACGCAGGACCTCACGCTGAGCAGCCGCGCATGTAACCACTCGACCAACAAGGTAGATATTTATTTTTTTAATTATTATTGAACTTCGAAGAAGATAAAATTAGAAAACTTTTCTTTAAAGACAGCTTACACGTGGCGTCTAGTTTCACTTCAAACTAATTTAGTTAGTAACGTGGGTGTTCTAAGTCAACTAACAAATTATAAAACTTAAAGAACATCTAAAACACTGCTTTAATGCTTAAATATTTTAGATTTGTTTGTTGGTGTAGAATCTTTTTATACTCGTAGACTTAACGTCTAATAATATAATTATTAATAGACATGACAGTCTTAAACACCGGATTACAGTAATAAGTTTTTTAGAATATCTTCTTTTTTAATATAAAGGGTGTAAAAGTACCCTTAACGCAAACGAAGGGCACTTGTTCTCCCCACTCCTGCCATAATTTTTTTGTTCTAGACCATACCTGGGAACCCCCGAGTTACGGAGATATTGGGGGTCAAAGTTTCAAATTTTGTATAGCTGTTTTTGTAAAGACTAGTTTTTCAGGTTGTAACTTTACTTAAATTACCTCCATGACCCTTTTACTATTCAAAGCATCTACTAACACAATGTTTTAAGAGTGCTTCATTGAGTTTTACCGTAAAATGAAATTTTTGACCCAAAAAAAAATTCGTTTCCCACCAAAAAAATTTGCCTTGGGGTACTTAGTTTGATGTACAGAATGATTGTTTGACGTATGTGTGAATGGTTGATTTACACCCTGTATATTTAACTCCCATGTAATAGGGGGTAAGCCATTTACCATCAACCGGGCAGATATAGACTTTGTGGCTATTACTAAGAAATTCCTGATGGGAAACAATAACACCTCGTCCGACACAGACATCAAATTCAGGACCACATGCAGCATTCGTGCTTGCGGCCACTAGACCGACGAGGCAGGAGAACAATGAGAATCAGGAATGATGTTATGTTAAGTTTTTTTTATTTAGTATTAACGAACAGATCCCGATAACGAAGTGTTCCAGATAATCCCTTCCCAGAACAAAACTAACAACGACTCACATTATACCATCGTCTTCCCTCATGTCCTTAGTAGAGAAGTAGGTGAAGGTACCATTGCCCGGCCAGTCAGGGATCGGCTGGGGCTCAAAGCTGGCCACTGTCCCGTACTCCTCCGCCAACCGCGCTAGTATGTAGCGTGCCATCCATAGATCATCCGCTGCCTTGATGCCGGGACTCGGCCCCACCTATACGTCATCATAAGATAAATATTCATATAGCAAAACTAATACATCTTCAAAATACTCCATCATTTATTTGTACAGTCACGAATACTAATGCGAACCTATACGCTTAAAGTGCTTTTCTTGAGGAATTACTCACGATCTAATGCTTATTTCAATGTTTTATAGAACGGCTTCCAAAACTCTTAGTCCGTAACCACATTAAATTTAAATCAATACTGGATTACCTTTCAATAGTCGCGTAAACACATTAGTTGGGCATAACTGTACACTTACATAACTATACAAGTACTAGCTGTTGCGAGCGGCTTCGCCCGCTACAACTCGAAAATTATCCTACGGGAAGATAAAATAGGGATAAAAACTATACTATGTGTTAATCCAGGTTATAAACTATCTGTGTACCAATTTTTATCGAATCCGTTTAGTAGTTTTTGCGTAAAAGAGTAAGAAACATCCATCCATACATACATACATAGTTACAAACTTTCGCGTTTATAATATTAGTAGGATTCAGAAGAAGATGTAAATACATAGTCTGAATAAAAATATCTCCACAGTTCCGGAGCAATTCGTAATTTTTGTCACGTTCCACATATATGTTAAATATCCCGGTTCCCCCAATTTGCCTTCAAATTCGTCCAAATTTCAGTGTAATGCGCTATTAGTAAACCCGATGGTAGACTTGGAATGTTATTGTTAGAGCCAAGATTGGGAAATCTTGTTCCTACATTAACATACAAACTGGACCAAATTATCAGATGACTTTGTATGCTAAGTAAGATAAAAACTAATTTGAAGAGAACTAAATTGATTTTGTAACCAGGCACTATTAGAGAAAATAACAGTAGCATCTGGGCGCACGTGACATAAACGAATCGAAGAGGGTTGAAAACGAAGAGCCCGCAATCCTCGATATATAGTGCACAGTTATGAGTGTTCTGGGACCTTGTTTGGCGAAGAAGCCTAGTTGTTTTCGACGAGCGAGGTCAGACATGCACGAAGTGAAAAAAACTATCACCGTGACCGAACAATACAGAAATGGGCACACAATACCCTGGTGAAAAGCCTCCGTAACACTTTTGTTTTTTTTTTTGTCTTTAATGATATTCACCCTAGTCACGCAGCATGTAATAAATAAAAACAATAATAAGTATAATATAACAATAACACTAATTAATATTTTTAAAAGTAATTGGTTTACAGTGTTTCTAAATTTTATAAATACATATAGGTAGAAACTCGTAATTTGCCTTATTAAACGCCGAGCGTTCTTCCTCCTCTCTCCTACTTTTATCTATGCTCCCGACAGGGTCCATAATTGAGACTGATGTATTCCCTAGCAACTGTGTACCGTAATGTTATTTTAATTTCATCTGATAGACAAGAAACAATTCACCTCAAACTTAGTTTTTGTTTACAATTCGAATATGTTCAATACTTTGTTCAAAATTTAACTTTCTACTATTTTTAGGCATTTCCTGAAAGCACTGAACAATTACAGTTCAATATTAATCATAATTATATTGAGAGCAGCGGTGGCCCAGTGGTGGCGGCCCCGACTTACGAACAGTAAGTAGGTCGTGGGTTTGAACCCAGTCAGGCACATTACTTTGTGTAATCTATTTCATCACCCCTGCTTTCAAAACGGTGAAGGAAAACATCGTGAGGAAACCGGCATGGCTTAGAACCAAACATTCGAAGACATGTGACATCTACCAATCCGCACTGGGCCCGCGTGGTAGATTATAGCCCATTCCCTCTCATAGAGAGAGGAGGCGTCCCAGCAGTGGGAACATTATTAGGCTGTTGATGATGTTGATGATTAATCATATTGAACTGTAACTGTAACTGTACTGTTCTTTTATTTATTAATAAATTACTACTACAAGAATAACAAATACTGTCATGGAAAATTTTAAATCCTAGAAATTGAAATATCGATATAAATAAAATATAGATAAAAAAAAAATCTCAAAGCATCATTTCACACAATCTTCAAATTTATCAAGGTAACAAAATTATATCGAGATCATAACCGAGTCGCAATAAATTTCCCGCAAACGGAAGATCGTTCTCAATCAATTCTTCAATAAAACATTTTCACTTCTTGAGCGCTTACCTGGAAATTCCACTGGGATGGTGTTGTCCCGGGATTTATACCGTTGATCTGTATCCCCGCATAAAGGCAGCATCTACAACGTAATACACAGAATGAAAACGTAAAAATCGAGACTATATCCAGAGCTATAGCTGAAAAGTACATTTAGTTTATTGGCTAGATCCCTGTTTCAGTCTATCTTAGAGTGAGTTATATTCTATTGTCTTAGGCTCTATACAATAGCCCTAAAACAAACAACGAAACAAAAACGACGGTTGGCTTTTATCGTTTGGAAAAACTCGATCCACAATTCCAACATTGTCTTATAGAAAGTCAGTCGATCGGATAATTTTACAACATGCTACAATATTGCGGAAAATTGGAACAAAACTAAATCTTACAGTTTTTATGGTTTGTTTTAGAGTCAAAAGTAATAATAATAATAATAATAATATTCCACAACTATCACACAACGCATACTTATATATTTACATTTTTTTAAACATACTTATATATTTCTAAATACATACATATTATAGATAAATTACACCCAGTAAAGTACAGTAAAGTACCTGTAGAAAGCCTCCATAAGATCTCTTGCGACGATTTTGTTGGCTCCTGTGGCACAGTAGTACGGTCCCGGAGGGGCGGGGTAGCCACCGGGAGGCCAACCGAGCGGACGGTTGTCTGGCGTCGTAAGAAAGAACTCTTGGTTGAAGCCAAACCACGGCTCCTCAACTTCGCCTTTCTCACACAATAACAAGCAGCCTTTGCGGTGGTTCGTCTCTGCACAAAAGTTTGTTTGAGTTTACTATCTCGGGAATTCATTGGTTTTGTCGAAGTAATTGCGAATGGTATATGGGCAGTTTTGACGCCTTTGTGGCTATTAACCTAAGACTGTAGTCACTGCCCTATGGATGGGCAACGACCTCTTCTCCAAAGGCTTTCGAACCTCTTTTTTAGTGAATAAAAAATAACAAGGACACAACAATATCACGCCTATAATCCAGCACAAAAGTAACTTTTTTTTCTCAAACTGGATACCTTGAAAAACACAATAGGGACTTTTCACCTGTAGAATCTTAACGTTGAACTCGACAAAAGGAATTTACTTAATGAGGTAAGTTAGTGTTTTCTTTCAACACAGTGTAATAAAAACAAAAGATTACAAATTCTAAAGTTAGTTAAGAAATCTTTGATTTAGTTAGGGAGCGGTGCTGCTAACTTATGCCCGGTTCCTATAAACAACGATTCGTTATTGTGCAAAAGATACCATTCGTTTTTGAGTAACGAGTAACGGACGTTAAAAGGCGTTCCTAAAAGTTTTTGCCACTTCTACCTGCGACGAACGGGTGTTGGTTACCCATTTACCAAAGCCCTCGGTCAACACATGTTCGACCCTCCTTGCGTTTCGTTATTACAAATTAGGAATGTTTAGAACTAGAGTAAATCCATGTGCATATTACACAAAATACAACATATTTATACTTTTATACAGTAAACTTAACTTTTATGTTTATTTTATTATATTGGTGTTGAAGAAATCTCATTATTTAATTTAAAAAAACAAAAATGTTATTCTGTTCTGGCTACTGAAGTGAATAAAACGCGATGAAGAGCGTCTGACCTCTGAAGGCTCTGACTTGACACGCATTCTAAGTTTAAGTTTTGTATTTTGTTACGACAGTGGTAAAGAATAGACAGGAACTGATTCATTATTTTATTCGGACAGAGTCTCGACTTACAGGTTTCACAATCGAGCGCGACAAGACCTCGAAACTGAGCTTACAGGGCATTATATAGACTGATATCCCCACCGGAGGCATCCGGTAGTTATGGCGGTGTCTTCGCTTGACTGTGATTGGCTCGCGAGTCGTTGCCCGTCATTGGCTGGCTAGAGTGGCATGGCTATGGTATGCTAGAGTGGCATGGCTATGGTATGCTAGAGTGGCAAGGCTATGGTTTGCTAGAGTGGCATGGTTATGGTTAGCTGTCATTGGCTGGCTAGGGTGGCACGCTGTGAGCAGGCTGTTGTAACATTCGGCCGTCCTGGAACAATTGCTCCCGCAATGGAAACAAGAAAACAGTGATTACAAGTCAGCTCAGAAAAACCAAGTTAAAATGGGGCAATAGACCTCTCAGGAGATTTATGAAATCTTCGGTTTTCAATTGTTCTTTCACACTACTGGTGCTATCAGACAAAAGCACTGCTACGATATGTTACAGCGGATACTCAACCTGTAAACCCGTTGTATCATATAATATGACCTTTCACACTTCTTAGTTTATGTCAATCATTACCTAACTCCTCAATATCAGTTAATGTGGGCCAGAAAACCAATCTTCTAACGAACAAGAGTTAACCTGGGTCGCCCCCTATAGCATGGGACTTTAAGCTGAAGTAAAAGGAATAAATGCATAAGAAGATTTGTAGTAGGTACCCACTTGTACTAATTATTATGGACAAAGATGTAGGAAATGCTTAGTACCAACAATTTTTAACGACATACCTTACGATTAAGAAAATAGCTGTACCACGAAAATGTCTTTTAAAATAAATTAGGGAAGTTTGTTTTTAACACCTATGTAAAAACCTCATTACAAGAGATGTGTAGATTCCATTTATGATTATTTATTGTTGAATAAGTATATATTTATGCCATACTAGCTTATGTTTTCGGCTTCACCGCTATTAATTAAAGTGTTTTAACGCAACTTAAATGTTATAGCATTACGTTATAGTCAACTTTTGTGTTCAATAAATGTGTTTAGTTGTAGGTAAAAGTGACGTTGTTATTGATGGAAACGTACCAACAATTTGTTACATTTAAATTAAATATCACTGTTTTACAGTATGACAGAAGTAATATACCATGTAGCACGGATGTAACCATGAATAAACACTTTTTAATTCATTTCAATTTACTGGCGAAATGTGTGTGTACTCATGAGTATAAGTACCTCTGCCTAACCCATTGGGTATTACATGCGTGATGTTAAAAGCATTAAACCTTGTTGCCGCCAGTAGTCATCGCCTGGCGCCAAAGTTACATAATCATAGTTTTTTTTTTTGTAAATCACACTATTAACATATTTCCTTTCCTTTTTTTTTTTTCTTTTGCCATAACACTAAGTTTACTAACCCTAGTCGTTAAGTTATTTTGTTGTTACTAACACTATGGACACTTGTCTGAATTAAAGAGTTTGAATTTGAATTATCATTTTTCACCTTGTATCTAAGTTACGTCCCATTTCTGAGATAACCCTACCGCACCTAGATTGCCCTGGTTGCCTGGAGCAACCCGATCTGGGATAAATCGTAAGGCTTATAGGTACCCGGTTGTAATATTAACAGTATTATAAGAACTCCATATTATCTGCGACATTAAAAACATGAAACATTTTTCATGTAAGAAAATATAAATAAACTGTTTTGCCAAACTATCGTTTGAAGAAACGGAAGAAACAATTTAAGTTAATTACATCATACCATTAAGACGCACGCATACATACATGTACATACTCACACACATAATTCTTAGCGTGTCGATGGCAAAACTTCATTACTTATACACACCAATACACAAGAATACGTTTTTCTATTTTTCCAATATATTAATTTTATGTGTTTTAAAGCTTTTAAGTACTAATGTTAAGTTAATGCAACTCTGGCCCCCAAGATACCCACCCACAGGCGCAGCCTCGTTTCAGGACATCAGTTTTATCACCATTTTAAAATTAAAATTTAGCTTGCTACTGTCATGTATTATCAGAGCTAAGTTAGATTTAGAATTGGATGTCGTTAACCCTCTTTCCTACATTATCCCCTTTACAGTACGCACAATGTAAACATGACGTCACATAATAATATTTACTTATAAATCGGGTTATTTTTGGAAATCAGAAATTTTGTTGATATTTATAAAATTCAGAACTTCGTTTTACTCCTTGTTATTGTCATGATGCATTTTGTAATATCTTCCATCGCGCGAAGTTTGACACAACTCACACAACTAATCTGGTACCGTAAAGGTTTGTTTACGTTATAGCCTACCATCAACGATTACACAATTACTCACTATAGGTATCTGTACATCCACTTCGCAGTAAAACAATACTACTTTTCGGCTTTTCATCTTGTCATTGCACAGTACTGAACAAATCGTTCACGTCTAAATGGTACACAATAAACGGCATCTATCGAACGATCTACTTACCTAAGATAGGCATAGACTTTGACTTTGGCTTTTCGTTTTAGCTTGCTTGGGCTTTGGCTCATCGGTCACCATAGTGAAAAGTAATATCGGGCAATACATGGCATAAGACCATGATTAGTCATTGTATCGCGTACTGCAGTACAGTCCGAATTACATGGACATTTTTACATAACACGTCATAATACGAAATCTTAGCAACAATTTTATCACTGCAAGGGATTCAAGCCCAAAATCATGATATACACTCTATCTGACTTGTAACGCGACTAAACTAAAAGACAGGGCGCAAACTACCGTCAATCTACTTTATAAAAGATACGTGCAATACCTGCAATACGTGTGAATTTCTGTTGGAAAACTAGGATCGTACCTACATAATCACTAATACCGACCTATAACATTTTTTTTTTTTTATAACAAGATTTATGTGACTTGCCTCATACCCACATCGTACTTTTTTTTTTTAAGTTTGATAAACGGGCGAGCTATTATTGCTAAGTTATAAATGGACTTTCTTTAGTAACTAGATAGAACTAGATAGAATAAACTGACGCACTTCGTTTACATTACTCGGGATGAGAAATTAAGACGATCAACTTAAATTCACCTGGTTGAATGCCATCGCGTCATGATGTTTTATACCCTAATTAAGAAATATGTAAAAATTAGCAGTTCCTCATATTTAATTTTAAGTTCCTTGTTTTCAATCTGTCAAGAACTTTATCCAATAAGTCTAAAACTGTTTGAATATCGGCTGGCGGTAGCAAGAGATCGCCCAGGAATGCTATCTATATCTCTGATAATAGTTTAATAAAATTATTGTAGCAATTTATAAGTATCTGATCTACATGATTTACTTTGGAATTGTTATTATTGGATAATCTAATGCGCACTTGAACTAAATATGTACATTTTAAGTTCTCAACTCTTTAGTACACAACTAGTACCTACTCGTAAAACATATTTTTTTCGTACCGGGATAATATTATACAGATTAACTGACTATGATTAGATTTACTTATCGGGCTTATCAAATTATTTTGTCTACGATTCGCATAATTATCAACTCATGGGGCACTCCATGGTAAAACACATTTGGCTTATATATTTGGCTAATGGCATTTGGCTAATTTGGCAAATATTGGCATGTTTACTGACCTTGTTATTTATGCATGGTTCCTGGCAGCTCTCAGCGTGAAGTAGGTCGGTTCCTTCCTTCCATGTCCTTGGTTGCTGTTGACAACCTTTAGGTAGTCTTAATTTACCGTAGAACCGTTGCTGGCAGAGAGATGGATACTTCTTGTAACTCAAAGTGTCTCACAGGTGGTTACTGGCCGCAGTCTTCTTTTTCAAGGTCAAATTATGGAATGAACGATGCGATACTGAGGGTAGTCGCTTCGTGTTCCATCCAGATTGTCACCCGCTTTTTCAATTTGTGCCTTGTGATACTGGGATGGGAGACAATATTTTCCTTGCAGGCGGTGTGCATCGACGTACGTTCTTCGTTTGAATTTTTGACCTCGTCCTCCACAGTAGGTGACCGTTGACTTTTAAGTAGCAGAGAGTCGTTTTATCGTAGGTTTTTTTTTTATTCGATCCCACTTCTGACTGTTACGACAGTGGTAAAGAATAGACAGGAACTGATTCATTATTTTATTCGGACAGAGTCTCGACTTACAGGTTTCACAATCGAGCGCGACAAGACCTCGAAACTGAGCTTACAGGGCATTATATAGACTGATATCCCCACCGGAGGCATCCGGAAGTTATGGCGGTGTCTTCGCTTGACTGTGATTGGCTCGCGAGTCGTTGCCCGTCATTGGCTGGCTAGAGTGGCATGGCTATGGTATGCTAGAGTGGCATGGCTATGGTATGCTAGAGTGGCAAGGCTATGGTTTGCTAGAGTGGCATGGTTATGGTTAGCTGTCATTGGCTGGCTAGGGTGGCACGCTGTGAGCAGGCTGTTGTAACAATTTGTATAATTGCACTATTGTGAATGAAATTTTATGGCACAGAGCATTGTTTTGATAATGGTATTCGTAAGGTTTTGTCGTAAAACATAATATATCTGTTGCTATAGGAAATTCTTAATTTTTTACTTACTTAATTACTCTCTACAATGGACGTTACCCCTAGGGTTCCCAACTAAACTGTTAAAAACGGTATTATAGGTACTGTTTTTCACAACATTATGCTTTTTACTGTCAGACATCAAAACAGTATAAAAATACTGTTTTTAACATCACTGGTACATCTTTATTTTTTCTGTCATTAATGCAAAGTGGCAGGCCAACAGAAATAGATCTTCCAAAAATTTAACAAAAAATGAGCTTCTCATTTACTTTAATTTTGATTTTACTTGTAGTGAAGCTTATGAAGCATTAAAAATTACACTAAATTGCTAAGTTGTGCGAGAAACACCAAGAAATATGTTTTTAAAACAGCAACAACGCAAAATAAGTAAAACTTTTGCAAATAACCGACCAAAATCGGGCGGTAAACAAATTGTAAACGACTCGTAACTTTGACAGCTCGTTGACGTTACTATTTTGTTATAGGAACACCATCGCCCCACATCTGCATACATTTAGCTTACGGTTCGTTATTCGTAACCCTCCCATCCGTAGGTACTGATCTATCGGTAACTTAACTTACGAAACGTTTTTTATAGGAACGGTTTTGGCCTACGTCTCGTTGAAAATACTACTATCCGTAAGCAAAACGACTCGTTTCTTGTTTATAGGAACCGGGCATTAGTCAAGTGCGATAAATGTGAGAAGTTCGTGCTCGCCAGTGCATTGGATTTCCTGTCACGACTCAAGACTGCCACTCAAAAATTTCATTAGCTCTACAGTGTACTGTGTATGTACTGGTTGAGTAATAATCTCGATTTTATTGGACCTTGTTAATTAAAACGAACACTGTTTTTAACCAAATACCGAAACGTCTGTTCACATACGGTAGGAAAGTTTCAAGGTAAAATGATTAGGTGTCTGAAGAATCTAGTCAAATAATTCCGCTTGATTAGACTTTACAAAAAGTTCTTTTGGTGAAAAAAATCATCCGTTTTCGAACCTTATTCACCAGGCATAAGAACGAAAGTCACAAACAAAAGTACCTAGTCATTTAGTCAATATTATTTTACTAAAGTGAGAATTAGGCTAGGATAAAGTTTCACTTTGTGCTTTGATTTACTTGATGAATTCTTTGTTTTTGTTTAATAAGATTTGTAAAATAATGGCGAGAATTTCCACGAATCATTACGACTCATTAAACTCGACTTTCAATGTGGATTGGCGCTGTTGGCTAAATTACCAGACGCCAATTTCGCGTTGTTTCCCAGTTATCTAATTCATTTGGTTGGTGATCCACCCCCGCAGATGTGGCTAAAAGCAGCTATTTTTAGCGCACCATAAAAATAACCCTTGATTAAAAGCGAGATTAGGTTTGACTTGATTTAAGAATAATGAACAACATACGGGAAGTCAAAAAATGCCATAAGCATGGTGTAGAATTTTTTTATAAACTAGCAGATGCCTGTGGCGCGTTCCTAGTGAGTCACACCCAATCGTGTGGCACAGCGACTCATTGGGATAAGTATTTTGTTAGTACATAATACATAAATAAAAGCTATAGATACGACTCTTAAAAGTAATTATTTAAATTAATCATTTTAATAAAACAGCCTCAATGGAAGCAGCCACCATTAAACTGTATAGGATTTAGTAATAAAATCTACTACGACCTTTTTCCATGAAAAATAATTAAATAAAAGTAACCATTTTCAATTATACTCAGTTACTGAATGCACATCCCATACAAACCAAAATTACGTAGGTCTATAAAATACTATAATTCTGCTGTATTTGACAGAATTTTTTAACATTATATAAATTCCACTAACACCAGTGTTCATTCATTTTCAGGTGAATTCAGACTAATTATAATTTACTGGTTCTCTTTGTCACTTTAATGCAAAAATACTTTACATTCCGTAAACATTTTACCATTTGTGAAACCGCAAACTTGATGGACCTCGGAGTATTTCACGGTTTGAAATACATTGCTATGTCGAAAAGAGGTCAATTGCAATGCAACCAATTTCCAATTTTCTATAAATGTGTTGCAAGTTGTGGGGCTGCCAACGTATCGAGCAACGGAAAATCCCGTTAACAGCGGCGAGGCGCATACGATCGAGTTATGAAACAGGTAATGCTAGTGGTGGGTTGTTCGGTATATCTAAAAGCCATGTTTTAGCGCCAGCGGGGAACAATTGACCCTAGCATTTGCTTTAATGCGTGACCTCAATTACTATGAAACGTTTCTCGATAAGACACTCACAGCAAATTAAAACTCTGGGAAATTAAAGCTTTTAAAACAATCTAAATGCCATTTTCACCCTTATATGAAGCATACACAGACAGTTCATTGCTATAAAAAATAACGCTGAAAAAATATTTTTATTTTAACCAAATGTTTGTATAAGTTTTGTTTTGACTGTAAAACCCGACACCACTTCACGGTACTAAACACAAGTCGGCGCGCCTTTCAGGGGCTGTTTACAACTCTGAAAATCTTGCCTTCTCGCCTTGGCAATTCTTGAGAACAAAGTTTTCATACATACATAAGTTATTTTCAATTATTCAGTCACTCTCCAGTTAGGTTGTATTACCGTCTTATTAGACTATGGGAGCAAACGAGTAGAGAATGTACTTGTGCCTGCGCTCACACTTGTACACTTTAATACACTATAATTCATAATATAATAAAATTATAATATAATATAATTTAATAATTATTATTTCCTTTAATTAACTTTATACATATAAATTATATTTTTAAATATTCCTATACAAAATAATATAAAAAACATTTAGAAATATAAAAAATAGTAGCCCACCGGTATCGGGAACAGGGTCCAAGCTACCGGCAGTCAGGGCTCCAAAGGAACCTCCTAACAATGCGAGCCGCCAGGAGTACCGCTCTCTGTATCAAGCCCCTGATCCAGTTGCCTAACGAAAGCCTACTCAGATGTAGGTCGAGGCTCTTGGCAATTAAGCCATTGGCTGAAACGACGATCGGCACAATGATCGCTGAGTTCACTCCCCACATGTCGACAACCTCGCGAGCCAAGTCAAGATATTTGATTTGTTTATTTTTCTCAGCTTTCACGAGGTTCTCGTCATGCGGGACCGTTATGTCAACAATCATTGCGCGCCGCTCTGATCGATCCACCACCACTATATCAGGCTTATTGGCAACAATAGTCCTGTCAGTGATGATGGATTGATCCCAGTACAATGTGATACTGCCATTTTCGAGAACTGGGTCGGGCACATACCTGTAGTACGGCACTTCCGATTCCACAAGGCTGTATTTTAGAGCAAGTTGCTGATGGATAATCCTGGCTACAAGATTGTGTCTATGCAAGTACTCTCCGTTAGCTAGACGAGAACACCCAGAGATAATATGACGGATTGATTCGCCCGGACGGTGGCATGCCCGACATATGTCATCCGTGCCGTCCTTCACAATAAATCTCCGGTAGTTATTCGTCATTATAACTTCATCCATAATTGCACAAACAAAACCTTCGGTTTCTCCAAAGAGTTCTCCGGATCGTAGCCAGGCTACGGACGCTAGGAAGTCTACGTCAGGCCCATGTAGGGCCCCCGCCGTGTTCTCGTAGCGGCGATCGGCGGCGGCGGCGACCTCTCGCGCCCGGCCCTGGTGCAAGCCATGGTCCGGGGCGAGGAGGAATGGGACGCCGTCGCCTCCTTCTGCGAAGCAGTGATGCTAGCGAAGGAGGTGGCGGAACGCGAGAGGGAGAGAACCTCTCGTCCCAGCCGCCGCGGGAGGCGCTCCGGGCGTCGGGGGTCCCGCGATGACCTCCGGCCACCGTAGACGCGGGCCTGTGGACGGTGAGTGATGGGCTAACTCGCCGTCCGTCCGACTCACGACGAAAACAGGCCGTGTCGACGGCGCGTTCGTGTTCTACGCGCGCCTCAAAGAGATGTCAGCAACATGGGAGGGGCCCGAAAGGGCCGACGCCTGTCGGGGCTGCGGGTAGTCCTCTGGTTATCGCGGCCTCGACATAGAGGGCGAAGAAAAAAAAAAAAAAGGCCCATGTAGGGCCCGGAAAAAGAGTCAGTGAAGCTCCTTACTCTTCCATACCTCCATGCGGTCGTTAGTGTCAAGCACTACAGGTTTGCGCCAGTTCTCTTTAGCCAAGGAGAGCGGGGTAAGGCCCTTGTCCACCGCGACAACATCTCGATGCATCCCCACGTCGGCCTCCAGGAAATATGCCCTGTGACTGCATATCTCACGGTTGTGGAGAGTCTTAGCATTTAAAAAGCCTCGACTTCCACACTTCCGTGGGATATACTATCTCATAACCGAAGAACGTGGGTGATGCATACGATATGTGGTCAACAATGTACGGACCCGCCTATCCAGGGCATCTAGCTCTGTTTGAGTCCATTTGAGTATGCCAAAAGAGTACATCAAAACCGGCATGACCCAACCATTGAAGGCACGCACCTTATTTCCGCCTGATAAAAGACTATTAAATACTTTTCTCAGGCGGCCAAAGAAGCGCTCCCTCAACGATTGTTTCATGTCGGCAACGTTGATGCCCAGCGCTTCCGACATACCCAAATACTTATAGGTTTCGGTTGCCAAGAGAGATCTAAGATTTATGGAATCTGTGAGCTGGGTTCCCACAGATTCTACAATCACTCCTCGCTTTACATGCATAACCGCACATTTGTCCACACCAAATTCCATCCTGATGGCGCTACTGAAAGCTTCAGTGACTTTCAGTAGCTCCATCAGTTGCAAATCGTTGGGGGCAAAGAGTTTCAAGTCATCCATGTAAAGGAGGTGAGATATAACCTGACCACCTCTCTTCAACCGATAGCCTATACCTGAATCCTCCAGCAGCGTGCTAAGAGGATTCATGGCTAAGCAGAACCAAAGAGGACTCAAACTGTCGCCCTGAAATATACCTCGCTCTATCCTTATCGGCTCGCTATTCCTTTGGATTTGCCGACATCCTGGATAGCGAAGGACTGTCAATTATTATTATTATTATATGTATAATATATTTTATAATTTGTGTATGTGAGTTTAAATGTTTGTGAACGCACCCACGATACAGGAGAAATTCCTAGTGTGGGGCAACGTTTTTAAAAAATATATAAAGCCAGGTAAATAGGCCAGGCTGGTAATAGGCCAGGTCCAGGTAAATAGGCTCTGCTGAAATTGTTCGTCAATCGCCATTGCTGAAATTCGGTCAGGAGTTTCAATTATCAGGATTACATTCATTAAAACGAATTGAATAACCACAACATTATAGTCCATTTAAAACTGTCATTACTTTGTCTGTAGTTCACATAGGTAGCTCCAATTAAGACGACGTAAAACGAATCTATACTAATATTATAAAGCTGAAGAGTTTGTTTGTTTTTTTGTTTGTTTGAACGCTATTAACTCAGGATCTACTGGTTGGAACTAAAAAAATCTTTTTCTGTTGGATAGTCCATTTATCGAAAAGGTTTTAGGGTATATTACATCACGCTACGACCAAAAGGAGTGGAGCATAAATGAAAAATGTTGCAAAAACGGGAAACGATATTCCTTATTGAGATCTGCCGTTGCGTGCGCTGCGAAAATGGTTCAAGTTATGCAAATATCATGTATGAAATAAATGTCCCTTTTCATAAGTTCTACAAAAAAGTCCGCGACAGCATAAATATCTATCTAATAAAATCGACTCACTGTAACCATTTTTTACTATTGAAATGTTAGGTAAAATAGAGTTATGTTTTGCGAAGCTTATTTAACCTAAACGGTATTAAGCTATATCTAAATAAATCTGTTTGTTAGAACGGAAATTTAATATATAATATTTGTGCCTTATCTCTATATAGTTTAAACAAATATCTTAAAAGATATCGCAATGTAAAATAATGTCCGCGCGACAAAATAATTACACGCTCCGCCGGCCCTCGCGTCCCAATGTAGATACGCGGGAGATTCTGGCCTCCGGGAAATTCAAATTCAAAATATTTATTGCACCACAATATTTACGAAGTGTTATTGTTAATTGTTTTGTGAGCAGTGGTGGCTCAGTGGTGGCGGTCGTGGGTGCGAACCCAGGTAGGCGCAATATTTTGTGTAATTTATTTCATCGTGAAGAACATGCATGGCATGTCTTAGATCCAACAATTCGAAGATATGTTACATCTACCAATCCGCAATGGGCCCGCGTGGTAGATTATAGCCCATAGTGAGATGAAGCCTAGAGAGAAAGCCTGAGTCCCTGCAGTGGAAACAATATAGGCTGATGATGATGATTGTGATTGTATATTTAACAGTAAGAGATAGGTTAATAATATAATCTAAGGTAATCTTAACTAATATTATTGAGAGGAAAGATTAGATTTTTTGTATGTTGCGATTTAACTCAAAAACTACTCTGACGACTTTAAAAATTCTTTCAACATTAGAAAGCTAATTGAAAAAATATATTATTATGTTGTATAGTCGATCTATCGAGGAAGGTTGTAAGCTTTATATTATTCTGATGCAGACGAATTTGCGTGGGTCAGCTAGTACTATTATAAAGTTAATTCCACTGAAAACCGAAACAAGAGGTCTCTTTGTCCTATTTAGAATTACACTGTCATATCTAACCAAATAATTAAATAAACTCTACCCTACAAAGTTGGTTTCTCTGTAGTCATTAGTGCATTTATAGGGTATGTTCTAAAAGTTGGCAACTGCGTATATTGCCGTTTTAATTACTTTATCTTTTGCAAAATGAATTCATGATACTATATCAATCTATGTAACGTACAAACATAAATTCATGATACTATATCAATCTATGTAACGTACAAACATAAATTAATGATACTATATCAATCTATGTATCGTACAAACATAAATTCATGATACTATATCAATCTATGTAACGTACAAACATAAATTAATGAAACTATATCAATCTATGTAACGTACAAACATAAATTAATGATACTATATCAATCTATGTAACGTACAAACATAAATTCACGGCTTTCCCAATGGGGTTGGGCAGAAACTACAGAACGCCACTTGCTTCAAATTTTGTACCATAGAATTGATTATTAATTGTAATGGATAATTTAAACCTTTCATTATGATTATTACCGACAAAAACTACAACAATTCAGCATTAACCTGTGGATCAAATACTCAAGAATAAGAACGTTAGTGTAGGGGCGTCGCCGTCAAGCCTACTGAAGGAGCATTTTTACAAACTTGTACATAATATTACTATTTTACTGTTATATACATTATTGTTTACGAGTATCTTTCTAAGGCTACTGGACAAGGGACGACCTTAAATTCCAATAAATTCTGCTTCTGTCTTCTATATCGTCTTTCTAGCTAGACACAGTTTTTTTTCGTATCATGACAATTTTATAATTATGCTCTTAGTCATGTTAAACTCAAAGTTAAATTAAACCATTAGAGGCACTATTAAATGTCAGAAAAACAAAAACACAAGGCATAATAACTCTTGAAATTATTGTAGTTGCCCATTCCAAAGCGTAGATTATGGAAAAAATGGGCAATGAAGTGTCAAAATAATAATGAAAAAATATAATGAAAATATTGTCACACAAACTTGGTAACATCACTTATGAGGACATTATACTTCATTCAGAGTAAAAAGATATAATCAACAATTAAAAACGAGCATAAAACCATGGCAGCTAAGAGATGACCAGTCCCTACTGACAGTGCACGTTCAGGACCATGACGTAAATAATTAATTAGTGATAGTCGGCTGCAATATTCGATGACATATTGTGACATCCACCATCTTTCATTAGGCCCGCGTGGTGGACTATGACCCACCTGTCTCAGAAAGCGAGAACAAACATACTGATTTTATGCTTTCTTTTACGGATGCTGTTTTGGCTCGTGTGTCAAACTAAACTACAAATTGGTACAAAATTACTTACGTGTTGGTTGGTAGTTGAACGTATACGTGTCTGCCAGTACCAGAATATGGATTCCGCGTCTAAATGGATCGTGATAAATCACTTGTGGAAATATATACGTGTCGGAATTCTCGTCTTTAGCTTGCGCCGTGTTGCTGCCATCAAAGTACCAGATCGGTAGATCTGTAATAGTCAAACTGAGTAATTAACGTGATTTAAACGTTTCCAGACTTTGAACTCATCACTACAGACCGGATAGATTTATAGTACCCCATAGCCCATTTGCTACAATGCTAACACCCAGTATTTGTTCCGCCCTCAGAGTTTCATACATTTTTTGTTTACCAAATCAGAGTCCGAAAAGATTTTGTAAGAACACTTCAAGGCCAGTTCTTCAATGAATTATTTTTATACGACAATTACGTCTT
Source organism: Diarsia rubi (assembly GCA_932274075.1). Lineage (NCBI taxonomy): Eukaryota > Metazoa > Arthropoda > Insecta > Lepidoptera > Noctuidae > Diarsia > Diarsia rubi. Next base: position 11,841,226 of record OW026418.1, on the reverse strand, counting down.
CCGTTTTAACAAAAACTTGTTCGTCGTAAATGTAATAAAGTGCTTGTTTACTAGTAATGCCTATATCTCTAGACCACCTACACCGAAAGGGGTAATAATTGTTATTTGCTATACAAGAGTGCAAAGTTGCTTTTTAACCGCGTGCTCAATTTTGATGACCGAGCAAGCGAAGGGCGAATGAGCGTAGCGAGTGATTCAAAAATTAGAATCCTGAGCGTTAGCGAGGGAATCAAAAGACCACGAGGTGAAAAATCTTTGCACTCGAGTGCAACACGTAACTTTTCATCCCAACTCAGCGAGGAAATGACTAAATGCTTTAAAAAACATTTACAATCACAAGATACTTTTATTTCAGTTTTGGTATTAACTACCATATTATGATAGATGCTGTGAAAACCTTCGACTTTTTTGGTTGATGACCAGATGACGCTCTTTTTAAAACTGCCACTAATTGAGGATAGGTGTCGATATGTTTGTCTTTTTTCATCTTTATTGTTGCTTTTGGCATTGAATATGTACTTCATAGAGTGCTTGATTTCTTCGTCTCGGATAATTCAATAAAATATGCCAGCAAAACGTTTTCTGATAAAGTTTTAGTTCCTTCCACGTGTTAAACATATCGTACTGTTTCAAATACTTCTCGCGTGATTGTTGAGGGAGAAAGCTCATTTGCGCATTTTTAACAGTTTCAGTCAATTCTGTTGGCGTCAAATAAACTTCTTCGTCGCCCGATTCACTCATTTTAGGTTTTTCACTTGTTTACAAGTTTCTTGTCTTTATTTTTAACCTTAGGTTTTAACAATATAATGTGAAAAGAAAATTGCGCGCGCAAAGCAAATTAAAAAAAAAGTACACCAAGAAGGTTCCAAGTCTGAGTTTCTAGCAAATTAAAAAAAAGTTGTATGATAAATTCGGCACCATGGAGGTAAAAGTAAATAGGTTTAATGATGTTTTGAATTCACAAACCTAGTGCACACGATGTTCTAAATTCAATTTACTTTATCCTCTAGCGGATAAAAACAGCTTTTGCACTCAGATATCGAAGAGCAAAAATACTCTTTCCGAGATGGGGGAACGAAAAATAACTTAACTGCCTAAACCGACGAAATCCGTTTTGGCGGTATTAATATTTTTTTCATCCCTTCTATTCGAAAAGTGTCGTTTTGTTCCTCTTTAAGCGGGAGCAAAGTAGCTCTTTTCTCTTCAAGACTTTAGCAGGCAGTAATGAGATTTAAATTTGGAACATGAATCGTTCATTGACATCGAACGCAAATTGTTTAGATTTCTGGCGGTAAGTGTTGGGTGTACGGTGAGAGGTGGCGCGGTAACTAAAAAAAAAAAAGCGCGCGAATTACTGCCCTGTTCTTGTCTTGTAATCGGTACGGACTTTATTGTATTTTACAAAAAAAATGAGTTCTACGTCTAATTATGAAAGTGATAGTGCATTAACGCCTGATACAATAAAAATAGAAGCCAACAAAGTTATACAAAACTTAATACCTACGAAATCCCGGGAGAAATATGTAAAGGCCAATGACAATTTTATACTATAGAAAAATAGATAAGGAGCGAAGACATTTTCGGAAAGTATATTTTTGGCCTATTTTCATGAATTATCCAAAACAAAACAGCCTTCTACTCTTTGGAGTGTATACTCCATGCCTAAATCTACAGTAAATATCAATAAAGATATTAAAACTGACAGCTACTCAAAATAAGTAGCTTATCTGAAGAGACTGTCTGAAGGACACATACCAAAGAAATCGAAAGTACCTATTTTCCGGACAAAATGTTGAAACTTTCTTGAATGATTAATTGACCATTTACATTCCTTTTATTTTTTTAAATTAAACGTATTCATTATTTACTTAAAAGTGTCTCTTATTTATTTTCTCATAGAAGGGGATGAAAAGTAGAGTATATGACTCGAGAGCAAAAATATTTTTCCCTCAGGCGATGTACTTTGAATCCCTCGCTACGTTCAGGATTCTATTTTAGAATCCCTCGCTATGCTCAGGATTCTATTCTAGAATCCTTCGCTTCGCTCTGGATTCAAAATAGCGCCCTCGCCGTAAAAATATTATTTTGCTCCCTTGTCATACAATCTACTATTTTTTCATGTCTTAATTATGACAGGCTATACACGTAACTATTTCGCGTATTTCCGGACACCAAGACCCTTGTGAACATGTACAACTTGCTGATATTGTCGAAACTAGGTGCGTCTCATAACACTCGCTTTAATAAAGGAATAATCTTGTTTTCATTTCGACACGAGTGTTCCGCAAAAGGTTTTTGAAATATGATTTGTATGATGCAAATGTAAAATGAGTAGAGAGAGTAGAGTTTAAATGTAAAATTACCTTCACGATTTAACTAAAACTAATTCTTCGTTTAAATAGCGCAAAAATGGAAAGTAGGAACTAAACTTTGTTGACTTTTCTTAGTAGTAAAACGAAGAAAGTATACGAGTTTATCGCCACATGAAGAAATTTTGTGCATAGAAGAAAATGTTGGGGATAACACCTACCTAACTAATATAAAAAGATGCTTTAAAGGAACTCATCAATCTATCTATAGCACCATATAAAAGCCGATTTTATGCGTTCAGCGTCAATATTCATAAAACCGGACGACCGAATGAGCTGGGCTCAAACAACATGACACATGTGATTTGTTCTCTCTGAGGCCGTAGCATGAACGCACGGTATACCTAACCGTCGTAAATTCGAATGATATTTGAATAGAAAATATGACTAAGTATAAAATTTGGGTTTATAAGCACAATATTTAGTACCTATCACACGTAGATACGTATAAAGTATTAAAGATAATTTAAACCAAAATATGTACGAAACGAGTGTTTCTCAACATTCTAGTCATTCAAGTTTGCGTGAAGTTTACTTTGCTCAGCTCGTTTGAGGTCATCTACTGGAGAATGTCGTAAAAGCTGGAACTTCTAAAATTAGTGCAAGTCTCTTAACAACGAAACCAAACCTTGACTATCTAACTAAATTGTTTGTGACATCAAAGTATTTAGCCCCTGAGGTTCTGCCAACAGTACAGCAAACGGATTGTTCCGAAGTTGAGGTTATAACAAGTTGAAGTTACTACAGTTATACTCAAGATATCGTAATCGTTTTAGGTGACGGGACTGTAAGTTGTTTTTTGTCTCTAAGAGTAAGTACATTATGTTTCAGATTTCTTAACATAAAAAAAAATACCTTTTAAGAGCGTTTAACGATGCGCGAGAAAAAAATGACGTGTTTTCGAGTTTTTTAAAGACCATGCAATATAGTAATGATGTTGGCAGATTATTTAAAAATTATCACAGTGATAGAAAGATTATCTGTGGTACTCAGAGATATTTAATGATTACTTAAGCCGTCACTTAGTAAAGATTTGACTTACTTTTGTATGACAAAACTGTCAAAACCTTTACTAAGTGATGGCCTAAGTAATCATTAAAGCTCTCTGAGTGCGGCAGGCAGTTTTGATTTAATGCATAACAGTGTAAAATTATATTTTTTATTGACCGTTTTTCAAAGCAAAACCAATCCCGTCATAGGGTTTCATGAAAATAGACGTCAGAGTTATCTTTCAGGACAAATACAAACCTGATAATTTGCCAAATCATTTTATTTTATCCGTTTGTCCAACAGAATACATAGTCGTCAAATGCAACATAGACCCCAATTACAAAAATATGGCTATTTTTTTTTTCCATTTTTTTTTAAACAAAGGAGAAGTCCATACCGTAACATTTTGTAAACAAATATGTAAATATGTAAGTTTCTACACAAAAACCGGGATAAAAAAAATGTGTAATGTGAACCGATTTTGCATTATTTCCATTACTGAAAAAAAAAATTAAATACCCTAGGGATTGGTTTTGCTTTGAAAAACTGTCAATAAAAAATATAATTTTACACTGCTATCCACTAAATCAAGACTTAATCTTTCTATCACTGAGATATTTTTTTTTTTACTTTTTTTTTAAATTATAAACGTTGCCCCACACTAGGAATTTCTCCTGTATCGTGGGTGCGTTCACAAACATTTAAAGTCACATACACAAATACCCAGACTCGGAACAACTATCTGTAGGTCATACAAATATTTGTTCCGTGCGGGGATCGAACCCGCGACACGCTGCGCAGCAATCCATTGCTTGAGCCACTGCGCCAACCGTGCCGTCAAATATTCTATATTCATTGAATAATACTCCAATATTGTGCATTGTTACAATATTGCTCTTGAAAAAACACAAAAACACGTCGCTTTTTTCTCGCACATCGTTAAACGCTTTCTTTCTGTTTGTGACTAAATTTATCCGACTAATTTTGTATGTCCATCGCAAGACTGTTTCATAAAACAGTCTTGCGATGGACATACAAAATTATACAAAATCGCGGATTAATTCACGGATAAATTATTTTGATTCCGATGCCTACTTTTTGTTCAATTGACTGAAGACAGTCTCCGGTATCTCACTAGTATGGGCAAAAACCTCTCTCCATGACCCCCAGTTCCTTCGATCCAGACCTATAGTGGTTTTCTCCAGAACATCCCGACATGTTTTACGAGGTCTGGCGTGACGCCTTTTCCCGGTACTGATCAATTAGCATAGTTATTAAAATAAAAACCTTTATTTGTTTTGGGGACAAAATCGAAAGTCCTATCCTTAGCACGGGTATGTATCCCTGTTCCGTCGATCCATACGTAGCTGGCCAGCATTGACTCGCACGGGATCTCTAGATCCTCGTACTTTCTCATTGCCGCCTTGTTCACAAGAACTGGTACGGAATTCATCGTGAGGCCTAAAACTTTAAAACATATTAAGTTTTAATTCCATGGATAAATACTGACTTGATTTAGGTAGCCTGTCAACTGAACAGAACTTACCGGTATAGTATGTAATTATAACAAATCTGTGAATTCTTGATTTGCCTGAAAATGGAATAAGAATTAAGGACAAGAGGAAAATAGCTTCACACATCCTACAGAGATCTTTTTTTTTTTTTTTATTTTTTTTTTATTTTTGGTGGGTGTAAAATCATCGAATAACCCCTCCCGCTCTTGGGCAGAGCGAAAGGGAGTGTCAGACTTCTACTGACTAAAAACCACCCATGTTCCTTCTTCGCCCTCTATGTCGAGGCCGCGATAACCAGAGGACTACCCGCGGCCCAACAGAGATCTTTCAAGGCTTGAATAACATTGACGGAACAAGAGGGGTGCTGTGAATCTTTGTGGTTTTTTGTGAGATGAATTAAAACTATGATGGCGGCGTTCGCTCTGATTTGAGCTGCACAATAAAAATCCTTGTGCAGCCAACTGTAGGTAACCACAAAATTTACTCGGGGCGTGCTTCTATGTATTTATGTGTCAACCTCAGTATTCAATTTATTACTTTTATAAACCCCGCTGTGTTTCCGCTTTTCACGGCAAAGAAGATATTTAAACAGCTGCACTGCGGTAAGACTTAAATATTGAAATTAAATTTTAAAGACGAGTTGCTATGATACTTCATGGTTTCACCAATCTTTTTTCAGTTGATCTTAAATATACAAGTAAAACTAATTTACAAAAACTAACAGCACCCTATCTAGTCATTATCAGTTTTTACGAACCCTTTACTAGTTATGCTGATCGCTGACCCAAACACCTTCCAGTTTTACAAGATGCAATTTTACCAGATGTGCAAAATTTTGCATGGAGCGACTCCGTATTTGGCCTCCTCATCCCAGTGTTTTAGTTTCACAACGAGTACAATTTGTAAGAAACGTGAATGATATCTGTAATGTATCTGGTTTATAGATGTGTAAACACTATCTCACAGCCACAAATAGTCAGGTAACTGTCCCTATATCAAACTAACTGTCCTACACCATAAATGGCAGGAATTGGAAATATTAAAGCATACTCTGGACTGAAGCTTGGTAGTGCTGGCGAGCCTGTGTAAATAAACTGTTTTATTAACCTAGTTACTTTGCTACATGTGGATATTAAAAGGTCTCTAATCATATGTCATTACCTTCAGGTTTGTAGACTGACAGGTTCACTAGTTACTTTTGAATTGCATCTGCAAAATGTTTTAAAGTTATTTATGAGAAGAGCCAGGAACAGCTTTGAAATCCAAACTATCTGATATCTATTGAGGTAATACATCAGTCCCAAATAGTCCCAAACTTCTCATCCAAACACGTTCATAGCAGCAATTTTATGCTTTCCGCACAACGTCTTTATAGCTTACTAGCTGTTGCCAGCGGCTTCACCCGCTACAACCCACGGGAATATAAAATCGGGATAAAAACTATAATATTTGTTAATCCAGGTTATAAACTATCTGTGTACCGAATTTCATCCAAATCCATGCCGTAGTTTTTATGTGAAGACGTAACAAACATACACATTCACACACTCACAAACTTTCGCTTTTATAATATTAGTGTGATCAGTAAAAGCGATTATTGTAGTTCACAAATCACAGAAAGTTGACAGTTCTTGCTATTCTCAGATAGATTAGCTATATATTTTAATATTTTTACACATTAATTTACAAATTTCTCATTAGCCGCCACAGAACATGGCTTTGTGCCCGATTGATGGCAATAGGCTCGCCTCCTGTTACATGGGACATATACATCAACGTGGGTGTACCTACTACAACATATATTTTACAGGCAATTACAGGCGTCATGTTTTGTATTTCTCAAAAAATTTAGTTTTCTTACTTGATGCGAAGGAAGTCTCACAAAATTATATTACACAAAACATTTAGTTTCAAAATAAATTGATAAAAAGATGATTTCGATGTCAAGGAGATGTCATGTGCTCTGATTCATAGTTTAGAGTAAATTTTTTTGTTTATATTCGGAATTCAAAATTATAAGTATTATTTCCTTTATTCATTTTATACATTTTTAAATATTAATTACAAAAAGTTATATAAAAAACATTTAAAAATATAAAAAATAGTGGTCCACTAGCATTGGGAACAGAGTCCGTTAGTATTATTGGTATTATTATATCAAAACATAAGTTTTAATTTTGAACGCAAACTCTTTGCTATTCACAAATCATAATATGTGTGGCACGTCAAGTGTGTCACACGTGTGAATTCATTCTTGTCACAGTTATTGTAAAATCTTTGTAAAAAATTGTGTGTTTTCAGTAGTTACTATAGATATTATGTTTTTTTACTAAACATCATGAAACTAGCAGCATTTCATGAAATATTTTTTGTCTTCACTTTTGTGATAGTTCAATTCACAGTGAAACCAGTTGCCAGCAATCTTACATATGAAAATAAAGTTTTTGTTAAAACCAAACAAGATCCAACTAGGTACCAACAAGCATCAGGATTTCGAAACCAAAACAATAATTATGCCACTAGATATCTTAGAAATACCACAACTCAACTGAAAATCAACAATGAAGGGCCTAGAGTAGTATCATTCCGAAATCTCCAGGGGATAGGTGATAACTACAACCAAGACAAACATAAGATTGGACAAAATAGTAATAAAGCTATTCCTCAGGTAAGTTACACTAAAAAATGGCAAGTTGGGAGAGTCAGCCGAAAACAATACGAAGTCATAAACATGCTGTGGAGAAAAACAAAGATATTTGTCGATATGGAGCCCACTGTCGCTAATAGCCTTTTCAGTCAAAATAATGATTCGATAATAAATATTCGTCAACCTCTTATTCGGCATTCATCACGGTCTAGTCTGTCATCAACGACCCCAAGTTACATCGAATTTTATTACTTGGACGAGATTGATGAACATGTCAAACAATTTTCAAGTCAAAAGCATATCCAGATTTCAACAATGAGAGATCATTTTATTAGAAACCATGGCAATAATAAATTTGTTCTCTCTGATTCTCCTATAATTTCTTTTCGCATTCATGACTCACGTTACAAGCGACCCAAAGTAACCACTAGACATGCACAAACGACAAGCAAAAAGAAACAAAGAAAAAGTAGAGCCCGTGATGGTTCTCAACTAGGGTTGGATTTGATTAAATCTCTGATTTCTTCACATAAATATCCACATACAAGTACGCAACAAAATATATTAGTAACGAATGCTATGACATCAAGTATTCCACAGAGAAATAATATTCTGACTCTGTCAAGCACAATGTCTTCTAGAGATTATGTCGATGACAACGAGACTTGTCCCACTACAGTCGATTTCGAAACTGTAAATAATACAGCTGAGAATGAAAATATTACCAATGAAACAGTTACTGCTATCCATGACGACAAATATAAAACTGCTTATGACAAAATCATTTTTTTCGAAATGTATGATAAGCACACTCCCGTCTCACACTATGATGAAAAGGAAAAGTTACATGGTATAAATAATGTTGACACATTTATAAAAGGAAACGAACTTAACGATAATGAACGCAAAATCCTTTTGGAACATGTAGATCAGGGCGTTAATAATGGGCACAGTAAATACCACAAGGTCAAACATGCTAAGAAAAGCATAGTTGACAATTACAAGAGTCAATCTAGTAACAAAAGTAGCGCAAATCTAGAAATACCACCAAAACTCAAGTTTCCAAAGCTTAAAGTTTCGAATTTCAAACAAGATATTACCAATAAATCAAGGATTGAATCGTTACATACTCATCCTAAAGTGTCTTCAGTACAGAAATATTTCAACAGCAAATATGTACAATGGTCTGAATATCCGTTTGCTGCTGTCTATGTTTACGAACCGTCCCAGGTACTTTTGTAATTAATCGCTTCTAATTTAAGAAAACCTAGCACAAACGCACTATTGTTTGTAAATGTAACGCTCGTTTGTAATGTACATAAAATGTTCGTATTTTTTCCCAAAAATACAAATATCCTCTGGCGTTTAGGTTTAAATTTGTATGATAAACACAATCAGTATCATCTACAGGTATGAAAGAAATTACCCCAATTGTAACATTATTGAAGGTACACTGCGATGCAGCTGGAATTAGTCCTCACTGGCTGATAACTTCAGGGTCATGCTTATCAAGACACCACAAGAATCCTGGTGGACTTGGTCGCTCCGCCTTCGTGACGTACTGCGGATCCACTTGGTGGAACCCTGAACGAGTGGCTTACGTCAGGCACAGTATCGTACACCCACGTTTCCATCCAAGAGATAAAACAAGAAAGCACCTTTATAATATTGGTATTATTCAAATTCAGCTTTTCTATTTTCCAGCCATGTTTGTAATTTGCTCGTACATTGACATGGATATGGTTAAATTTATAGCAATAATCTTTTAATCAAGCCATGCGGGGCAACACATCTATTATTTATATTCAACTCGAAGTCTACGACCTACGTAGAGGGTGTTTAGGGTCAAAAGTATTAGATACACACGTGCACCGAAGGCACGATGAGACATCGGCATTCTGCTCATAACAACACAATTAAAACCAATTCGCAAAGTTCGACCCCATGCGGTGTCAGTAATGTTTGTTTTTGTTGATAATCGCATGAACTAAGTTCTATGTAACTCCATGCAACTTTATTTAATAAAAAGTTTCAAATTGCTAACGCTTTTGACAGTATGTAACGATAATTAAGATGAGGACTACGTGTTATTCATAAAATGACTAAATATAATATAATGACGTAATATTATAATCTTTATTTCAGTTTAATACTTACTTTCATAACTCTTTACTAAGTTTTATTTCTTTTTATTAGGATTAATTCAAGTAGTGACTTCAATGCAATCAGCATGTAGTGGGTGGTCATCGATCTCACTGATGTCACACCAAATAATAACCGAAGAGGAGAGCGCAGTAGCTAAGGCCATAGGATGGGGTTTGGACAGGTAACTAACAAACATTGCCGTTAATAAATATGGCACATTAAGTTTTGAGGTTCAAGTTTCTAGAGCGAAAGCGAAACCTTTCACTTAAGTCAAAAATGATAGGATGATTATGATGGGTCTATTGTGCATTGATAAAACAGAATACTACTGATTGTTGCTAGGTAGAAGTAGCTAAAATACTGGTTTCGCATATATTCCAGAACGGTTTTCAATGATTGATACTTTTTATTTATTTAAACTTCATGCACAAACGTGGTACATAGGCGGACTTAATGCCACAAGGTAAATACCAACTAGTTTAAGAATGACCTCCGTTATAAATATTCATGATAAAAAAAACTTACTAAGGTTACTAAGATGGCTTGGTTATGTTTAGAGAATGAGTGAGAGGGGGCTAACGTAATGTATTTAATTTTACAAGGCAGATATGAGTATAAGCAACGCCGGGAGGTGGTGACGTTTTTAAGAAAGGTCATTGCGCAGGACTCGCAACCGTATGAATGTGGACGTGGCAAATAGAATATGTTTGTGTTAGTTAGCGTTCTGGAGTTTCCGCCTATCCCTATGGTAAAAAAGGGGAGAGTTTATGCGAGTTTTGAGTTTATAAAAAAAAAATGCACGGCCAGACTCATGAGGTAAATATTATTACAGATTCGATACGAGATATTCGTCTAAAGAGTTACCAAAATCAGTTCTTACCTCTTACCAAAATCATGTCTACACTCATTCTTGCCCTGGAAATGTTGGATATGAGTAAGTATGAAAATGACTAGATATTTTTCGCATAATTATGTATTATCCCACAAAACATTTAGTGATATGATATTTTTGACCACCTGTCTAACATAAACAGATTAGTAATATTCAGTGTGAAATGTAAAATTATGATTAAAAATGAATTAATGTTTACAGTAAAGCGAAGCGCCTGGACGATGAAGGTGGCATCAAGAACGTATACTGTCTCGCTTTGCCACCGTATTTAGAGGAGTCCTCCGACCCGATACATGGAGGCCTGCTCCTGGTGGGAGGGAAATTAGTCGCCTTATATCTACAGGTTATTGACACCGTCTATTTAAATATTCAGATACGTAAACGTACGCAATTTCTATTTATTTAAGCAAATAATTGCCTTGGTACTTTATTTCGGGATTCGTTTCATTCGGTGCTAAAAATATATTTAGCTTCAGGTTTGTCTTCTACTGTTATTTATATTGGACTTATTTAAATATAGAAACATCAAATATATAGGCTGGGAAAAACCAAAAGATTTTTCAAAATTACTTTTTATTATAAAACTAGCTGTTTGTCGCGACATTGTTGGCGTGCCAAGTTTAATGTGCACACCTTCATCTACCCTGCCTTTTCCCATGAACTATCTTGGAGTTTGCTTCCAGTCTAACCCAACGCAGTTAAATACCAGTTCATGCCGTTATTTTACATGGAGCGACTGCCTATCTGACCTCCACAACGCAGTTAGACTGGGTAGTATAATACCCCTTTTTCTGGAGGGTGGGGAGTCATCAATTGCCCCTCCCCGCACCCGCTCCCGTCTCCCGCTCTATTCGGAGCGGAAGGGAGTGTCAGACTTCTACTAACTAAAAACCACCCATTTTCCTTCTTTGCACTTTATGTCCGTGGCCGCAGTATCTCTTTCGAACAACCCGCAACCCAATATAATACCCCTTGGCAACGGCCTGGCCACGGGACATTCGCCATAGTGAATATTCGCGCGGTGCGAACGGCGAAGCGACCGACGAAATGTACTGAGCGAATCACTCGGGCGACGGCCGGCGAGTGCAACAAATACATGAATCAGTACAGCGCGAGCCACGGCGTCGAGCGGCAGTCGCGGCGACTAGGGTAGTGATCAAACTAGTTTAGTTGTTTTCGCCTCGAATAATGAACAGTATGAACACCGATACTTTTATTGGTGAAATACTAGCAAGGCCACCTATTTGGAAGTCTGGCCACTCACAGTATAAATATAAACATGAATACTCGAAAAAATAACTGGATTAATTCTGTATTTATCGTACTTCTTGTGGAATTCTCAATCTATACCTTTTTTTTTTGGCGGGTGGCAAATCATCGAATAACCCCTCCCGCTCTTGGGCAAAGCGAAAGGGATTGTCAGACTTCTACTGACTAAAAACCACCCATGTTCCTTCTTCGCCCTCTATGTCGAGGCCGCGATAACTAGTGTACAACCCGCCATCTATACCTCCATTCCTATTCAAATCATGTTCTCCACAATCTTTTCCAAATATTGTCTTGAAACAAAAAACTATTACTTTCTAAGCAATATCGAGACCATCATCATCATCATCAGCAGCTTATTTATGTTCCAACTGCTGGGACACAGGCCCTACTCTCTTTGAGAGGGAATGGGCTTATTACGCGGGCCCAGTGCGGATTGGTAGATAACACATGTCTTCGAATTTTTGTTCTAAGACATGCCGGTTCCCTCACGATGTTTTCCTTCACCGTTTTGAAAGGAGCGGTGATGAAATATATTAAATTACACAAACTAATGTGCCTACCTGGGTCCGAACCCACGACCTACTGTTCGTAATTCGGGGCCGCCACCACCGGGCCACCGCTGCTCCCATATCGAGATAAGTTTGATAAAGACATTTCGCGTTCGATCTTCCTTACTGGACGGCGGCGGCGAACGCGACTGCCCGTGGCCTGCAAACGCTGCCGCGCGAACGTTCGCCTCGCCCGCCGCATCGCCGTTCGCACCGCCGCGCCGCGCCGGCCGCCGATTCCCGTGGCGAGGCAGTAAAACGGGTTGTCAGACTTTGGGGCCACGAGCTCCTCTGTGTATGTTCAGAAAACCCAAATTTCGTCCACATCTGTTAAGCTGTTCTGGCATGATTAAGTAATATACTTTCGCATTGAATACTAGTTAGGATGACTTACATTTTTATTGACGAGTTCAAAAACGTTTATCAAAATTTTATTTCGATTTTGACAAATCGTGTTGGTGTCCGGTTTTCCAACATAATTTGCATTTAAATTGGTCGCGTATCCAGCTGCGTTAATTGGGAGAATTTCATACTGCGATTCTCTATAGATGACTGTAACAATAGGGATGTTTACTCACTTTAGACCGTCTGTTAGATTATCGAAAAATATTGGATACGTATTTTTTGTTTTATCTTCAATAAAAATTTACGAAGAGAAAACGCGTCAAAGATTTGAGTGGGGGTTGTCGGTAAATAATGTCTTACAATATGATGTCACTCGAGTTTCTATATTGTTTGTTTACTTTTTGGAAATCTATCTGACGGACTAATTCGTTTCTTTTTTGTCAACTACAAAGGCAAATGAGCATTTTAGGTTTATTGTTATTGGAACTGACATATTGGCAGTATCTACGTAGGTAGTTATTTTGTCTAATACACTTCTGGACACATCTTTTGGCCCACCTTGTATTTTCAGTTTCGTTTGGTCTTAGCTAAAATTTTATATTAGGTCGAGCAAAAAGTTTTATGCAGTTTTGAACCTGGCACATTCACAATTTCATTCAATAGTCTTTTTTTTAATTTCGAACACAGAATTTAAAGAAACAAAAGACAATTTGGAGCCTGTTTGTTGATATCAAACAATCGAATACTAAGAAAACTTGGTTTTATTGGTTTACTTGGGTTTAATTCTTGAAAAAGTGATTGATATCTTTGGTTTTGCAACAAACATTACTTATTCTTAACATTAAGGTGAGGTTCTATCAATAATCTATGGATACTTCACCTGAAGTCGCCGCCCAAGCTGTGGCACTTATTCAGGCCGGACACAGCCAAAGAAACGTGAGTGCTCAACTTAATTTAAGTCGATCTGCGGTCCGAAATGTTTATCGGAGGTACCTAGAGACTGGCGGCTTTGTTCGTCGCCAAGGAAGGCCACGATCTCGGGTCACAACTGAAAGGCAGGATCGATTCATCGTGACGACCAGCTTGAGAAATCGTCACCTTACCTCCATTGAGATACAAAACCAACTTCGCGACTTCCACGGAGTATCTGTGAGCGCTCGAACTGTTCGGAGAAGGTTAAAAGAACGCGATATGGTACCACACAAGCCAGCTAATGGGCCCAAACTAACGCAAGCCCACCGAACAGCGCGCCTTCATTTCGCACGCAGTCATTTAAATTGGACACAGCAAGATTGGAGCCGTGTACTCTTTTCTGATGAGTCTAAAATTGTGTTACATGGCAATGATGGAAGGAAGAAGGTCTACCGACGTAAGGGAGAGCGTTTCGCACAATGCTGCTTTGAAGAGAGGGTTGCTTATGGCGGTGGCTCATGGACTGTCTGGGGCGGTATATCCGCGAGCGGCAATACTCAACTTGAGGTTGTTACAGGACCACGGCTGCCAACATTAAATGCTGAAAGGTACATTCGTGAGTGCTTAGAACCTCACGTGAGACCATACGCGGACTATGTGGGCCCAAATTTCCTTTTTATGCATGATAATGCAAGAGCCCATGCGGCCGGCATCGTCAGGGAATATCTTCGGGATGTGAACATCACAGTTATGGACTGGCCAGCCAGAAGCCCAGACATGAACCCCATTTTGCACATGTGGGACGAGCTAAAAAGACGTGTTAGGGCTCGTCAGCCAGTTGCCCAGACGATGCAGGAGTTGAAAACTGCCATAGAAGAGGAATGGGAGATGATCCCTCAAAATTTCATAGAGCGGTTGATAAACTCTATGCCTAATCGTATGAGAGCTGTGGTAGATGCCCATGGAGGCAACACGCGTTATTAAATTAAACCTTTATTTGATAAAACATGTTTTTTATTCAAAAATCAATTGCCTTTAACAAGGCGCATATCCGACTTGTTAGGAGTAGCTCCATGTCGTATGGTATTCTGAATTCAAATTTAAAACAATACGATCGAAAAAGATGGTAAAATGTATCAGGTTTAAAACTGCATCAACAGTTTTTGTTCAATCTAGCAATCATATTTCGGTAGGGGCCATCGAAACCTAAACTCTAAGGTGGGCCAATAGATGTGTCCAGAAGTGTACATTCATTTTCAAAACACTCTCTTGACAACTGGCTCTTATTGCACCACTACAAGGTTCAACATTTCACCCCTGGTTTTTTTTTATTTATCTCAAGGGCAAACTAACAATTTACTTATGGTTAAATTCTTATAGTCGGCGATGATTGTTTTTCAGGCCTTAAAATTCAATGAAAACCCACCACGGTTTGTTTGAATTATTATATTATTTTTATCACGTCGTTTTGGCTTTACTGTCGACACTTATCGTGCACAACTTGCTACATCGTTCTCACATGATAATATACCAATCTCGATATGATTGATGTAACCAAAGTTTTGTAACAATATTATGATTTAAACGAGTATCCATGAAGTTTCTTGCCATTCTTCTCATGAGACCAACGCTTTGGAATCGGCAACTACAGTACACTGACAGTTATTATGCCTTGTGAGTGGGACTGTAGCTTAGTTTGTCCGCTTATTAAAATTTAGTATTTGTTCGACTATTCAAAAGAGCCTGTAACTGGCCAACTTGAAATAAATGATTTAGATTTGATTTTTTGTTTTTTTTTTTAATCTAAGTGGTGTTTATTAATTTAAATATCTACGCAATAATTTGCATTTATCAACACATTCCTTTTATCCTAAATTCAAAAAGATTAAGTTTGTTGTTTTTTTAATATTTGCCTGTTTGGCAGCTTCATACCTTTATTACCTAAAACGCGAGGAAAACATCAAATCTTAGTTTCCGCTATTTTATCTCGTCCTAAGTGTATTGAACATCGTCGTCGTTTGATTCACGCCATCTGTCACTGTAGTTGTCGGGTTCACTGTACTTGACTACAATAACAAAAATTTCTCAATGTGTATCAAAATATAGATACAATTTTCAGTAGGTAGTTTTTGAAATAAACACCGTGTGATATTTTTAGGGGTTTTCCAGAAATAACTGCAGTGAAGCCATAGCCAATATTTTAATACAAAACCAATTCGTTTTCCTTTGTCTCAGTGGCATTCAGAGCTCTGCTTTGCGGGGCTTCTCATTTCCTGTTATCATGCCAACTTAACTCGTGGTGAATAGAAAAGGCGTTAGCGTCGGCTTAAGCGGTTGCTTCGTAATCTAACAGGCGTCGGAATCACACTAACATTCTGCAATATAGTGAGCCTTTATATAATCTATTTAGATCTACCTAGCAGAGCCCCGAATTTTCATTCCTGTGAAATTAATATAAAAATACTACTAAAGTTTATATTTCTACTATTATACTACTGTACTAACATAGTGTAGAGGAAAGATTTGTTTGTTTGTTTGTTTGTAATGAATAGGCTCCGAAACTTCTGGAACGATTTGAAAAATTCTTTCACCGTTGGAAAGCTACACTACCCCGGGTAATATAGGCTTTACTTTTTATCCCTGTATTCCCACGGGAACGGGAACTACGCGAGTGTAACCGCGTGACGTCCGCTAGTAATATATAATTCAATCATTGTTTGTAAGAGACGTGGTGACATCTATTATCATCAACGTTATTGTTGTCTTCCTCGCGAACAGTATTTTTTTTGGGATGAAAAGTATCCTCCCTAGAAAATAATTTATTTCCCTTTATGTCGAGGCCGCGGTATCTCTTACAACAACCCGTAGCCCCGAGTACACTTAACTCACGTTTATGTGCAACATTTCAGGATGATCGGTATGCGTGTGACAGTAACAAACCAACTTAATTTCGCATTTATAATATTAGTTAAGGCACAAAACCTAAATATATTTCTGCATCGATTTTTCTTTATTTCGTCAAGTAACGATGTCTCTGGCCAGGACGCCAGTGTCCCAGCAATAAGAGCATAATAGACTTATTACGCTCATGCTAGCCTTCAACTTAATCCTTCCTTAAATATTTATTTGAAACTCTACATTTCAATCCTGCTTTGTGTGTCGTAAGGTACTTATTATGTAAATTGAAGAAACAAATTAGTATCATCTGAAACAGTGTCTGACAGAAATATTTGCACATTCAAATTGTAGACATCGTTAAGAGCGAGATTACAGAAGAACTTCGTGTTATCTACAACGAGTCTTCGTAAAGGCTCCGATTTAAACTTGAAACCAAATAACAAAGATCATTAAACATGATGATCTTTGTTATTTGGTTTAATACCAAAGGTAAATGGTTTTTGTTTTTTGGTTGCTTAATATTCGCATATTAAGTGAGGACGCAGGTTTTCTGACGAACAAAAAACTTTTATCCATTTTTTAGTCTTCAAATTCCATAAAAAGTGCAAAATGCGGCCAAGTGCGTGTGGGTCTCGTGCTAAGGGTTTCCAGTCATGATATAGCTCTTTTCGTTTTTTGGTTTATTAGTGTTTCTTGTTTTGTTTATTTTTATTTCTGTATGTTAATCCGCGCTCACTGCCCGTGGATGGGTCTCGGAAAGGACGTTAAGTCGTTGGTCCTAGCTGTCATTTGAAGAATTTTATCAGTTGTTACGTTACAGATAGGTAGTGCCACGAAAGTCTAGACAACCAGTCTGATTTTTATTTACCCAGTACTATTCGGGTTGTAGGTCAGTTGGGATAAGGCTAGGCAGATAATAATATGGATTGCTTTATTTTTAAAGTATTGTCGATAGAGGTTGTAGACATGCACTAAATATTCTGTTAAATATGCGTATTCTGCGTAAAACTTTGTGTATTAGATATAAGAAATTAATAATCATGGTATTCAAGCCATTATAATGTGTATATGAGTAGGTCGTGTCTGACCAATATAAGTATGTGTACCTGTAACCTATTACCTATTTACCTTAAACCATTAATGTCTCAGTACGTCGGGACTTATGTACTTGGAGGAATATGATCCACCCACCTCACTGTTGCAATAGGTGACCTAAACGTTGCAGCAATTGGGAAATATACAGAAAGTGAGCCTACGATATCGGCATTCGACCGATTTAGCATCGGCTTAGTAACATCAACGTCTCGTGACACCCCAAGAATACGGAACCCCAAAATATTCTCGCCTTCGTGCTAATGAACAGACATTTGAGGGCTTTCAATTTATAATGAGGCTCTTTTACTTGAGGGTGATCTTAAATTTTATAAGCGGAATGCTTGATATCTTGAGAACCACTGAAATCTGCCTCAATCTTAATTGGCTATGCGAACAATCATTATTAACCTATTTTTAATTTAACACTTGTAAATGATTGGAAAAAACTTTTCCAGGTGTGAAGCTCAAAATTAAGTTAATTGTAATACTGATGACGAACTTATTGTAATGTTTTTAGTATTGTTCTCAAGTAAGTGACTTATGTCTTTATTGGGAATAAAATTTCTTTAAACCGATAATAAAACTGAAAAAGCGTTTGTTTTTCAATCATTTTTCACCCGAAAATAAAAAAGGTTGAAAGCTCATTGCGCACTTTAATCTAAGCTGCAACAGAACTCGCTCTACCACATGTTTACTAGCCGATAGGTATAACTATGCCGTGAATATGCAACTTCATTGAAAAAAACCTTAAACCGCTAAAGTTGAGGCAATAATAACGCTGAGCTGTGCCTATAACGCGCCTTGTTCATTAAACTTTAATGAATTTTCCAACAAGCGCGACCGACGAGTCTACGACAATTACTACACTGTAGCTACGTGACTATGCCGTAGCAAATTCGTAGGTCTTCACAGCTTTTTAGACAGACAAAAGAACATTTCATCTGATTGATAAGTGAATAGGATTCCATATTCAAAGATACCCTTGTACCTAACTATGTGAAAGTCATACACCCTAGTAGGAAAGTATATTATGTGTGGCTATTGAATTATTTTTTCAATTATGTCAGTGACTGGTATTAACGACAAAGGTAATACGATTTTGTTTTGATACATTTTGGCATAAATGTTTATAATGATTTTCAAGAGTCAGAATACCCATTGTTTATTACCAGTTTTTCATCCTGTTTTTATTATCTACGCGAATTTTCTTTTTTTTCGTGACTCATTTTAATTAAATTCTCATGTGGGGTAAAACATGTAAGCATAAAGTCCTTCAATTTATTAATTATAATTAATTTTTTCGGAATATTTGCTTCAATGTTTTTGTTCATATTTCGTGGTTTTACTTTCTCCAAAATCAATTGTATTTTTTTGCTACAAGTATGACTTTTCTAATTACGATTATACAAGGTAATTGTGTTTCTGTTTGGTAAAAATCTAAAGAGTATTCATAAGAAGTGGTTTCAATTTCAAGAACTACCGTTGTTCCATGCACTATATTATTATATAGACAATCTGGCTTTAAAGTCGGCTCGATTAACCATTCCGACGACCGCCCGAACCGCCGCCAAGTTTTCTAAGCTAATCACTGCCATGACCTTGCTATTTGCTTGGGAACACGCGAAATCCAAATTGAGTACGGACAACATAGTATTTTGGTACACATTCAACAATAAACGTCTACATCGACCTACAAAGATCTTATTGGTGACGTTCTTCATAAAACCAAGTGCGTAATATCTGTGCGTGTAAGAATTTTATCATATACTAGCTGATGCCAGCGGTTTCACCCGCTACAACTCGAAAATTATCCCACGGGAAGATAAAATCAAGATAAAAACTATCCTATGTGTTAATCCAGGTTATAAACTATCTGTGTACCAAACTTTATCCAAATCCGTTCAGTAGTTTTTGCGTGAAGAAGTAACAAACATACACACTCACGCACTCGCACACTCACAAACTATCGGCTTTATAATATTAGTGTGATGTCGTCCTGTAGTCTTTTTTCTTATCCCCTTGGGGAAGCAATGTTACTCTAAATTATAAAATTAACATCAGCGCACACACTAGGCAGGAAATGCTTACCTTTTATAATTCAGTCGCTTGAACGAATACAACTCACACCACGGATTAAACAGTAATTTTATAATGCACCCATTTACGTAGAAATCGGTTTTGTTGACTGTACCTACCGACCGAATAATTTAATTCCACAAAACCTGGTGTAAGTTAGTGAGACATGTAGTGGCGAGAAAAGTTGCTACTCTGAATTTATAAGATGAGACTAAATGTTTTGCTACCTGCAATTTCACCTGGGAAATTGCACTGAATGAACTTTCATTCACGGCGTTTTCATTTTAATGTTGCACTTTGAGAGCATTTTGCAATTTAATTAAGTAAAACAGAACTGGAATCAACCCTTATAAATGAACCCTTAATAGCTCCGAGTTCAAAGTCTTTAGATCTGCTACATCTAGTAAAATATACCTAATGGATTTTGTACTCATAGCTCTATAATTCCTCTTCCATCTTGTGAAATATCCCATAGCTAGTGATAACGTCATAACAGGGGGTTTCATATTCCGATTCCAATCTGCACTCGCTCTGACATTGACACTCGCCCTTATCAGATGAAACTAAACGACGCCGCGACGTAAGAAGAAGCGGGATTTACGCTAAAACAATCAATTCGTTTTTTTCAAACCACCCCCAAGTATCATCTATTGTAACAGTAAAATACCTACCTTCTTAATGGGGTGTAAATATTATTTTGGATACCTTAGTTTGAAATGCCAAAAAACGTTTGAAAATTCTAGCGATGAATCGATATTACATTTGAACTAGAAGTCAGTACATAGGCCAAACGACTGAACCGATTTTTTTGATATTTCTATAGGATTAATCAGAAAGATCCTTCCAAATGGGTTTATACATATAATATGACAGAGTTCGGTAAAAAAATTACAACTGAAGTTGGTTCAAAAACCAAACCTACTATCGATCTATCGGTCGGTATACGTTTCTATACAACTGCACCTACGATTCCATTATTTCGGCTATCATAATAACAAATGTCTTTTTCTTTTTTGGAGACGGTAAAAAATAACTTCGATCGCTTAACTTGCAGGAAGAAAGGCGTCCTTGGGGTGAGCAGTGTGCTCAGTACACAGGCACGTGGCGCCTCGTCCCTTGGATACTTGACGTGGCTCGTGAGAACGAAGACGTGGACACTTTCACCCTTGACATCTAATTTATGACAATTTAGTACATTACTGCCGCGGTCTATAATGACTACTTTGCTGGTCGCGCTGATGATGGCCGACAGCGCAGCGTAGCGCAGCTCCAGGCCGACACAGCGCGGTCAGCGTGCAGCACTTGATGGACGAGCTGAGATAAAGGCCGAGACCGTAGGCCGAGGCCTTTACAGCGAGGACAGCAAGGGCTGCAATGATGGCCAAGCTGAAAGGCCTAGAGCGTAGCTAGGCTAGCTCGAGGCAATCATAGCGTGACCAGCGAAGCAGTCATTGTGGGCCAAGGTTTGTATAGTGCTTTACTCAAAAATGCAAGTACCTAATCTAAATAAAACCAGCAAGTAATTTAAATAAAAAATATATTAATTAACTAGACTTTTAATTAAAATGACAATTATGAAAAGTACAGTTACTAAAATTCAACACCGACTTTCCCGGTTTGATATTACTGATAGTTTGCGATAATTCTAATGCGGTGTTTGACTGCTGGATTATTTCTTCATTTATTACTTCATTTAAATCTTTTTTTTTTTACCTTTAGACGTACAAACAGCTGTGTTTTAAATAAAATCTTTTTGGAATTGATTTTTTAAAACGTTGAAACGTCAAAATAGCGGCCGGCAAAACATTGCCGGCCTGTTAGAGCGGCCAGCAAAACTTTGCCGGCCGCTCCTTGAAACAGACCGGCAAGGTCGACTTTGCTCAAACAAGTTTGTCAAAATAATGACAACATTACATGCATTTTTGAGTAAATGAATTATTTTGCTGTCTTTTTTTTAGATTTTGTTTTTTTGTGGTTCTATTTATGTTCTGTTATTTATATGTTTTCCTGATTGTTTTTTTTATGTTCTTTGTGTTTTTGTATTAAGTACATATTTATATTCATTTCCAAAGTAACTGTTTTATTAATGTCAATTAAGTTAATAATGCAGTAGACGATGTTACCCTTTACAAGAAACTTGAAATATGGTATTGATATTGTTATAAGTAAAAGTTTCAAGCAATAGGCCTTTGTGGGAAACTTGAATAGGGAATACTTACCTGTGGATTTATGGTAAGTATAACCGCGCTTTGGACGTGGAGTTGCGGCCACCAGCCCGTTATACAATACAATACAAGGTACCTATATCCCAAATCTATCCTTTTAAAGCTTGTTTAGATTAGAGGGACGTCGAACCCTGTTTATGTAAGGATCAAATAGGAGGTAAGCACCACATCTTTTTGCACTAACATAGAACCTGTCTCGGCTTTCACACCTTAGATAGACTGATATCATCACAATGACGTTAGAATGTCTCGTAGAAGGTTTTAAATCAAACAACTTAGTACAAAACTTAGAGAGACTTTATTTACCATCTTAACTTATTTACTTACATTAAAACAAAATACAATGCTTAAAACAAGTTTCGCAAAGTGCTCACACAGTGTGATTATAAATTTCAATAAAACTGTAAACAAAATTCAAAATAATCTTGTATTTACATATTGTTTTGAAAAGAAAACAATGAATAATAAAATTATTCTCGATCTTTTTGAAACTTTTTAAGAACTTAGATGTAAGCGGTGCTGTAAATTGTTCACAAACTGAGGTTAGTACAAACTTGGATTTCGTGTAATGTTCACATAGTCTGGATATTTCGTCTTGTTCGTCAAGATCTTTAGGAATTGTTATGGTCACTATAACATCACAAGGTTCAGTCGGTAGGACTCGTTCATCTTTCTTTCATAAATTACTTTTCAGTGTAACCAGTCGTCAATTTATTTTCGCTCTATAAATTCGATAATATATTGTTCGGAAAATGAATTGTGTAACATACGACAGCTTTTGATATGACAATGAATAAAACTTTGATAGCGATAACATCAAATCTGTCAAAGCAGCGAATACAGCTTAAATAAGGCACATAAAAGATCCTTAAAGACATATTTTTCAGGTCTGGAGCTGTACAGAATTAAGACGACGAGATTTCAATAGGTTTTGGTAACATTCGGTATAGGTATATTGCAGACACAAAATTATTTGATTGTGGTAATTTTCCAAATAAAAACAAATGATGACAATATTCACCCTTCTTTTGACTTCTTAGTGACAACCACTGTCTGAATAATCTCTTACTGCCGCACTCAGAGAGCTTTAATGATTACTTATGCCGTTACTTACTAACTGCGGTACTCAGATATATTAATGTTCACTTAAGCCGTCACTTAGTTAAGATTTGACATACTTTTGTATGACAAAACTGTCAAAACCTGAGTACCGCAGTTAGTTCATTTAATAAGTTCATTCCCGTGAATGAACTTAATTAACGAGTATCCAGACGGCACATACTACTCTGTGTAAAAAGTATCGGGAATATGTCAATAAAAAGACCCGCGTAAAAGAGGTCGTTCTAATTTTTTTTACTGCATGTTGGTAGCACTGTACTGATTAAGCGCGCAAAATTTGAGCGGGATCTGTCATTTAATTTGTTTTAAACTACACTTTTTGTTGGTGGTTTTGAGTCCTCGGCGATTTTTACAATGGAAAATATTGTTGAACAAAGAGTGTGCCTTAAATTTTGTGTTTAGAATGATATTTCATGTGGTAAATCACTAAAAATGTTGCGAAATACCTACGGCGAATCGTGTATATCGAAAACAAGGGCTTATGAATGGTATAAGGCTTTTAAAGAAGGCCGAGAAGTAGTAGTAGACTTGCCTCGTTCTGGTAGACCTTCAACCGCTACGACCAAAGAAAACATCGACAGAATCAAGAAGCTAGTGCTCGAAAATCGACGTATGAGTCTGAGAGAGTTGGCTAGTGAGGTGAACATATCTTTTAAGTCCGTCCACAACATTCTCATTGACAATTTAGGCATGAAACGCGTCGCCGCTCGACTAGTTCCAAAAGAGCTTAATTTTGTTCAAAAAGCGCAGCGAAAGCATGTCGCTGAAGACATGGTTTCCCGAGCTTCTACGGATCCGACCTTTATGAAACGTATAATAAGTGGCGACGAGACATGGGTTTATGAGTACGACATGCAAACAAGCCAACAGTCTTCAGAATGGCGTCTCGAAAACGAGCCGAAACCAAAAAAACCGCGGCAAAGTCGCTCCAAAATCAAGGTGATGCTGACAGTTTTTTTTGACTACCGTGGTGTGGTTCACTCCGAATTCTTTCCAGAGGGAGAAACAGTGAATAAAGAATATTATTTAGGCGTCATGAAGCGTTTGCGTGAGAGTATCCGCCGAAAACGTCCAGATTTGTGGCAACACAACTCATGGATGCTGCACCATGATAATGCACCATCACACACAGCCATTATAGTGAAAGAATTTTTAACGAAAAATTCAACAAAAGTTCTCGACCAAGCACCGTATTCACCTGATATGGCTCCGTCTGACTTTTTTTTATTTCCCAAGTTAAAATTACCACTTCGAGGAAAACGTTTTGAGTCGATAGAAGCCATAATAGAAAATTCGCTGAATGAGCTAAAGGCCATACCGCAAATAGCCTATGAAAAATGTATGGAAGACTGGGTGAAGCGGTGGAGATTTTGTATTGCAAGCGATGGGGCCTACTTTGAAGGCGATAAAATAAATTTAGAGAAATAATTTGTATTTTTTGTTTTATTGACAAATTCCCGATACTTAGTACACAGAAGGTATGTCATGCAAGCAGGAAAATATAATCATTGAAAAATTAAAATTTTATTAATCAGCATTTTTTACATGAAATGAATTTGTTAGTAGGAAGTATTTGTATACACGATGTTTACAGTTATTCTTCGTCAATACGAGGAATGAATAACATGCGAAAGTATGAACATCCCTATTCATGTATTTATTTATAATCTGGCGTCCTCGTATTCAAAAATACATTTCAGCCGATTACAGAACAAAAGCCGCTGAGTCAGAAGACAGATTAAACATTTGACAGGCGTCTATACAATATCATTAAGAATGAACGGATTTCATCAGCTTTTCCTCATATTTTACTCGCATGTAGAACACCTACTTAATACTTAAGTAGGTATTAAGTCAAAAGACTGTTTCAGCACCTCCGGATTAGTGATGTGAACAAACGGTGTTCCGTGGCAGATTATTTTGGAACAAATTCTGGTAGGTATGCCTACTTTATCTGGTGAATCGTGCTTCATTGGGTATGATGAAACAGGCACATTTAATGAAATATCGATCACAAATGGGTCGTACAAACCACAGGTATGCCCTGAAGGAACATAGCCTTGTCACATCTTTTGTGGTTTCAATCAAAATACTTGTTGTTCATGACGTCACGCATCCACGTCACGTAACCCGCGGTGCGAGTGTAAATTCCGTACTTGCCACGTTTGCCACAACCATCGCCGAAACTCGTGATCCCCTGTCAATGCAAAATTTTACACGATTATTAACATAATCAAAATTATATGCCTATTGGTAACGCTTTAAGCTTCCCTGGTAAAAGGAATGATGGCCTCTCACCAGTTAGGTATTGTACATACATTTACTTTGAGCATAACATAAAACATATGGAATAACAGTCATCATTAAAACGTATTAGAAAGTACATTATCAAATCATATTTAATTTATACGGAAAAATAAAATTAACTGGCAAAACTTCACAAAGTTGACAGGTCTATTAAAGGATTTATCAAAATCTTACACAAAACAAAAGAACAACAATAGTAGCTGTTGTCTTTAGACAAGACAAATTACGTTAACCTCAAAAATGAGACCGCAGGAGCATGACGACGATTACAGTATTATTATTGTCTTGTTTGAAATATAAACTTGACTGTGATGAATTCCTAATAACTTTGTCATAAAATGTTGCAAAGATATATTTACTAAGGTTTGCTAACCAGTTCAGGTAACAACGCAATATCTGACTGCATACATACAAAAGGCTCATAGATATAAAGGGCCTTTTTATATATAATGCAGTCAGAATATATTACATTGTTGTTGGGCGAGGGCCCATCTGTTCCCGCGGACGGTGACATCAATCTGAAGACGACTGCATAAGTGCACAATGATTTGTCTTGACGTCTCAGGAGCAACTTGAATTTCCAACTGGAACCTAGTATTATGCACATATAAATCAACTCTATTTCGTGGTCAGATCGCAATCCAACAGGTGGGAATCAGAAGGTTTATAATATTCATAGTATCCCTAGTACCATGGGATCCTAATTGATCCTATCTCATGTTAACATTCTATTTAAAACCTGCAGCGTAAGAAATCGAGTTGGACCACTAACAACATGTCTTATCTAAATGGTATTTCTAGAATATTAAATTACGGTAGATGTAATGATGTTTTATACTTAGAATTTATCATATATGCCAAGTTAGAGGGCCATGGGCTGTATAAAAAATTGACACCAGTTTAGACGCTAACCACAAGATAAAGAAAGAAAGATGTGATCATAGTGTTCGATCAACACATCCTATCTCAAACTGCTATAATCCCCTGTACTCCACTTTCCCAGTGACCGCAGTGTTATACTGCAAAAAGTAGCTGTAAGTGCATAAGGCGCCACTAAACGCGAAATTAGTTAGCTAGTTTTGGTGCTATTAGCGCCATAAGAGCAACTACAAGTTGCTCTTATGGCGCTAGTTCTTCACATCTTCAATCTCTTCTTTGCTCACCTTTGGCCACCTAATGCTGAATGTAGGTCTCTGCCAATTCTTTTCACTTCTGGAGGTTTCAAAGTCATACAATTGAAAGCAATTTCTGTACTTTCTAATACAAGAAAGTAAGTATCTGTATGTAAAAGGTTTTACAGTCTTCAGTATCCTAAAACGGGTCATTAAACTCAAGATTACGAATAAAAATCCTATTGGGTTGTAACGCCTACACTCTGTGTATAAATATAGTCGGCACGACGTATTCGGCATAGATCTTGTAGGAAGATTTAATAAAAACTCAGTGTAAAATATTTTGCTTCTAAAATGAAAGGCTAAACGTGATACGTGGGTGGTGTTTAGGCTCTTTGTTTTTACTTCTTTACTGACAAATGCTTAGTACAGTTACCAATGAGTATTTATTACAAGTTTGATATGACCTAAACATAAACCTGTAATGATAGATGTAAGTAAGGAATAATTAATATGTAGACTATTGGTAGTTGCTCACTAATTTATCTACATTATTTTCCGACTCCATATTAAGGTGGAAGCGCCAGGGCGCCAGGGTAGCTCGCGAAATTCTTATTCTCTTATGTGTTTTGCAATTTGCACATTTAATGATTTTTTCATGGAAAACTGATCAATCAATTAAATAGACTTAGAGAGTTGTTGTTGTTGATTGATAATTTCTTATTCTCACTCATAAAACCATGTAAGTTACGGTTGCCCATCATATTTTAATCAACATACAATTCGACAGTTACCTGCAAATTGCAAACAATTTATAAAAAATAATTGCGGGTCACACTAGCGCTTCCACTGTAAATCGAAATGACGTCACGTATAACGTTCATCTGAATTTCCGTCGTATCATTTTCGGCACGTCAATACGCTAACAGCAAAGCAACAAATAAACTTTATGAATGTCTTTTTTACTGAAGACAAAACACAGTCCAAGCGAAAATGAAAATATAAATGTCACTTACATCAAAACGTGTTCACATAAATGCAAATTACAAAGGACATTACCCTAGTTACGTTTACGGCTCTGTGCCATTTAATTCGGAATCCTCAAAAAAATTATCCCTCTTTAATGATCGATAAGCTTCTTGTTTTCTCGTCAAATTGTGTAATGTCACGTCCATTTTATTGTGATTGAAGGAAACCTTTTAAAAGGTACAGTGTTTTATGTAAGCCCCCAGTGCGCTGTAGGGATGGGATATCCGTTATTGGCACACGATAATCGTGGTCGCTACCCTATCAGGGGTCATAAAACACGTCAATAAATTTGCACAATCATTGTTTATTTTATGATTAAAAAGGGAACATGAGTTTGAAGCCATTTTAAGTCTTGTTTGGGATTAAACAGTAATCATATGTAAGTATTTTGTAGGTAGGTAGGTAGGCCCTTTTCTTATCCCGAACAAAAAGGACGACTAATCTGTTCTGCAAAGTCGGCAGTAGTAGGTATTCTATTGAGTACCAGTCGATCGTATTGCAGATCGATCATTAAGTCCAGAGCTTTTTTGTCTTCGATCAAGTTATGTACTCTTAAAAGAAGTGAGTCGTAAGTGAGAACAATGCATTGTTTAAAGTAACTACTTCAAAAATAATGCAACATTGTTCTAAATATTCAGAAATAGACAAATGAAAAGACAAGGAATTTTACATTAGCGCGGTAGGAAGTAGTTAATAGTTCTTACAGCTACCCTATTCAACTTGTAGCACATTTTCTATGAAAGTGTACGTTTCTATTTACTCCGCGAAAGTAAATCCGGTTTTTCACACAGGGCTGCTCATTTTATCGTAAAAATATTCTTTATTTAATACCTTTTTACAAAAAGGTATACGAAAGTGGGTCCCTTTTGTTTGGAAAATCGCCTAATAAAAACAGTAGCCATAAAACTTTTTATGCTTTCCTTTAAAATTAACTGATGAAAATATTTCCTCTGTTTTTCACATGGTTTGATGCCAGAGATTTGTTTATGTAATATGGCAGTGTCGTCACCGCCTTTTCCCAACTATGTTGGGGTACGTCGGCTTCCAATCTAAATGGATGCAGCTTAATATCAGTATTTTACATGGAGCGACTGCCATCTTACCACCACTACCCAGTTAGTACTCGGACACCCTTGGTAGACGGGTCAGACTTTTGGGTCTCTGACTACCTGTGACGACTGTTAGAGATCTACTACTGACAACCGGGCTCCACAGCTTAACTCGGTATGCACGACTTAATCTAAAAATCGACACCAATGGCTGTTATCATTTGGCTACGAATCTGTCGTGTTAATAACGGGGATGATATAAAAACGAAGAAAATACTCGATTTATTTGTAAAATTCAATGAAGACCTCCCTAAGATTAGAAATAAATATCAAAAAATATTACTGCGTTCCGGAAATCGAACTACCGTAAGCAATTCCATACCGATCTAGTCAAGTAATATCATTATATAAGTGATCACTGCGCATACCTTACTGCATTTTTGTTGTCTCAACAGTAGGTACTATTCTAGCCACATCAAACTAATAATAACCCAATAAGCTTTGAACTTCGTGTCCCATCCGCTCTTGGAGACTCCATCGATTAAAGTTCCGTATAGTAACCGAGCACCATATTTTCGAATTCCAAGAAAACGAGACACAGTCGTTTAGCAATATGACTACGGCAGAATTTTTCAAAAGTTTTAATTCAAAGGCGTCCTTTTATTCCGGGTTAAATAATTTGTGAGAGAGCTGAATAGAACACTGAGCAAGATGTCAGATAATCGTGGGTGAAAAGACTGTCATCGCTATCTAAACCTTTTTGAAAGTCGTTCCACGTTGTGTACGACCATATAATATATTCTAAAGTTTTATTCAAGGATTTAAAAAATCTAAAATACCCCACACACACCGTTTCAATCTGTTAAGAATTCTGCTTGTTGACAAACGTTACGCCCTATGCGGGTCTATGAAATGAAGCCTCATGAAATTCGCCGATATTATTGTTTGTATTGAAACACCTGGGTACATATTTACAAGACTGTTCTCTAATCTATTTTACATTTTCTGTGAATTTTCCTGTTTTCGTAAGTAGTTAATAAGGTTGGAGATTGCGTTCGATGAATAAGTATCTTGAGAAACAGTTTGACAATAAATTGATTTATTTAGGACTCATAGTCTACATGAGATCAGAGCCTTTTTTTTGGATGGTGGAAATTCATCAAATTCCCGCTCTTGGGCAGACCGAAAGGTAGTGTCAGACTTCTACTGACTAAAACCACCCATGTTCCTTCTTAGTATATGTCAAGGCCGCGGTATCTCTTACAACATCCCGCAGCCCTGCGATAAGAGCCTTGAGATATCTCCATTTCATTGTAATGTTAGACTTCTCAAAACAATTAAATGCTTTGTCTATTCTCATATTAGAGCGACAACCCTGTATGCTGGTTTCTAAAGCGATTAATTTCACAAGGAAACAATTACTTACGTATTTAATTGGGTTTATTAAGAAAGCATTGGCACTAAAGAATTTAAATATTAAAGGACATTTTATTTAAGCATGCTTTATACCGTAATCAAAAGATTTATTATTATAGGTGAAGAACGTCATTAAAATAAATTAATACCTACTCGTATTTCCAAGACGAATATATTGAAGAAGAACCAGTGACCGAAAGTATTTAAACGTTTGAAACTAATATTAAAGGATGAGAATATTATTTTGTGAGATTAAATACGTGTCGAAGAAAATGTGAATTAATGAGCTCGAGAAACAAATTATTTGTTATAAGAAATAAAAGGAAACTTTGGGTAGTGATAAACAAATGAATATTCGAAAATCAGAGCATTTGCGCTTAACGTTTTTTACCACATGAGAAGTTTGAAAAAACAACACTGATTTATTGGAATATTACCGGTCTCGCTGGCTTACCAACTGCTGATCATGGAAGCATTTGCCTAAGGAACGAATCAATAGAGTAACGAGAACCATGTGCCAGGATTTGTATACGCGATTATTACAAATAACACCAATGTGGGCGTTAAGTCTGCCTTCTTCGGCAAACACAAAAACACGGAAATAATATATAAACACGAATTATAAATACACGTGCCAGCATTTGTAACTCTCCCGTAATGCCAGCGTGTTTTGTCTCTTGAATATTCAATTCTTGAGTTCTCGAAGTCACGTCATTCCTGTTTATTAAGAAAGGGTCGCCCGTGATTACGTGGTGGTTACCGTCAATTCCTTAATTTTCCAGTTTTCTTTGTTCTAAGTTGATTTCATTTAGAAGCCCTTTTGTTCGTTAAAAATATTATTTTAATTCAGGGAATAGAGAGAAAAGTATTTTGAAAGGCTTATTGTAGAGTATGACTATTTTTTGGGATAAAAATGTTTGAAAAGATAAATTTTAATGGACTACTCGTTTTACACTTGTTAAAGGGTTAATACGATCGTTTTATTAAACAGTCGAGCCCATATGGGCACGGCTGGATCCAAGGTTGTATGTTATGAAGAAACTTTAGCTCCTTTTGTTTGTTTATCAAAAGGTTTCCTTTGAGACTATTTAATGGTAATTTCCAGGAAAATAGGAAGCTGAATATATTTATCGACACACTTTGGCACTCGTATTTTCTTTGCTCTCATATTTTTCGCTTTCCGAAACGTTTGTTCGGATACCTTATTCTCTTCTACGTAGCGAATTCTTCTTAGCTTTATTATTAACTAGAAATACTTATCTGTTACTAACATATTATACATATCTACTTTCTATATCAGTAAAATTATTTTCTTAATTGGATCAGTATTTTCAGTGATTAACTTTTATACACACAACATCCAAAAAATAACTTTTATTTTTCTTATCTGTACCACCATAAGTACAGATAAGAGCTGTTTGTTACCTGTAAGAAATATCTCATGCTTCGATCTCTGCATAGTAGCGGGCCGCCCGAGTCACCTGCGCAGGAGTCTCTTCGACCTCGCCCCGCGCAGACCATGTCATCAGTAATGGCGTACTGCCAGTACGAACGGCGGCAAACACCTTGCTGTATCGTCGATACCTGTATACAAATAAAAACAGAAAGAGTTATAGGAAGTTAATCATCAGTCTGGGGACAAACAGTCCAGTTGGGTAAGTCTAACTTCGAGAAAGAGGTCGTCTCGAATCGTCAAATCCGACTCGGCTGGGCAGCGTTCGGGAAGTTGCGCGGTATCTTCTCGTCCAACTTACCACAGTGTCTCAAAACGAAAGTCTATGACCAGTGTGTGTTGCCAGTGATTACATACGGGATCGAAACGTGGTCGCTCACAATGGGCCTCGTCAAAAAGCTCAAAGTCACCCAAAGGACAATGGAGAGTGCTATGCTTGGAGTTTCCTTGCGTGATCGAATCGAAACCAAGGTTACCGACGTAGCCCGAAGAATCGCCAGACCTAAGTGGCAATGGGCAGGGCACATTACTCGCATACGGGTGGCCGATGGGCCCGAAAAGTTAATTCTTTAATTTCTGCGAACCGGAAGACGTTGCGTTGGAAGGCATCCCACTAGGTGGACCGATGACCTGGTGGAGATTGCGGGGACCAGCAGGATGCGAGACGCACGGGACCGGTCAATGTGGCGACACCTGGGGGAGGCCTATGTCCAGCAGTGGACGTCTTTTGGCTGAAATGATGAATCATCGGTCATCAGCATCACCTTTCTTTTTATTACCTTAAAGAGTTTACGGGCTAAGATCCTGTCATAGAAAGTCGTAACTGGTCATTCTTAGGTGCCTAGTGACTATTTGATAAGGACGGCCGGGGCCCATGAAACGTAATAATGACCTGAATAAAATGCTGACAAAACGCAGTATAATTAATACGTACAATGGAGATCTATAATTTAAAGTACCTGTTGGTTTCACAGCGGCCTCAAAAATATATATATATCAATAAAATAGAACAAACTGTTTAATATAACAAGGTCATAAAGTGTATGGTATTTGCTTGTACGGTAATTAAGTGTATGCTTGCAAGGTAATAAAGTGTATGGTATATATAAGCCTTAAATGTCTATTATATCAAGCGCCCCTACATATACCCTCATCTAAATTCTTAAGAAAACACCCTTTCTGGCAATAATATGTTTCTTGAAAGCACTCGAAGTATCCGGCCATAAGCGAATATAACCGGCATATTATCTCTTCCTGGAAGGATCGCAAGAGGCGATGAAGTGTTTACAGTTACGATACAATTCAGTCTTCAAACACATAATATAATTGTGTGTAATTCATGCTTCAAATAAACATTATAAAAAAAGCCTACAAGGTTTAGGTGTTTTAAGAAAAGTTTAAATAACTAAAATATAATTTTTCTTATATGTATTTAGTATTACGTATCAAGTACATACCTAAACCAAGTATACAAAATGATTAGTAATTGGTCGGATTTTTTTGATGTAGGTTATGTCCGAGTAGCCAGAGTGTTTGCACCATTGCAGCAATTTGCATAAATAACCAAAAACTTGGGAGGCAATAAGAGTGGATTTGAAGTTAACTTATTTTGTAAGTTTTTCATCTCTCGCCCAAAAACAGGTTATTGTGCGAAATTCTACACTACGTTTGCCAAGCAAGCAAAAAAAGAAAAAAAATATGACTGTCAAATAATTGATAAATTGCCTCATAAAACAAGGTCATTTATCCATCGCGATTTATTGCAATCGAAATCTTCCCAGTTCGTTTAACCGCATCCACCATGAGTCTAGTCAAAGCATGGAATGCTTCATCATAAAACCCGAATAACTCGGTCATTGGTTTAAATGTTTGTCACCAAAATTATATTTTTTTTTTTTTTTCTCGTCGTTTTAATGTAATCTGTCCTGGAACATTTAGCAATATTTAGACGATGGTTATTAACTAAAATTATAACTTGAAAACGATTTCGAGAAAGGGGTTTTTTGAATTTTCCACCTCTCGGCCTAAAACTGATAACTGTGAGAGGTCTACTCTAGGTTTAGATGTGTAGACGATAAGTACTAGAAATCACATTAAGAATTCTCTCAATTGCCAATCAATCTTTAAGTGGAAATGCGGGAGGTCTTTTCTACATAGAAACGCTCTCGTCTGTTTCCTTTCTTGTTATTGACTATAAAGCTATGATTTTTTACAGAATAATAAATATTAACTACTTGTACGCCTCTATATTATTATTTTTGATGATACATTATTTTTCTAAGCTCTAGAACCCTCAAAAATGCTCAAAATTGCTTATTTAGATCGCTGTCAACAGAGGCCTAGTGTACAAATTTAAAAATTATAAACGAAAAAAAAAACATAGGGTCACAGACTACATCCTTCTTATTTAGTGACTAAAATATCTTTTCAATTGGTTCAATATTGGAGGAGGGAATAGGCGAGAGCCAAACCTAGAAATAAGACTTTTTACCTAAGCTATTGAGTCGGATCGAAGAGCGACAGCGATAGTTTCTTCAAACACCTAAATTTCAAAAGTCTCTCCGCCTGCATATCCTCTTAATACAATTTTTAAAAAATTATAAGGAACACATGTTTTTCTTCAATGAAAAGTTTTTAATCTACGGCACTAAACTTTCAATCATTTAAACACTTTGCTATTTGAGTAAAGTTTAAATTGAAAACAAAGTTAAAGCTATCACGATAAAAACTTTTAATTAATATAGGCCAGACTTTTACAGCGTTATATAAGCTCTATGCAAATACCTTAGCTGTTTGAATATAGGTATCGATCTAGTTTCGCCAACTCAAATATTTGTTGAATATTTCTGATTTTAAGTTTTTATCTGATGAAGTGCTATTGTGTTTTTCCATTAGAAATTTCTCAGTTACAACCCGGAAGACACCAGGAAACCACCTTCGGGTGCACCTCGGAATGCATGTGTTGTCGTCGTTCCTGCACTTGAAACCTCTCAAGTCGTGTCAGACAGCACTTGTGTACTACTATATAATTAGCCGCCTCGACCGAAAACGGTCAGGAGTAGGTATCCATCGGCCAGTAGGAGTTTACACTACACATCTCTATGACTACTTGAGACTGTGCGTTCAATATTGTTATGTAATATTTACGACCTTGAATAGGTAATATGCAATAGTTTTTCACCAAAAAAAATCTAATTGGTCCGTCAGATAGATTTTCAAAAAATAATGGGCACGTATTTTTTTTCATTTAAACAAAAGATGAAGACGATACATTGCTTTGAAAAGTCGCGTCAAGTCGGGTGACGTCACAAGGTTAGTACTTTTTACCCACAAAGTGACGTCACCCCCACTCATGAGCTTTGACAAGTTTTATTTTCGTCAATTAAGAAATACGTGTCCATTATTTTTTGAAAATCTAACAGACGGACTAATTAGATTTTTTTGGTAAAATACCCTATTGTCTCCACAGGTAGGTACACCAATAACAAAACATATCACCTGTCTTAGTGACATAAGGGGTTTGACAAAGTGAAACCCGAATAAGAGGGATACAATCCCGTGAAACAATGAGGCTTGGGTATTGTCCGATCAAATGGTGATGGATGAACGATTTAGATTGATTGTCGGCCTAAACGTTACATTTCCTCCTTCTGGGAATTCTGAAAGTTTTAAGACTGTTTTGAGACCCGGCTTTTGAGGTCCTTTGATAAAGTCTGTATTGTTCGATCGTAAGCAGCTTTAAATACACAGGGGAGGAGGCTCCCAGTAAGAGAGAGAGAGTATGCCGTAATCTTCCGCGAGGGTCCGTCATGGTTTCGTAGATATCACAATTGTCACGTCTTCGGATTGCTTCTTCAAAAAAAGAAAAAATACGTGTCCAATAGTTTTTGGTAATCTATATGACGGACTAATTAGTTTTTTTTTGTTAACATCCCTATTGCTATGTTTTATGGACTTATTTATTAACCGACTTCTAAAAAGGGAAGAGGTTACCTATGTATTCCACCAGCAACTTTTTTTGGGTGCCGTCAAGAACGTATTATATGTAGACACGTCATGAACTAACATGGCGGCGCTTCGAAAAGGCGAAAATATTATATAACTACTTTTACGCGTAAAGAAAGGGAAAGAAAATATGACACCGTACAGCGGGATGCCTGTTGTCTTTATGTTTCGCGAAGGTTTACACACACGATTTAAATTAAGAACAAACGTAGCATCGCGCGAGAGGTTGATGCGTAACTAAGCGCGATGTGGCCAATTGGCTTCATTTCATGTTGTCATTTTTGAGGGCAGACAACGTATCTATAGTTTTAATATATCATAGGGTACCGTAGTCATTAAGGAACCCTTATAGTTTCGCCATGTCCGTCTGTCTGTCTGTCTGTCCGTCCGTCCGTACTATATCTCTAACTGCCGCACTCAGAGAGCTTTAATGATGACTTAGGCCATCGCTTAGTAATGGTTTTGACAGTTTTGTCATACAAAAGTATGTCAAATCTTTACTAAGTGACGGCTTAAGTAATCATTAAATATCTCTGAGTACCGCAGTTAGTAGGTACTAGAAAGCTGTAATTTGGCATGAATATACAAATGACTTACGCCGACAAAGTGCTAAAGTAAAATATTGAAAATTATTATGACAGCAAAAATTAAAGGAAAACTATCACAGCTAAGTAGGCTTTACAGGTTTACGAGCAATTGTCGACCAACTTATAAAATGTACTTGTATGAAATATTTGTCTACATACATATATATTTGTCGCCATAATGAATGGGAGCGCAAGCTGCACAGGTCTCAAAACTGCAAATGTAAGTTTGTTTTATTTTTATACCCAACCGACAACTCTAGGTATTCTAGCCAACAGGTTAGCCATTTATCTCCGCAGGCTAGCTCCATCGTACTATTAATAGATTCTTTGATACAATCTGCTATCACATAATCACGTTGATAGCCTGCAGCACTTTATCTTTGCTTAGGACTTTAACTACTAACTAGACAAGTATTGATTACTTGAATAATGAATTTAAAACTATATTTTTAAATAGACACCAGCTTGTATTTTTATCAATTATGATGGTACCTATTAGTTGACATTGAGAAGCTGGTGGCTAATGGCAGCCGCACCGGTTGATCCGATTGCTAAGATCGATCTGTTAATGTAATATTCACGACATAGGTATTGTACTATTGTTTACAAAAACTTGTTAATATATGTAAGTGTTAAAGCTTGCATGTGTTTTAATAATATTTTTAAAAACCAGAGTTAAGTGCGGAGAGTAGTTGGGTACTCATCGATTCTAAGTAGGCAATCAACGACAAATACTTAAGTAATGCATACATTGCTTAAGTATTTGTCGTTGAGTGCCTGTGAGACAAGTGTATGGTCCTCTTAAAGGTAAGCACATCATAATGTGCTTACCTATAAGAGGATCATACACTTGTCTGTGACTCTAATGGATTTATTTCATATCTTTGAAGCAGTGTATTCAATTGCTGGTGCGCCAGATAAAGAAAATAAAATAAATATTACATAGCGATTTTCTTCGTTCCTCAAAAACCTCGTTACGTTAAGCCATTGCACGCTGGTTACGGCTGTCATTTCTAGATCTGTGGCGATCGTTATCGGTAGTGACTGGGCCGAAATTTTTGACAACCAGTCTTGCAAAGCATTGAATCTATTACCCAGTAGGTAAACTACGTTTTAAAGGTCAGGATAGACTCCGCGTAAAATACACACATCAAAAGTGTCTAGGGATCAACATATATTTTTGCAATAACTTTTCTCCTGATTGATATTAATTAAAATTTTCTTTAAGGATTCGGCAAATAAAGTGTTTTCGTTTGTCACAGTAACGATAAACCAAGTCACCTTTGCATTAATAAAGAAATTTGCCATTTTCCTAATAAAGGGATTTTTGACATTTGAACCACTAACATTAAAGTTCGAAAAAAAGACTGAAATAACAGTTTTCTTTAAAATTTTATTGGGTAACTTAAACAATTAATAATCCGTGTTTCTACCGCGAACACTAACAACACAAGAACATCGGTTTGGCATACTCAAAATGAGTTCATCCAAATCACGCTGTGGAATGGCCGCCCATGTTCGTTGCAACAACAAAAAAAGGTCTTCTTGCGACTGGATACCCTCCATATTCGGCAGAGCTCTTCTCTGTAGCATATCCCATGCATGCTCAATCGGGTTCAAGTCTGGCGACTGAGCAGGCCAGGGCAGGATTAATGTTAGCTGCGGCGAGAGTCTGTCTTACAACTCTTGCGGTGTGCGGTCGTGCATTATCATGCATTAACTGAAATAAGGGACCGATTTGCACTTGTAGAGGAACGATGACGTCTGATACAATCGTCTCAGCATAAATTTGAGCGTTGAGGTTGCCTCTGATCCAAATCAACTCAGTTCTTCCGCCGATCCAAATACCCGCCCATACCATGATGGTTCCACCACTATAAGGATGGACTTCCTGGCAGGATTTTAATCGCTGTTGGCGTCCAGGGGTTCTCCAGTGTCGTATACGTCTTGTATCCGGTCTCATACCAAAACGAGACTCATCAGAAAAGCACACGAAACGCCATTGTTCTTCTGCCCAATTTCTGTGTTCAAGAGCCCATTGATATCGAATCCTACGATTGTGCATTGCTATAGGTGGTACCCGTAGCGGTCTTCGGGAATGAAGGTTCACTTCATGCAAGCGGTTTCTGACTGTTTGGTCGCTAATTAAGTTCCCTGAAGAGTGATGAAGCCTCACGGCTAACATCATGGCGGTTATTGTTGGAGCTCTTCGAGTTAAGATTTGAATGTATCGGTCTTGTCTCCGTGTGGTGCAGCGATACCGTCCTCCATGGCGCTCAGCCACGGTACCAGTGCTTCGGTAACGTGTCCAAAGTCGACTGATAACACTCTGACTTGTATTCAGAGCTAAAGCCACAGTACGTTGCCGGGAACCAGCTTCTATCATTCCCACGGCTCTGAGCATTTCTTCCCTGCTTAAATGACGTCGCCGCTCCATAATAACGTTGGTTTTAATCAGTAGTAGGGAAACAGTAGCACTAATAATGTCTTCAATGCGTTGTATGTTTTTATAGGGAAAATATTGACAGCTGATTTTCATCTTTTACTCGAATTTGATTCACAGTTCCTGATTCAAATTATGAAATGCACCAAAAAGGATCCATATAAATTTATAAAATCATAAATTTATTACAAAGCCACATCTCAATCTCAAGAAATCCGCATAAAAATGCTTGATCCCTAGACACTTTTGATGTGTGTATGTATATCAACAAAACAACATAACGAAATGATTAAAATTAAACTTTCAAGTTACCAAATAATAATAAATAAATAAATAATATGTGACTATTTCCCCTGCGCATCCATAACAGTACAATTTCGTCCCCTAGGCTTCGGCCAAAATCGCCAAAATCGTACAAAAAAAACTAATTTGTCCGTCTGATAGATTTCCAAAAAATATTGAACACAATTTTTTTATTTTTTTACATAAACAAAAAAATATGACGAAACAGGGCTTTGAAAACTCGTGAACTTCTCGAAAACGTCACATGTCAGTACATTTTTTACCTACAAATGACGTTACAACCCCACTCATGATCTTTGACGCGTTTTATCTTCGTCAATTTTTATTAATTTGATAAAACAAAAAACACGAATTCAGTATTTTTCTATAATCTATCTGACGGACTAATTAGAATCATATTTTTTTGACTCAGTCCGATCCCCTATTGACCGCAGGTGCCAACGCCAAAGCATCGGTCGAATATTGTTTCAGATACTTTTATCACTAAAGTTTTAAGTACAAAAATATACTTTATTCGAATTAGAA
Source organism: Diarsia rubi (assembly GCA_932274075.1). Classification (NCBI taxonomy): domain Eukaryota; kingdom Metazoa; phylum Arthropoda; class Insecta; order Lepidoptera; family Noctuidae; genus Diarsia; species Diarsia rubi. The sequence continues at coordinate 11,801,953 of OW026418.1, read as the reverse complement.
GATCTTTGCAGGCACATACTATAAATCTTCATTTACAGAACAAGTTAAACAAGTTGCTAAGCAGAATAGACGCTATCATAAAATCACAGATTCACACATTTTATAATTCACGCTGTTATTTCACAAATGAGTACGTAAGTAGGTATTTTTGCTTAATTAATATTTTGCTCTTCCAATTTCCATTTCTGTGTGAAGTTAAGAAAATAAGGAGATTTAAAGGAAAACTAATACAAAATAAGCTCTCACGACCTTAATTAAAATAATGAGTTATCTACATATCTGACGCTGAAGGTATGCCTTAGATTAAGATTTAGAAACATAATTAATATTGTATCCACATCCGGTTATAGTACGTGATGAGTTAAGTAAGGTTTTAATAAGACACAAGGTCAATAAATCCGGGCTGCGGGATGTTGAGGGCTACGGGATGTTGTGGGCTGCGGGATGTTGTAAGAGATACCGCGGCTTTGACATACAGTGTGATTCTTTATAATGTGCACATATCGAAATGGGGGAATCTATGCTTAATTTTATCGACGGAAAAATTATTAAAAAAAATCTAAATATTTTTTAATATTTTATATGGAATTTTTAAAAATTTTGTCTGCTACTGTGACCCCAGTGTAAACAAAACGGTGTAACTTTTAAACTAAATTATCTATCGCGATGAAACAAACTCCATAATGATTGGAAGCAATTAGGCGTCCTCGTAAAATGAAAATTGTGGAAAAAAACTACCCTCAATTGAAAATAAACACGTTTTTTGATCAAAAAAACTTTTTTTTTCATAACTTTTTAGATAAAATTGTTTCATCGCGATAGATAATTTAGTTTAAAAGTTACACCGTTTTGTTTACATTGGGGTCACAACAGCGGACAACATTTTTGAAAATTCCATAAAAAATATTAAAAAATATTTAGATTTTTTTAAATATTTTTTCCATCGATAAAATTAAGCATAGATTCCCTCATTTCGATATGTGCACATTATAAAGAATCACACTGTATAGGGCTAAGAAGGAACATGGGAGGTTTTAGTCAGTAGAAATCTCCCTTTGCCTGCCCTCTGCCCAAGAGCGGGAGGGGTTATTTATTGACATCCCAACCCACAAAAAAAAAACAATTAATCCAGCGTGAAATTGACAGATTAGCAGATATGCACATATCATAACATAACATGCCCCTAATCCCTGAAGAGTTAGGCAGAGATGTACACCCAAATTTCGCCAGTTACTTCTAACGATCAACCGATCACAAATCCAGACTAGAAAAATGCCTAGTGAAAAAACCCCTAGGACCACTTTGCCCGACCCGGAAAGCGACCCCAAGATCTCTTGCTTAGCAGTCGCCCTTACGACTACTAGACCAATAGAGCAGTCATACATATAAACATTTATGAGACTTTACCTAACATACTCGTACCTAAATAGCAAGGACTTTCACATGGAAATGGGCACTCTATCCTGATAAACGGGGTAATCCCGAAAAATATGTGTATGAGCCCTTGTGAGTCCCCAGGGGCGCATACACGTTTTTAGTAGAGTAGAACCTTCACTAAGCTTCCTCGCAAGAAAAGGTTTCAACGAAATTATATTTAAGACTATTAGATATACATTTGTCAGAATTCATTTTTTTATATGGGTATGTGGGTTTTATCAGGATTATTTGATTTTTGCGTACCGAAGGTTAAAGCTTTGATAGTAAAAATGAACCTCCAAATGTTTTCGAAAAGAGATCATTGTTAAACTATAAGTCTTTATGATAAAGACCACATGCTGCGCCGAACCCAGATGAATTGGGGTAAGAAAGTGATGATGATGAAGTCTATTTATAAGGTAAGAAGACATATATATCAACAGCTATAATATAAGCAAAAACGATTGATAAATCGTAAAAATCAGTTAAGTGAAACTCAGTAAGATAAACCACATGTGAACAATATTATGATACTAAATGGTTAAGCAGTTACTAAAACATTCACAAGACGACCAAAACATCTTACACAAGCTTACGAGTTTCCAGTCTTTATTCGTCTCTCGTGGTTTAAACTGAGTGTCACGTAGATAAACTGCGTACATGAAACACAAAGTGTATCAACTCCTTATCACTGTGTCCCGTACAAGTTGCAAGAGTCAATTGAGAAGTTGGAAAGCCACAGTAACTTGTTAACTACACGACTTATGCCGCTGGTGAACCAGTATGTAGGGCTTATTAAGATCTTAATGTTTCACCACATTGCTCGTTTGGGCTTTATGTATCTACATACACATTACATCAGGATAATGATTCGTAAGATGAATAAAAAGTATAGAGATATCATTCTCATCATTCATTCAGGCGTTTTGAAGTTATGGTGGAATTAAGAAACTCACATACATGAACGCTAAAAACATAACACTCTGTTTTTGGGGCAGTCGTGTAAAAATATGTTTATAAGTGTGTTTACTGGTGTACAGTCAGCAACATCAATATGTAAACACTTAGCAATGTTTAGAAGCAACTTTAACAACCCATATTATCAATAAGTAGGTCATATTGTATCGAAGTTGCGTTGTTTCACGTAAAATTTGCGTTTGAACTTTGCCAAGTGTTTACATATTATTGCTCGTGACTGTACAGATGGGTGTTTTGTTATATTAAGTTTAGGTACTTCTTAGAAAGTTATAGGTCCTTATGTATGGTGTTGATCTGTGTAGTAGGAAAATTTATAGTTAGACGGTTTAGGAGGAAGTCTCCCACGCTTTCAACCATTTGTGTGGGTATTTCATTTGATATTATCCCACGATCAGCAATGTCTAAAATACTAGAGTTTAAAACGTAGGTGAATTTATAGTATAATAGATTTACGTGTGGATGCACTTCATTTCCGTGTAAATACGGTTGACTTCAAACCTTCAGCCAAAAAGCCTTTCAAATTTAGTCAAGCGGCAATATCCGTTTGATTCTAGTTACGTATAAACATGAACAAACCTGTGCTTCATGCAGCACTCGAGTCCCGTGGACATCCGTGGGCCTCTTCTTACCCCAACCCAGTATAATGCAGGAGGTATGGGGCGGCAATGGCTGATGGGGTGAGGGCAAACACGCCACACCGTGCCCCAGATCCGGCCGGGCTGCCCCCGGCAATCTGTCAATTAACAAAAAAATAATTACTTAGTACGCAGTAAAAGTAAACAATGATTAATTAAACCAAAATATAATCTTAGTTCTATATCACTCGATGCTCTAAGTCCTCTTCAACAAATTCTAAGAAACTTGATCGTTGTTTCTTTTTGTATTACCATTATTTTTAAAATAGGTCAGTTTTGATATATTCTCTAGTCTTGCTTTATTTTATATAATTTTCTATCGTTTCCTCAACATTATTTTATATACCTGCCTAAAATGGTAAAAAAAAAATATTTTAAGAAACCTACTCAAGGTGCGAGGGTAGATATCGTTTTGTATATTAAGCTCATCATAACGAATATACTCTGTAATATATTCGTTAAAGTTAATATTAGGTTGCCATAATTTTCGACAGAAGCACCCGTTATTCCTTTAATCATTTTTCATTCTCGAATTATGGAAATTTATTTCAATTTATGGCTTCACATTCCAGTTTCAGTTCGCTTTTCACATATTAATAAATTTCTCAACTCGACATATTGCCAATACTAACTATATTATTGTCGAACTTCAGCAGTACGAAGGAGGAAATAAAATTATAATAACACTACAATATATCAAAACTGCTAGAGTGGAGACTCTATTGAAGAAATTATTTTAGAACGTTGTGCCAAAAAGTATAGACCTATATTTAAAATGTTTCGTACCTGCTGGATATAATAAAATTATTCTATTCAAATTCAACAAAGACAAGCCGACCGATTGAAACGCGAACAACAAAGTGATGTTACAAGCGTTCCCCTTTTTTCATTAGAGAACCTTAAAAACATATAAAATATTATAAAATTCCAAAATCTTAGTCAAAATAAAGAGTTAAATTCCACAGTATAGTCTTTATATTAATATTGTAGATGATACTGAGGAATTTAATATCATTTCTATTGATTTTTTCTACGAAATAACAAGATTTTTAATAGTTGACCGTAATTGTAACTTCTTTTTCAATCAAATAAACAGCTACAGTACGATAAACCGTCATAGGCCTATTTTTTTTTTTTTTATTTTTTTTTTTTTTGGTGGGTGTAAAATCATCGAATAACCCCTCCCGCTCTTGGGCAGAGCGAAAGGGAGTGTCAGACTTCTATTGACTAAAAACCACCCATGTTCCTTCTTCGCCCTCTATGTCGAGGCCGCGATAACCGTTGGACTACCCGCGGCCCAACCGTCATAGGCCTGAGGTAAATATTTTCACTTTCTGTTATTGGGTGGAATAGAAGCATAAGGTATATCGGCAGATCCCTTTTCGGCTTAGATATTTGCCATCAAATGGAATATTTATTCATGGCATGTATTTGTACGCAAGCTGGGTTGAATAATATAGCCCAAAACAATCATAAAGAGACGACCCACATCAGTTTAAGTACAACTGCTGGTCAATTTTCTGAACCCAAAACCGTTCAATAGATGAAAATGTGATTAAGGCAGCTGCTCTCATGTATTTACTTTATAATTAAACATTCAAGCTAGCCCGTCACGGAATACAGCCGTTATGTTATGTTAAAACATTTGATTACGGTTCTTTAGTTTACCAAACTAAAGCAACTAGGGCTAAATTTCACGTACTGTTATTAATTTGATAGTCTCAATTATCTCTCCAAACGAGTGCCTGAAAATAGACTTTCACAAATTCTAGACTCGCAAATGTATTCTACAAACACTTTTTGTTTCATAAATTAGTACTTGTTTAAAAGAAACAAGAAAGAAAACATATTTATTTGCCACATTCCACAAGTGCATACAACAAAGTAAAAAAATAATAATAAAAAACTAAGAACTAAACACGAAAAAGAGTATATCTCACGGCTGCGCCAAATAATACTAAACTAACAACACTTTTTCTCACCGATTTGGTAATGAGAATAGGGGATCGGACAAAAAAAAACTAATTAGTGCGTCAGATAGATTTCCAAAAAATATTTAACACATATTTTTTCTTTTTTCTCATTAATAAAAAATGAAGACGATACAGTGCTTCGAAAACTCGTGAACTCCTCGAAAACGTCACATGTCAGTACATGTTTTACCTATAAATGACGTCACGACCCTACTCATAATCTTTGAGGCGTTTTATCTCCGTAAATTTGTAATAATTTGATTAAACAAAAAACACATATCCAATATTTTTCGATAATCTAACTCACGGACTAATTAGAATCATTTTTTTTTATTTAGTCCGATCCCTTATTGCAATTAGATTTGTATTAGGTAAAAAGCGATGGATGCCTACGCAACAGCAGTCGAGGGGTGGTAACAGACCTCAAAATTACTCAGACTATAAAGCTTAGGGTTGCAGCTAAAGTAAAAACCGTCATAAAATTGATAACTCCCTATTAAAGCCTCTTGGAGAAAAATAGAACGCGATAGCCTTGGAGATTAGACCCGGGCGGAAAAGCGATATTGTGATACTACGTATCTTATCAATTTCATGGTTAAGAGGAAATGAAAGCGCTATTCAATACACTATTAGACTTAATAGAATTATAAAACTGTCTGTTAGGTTACAAGTTTACCCAAAATAGCAGAGACACTTCAAATTGATAAACACGTTCATAAGCCTGTTTACGGAAAGCGTAGGAGCTCGCCTAAGGGAAATTAATCACCCTGGTTACTTTGCGCGAAAGGTCATCTGACTAATCGGGCTGAATGCTTTTCGAATTTTACTAAATCATTAAAACTGCTGCAAAGCACGGTTTCAAAACTACAAAATCTGTCCTAGTTTTAATGGTACGGTAACCATTAAAAATAGAAATGCTTCTGTGTGAAATAATCTGCCAGGTGAAAAATGCCTAAAACTTACCCGGATAGGTACGGCTAAACGACTCGTAATGTAAATGATATTGGAGTCATCCATTACAACCAGGAATGTTAATACTGGAATTTAATGTCCCAGCAATGAAAAGTTTGCGATCATTTAGGACCAAATTACGGGGCCTACAAAGTAAGGCTTTCACATTAAATCTTAAAGCTTATTGTACACTTATAAGTACTGCGCAGGAATGGGATGACCTCACCCCATTTACCTAGCTGATCGTAAGGTGAAACAGCCTCAGAATCATTAGAGGCTCGAAGCTAAACAATTACAGCCGCACCGGTTGATCTTCAACCGTGGATGGGAGACCATCCAGTAATACTTTTCGACTGGCCTGTTGGTCTAGTGGTTAGTGACCCTGACTGCTAGGCCGGAGGTCGTGGGTTCGATTCCCACCCAGGACAAATGTTTGTGTGATGAGCACGATCATTTGTTCTGTGTCTGGGTGTAATTTATCTATAATATGTATGTATTTAGAAATATATAAGTATGTTTATCAGTTGTCTAGTACCCATAACACAAGCTCTGCTTAGCTTGGGACTAGATGGCGTTGTGTGATAGTTGTAGAATATTATTATTATTATTATTACTTACCGAGTTTCTTTCATACCTCGGAAAGCACGTTTAGCCGTTGATGCCAGGTGTCTTTGATATGATGATGATATGATTTGTGAATCTTTGATAGTCGTTATAGTTGGTCATCCCCAACGGAAACTGCTAAACAGGTGACGATCTTGTGGCAAAAACCGTTACAGCGGCCTCGCCACAAAGGGCTAAGAAGGAACATGGGTGGTTTTAGTGAGTAGAAATCTGACTCTCCCTACCGCTCTGCCCAGAGCGGGAGGAGTCATTTAATGATTTCCTACTCACCAAAAAAAAAAGTAAAAGTTACCGTAGCATGGCGACGTCATTGACGACGGTGTCAGGGTCATAGCTGGGATGGATGACTGCCTCCGTGACCTTCATCTCCAGCTCCCCGCGATTCCTGAGCAGGAGGTCGTGCTCGCCTAGCCTCACGTATAGGCGCTTGCGCACGCAATGCGCTGCTGTCACCACCCACCGGAGGGAGACGAGGGTGCCGCCGCAAAATGCTTCCTATAATAATATATTTTTTTTATGATTAACTTTTTCCTCAATTTGTTTGCAGGTAAAAACGTACTTTTAAAGTTATGTTAATCATGTTGAAAGTCCATGAATAATGTATAAAGTTACGTCAGCAATGTTGAAAGTCGATGTAAAATGTATTAAATGATGTCAATCATGTTGAAAGTCAATGTAAAATGTATCAAGTTATGTCATCAATGTTGAAAGTCGATGTAAAACGTATTAAGGTATGTCAATCTTGTTGAAAGTCAATGAAAAATGTATCAAGTTATGTCATCAATGTTGAAAGTCGATGTAAAACGTATTAAGGTATGTCAATCTTGTTGAAAGTCGATATAAAACACAACGAGACGCTTTACAAGGGATTGCTACGTCTTTTCCAGGCCCTCAAGTTTTAATACATCTTTTTCTGGGCCGGCCCTCCATATTGCTGATCTATAATTTTTCCAATAGGTATTGAAAAGTAAAAGAATGTTATACTCGTAAGACAAGGAAAAAGATTTCAAAAGATTCAAGTTTTCACTTAGGGGGAAAAGTTGTAATACTTTCTCTTCGTTTTATTAAGTTGTTATTTAACTTCCGTTTAATGTTCAGGCTTGTTGAAAGTTCATAGTTTTCCATTCTATCATTTTTACTTACCGAAACACTTTTCGAGTAGATACGCTATAGTAGTTTGAAACAGTTTTCGTTACTTGCTTTTTACGAACCATTAAATGTAATAAATGATAAAGCTGTTTACTATTGAATTATCGTATTATATAATTCTTCTACCATTTTATTTCAACTCAATGTACATATCAAGTATTTAAAATGAGAATTTTTCCGCAAGCGAATGAAGCAAACTAAAAAGACAGTAGGAAACCAGGTCGAAATTAACCAAAATAAAATCTGCATTTCAAAGCAGGTAGCTGTGTGTACAATACTTTCTATGGCTATCTTCCACCGTGTGCAATAAATAACATTCTGCACACAAGGGCCTTTGTGGCTATAATAGGCCATTTGTTGTAGCTTACTACGACGTTTTTGGCTTTGAATGTGTATCACATTTACCTTGCTAACGTGTTAAATGACCGGATCAACGTTTCTCACATCGCATTGAAGTAATGTTATTTTAACTACTTAAGTAGCTCATATTAGTTTTTGACACACTTGTATGATAGTGGTTTTTATTGGCATCGCTTTTATGCTTACAATGCATTCTATTTACCCGTTTTTATATAAGTATTCCCGCACTATTGCTATGCTATTGCCAAAAAATCAGATCTTCCACATGCGTATTTTGCACTGATGCTTAACTTTGTATCACTACCTACCGAAGCAATTTGCTAATTATGGACAAGAGACTGTAATCTGATAGCCCTTCTCTCGAGCCAGACCTTTATTAAGAAAATGTCTCATAGCGACTGCACAATGGTTACATAATACGTCGGTTCCTTACTTACCTTAATTAGCAAATACGTTCTTATGGCTCTGGCAACAGAGGCTATATAATTATAAGAGATGACATTGAATTATCTCCGCTCTTCCGAATCTCCCAAACAGCCAGAATTTTTATTTCCGATGAAAGTTTGTCTAAGCCATCTGTATTGCCAGGATTTATTTAAAGGAATTCCATTTATCCATGACTTAAGCCGTCTTAAAAACTTATCCAGGACCTTATGTTGGGACGAAATTAGAGAGGTACCTCTACCTACATAGAAATAGTAATTTATTCCAAAACCCAATTTGATATTTACTTACTTAGTAGACGTGTAGTCATGTACTCTCTACTAAGTAAATATACTCGTACTTACTTTCTATGAGACGAGTAAAATTAAGATATTTAATTTTGAAAAGAGCCCAGCTTACGTTGGCTAATTGGCTTTTCAACATACCAAGACCTACTTTATGGTAGGCTAATGTGAGGCCAAAATAAATAGAGACCCTAATTTGTAAAGAAGAATACATTACATAAACTATGAAGTAACTAGCGGACGTCACGCGGTTTCAACCTCGTAGTTCCCGTTCCCGTGGGAATACAGGAATAAAAAGTAGCCTATGTCACCGGGGGATAGTGTAGCTTCCCAATGGTGAAAGAATTTTTTAAATCGGTCCAGTAGTTTCGGAGCCTATTCGTTAAAAACAAACAAACAAATCTTTCATCTTTATAATATTAAAAATGTAGATTACTGAAATATTTACCTAAAACAAAATCATATTTACTTATTTATTTGAGAACAAACATGTTTAACCTATATCAGAAAATCCAAACTATTAAACCCACAGACGAAAGACCGATTAAATAAAAGAAGCAATATTAAATGAAATACTTAAAATTAACAAAAGTGAAATCATCTTCGCATTCATACTCTCACAGAAATTCAAACATCCACGGCATACGTGAACCCATCTCGAAGCTAAGTTATATAATTAGTTGACTTCCTACCGCACTCGGAGAGCTTTAATGACGACTTAGGTCATCACTTTAGTAAAGGTTTTGACAGTTTTGTCATACAAAAGTATGTCAAATCTGTACTAAGTGACGGCTTAAGTAATCATTTAATATCTCTGAGTACCGCAGTTAGTGCAGTTCAATGCTGTTAAACACTCTGAATACCGTTACTTCTGTGAAATACATCACGTCAAGCAAGTGCCGATATACGGATCTAGAAATGTATAAAATTATACTCAAAACAATCATGTCTAGAAATAAATGGCGTGTTTATGCAAATTACGGTTATCAACTAAATCGTGGACAGTAATTTCCAAACATAGGTATTAGTTAAACAATTCACGATACAGGAGAAATTCCTAGTGTGGGTCAACGTTTTAAAAGAAAAAAAAAAAATAATAATTAAACCAAATACTTTTGTGCGTGACTCTGTTTTTACTGCGCCTTTCTTTTGTATAAATTGTGGTTAAGACTGACGCAGGTATGCTTGATTACTGTTCGTGTCACAGTAGTATACACAAAGTTGGGCAGAAACTATTATTTATTAGATTTTTCTAGTAAAAGAAACAAAATGCCGCATCATTACTAAAATACTTCATCTGTAATCAATTTCAATTTTGATGGCAACCTCAACATTGACCCGCTTTAGCCCACGTACGATTTATGTTCAAATACACATGCGTTTAATTAATTACTCTCCATTATTTATCCAACCTTCTTTAATCGACGAGAATTTAATCCTAATGAAATACTCGAGTTATTATTTAGCAGCTACAATTTTATTGCCGCGTTGTTTCTTTGTAGGTATAATAAATAATATCGTCCCTACTTTTTACAATTTTATGAATTTGCTTTAGTAATTTCAGACTCAACCCACAGAGGTATGTAAAGTAGAAAACTTGTTCGTTGCAAAAATAAAAATATAGGTAATTAACTTATAATCCAATTTAGCGAATTAGAAAGACCCTTTTATTACGTCGGTTTAACGCGGCCCTTGGATGACCTGCAGTGGTCGTTTATGGCAGGTAGGTATTACATGGCGTGGTATAATGGTGAACGGAATACAATGTTATTATTTAATTATGCGACACTGGATTGACCCTAATTAAAACGAACTACCTGTATCAAATATGTTGTAGTGTATTCCTAGACTATTTAAGCATATATGGCACACATGTTGCAGGACCGGTCTGATATACATTTAATTACCTTATATCGGTTAAGCACAGCGACCTGCCAAGGCCACTTGCCAGGCGGTGCGGGCCGTCCACCAATGATACGGACCATTTCGCGCATGCGCTGTCGAAGCCGCGCAGACGTAGAGCCTCGGTACCTGCCAAGCCTGCCACATGGAGGAGGTGCCGGCGCCGCCCGAGAATCTTCAGGGTGGATCGCTGGCGCAGGAGTCGACATTGACTCCACTACTTTGTATCCTGCATATGCTACGAACATAAAAGTACATTTTAATACAAGTGGGCTAACTTTTTCAATCCAGCTGAGGCAGAATCCACACCCAAGCTGAAGGCGAGGATATGAAGCTGAGAACCACAGTGACCAATATCGAACGTAAACGACGACTTTCAATACACTTTCGAAAAACTAAAAACTAAGATTGAATTTGCTTTTTTTCCGCGCTTTGCCTTCGCAGGTTAGAAGAAATTTTAATATTTTTTAATTTAGAATACGAATAAAATTAAATATTGTTTATTTAAGCGAAACAGTGTATATCAATGTTAGCTTAAGATATTCTATTTATAAGCAAAATTAAAACATTTAGGGCTTTAAAGGCATGCTTCTCATTGCTGAGTTTAAAAAGAAAACAATAAACGCCGACTATTAGAAATTAATCACGTCGGACTTAGTTTAATAGTTATCTGTAGACATAAAATACTTTTGAAAATAAATATAGATAATACCACGACTATGAAAAACGACGCAACCAAAGCTAGCGGGAGCGGTATTGAAAAAATACTTTCAAAATCATACTAGCTTAGTATGATACGCAAGGAAACTGCGTGTTTTAGTTCCGAGAAAACTACTCTGATTTATTAAAAGTTTCAAGTTGTGCGGAAAAGGGTCTTGTCAACAAGATAAAGTATTTACTTGTACCCTTAAAAGGGTTTATTTGACTTTGATTTTATTTAAACTAGTTCGATGTACCGCCGACTTGCGTAGGTACGGAAACTAATCAGGTAATCGCCTTTTTTTTTAGGGGTGGAATATCATCAAATATTTTCCCGCTCTTGGGCAGAGCGAAAGGGAGTGTCAGACTTCTACTGACTAAAAACCACCCATGTTCCTTCCTTCTTAGCCCCATATGTCGAGGCCGCAGTAAGTTGTGAACAACCCGGCGTCGCCCCGGACGGGCACCTTAATCCTAAGCCTTTTTTTTTTTTTTTTGGCGTGTGGTAAATCATCGGATAACTCCTCCCGCTCTTGGGCAGAGCGAAAGGGAGTGTCAGACTTCTACTGACTAAAAAACACCCATGTTCCTTCTTCGCCCTCTATGTCGAGGCCGCGATAACTAGTGTACAACCCGCGGCCCCGACGGGCGTCGGCCCTTTCGGGCCCCTTCCATGTTGCTGACATCTCTTTGAGGCGCGCGTGGAACACGAACGCGCCGTCGACACGGCCTGTTTTCGTCGTAAGACGGACGGACGGCGAGTTAGCCCATCACTCACCGTCCACAGGCCCGCGTCTACGGTGGCCGGCTAGGACGAGAGGTTCTCTCCCTCTCGCGTTCCGCCACCTCCTTCGCTAGCATCACTGCTTTGCAGAAGGAGGTGACGGCGTCCCATTCCTCCTCGCCCCGGACCATGGCTTGCACCAGGGCCGGGCGCGAGAGGTCACCGCCGCCGATCGCCGCTACGAGAACAGGGGCACACCTCCACTGTGTGCTCCACCGTGTCCTCCGGCCGATCCTCACAATGGTGGCATCCGGGCGTTTCCTCCTGCCTGATTCGGTACAGGTACCTCCCGAAACAACCGTGTCCGGTGAGGACCTGCGTCAGACGGAAGGTGAGGGCGCCGTGGCGCCTCTCTAGCCACTCCTCAAAGAGGGGACTTACCGCCACTATCGTGGCGTGCCCTGCACGGGGTTGCGACAGTCGCTGTCTCCATGTCGCCATGAGATCGCACGGAGGTCTGTCTGCTGCGTAGCAATTTGCCGCGGCAACGGAGTGACCCCCCGGCGGCGGCGCAGCGCCTCCGCGCGCCATTTATGCAGGCGCGCGAGGACTATCGCCTCCAGATCCCACGGCGGCAATCCGGCAAGGAGGTTCGCCGCTTCGCGGGAGATCGTGCGGTACCCCCGTACCATCCTTACGGCCATGACCTTTTGGGGCACGTTCAGGTAGTGGGCGGCCCGCTTCCTCAAAGCAGGCGCCCACACCGGGGCCCCGTAAAGGGCCATGGACCGCACGATCCCCGCATAGAACCTCCGGCAGGAGGCGTTTGGCCCCCCCCAGATTGGGCAAGAGCCACATAAAGGCAGCCCCGGCCCGCTCCATTCTGGGAGCCAAACGTCGGAAATTCTCCACGAAGTTCCACCGGCTGTCGAGGACGAGTCCTAGGTACTTCAAAGTACACTCGACGCCGATGGGAACCCCTCCCACCATTAACTGGGATCCCGACGGCAGCGCATTCCCACGTCCATGGAAGCCCATGGCCTCCGACTTGTGAGGTAATCCTAAGCCTTACGTTACATTCACGTCAAAAGAAAATAGTGTTCGCTCGACTATTAATCGCTAAAGAACACAGATCAAAATTGCTTACAATATAACTACAAAATAATCCAGAACACCTGCATAAAAAAGCTGTATTATAAATATGATAAATAAAGTTAGTAAGTGTACATAAGCGAAGAGCAATCAATCAATTTTCATTGAGTTATAAATAATAATTATTATTATTCTGATCATCGCCATATGTTTGCAACACCTGGCCTGTTCTCTCGTCAGACATTATTTGCTCACATGTGTTGAAGGAACAAGAACATTTAATGCACAGTTAGTTCCATGCTTACGGCAACAAAAACAAAGTAAACAGTTAAAATATTACAAAATTTCAACATGAAATTCATTTTGTGTAAACAACTTGGCATTTTGTAGTATATTTACGACTTTGTAAGCTTAAGTAAACACATCCGTGTTTCAATTTGTGAACTAATTTGCAAAATTTTAGCGAATAAGTGGAACCAATCTACACAAAACCACAAACAAAATGTTTTTTGTATTTAGTTAAGTATGTAGAATGCGACAACTTCTGCACAAGATGAGTAATTTCTGCTGACTGACATTTGACGAACATACTATAGGTGTTTGAGAAACAAAATTGAAAGAACCAACAAGTGATGTTTGTCTTGTAAATGAGCTCATAAACGCTAAGCACTCTACTGAATAGAAATGAAATTACCCATATACACACATGCCGCAAACTAAGCATAATGTATTTTCACGGAAATCTAAGTTCTAATCTCTGCATGTGACGGGTGTCATACATAAATCATGCTTCTCGCAACCACTTCGCCTGAGTTTTGTTGTACAAAGTCTGAAAGCGTGTACAAATAGCCTACAGATATTTCATTGTTCTTTATCCTAGCTCTTTCTCGATTTGTTGCCGAGTTCTTAGTCTCGCGAGTCTACTTACTTCAACTTACGACAAAGTGAGAGTTTCGGGTCAGAATAAATAATATATCACAAAACTTCTATTCTTATATTCGTTTCACTTGGAGATACTGAGCCCATCAAAATCAAAATATTTTTATTTCACATAGGCCTACATGGGCACTTATAAAACGTCGACAAAAAGGGGCACGGTAATTTATTTATTTAAACTTTATGCACAATAGTGATACATAGGCGGACTTAATGCCACACTCTACCAGTTGTGGTCGTCTACCACGGTTCGGTGCATTGGTCGATTCATAAGGAGAAGAACCGGCAAGAAACTCCAAAGGTTACTGTTTTAATCTTTTAAAATCGTTTGGGTTAACAATAAGGTCCAGACATCTTGCTATAATACACACATGAAGACCATGCAGATTAATGCATCTTATTACATCAGCCTGTGTAGTGTTCAGGGATTAACCACACAATAAAGAAAAAAAACCTGCGTAGTTTCGGAACTGACCCCAAAATTGTTATCCTAAGGTAACCTTCTAATAAGTAGATCTATATTATTCCATAATGAGTTTACATATATTACTAGCAGTCATTCAAGATAAATATAAGGCAATTCAATCTCATCCGATAGGAATTTATGTTTCTACCCACTGCGAGCCTAAACCCTTAAGGTAGGAATTTCTATAACAACATTCTTACCCGGCCTACGCTAGGGAAAACGCGTGTCTACTCGTGAAGGTTTTTTATCCAGTGGGCATTGGATAGCCACTTATCGATATACCAGTTACCCAAGTTTTAACTGGATATTCTGTTCATTACATAACAAGTTCGATTTACCTCAAGTATTCATAAAACATTCTAGTGGAAGGGACAGTAAATACGTATAAGGAGTATTAAGTTTTGCAATTAAAATAAACACGTGGATGAATATAATGAAAATCGACTACAAACAAGATCTCAAAGTAAAACTGTGAGAAAGATTGTTCGACATACACGAGCAGATAGGATTTCCAAACAACAGTAAATTATATCATCTACAAAGTTGTTGCCCGCGACTATGTCAGTAAAAAAATACATTTGTCTTTCCCCAACATATAAACTGTCTCATCGCCAAATTACATCACGATTCGAACAGACGTTTAGTCGTGAAAGGCACTACTACGAGTTACTTTCGCATTTTTAATATTAGTTTGAAACTATTGATAAACCGCGTCTGGTCGAGTAGTGATGTCCCATTGTTATCGGTTTCCTTCTGTGGTTTTCCCTTAGGAGTTGCAGACTTGAAGACCGTAAGTAAGACAACAGCTTTCAAAAAGGTCAATGTGAGTAGGAAATAGACATGTCCTAGAACCAAAATTTCGAAAACATGGTAGCATCTACCAACACGTGTAGGTACCGTCCGGACAGTGCGAACAATATAGGCTAATTATGTTATGCTTATGCAATACACCGCTAAACAAATTGATTAGGTATTAATGGAGTAAACGTGAATATAGAAGCTTGGTTAATGTGAATAAATACTGTTAGCGTAGTACCTATGTGCTAGATCACCTGGGTCCTTTCGCCTCTGCATCCTGCTTCGGATCCAGAGGTGGCAGTAACTGCCTTCCAAGTAGCAGTAGGCTGACTGCTTCACAACTTGTCGGCCGCATATCGCTCGTCTTAGACAGTGCCTGTGGAGTACACGGTGCGGTGTTGACGACACGGTTGGCGCAGTGGCTCAGGCAATGGACTGCTGCGCTGCGTGTCGCGGGTTCGATCCCCGCACGGAACAAATATTTGTAAGGCCTACAGACAGTTGTTCCGGGTCTGGGTATTTGTGTATGTGAGTTTAAATGTTTGTGAACGCACCCACGATACAGGAGAAATTCCTAGTGCGGGGCAAGAAAAAAAAAAAAGAAAAGAAAGTAAGTCATCATCAATTACCTTCCAGATCGGTTTAATGTTTATTGCTAAGTCTTAAGACATTCATTTATTGATTACATATTTTATTGCCCGCTAATTTGCGGCACCGCTTGCCGCTTGCACGGAACCCTAATATTTTTTCTAAAATAAATAGGGTGCCCATCCCAACCGAGATTACCCGAAACAGACAGATCGACAACAAATTTAAAAATGTGGTATCGTTATACCTAAGTATAGTAGGTACTTACTTTCGTATGCATATAGTAAAAAGCTGATATTTTCATATTACAAACAGACATTTCAAGTTTATTTACTTGTATAGATTATTATCTTTCATCAATACAATACAAGTCATCAGCTTTCTCGATTGTTTGCGAAATTTAATAAACATTAACGTAGCCACGTTCCAAGATGATTAATGTTGATTCGTACCGAGAGTGTCATTTAACGTTAATTAACGAAGTCTTAAAAATATTGTGCTGAAAGACTGAAATATTTAAATTGGATTTTCATAATAATCATTAATTTTGTCATCTTTGCTATTGGTTAAGGCGCTTGATCTGTCTCTCTGGAGTTTCATGATTGCATGATTACTATATGACGAGGTTTTCTCACTTTCATTGTTAAAGTTAGTTAATTTTCGTGCTGCGATTTTCTGATAAATATATATTATAATAAACGGAAATGGAAAAGATTCAGTGTGAATTTAAATGGCTATAAGAGCAAAGGAAGACCAAGAAAACGATGGATGGATTGTCTGGAGAAGATATGGCTAGAACGGAGGTGACTGCAGGAATGACTGATGGAAGAATAAGACATGCTGCGCCGACCCAAAATAAATTGGGATAAAGACAGGAAAATAATGAGAATTATTTTATAATTTTATTATTTCGATAATTCAAGCCTAGACATATGGCAGTCCCAATAAAGCTTTATTAATTAATATTAACAAGCCAATCAGTAACAAAGAATAAATATGTACTAGATTCTGTGAACTGTTGGTTTGTGGTTAAATTAATGTTGCCACTGAGTACCCATTTATATCAGAAAAAAAAATATTTGAAGAGATATCCAATTTAAAATTTTGATTTAAAGTAGCCGGAGCGCGTTGCGGAGCGGGCACATCGATGCGAACGTAAGTACAATATTTACAACGCAATAAAGGAAATTTGATATTTAACTACGTTAAATAAAGTGCATATTTGTATGTGCTTTAGATAATTAGTAATATATTTGATTAGCTTGTCCAGACGAGTCGCAATCTTGCAGTGAAACGAGAGAAATCAAAATTTGATATTCCCGCGTATGCCAGCGGATACCCTCGACTACTCGCGTTTGCGACACAAATACAGAATACGCTCTACATCCCCTTGCTACAAGTTAATATCAAAAAGGCATCCTGCATGCTTCATTGAGCATTTCCGTCTACATATTTTTTATATTGCATGGTGTGCATGGTGTTGCACTAGCGGACGTCACGCGGTTTCACCCGCGTAGTTCCTGTTCCCGTCGGAATACAGGGATAAAAAGTAGCCTATGCCTATCAGGGTGAATGTAGCTTTGTAATGGTGAATTTTTGAAATCGGCGTAGTATTTTTTGAGATTATTCATTACAAACATACACACACACACACAAAAATACAAATCTTTCCTCTTTATAATATTAGTGTCGAAGACTACTATAATTTTGCGCATACTGCGAGTGCTTTTCCGATTTCGTTTATCGCGTCAGAAACACTTTAGTAGATAATTGAACGTAAGTTGTTAATGCCTTACCTCTTTCTCACCGTAATACATTTTTTCGAACAAGCACTCCAGGAGCTCCACTGTGAGAAGCCACGGAACCTCCTCTGCACATCCTCACCCCTCAGCTGTCGTACTTGTGGCTGTCAATACATTCATCATTATTATATACTCCTGTCTGAACTTCGTTCCTGATCTCTAAATAGAGATAATAAACTACACGCGGAGTGTTACAGTTCATATGAATGTAATTTCAGTCGTTATAAAGTGCACAGCTTGACATTAGGCTTCCCTAAGCATTGAAATGCAATTAATATATTTATGGGTCAACACCAATGACCCCTTCACAAGTTCGATGAGATGATAATCTATAACTGGAGAGGTTTTTTAACCCAAGACCCACGGTTTCGCAGTCATTCTGAGGATACTTCAGCGCCTGTTTTCCTACCCCGAGCCACTGTTAATAACATTTTTTTGAGCCGATCGATTAAGACTTCTAACCCAGGGGCTCAAACTCACCAGTCGTGGTTGCGACCTACCAGGCAGTCAATATACTATCGAGCGTTCAACTCTAAACAGTCTCTTATCACTCATCGCCGCCTACAGGTGCTAGCTACTTCAGTCAGTAAGCAATACTTTATTAGTTAGGTATTCACCGCAACCACTTCAGACGTCTACGCTGTTTGTTTTACGTATCCAGCATTATATAAACAAACATGATACATGCCCATTAAACTAACGAAATTTCATCTATTTCAATATTATTCATAACGTTGGAATTATTCACAAACAAATTCTGTAACTTTGGATGTAGGGAGTTGTGAAGGGATTTGTCGTCGTATACTTTTGATTATGGTGGGTACAAGGCTGTATGGCATTCCCAGACCTATTTATCTTAGTTTAATTACTTGAGTACATACTGAAGCAACAGTTTCTTCTGTTTGCGTTTCGGCTGTCGAGTTCAGGTGGCGTGGGTGAGACGATACTTTACAACTGTAAACAAAATAATATTACTCATGCGATATTACGATGAGTCAGTTTTGTAGCTAAAATTCTTAGACAATTGTTTGATTTTCGCTAAGAAAAGAAAGTAATGAACAGATAGGGATTGAATGAAAAACTTTTAAAATATTACTTTGAATTTGTGATTCTTTAAATTATATACAGGTACTTAAGCCTAACTGAACAATCGTATCTAAATGATCAAATTCAATTCTGAACGTCTCTTTGGACGATTATTTGTAAACAAATTAAATCTATTGCGAGCAATTGTGTGATAGATGACTCATACTTCAGCGTTGTTTATTTAGTATCAACATCTACATTTCAGATTTTTGTTTAATAACATTAAGATGTTAACAAAATATTATTGCTAAAAAGTCGCAAAAGTTTTCGTATTGCCACATTCTGTGTAATTTTACTCACAGCGACGTTTGAAATCGTTTCGATAAAATATTCAAACATCACCTTGCGATTTCTATGCGGAGTGAGTCCCCGCATATCTGACGATGCAAGCAGTGTCGCCGGCGGGTCCTGTGCCCGCCTCGACACGAACTCCATCGACCCCACGAAGAATATGAACTCTGCTTTAAATGTAAACCTGCAATTGGAAAAGAAAAGTAGAAAACGACTGGATGCCACATCTGTTCGAGCAAGTTTCACAAATAAGATCAGTACGATCAGTATAACTCAACCACATTAACAACTTAACGACGTTTATATGTAGTTTTAATCGCGTTCAGTTTCATTTGCGCGTCAATCATCATCATCATCATTTCAGCCGAAAGACATCCACTGCTGGACATAGGCCTTCCCTAAGTGTCGCCACATTGACCGGTCCCGTGCGTCTCGCATCCAGCGGGTCCCCGCAACCTTCACCAGGTCATCGGTCCACCTAGTGGGAGACCTTTAATATTTAATTATATACCAACCTTTTTTAAATTTATCGAAATATTCTAAATCGTTATCAACATCTTCGGGAAAAATCATCTGTGTGCTTTCATGGTGTGTTGTCACCTCGTTTTCAATCTGCAATTCATAAGTCCCAAACAATGTATCAATATCCTAACAATACATAATAGCTGAGATAACAATCAGTCTCCTAACATGGATAACTAGGTCAATCGTTTTGAAAAGCCACAGTTTCCATACAAGCGCTGCAATCAACCAAGACATATTTCAATTTGGCTGTGAGCCAGTTATTTTTTGTGATCGGAAGTGCATTGTCAGTTGCACTGCTAGTAATGGATCTAGAACTTTTCAAATCTGTGGCATCTATGTGCAATATTAGGTGCATTACCGATTGGGTACAGCGGAAATGAAAATATACTTTTGTATTCTAATACTTTTGTACTCTGCATTTGAATCATAACTTTAGTATTCAGGAACCCTACCTAATGCTGATTTAACTTCCACCGTATGAATTACACCACGGAAGCGTTAAAGCACATAATAATATATTTATAGATAAAAGCGACGGGCTCCGGGCAATCTCTGAATAAAGCATCTCATTACCAGACGGAACTAGCTGATTTATAGTACTTACTTTACCTGCGCTGGTAATTTCTAGAAAGAACGACCTCAGACTTTCGTAAAGTAATTGCAAAAGTTTAATGAGATTGTAAGTATTTTTATTACGCGGTCCAGGAAAAACCGCGTATGCATTCAATTTTTACTACAGCAGTTACCCGTGATACTGATGTATCTGGCTCCACCTTATGCAAAATGCACTCTTACATGTTTTAGGACAACCACCCAGTCAAATCGTAAATATGCCACCAACACACAAATTCGGCTACGTGAACTCCGCTCGTTGATGCAGCAGGTACATAAGTGCATGATATCGTCAAGTGCGCAGGTGTCAGGGCATACAGTGCAAGATGGAAGGTGTGCCATTGTCTGTGGAGACACGCCGCATACACACGGTCGACTTCCTAGCTGAGTTATGGGCAAAATATATTTAATAAAAAATTCCATCGACACGTTGAGAAGAATACACAAATTCTACTTTAGAAGGAGTACCCATGTAATAATTATGTACCTACATGAGTAAAGGTGCACCTATTACTTAAATTGAACATCACTCACTTCGAGTCCCGGAACGGTTTCGACGATGATGATGCTAAAAATGATGACAGGACATAGCCACTTCATATTCCTCGGTCCTGGCAACTAATTCTCCATCAAAATTCGGCATCTAAAAGAAGAAAATAACTGTCACAATCAAAACAAAGAAATATTAAAATGTTCGGGAAATGTAACCCTGATGAATAAATAATGACTGTTATTTTCCTGCTGGTAGAGTTCATTAAACCAATATCCCTTTTGAGGAACAAATCCGGAACACGTGACATCGTTAGTATTCGTTAAAGCTTAGTATTCCGGCTGTTGAGGTTTGTATAATAAACCTAAGCGTGTCCAAAACACAGAAGGTGGGTAGGTACTTTACTACAATAATACCAGCATTTATCTGTTAAACTATCTTGGGAATGCTTCTTCATATTTAAACAGATAGGAACGGAAATTAGTCACTTTACATTACATTTAGCCCCTTATCCTGAGCTTATCGGACGATTGATTTTAAGTTTAGAGTATTTCTCTGAGCTCAGTGTGCCTGTAGACAAAGGCCTCCTCTAACATTTTCCATTGGTTTCTGTCTCTAGCGACCCAACTCTAAATGGGACCCGCTGTTAGTTTTAGCTCATCTTCCCACCTTATGTGCTGTCTTCCTCTTCTCCGTTTGTCATCTCTGGGATACCAATCTGTGACGATTTTGCTCCATTTTTCCTGATTACCTCTTAGTGTATGCCCGGTTCATCTCTACTTCAGTTGGTCTATTTTCGTGAGTACTTCCATCATCGGTAACTTGGGTCTTAGATCAAGTTGTATTTTTTACTCTGTCTTGTTTTCTGATACTCATCATACTTCTTTCCATGGCTCTTTGGCAATATTTGACCATATCTCTGTGATGTTGTGTAAGAGACCAGGTTTCACATTCATAGGTATGGCAAGGTAGAATGCAGGTGGAATGCCAGCAGAGATCACAACGGGCTAGCAATGTGATACAGTTTGGTACCCAGTTTTGATTCAGTACTACTACTATACTTTGAAAGAAAAAAAAACGGCTGCAATCCTCACCAACTTTAAGTAAAACACTTAAAAGTGGATTAAATAAACTTGTCCAGCTCTGAGGTCCCTTTGAAGTTTAATTTTATTGAGAGGTGGTGCAAATTAACAGCAACTGCAGTGCTAAAAAAGAAATGAGAGAGAAAACGGCTCCTAAATTAGCAACAATTGCTTTTAGAACAAAAACTAAAATCTAGAATGCAAAATAAAAGTATTTTTTATTGTATACAATAAATAAGTGAACTAGCGTTCACTTGCGTAAAACTTTGTCTCCGTGCCACAGACATTCTTTTCGTCTGTTATTGTTACTAATGAAATTAAATTAAATTTATTTATTTACTAGAAGCTCGTATATACAATCCCACCTAAATAACGTGGTAAAATAATTTTAGTCTTTCTAAATTCAACTTATCAGTGTTTCGCCCATATAAAATAAAAAAATCTATAAGTTTAATAATAAAATAATTACATCAATGTCATTCATTAGTCTTACAAATCATCATCATAAGATAATAATTACTAAAAAATAACTTATTATTAATAATATTGTGGTCCAATCAGTTACCTATTCACACAAAGAAGTAAAAATATAAAGAGGTAAAAATTGTTTGTTTTCTAAGTTTCTATGAAGGTGCTAATCCTCTGCCTAAGAGCGGGAGGGGTTATTTGATGATTTCCCATCCCCCCAAAAAAAAAGTGCTAATCCTCATACAATTCTAATGCAATCACTGGCAGAAAGTAACATTATTCGTGGGTGCTATTGGCTAAATAATATTTAAATATCATGCATAATAGTCGAATTATCACAATTTCTGCGGAGGAATTCGCGATGGAAGTTATACCGACGCTCCTACAAGTTGTACTCTAACCGAAGCCTGGTAACAACTCAACGTTTTCCTAACAATGAACACAATAGGGGATCGGCCAAAAAAATAATAATTAGTCCGTGAGATAGATTTCCAAAAAATATTTGACGCGTATTTTTTCTTTTATCACATAAACAAAAAATGAAGTCGATACAGTGTTTCGAAAACTCGTAAATTCCTCGAAAACGTCACATGGTAGTACATTTTTCACCTACAAGTGACGTCACAACCCCCCACTCATGATCTTTGACATGTCTTATCTTCGTCAATTTTTATTAATTTGATAAAACTAACTGACGAACTAAATAAAACTAACTGACGAACTAATTAGAATCATATTTTTTTATGACCCAGTCCGATCCCCTTTTACCTATAGCATTGAGCTTGACCTAGAAACTGAACCTGAGACCCCATAGTCATCTATAGTCTAGACCAGACCAATAATTGTATTTCTGTCAAAGCAGTAGGTCTATTGTGAAGGTTAGTAATAAAATACATCACCTATTATATGTCTGTCATGACATCCTATATAACCTCAGCCGTGGCCCTGATAGGTCATGCATAACATTACCAAATTCGGTATGAACCACCGGTTTACTCACGGCGTATCTAACTCAAAACACTACAATTAATTACTTATTTATTTATTTATTAAAACTTTATGCACAAGTAATAAAACCGTACAAAGGCGGACTTAATGCCTTGGGCATTATGGTTGTTATAAATTTATAACTTACTTCTCGATACACTGATAAACAAATGAACTCGATCCGCTCTTGTATTAAAAATATGTAATCACCAGAGTTTAAACAAGTATATCTACTCGTACACTAATATTCTACAGAGGAAAGATTTGTATATTTGTGTGTAATGTTTGTAATGAATAAATTAAAATACTACTGCGCCGATTTCAATTCTTTCACCATTAGAAAGCTACATTTACCCTGAGTAACTTAAGTTACTTGTTATCCCTGTATTCCCACGGGAACGGGAACTACGCGGGTGAAACCGCGTGACGTCCGCTAGACACACATAAAGTAACATAACGCCTGTAATCCGTAAGGTAGGCAGAGGTTTACTACGCTTCGCCAGTTATGTTAAATTCCATGTAATGGGGCGTGTGCTTATTGTTATGAACCGTACCAATCTAGACTCCGTGAGTACTACTGAGAAATTCCGGATGAAAAAACCCCAATGAATCTTTGCCCGACCCGGGAAGTACCCAGGAGTTCATGCCCAGCTGGTAACCAAGCAGGTCAACAAGTATAGGTATGCTCTAAACTGGGTCAATTCATCATCATCAGCCTATAATGTTCCCACTGCAGGGACTCGGGCCTCCTCTCTCCCTAAGAGAGGGATGGGCTATAATCCATCACGCGGGCCTAGTGCGGAATGGTAGATGTCACATGTCTTCGAATTTTTTGGTTCTAAGACATGCCGGTTTCCTCACAATGTTTTCCTTCGCCGTTTTGGGAGCAGTGGTGATGAAATAAACTTCACAAAGAAATGCGCCTGCCTGGGTTCGAAACCACGACATACTGTACGTAAGTCGGGGCTCCCACCACTGGGCCACCACTGCTCTCTCTGGTCAATTACTTAAATACAATTTCAAGAGACTTCTAAGACTTTTTCTCCTACGTATAGTATAAAAGTTACCATAAGAAATGTACGTATACTGAAATAAACCTTTAATTGACGCTAGCAAAAGTCATATTGTACGTTGAAGAGCACTAAAAACTTAAGTAGAATTTCATTTCGTGCATAGCTCTCTAAAATGGAACCGTTGCCGCGTTGGAACAAAGATAACTGCATCGTTTGCGGAGAATGTGGATGTAGTTTCTAGTGTCGAGTTACGATTTCCTTATAATAGCTTTGAGTTTTGTCAGTTTATTTCATAAAATTTTTTAGAACTGTTTATACTCTTTTATATATGTATTATCTATCTAATAACTTTTTATTTCCACTGTGTTGTATCTTGTGACAACTTACGGCGAAGTTACCTAATTGAATACGAATAACACCTGCAGTTTGTGCGAAACAATATTAACTTTAACTATTAAACTTTTTATATCAGCATTAGTCACTGACTAACGCACCTAAATAAATCATGTAACGATGTTGACAAAAAAAAACTGTTTTTACAGAATAATTTTAGTACCTACGTAAAATTTAGAGCAGTGGTGGCCCAGTGGTGGCGGCCCCGACTTACGAATAGTGAGTCGTTTAACCCAGGCAGGCGCATTACTTTGTGTAGTTTATTTAATCACCACTG
The DNA here is from genome assembly GCA_932274075.1 of Diarsia rubi. Classification (NCBI taxonomy): domain Eukaryota; kingdom Metazoa; phylum Arthropoda; class Insecta; order Lepidoptera; family Noctuidae; genus Diarsia; species Diarsia rubi. The sequence goes on along the minus strand of OW026418.1, from coordinate 11,776,908 downwards.
CTCTCAAAACCGTGAAGATAAACATCATGAGGAAACCGGCATGTGTTAGAGCCAAAAACTTCGAAGACATGTGACATCTACCAACCCGCACTGGGCCTGCGTGGTGGATTATAGCCCATCCCTCTCCTAGAGTCCTAGAGATTAGGCCTGAGCCCCTGCAGTGAGAATATGAGGCTGATGATGATGATGATAAACGTAAATTTACAAAGGATTAAATCGAGAAAGCTTTTATTTTAACATGTAATGTTATATCTGGCATTTTGATAGAGTTCCATTTTTGAAAAATTAAATGTTTCCTCCATCGATGTCGCTGATATAATTTTTCTTTATTATCGTTTCTTTATCCACCACGTCTAGACAAGCAAAACAAAAGTTTTTATAGCGTAAAAGGCGTGTGTGAATAACAAAACATTACGCCTGTAATCCCCGAAGAGTTATGCAGACGGGACCCTAATAGTACACCCACGTGTGTGAATCCTACTATCCTACTTCCTATCCTACTATATAATATTATAAATGTGAAAGTTTGTGAGAATGGATGTGTGAAAGAAAGAAAAGAAAGAAAGAAAATTTATTTATTTGTCGCAGAGACATACCGAGCATTCAGGAAAAAAACATTACACAAACAACGCATAACAGATATAAAAAAAATACAACAAGCAGGGATTACAAAAAAGAAAATGGATGTTACGATGTTGTGATGTTGTGTTTGTGTTGTGTGGATGTTTGTTACTCTTTCACGCATAAACGGCTGGACCGATTTGGTTGAAATTTGGTATGTAGATAGGTTATACCCTGGATTAACATATAGGATAGTTTTTATCCCAATTTTATGATCCGTGGGATAATTTTCGAGTTGTAGCGGGTGAAGCCGCTGGCAACAGCTAGTAATACATAATTATCACTTCTATTAAGCCCATCCGCCACAATCTCTAGAAATATTCCTTTAGTTCGACTATAGACATCGTTGTGATATTCTACCTACGCCATTATGCCATAACAAAGTAAGTAGCTAAACAGATTCTGACAGAAACTGAACGATTCTGTGAAAGTTCACTCGGAATAGAACTGGAACTCTATGAACAACAATTAATATTAAGCCGGCGCTTAGTGTTAAGCGATTAACGCCACTGAAGACACTTTGATTGAGTGAAATTTCGGTAAATTCGGAGAAATGCTAATAAAGTAGTTAGAGCTAAAAGTTTGGCTTTGACAATGTATGCAGCTCCAGCAGGGATATAACATTTTATCAAATGAGACTAAACTACTCTTACTTAGATAGTTTAGTAATGCGGAGGTACAGCAAATTCTTTCGCAAATAAGTTGAAGACAGCTAAGACACTACTTGGAAATATTGCGAGTAACTTAGCTTATTTTACTGCGAGACATAAAACTGAATTTAGCCCATGAGGATATTCTACTTACAGACGTCTGGCTTTTATTCTGAATAAAGTTAAGTTAGTAAGCTAGATAAGTAACACAATAAAACTTTTTTTTCTTTTTGGGCTTAATTTATAAAATAAAAAGAACAATAGAGTGCACTCATTTTAGACTGTAGGTACTTAAACTCATTTTTGTTAGAAATGCATGTTTTGCAGTCATAGCTGTTGTGACGTTTATGGGCCGTCTGTGTCTATTATAATGCACGAACAATGCAATTAGAGCCCAAGTGCTAATAGGTGTCTCAATATGTCTAACAATTCACATCTATATACACCGTATTAGGTTGCTGGCTTGCATTTGATGTCATTGTATTTCAAAATCCATGGCTCGGTTTTGAACATTTAAATGGTAATAGGTCAAGAACAATTATAATACCACTAGCTGATGCCCACGGCCTCGCCCGCGTGGGTATCGGTTATGGCGACCAAAAGTAATCATGAAATTTTGTTCCCGTTCCTACAACTCATGGGAACCTATTCCAGGGATAATTTATAAACAAAAACCTTCCTCAGGACAATTTATCAATTGGTGAGAACAGCATGAAAATCGGTGCAGTACTTTTTGAGTTTATCGCGAACAGACAAACCGACAGACAGACGAGGCGGAAGACTTTGTTTTATAATATGTAGTGATTATTGTTCTATTGTGGGACAATGATACCTTTTCATACAGAAAAGAAGCGATTATAACCCTTCATGCCCACTTCGGGTTAGCAATTTTGGTACTTAGAAAACATCATTATAATTATCACGCCATCACGCCTGTAATCCACAAAAGGGTTAAGCAGCGGTGTACGTAATACTACACACACATTTCACTAGTTATAGTTAAGTCCCATGTATTACGGGGCTAGCCTATTGCCATCAATCGTCATCATCCAAAGATCATATCTTTACTATATTTTAATTCATCTCAATGAAGTCCAAAACTAAATAAATAAATAGGTAAATATCAATAAATTCTCATTGTTACCTCTAGCTGCCACATTAACGACAAGTTTATTCATTTTTAATGAATTATTTTCAATTTGAATATAATTAATTTGCATTCTTGTGAATTAAATCAGTAATAACTTAATTGAAGACCTAATAAATCTAAATATAGTCATTAATGTGAAAAAGCCAATAAAGTGTCTTTTTTGCGAATTAAAACTGAACATTTGTGATGTAATTTATTTCTACTTAAATAGAAGCTTCCAACGGTACTTACTTTGTTTAAGTTCATAACCGTTCTAACGAATTGTTTTTAACCGGCTTTTTTTCCTTTACATCCTAGTTCGTTTGCAAATTGCGTTTAAATAAACGAAAGTTTAAGCTCTCTCAGTTTTATTTTTAAGTCGGAAATAAAAATAAAAATTACACAAATAACGTCCAAGCCCAAAGGCCAAAGGCAAAACCGGTCAAGTGCATGTCGGACCACGCATAACGTAGGGTTCCGTAGTTGCCCATCAAAATATATGAACTTGCTTAACTGATTTATGTCCATAAGAATTGAGAAGCCACATCAGATTTCTAAAATCTGATCTCACTATTATTTAGCAACAATGTAGCTGATTTTGCAGCACGAATTCTAGATTTAGCAGCAAAATATATCACTAGTTCTATTTAATGCAAAAGTGGCTGCTCAATCTAAACATCTGAATTGAGGAGCCGAACTCATAAAGTAATATATAAATATTTTTCCCCTTATTACCTTAAATCGCGTTCTATTAAAATAAATGTAAACTAACGCACAAGGTTATGAAAGGGTTAAAAAAATCCTAACAACCTAATAAGTTTTCTAATGACTTTTAGGTTTTTATAAATCTGTAGAGAAATAAAACAAAATCCACTTAATAATTTCTTATAATAATTTTTACCGGTCAAAAGCAGTTTTGGCTGCTTAACAGTTTTGACTGTGACATATGTACTACTAATTTTTATATTATATTTTAACGAATTTTTCACACGCCCAAACATAACCCGTTCATTAGGTTTAGGTAGCCACACTTGAGTCTAACAAAAATTTGAACTTTAAAGCTTAATATTTCACAAACGAATCCCTTAATCGAAAAAGTTTATCAGCAAAGTTGCAATATTTTCAAAATACCTATTCAACGACATATCACACAATGGGCTTCGCGAGGGAAAAAATATCACACAATCACACTTTAATGTGTACTGGAAATACTCAACAAAATATTTTTAAAATTTTATTTTACCAGTTTGTCGGCGTAACGCACGCCAAATTACAGCTTTCTAGTATTAAGAGTAATAGTGCGGACAGACAGACGGACATGGCAAAACTAAAAAGGTTCATTGTTCACCACGGATCCTTAAAAATGGGAGTTTTTATTTTTAAATATTTCAGTATGTTGTTTGTTGGTTACCCTTACGAATTTGCATAATGTTATTACTGGGTATATACTGTATATAATAATATGTTGGTAGGTATAGATTAGTTCGTGAAAGCGGATTATGGCAGATTGTCCCAGCATAATTCGAATTCATATTTGCTTTTATTTAATTAACGGAGTTGCGACAAAAGACTTACATAGACATTTCCTTCTAAATAACATAACTGTAGCTCCATATAAATTGTAAAAGGCCGACTATAAGTCCGTGTTAGTTCAGACCATTTAAAGTTTTTGCGGATGCACAAAAGCATTTATTACGACTGCAAAAGATAATGAAAATAGAAGTTGACGAATCCATTTCCTTTGTCCAAAGCTAGTCGTCTCCAACATTAAAATGTTCACACTTAGTTTAACACAGAACGAATGCCGCCGAGGAAGAATTGTTTCAAATAAAACGTTAATTAAGTTTTTGCACTACGATTCGTTTTGTTTTGAACAAGCTCGTAGCTAGATAATAACAGACGCTCGGATCAAAGTTCAGGTTAAGCCGGGCTAGCCTAGGTTGATCTGTGGATGGTTGACAACCTATCCTAATTTTGCCGAGCCTTAGGAAGTTGGTCGCAGCTGCTATTATGTAGATCTTTAACAGTGCTAACAGGTAGTCAGTGCCCCGAAAGTCTGATAACTAAGGGTAACATATTATCCAGTACTAACTGGGTTGTGGAGGTCGGGTAGGCAGTCAAGCCGGCTTTTGACTATAGGATGTAATATATATTACATCTTGAGCTATATATTACATCCCGCGTTCGAGATGTAATACATATTATAGCACAGTGTCAACGGTCACGTACGAAATGCGTGACGAGCGACAAAACATTACATTTCAAGATGTAATATATATCCTATAGTCAAAAGCCGGCTTCACTCCATGAAAATACTGGTGTTCAGCTGCATCCGGTCAGATTGGAGGTCAGATTGGAATTGAGATGATGATGAGTTTGTTTTGTTTTAGTTCTGATTTCAAACAATTCCATTAAGCCTTGTTAAATGTACAGTGTGATAATAAACTTTAAATCGTATTTAATGTTTCTTTTAATGTTCGCAATAAAAATGAATCAGTTTCGTCTGGTTCAATGATTGTTATGATGCGGGAATTCTTTGCAGGTCGGTAATTCCATTAATTATGGTTCACGGCAAAAGGTTCACTGACTATTAACATTGTTATAGTTTTTCTTGTCAATTCGGCATGTCGTAAAGCTGCGACACTTTTACGAGCTCCAGACATATACTTTGTATCAGAATATATCCTTGGCACCTAAGTGAAATGTATCCCTCGTTTTCGAGAGCGTGATATTTCCAATATGAGAGGTTAAAAAGTTGAAGAAAAAGAATTAAAGGTGACAGGCTTATTATGTGAATCGGCATCAAGAGACTTGTTTCAACAGACTTTTATCATAAGCTATCACCTACTTGACAACCTGGCATTTTCGAGGAAATAGAGACACTATTATTTACGACCGGATTGAGGAAAACTCGTTACATATGAAAAGTCAGTTGGTTTTATTCAGACATAAAGATTCACATCGTGTCGGTAACTAAAAATAAAAAAAGTTTAAAAACTAAAACCCGACTACGAATAAAAACGCAGACTATATAATAAACAAACGGTCTTAAAAGTATTAAACAAGAAAAATCGTCTAGTAAGTAGATAATTTGATAATTACTATAGAGGACAGCCGTAGTCGCGTGCCACTGATACCTGATGCTCCTTCATAGCGTTCTCATTGACACAGAAGTCAGCTACTAGTTGCCATTAGCAAGGGCCATGGCATGCGACTACGACTGTCCTCTATAATTTATCAACTTACTAGACGATTTTTCTTGTTTAATTATTTTAAGACCGCGGGTTTATTAGTCTGCGTTTTTATTCGTAGTCGGGTTTAAACTTATTTTTTTATTTGAATTTTGTTTTTGTGTGTTAATCAATAAATACGTAATAAAATGTAACTTTCATACTACAGTATGAAAGTACATACATAGACTGCCAAAATCATGACCCTTTCTTTTGGCTTCGCCGTAGTCGGGTAAAAATAGATTTGCAGTCATAACAAAAAGGAGATTTAATAACATATAAGTATAAACATTATATAACATCACGCCCATAGTCGAAGGCTTCGGCAGGAATGTACTTAAGGCTGCGGGATGTTGTAATAGATACCGCGGCCTTGACATATAGGGCTAAGAAGGAACATGGGTGGCTTTTAGTCAGCTTCGCTCTGCCCAAGAGCGGGAGGGTTTATTTGATGATTCCCCCCCCCCCCAAAAGTGATGTAGCTAATAGAAATGTAAACCCACATTTCGTCATGTTTAAGTACTATGTAATAATAGGGTGCAAGCCTATTGCCATCAACCGGCCACAAATCGAGAATCCGTGGCTGTATAAAAGTTTTCCCAAACCGGGAATCGAAGATCCCAGGACCTCATGCTCAGCAGTCGCGCGTTCAACCACAAGACCAACGAGGTAAAGTCTTAACGCTTACCAAAAATAGATTTACAGTCATAACACAAAAAAAGGAGATCCATTTCACTTTAAATCGTTCGTTCAGTTTTGGCTAAAGTCATTCAACTATATGATTGATGGTTTAATAACCTCCCATTTAACGCGCTGCAGATCATTATGGCCGCTTGAGTTCATGGTTAGGTCATTGATACAGCGTCATTCAACGCTAGCTCAAAAAAAAACATTTTTTTATTATTTGATCAAGTTCTAATACAAATGCAAATAGCGGTCGGTCTTACTTTATCAGCTTCCAGGAATTTCATAATAGCCTTTTGCTTTTCTAAACAACTGTATTTTACTGGGAACTGCAACCCTTTTAGCAAACTTTCAGTTACCTGGGGGAAACTACCTTAATGCATTTACTTAAGAGTCAAAGACCTTTGACGTTGTAATTATAGCTTATATCTATCTACCTACCCATTAGTACCAATATTGTTACTTATAAAACATATCACACTAATATTATACAGGCGAAAGTTCGTGAGTGTATATGTTTGTTACTTCTTCACGCAAAAACTACCAAACGGATTTGGATAAAATTTGGTAGACAGATAGTTTATAACCTGGATTAACACATAGGATAGTTTTTATCCCGATTTTATCTTCCCGTGGGATAATTTTCGAGTTGTAGCGGGCGAAGCCGTTGGCAACAGCTAGTAAAACATAATTACTGCTTTTTTTAAACAACAGGAAAATTGCAACGGTGATCTTCTCATGACAGACCCAAAAAGGAGCTTAACCCGGCGCTTAAAATGTTCACGTTAAAGAAAACCTTAATATGATCGAGAAAAAAATGTCATCCGTCAAAACGTTAACGTTATTATAAAAAAAATATAAACATTTTAGGTATAGCGTTAAATACAGCTTTTCTTAAATCTACGATATTGTTCTCCCATGATTTGTCCCTGAACGATAATCCTGTATTATATTATCAGCAATATTCAGTCATTAAATAATCCCATATTAATCTCATGTAAAACAAAATGTAAAATTATTATAGTATTATGTTTTGTTTTTGTTTACTTTTCCTCTTTTTGTTATTTGCCTATTTGTATCTATTTAATGTAAGGGAAGAGCGGAGCCTTCAACTACAGGCATTTTCTATGCCTAAATGAAGACTCCTCGACACGTTATTTAGGCTAAAATGATACGTACCAAACTTATTTTATTTTATTGAACTACAAATCAGTTGCTAATTAAAAAAAATAAAAAGCTAAAAAAAACAATATTCACTTAAACACAAGTAAAAATTTATAATAAACTAGCAGACCTGGCAGACGTCGTCCTGCCCGGACAGCAGCGCCACCTACCGGATCCAATTGTAAATCTAAACCATTCTCGAATCCACTTGAACACATACGAATATTTTCTTCAAAATCGGTTTAGCCGTTTAGGAGGTGTTCAGTGACAAACACACGTACAGAAGAAATATAGATAAATAATTAATTAAATACCTATTATAAATTTATAATTTTACTCATACGGAACTAAACAGAAGATCATTCAACCCACTCGTGCTCAGTCTGACTAGGCACACATTCACATAAATTATGGACTCACGGCAGAATATATTATCAAAGTTTCAGCAATAAATATTTAGTAGTACGTAACTTATCGTATTAGGGACAACTTTATTCTAACTTTTGCTTACGACAATAAACCTGTTTAGTGACAAACATAGCTTGTTATTAGAACTTTACCGTAACACCGAAATGTACGTGGTAACGTCTCACACGTTCCCTTAAATGAAGTTCCTAAAAAAGTGTAAAACGAGATTTTTTATCTACATTGACACAAGGCTGTGGCATAAACAAGGCAGACGTGTGTGTTCGGTAATGTCATAATATCACAGTTTTACGACGAGGCGCGGCGGCCGTGATGTAAACCTACCGAATATCTACGTCCTCATCTAAGTACCATTCATTTACTTGGCATCCAGCTGTGCGTAAACAATGTACGTACTTACGTGTTATATGGAACTAATTGCATTCGTGAGACAAGTGTGGCGAAATCGATAATGTTCCTAATTTATCTTATTACCATTCGCCGTTATATTATTTAAATGAGTATACGAAATTGGAAATGTATTGAAAATAAATTAAAACACAACCTGGTTTATTAGGCATCCATCTTGATTTATTGGATTTGCTTCTTGTTTGTTGCTTGCTTTCATTATTTTAATTGATTCGATTCGATATTCAAATTAGTCAATCAAGAGCTGCCAGTTCCACGCTTCAGATTCAACTACCCCATCGCTTTCGATGAATGTCAAAAGAAGGTTGACCGGATTAACGCAAGAGATTGGAATAGAAAATTAACAACAAAGCCGCTGTTTTGACCAAGAGTCAAAGGTCAACACACTTAGTTATCTTCAATTTGCATTGTATTCAAGTTATTAGAATCTATTAGGGATAAGGGTGATATTAAAGTCCACTGTACACCAGTGAGAGAAAAGTACCAAATGAAAATTTTAATAAGAATAATAGATTCAGCATTGGGAATGTCCGCTTTAAATTCTATGACTCAAATGTTTCCCCTAAATAATTCTATTAGGTTCACCAACCATCTCGTTAGGCGGCGCCGAACAGATGTTACACGTACAACTAGAACACTATTATTAAAACAATAATAAATAGTTCACTATCAAAGGGCATTTCCGTGCTACTATCCCAGATATATGTTAGATTTATCCCCGTTGAATCATATGCTGAAAATATCTCCCGCATACTAATACTCTATTGAAAATATTGCATTGATATTTTATTCGCGTTTTTGTAGCGATATGTGTTACATGTGATATTTTTCAAACGAGGTTTATTGTCTTGTAGATATTTGTGTTAGTTTTCCGGTTGTCAGGTTTACCTAATATCCCTTTCTACTATCGATATTTATTGACATGAAGGCGTAACCTGTAACAGTAAATTTTGATTTAAAACTACTTCGGTATCCTATGGTAATGTTTATTCAGTATATTGTAGTCGTTAAAGGTATACGCCATCTATTTTAAGTACTCTTTATCATCAATCATAGGTACTAGTTTTAATTCTGTATTTAGTAAGTACTAACTTTGGTACATTCGCAATATTATCAAATATCAACTCTGCTTACCTATATTATTTCTCTAACAGTTGGTATAAATCTGATTTATTTTCCTATTTATATATTGCTGCAACAAAACGGGCGAGGCGTACTATACAAATACTAGCTGTAACGATAAATCACAGGCACTTGTCGAATAATAATATATGTTATTATACTATGCCCTACAGACCTACAAACTGCCGGTCGTGGATCATAGCGCACGAAACGCTCCACTGCCTCCCGAGATTCGGAACTCAATACCAACAAGATAATCTGATGAGACATCAAACCTTGTTAAATGTTTAGCTAAGTAGAAAGACAAACACCCGCTGGCTGTGCAGTACTAATAAAAACCAGAGACTGGCGATAAAATTACTTGAGAGCTATAGGATTGAAGCCTTGGTTAACCTTTAGATTTTAAATTTTAGTGGATTTAAGATGAAACCTAAGTGCACTCTACAATAGTCCAGGCCACAGAGCTTCTAAATTCTTCTTCAAAAATGTGGTTGCGGCCGGGCTGTTGTGTGCAAAAATACGAAAGCGATGTATGCGAGGGTTTTTGCAATGCACTGCGGTGCGCCCAAATCCGCATCAACGTTAAAAGCAGTTCTTTTAAAGTTATAATATAGTTCATTTGTATATAATAATTATCCAGGGCTACTTACTACCAATAAAGAAATTCAGCTTCATTAAAAATATTTAGTAACTTCTTAGGAACTGCCAACCCTGAGAGCGAAACCCAGAGGATATCGTAGCGATCAAGTAGTCCGGCCTACTTGACATTTATAAGATGACAAGAATGTAAGTCAATATTTTTTCCAGATCGGGATGTTTTTGCCAGACATTCCGTAGACGACCTTTGACATAGGTATTTCATCAAACTACAAACAACATTTCGTGTATAAAAGTCTGTACTTACATAACTGTTATGTGCTCAAACTACGACTGTCTATCGTAAACTAAACCATAAAACAACTTTAAGGAATCACAATGATTATTCTTAGAAGTTTTAAGGTTGGTTATAAACTGTAGTTCAGTGACTCTGGAAGTATGCAGGATTTATTTAAAAGAAAGCCGTAAGTAAAAAGCAACTGTTTATTATTTATGAGTACCTACACATGATATAGACGCGTAGTTACACGTAAAAATAACACGATATAACTGTGACCAATCTCTCGACTCAAAGAAATGAGTTTTCGAGTCGTCGGTCCCGCTTGTCATATAATACATAAAGTGATCACATTCATCACTAGTATTCGGGCTTACACTAATTTGCATGACAGTCGCAACGTGAATAGCGACGGTATTACTGAACACTAAACTCCAAACTACTTCAGCAAATGTTTGTCCAATCAACATCGAAAGCGTTGCGTTAAATCCTGATTATAATTGCGCCATCGCTTCATTGATTGCATGTCATCTTCGAAATTAGGCCTAAGAACCTTGAAACAAAACAATACCATACCGTCACCGTCCTGCACATTACTCATAAATTAATTATTCTCACAACTGTACTACCTACAACAAGCCAAAATGAATTTATGCTCCATAAAATTACTGCGTATCGTACGCAAGTCATAATTTTCTAGTTAATTTAGGTGTTAGAAGCGTTCATCAAAGCTCTTATAAAGTTCGGAGCCCAACAAAGATATCAATGCTAATAAAAACTTCCAGTCATTCATTTTTATTTTTGGAACCACATTCATTTTATAATTGATGCAATTATAGCAAATTGTGTACCATTGACTATAATTACGTTGAATTTGTTAATTATTTAACATTGTGGGTGGTTAATTAAATACTGTTACCGGTAACTTTGTGGTCCAATTAGAAAACACGTAAAACATTGTTAAATATCCTAGTATAATTAGGGAAATGGAATGTTTAATACTACACGTATGTATCTTTAAAAATACTTATATTTTCCTAGTTTTTTCGCTTCGTTAGAAACTTACAAGAAGAAGCTTCCAGAGAAGTATAAATAGCAGTATGAATTCTTTACCTCAAAACGGGCTTACCAGAAGCTAACCTCAAGACATCCTTGCAGCTTTGTACAGGTTTAAAGATTACAGTTCTTTGTAATCTCTGCGTAAGTTCAAAAGCTCAATTTAGGAACCGCTAGTTATTACTCTAAATTAGATGTTTCTGGTCTGACTGTTCTACATCACAAACATCCAATTTCAACATCTAATACACCTTACTATTGTATCAAGTCTGGTTATTCTAACCAACATAACAGACAGAATGTGTTGCTGGGGAGTTTGTTCCGTCACTTCTTCTTTCCAGCTAAACACTAGGAAGTGCCGAAGGGTGGGCGTTTTGGGGGACTGTCTCTTGTAAATAAGTAGAGTAAAGTAAATTTTGACGTTCGAAAAGTGCTGATTATCAGCCTAATTTGAATAAATTACTTTTGATTTTGATTTTGAATAAAAGCAAATAGGTTTTTTTCCTACTCCTCTGCTATTCTTTTCTGATTAATTTCGTTGCGGGATCCAAGACAGTTAAATCGTTTTTTTGGGACTTCGTCGAGCTTCATTGTCTGGGCGCTTTTCTTGTGGTCGTCACTGTTGATTCTGGCTTTCAGGAGTTACAGTGGTATGGGAATAGTGTGGCGGGCTTGTCCAGTAAAAAAAAATAGTTATTTACCTACGTGATATTTCATTTGATAAGCCTGTACTCGAGTTTGTACTCATTAAAAAGGTAAGCCTCTTTACTTTGGTAATTGAATACATACTGTTAACATTTAAAACCTTAAAATATATTTATATTATACAAGCTTATTCTGGCAGCTTCGTTCGTGCCGACTCTAAGGGGATAAAAGTATACCGAGTGTAAATCTAGCTTATAAAATAAACTATCCCGTCGGGGCTGCGGGTTGTTGGAAAGAGATACCGCGGCCTCGGCACAAGAGCTAAGAAGGAACATAGGTAGTTTTTAGTCAGTAGAAGTCTGAAGAGCGGGAGGGGTTATTAGATCATTTCCCACCCCCACAAAAAAACGCTTTACAGTTTTTGCGCGAAGGATTATAATTATGATTTGATGCATGTTTCTTATCCATCCAATCACCCAATGATCCTTACAAACTTTCGCATTTTTCTTCTTCTTCCTCTCTTCGCAAAAAGTGGAAGGAGGGAAGGGAGGCCTTTGCCCTGCAGTGGGACAGTACAGGCTCATAATAATAATACAATATAAGATAAGATTATATATCTAGGTATAAAAGCTAAGTGAAACCTAGATTAGGTAACAATTCAGTCGACGTTGAACGATGCTTGGAGCCATGCCTTTTTGGCAGGCTCAACCAGGCCAACTTTGATACAATATTCAGAATGTAAGACGAAGTATATATTTGGTATTGCTCGTAATTAAATTAGTTTGACTTGTTACTAGATAATTATTATATAAATCGAGAATAGAATTTTTGTAAAGAGCTGTCGAAGGTAGAATTACGAAACGTTGTGTTATCACTGATACATTTCTATTTTAGGATTATCAAAATATAATATTTCTACCGTAGCAAAGCAACTGTGTCTTTTAGATCTAGGCAAGTAAATAATCAATACTATAAATATTATAAATCTGAAAGTTTGGATGGATGGATGTTTGTTACTTAATCACGCCAGAACGGATCTGAGTGAAATTTGCCACAGATAGATTATAGCCTGGTATAGCATACATTCAAGTTAACAAACATCCAGCAGTAACAGTCAATTATTTCATTGTTCGAGTCGCATTCGACAAGTCCCGATAGATCACAAGTTCCTTATTAACTTGCAACCACGAGGACGCGAGTGTTCATATGTCAATAACGCAGCAACACTGTTCACTGCATTTCTATCCCGTATCGGTGTAGTTAGAAACTTTGACGTAGCACAATAGTTACGACAGCTGTCGCCAACACCGCCTTAGCTTCGCACCGTATACTGCTAAACTACCATAAGTCCACACTGGCATACTAACTTACCTACTCTGTAAGTCAGACCGTTTGCCAAAACTCAACGCTGTTGTATAAACGTTCATGTTTATTTAGCTATGTAATTACGCGAGCAACGTTTTAGTGTTTGTGTTATACATTAATTTTAAATCTTTTATGAATAAAGTTTATTGTTATTCGTTAGTCAATTTTGGACGTAGAGCAGAGCAGAAAACAAAGTTGTAACCAGAACAATCATTTGAAGTAACGACGAATGTGACGGATTATATCTTAAGAATTGATAAATATAGAACTGAATTTCAAAACGTAGAACTATCATGACTTTGGCAGTCTATTATAACTTTGTCGAATCTTCAAGTCAACCTACACAGCGAGCTATAAATAAATCAGCTCCATCCAATAATTGGTAGGTAGCAGATCAAAAATAAGTCTGAACCTAACTCCAGTAAGCACTTAACAAGAAAAGTTAAATAACACAAAGTACCTAAGTAACAGTGATCGAGACGTAGAAGGGATTCTGTGAGAAGTTCGTCGGTCCATTGGAAAACATTCTGAGGGAAACCGGTAAACCGCAATCTTGGCAAACGAGCAAATTCCTTCAACTGGACTAAGAACTGAAATAAAATCCCAGTGCCGTAGATAAGAATAAACCGTTATATCCAGCGGTTTTCGAAATCTTTTGTCGGATTTTAATAAGATTCACGGATTCCCACATTTCTTTCATGCGTTAGATTATTCACACAAATACGGCTTTATACATTTCTCACTAACTGAAACCTCGTTCCCGGAATGATTGTGGCTTTCAAACATCCAAATACTGGGAAACTGTATTCGTGGGAGATTTGTGTCGTTACTCGTTGCTATAACAACCGAGATTACATCACTATTCTGTTTTCTATAAGTACTACTGTCGCGTGTGAGAATATTCCATATAAGTCAATGTTACACATAGTCGTACAACCTTCAACAGGGCTGACCTTAAAACGCTTCACTGGACGACTGGCCACTTTGACGTATAACGGCTAACTATTGAGCTACTGTTTGCAAAGTCCCAGGAGCCCACTTACCGTAAACCGATGAGGCCAATCGATTAAAGTTTATGCGATGAGATGATGATAATAGTAGAGTATTAAGATAGTTCAGGTAATAGAAGTTCTTAATAACGTTATGCTGCTATGTTTGTGACTATAATTTTAAATGTAAATGTAATGCTACTAAAAATGATTTCCTATTACAAAACTTTCGTAATGTCTTCATAATTACCTCAAGATTGTGTTACAAATTAACATCAAGTTGAGTTAAACAAGTTAATCTGTCTCTACTTAAACTCACAGCTCCAGTTTGAATCGACAATGCATTTAAACTGAAGTAAAATATGAACAACTTTAATTCGTGATCTTTATGAAATTCAAAACTTTGACGACTGTTTTCAAACTTTCAAAAACGTACAGACGTTTGCATTTAACTAATTCTACAAACAGCTGCAAAACGAAGTTTGAAGGAACGAACTTTACAAAAACTTGTTAAAACAACAGTGTCATTTGCAGCATCACGACGCCCATTTTTTCTCTTAATTAGTTAGTTAAATCCTAGTACTCCGACGGAATTAAACAAAACTTATAGTTTACCAAGTTAAATTAACTTTTCATAACCCTAAGCTAAGAGGTCTTAATATTATAAATAAGGATGGAAACTTATTCCACCTCATTACCTACTTACCATAAATATTCTGAGCACATGAAGTTTATTATCCAGGTGTTCAAAAAATTACGTAATTCTATCGTTCATGAGATTTTTTTAACCGACCAGAGCAAGTTTAAGGTTACTAAGAAATACTATAATCTATTTTTATCAGTGTATAAAAAAATCTTGTCTAATAAAATATCAAAGTGATGTTATCGACAGTTTGATCATGACTGCACTCGAACTCAAATATTTATTTTAAACATATCAAGATGTTACGCCAACAAAAACACTATCTTCTGAAAAATAATTACTTTTTGATTTAAGTGCAATCGACTTATGTTTTTGGCAGATGAGTGAAGTATATACAAGTTTATTTTAGTATCCCAAAACTGTTGGTAACAGCGAATTTGGCGGAAAATGTACAGAAGTGCTGATAGCGTCAATTATTAATTGCACATCAGCGTCCATTTTAACGGCCCAATCCATTGATCAATTAGATTCACAACGCTTTGTTTGCGTCATGTTCATTGAAAAAACTAAGAACTTGACGGAAGAACGGAACTAAAACTAAACAGTTCCCGAGCTAACAAAATCAATGGCTAGTAACCGTAGAGTTCCACATTATGTTTCCATAATTTATCTATTAGTTTTTCTTATTGTAAAAAAATCTAGGTAGTTTTTCCTTGCTTATTAGTAGTTACATCAAAAGGTTAAGGTACTGTAGGATCGTTTATACAGGGTGTAAATTAACCCTTCACACATACGTCAACCAAGCATTCGGTACATCAAACTAAGTACCCCTACGCAATTTTTTTGCTGGGAAAACACTTTTTTTTTTGGGGTCAAAAATCGCATTTTATGGTAAAACTCAATATAGCACTCCTCAAACATTGTACTAGTGGAAGCTTTGAATAGTAAACGGGTCATGGAAGTAATTAAAGTAAAGTTATAACCTGAAAAAGTAGTATTTACAAAAACAGCTGTGCAAAATTTGGAACTTTGACCCCCAATATCTCCGTAACTAGGGGGTTCCCAGGCATCGTCTAGAACACAACTAAAAAATGATCGCAGTGGTGGGGAGAACAAGTGCCTTTCGTTTGCGTTAAGGGTACTTTTACACCCTTTATATTATAGGGGTACTTAGTTTGATGTACATAATGCTTTACGGCTGTACGGAATGCTTTATTCTCTGAATGGTTGACGTCTGTGTGTAGGGTTAATATACACCCTGAATGTTGAGTTAGAGTGAAGAAAATCATTTTAATTACATATCACTCTTTTTTTAAACTTTTCCCCACACTAGGAATCTCTCCTGTATCGTGTGTGCGTTTACAAACATTTAAACCCACATGTACAATCCAAATACCCAGACCCGAAACAACTATCTGTCACGCATTTGGTCGTAAGACAGACAATTAGCCCTTTCTGTCTATTCTTAAATTAATTGTTTTACCCTTGTCGGTACGATTCCAAGAAAGGTGCACAGCATGCCTATTAAGAAGTAAAGTGATTCTCTCTTTTGTTGTTGACTGTTCAAGTTTTATAAATCTTGGCAAAGATAGCAAAATTTACTGATATTCTTAAGAGTCTTCGGTAACAATGAAGCTTACTCTACATCTACTTGTTCGTCTAAAATTATGCCCATTAAACACTCCAAGGTTTCAAGTTTAGAATCATTGTTTGACAGAAATTCTAACTTTCCTTTTGAAATCATTTTGGGCTCTACTACTATTTCAAAGCTTTAAAACCTAACACGACTTGCCTGTGAGGAAAACCGTAAATAGTTAAGAACTTATCGATCCTAAACATATCAGACATCACAGACAACATTTCGCTTATGCCAAGAGTTTATGTACATACGCCAGCACATCAACCCAACCGAAACAGAAAAAAAATCCCAATCAACCATGAACCTAATGGTTTAGCGATAGTGCTGAAAATCTATTAAATGCATTTGACAGATTGTAGTAGCTTGATGGGGTGGGATCTGCACAAAAGTAAAGATTTTTAACAAGCAATGTTATTGATTTTGACTTTGAATACTTCTCAACTGACTATAGTCTATAGTTCTTTGGACTGACTATCTATGTTCGGGGACAAAATTGTTTAGGAGTCTGCCCAAAAATAATGCATTATTTTGGGACTACGATTATTATTCTTTAATAACGCTTAATTAAAAATATTTTTAAATAATAAACTCATTTCAGAGTTTAATTTAATTACGCTACGCTACGCTATTCAAAATAATATGTTCATACATTATACCTGTAAAAGTTTGTACATCCGTCGGGGCTGCGGGTTGTACACTAGTTACTGCGGCCTCGATATATAGGGCTTAGAAGGAACATGGGTGGTTTTTAGTCAGTAGAAGTCTGACACTCTCTTTCGCTCTGCCCAAGAGCGGGAAAGTTCCAAATTTTGCACAGCTGTTTTGTAAATACTAGTTTCTTAGGTTGTAACTTTACTTAAATTACCTCCATGACCCTTCTACTATTCAAAGCATCCACTAGCACAATGTTTTAAGAGTGCTACATTGAGTTTTAACGTTAAATGAAATTTTTGACCCAAAAAAAGTCGTTTCCCAGCAAACATTTTTGGGTTGGTTTAACTTGGTTTACTAAAGAATGCTTGGTTGACGTATGTGTGAAGGGTTTATTTACACCCTGTATATATTACATTACCTTAGCAAGTACCTTAGTATAATTTTGGTGGGCTTAACCTTCCATGAAAAATATTGAGAACGATATATTTGTCGGTACCTACGAAAATCTCAATGTTTTCGATCATAATTACATTTACAAAACAAAAAGCCAGACACTATTATCACATTGTTTCTGTAGATTAATATATCAAAAGTCATCTTCTACGTAATCAGGAAAAAAATATATGTCGATCATCTTATGTACTACATACTACATAGTCAGATTCTAATAAGAATTTGTTCTACTTAAAAACATTGATAAATAAAACCATCTGACTTACGAAATCGTCAAACCTATTTTCTACAACCTTGTGCGAACTTAAACAATTGATATCTGAGCCAAATAGAATGTATTATCATTGCAATAAATAATTTACTTTCTCTACCTATTTTTTTTAGAGCTAATATAACCTGTTTTTATTAATGTTTTGTTATAACTATAACTTCTTATACTATATTTACACAGTTGCGCGACCTTTTGAGCTAAGACTATTATAATTAATTAAAACTCATTATATTTTAATGATACCTACTGATAAAAATATTATTGAGACTAAATCAAATATTTTATTGTGAAAATTTTACACTTAATGATCTCAATCATCAACTTTAATGTTTACAACATAACAAAACCGGAGTTCGTGTAAGAGAAATGTAGGTAGTAGGTATCTTGTGATTTAGAAGTTCATTATTTCAAAGATCTTATTCTGTGTTTTGTTCTGAGTTGAAAAATATTATTCTAAGGTTACCTTTTAAACTAAGAAACTAGATTAGAAAGAGTTGAGTATTTATAATAATTGAATTTATTGTTTTAACAAAGTACCTAATACAATATTCAAGAACTAGAAACAAATTAACGATAGTTTCTGTGAATTGATTCTACGTAGATTAATGATTTGAGAAATCAAATTAAACCTAAATAACTGGAATTTGCTGTAACTTGAAGAAGTCGGTTTAAAACCAAAACTATAAATTTACCATTATTTGAGTAACAATTTAGTAATATATGAAACAAGTCTTACCTCAAACGTTCGGCTGTTTATGAGATACGCACAACATAGATGCTCATTGATAACAAGTAGGTACAACACTACAACAGATAGCGGTATCGAGGCAACGCGTTCACGACTAGAGGAGCACTGGAGCTGCGCGCGCGCCGCTCGCCGTCTACCGTCGCGTCGCTCGACTAAACTATACCCCATTTAACATACTTACAGATCTGTTAACATTGTTGTTCCTAACAGTTCAATATTACGCTTTTGCTTCATTCAATTACGCACGGAACATATCGATAATTTGATTATGTATTGTCGTGATCTAGAATTTTTAATTGGCACTACTTTTTGTTATGATAAAATGAATTACCTACTAACTGCCGCACTCAGAAAACTCTAATGATTACTTAGGCCATCACTTAGTATAGGTTTAGACAGTGTTGTCATACAAAAGTCTGCCAAATCTTGACTAAGTGACGACTTAAGAAATCATTAAATATCCCTGCAGTGAGACTTAAATTAATTCGCAGCAATATAATGCGGCATTTTTTTAAAGGTCTAATTGTTACAATTATTTTTAATCAATTCACATACGACACATCATTTATTCTCAAAAACTATTTAAATGAAAATCCAGTTAGTTTCGTGTGGCGTCAGATTTATTTGGTGTTCCCTTGTAGGTACATATTTGGTATACAACCCAAGATAAGCCTAGCAAAAAAGTAGGTTTGTTTGAACGTACTATTAGTTACATAGACGCAAAGTTGATATAGATAAAGTGGGTACAAACCGAGTAAATTAATGGATGCTCTCGTTACTAGCTCAGTAATTTAGTTAATGTGATGAAAATAGCTAACATCTGCACGTTTGGAATAATCGAATTTCGATTAATTTTAACTAACGTAGGTACCAATCTAGATAATGTTTAGCTAACCTTTACTACGTTTAGACAATTTACCAGTGAATATAATCAAGACATCTATTTTTTCCGAACCTGATTTTAGCATCGCTAAAATAAAAATGCAAATTGTGTAATTTTTAGTTTATTTCTGGATCTGAAGCGGATAACGGAGATTTTATGTAATTCATTAGAGAAAAAACAGGTTCGTCGAAAACAAGACCAGACTTTGATAAATCTCCAAGCAATGTTAGAGATTAATTAAAAGTACGATATCTTAACAAAACCATTCCTTAGCAGATTATTTCACTACGGAAAGTGATAACGCGCGGGCGGTGACCGCGTAATCAAATATTGAAACAGTTTCTACCAAATGTAGGCAACGCGATTACTGTTTTAGTTTTTTTTCTTTTGTTCAACCCATTGTCAATTAAAACCAATAATTGATGCCAACCAATAATTGTGACCGATTTAAATTGTAATTGTAATAAACTTTAATTTTAGTTTTCTAGACGTAATATAACTGAAAATGACATGAGTTTATGTATGTATGCTAAGTTAAGGTGACTCTTTCAATAAAATGTTGTCACACAATAGGGATGTGTCCTGAGTACTAGTGTGTGTGTTTGTTTATAGGATTTGTGACTTTGAATTTATTTTAAACATACAAGTGTCATATATTTTTCATTACTCATGCTCTGAAAGTAAGTCACAACATGCCTGCGGAGCGGGTTGAAAGTACTACTTTTCAGCCCTAGGGAGAATCGCTTTCAACTGACAGCTGTCAAATTATTAAAAAAAAACTATGTCGATTTTCACATTTTTATTGAACCATGTTCCTACTTTTTATACAGCCACTAAATTACAGCGCGATTTAAAATTAAAATAACAAAGTTAACTTAAGGATAATATTATATTATGACTTTAATGTGGCAGTGGGCAGGGCACATTGCTCGCAGAACGGATGGCCGATGGGGCCGGAAAGTTCTGGAGTGGCGACTGCGAACCGGAAGACGTTGCGTTGGAAAGCCTCCCACTAGGTGGACCGATGACCTGGTGAAGGTTACGGGGACCCGCTGGATGCGAGACGCACGGGACCGGTCAATGTGGCGACACTTAGGGGAGGCCTATGTCCAGCAGTGGACGTCTTTCGGCTGAAATGATGTAGATGATAATGACTTTAATATATGTAGTTTAGTTTTAACTATTTTTCTAAAATTACATAGATTTCGACAAAATCTTAGCCATTTTTTTAATGATGAACAAGAAAAATACTGGCTGTATAGAGCTGGACGACCACAGGACAAAAAAAAAACAAAATAAGCGGGAAAGCGACACTGCGACAACATCCGATCAACACCTATTTTTCTATAGTTAATAATTTACGTTCTTATTTTCCTCGTATTCGTAATGAAAAACATAGTGTAAAACCTCGGGTAAATTACTTATTTAGTTCCTCGAACTATTAGCGCCCTCACTACGTTATGGGCGCCAAACCACGGCTCGGGACTATATAAGTAATTTTCGGCATGTTGATGCCCACGGCTTCAACCGCGTGGATGTTTTAAAGTAATTTGTTCACTTCCCCCCCCCCCCCCTTCAACCCTCACAGCCCTTATTTCGCATTAAAAAGTAGCGTATGTCCTTTGTCAGGCTCTAAGCTATCTGTGTAGGTACTCAATTTTATATAAATAGACAGACAGACAGAGTTACTTTCCTGTTCGTGATATTATAGTAAGGATAAGTTGAGTGATGTAATAAAACAAGGTAATTTGTTGGTATCTTAAGTATTACGTGTAGTATTTAATTTAGATAACATATAGTCCATTTTGTGTTCTTTGTATGAGTTGAACTCAATATTTAACAAAGCTTAAACAAAATGACACTACTGCATGTTTCCGCTGTAGAAGTGAACCACTTTGGCATGAATAGATTATGATTAAACCTTGTAATGGTACATTCAAACCGGCCTCCAGAATCCGTGATTACAGTGCAATCTACACACAAAGAAAGGATAAATAACAAATATTATAATGTCTATTGGATGGTAATTTTAATAATCATAACCAAAGGGTTATGATTATTAAAATTACCATCCAATCCATCCTAGAAGTCGGGTAAAAAGGAGCTGCTGATCATCTTATATAGGTACCTAGTTTTCATATCTCATTAATTACTTTTCACAACACTTATGACAAAATCGACGATAGAGTTCTAGCATTTGAGTCATCCGCCAATTTGTTGGCCACTGAAAAGTAGAAAATTAATAGCTCTAATGTAAACAAAATTAAACAAAACTGGTTTTTACCAAAATAGATATAGGAAAACCAACTTCGGCCTGTGCCTTAGTCCTCGTAAAGTTTATACAAGACAAAAGATGCGTATGCCACTCGGCAATAATGTAGCTGCCTTTTTTTGGGGTGTGGTAAATCATCAAATGACTCCTCCCGCCCTGGGCAGAGCAAGTGTCGGACTTCTACTGATATTAAAAAATAGTTTCGTCGTCTGTAATTTAACTGTTCCTGCTGAATGACCCTGTGACCCTACAATGACAATATCAAAACCCTATTACACTAATTACAAAGTGGAAACTAATAATCCACGCTCTAATGCTGACCACACAAACAGTTATCTATTACCCTAATCAGAACCGCTTTGATTCGGGTTAATGGTGGACTCAATTCCCGGTTAGTTTCGTAGCCGAAACTCGAATTAATTGAGGCCCTACTCTAAACACCACAGACCTAAAGTATTGTGTAAGTAATCTTCCTGCCTTTCGTCATGTTCACACTGCTGGGACACAGACTTTCTCTCTGTGAGAGGGGTGTAATCAAGCTTGCGGGCACAATGCGGGTTGGTAGATTTCACATAAATCTTAATTATTTGGTACTAGGCTAATTTTTTTGGGACGATTCCGCCATACTATTCGTAAACCACTGCAACTCTTAAAAGTCAGATTAAGCAGTAGGTACTCGTACCGTCAGAATAGCGCCATAGTAAAATAAAACACGATGAAGTCCCATAGAAAAAATTTAGCTATCTTGAATACCGCAACGAAATTATTCAGAAAATATGTAAAGCCAAGGAGTAGGTAAAACATGATTAACTACTCTCAATAGCAGGGGGTGATAGAACAAGACCGAGTACGACGGATTTTAGACATTTTTCTAACGTTTACTTTCACCGTTTTGAGATGTCTGCCTGTGTTTATACCTACAACTTACAACTTGCCAGTCGGCTGTAAGTACTGGATCTCTACTGTTCTATTAATGAAAGTAGGTTGAAATCTTTTGAGTGCCCATGTAGGCCTATGTGAAATAAAAATATTTTGATTGAATAAATTGCAGTTAGTTATTGTTTATTTTTTATTTGTGAGGTGTTTATGAAACTGAAACATTCCCGACCAGGGTAGAATTTTAGTAAGCGTTGCTGAAGGGATCCCCCCTACAATGCTTGTAACGTACTGGGTATTGTACGATGTTTTGTCACAATATTTCCATTTAAAAAGAGTGTCTATCAAAATGAAACAGACAACTACAGTAGGTACCTACTTTAAGAAGTAATTATGTCTTGTGACAGTAGTTACGCTCGTTCAAAAGTGAATTTAATATCCTAATTGAAATAAATGCTTTTTTATATTTTATAAGTTTTCTTTAACTGCTGCTTACGCCGAAAATCTTTTACTATCCGTTAGACTATTCAATTTTGTTTTCTATTTAAATTAATTGATTTTTAATCGTAACTATACAGCCAGTATTTATGAAAATTATAAGGTACTTCGGCTTACCAGACATTACGTTTGACAACAATAACCATACCTACCTTTAGTTCGTTACTTGTAAATTACTTATATAAATAAATGGTATAAATAAGTTACTAGACACCTTTTATAATACATTTAAGCGGCGCCTGCGACAAACTCCAATCACCGTAACTTGAGTGAAAATCCTAAGCAATGGCGGTGTTTAGAGACCCTGGGGGAACGGTAAATTGCCGCAGGGTCTACAGTCGACTCGATCAACAACATAATGCAAACGAAATAAGAAAAGCTACTGTCCTTAACCTTTACCTTTGGTAAGCTGAAAGTAAATATGAAGTCGGAAGAAAGAAAACAATCCATAAGTTGTTGTCAATATTTTTCTTGCGGATTAGTTTCAGTAAATAGGCAAACGTGAGTTAAAAGCAACGCTTAGCACTACTTATATTATATACCTAAGATTTACAAGTGTTATATTTATAATATAACATCACACCATAAACCCCGAATAAGTTAGACAGAGATGAATCTATACTACACTCAAATTACGTTAGCTTTGTTTAAAAGTCCGCATTTTTACAGGAAGCCAGCCTATTGCTGTAAACCGGGTAAATCATATCCGGCAAATCTTGGCTCTAGGCAAGAAATATTATTATTATGTCAATGTAGTTTAGCTACAAGCCTAAAAACGTTCGACACTATAGATCCTTATAAGTAACCTTAGAAACTAAATCTACCACTAGAATACAGGTAAACGTATCTTAGCGCAAAATGCCACAGGGAGACAAATTAGCACTGCATCCAAACTAATTTGCAATTAGGTAACTTAAGTTTAGCTGTTTGTTACTTAATCTCTGCGGAACGGATTCACGGATTTCGACGAATTTTGGCACACAGGTAGAAAACTCTACCTTAATCCGAAAATTCATCTTTAAATAAGGATGCCCTTCCTCTATAACCTTCTAGAGGTACTAACTACTATAGGATGTGCACGCAGAGGTTTAACACTTTGAGTCCGGTACATATAATTTGCAACACAACATGCAATGTAACATTTTCCTTAAAACGGATTGCACGTAGCGTGCACGTTGTTTTGCATGTTGTTTTTCAAATCAATCTGCCTGGCTACCCGGCTTTAGCAGATCGATTCATTTGTTTGTGACCATTGGCGTTGAGTTGCAATGGACGATCCCACTTTCCTTTTTGTATACCGTGAACCGGTCAAGAGAACTCTCTTGACCGTTCACGGTTATACTAACCAATCATAGTGGAGATTAGCCATCAGAGCGGGAGTGATTATAGTGCACATGTATGTGCGCAGGCGCACTCTCTGTTTAAATTCGATCATAGTCTGATAGGAAGGTAATCCGACATGACTGTAGAGAGATCAGGCACAGGAATAACGGCTTAACGTGCTTTCCGGGGCAACATCCCCCCAACTTCCAAACTCAATTACAGAGAAATTCCTAATGGAAAATACCAATAGCATTTATTGCCAGAAACCTTTTTGTACAAACCTTAGCTATGACTGCTCAGCGTATCCGCGGACAAATTTGGAGTAGCTCTTTAATACACTGAATACGTTTTTTTATTTATTTTATACCATTATATTCTACTTTCATTCAACTGGATCAAGTTACGGAAAAAGTTAGGATCATTTATTTTTAAAGAAATTGACGGTTTTCATCCTGAATCCCATCTTCCTACGCACTTTAACTGATTAATCATTAGCGATTCTTTCAATGTCAACGGATTAGCTCTTATTTGCTTTTCTTTTTCTTTGATAAGGTAATATAAAAAAATAGTTAAATAAGTATAAAACACGATTAGATTAGAAACAAAACTTGGAAGCAGGCGGGGTCCATTCTATTTTCATTTCACAATTTCAAGTTTTTCTATCAAGTTTTTTTTTTAATTTAAAATGTGCTTGTTTTTTGCTTTTCAGTATTTTCAGTCGGGTTTTATAGATTAAAAAAAATATTTCTAACTTTTTAGTTCTTTGTGTTTGTTCTTTCGTTGGTCGCGTAAAATTCTACGAAGATGATTTAACTATTGTGTTTTGTTTATAGGGTTTGCAACTTTGAATTTATGTTAAACATATGTGTCATATATTTTTGTAATCTCCTTTTAAAACCTTTCATTTTAATACCCTACTCGATGGTAACGGTTTTTTTTTCAAATCATTTCAGAAATCCGCGATTCGGCCCCCAAAATCCGCAATTTTTCTTTGCTTTTTAATTTTAATGTAGCCAGTGACACTTGCGCTATCAAGACGAATCTAACGACGTATATTTTATTCAAATCTGTTCATCCGTTTAGGAGTTATGAGGGAACAAAGAGACAGACATACATACACGCCAAACACATAACCCTCCTTTTGGGCTTCGCCGCAGTCGGGTAATAAAGAAGTTCTATTTATGGTTTTTTCTTTGTTGCGACTATTGTAGTAGGTATTTAGATGTCCCGATCAATATTCTTTTTATTAGGACGGGCTAGTTTTGTCTAATAGACGAACATAACAGTAGCTATAAATTTAAAAAATGTCAAAAACGAAACCCTAAAAACAGATATAGACAAACCTTTATAGATTTTAATGATGAAAATGTTACTCCAATCAAAATAAAAACAACGTCAATTATTTAGAATTCAAATGGCAAGAATAATTTTATTCGAAATTCGATATTGTTTCTATAAATACTTGTAGACATAATAATGTTCGCAAAAGTAAAAATATCAC
Source organism: Diarsia rubi (assembly GCA_932274075.1). NCBI lineage: Eukaryota > Metazoa > Arthropoda > Insecta > Lepidoptera > Noctuidae > Diarsia > Diarsia rubi. The sequence continues at coordinate 11,750,784 of OW026418.1, read as the reverse complement.
AAGGCCAAGAGGCATACAAAAGACAAATCCATTAATTAGGAAACAGGAAGACTCGTCCCTTTTGCAATCCGAATCTTAATGAACCATTAGTAAAGTTTATAATTACACAATGGCCAGTGTTTCATTTCACACTACTCAAAAACTTGGTATGAGCAAATGGCTGACGAATGCTTGGTATAAACAAAATAAAAAAAAATTGTTTATTTCTTATTAGAAATAAACAATTTAATTTTTTTGATTACATTGATATTTTAATGTAACATCTTTTTACTGAACTGACAAGGTTTTAACTCGTAGGTAGCTGAATTAGCTGATGTTATAAGGAGTAACTAAACTAACCCTAAAAAGAGAACTAGGGTTCGGTGCAAAAATTAAAACCCTTGAATTTTTGGTGACAAATCTCGATTCAAAAAGCGGAATACTATTTTTTTATAAACATTTCCCGTGAACGAAAATAAAATCACAAACTCTTTTTTATATTATATTTTGTTTTAGTAAATTGAAGCTTGATAACAATTCTCTGCAAAACATAAAAGCAACATTTGCTGTCGCCTGTTTATCCGGGGTTCTGATCCAGACCAGCAAAGAATGGCCAAAATAAAAGCCTTACCTTTGATAGTTTCATCACGTCTTAGACTTGACCTTTGATCCGATTACTCTGTAAAGTTTGTGCGCACCAAATTAGTTTATTATACTATTATTTACAGTAACACAAATTGACATCAAGTCACAAGTTTAATCTGCGAAAAGGTATATTTTAGAGCAGAAAGTACTTAGGAAGTTGATATTAATTTAAGTAATTTTTTATAGTAACAGGTGTTATGTTATGACTTTATGAGCTAACGCGATAATATTGAAAGTTAATTCGGAAGAAACTTATATTCAAAACTAAAGTATAATATAATTTACAAAAACCAATAAATAAAAACCGGCCAAGTGCATGTCGAAAAACGGACAATGTAGGGTTCTGTAGTTGCCCATCAAAATATATGAACTTACTAAACTGATAAACCACCCTGCCTACCTGTCTCCGAACGACGATGTTTAATATAAAAATAAAACAAACTTACATTTGCAGTTTTAAAACCTGCGCTCCCATACATTAAGTGTAGGAAAATATTTTATACAAGTATATTTTATGAGTTGGTCGACGATTACTCGTAAACTTGTAAAGCCTACTTAGCTGTGAAAGTTTTGCTTTCCTTTTCGTTAATATGCTACTACCATGATTTTTCACACGCCCAAACACAACCCGTATAGGTGGCTTAGGTAGCCAGACTAGAGTAAAACAAAAATTTGCACTTTAAAGCTTAATATTTCACAAACGAATCCTTTAATCGAGAAAGTGTTAGAGCAAACTCACAATATTTTTTAAAGACCTATCGAAAGACACCTCACATAATGGACCTCGCGAGATAAAAAAAAAACATCCCCACTTTAATGTGAGATATATAGATATCCTGAAATCATTTTTCCAAAATTTTATTTTAGCACTTTGTCGGCTTAACTAATTTGTATATTCATGCCAAATTATAACTTTTTAGTACTAAGAGTCTTTGAAATATTATTATAGTCTATATGGACGGACAGACAGTTAAATACGTTCCATATTAACTACGGAACCCTAAAAAACCAACTGCAGACTAATTGTTTTTTTTTGTTGTGCTGTGCCTATTGTGAAGAAGTGACAGAAGACAAGATCGAGTAGTAGACACACGAGGGTTGATTAGAAAGGAATATTTTTTTAACGCCCTTGGTTAAATATTTATTATTACTCTAGTTAAGTTAATTAAATAATGGATTTCATAGTCAATTTTTATAATACCTAAAGTGAATTATTAATATAACAATAAATGATAGTAATAAATAATGTAATATAATAATAAAATAATATAACAAAAATAATAATGCAATTAAAATACTTAGAAATACGAGTAATAATAAATTAAATTAAATAATATAGCAATAATAGTTACTCATGATCTCCTAAAACAGGGCTTCCTCTCTCCTACCCTTTTGCTGTGCCCTACAGGGTCCATAATGATCTCAATTATATACTATACCACCTAAGTACACATTATGGTAAAGCAATAAAGATATTGAGTATTGAGTATTGAGTATTGAAATATTCTCTTAGATCGAAATTATCACCAGCAAAATATTTTATTTTACCGCTTTTTATTGAAAATTTATTTTAGTACCCTAACAGTGGAAACAAACAGATTAGTATCTATATACCAAGCTAAAGAGCTGCGGATAGTATCGTATATCAATCGCACCCATTATTAACCGTGTTTACTAAGTTCATTATTTATAGTGTTTGACCGAAGATAGGTTTTTAGCCGAAAGTGATTAATCGGATATCGCTACAACCTACGGCCAAAGTGGAAACCTAAAGTTTAATAACCCTAGAAAATTTAGTTCAAGATTTTCTAAGAGTTTATAGTAAAGTCTTTTTAGATTTAATTATTCTAAAACTATGTTTGGCTGTATTTGAACAGTTTATTAGATTATTAAAATTACCTTACTACTCAATAAATATAATCAAAGAATTATGCTTTTAATGCACTTCCTAGAAAACTGACTCTGTTCGAAATGTATGCAGCAGTGTATTTCACACTCAAGGTTTTATTTTTCTACAGAATTTTGAATTTAGTTAAAATTTAAAATGCGTCAAGTTCTTCAAGTCTAGTCGGCGGTCTTCTTCTTCTAATCGTGTGGGTAGTAAGGTCTAACGACCCCACACACCCTAGTGTCGGAATTTCTTAACCGCCTCAAGGGCCTCTAACACGTCGTCGGGGGCCACGTGACGGCTTCCGGCCACCGTAGACGCGGCTAACTCGCCGTCCGTCCGTCTTATGACGACGACTAGCCGTGCCGTGACGACGGCAGGTTCGTGTTCCACGCGCGCCTCAAAGAGATGGTAACATGGAAGGGAACCCCAAGAGCCGATGCCCGTCGGGGCTGCGGGTTGTAAACTATTTATCGCGGCTTCGACATATAGGGCTAAGAAGGAACATGGGTGGTTTTTAGTCAGTAGAACTCTGACACACCCTTTCGCTCTGCCCAAGTTCAGGAGGGGTTATTTGATGATCTTAACATATGCTTTATAGGCCTTAAAATTGTATGAATATTCTAATTGTGCTTATAAATAGATAACATAAATAAACATGGTTATTTATAAAATTGCTTTTATTAACAAAGTCGAAGGTTTGGCCGAAGGGACCGAAGCCCGAGCTGAACCTTCAGTCGGGCAATTCAAAATTATAGTTTCGCCATATCCGTCTGTCTGTCTGCCTGGTCTGTCCGTCCGCCGCGCCCGTCCGCACTATATCTCAAAGACTCTTAATACCTACGAGAAAGCTAATTTGGCATGAATATACAAATGACACGCTGACAAAGTGCTGAAGTAAAATATGTAAAAAAGAAGTACATATTTTACTTCAGCACTTAGGGTATCTCCCTCCAGTACACATTTAAATGGGGGTGATTTTTGTTCCCGCGAAGTCCATTGTATGGGATGTCGTTGGATAGGTCTTCAAAAATATTGCGAGTCTGCTCAAGCACTTTTTTGGTTAAAGGATTTGTTGGTGAAATATTAAGCTTCAAAAATGCTTCTGAAATTTTTTGTTGAACTCAAGTCTGGCAACTTAAACCTGGCCTAACCTGGTTGTGTTTGGGAGTGTGATAAAGATCATGGTAGTAGCTTAGTAACAAAAATAAAGTGAAAATTTTTCAGTTAAGTAAGCATTACAAGTTTACAAGTAATAGTCGACCAACTTACAAAATGTACTTGTAAAAAATATTTTCCTATACAGTCATAATGTTTGCATGCGCAGGTCTCAAAACTGCAAAATGTAACTTTACTTATTTTATTTTTACAATATTTCATGCATCGTTCGGAGGCAGGTAGGTAGGGTGGTTAATCAGTTTAGTAAGTTCACATATTTAGATGGGCAACTATGAAACCCTACATCAATTTCATTTATTTTTATAGATAACAATGAAATCAAAAATCGCATTCTGCTTAACAAACATTACATAAAAGCTAAACCAACTCCACCCAACTACATAATTAATGCAATCAATTTAATTTCATTTAACTGGCTCGGCTACAAAGCAAATTGACCACTAAATTACCAGCACGCAAAACTTTCTACATAAATACTTCCGCTAGTTTCTTAAAGCACATAGTTGTAGGTACCTGTTGTCGAGAACATACTCAAGTGCTTTGATTGGCTGTTGAGTTTCCTTCACCAATCACAAACGGTCATGCGGTTTCCAGCACCTATGCTGGGTGTTCAGAAGCCTGGATGCATGTGGCTGGGAACATTTGAACACAGGAGTAAGCAAAGTGGTTTCGAAATAAGATTGACGTTTCGACATCGATTGCCTTGCAGCAACCCTGCCCTCACCTGTGAGCCTGTGACAGCCAACCTCGACATTCACAATAATAAAACTTGCATACTAAGTAGGTACAGCACTGACCATACCTGCTGGTTACATATTATATAAAGAGAAGCTTTATTGTTGAAAGTTTACCTAATGGGAAAACTACACTTTCTATTTTCAGGGAAATTTATGAAATTACTCACTTATTTCGTTATTCGTGGGGTTATCGTGGAGAAGAAAAGTTCTCGAGCGGCGACCACGAACCGTAAGACGCAGCGTTGATAGGCCTCCCACCAGATGGACTGATGACATCTTTATAGTTGCAGGCAACCGGGTGGATGCAAGCGTCAGGTTGCCGTTCGTTATGGGGTTCTATAGGGGAGATCTTTGTCCAGCAGTGGACTCTTTTGGCTAATGATGATGATGACGTTATTTAAGTCATCATCCGTGACTTAGGGGTATATTGGACGTAGTATTTCATTCAATTATTATTTACCACCGTACCTTCAGTAATGTGGCCACAGCTTTAGAATTTGCCAAAAGCTTGCGGTAAGCTAAAGCTTAATGGATGGAGTTTTCAGACTTATATGGCGATATTTTGGTGGAAGTTGAGGATTTACTTTTGCCATAAAATCTCTATGATAACTGTACTAAGCTAAAAACTTCACGCTCGTGTACCCGTTATTAGCGGTTCAAAACTGTGTCCCGGGTTAAATTTTACTCGTTACCTTACTTCAGTGGGACACAACAGACTCATTTAATAATACTTTCCTTCTCGTGAATAATAATCGCATATAAAACTTTGCAGCTGTTTCAGGTTTAAAAAAGTATTTTAGTGTCTGGTCGCATTGTAACTTTTCTTTTTATATATAAACTAGTTGTTTTTTTTTTGTTTTTTTACAAACATTACAACTTTTGTCGGCAGTATTCTCGTGGACACACTAACTTATTTTCCAGAAAAATCTTAATACGGATTAGTAGCTATAAAAAAGGCATAATTTTCCCTAACTTAACACTACAAAGTTGCAATCCCTTATAATTCATACCAATTAACTGCTTTTCTAAACAGTCTTACTGACACTGATTGTTTTTGCCATGCCACACGTGCGCAGTGTGTCACGTACTTACATATCACAGCACCAAACCCCGCCGTTCTCGGGATTATTCCGATCTGTCACCCCGGTTTGTCCCCTTAGGGTGACAGATAGGAAAAAAATGTTTGATCTGTCCCCCTGTTAGCAATGAGGGAACAGTTCGAACTTTATTCACTCCCTAACAGTTTCACCTGTCCCCCTATCACTTATAGGGGGACAGATGAAACTTTTAATTCCTGTTTGTCCCCCACTTAATTTAATATATTCATTCTTATAAGTAATGCCACACATACTGCAACATTACATTAAATTAAAGCCTAGTGGTTTAGGTTTTTATTCATCTGTATTTATATAAGTTACAAATATTTCTTTTGTTTTTCTATTAATCACAGTCCCATAAATCACAGTACGTATAGTAGAATGATGCATCATTGCGGTTGCCCATAAGGCCCCATGAGTAAGAAAGAGAGAGGGAACCGACATTTGTCTGTTTTGAAACAAATAAACAATAGATTGTTTGTTTGCACCGAATAAATTCCGGCCGGCAAATTGCACTCCATTTTTTTTTTTTTTTTTGAAACATTAATGGAGTGCAAGTAATTCTCAACCATATATCATAAAACTTTAAGTAGTTATTCGCAAAATAAGTTTTGATATTAACTATAGTAGGTGCTGACATACAGAGCACAGACACAAATTTTATTTTGTTTGATAACTCATATAGGAATAAAAACGTCAAAATTAATTACCTTAATAGAAGCTGCAATTTTATCTAAATACATAAAATTTTCTTATTAGGAACATTTTCTCATCTAAAAGTTAACATATTGTTAGTAAAAATTAACGTTTGTAATATGAAGTCAAAACAGAGGATTGATTGTTAATAATACTTAATATACCTGGAATACCTACTACTGTGACTGATCTATACAGAAAAAAAAAATATTTATAATTTATTTAAATACAGATCGATCGTTATAATAATCCAAACCACTAATCTTTTATTCAATTCTTGAAAGTAATTGAATTACTTTCAAGAATTAATTTAAATTATGTGGGGGACAAACAGGAATACAAAGTTTTATCTGTCCCCTTATCGGTGATAGGGGGACAGATGAAACCGTTAAGGAGTGAATAAAGTTCGAACTGTCCCCTCATTGCAAAAAGGGGGACAGATAAAACTTTTTTGTCCTATCTGTCCCCCTAAGGGGACAAAGCGGGGTGACAGATCAGAATAATCCCGTTCTAGTCACCATCTCGCCCAATCTCCTTTGAAAAGAGTAGTCAGCATGCGATTAAATAGATCCAATCGAATGGCTATTCAAATCAAATCTGATAAATCGGCATTCCAATACAAAGTGCATGTTTAATCATAGTTTTGATTAACATGCACTGAACTACATTGGGACCTAACTAGTGCTTGACCAGTAACTTAGCACTGCACACTGTGAACTGGTTTGAATTTCATGCAAGATTTACAACCAGTAACACCACTCCTTTAACAGGCTTTTACAGATAATTATGGCTCTGGGAAATGTTAGACGCTTCATTTTCTTATTTATTTGAAATAACGACCAGAGGATGGTTGATAAATCATGAAATCTTGACAGACAATTTTAAAGTATACCATAAAATTAAATGCTACTAGTTTTGTGTTGCCATATGTTGCTGAAAACTAGGAAACATTTTTTTTTATCTGTGACACTCAATTATGTTTCTCCCATATAATAACCAAATTATATTGTTTTATCGCAAACTAGCAACCATTTTTATCGAAACTTTTCCAATTTACAGATATTAGGAATTTTGTCGGCAGCAACCTCGTAGTCTGGATTTGTGCCCAGTTACATTTATGTAGGTTAGGTAGTATTGCCATTAATAGGCTCATCTCCTATTACATGAGACTATAAACATAATAAGCTTCTTATGTTACATGTCCAACTCAGATCAATCATCATAGAACAATAGATTGCATTTTTTTATTTTTTTTCCTCCCGCTCTTGGGCAGAGCAAAAGGGAGTGTCAGACTTCTACTGACTGAAAACCACCCATGTTCCTTCTTAGCCCTATTTGTCGAGGCCACGGTAACTTGTGAACAACCCGCAGCCCCGACGGGAATAGATTGCACCTTCTGATTCAAATCGTTCAGCATGTAACACAAGTAAGTACCTACTTAACTTGAACGTACAATGAATATGTAGGGTCCCCGAACACCGGTAGAACATGCCATTAATAAAGTTAGGCGTGAATTGCTAGAACGTTGTGGTTAAAGGGAGTAGCCAGGTAGCGAATGGTCGACGTGCCAATTACGTCACGAATGTGACAATTAAATGCAGTTCAATGGGGAAGCACAAGAGGTATTTATGACGCGTTTGGAATTGCATGATCTAAATCAAATCAATCAAATCATTTATTCGCATAGAATGTAGGTAATTATAATAAAGTTGTTATAAAATATAGTGAACCGGGTACATTCTGCCTGAGTTTGGCATTCAAACATTTAACAATGAGTGTCAGTCTCAATAATATTGTAAAATTATCAAATAAACTATTTTAACAATTCTAAATTAAGCACATAATTCGATATATGTATTCTAATCTTTTAATAATATGTTATTATTATAATGTCAATATATTAAAATGCTAGAACGTCACACACAGAAGATAAATTAAACACAAATAATCACATAACGAATAACAAAATTTCTGAATCAAAAAAGTATAAATAAGATTATGATTAAAATTTTAATTCAAAATATTACAACAGCTACAAATACATTATTTTAACAAGTCAATATCAAATACAAATAGTTATTAAATAATGTCAATACTTACTCTAAAACTGTTGGAATGTCACACATAGGGTCATTTAAAAAATAAAATAAATAATAGCATTTATGTGTCAAGAAAGTCTTTAGTTTATTTTTAAATTGTTGGTGAGTGTAATTTTTTATGCTATCTGGTAGTTTATTGAATATTATTGGAGCCATGCAAAAAACACTCTTCTTCAGTAGTGCTGTTTTATTATAACCACCGGTAACTAAGAGGTTTTTGTATTGGCTTCTCACGGCACCTTTCTTGGTGTCTGAGACCTTAACAAACAGTGTTTTATTCCTTTTAACAAAAATTGCCATTTCTAAAATATACAACGACGAAAAAGTAAAAATTTTCAAAGTCTTAAACAGAGGTTAGCAGCTATCCCTAGGTTTAAGACTACACATAGCTCTAACACAGCGTTTTTGGGCCTTAAATGTGTATGTTATCTCTTAGGCTACAATTACCCCAAAAAATTATTCCAAATCTCAAGATCGATGCGACTAAACCATGTTAGTAATAATTGATCTTCGATATGGATTCCTAATACTTTCGCAACCTTTGTTTCATTAATCTCTTGTTTATTGAACTGTATATTGACTTTCGGTGGAATTGTACACTGGTGAAAATGCATCACGTTAGTCTTAGCTAAGTTTATTACAAGGTTGTTTTTCTCAAGCCAGTCGATAATATTTTTAAGGTTAAGGTTAATATCCTGTTCATAATTGTTAATATTTCTACATTTGATCAGTGCTGTGCTGTAATCGGCATATAGAATCATTAGATTTGGTATCTGACGGGGCAGATCATTTATATACAGCAAAAATAGCGAGGGACCCAGTACACTATCTTGCGGTACACCGTATTTAACAATTTTATTACCTTCTGATTTATATTTTTGTTCACATTTTGATTTAAGACAAATTCTAAAAAGCGTGTGCGATTTGTAATAGTACATTGTTATCCAACGTGTGAAAGTTACTTATTTAGTCCCGAGATGGGGTTTGGCGCCCGTAACATGGTGAGGGCGCTAACAGTTCAAGGGACTAAATAAGCAATTTACCCGAGGTAAACACTGTGCTTTTCATTACGAATACGAGGAAAGTAAAAATAAGAACATAAATTACTAGCTAAAGAAAAAAATAGTATTGATCGGATTGTCGCTCCCGCTTATTTGTTTTTTGTTGTTCTCTGGTCGTCCAGCTAAACAGCCTGTATTTTTCATGTTCATCATTAAAAAATATTTTTTTCAATAATTTGACAGCTGTCAGTCGAAAGCGATTCGCCCTAGGGCTGAAAAGTAGTAATTTCAACCCGCTCCGCAGGCATGTTATGACCTACTTTCAGAGTATGAATAATGAAAATGTAATTTATATTCTTTTATTTGGTGACTATAAAGAAAAAGAAGTAATGGAAGAAAACACGAGATGCGCCGACCCTAAGTAACAAAGGCAGTCTGTAAGATGATGAAAATGATTTGGCAACTATAATCAAATACCGCTGCACGTCGTAAATTCGACCATTGTTTAATTAACCGGTTTATATATCCTCTTCAGTTTGGTCTTCTTTTGAATTTACTCTTCCAAATAATTAAATTCCTGCGATCCAAAAACTAGACCCGTGTAAATTCCGCTTTAGTAGCGAAATTTCCACTAACAGAGTAAGTTGCATATCACGAGATATTCTTCCCTATTTAATTGTCTGCATTTTGTGGAACGCACGGAGAATATTCAGTGGTTAAACGGCAAAAAAATGGTAATTTGAGTTAATTTAATTTCTTAAACCACTGCCAAGCCACTGCAAGGGTACCTAAACAAAATGCGATGCGTTTGGTAAACACGTTCGTAGAAATTAATATCGCAAGCATTTCTTATTATTATAAAAGCAAAATGAAATGATGAATGGTTCATACATTGGTAGAATTATCACGATGTAAGTCAAATTCTATGCGACACAGTTGATTTGTTTGACAGTGAAAAATTCTCCAAAAGGTAAGACTGTTAAGATACTGCATATTTAAAACTGTGACGTATATGTCTTGTGTCTGTCGCGGCCAGTTGAATCACACACTGGAAGATATTTCATATTGACTGTTTAACGACTTTTTTAATGAACCGTGTCGCCGAAGCTACTGATTACCTAATACCTAGATCCTATTACGTAAGCTAGACATTACGCGAGTATTGGCCATGTGTTGTAAACCCGTACTCAATCTTGGCAAATTAACTGAATGTTCAATTGAATTCTGTATAAGCTTGTTACCTTAATTTGTGTGTGATACGGCGAATCCGTGACATATATTATTACAGTAATGAAATTATAGATAGATAGATAGATAGATAGATAGATTCATTTATTTGCCTGAAATATGGTATTTTACAGATTTTATCACACTTATGTACACAATAGTTCTTATGCCTTTTGGTGTTATGCCTGTAGGTTCCAACGTATTCATTTACAATATTCTAATTCAAGTAAGTAATTAATGTGTATTGTTGTCAGACATAAAGCGCATCGTAGTCTACTCACCACACGAATAAATACATACCGGTGCGTAAATTAAAGTAAACAACATTGGTTGCTAAGAGCTAAAGCCTACGCCTACGAATCCGCCCGTCTGAAAAGTTTTGCGATACTTCAGAAATCTAGCATTCTACTTGAATCTAACGTTTGATTTCAATCTGTTCAACCGCCACTGTTACAGAGAGATTGAGTAACAAAGTCGCATCAATTCAAACTTTCTCATTTAAGTATAATATCTATAACTTGCTACTGAACTTTGGTAAGCTTCTCTAATGAAAAGACAGTGGCTTTTCTAAGCTGAAGAGTTCAATCACTTTGTAGATCGGAGTTTAGAAATCGTTTAAGAACATTCCGGATTTTTATATTAAAACTCTTATCTTTGAATGCTGAATTGTCGCTAAGTATGTTTATTCCTCAATAGTTTTTATTGAAAATCTTATTTGTGTGCTTCGTCGTAACGTTGTATTATTGTAACAACGTTGAGTACAGACTTTCCTCGGATGCAATGGATTGCTGTAGATTAAAAATTTCTTATCATCATCTGCCTAACCTTTCCCCAACTATGTTCTTGTCGGCTTCCAGTCTAACCGGATCATCATCATCATCAACAGCCTATGTTCCCACTGCTGGGACACAGGCCTCCTCTCTTTGAGAGGGAATGGGCTATAATCTACCACGTCAGCCTAGGGCGGATTGGTAGATGTCACATATCTTCGGTTTTTTTGGTTCTTAAACTTCCGGTTTCTCCACGATGCAGCTGCAGTATTTTAAGCGACTGCCTGTATGATCTCCACAACCCAGTTACTACTGGGTAATATGATACTTCTTAGTAAGACTGATTGTCAGACTTTCTCAAAAAACACATCAAGATTAAAAAAAAAAAGATTTTTAATTAACTTTTTAAGGAAATTCATCAATACTTATGTAATACCAACAGTAAAAAGCTGAAACTCTCTACGCTTTTAGTGGATACCATTAGCCCATAAGCTTATTTAAATTCACAGCTTCAGAATTACAATTTATTTTAATTAGGAACCGTAAGCACGCTTTACGTCCGAACACTTATCAACAATTTAAGGAGGCATTACGTAAATCCTAAATGAGGTGAAGCCAGTAATAATTAAACATAGTTAAGTAAGCCACAGATAAGTAGCTGTTAGTCACACAAGCTGTTTTTGGTACTTCATTATGCAACTCAGTAAGTCGTCCTTAATTCACTGCAGTTCAGTAGGTACCGACACCAGCACGAGCTACCCTAAACTGTAAATTTGTTCCAAGCAACAGCCCAATAACAGAGTGTAAATTAACTCTTCACACATACGTCAACCAAACATTCTGTACATCAACGCAAGTAAGTAACCCTACGCAATTTTTTTTGTTGCTTTTTGGGGTCAGAAATCTCATTTTTCGGTAAAACTTAATGTAGCACTCTTAAAACATTGTGCTAGTGGATGCTTTTACATAATAAAAGGGTCATGGAGGTAATTTACGTAAATTTATAACCTGAAAAACTAGTATTTACAAAAAAAACTGTTCAAAATTTGGTACTTTGACTCCCAATATCTCCGTAACTAGGGTTTTCCCAAGTATGGTCTAGAACAAAAAAAATATTGCAGTGGTGGGGAAAACAAGTGCCTTTCGTTTGCGTTAAGGGTACTTTTACACCTTTATAGCATTAGGTTAGTCGCAAATGTCGCAATATAGTTTAAAATCTAGCCTCATGAATTAGCGTCTATACAGTTTTGAGTATTCATCCTTACTTCCTTACTTATGTTTACTTTTTTGTTATATAAAATTATTAATGCGAAAGTAACTCTGTCTATCTGTCGCGCTTTCATGCCAAAACTACTGATCCGATTTTAATTAAATTTAGTACGCAGATAGTTTACAGCCTGAGAAAGGACTTAGGCTACCTTTTAATGCGAATAACCCTTTATTCGCATTAAAAGTAACGAATAACCCCTCCCGCTCTTGGGCAGAGCGAAAGGGAGTGTCAGACTTCTACTGACTAAAAACCACCCATGTTCCTTCTTCGCCCTCTATGTCGAGGCCGCGATAACGAGAGGACAAAAAAAAAAAAACCCGTTAAAAAGGGTTTAAAGGGGTTTTTATCCACGCGGGCGAAGCCGCGGGCATCAAGTAGTATTCTAAAAAAAAACCCAAAATTAAATAAGGGACTTTCTTGTGGAATGACCATTCATCCGGATAAGACCTATTTTATAGTAACATGGATTCAAAATATTTACTTAATTTTTAATAATATGACAGTCAATGAAGACGAAGAATAGTCGCTAACTTTATACATAATTGGAGCTAGTACTACTTTATGTTCCTAGAATTTAAATGAGAACGTAATACAGCTTATATATAGTAGAAACTCGTGAAATTAGTTGAATTAGGCGCTCATTAACTAAATCGTTGGGAAATAGTTTTCTCTCTTTGTTCGCTGGTTTTGAAGCGCTCGAAATTTTTGCCTAGAATTTAATGTGAAAACAATGTATATTTAAAATAATGTTTGCTGAGTTTTCCCAGCTACAAATTTATAACATAATCACGACTGTAATCTCGGAAGGTTTAGACAGAAGCGTATCTTACCTATAGTATTACTTTACTTTGCCTGTTATGGTATAAAGTCCCATGTAAATTGTAATAGGGGGAAGCCTATTGCCACCAACCGTCCACAAACCCAGGTTTCGTGGCTGCTACTATGAAAGCCGCTGCCCGTCCCGGTAATCGTACCCAGAACCTCATGCTCATCAAAAGTGTAGGTAGTCTGTCATAAAACTATCTTGTAATCCTGTAACAATTAAAACAAAAATAAGTACTGTTTTTTTGTGTTTAATCAACATCAGGCATCTGGTTTTTATAATACCTACACATAAAAAAGTCAAAAATGTGAAGTTTCTGGCAATCCTGTTGAATACTGCAGCAAGGACCTTCCGACAAACGTTGTGGCAAATCGGCGATAACGCCAAAATCTCGTACAATAATAATAATACATTGTTTACTTAGGAGTGAAAGCAACTTATTTAGTCCCGAGGCGGGGTTTCACGCCCGTAACGCAGTGAGGGCGCTAATAGTTCGAGGGACTAAATAAAAGTAATTCACCCGAGTTAAACACTGTGCTTTTCATTACGAATATGAGGAAAGTAAAAATAAGAACATTTATTGGCTAAAGACATAATTAGTGTTGATCAGATTGTCAGATTGTACTTATTTTGTTTTTATTGTCATTTGATCGTCCAGTTAAACAGCCAGTATATTCATGTTCATCAATAAAAAAACACTGAAAAAATACTTTTGTTGAATATACTAAATTCTCAGTATTTTTTGCAAAAGCCAAGTGTTAATATAGGTCCTACACACATTTTTGTTGATTTTACTAAACCCAAATAGTTAAACATTTACAAAACTGGTATGGTATTAATAACTCATTAGAATTGTAATAACGTTATTTTTACTACGTATCCGAATCGGTTAGACTTACAAACAAGTTTCGTAAAATCGATCGATTATACGAAACGAGTCATGTAATATTCACCTTCATTATTTAATATAATTTAAGGATATTTTGTATTTTTTATCAAACCTGTCTCGTATATTTTACCCTCTAATTAATTAAACATACGATACTAGTCTTGCAAAATTTACTCATTCTATATCGTAGACTTAACGAGATAACTTAGTATTTTATTGCTAAATCGGCTTCGTATATTTTACCCTTCAGCTTTTGTAGACTTTAAGATACTAGTCTTGTAATATTCAAAAATTCTCTTTCGTATAATTTACGTGTCATATTTAGTATTATTCAGTAAAGTTGTTTAGTATATTTTACAACATTATTTACCTAAAATGTACGACACTAGTCTTGCAATATTTACTCATTCTGTTTCGTAAACTTAACGAGTTAACTTTAGTGTTTTTTTGCTAAATCGGCTTGGTATATTTTACCCTTCAGCTTTTGTAGACTATGCGATACTAGTCATGTAATATTCACTCATTCCGTTTCGTATAATTTAAGGGTTTTTTTTAATATTTTTGAATAAACCTGTTTTGTAAACTTTACTGGTCATGTTATGTATTTTTACTAAATAAGTATCGTTTATATTATCATAATTGTATCGTTCTACGAAACTGGCTTTGCTAGGTTTACTCATTTACTTTCGTATATTGTGCAACTTTACTTCGGTTGAATCTACAAACAAATTTTAACAATATTGCTTTCGCAATATTTTCCTACACACAAAATTGTCATGATACTTACTTTGATGTTTTAGTTGTTTTTAAATTTCTTAGAATAACGTCATGTGAAACAAAATCGTTTCGTAGGAAGGTTACTCTAAAAGATTTAGAGACAACTTAAACCTGTAAGTAAATCAATCATGAAAACAAATACATGAAGCTTTTATAGAAATAGTAAAATATTATGTAAAATACAATATCAAAGAAATCCAGATAAGTGCAATATTACTGGGTAAACACAAAAACAAAATACCGAGTATAACGTTCCAAAGTAAAGTCGTAAACGAAAGTAGATGCTAGGTCAAAATAAATATAGCAAATATATAACACAGGACCCCTCAAAAGTACACAAAAAATAATAAAATGTGGTGAAATTATCATAATTATACAAAAGAATGAATGATTAAATATTACAATTCCAAGATTTGGTCAGAAAGGGGACTAAAATAACAACAGAATGTAAAAAAAATAAGAACATTTTATTTAAAAAACAGGAACAATCGACATAGTTACTTATCTAAGTTATGTTATGTAAGTACCAACTTAATTTTACAATTCACATTTTAATAAAAAAATATAAATTTCTTAAAATTCGAAACCACTGTTTATTAAGTTAGAGGATGCATTATTCCTAAGTTAATCTTAAACTATGATATATTTATAAATGTAAACAATACAAAAACAGTTTATCTAAACAAACAACAGGAACAATTATTGATACTTATCTAAGTTATATAATGTAAGTAGCTACCTACCAACTTAGTTCTACAGTTCACATTAAGTATAATAAATAAATTACAAAACAATAAATTTCTTAATTCGAAAACGCTGTCTATAGTCTAGTGCAATTAGAGAAAAAATACTCAAAACGTAGAACAAAATTTGATTTTCATGGGACTTTTTTTAGTGAGTTCCTAGAGTGGAGAAGAAAGTTAAAAAAAAAATTTCGCCGCTCGTGACTTTTTTTAATTCTATAATTTCCTTTTCGACGGCAGGGAAATAACACGTAGATAGCACAATAAATTTAAAGATAAACAGAAAGCACGCCCTGAAACGAATGTTTACTTCTGTGTGACGTCACCAATATTTAACAAGTAGGTATCTTTAAATATTTTTCTAGTTATTATACCTCATTAGATAGCTAATAAAATGAGGATTTAGACATTAATTTGCACATTGAGTTTCATTGCAGTATTTGGAAAAAAATGCTTAGACAATTTTTTGACATTTCTTATTGAATTTTAAGTTACTACAGTTATGAAAGTGGTCTTCGTTAATATTTTCTTGTCCAGTTATCTGTGAAAAAGCATCAGTTACCAATTCTTTTTACCAAAAGGAATCTTAAAATTCTACATTTTTAGAAATAATTGCAGAAAAAAGGAAATTTTCAAAAAAAAAAATTACTTGAAATATGCATTACGTCAACAACAATATACAAAGAAACGGACCAAATCAGCGTTTAATGGATGCACGCAGGTCACAATATTACGCAACAATATGTATTCGTTATTCGTAAACGAAAACAAAAAAAAATCGAAAGAAAATAAAAAAAAAAGTCGCGGGCGGGAATTTTTTTTTAACTTTCTTCTCCACTCCTAGAACTCAATAAAAAAAGTCCCATGAAAGTTTGACCACTATCAACTTCGCTCCATCTTTATGTCTAATTGCACTCGACTATTATTAGGACATAGGATGCATTCTTCCCAAGTCAAGAAATATTGAAAATTGGTCTTAAATCCCGACCAATAGAGGGTCCCAAACGATCATCACACAAACACATGAATGAGCATTAACTTTTAAATTATCACACAAAATATTGCGAGAACATATTTGCCCATTACCCTTTACACTATGACAAAAGAAATTCCAAGAACATTTTTGAGCATTCTCTTTTAAATTATCAAAATAGGCATTACCCTTTATTTTAACACATTTAGTTTTGGAAGACACTTATTACTAGAATTAGGAAATAAAGATTGTGGAGTAATATTATTATTAGCCCTTCGTATGGGACACGAAACACGGTTATCACTTTTACACGCACTATTATTGTTATTGTTTTGAATAGAGTAAATAGAGTCAGACTCGCGAGATTGAAACAAAAACTTTGACCACTAGAACGTTTATTATTCTCACCTGGACCAGGACTCTGCAACGCCTGTACCTAACTTACGGCAATGCTCCATGGAGTGGCCGAACTTCCTGCAGTAAGCGCAGGTAGGCCGTAGCCTCCTTGTGGAGTCCTACTTGGGTGGAAAAGGCGCGGGGGACGCCGCTGGAACAAGCGCGAACGAAGCGGGCGGGACCTGCACCGCGGCGCGGGCAGCTGGCGCACCGTAGATATGCGTACGTGCGAGGCCGCTAACGTGCGCGCGTGCCCGGCTGTTGTCACGACCGTTATCACTCGAGGCGGTTTGTGTAGCCGGCGTTGATGTTGGCGGCGGTTGTGTTCGTCGCTCACTCGCCGTGTGCTTCATGACAGTTTTCTCGCCGAAGAATCTTCTACCATTCGTGCCAGGCGGAGTAAACCATAGAAGTTATTGCACTCTTCTCGTCGTAAACTTTTCCTAATTGTACTATGTAGGCGACCGTAGGTCTACTTGAACTGACTCTGTTATGTCACCCTTAGGCAAGCGTGCGAAAAGGGCGCGAACGCGAATAAGTCGGTGTTTTCAATGTCCTGCAGCGTGGCAAATATATCCGATGAGGCGGTCGGCTATAATCACTTATCAAGTTATCCTCGGCTTCTCGCCATGAAGACACGGAGTATTTTATGCCTTGGAAGGAAGGTCTTAGATTGGAAGTAAAATTTATTCACCTATTGACACGATCACAATTATTATTTACAAGAGTTCGGAATGTTATTTGTGAACGACAGGTCTAGATGCGTGGCGTCGCGAATACACTTGCGCGGGAAACTAGAGATTATGCGCACGCGGTACAATACAAGTGCTTTGCGCATAGGCAGCAGCGGACTGGCGAGCGCCGCGCACCGCTCGCAACGGCCACGTGGGAAAGAGATCGCTCGGGCACGCGACTGCGGGACGCTCTAATTGGTCGCGTCGTTGGGCTTTGGGTTGCTACAACTTTTAATAAAATGTTCCTTTTTAGTTTTTCTACATCTGTCATTTAAATCGTTACCCCTATAGTCAAATAATTGTATTCGGTCATGAAGTGTATTTAAATTAAACAATTTTATAGTTTCAGTGTAATGCAAAATAATATGAGCAAGGTCATAGTGAAAAACACCTTCGAAAATGTAATGCATAATATCGACACATAAGTTATCCAGTACGTGGTAAAACCGATGTTATTAAATACACATGCTCTTTTAATCCTGTCATTGTTACATTATTAAGTCACGAATCACGGGCATAATTTTCTTGATTTCTCAGCTTGATTTGCTTGATCTTGTTTGCATTGTTTTCTCAGTAATATTTTATTACCTTTACGATATGTAAAGGTACGATAAAAACTGCTAGAATATGATTTGGCAAAACCTAGAACATTGTTATTAAGTCCCAAATTGTCACCAATGACCATTGCAAGTATAAATATATTCTGAATGTTCCTTCTGGTGTTTCTATTTCAAAAACACTTTCTTCTAAATATTTTAACTCTGTAATAAGTTTGTGAAATACTTCGTAGTTCTACGTACGTTTTTTTAAGACATGAAGATGTGAATGTGAAAGTGTATAAAACGAATGTTTTGCTATACAATTTATTTAAATTATTCAATAACATCAGGCATATTAAATTTATACATACTGGGTGGAAGGTTCACAACGAAAACGGTTACCATGTATTCAGTACATCATTCTGAAGTAAACGTTATATTACACTTACGGGATATCTTCCGTGATCATTATTTGTTTTGAGCTCTAGATATTTCGACGTTGTTGCTAACGCCATGATCGTGGGCTGACTGGAGAATGCGGGAATATAACTAAAAACATATTGATGTTCGAAAAAGCGATACAAAATATCGAAAAAGTATTAAATTATACGTAAAATAGGATTTGAATCTGGTCACCCCGGGAGAGAGTTT
Organism: Diarsia rubi; assembly: GCA_932274075.1. Classification (NCBI taxonomy): domain Eukaryota; kingdom Metazoa; phylum Arthropoda; class Insecta; order Lepidoptera; family Noctuidae; genus Diarsia; species Diarsia rubi. The sequence continues at coordinate 11,731,671 of OW026418.1, read as the reverse complement.
ACTGCCTACACGCATCGCGTTCCGTCCCTTCCCCTTACACCCCGCGTCCGACAAAACAAGCGTTGGTAAAACTGACAATAGTACGGTTTGATTTTACGAAATAAGTTTTGTAAAAGTACTTTGTACGTATTATGTTTTTCATTTATTTATTTTGCGTTCCATATGGTTAGAGGGCGGACCCTGTATGGGCACAGCAACGTAGGAGAGATCAATGATAGACCATTCTGACACAATTGAATAGCAGACTCGAGGCCCAGGTTATTTGACTTATTAGTTTTTTTGTCGTTGGGGAACCTTGCCCTAAAAGGTAGGTACAGTAGGTTGTTAGATTTTGTTTTGTTTTGATGCCTATCCATACCCTACTGGTAAGACTACTACTACCCTTGCTCACGAGGTCTACAGCTCACAGAGCCACTTAAATAGTTAAATAGCGTCGCAATCGCAAAAACTTATTGCAAAAAAAATTATGAAGTGGGTCAACTCAACCCGAACCGTTAGAGAGAGACAAAATACCTTTGCTGACTTCTCAAAAATCAGAAGAGCTACAATTCTTAGATCATTTTTAAAAGTAGGTACCTACCTACTCACAATTATGGTTTAGGCCCCGTAAGCCATGTAAATTTGTTTTTCGGGGACTTGGCTGCTTAATAGGTAGTGTATTTTTTCACTTCATCATCATCATTTTAGCCGAAAGATGTCCACTGCTGGACATAGGCCTCCCCTAAGTGTCGCCACATTGACCGGTCCCGTGCGTCTCGCATCCAGCGGATCCCCGCAATCTTCACCAGGTCATCGGTCCATCTAGTGGGAGGCCTTCCAACGCAACGAAATTTTTTTCAGTTATGTAGGTACATGAAAACTTAATTAGGTTCTATTTTACTAAACATTCGTGAAAAATTACTTAGTTAATGGTACAAACCGCATCAAAATCCATTGCGTGATTTAGGAGTTAGTTGATTTAGAAACATCGTCAATGTTCAGATGTTCAGAGCTCTCAACCAGTGAACGAAAACATCACGAGGAAATGTTACCTACCTACCTATTCTAACTGCGACGATGTGCCCGCAACCTGTGACGTATGGAATACCAACTACTGCAAAATGTATGTAGTTGGACGTACTTCTGACAACCACTACAGCCTCAAATAATCTTGAGTTGGTACTTGGCCTTGGTACTAAGAGACCTGTTTGGATTAGGATGGCTACTTTTTATCCCGAAGAACGAGCCCAAAACGTTAAAACGCCTAAAATGCTGATGTTAGCAGACAAAACTAACACGTATGCGCAGCCGCGGGAAGCCGCTAGGTCTGCAATAGTTATACATAGATTAACATCCAAATCATGTAGGTATATTAAATTGCCTTTGGCAAAATCAACATACAAGATCGTTAATTGTACATAGCACTTTAATAGCGAAGCATGTGCCATCTAATGTTACTTTTAGGAACCGTCTTACAAAACTAGAAAGTGTTTTTTACGGAAGTATAATGTCAATTTGTTTATTAATTCGACATCAAGTTATAGTTCATTATACTAAATCGTGGATGTTGAATTGCGTATAGCTAAATCAACACCCAAGATCGTTAATTGTACATAAAACTTTATTAGCGAAGCATGAGGCATCTAATGTTACTTTCAGGAACCTTCTTACAAGACTAGAAAGTGTTTTTTACGAAAGTAAAATGTCAAATTGTTTAATAATTGAACATCAAGTTATAGTTGAATATACTAAATCGTGGACGTTAAATTGCATTTAGCAAAAACAACATCCAAGATCGTTAATTTTACATAGAACTTTAGTAGCGAAGCATGCGCCATCTAATGTTACTTTTAGGAAGCTTCTTATAAAACGAGAATGTGTTTTTAACGAAAGTAAAATGTCAAATTGTTTAACAATTCAACATAAAATTATAGTTGAATATACTAAATCGTGGGTGTTGAATTGCGTATAGTAAAATAAACATCCAAGATCATTAATTTTACATGGAACTATAGTAGCGAAGCATACTTTTCTTGACAATGCTCCTGGCAATCATTTTACAAAACATAATTTTGTGTATTTAACACATAAATCTCTTAATTTTACTAAACAATAGATAGGTTAATGTTAACCTTTGATAGTTTAGTGAAATGAACAACGAGTATTTGTGAAATCAACGAGGAATTAGGTTGATTTTACTAGTTGAAGCCTCAAACTACTCTTCTTTCGTAAATTTAACAATTCCATTTTTTCAGTGAATGGCAAAGATTTTGCTGAAATGTATGTTATTTTAGAGAAACAGTTGAAACTAAATTATATTAAAGTCATAATATAATTATATTCAACTTTATGTTATTTTAATTTTAAATCACGCTGTAATGTAGTGGCTGTATAAAAAGTTAGAACATGGCTCAGTAGAAATGTCAAAATAGAACTAGTTCTTTTTTAATTTGGCAGCTGTCAATTAAAAGCGATCCTCCCTAGGGCTGCAATGCATAACTTTCAACCCTCTTATCAGGCATGTTATGACCTACTTCCAGAGTATGAGTAATGAAATAGTCTTATGTAGCGGGCGCCGTATTGAATCCCTAGTAAAACGAAGGATTCCAGCGTTAACACCCGACTTGAGCAAAGTGAGGGAGTAAACGCTGAGAAGACCCTGAATGCAGCGTGGGAATCAAGGTCGCCCAAGACGAAGGCACCTTTATCCCCGAGGTGAATACTCTACTTTTCACACCATCTTCGAGACAGTAAAAGCAATAGTACTAGAATCAAAGTATTTTTTAAACAATTACAGTCCGTTAGTAGACCTATTTAAAAGCACTGATGCAGATACAGTTTTGACGCCCTTTGTAGTTTTCCACTCGTAAAAATCGTCGTAGGCTTTCATGACTACGATTACTTGGACTTTTCTGGGAGCAGATTGTTGGTAATGCTAATGGCTTCGGATTTATCATTTAATGTACTCTGGAGTCAAATCACTATCGTCATTTTTGTGACAATTTGCAATATTTTAAGTAGTTTGTTGTACCTTTAGGAATGAACAAAGCAAAGCAAGTTTCAGTATTCGCGCCTCTGTTTTTTTTTATTTGTGTTCTATTTTTTTTTCTTTTATTTAAATTCTATCTCATGTTGGCCAGTTCGATTTTCAAACAATTCATTTTTAAGTGCAGATCATAATGGTGAATGCATGGAGTTAGTATGTATTGTATATTATTATTTACGATAGACCGTACATAAACCTATCGTAAATATTCGTAGCGATTTATGTTCCAAATTCAAATGACATCTGAGTTCTGACCAGCGGGTCATAATGAAATTCAGTACAATATTATTGCCCTACTAGAATTTTTTTCTTTTTTTGGCGGGTGGAAAAACATCAAGTAAACCCCCCGCTCTTGGGCAGAGCGAAAGGGAGTACCAACGTTCTACCCACGTTCCTTCTTTGCCCTTTATGTCGAGGCCGCGGTATCTCTTGTGAAGTACAACCCGCAGCCCCTACGGGATGCCCTCCTCGACCTCAGGTCGTAAATGACTTACTTAATGTTAGGTTTGCATATTTGACATTGTCGAGCAGGTGGTGTGAAAAAGTAATAAAAAATACTTTTTACAAATAAAATCGGGGTAAAACTCGATCATTTGCAGCGGTTGACTTGGCACGAATTTAAACCCATTTACAAGCAAATAGCCCGGCTGTTAATCATACGCAGTTGTATCAACGGAAATAATTTCCTCATTTCTAGTGCTTACTAGCCATTTATCCCGGATTAAATGTTGTGCTAATAACGTCATATTATCCACTAAGTTGAACCATAAATTAATAACAGTAGTAAACATTTTGTAAGTCAGATGCCGTGAACCCATTCAATCAAAATACTTTGATAAAAAGAGGAAGAGGAAGTTATGTTCGACTAGCAATCATATGCCGAACAGTCAAAAATGTGTTGGGTTGATATAAGATTGCCATAGCGTGGTTTAATGGTCGCAAGCGACTACTGATCATTCACTATTCTCTATGCGACCTTATATAATTTTCTCAATAACTGTCGTTTGTTTTAGTTGGCGTTACATATTGTCAAGAGAAAAGCAGTTCTTTATACAGGTATAAAGTTTACAATTATTTTACTTATAGCAGTTTGTAGCATAAAATGAAGCTGTGACGCCGACGGAAGATAATGAGAGTTCACACCCTAACTCTTAATTATAACACACACACACATTACACACATACATTATAAACTTGTTTCTGTAACCAAAAGTTTATCCATCAGTAACATACAATTAAAATGTATGTCTTCTGTACTATAATTACAGGCCGTGGTCATAAAACTAACAAACCTAACGAGCTGGAAATAAAATACGACTATGTAAATATGTAAAGTTAAGGCGATGTTTAAACGAAGTTTTTACAAAACAAAAAGTAAAAGCCAATACTTCCACATTTTGCACATTTGTACACAGACTTTTGCACCTTTTTACACATTCAGCTACACGTTTTCCACGACAATAATATGTTGAAATTTCGATGCAGTCGAACGCACTCTGGCCAGGTACGATTTTAGTAGCAAAAATGCATGGACGTATTTAGTTTTACCGAGGAAACGCAATTTAATATGAAGTCAAAATAATGTGTGTATGATAATACGTGTGTGTGTGTTTCCCGGGTCGGGCAAAGTGTGAGTCTAGATTTGTGCCTCGTTGATAGCAATAGGGTCGCCCCCTTTTACATGGGACATAAAAATAACTGACAAAATGTGGCTGCACTATTAGGTACACCTCTGCCTAACCCTTCAGATATTACAGGCGTGATATTATGTTATGTATAAGTTACTACAAAATAATGCGCTCTGTGAAACTATGACTGTTCTCATAGAAACCAGAAAGCACGCTTCGACTGCGCTTATTAAAACTCTGTATTGCCCGTAACTAAAGCATGTGAAATCTAATCCACGTAATCAGCGCTTTGTGAAAATTATATGCTTGATGAAAATCAACGGGGCATGAAAACAGCTCAGCGATTACCAACCTGCCAGTCGGTCTATGTCTTACGTTGACCTATGTATGAGCATAACGTAAATGGCTTGTGAGAAACATAAGACATTGATTACCAGGCCTTACTCGTGCTGTGATAAGCTTATCTTATGGATATAAATGGTGTAAAAGTGCCTTACCGCAAACGAAGGGCACTTGTTCTCCCCACCACTGCGATAATTTTTTTCAGTAGTGTTACTACTTTTTCAGGTTATAGCCTTACTTAAGAGTTATTGAGTTTGACCGTAAAATGTGATTTTTGACCTCAAAAACAAGGCGGGTTCCGCCAAAAAAATTGCGTAGCGGTACTTATTTTGATGTACAGATGTACTGCTTGGCTAACGGCTCTGTGAACTGTTAATCTACACCCTGTATCTAGATTATACTTTACATAACATCACGCCTGTAAAATCCGAACGGTTAAGCATAGGTGTACCCAATTATAGTACACCATCATTTCGCCAAAGTCCCGTGTCATAAGTGGCGATCCTATACTCAACCGGGCGCAAATTCAGGCATCAATTTAACTTTGCGCGACCCGGGAATCGAACCGAGGACCTCATGCACGGCAGTCGCTCTCGCGACTATTATATATTGTGTTATATAGGTATTCGAAAAGTAATTGAGCCGCATGAGTCTAACAATAAACTGCTATTGGGTAATGATGATGTAATTTGTAATCATACTTGTCACAAACCTCGTAATTACGTGATATATCTTAATTGATATTGCTTTGACAAATCTATTTTTGGAGCTTACAGAAATGAAATGATAATAAAAACTGGTACGGGTAAGAGCGAGGCCACCCAAGTGGGGCGATACTTCTATCTCTGCGTGGACGGCGATTAAAAACCGATGACTAAAGGCTCTAACCCAATAACCTGGTGAGAGTTATCTCGGTTAACGTCTATTATACCTCGTTAGTGGACCTATTAGCTAGGCACGTGGGTGACGGTTCACATAACACTGACCCGGGCCATTCACCACCTTATAAAGGCAGAAAGTGGCGTTAAATTTAATTTAAGAGGTATATCGATACACTTCTAGATGTAAAACTAGAATTATGGACTGTTAGTCTGTCTTCAAAGCGACCGATATGGTATTGTTTCGATAAACAGTCAATTAACAGTGGCTGTTTGCTAGTCATTGATGCCGAAATTTAATCATAGATATACAAAATGATTTTTTAGTGACCGTCAAAATTTTCTCTAGGCATTAGGTATCTAGGAGCTCTGGCGGTAGATATACTCATGCCGGAAAGGTCCAAGTGTGAGAGACCAGACAAAGAGGGACACGCGAGGGGCACACCGCCCGGAGACGAGAACAGTGTTCGGGTTCTCGGGCAGTGTGCTTGTCGGACGAAGTAACCCTAACTTGCTGTTTTCTGGTACGTTTCTGCTCATCAGACGTGACTGTGAGGGCAGCGAGTAGGCGGAGGAAGAACAGGGACCATACCCTTAAAAAGGAATAAGGAAACGCCCGGATGTCTCCACTGTGAGGATCGGCCGGGGGACACGGTGGGGCACACCGTGGCGGTCTGCCCCGCTTGGACTGGCTCGTAGCGGCGATCAGCGGCGGCGACCTCTCGCGTCCGGCCCTGGTGCAAGCCATGGTCCGGGGCGAGATGAAATGGGACGCCGTCGCCTCCTTCTGCGTCGCAGTGATGCTAGCGAAGGTGGTGGCGGAACGTGAGGGAGAGAACCTCTCGTCCCGGCCGCCACAGAAGACGCTTCGGGTGACGGGGGCCACGTACTCAGTACTAACTAGGTTATGGAGGTTAGATAAGCAGTCAGTCAATGTAAAATACTGGTATCCAGCTGCATCAGGTTTGACTGGAAGCCGACCCCAACATATTATAGAACAGGCTAGGAAGATGATGACAAATCATACGAATAGAATGGTGCGCAATGGACAATTCTTGGTCACATAAGAAACAAACACAAATTGATAAATTACCGACGATTTTTTGGAAAATTAAAACTGCTTGAATTAATTCGTCCGGGGAACTTGCGATCGCATGATCAGTCGCTCGTTTAAACCTAACTGAAGTCTATGAACACTAATAAAGCCCGGCCCTAATACCTTGCTACACTTTGGTTCGCACCCTTCCTCTGAAAATCACGTCCCATAAATCTTCAATGTAAACGTATTTACGTAAAATGGTCGCTTTCTATAGAACTGGTTCTAAGTAAGCCCAGATAGATTGGACCGTAAATATCTAAAGATCGTTACACACGCCGGCGACGGCGGTCGACGGTGTTAGTAACAGCGACCGAAACTAATATTAGTGTTACTTTTCTAACTTATATGTCAGTAGAACATAATATTCCTAATATGTTACTGACCGATATTACGAACAATAAAAACAAATCAACTAAAAGAAAGTGGGAAACGAGTATTTACGCCTCATTTGACCTTACTTTTTTGCCAGATACCAAGTGAGTAGCTACACAAATATTATACATTTGTTTGTACTTTTAAATTTTGTTTTAAGAACCTCAAAAATTCAACGTGTATATATACAGTCACAAAATACTGGTGTCCTTTTCATGTTTTTTTAAACCCAGTTCTGGTTTGTTAATTCAATTAGGACTCACGTCCTTTTCAACTGTGTATAAGATATATGTTACTAGTATAACTTATGAAGGTAGTCTCTAACGTTAGGCTCGTTAATAATTAACGTCGACGTATACACAATTCTGAGACAGACAGTCAACGGCTGACATTAAATTATGAAATAGCATTAGCTCGGCTTGCCATTCCAAAAGCAGCAGGCGTTTGCTTATGACCACTTTACCGCATAGTTACCTATGTATTACCTCTATTTGTTATAAGCCTAATTTAGCTGTAGCTGTTAAAATTTGTCTGCCTCACATAGACCATGATACACATAAATGGAGTACCTGAAACAGTAAAGCTGTTTACTCAAAAATGCATGTAATGTTGTCATTATTTTGACAAACTTGTTTGAGCAAAGTCGACCTTGCCGGTCTGTTTCAAGGAGCGGCCGGCAAAGTTTTGCTGGCCGCTCTAACAGGCCGGCAATGTTTTGCCGGCCGCTATTTTGACGTTTCAACGTTTTAAAAAATCAATTCCAAAAAGATTTTATTTAAAACACAGCTGTTTGTACGTCTAAAGGTAAAAAAAAAAGATTTAAATGAAGTAATAAATGAAGAAATAATCCAGCAGTCAAACACCGCATTAGAATTATCGCAAACTATCAGTAATATCAAACCGGGAAAGTCGGTGTTGAATTTTAGTAACTGTACTTTTCATAATTGTCATTTTAATTAAAAGTCTAGTTAATTAATATATTTTTTATTTAAATTACTTGCTGGTTTTATTTAGATTAGGTACTTGCATTTTTGAGTAAAGCACTATACAAACCATACCGTTACCACCATACCGTTTTGACGACACGGTTAGCGCAGTGGTTGAGCGATTGACTGCTGCGCAGCATGTCGCGGGTTCGATTCCCGCACGGAACAAATAATTGTACGACCTACAAGTATTTGTTCCGAGTCTGGGTGTTTTTCTATCTATAATATGTATGTATTTACAAAAAAAAAAAAAAAAAAATGTATATAAGTAGTTTATCAGCCATCTCGTTACCATAACACAAGCATTAGGTTGCTTAGCTTGGGACTAGATGGCGTTGTGTGAAATGTCCAAGGATATTTATTTTAAAAAAAAAAACCTTGGCCCACAATGACTGCTTCGCTGGTCACGCTATGATTGCCTCGAGCTAGCCTAGCTACGCTCTAGGCCTTTCAGCTTGGCCATCATTGCAGCCCTTGCTGTCCTCGCTGTAAAGGCCTCGGCCTACGGTCTCGGCCTTTATCTCAGCTCGTCCATCAAGTGCTGCACGCTGACCGCGCTGTGTCGGCCTGGAGCTGCGCTACGCTGCGCTGTCGGCCATCATCAGCGCGACCAGCAAAGTAGTCATTATAGACCGCGGCAGTAATGTACTATTATCTGACGTGGGCTTTGATTAAAACTATGAAACGCGTGAGTATGGATTGCTATTCACAATGTCGAAGGCTGTTAGAAGTGTTCGGGCGAAATTCTCAGTTCAAACAAACTGTGTAGGTACAGTTCTACTGTTATTATGTGTCCATACATAGTCCGGAAGGATTAGTTTAGTTTAGTTGAATAGTTCAGGTGACCGGTTTAAGAAGTTCAATCGGATTTTCGGCCCGAATAAGCAGGCTTGGTCCACTGATATCTTTGAAAGACTCTCATTCAATGTTTCACTAGGCAAGATACTTTGAAGACGAATGTTATGGTATTAACGAACAGGTAAAGGGAATGAAATGTGTTTGGAATATTAAAGGAGATGATGAAGGTGTTAATATAATGCCGGGTAGAGGAGAATGAGGCGAGTAGATACACAAATATTATGTAGGTACATAAATATAATGTACATAATTTTTTTTTTTACTGAAACAGGTTTTCTTCCACGTCATTAAAAAAGATACGAAAATTTATGTTTTTTTTAATCTTTTCTTAATCAAATCTGAAGTGCCAATAATCCAATTAATCCAATTCTCTAGAGTTCCTTCAGGTATTATGCTATTAAACATAAGAAGCAATATCAAAGTTTGAGTTCAAACTAGGTTAGTTTCCAACAGTTTCCTTATATCAAGACTGGTGTTTTGATAATAAACCACAGTTGGCTGGAATGAAATATTATGTTTATTATTTGTGTCCGCCTTAATAAATAAACCGATAAGCCGACATGATCCTTTATGGTCAGGCAAAATCAAGAGGATAGAGCGAAAAAATATCTCAAATATGTACCAATATGTTACCGATTAGTATCGGTTAATTTATCAGTTTTCCACATCAAAGCTCTTATCGGTTTAATCCACATCAAAGGTTAATCGTTCAGTTGTTTAGGTTCTACCAGATATTATTAGAATTTTCTAACCCAAAACCGATCATTTAAAAATCAATGACGTTGATGAAATGGCGTTTAATAGCATGGCTAGCGCAGTGGCTGAGCGGTTGGCTGATGCACTGGGTGTGTGTCGAGGGCCCCACGATTCTGAAGCTGTTCCTGGTCTTTTTGTTTGTGCTACAGGAGTCTAATTCATCTACACTTTTTTTTTTTGGCGGTTGGAAAATCATCAAATAACCCCTCCCGCTCTTGGGCAGAGCCAAAGGGATTGTCAGACTTCTACTGACTAAAAACCACCCATGTTCCTTCTTAGCCCTATATGTCGAGGCCGCGATAACTAGTGTACAACCCGCGGCCCAATTCATCTACAGTAATGTTATAAAGAGGAAAGATTTGTATTTTTAAAGAATAAATTCAAAAACTACTGCGCCGATTTCTGAAATTCTGAAGAAGAAGAAGAAGAAGCTATGTAGCTTTCCAATGGTGAGAGAATTTAAGAAATATTCACCCTGAGTTACATAGGCTATTTATATATTCCCACGGGAACGGGAACTACGTGGGTGAAACCGCGTGACGTCCGCTAGAACATAATATAAATACAATCTATAACCTAAAACATCCACAAACAACGTAGCTTTCTGCCAGTGTAAAATTTCTTTAAATTGGTTTAAGTTTCGGAGATTGTTCTCTACAAACAAAAATATCAGTATACATTTTCACAAACACTTAACGACAGTAATTAATGTCTAAATATTATTCTGTTAACATTTCAACTCTCGGCGCTGTGCGGTAAAAATCTACTACCTAGTTACTTAATTTTCTAAAAAGCTAAATATAACTTACATTCATCCATAATACCTTATCTTTCATCTTCATTCGTCCTCTTCATCCCTACGTTCAAAAAACAGCCGAAAAATTGTTGCGTAAATTGTACTTTGGAAAATCCATCCCAGGTTTAGTCGAACCAAGATTGAATGCCGCTGCCAACAGATGCGTGTGATACGGAAGGCTTTTTTGCCGTTCCTGTTTTTGTCACCAGCTGTCTATAGAGCATAGGTGTAATGGAGAATCTGGTTTTATTCATATTTTTAACACGGATTATGGATCTGTCATTGTATAGCGTTAATAACCACAAAGAGCCTGAATGAAAGTTGGATATGGTGGAATAATTGTTCTGGGTGTCAAGTCAGGTCAAGTCAAAAGTCAAAATATTTTATTTCACATAGGCCTACATGAGCACTTGTAAAACGTCGACAAAAAGGGGCACAGTTCGGTGCATTTGTAGATTCCTAAGGAGAAGAACCGGCAAGAAACTCCAAAGGTTACTCTTTTGATCTTTTAAAGTGGTTTGGGTTAACAATAAGTTTAAGGTAAGGTAAGGGATAATCTTGTTATAATACACACATGAAGACTATGCAGATTATATAGTGTCTAAGATGGTATTTTGAAGAAAGCACCACACAGATTAGTGTGGACCCCACCAGTCAGTGCAAGCATTTGTCAGTTATTGTCGAGCTCGACTTATAACTCAAGGAGCTCAACGTCACGACGAAAAATACCAAAGAAAGGACATTTAGGTAGGTCGCTTATAGTACTCAAACTACCAGACAACCGTTAAAAGGTGTGAATCGAAATCGACTTAATATAGCAAGGAAGTTAAACCGTTGTTCTCGGCTGTCATTTGTAGATTCTTAGTCGTTACAGGCACGTGACCTGAAATCCTGACCAAGGAGTATTCATCAGCTACCTAGCCTATAAAGGGTGTAAATTAACCCTTCACACAAACGTAAACCAAGCATTCTGTACATCAAAACTTTTTTGCGGGGAATCGACTTTTTTTTTGGGGTCAAAAATCACATTTTATAGTAAAACTCTGTCAACGTAGCACTCTTAAAACATTGTGCTAATGTATGCTTTGAATAGTAAACGGGTCATGAAGGTAATTTAAGTAAAGCTTTAAACCTGAAAAACTAGTATTTACAAAAACAGCTGTAAAAAAATTACGAACCTTAAGCAGTTGAGTAACTGGCTACTATTCATAGAGCGACTGCCTATTTGACTTACATAATACAATATTCCTTGGTAAGACTAGTTGTCAGACTATCGGGGTTGCCTCTCCTCTAAACGAATACCAAAGATCTACAAATGACAGCCGGGCATTATAAATTGAGTATTACTTGAACGCCGCCGCGCCGTACCCCTCTCAAACAGACGAGGCTCTGCTTCCAATTTGTCACTTTCAATAAACTAAGCCCTTGACTGCGAAGCGTAAGGTATCCATTAAGAGTTGGTATTAAGATAGGTACTTTAGAGGAAGTTTGAAAGTTGCGCCGGTTACAGAAAGGTCTTGAGTCTTTGTTTAGATATTTGATGAGGAGAGACGGAACGAATGCGAGACAGGGAGAGAAAGATCAAGGACACGATAAGTACATGAATTTTGTGAGAAGTCATGTGAAACAAAATCGGTTCAAGCGTTTTGAAGTTATGGTGGAATAAAGAAACTCACAAACATACAAACATACATACATGAATGCTAAAAACATAACACTTTTTTTTTGGGGCAGTCGTGTTAAAATCAGTAAATGATAGCGTGACGGTTGACAGGGAGGAGAATGGAACATAAAATTGAAAAAAAAATATATTAATTTTAAACTATCACGTAACTATTACGCCCAAGTGTAGCACAAGAGTAGGAAGATAATAATTTAGAAAGATCTGCTCACGTCTGCTTGACAAACCCATCCGAAAGAACATGTCCTTATAACTAAAACAACATAACATCACACGCTGTAATACGCGACCAGAAACGCATAAATGTACCTTAGTAGACCCACTTATTTTCGCAGTTTATGTTTGCGTTCTATTTTATAAAGAACGACCCTATTTCTATAAGCCGGACATAAACACAGAGCCGAACTACCACTTCCGGTGATAGCCCGGACAAAGGGCTAAGAAGGAACATGGGTGGTTTTTAGTCAGTAGAAGTCGGACAGTCTCTTCCGCTCAGAGTGGGACGAGTTATTTGATGATTTTCCACCCTCCAAAAGAAGAAAAGAAACAGTTTCGACGACACGGTTGGCGCAATGGCTCAGGCAATAGACTGCTGCGCTGCGTGTCGCGGGTTCGATCCCCGCACGGAACAAATATTTGTATGGCCTACAGATATTTGATACAGTTGTTTCGGGTCTGGGTATTTGTGTATGTGAGTTTAAATGTTTGTGAACGCACCCACGATACAGAAGAAAGTACTAGTAAAAAAAAAAAAAGTTTCAACCTTTTTCGCGTTCCAATAACCGGAAAGCATTATGAGTATGGCTACAAATTATTCTGATTACAAGAAACACCTGTTCCTTGTTTGGATACAAATTATTATCGCGACATTTAATACCTTTGCCGATTTGGAACCTATTAAATCAGCGTGTTATAACTGGGTACCTTGTTGTGGGAGAATAATACAATTCCAATATATGTCAATTTCGAAATAACTTTCACATGAAAACCTCAAAAGGTAGGCAAGTACTAGGTATTACTGTTTGTTTATACAATGTCTCATGTCAGCTACAACTTGAATGTAGAAACTACCAACCATGATCCAATCTCGAAGTTTAAAACTGGAATAATATAAATAAATATGCTACAAGATTTCTGAACTGCTCGAAGCACCCTGAAAATTAATTCTCCTGTCTCTAAGTCTATAACAATAGACTTGTAGAACTTTATTTTCTTATCTCACGAAAACATCAACACTTAGATAAATAAACTTTCTTCAGGTATCATGAAAGTTAAAAGCTGAAGTATCTCCTGGTTTGAACATATAGGTAGATACTTAATAAAATTATAATCATAATTCGAGCCATAAGTCGGCTGGACACAGCTGGACATATGCCTCCCCAAGGTGTCGCCACATTGACCGGTCCCGTGCGTCTCGCATCTAGCTGGTCCACGCAATCTTCACCAGGTCATCTGTCCACCAAGAGGAAGGCCTTCCAACGCAACGTCTTCCGGTTCGGTTATCATTGAATGCAGCAATATTATATGCTTCAGTTAACTCTGAGGCATTATCAAAAACAAGTTATGTATTAGTTAGTTGTAACATAGATATCATATATTCATAAAAAAGTACACAAACAGACATTAAAAGTGACTTGGATTCGGATTTGGATAATTAATTCAATGCTTCCGCCGTGAGAATTTATGGATGGAACAAGTGGTATGTCAGTACCTTATTAATTTATTGTCAATATATTCATCATCATCAACAGCCTATTAATGTTCCCGATGCTGGGACACAGGCCTCCTCTCTCTTTGAGAGGGAATGGGCTATAATCTACCACGCGGGCCCAGTGCATATTGGTAGATGATGTGACATCTACCAATATGCACTGGGCCCGCGTCTTCGAATGTTTGGTTCCAAGCCATGCCGGTTTCCTCACGATGTTTTCCTTCACCGTTTTGAGAGCAGCGGTAATGAAATGAATTACACAAAGTAATGTGCCTGCCTGGGTTCGAACCACTGGGCCATCGCTGCTCTAAACATATTAATTTATCATAATTAATACCTTATATTGCTTAATAAGGCGGGTATGCCTTATTATGTAATAAGATTAATAAAGTTATAAGCCAGGTTAGGCCATTGGGTACATTTAAGATTTATTATAGTCAGCATTATCCGTCTAATTAGATTTTAATCAGAAACCAATTAGCCAACTATGAACAAAACTTTTTGTACTCAACTAAAATCTGTAAAATTTTCACCAATGAGTTTTTATTCAAGAACCACTATAGAATTAATCCTGAATATTATGAAAATTCATTTTCTATTCCCTTTCAAAATATTAACGACTACTGTCAGCCGCAGAAACATTTTTTATCAGCGATATTAATCGAGAACATTTTATTCCGGTCTACTGGTTTTATAGATTCATTTATTGCTGAAAAGTTAATGAATGTGCTAACGTTAAACACTTACTAAAACGTTTCCAGACTGTTTTATACTTCGTTTGGATTATTGTTTTACCTTTTAAAGTTACGATAAAATGCCACGAGTTGTTGGTCTAGTGATCGTAAACGCGACTTCTGCGCATTAGGTACTTTTTTTTGGGATGGTGGGAGATTATTAAATGACTTCTCCCACTCTTGGGCAGAGCGGTAGGGAGTGTCAGACTTCTACTGACTAAAAACCACCCATGTTCCCTCTTTGCCCTTTGTGACCTCGACAGGTCGCGGTATCTCTTTCGAACAACCCGCAGCCCCAACGGGCACAGTGCTTTAGGTCCTGGGTTAGATTTCAAGGACAGGCAATGTTATTGGGATTACCATCAGGGATTTCTCAGTGGCAGGCACAGAGTTGGATTTGTGTCCGTGAGATGGCGAAAGACTCGCACTTTTACATAGGGTTTAAACATAACTTTAACATTAGGTATACGTCTGCCAAACCTCGGAGTTATGTTATGTAATATAAAATATAAACTAAAAGTAAGATCTTATCAGGTTTTGCCAACTTCTTAATAAGAACTTACGCTTCCATTCATGGTGTACCTTGAAGACCTTTGGGGACGCAATCACTCCGGGGTTTCAACTTTTCAACCTGTTTGTAAGGCTGGCTACAGAGAACCTTAGGCAAAGTTTCCGAAAAGTCAGTCAGAAAGTGGGTAAGTAAGAGCAAAGTTAGAAAGTGACGCCTAAAGGTTGACAACTTACCAATGTTTATTATCAAGCTGGTAATGTTGAACTAGCACACTAGTTGTGAACACTAATAGGGTTGAAAATGAAATAAAAAAACCAAATTGTGTCCTGCAGGGCTATTGCGTATCTTTTAAATGACAGTGGCTATCATATTGTCCATGGATAAACTATCAAATTGGTTATGGTTTAGTACAAAATGGAACCATTTGACAGTAATTGATAGGCACTATAGATTAGCCACTGTCATTTAAAAGATACGCAATAGCCCTGCTGATCTAAACTGTTATAGCTGGTATATAGAACTTAGGGCTTTTTTTTGTCTTGAAGGGTGGGAAATAATAAAAATTAGTTCTCCCACTCTGGGCGAAGCATAAGGAGTGTCAGACTTCTACTGACTAAAAACCACCCATATTTCTTCTTAGCCCTTTGTGTCCGGGGCCGTGGTATCTCTTTCGAATTCCCCGTAGCCCATATATCTTAGGGATGATAATGTGCCAGCTGCCTGGTGCATGTAAAAGTAACGCTTGGAAAACCATTATTTGATTATTGGCTATGTTTTGGCTGGTTGGAAATCATCAAATAACCCCTCCTGCTCTTCGGCATAGGGAAAGGGAGTGTCAGACTTCTACTGACTAAAAACAACCCATATTTATTGTTAGCCCTTTGTGTCCGGGGCCGTGGTATCTCATTCGAATAACCCGTAGCCCATATATCTTGGGGATTATTAGTTGATAATTTGCCTGCTGCCTGGTGCATGTAAAGGTAACGCTTGGAAAACGATTATCTGGTTACTAACTACCTCGATTGCCTCTTTTACCTAGTGGTTACAAACGGTCAACTGATTGGTGTTTCGATTTCGGTCGGGCGAAGTGTTATTAACCCCGAGTCTGGATTTGTGGTACCCTGGCTGATGTCAATAATTATTATTATTCGTTTATTAAGAAACATTACATATATTGTTAGTTAGTAAAAAAATAATACGCTCGCCTCCGAAAACATGGAATTTAAAACTAGCTGGCTAACTGTTGATTTTAACACACACACCTCTGCCTTCTCCTCTCGGACAAGCTTGATTTTATGTTATTCTTATTCTTTATTGCATACAGAATAAAGTAGACATACAAATTGCAATAATATAGCTTACGTGCAACAGCTTAAACCAGAATTTGGTTAAGCACGGCAGTTTGGGGTATGATGTTGTTTTATAATAACTAATCTGTATTAATAAACTGAAACCGAAAGCATAGCTTACGGAAAGACCTAGAAAGGGCTTCTTGTGCAAATATATGGGTACAATAACTTTAACAAACTCTGGGAACTAGACCTTGTTAGTGTAACAGTTAGCTTCGTTCGTAAGGCTATACGTTAACTTTTCAATCGATAAAATGGATCAGTATCAGTCGTTACAGAACGTTAATACATATCAGATAACTGGATCACGTAAACCAGCATGTAGGTTGATCATACCTAGATATAAAAACCAAAGCTTTCCAATAGGGTATTTTACCAAAAAAATCGAATTAGTCCGTCTGTTAGATTATCGGAAAATATTGGATACGTGTTTTTTGATTTATCAAATTGGTAAAAATTTACGGAAATAAAACGTGTCAAAGATCATGAGTAGGGGATTTTGACGTCACTTTGTGAGTAAAAAATTACTAACCTTGTGACGTCACACGACTTGACACGACTTTTCGAAGCACTGTATCGTCTTCATCTTTTGTTTACGTGAAAGAAGAAAAAATACGTGTCCATTATTTTTTGGAAATCTATCTGACGGACTTATTAGATTTTTTGGTGTAATACCCTATTATCGCTGAACTACATTACGACACTTTACTTTTTCTCATGTTTTAATTTGTGTCTAAAAGGGGTAAACTAAAAGTATTTTTTTTGTCGGTTATTGGTACACACACATTTCGCCAGTTATGTGTAAGTCTCATGTAATAGGGGGCTAGCCTATTGCCATCAACCGGGTGCAAATCCAGGCTCCATGGCTGTTACCGAAAAAATTCTGATGGAAAAATCCAATAACACATTATCGAACCTGGGACTCAAACCCAAGACCTTATGCACAGTGTTTGTTCTTGCAATCAATAGACCAACGACTCAACGAGGCAGTCGAATTGTAGATATTAGGTAAAATTTAGGCTGCGCTCCATTATTTAATACCAACTTTGACGCAGCACAAACTTGGTCACTTACTTAAACAACAGAAGTCTCGCTACATAGTTTCAGTAGCTAATACATAAGCTGGAACTGGAACATTGCCAGCGCATACGTTGAACATATGAACGAAGTCACTCAAGCGAACAGATGTCAAAGTATAGCTAATCGAACCTAGAGTTGATGAACATGAAATTGAAAAGTGGTTAGCGAACAACCACTCACTGTTTGAACACCCCATACCAAAAAGCTTTCTACAAACTTTATTCATTTTGTACAAAAACTTTCAGAAAACTTTCGAGACTAGATAGATGTTTTTGAACTTTCGCGATTTCAATACATCGTAGGAATAGATTCGTTCTGGTCTAACTTGTGGTTACAGTTTGAGCCGAAACATACCTAAATAGATCAGCACATAAATGTAGGGAGGTTTCTAATTTACTACCAGACGACCTCAGCATACGATATAGGTCCCCCTATCTGCGAATTGGGGGTCCTCCTTTAATCACGTGAGGTTCTTTTTTTATACCTGTCTCTCTGTTGGTGATACATCGTGAAGTTTTATGTTACCCCTCTTGCCTCCACCCAGCACCACGTGTACATTTATTATTGAAAACATCAAAAAGTTTTAGAATTGGTTTTAGTAAAAAACATATTCGCTTTATCGGATTTTTACATGTTCCAATTCGTTCTTGGTAAAAATTACATGTCACACATTCAGTTATTAATAATAAATAAATAAAAAATAAAATATAAGCCTTTATTGTTGAATTTACAAGTTTTACATGCTAACATGAGTTTTGTGTGCCTAAAACTAAAACTATTAAGTAATAAAATATATTGACTATTATCTAAAATTTAACTATTATATACCTATTAACTTTTCATTACTATGTAATATCGGCAAACGGTAGTTCGGTTTCAAAGGCCTCCTCCAGAGATCTCCTCCAGAGATCTCCAGTCTTTTCTTATCTTTGCAGTACGAGTCCATGTTAGACCCGCTATTGTTTTTTGTGATAAAATTACATGTCACACATTCAGCTAGGTAATTTTGAAGCAAATAATTGTCAATATCCCCGCCACTCACCCCTTCGTGATAATCGTGATTTGGGCGGAGGGGAAGGGGTGGTCAGACATTTACTAACTAAAAATCATCCGAACGTTTCCTCCCGCCTGAATTGGTGCGGGTACCTCCCGAAACAAACGAGTCCGGTGAGGATCTGCGTCAGGTGGAAGGTGACGACGCCGTGGCGATTCTCCAGTGTGGCGTGCCCTGCACGTGAACGGGGTTGCGACAGTCGCTCTCTCTGTGGCGCCATGAAATCGCTCCGAAAGGCCTGTTCGCTGAGTGGCGATTTGCCGCGGCAACGGAGTTTCCCCCTGGTATATAGCCTCCACGTGCCATTCGTGCAGGTGCACGAGGACTATAGCCTCCAAATGACGATCCCTTTACAGTACATTACACAACACAACATCACGCCTGGGAATCGGACCCAGGACCCAAGTCACAAGCGCGACTGCTGAGTATAAGTCCATTTGACCAACGACACAGACACGTCAATAATGAACAATTATGTCACTTTATCAGCTGATATATCACATCTAAGTGCAATATAATCAGAACAGTAGCTACATTGTCATTGTCACACCAGGAGTAATTAACATTCCCAAATTAATTGCTATAAGGTACACTATGGCGCACAATATCGCTAATGTTACAAGCGTGTCAAGATAACAGCCATTACAGCTGTAATCGAGTATCCGACACCAAAATATCGCATTCGGGTGTTGGTTACTCGATTTCATAATACGAGATTCGGGACCAATAATGTTTGGTATTTATTGGATTTCATATTTGCCTCCTGTTTGAATTTGTACGTACTTAAATATTTACTTGGGGTAAATAAACTTCGCATAAATTTAATTTTGATAACACAGCTCGGTTTGTTGTTTAGCTAAGTTACGTACTACATTAACATCGTCGTTTAATTAAGTTTCTAAAATAACCGTTTAAAATTCAACTCGTCTTTTTCTCAATGTCGTCTGTATATCATGTAAACAAGATCAGTAAATAATGCTTTTGAAAAAAATTGCACTGTGAACTTTTTGGTCAAAGAAAATCAAAAGAAAAGCAATTTCGAAAATCAGACTTTCGATTGATGGACATTATTGTCTTCAGACTTCACTCATTTGTTGAATATTCTGATGACGATGAATATGCTGCAATCACATAAATATGCAAAGCAACCTGTCTTCTAAACTAAACATGGCAAGCTACAAGTTTAATCATAAGCCTTGAACTATTCAACACTGCCAGCCGCCGCGCAGCACGCCGGCCAGTCATATCCGACCGTTTCCCATTTATTTTTATAACGTTCAATGGGGTTACCATTGAACGTTTTGGAAATAAATGGGAAGTCTGAAATGAATACAGGAGTCCAATTTGGTCTTTACAAAAGACTCGGATTAGAAACGAATAAACGTAGCTAATGAAAAGGATTTTATGTGAAATGTTGCCATAGCATACAAACTGAAAAACCCCAAGCTAGCCATTTCCATGGGTTACATAAATCCATTTGACTAATTACCCTACTGACCGGTAGGGTCACCACACAAAACATTTATCAATGTCAGATTCATCGTGATAATAGTCTTAGGGACCTATATGTTATGGACTTGATAAAAATAACTCCCACCACATTGATATAATTACGGCACACTCCATTTTACATGATTGACGAACGTGTAGTGTATTAATTACTCTATCCTATGAAGTGACCTTTCAGTCTTGACAGTTTAGATGGGCAAATATTTTTTGTCATTTGAGGGCTACCCGTAATACTCGTAGGTCTTATTCTAGCGCATGACAAGCGCCTTCTAGATAAGATAAATAGGTATAATAAGTTAGGTCCAGCTTACCCTTGTCCAAGTAATTTGAAAACTTGAAGGAATTCAAATGTTTTCACACAATACCACGTTGTTATCGTACGAGTATTTAGCTCACATACGCGCTCTCTAGAGAAGACATATTTGAATTCTTGTTTGGCAGGACACAGTAGCCGCTAGAACTAACAGACATAGGTATCTACAATTTCGCAATGACGGCTCGCTCAAACGTAGACGTCGTCGTATCTACAATACCCACATTGGAAACTCGAATCTCGTGGGGGTCGAAAATCCCGAGTACGAATTGTCGACATAATAAAATCGGGGATTGCTGACTTAAATTCGATTTATTAGTATGGCTGAGGTCGCATTAGTTCGTAGCTCGTAGCAAATTTCGTAGCCGCGAGCTACAAGTCTACGACTTCATTTTAGCCGTTTCTAGTTTGCTGTAGTTGTGTGTAAAATGTGATTTATTCGTAGCACATAGAATGTAGGAAAATATTTTCGTCGCAGAGTGTAAGTCAGATACTGACCTTGTGTCAGAAATCAGTGTCTGCTTATAGATAGGCCATAGGTAGAACTATTTGTTTATAGATCGTCGTGGATTGTACATGAGCTTATTTTAAATATGCTGTAATATTTACTGTAACATATATTGTACATTTGTTTTTTTCCCCAAATAAAATAAATAGATGATAAACAGTTCATCTATAATAAAATAGTTCTACTTTTGGCCTTTTGTGTTTAATAACACCACACTATCTCATAACAGCTTGTTCGCCGCCATCAAAATTTGTATTAGCAGTCTGTTATTAGACACTTGGTGGCACATGTTCAAGTTATTATTGTAACACGACTTCCTCACAGCTGTTATATGTAGAACCCTATTAAATTGGCAATTTTCAGCAGAACCATATTGGCTCACAAAGCTAGTGGCTACGCGTAATGAATACAAATCACTTGTTTACCTAAGAGTTTGACTTAATCAAATAACATTGTAACCAACAATATGAGATTTGGGTTGAAAACTAACAGAAACGCTTTCAAAGCTTCATCACAAAAGGTTCTATTGACCTAATATTGTTATACTGTACACCCTGGTTTGTTTAACGATGAACACAATATGTTAAGTTTTCACACAATAGTCGTCAAAATAATGTTCTTACTACATTAGAATAAGGGTCGGTCACCCAGACCCCTGTGTCCCAAACTTCTAAGACCCAAAATTAAGCAACAATAAATTGGCTAGTTAGGCGTAAATACAACAAGCTTAGGCTTGTTTCACAATGACGGATGCGTGGTCGTGTTTGACCAAGGCTGACACATATTTCATTAAGGCAATTTTTTCCCATTTTTTTTCTTAATATTACCTCCAACATATATTTGTTTTTCATAAAATCAAGGGTATACTGTCCTCATGCACTTCCTTTTTTCAGCAACTAATAAATAAAGAAAATATGACTCTCCTAACATTACAAAAATATCTTGATTAGAGGACTACCAGACAAAAATAAGTTTTTAACAGAAAAATCACTCGATAGGAATCGAGACAGGTACTCTTTTTCTTAAAGTTAAATGTCAAAAATAATTGAATACGCTCAATTTTCGAGGATAAAAAAGGGAACATAGTCGGTCTGAGC
Source organism: Diarsia rubi (assembly GCA_932274075.1). Taxonomy (NCBI): domain Eukaryota; kingdom Metazoa; phylum Arthropoda; class Insecta; order Lepidoptera; family Noctuidae; genus Diarsia; species Diarsia rubi. The sequence continues at coordinate 11,709,384 of OW026418.1, read as the reverse complement.
CCAGCTGTGTCCGAGCTCTGTAAGGAGTCTGGATGCAACTATTATTTAAAATTGAGTCACAGACTCTTCCTCAGCCATAACTTCACGGCTATATACGGACAAGCAGTGACACACCACAGGTATAAAATTACAGGTAGGTACTTCATCCATATTACAGCTCTTAATTTTATGAAAAAAAAAGTTCGTACAAATACAAGTAACTACAAGGCACAAGAATGTAAACACTACGTTGTTGACACAGATACCTTTAGTTATTGGTGGATCTTTGGGTGCGGACTTAGGAATATGGCTGCCACTGATTTACTCCGCCGCTATTGGCCGACTGGTATTGCAGGTTCACCTAATGCAGTTCTAATAAAGGAAAAGTTTCACGAAGCCATCAACCAAACATTATGTAGGTACATAAAACATTTTAGTCTCTTTTGGATGTGAAGAACCACGATAGGACTCAACACAACGCAATCGAAACATTGAGCTATGTATACAGTTCAATGCATCCCATCACATTAAACTGTTCGGAGATCTTGGATTTACTTAAAAGAAATTAAAACATTAGAAACTTCTGAAAATTTTGGAATATTGGGACCCTCAATGTTTCCGTGAATAGAAGGTCCTCCCAGAAGGTTTCGTTATGGGTATTTTTATACCCATTCTAGATTCCTACCTACCAATTTATAGTCATCATAAAACCTTCATTAGCCTACTGCTAAACCTAAGAAGAAGTGGCCTTATGTTGACTTCTCCAACTACACGCATTTTATATCTTAATTCTCACCAACTTCCATCAGCTGTTGAATCATGCAAATTCCAATGTGTATGAATTGAATTGTAGGTACAGACAGACGCCAGCACTTCAAGTTCAAGTTCAAGAAGCTCACGAGGATTGTTATGCCTACTTGTATCGAATGGCTAATACTTAAAATGTTTTTAGAAAATCCGATGATTAAAACTCAGATAGGTAGGTAATGCGGCGGTGAGATCCATTCAAACTACTGTTTCTGGTGTGATTGTTTCTTGCAAGTGTTCGTTTCTGTCCAGCTTAGCTGTACGTACATCTACGTCTGAAATCGGGGGATCTTTAAGAACAAATAAACAACCCACATGTTTGTTCTATTGCTAGAAGATTTACCACAATAATAAAACGAGTCGCTTACGTACTCACGCCCTCTCGATCGTATGACACCCACGCTTATCACGAGTCTATTAATACAAGAAATTAATGTGGTGCTGAAAATAAAGAAGAGACATGCGTTCACCATAATTCACAATATTGTGTGGATTTATCGAATAACTACAGTCAGTTAGTTGTTCCTTCGTACGTACCTACGTACGGTAGATCGGAGGATGAATGACAGAATGACACGTGTGTTTTGAGGAATATGCGGTTTGAAAAAAGGGTTCTGCTTTCAGATTTGATTCGTATATGATCATTATCTATCATGTTAAAGAACATTTATCAACATTACATCACATATGATTAATTACTCCATCGTTTCTAACGCGCTCCTACTACCGCTGATGCAAATTCAATTTTGTCGAAAAAACATCTACACAGACAGTGATGGGCCATTTTCTACAAGTGCGGTATAATGGTACGAGTACCTAATAAGTAGGAAATTCAGGAATGGGATCCGGGATCCCTATCAGGGAACTCAGTGTGTTAACAAGAACGCGAACATCGTCTAAAATTTTAAGGTTCAAATAAAACTTACTAGATCAAATCAAGCTTGCCATTCAAGTAGTCCTTATAAACAACAAACTATAAATTGTCAGTTACTTATCCACTCCTGAAACGCTACAATACCAACACAAAAAAATTGCTAGTATAATTCCCTGTAATACTGTCCCTGTGCATTTTTGTAGTACCTAGTAGTTTAATAAGACCCAGGCGAAGTTGAAAGCGAGAGGTTCCGAGGGTAATATTATGATATTGCTAAAAGCTGGATTAACAATATTATTTTGTTGACCATTTTCAGGATATCTCTTTGTGTAGGTAGGTAACAACACAATTCTCCAAACAGCTCTTTCCGACTACAATTATGTAAGCTGCACCTGTTATTTTGCGACAGTTTCGAGTTTAACTGCAAACTACACAGTACCTACCAACTGCGGGTAAGTTTCGGCGCGGCGCTCACATTGATGACTGTAATTAACGTCCATTTAGGTAATTATTATCTAGCTACAATGTAGATGTTCTCTAACAAACTACAGATGTTACCGTCTGCCAAGCTTTTTCCGAACTGTCTTGTGAATTTATTACAAACTGACCGGACGTAGCAGATTAGGTTAGGTACAAGCATTTTCATGGATTGTCTTCATAAGTGACCTCGAGAAAACAAGACTAGTTGTCAGACTTTAGTTTAGACCGTGACAAAGTTCTACAATGACCGAATTTTATTGACAGGTGACAAGAACCAACCTCTAAACGTATTTTCAAGGCTCGGAGGAATCTCGGTTCCTAGCTGCAGTACCTATGTTATGGTTGATCCCGTCAAATATTGGCATACGTGTGTGCATAACCGTAAATACTACTGTCATTATTTTGCATATAACAAAAATAAAAAACTTAAATCAATAGAATTTTTTTTTGAGTAAACTATATTTATAGAACTATGCATTTATTTATAGATCGAGGTTCAGAAAGTTCCAAATTCACAGCTTATTTTCGCCAAATTCGCATCTTACTAGTTTTTCAGGTAAAATAATACTTTACATAGATTACCTTCATAACCCGTTTACTACTTAAAGCATCCACTAGCACAATGTTTTAAGTGTGCTACATTGAGTTTTACCGTCAAATGTGATTTTTGACACCAAAAACAAAGTCGTTTCCCAGCAAAAATTTAGGAAGGTAGGTACTTAGTTTATGTGTAGAATGCTTGGTTGACGGCTGTGTGATGGGTTAATTAAAACCCCGTATTTTATGAAAATAACAGAAAGTAATTTTGTATCATGTGGAATGACTGATAAATCTGACGTTAAGTAGACATACTGGAAATATTGCTGAAACTTATTATTAGTTTCATCTCAGGCTTTTCTTACCTGACCGTACCCGAGCCGTACTATATATCGAACGTTAATTAACAAAACTATGTTTATTCGTATATGCTTTGACATAAATAATACGGGCGGCGAACCTTAACAGAGGTTAACCAAGTACGCAGAAGATAATATCGTGCAAACTGCAAACACAGGTGCAGACAGTACTCTGTACCTTTAATGACATAGTCCGCGGCACGGCAATTCGACTCGATTCGGAAGAGAGCAGGTGCAGGCTGCAGATGTAGCAGTTTTACGTGCTTTCCGAGGTGTGGGGATATCACAGAACGAGCTTCTAATCTCGGTGGTAGTAACACTCTTCGTTGACGACACGGTTCACGTAATGGCTGAGCGATTGGCCGCTCCGTTACTCGTAGTGGGTTCGAACCCCGCACGTAGGTAAAAAATATTTTGTATCAGCTTATGCCCGCGGCTTCGCCCCCGTGGTGTTTATGGGATAAGCCTATGTGTTAATCTAGGTTATAAACTATCGGTGTGCAAAATTTCATACAAATCCGTTCAGTAGTTTTTTGCGTGAAAGAGCAACAAACATCCATCCATCCATTCTCATAAACTTTCCCATTAAAATATTAGTAGGATTATCTACTGGTAGTTGTTGTAATATTATAAATGCCAAAAGTTTGTGAGGATGTATGTACGGATGGATGAATGTAGATGTATCGAACTCAACGCGGGCGAAGCCGCTGGCACAAGCTAGTACAGAATAAATTCCTAGCGTGGGCAGTTTGCTTAAAAAAAATCGATAGCCTCGGCGTTTATAACCCTTGCAATAAGAACATTTGCACGTCTCTAGGTTTCCAAAGATATTAGCATTTTATTGCACATACCCTAGATCAGCCGATTAAAAAAAAACAAGAAAGCTGTCATTTGCGGGATGTGGTGTGAGGAATATTCAAACATATATTTGCCGACAAAATGGGAGTCTACTTATAACATGCCTTTAAAGTGTCGGTAACCTTTAACCAAACACACCGTGGAAATCCTCTAAAAGCCTTGCCCATCGCGAGCCCCAAGAAAGGCAGACGCACTTGCAATCACGACTAACGGTTCAGTTAACTTAAATAATTACAATCGTCGATACTTACTAAAACATTTCATTTGTCTGTCTGTCACCCAAATACTCAATAACTGCTCCACCTTCGAGAATAAGCAAAAATAGCTAAGTATTTACTGCCCAATCTACCGAAGTCTTCTAGACGGATTTATTTGGGTCTTGTAAGATTGAGGGACCCCAATTTATTTGGTCTATCAGTTTGATGTATCGCTTGCAGTATCTCACACACTGGAATAAACAAATACATAAAGCTAAAAGTAAAATAATTTAGCGTTAGAGTTTATAAGTACTCTTCATCATCCACTGCAGGGACTCAGGCCTCCTCTCTAGGAGAGGGATGGGGTATAATCCACCACGCGGGCCTAGTGCGGGTTGGCAGATGTCACATGTCTTCGAATTTTTTGGTTCTAAGACATGTGACAAGATGTTGTTACCACACGATGATTTCCTTCACCGTCTTGAGAGCAGCGGTGATGAAATAAGTTACACAAAGTAATGCGCCTGCCTGGATTCGAACCCACGACCTTACGTTCGTAAGTCGGGGCCGACACCACTGGGCCACCGCTGCTCCCTAGTACTCTTACATAAATCATTTTCTTAGTAGTTTTGGGCTATGAAGTCATAATATAGGGTATGTTTTATCGCAGTCATGGCCCGTAGTCGTGGGTGTCGTGATGACCAATGCATTAAATCTAATATTTACTAGGTTTGTAGTGTAGCAAGAATGGATGAGGTTAAGAATGAGTATACATTAGTGATTAGAGGAACTTACAATATTGCACCAGTTACAAAAAAAAATGGAAAGGAATCGGATCAAATGAGTAGGGACGAATAGACGAATCGTATGTGACTGAAAGAGTGAAGTATATAAATTTTGATAGATGGAGAGATAGCGTGACGGACGGTTAACGGGTTAACAGAATAAAAAAATATGTTGCGCCGACCCCAAGTAACATTTGAAAAGGAAGATGATGATGATGATCGGCTTACGGCGCTGCTATATGTTAATACTATATGTGGTTGTGTTACAGAAACAGACAGAATCTTTAAAAGGAATCTAAGGGCTCGTTTACGGAGACGCGGTGCGTCGCGCGGCGCGTGCAGAAGGTTCGTCGCATGCTATTTTATTTATTCATTTACTGAGAGGCGGGTCCACTGCAACGAACGCTCCATTTTAAACTAACGAGCGAGAAATCGCTGCTTGTAAAATCGTCGTTTGAAATCGTTACCGTTATCATACATCGCCATGTGCTTGAATAAAAAACACAACGCGCCGCGCGACGCCCCGCGTCTCCGTAAATGAGGCCTAAATTCTGCAGGCAAAGAAAAAGTGTTTTTTTTTGTGTTGACACATTATTTTTCTTTTTTAGCTATTTTATTTTAACTATTTTTATGGAAACGTGGCGCTCCCTCTTTGCCTCTGACACAAAAATATCAAGATTGAAAAATAATAAGGTCCACTGGTATTTGTCCAAATTACATAAGTCCCGCGATCCCTACAACACTGGGAATGTGATTGATGCCCTCATTCAATCATTCAATTCGGACGCATCCCTTCTGATTCCATAGCAAACCCCTTTGACGGGCAATATTTGCCATTTTGTCACTATTCCTTTTTATAAGCCTGTATTTTTGCCCTTAGTTTTGGAAGAATTTGGAAGGAACTACCTTCATCGAAAATGTGTTTTACTTCCTGAATATAAATCGAAATGCTTTTGTGGTTGTAGCCTGTTTTTTTTACGTAAAATATTTGAACTTACCCATCGAGTACGTAGGTACTTACCAAAGGTACAGTCACCTGCTAAAATGCATGGACAATTCAGAACTAAGATCGTGTAAAGCGAGAAATGACGCCACCTAACGTAAACTAGGTAGTTATCGACTATAACCGCTCACAGGAAAATACACATTAAGGTATCCATGCAATTTTGCAGGTGACTGTACGTAGAAGCTAACGACTAATGAAACTCTAATATATTTTATGCTAAATAATAAATATAATGAAAGTCTTTAGGGTATTATCATATTCCTGTCCTTGTACCATGTTATTTGGGGTCAGCGCAACACGTTTCTTCCAGTATAAATCGCCACGCTATGATTTACTCCCCCTGAGTGAAGTTAGAACAAAACGATGCTGAAATATGGAATATTAAGACTACCTATACACGTTATATTATTATATACCAATAGAATACATAGTACGTACGCGTGAGCGAAGCCGCGAGCACAGCTACTTAGTTTAGTAATAGTTTTGAAGCTCACGGCATATTTGACACAGTGGCACTGACGTAAAATAATAGACAACCTATTTATCACTCACAACAATGAATAAAATCAGTTGGCCGTAGCTGGCCGTAAGTCTATTCATTTAAAATTATTTTGTTTGATTTGTAACTAGCATCATCCACTCAACATTAATTTGTAATTCGTTCCATATTCCACGCTAAATAAAATCCGGAACACGGCTTTGCGATACTCCTTATAGGTCACGATCCGGTATGCGTCCTTGACGAAACACCATAGGTACCTACTCACACTGTTTACGACTTATTGTAAAACATTACACATGTACAAACGTAAATGTATGCGATTGGATGCGGAAAATCCGTATGTCGCATATCTAAATGGCAGGATAAATGCGAACAAGTTTTACCGCAGTATTTTTTCGCATTAGTATTCATAATCACATCATGTTGTTTAAGATAGATCAATCAATTTTCCATCGCAGATTACTTATACGATTTCTTCACAATAACCCCCCAGCATCTACTCATTCCGTATGCAGCATCCATCCAACTGTCATAGCTAGCTAGTAGTTTCATGCGCTGGCGTCTGTACATACGTCCCTATCTCATTAATAAGGTATTCATCACTTCAACCCCTAATTATTGACCATTCCCAGAACTTACGCACAAAGTTTCCTCACTTAGCATTCCATCCCAAAATACATTCTTTTACATCCAAAATACTTGAACTACATATTATTATTTCACATGAGCCTCTCGTGCTTGTTTTTATTGTTAATTTAATCAAGCCTTCACGTTCGACCTTTGGTAAACAATTTGTTTAACGCCTAGTTAGGGACTTCTAAAATGTCAGTGACAGACGACAGTTACAAATAATAAATGTTGTGCCTTTTAAACGAAGTCCCCAAACTGTTTAAAAGTTTCAAGGGGACCGAAATTGCGAAGATATCTGTATTGCTTCGTTATAAGGCATTAATTTCAAAGGAGCAACTTACGCCTGAGAGATCGCTTTTTACCCGACTGCGGCGAAGCCCAAAAGGAGGGTTATGTGTTTGGCGTGTATGTATGTATGTATGTATGTCCGTTTCTTTGTTCCCTCATAACTCCTAAACGGATAAAGGGATTTGAATAAAATATACGTCGTTAGATTCATCTTGATGGCGCGAGTGTCACTGGCTACATTAAAATTAAAAAAGTAAAGATAATTGCGGATTTTGGGGCCAATAAGGCGTATTTCAAAAAATAAAAAAAATCCATTAACATCGAGTAGGGTATCAAAATGAAGGGTTTTAAAAGGAGATTACAAAAATATATTACACTTATATGTTTAAAATAAATTCAAAGTCACAAATCATATAAACAAACTTTTTTTTTGTTTTGGTTAGCCTATTTTGTCCCACTGCTGGGCAAAGGCCTCCCCCATTTCTTTCCAGCTCTCTCGGTGTTGTGCCTTCTCTGGCCAATCAGTCACGAACGAGTCCAAATCGTCACGCCAACATTTTTTGGGTCTGCCTCGGTGACGACGACCGTCTTCAGGCACCCAGTGTGTGACGGTTTTGGCCCATCTGTTCTGACCTCCCCTGGAAATGTGACCCGCCCAATCCAACTTTAACCTCGCAGAATTATCGCCAACATCGGCAATGCCTGTCTTGGAGCGTATTATAGTGTTACGAATTCGATCGGTGAGTTTGATATTTTAAACGCTACGCTCCATCGCTCTTTGGCAAACCTTGAGTTTGGGCTTCTGAGCTTCCGTCAAAGACCAAGTCTGTTAGGATAGGCAGGATACACATGTCGACGAGCTTGCGTTTCAGTGAGATAGGAAGGTCACCCTTCATAAACGACTTCATGGACCAGTAGCTCCTCCAAGCATTTTCAACTCGACTTTGAACATTAAATTATGAAATGAAATGAAAATAGAATGGACCCCGCCTGCTTCCAAGTTTTGTTTAATTTAAAATGTGCTTGTTGTTATTTTAACTACTTTTTTACCGATCGCAATAGTACCAACTAATCGTTGTTGACTTATTTCACAAGACCCAGTAGGACCCATTTTACCATTCATAATACTTAATTAAAGTTCGATCTATACTAAACTATGTATGAAGCCGGCTTTTGACTATGGGATATAATATGATACATATTATCACAGTTTGAGATATAATAATTTTATCGCTCGATACATTTTGTACGTGACTGTTCACACAGTGCTATAATATATACATAACATCTCAAACTATAAATATTTTTTCGACCAACTGAGCGATATTTAGAGGTCATTTGCAGGCGTATATTTTACCTCACTCCCCGGACACTGCGCCTCCCCCTGCATCACCTCAGTTTGAATGGTGATGTTCATGTGCACGTGTCAACTGATCACGTGTTTTGGATTTTTGTTTTTATCTTTCCATAGATGTTTTATAAGCAAAACAATCTCCATTATTCATTTCAGAATTCAACCTTTTCGATAAAGAACGTGATGACACAGCAATGACCGAAGCTATACTGTTCCAAATATCATACAATATATCATACAGTGTGAACTGCAATCACGGGATGTAATATATAACTCAAGATGTAATATATATTACATCCCATAGTCAAAAGCCGGCTTTATAGTGAACTAGCTGTTGCCAGCGGCTTCACCCGTTGAAACTCGAAAATTATCCCACGGGAAGATAAAATCGGGATAAAAACTATCTTATGTGTTAATCCAAATTTAATCAAAATCCGTTAAGTAGTTATTACGTGAAGAAGTAACAAACAAACTTTCGTCTTTATACTATTAGTCTGAAGTGTGATGTATTTGCGAAGATGGCAAACTACATTCGTTATAATAAACGATCGATATAAAACGAAGGTTAAAGTTAATCGATTAAATTGTCTACTTGTGTGAACTAGCACCTGGTATACAATGTTCCTCGACAAGAAAAAGAATCAAACTATAAAACAATATCAGTAAGGTGTATTAATTATCGATAAGGCTTTGTGATATAAAAAGTAATACATTAAATTATTCTTATTTAAAATTAAATTGTTGTCACATAAAATATTTAAGTATAACAAAAATTCACAACGTGCGTAGTCATTAGTTTGGACAAAACGAATAATATTCACAACTTCGTTCTCACTCGACCTAATCTAAGTTCGTCATAGTTGCTCTACAAAAAAAACTTGAGATCATTATTCGAAATTGACCCAAAAACTTTTTGGTATTCCCGGTTGACGGAGACACTCGTTCCAACTGTCTGCGTAGGCGGATTTTTCGTCTATCGTCGCTTTCCCCAGGATTTCCTTCTTCGCCATCTTTGTTTTACACCCGAGGCTGATATAAATACTGACTTTATTCAAACTAGCTTTGAAAACTATCAGTTTCACTGTAGCAGATTTTGGGTCCCATCTGGCAGATATTGCGGGGGCAAATCTATCGCTTTTCCAATAGCACTCGGCTTTGTTCGCCTCTAATATCGTTGCTTTCAGGTACAGCGGGGCTGAAAATAGAAAATTAATAAACGTTTCATTAAGTCATCCAAATATAGATTAACTTGGAGAATTTAGGTGTAAATTTTTATATTAATTTTACACAAAACGTTTAGTGTTTGCTAAGACACTAGGAAGGCAGCATATAATAATATGTATGAGAGACATGACATGTCTCTCATTATTATTATTTCATATTTACCAAAAAATGATTATTAAACAGATAAATACTCGAAGTAAGTAGCATCGAAATTATGTATTGAAGTAGAAAAACAATATAATTAAACACAAAACGGTCTATAGACATGGTGCAAATACCGTTGTAAACCTTGTTATTAATTTACTTTATTGGTTAATAAATTGAAACATGATATTCTACGCAAAAAAGGGTCGTAAAACGATACTTTCACCCGTCTTTGATTAACGTCCCATTGTTCAAAACTTTTACTTGAATTTTGTTGAAAACATTCCTATCAAAAAGTTACCGACGATCTTTTAATGAGCTTCGTATTTTATATTTCTTTTGTAATCAGACTCCACTGTCTATAGATATAATTGGGAGCACCTATATAACACTTAATTAGGCTTGTGTTTCTGGAAGGGATAAGCAGAAGTGTTTACCATCCGTAATATCTACCACCTACCACATTTCGCCAATTATGTTTTGGCCCCATGTTACACGACCACACGGCACCCGCGCTCGTCCGCTCGGTGGAGTGGTGAAGCGGATGTCACGTCACATTGGCTAATAAGTAAAGCGATAATTCCGGTGTCCACCACACTATATCAATTACTAGTCCTCAGACAAACCCATAAAATAGTTAAAATGTGGTGGTTACTTGGGAATTATATTATCGAATTTAGTTAATAGTGGAAAACGAGAATATTTATTTAAAAAATGATTCGCTTTCCACGGAAGCCAGCAAGAATTAAAAAAAAAACATGTCTCTGTCCACCACTGGTGGAGAAGAAGGGGGTGGACATCGGGAACCACCTGTATGCAAGCCATTAATGCCTAAGACATGTACAGTGTAGACCACCTGACCGCGCGGCGCACACTATCCTTTGCGGAAACCAATTTCCGGGGCCAGCGCGCGGACGGGCGATGTTGGATGAAAATCTCCTAAGAGAAGAAAACCTATAACATGATCTAATAGCAACCTATGTGTTCTTTTAATGGCTTATCACGTACGTATTGATCACAAGTAGAGAGCCCCTACAAAGACGGCTATGAATTATAATGTGGATGTAATACCATACTAGATGAACAGAAGCAGCATCTCAGACTGCATACAGATGAGCTCTATGACCATGAACAACTTATCCTTAGTCAGTCATAGATACAAAAAAATAAACAGAAAATCCTGACAGACTTGTCAAAACCAAGCTTAGGTATAATAAATGAATCACGTCAAGATAAAGATCTAGAGTACTAAGGATATCCTACCGACACACTCCAATTTATTATGATTGGATTGAATTTGTGGGTACATAGAGATCCCTACGTAGGAATAGAATAAGGAAATACTGTTTAGTTTGAACATGTAAAAAGAATATTTAATTGATATAATGTTGTGTTGTTATTACTTTTTAAACGATGAATGTTCGTAGTCAGTCACTAGTATAATATAATATATCAAAACTTATCAATGACTCACGTAAGGATAAAGATCTGGTTTACTGTATTGGGATTTCCTCAAGTTAAGGATAAACTCTCCAATCATGACTCTCAACTCTCAAATTGAGTTTTTCTATTAATAATTTTAACTAGCTTTTAATTTTTTTTTAATAGTACTTCCCTAATAGGGTAGTTAACCAAAAAAAATCTAATTATTCCGTCTTATAGATTACCAAAAAATATTGGCTACGTATTTTTTCTTTTTTCACGTAAACAAACAATGAAGACGATACAGTGCTTTGAAAACTCTAGTGACGTCATACTCTAAGACATTAGTTTAACATTTTTATGCGGTCAGTGACGTCACCACCCCACTCAAATCTTTGACGCGTTTTATCTTCGTCAATTTTTATTGATTTGAAAAAAAAAATATACGTATCCCTAATTAGAATCACATTTTTTTAAGTCAGTAAACATCGCTATTGGGCTGAATTTTGTTAACAATTTCAAAAGTTATACCATATTTCTAACTTTAGCCTCGTATCCTAAGTTATTCCTTATAACATTAGCTAACATCTGCTCATAAATGTCCCATCAAAATCGGATCAGCCAGCCGTTTCGGAGACTAAACGAAACAAACTAGAGACCTACAAACTAAAATGTTTTGTTGTAAGTAGGTACCGTATTATACTTTCTTATGCATTCAGTAAAAACCTGTTGTTTTGAAAAAACTAACAGACACAAATAGACGAGGAAAGTTTATCTTAAAAATTGGGTTAAAAGATCTTCGTCACAACGTGTAAACAATTTTTTATCTAACTAGACTTGACATTAAAATTCGCATTATATGACAATTTTTAGATAATTGTTATCTACGAGCGCCACATAGATAGTCCCTATTAACAGCCTCACACCTCCTTCTATCGCATTATCCCTAATTCCATTGATATTGTAGTTTATTGATCATGACGAGGATCGAACCCTGTGTTATGGTTACAACAAACTTTGTTAGAGTGACGTGTAGGTAATCCCCTTCTCTACACAATTAGTACTGTCAGTTAATTGAATAGTCTCATTACACATGTGCTGTTTAAAGGCATTCTCAATAATAAGTAATGACGGAACGTTGACTATAATAAGTTTGGAGTTATTAGTTTCATGTTTTGAAGGATTAGAGCGTTATGTTTGCTTATTTTGTAAATCGACTGTCATCTGTTTATTTGTTGACATTAGGACGTGATCTAATTATAACTTTTATAGCATAAAAACACATGTGAAAATAGACATACGCAGTATATAAGGTATATCTATTCATACTCGAAATCTCTTCGCTTCTTCATTTTCTTCTCTCGCGAAAAATAAACAGCTGTTCCATACAAAAACATTTCTTTTTTTAATTTTTAGTTTCATGTTAAGTACAGTCATAGTAAAAGTTGTTCATAATGATGAGTACAGTGAAATTAAGAAATTTCTAGTACGAATAGATAGACCGTATAGAAGCATGCGGAAACTGTCCAACGTACACAGAGGGGTCATACTATACGGCAACGCTATAGTATGATACATATTGGTGTCAGGACAAAAGCCAATAAGGTTCGGCTCCGTTCAACTGCAAAATGAACCCTATTTGAATCAACGGTTACTTTATCATGCGTAGCGAATATGATCTAAGTACTACGCCACGGGAATGCTGAAAAAATAGTATCGAAAATGAAAGATTTGCGAACCTTTCGTAATTGTAAACGTGGCCTCAGCTATTTGAGTTGTGATTCAACGCACATTCGTCTTGAGCGTAACTCTCTCCTCTTTAATAAGCAAACAGCATTGCGTGGGCCGCCGCGTCGCCCCGAGTGGCTGTCGCTATAGATAAATAATAATATTATGAATGAAGTTTAGTTACGGATGCGGCCAGTACCCGCCTGCTGAATCTCTAAACAGGTCGAGGTTCAGCTGTTCGAATATTCATGAAATATACCTTGATACTTATCGAAGTGAGACAACAATACAAAAAATTAGGTCCTTAAACCTACCTCGATTAGGAGACAACATTTTTTGTTTGTTGTCACAACGTCACAAAAAGATTCATTACTCATTCTAGTTCTTCCTTGGCTGACAGTTAGTAGCTCCATTGCCTACGTAATATTAAGGCTCTGTGTCCAGACATGACAGTTGACACCTAGGTTACCCGGCAATAAATCAAGAGGTCTTAGGAAACATAAGACCACTTAATACCGGTGTCCAAAATAATAATATTGTTCGTTGTCTCAGTTATTTGGGTCACCATATTTTCTTAAAACAAACAGCAGATAGTGAACTTTTATAATAACTTGCAAATATTACACCTTTCTCGTGTAAATAATATGCAAATGGGGTTGCCTCGTGTGTTGTAATATCAAGCAGATCTTCGCATATTTATTTAAGTTATTGTAGGACAAAAATCTAACCTTTGTTCTGTACTAAACTGCTGCACAATCTAAACCACATTTTTATCGTGAAAACTGAGTTTATAGTACCTAGCATTTACTTTACAAATAATATTATTTTGGGGACATTTCTTTCTGCTAAGGCAGGCCAGGCCATAACCATTTAGAATTTACCTTCGTATAGATATAAACATCATTTGTGCCTGTAAATATATTCAGAACGTAAAACCTCTCAGCTCAAGTACCTAATAGTTTGTAGAGGGATGTGGTATAGCATAACCTTAACCTTATATCTTAACGACCAACGATGGATCCCTTCCTTCGATATCATTAGGCGAGGGTACAAGATACATTGCATATTAAGGCACTACCACACGCGTACGAAATTGATTGAGTCGAAGAGGCAGTTATCTTGCCCATTTTCCTGTAGTTACATATAACACGGTAAGTACCACATCATGCCGGTTCACTTATAAGCGCTCCTATCGGAACTAACCGAAATACAACTAATTAGCGACGTGTTATCGAGCAATGCGTATCGGTGTAATGCGTAACTGTTATTTAAGAGCTCTGTGTTGTGATAACGTCTATCCTCGGGATATTTTCTGTTTTGGAATGAGCGCAGGCTCGGTAATTTTATTTGAACGAATTTTGGAGAAGTAACTAGATAGACACTGCTTTAAAAATCGCATTATAAAAAAGTAATAACAGGTTTTTTACAAGTAAGCGTCTAAGTATAACCTTCGACTTCCTCATGCATGTCGCATGTGCTCCATAAGTGGTCCCATTAAATTACAGCAAAAACTGTTGAATGTTGATAGTTACCTTTAAACTGCTCTTGGTGCTGCATTGTCTGCACACTGCACCGTAGCCTGCTGACTGTAAGCTGCACTATATCGTTCAGCCCATCTTCGCTCGCCGTGTACAACAGCGTCACTTCCAACTGGCCCTTCTTGTTTTCCCGCTGTAGAAGCAAATTGCACGGTGTTCATGCTAATTGACACAGATTAGAGGCCCGCATGGGCAATTTGTACACAATCAACGATATCTGAACTGCCTTGGAATGTACCGAGATGTAGATACAAGATGTATTTTACTAGACCGACAAGGAAGGAAACTGGGCAGAGCTCCAAACAACACAAGCTATACGAGTATGAATAAATGGAGGTGTTGTGTTACTCGTAGTAATAATATTAGGGAAATGGAAATGGTATAAAAACTACATGACCTCATTGTCCATGTATTGCAAACATCGAGTTTTATTATTCTATAAAAGAAATATTACGTAGCTCCCTACTATATCGTTTTTCTCAGCTGTTATTTAAATAAAGCAGTGACGTTAAGCCGTGAGAGTGTTTATCTAAGAAACCGATTTTCTTCAGTTTTTTCATACGACAAGATAAGACACTGATAAAGTGATAATACTAATGACATTGAAAATTGATATTGCATTTCATGTAAAACAGTTTAGAAATACCTAGTCACGTGGGTCTATGTAAATGATTATAACGTGTTTAGTGGGTCGCATCTTAGGCACTTACTTAGGACCAAGGTCTACCAGACGAACATTAAGTGGTCCCTCTACAACGAGATTGTCTGATATTTGGTTTCGAATGGTTTAATACAGAACGCATTAGGAATTAGGTCTATTTAGGGCCAGAATCTTATCAGTACAGTTATGTATTGCCGCAAAGTTTATATCTTGAAAGCCTAAAGACGACGGCACGTACATATACTTCTCTAACAGTTTAATTTTCATTAAATTTTACTAAGTAGGTACTTATCTGGATTTTAATCAACGTTATTACAAGAAAGCTCTTAAAGCGATTATGGCCAACTTTATCGGGGTGAGGCTACCACTGATTATGTAGGTAGTACAAGTTTTACTCTTGCAAATTGGTTTGTGGCCACATTAGTGTTATAAAACAATCTAGCTCTATACAAAGTCGGTGTGTACTTTAGCAATTAGCTCGGGAATTCAAAGATTTATCAGTAGTACATTAACATCGATAAAACATAATTATACCGAATTTGTGCGCACAAAGATGTAGCATGCTTACAGCCTTACATCATCGCAATAAACGTAGGTAGAAGATCAGATGGGACCGGCCGAGGTCAAAACTATTCTATTGTACAGTATTAAGATTTTATTCACACGAATGGTCTTCGTGTATTCATAGTACATAACTAGAATGACTCATACATTAATTGATATCGTTATCTTTAACATAGAAATTTCTATTGCTTCCAATCAAGACACTTTTAATAACAAACAATGGTGGTCATCCCTTAGTATTCTTCACTTGCTATTTATTATACTCACAAAGGATGCCATTTTGAGCCCATTTTTACGACGCCGAGGAAAATTATGGGCTGGTCTTATTCGTAGCCAAGACTACAACGACATTTGGTAATTAATTAAAAGAAAATGAAGCGATTTACCTATATTTACTAAAGTCTTTGAAGTCATCATTATTTTCTTTTATCGAATACCTAGGTACTTATTAACAGAAATGAAGTTTTAAAATAATGATCTCATTTATAGATAGAAAAAATGCTTTGATGAAGTTGAAACTATATTAATAATCATTCCTCTGACGGCAATCAGCAGTTATCAAGATCAAGTTCATCATGACCACATGAACGGAAATAGGTTTAACCATGCAGCGACTTTATGTTTTACTTGAACATTTACGACTATTTTTATCACGTAGTGATTAGCATCGTTCGTGACAGTGACTTATAATGTTGCTGTTAATTACCCTACACTTGAATAGAGTGTAGGTAGGTACGTACCCGTGAGTCAGACGCAGTGATACCACTCGTGATGGCGTTGATTGGTCGCCAAATGTCAGGAGTCCCTGTCAAACCGTTCTTGAGGTCGTTTTGAAATAACTTTGAGTCAAAGTTCCACGTCGCAGCTCCGACTGTTCTTCGTTTCTCCAAAATTGACTTCTGTGCTAAAGCCTCAGATTTTGACGACTTGAAACTACTAAATGTCTTTTCTAAAAATCCAGTCTTCGGTTTCGGCTCTTCCTGTTCCGCCACCTTGGATGTTTTTTTCGGGTCTAACGTTTTGCTATTTTTTCGCTTGTCTGATTCTTGTTTTGGAGGTTCTAATAGAGCATAAATGGTAAGCGACAAAAAATGGCCGGCTAGCAAACTTTGAAGGTCGTTTTTTTCTGATCCCTTCTTCGCATCTTTTTGTTTTAGTTGGAATTTAAAATCCTCATTCCACACGGGCCAAGAACTCTCCTGTAATGATGTCTCAAATCTGCTATCGCCGGGAAATACTTTGACCTGAAAAGATAAAAACGTCGTTATTTCAACCTGAATATAAATGACGTGGGGCAATATCTGAAACTGGTTTGAAATAGGTGAAACGACAGAAATTTCATCGGGGATATTTTACATCCAAGAGTAATTTAGTTACTTATACGAAATATTATCGTTTCCTAAGTATGTATTCTTTTACAACGTTGTATTGAGCAGACAAATATGTAAAAATACGGCAAATTGTCATAGCCAGCTGCCCTATAATAAATAGCCCCGGATCAGTTGGGGTAAAAAGTATCCGTTAACGTTGTAAGTGGACGCTAAGGCTCCAACACTGGTGCGCACATAACTTTTTATCCGCAGCACAAAAAACCGTTTAAGCAGGACAAAGTTATTTGAATGTTAAGGTTTTTTTCAGCCACACGGTAGCAATTTTGTTATAAATGTAGATATTCAAATTATGTAACAATTTCATATTGCTTTTGTTCGAAATGACTAGCTGCTAGCTACGGATTGTTCTTAGTAACTGCATGGTCTAGAATCAGGTTACTTCGAATCTTCATTGAAATAACCCACATCGATTTTTTATTCACCGAAGGGGGAATACCCTCTGTGTCGGTTTCTCCTTGACCGAATCTGTCAGCAATAAAGAAGAATCATAAATCAAGTCCCAAAACCCGATTGTGGTTCGAATGTTAGTGAAATTACATACCTAGAAAGATGCCCCAAACTCTAGTCATACAAATAGAAACCTATTGACTGCCTTTAGTAAACAGCCATTCAGGAATTCGGAGTCAGACCATTTGACCCCGCTCATTTTACCAGCAAATTGGATTTAAATTAATGACCCATCTCTATAGTTGTACCAACAATGCTCACTACGGGGAAGGGCTTGTATTTGAATAGGATTTTATTTAACGAAAGAATGTCGTTTTCTCTTCAAATAAATAATTAACATCTAATTGAGTAGGTACCTTTTTATTTAAAAGCTTGTTTAGAATATGTTGGCCCTTTATTCATGGCGATCTCGTGTCTGAATTTTCTTAAGGAAAAGGCAGGGTTGACAAGAGAATATGAGGTGAGGCCTAGTCGAATTACATTTGAAAGGGGAAAAGGAGACAAAGACAACGGAATAAAGAAGCAAAGAAACGATGGATGGGCCGTGTAAAGAATGATATGGCAAAAAGGAGATGTCTGACGAGACGACGAGTAATAGAGAAGTATGAAAGAAGAAGACATGCCGTGCTGACTAAAAATATTGGAAGGCAAGAGAATGACAATGGTGAGAGGGCATCAGATCTTTTTCCATAGACGTTGGACAAAACTAGAACCCACGCAGTGTTTGGTCTAATTTTATGCTTGTCGATGTCCCAGTGGAAAAACACTATGACTGCCCGAGGATCAAATCGAACCCATATCATCACCACAATCACTTTCACTTCCGAAGTTGCGACTACTAAACCAATTAGACCACTTATTCGTAATTTATTTAAACAATGAGATAGCTCAATTATTGGCTAACTGTTGAAGATTTAATTGTTAATCAAAACAAATACGCGATCAGTGTTACTGTTACATCCAGATACTAATTATAGTAAGTAACACAGGTAGATAATTACAATTTCAATTATTTCTAAAACTTATTTATTTAAAAATGAAATTTTGTAATATTTATTCACTGTGTCAGTTTTACAGATTCAATTACTTACTTTAATGAGGATAATAAGCTTTCACAGAATACCGCCAAGTCAAAAGGAACACTATTCCTAATAGTTAATTTTCCTATCTACACCTACCTTATTGGTTGAAATTCGATAGACTCATAGGAAAAGAAGCATAAAATTGCCAAAATTTTTCATATTGCCCTTTAGGGTAATAAAGTATGATATGAAAATTTGGCTGTGATTCAATAAACCTCGTAAAATTGAACAATTTGTCAAAGGTCCTTTATCAGTTTAACTTATTTCTTCGTGAGTGAATGTCAGATCTATCAGCTATTTAAGAAATGTACTATAACCACATTTGAGCATAGACAGAGTACCTTTTTCATGTACTTAAGTATTACTTTTTAAACGGCTACTTTCAGCAAAAGTAATTTTTGACCTAAGTGTGTAATGACACTCGATTGAATATGCTCTCTGAAAGCCAGACAAACAAATCAACTTTGATCAAGTTCATTGTCGTTATTCGCACAAAAAGGAATTCAAATTTATTTAAAGCGAGCATGGTAATAGATGTTTTCAATAGTATAACAATGATTTGAGGTGCATAGCAGAAAGATAACAGCAACGATAACCATACCATAACAAGAACTGGTGACTTCCATGATTAAAGCCGCAGATAAAACGCTCATAATGTAACGCTCACGTTGGTCGCACTTATCGACGATAGCGTAATGAGTGCCATTGACTTTCCTTAAATATTTAGAAAGATAACACTTACAAAATAACTCCACTAGTGGGTAAATCATCATCATCAGCCTATAATGTTCCCAATGCAGGGACGTAGGATTCCTCACATAGAGAGGAGGACTACGTAACTATGGCGGTATGAAATATGACGTCACATTTTCGTAGCGCTGTCTTTGTCTAGCAAGTCATTTATAATCAGTTAAAACTAAGCCATTTTTGATCGGTTTTTTACTTTTTTCACACATCGTGCTATTTCTGTTAGTTCTTTGAAATAACAACATTTTCTTGAATTTTTAAAAGCAATCAAATAGCCAATTGGGTCCATAAAATGATGACAGTGTTGCTGAACTGATTGAAGTTCTTGGACTGAAGTTCTTGGACTGACGACTTAAAAGTTATGGTGCACATGGCATGCACAAAATTGTAATTGACCAGGTGTTGTGTGCTGTGAGCTTAACCTATGACTATGATAGGCTTCTTCTTAGTGGTTTTCATTTTCATATCAAATTAAACCTCGACCAGAATTCAGGTTTAGTACTATTAATACTTTGCTTACAAATTAGTTTGAAACTGGTTGTATGCGTATGACGACATGAATAACAAACTCATTAATTTAGGACAATCGGTTATTGATTAATTTAGAGGCACACATAAAAATGTTGACTATCATTTTACAAGAAATTAGTAACTGATAAACATCCACCACAACCAACAAAGTTACAGACGTACCTACTTATTAGTTACTTACTGTTAAATTGTTGTTTATTTTTTACATGCGCTGCTTCTTCTATGCACCGGACGTATACTTGTATGAGCACCTTAATTAGTTAAGATTTTTTGGACATTATACAAAATTAATGACCGGAAACGGGGCTTCGTCTCAGTTTTAGACAAATTTTCTCTATGTTGGTTACCAACTCATTACAGTCAACGAACCACTCGTATGGTTGTGTTTTGTCATTTCTATGCTCAGCTGTACTAAATGAACGGGCAGACTTTTTATCAGGACCCATTAATCATTATTTAAAACAAACAATCAAACTATTTGGTGCGTGCCAAAAATATCGAGGCAAATGGCTGGGTTGCAACAAATCGATATTTATCGACACGTGTTCAATAGTAGGATTTATTTTTTTATTTTTTTATTTTTTTACTATTCATGTACACACAGTAGACAGCACAGGAAAATAACATAAAATAATATATGAGTACAAAGGTACTGCTTATTTCTCAAGAAATTTCTGCCAGCAGACCTGTTAAAGGAGAAATGAAGAAGAAATGTAGACAATAGTGTTTGAGAAAAGGAAAAGAATAATGTGTATATGTGCCTTAAAATAATAAAATAGTCATAGGTAGTCAAAAAAATCTTAACATGTCTAGTATGAAGTTATGTAGACGAAGTAGTACAGAGAAGAGGTACATGTAAGAAATGTATGAATCGTAGTTGTAGCACACACAATGCCTTAAGTAATGCTTGTGTAGGTAGGTAGTTTCGAAATGTCAACCCAACCAAGGGTGGATCCAGGTTTTTTTCTGGGGGGGCACGAGGTTAAAAAAAACTGGCGAAGTGCGAATCGGACTTGTTAGAATGTGCAAGTCTGCCCTAGGCTTTATGTTTTGAAGCCTCTTTTTTATACCTTTTGTCTATTTTTTGATACTTATTGTTATGTATTTCTTATTGACTTATTACACTTTTGTTTTCACTAACAAGAACCAGCGATTTTTATTTCGGTAGTTAATATTGTACATGACGGGTTCCGTACCATTGTAGTAGATATTAAGAGATTTTCCATGTTATTTTAGCACCCTCAGACCAAATAAAAAGTAAAGACGGACGACTCTGCGAACAGTAAAGTGAGGCCGGTCAAACTACACCTCGCCGTGTACATACTCAATACACGCACACACGTACAACATAAACTACGCCTTGGTCTTAAAATTTTTATTTGGTCTGAGACGTGTGTGCGTGTATGCGAGGCGTAGTTTGACCGGCCTCACTTTCCTGTTCGCAGAGTTCCGTCTTTACTTTTTATTTGGTCTGAGTTAGCACCATAGACTTCTTAGTCTTTTCTGAAAGCTATGTGTTTATTTATTTTGTTTTTACCCGACTGCGGGCTGCGGCAAAGCCCAAAAGGAGGGTTATGTGTTTGGCGTGTATGTATGTATGTCCGTTTCTTTGTTTCCTCATAGCTCCTAAACAATAGATAGAGTTGGTTGTTTAGGAGATGGTCGATGATGGTCGGACAGCCAGACACACGAGTGATCCTATAAGGGTTTAGTTTTTTCTTTTTGAGGTACGAAACTCTAACGTGCTCCGCCTTCGCAAAATACGAATAAGGTGTCATTTAAATCGGAATTAGCGTGTAGGCATTTTTGGTGGCGAGGCCTTTGTCCAGCAGTGGACGTCTTATGGCTGATATATATATTTTTTTTTAATCAAGACCCGCTTGCAAAAAATGCAAAAAAATGGTGGTTTCGTTTTTTGGATATATCTCTACCGTTTGATATTTTTCAAATTTGAATGTGAAAACAATGAAAACTCCTAAAGAAGAAGAAATTTCGTAACAAAAAGGTTTGACTTTCGGAACTGTAGCTGCAATATTTATAACCTAGGCAGAGGGCTGAAAGTACCGCCGAAAACGCCCCCAGAAAAAATCCTATTCCAGCTAGAAACGCACAAGTATTTTAACAACTCTGATAACTTGATTTGCGTATAAGTATGTACTGTGATGGAAACTCCATAACCGTCATGGGGGCCACGTGCCCCCTGATCTGCTTATTACTTACATGTATTTAACGGTGACCTACCAGAATAGATGCTGTCATATTTGAGTGGTTAGATTTGCTTTCTCAGGAGGGATATCTAATTTGGATTTGAAACTAATGCAGAGCAATGCCATCAACAATTTAGGTCAAGTTGATGGATTACCTTTGCTACACCTTAAGCAAGTCTTGCAGACTGAACACCCTCGGGGATATGGAACATGTGCCATCACCGGTGAGTTCAATATTAGATAAGTAAGTGTGCAAGGTTGAAGGTTGAAGGTTGAATTTACGACTTTTAGATATGGCCTAGGGTAGTCCAGCTGTGGTACCTATTTAATTATTAATGATGACAAACCACAGCATAAGCAGCATTTGATATTTAGCTTTTGATATATTCCTACTGCTGGGACACCGACCTCGTCTGTCCATTCCCTCGTCGCCGTATGTGTAATGGACCGTAAACCACGTGGAAGTAGGTGCGAAAGTATGCGATTTTTTGGTTTGGACATGCCAGTTGCATCAAACATCAGGATGTGCGGTCATGAAAGAGAATGTCATGTACACTTCTAGTATGGGTGCTATAGTGCCTGATTTCCACTTTCGCAAACTGTATGAGGATTATGATTGATGATGTGAGAAACGTCAGAAGTTAAACACTAGACAGGTACATGGAGGTTCCTACGAACACTAAGTACACAGACTTGTTGCAGTTTTCGCCTCAATATCAATTTAGTGAAGATAAACAAACGAGTTTGTCGCGGTAACGCCGGGTTGGCCTCAATTAGGAAAACAATTAAACGGATGTTAATAGTAGATGTAATGTAGGTAGACACCGTGTCAGCGACCAGCGCGTATGACGCATTGATGAAGATAGTGCTGTTAATTGTAAGATTAACAAAGAATGTACCTACCTACGTGTAATGTATATGGTACCAACGTTGTGCAGTGCCTTCTTGGTCAATTACGAGTACCACAGTCTTCACACTATGCAAGTTTGTACGCTTCTCCTTGTTACGCAGTTATTTTTAATACAATTAAAAATAAGCGAGAATGTTAGTGTTTATGTGTTGGATTAGGAAAGGAAGGTGGGCCACTATTTTGATAGGTTATCTTTTTGGTGGGAAAAACTCGATTTTGGGTCTTGCACTTGGTGGCTATAGCTTAGAAGATGAGTACAATATGTATTGAGATGTCAGTAGGCTGCTATCATGATTTCAACGTGGGTAGTAATATTTTGTGCCTTGGCACCTCCAGGTGATAAGTATTTTAAATCCCAAAGTAGGTATCCTGTGTTTATAATTAGGTACCATTAAGGGTAAGTAACAGATTTACTCCAATTAGATGACAGCCTGATGCATGAAGTTGTTAAATGTGCTATCACCCCTTGGCCCTTTGTTATTATCTCGTGTACCTTAACATGCCTAGGTAGGTATAGATCTGTACTATTAGCTTATTAGCTGGGAATATAAGGGGACCTATTAATTATCAAGGAGAACACCAAATAGATACCTAGGCGTGCTATTTTAACGATTGTTAGTAATAATATACATCAGCGGTAGGTACTTAAATAGGTATACCTACTTACTGATATCATTTGCTTTTATTTTTAAGTAAAAAAAATACAGAAGTTTACAATACAATTTTTCAGTTTACTGTACAATTAAATTGTCTTTGTCTCTTTTGTAGTTTTTCAGTAGCGAACATCTAGACTAATAAAATATATATTAAATCAAAATATTATAAAATGAGGTAGCGAATCGGTAGTTTATGGCATAACGATTTGTTAGTGTTTTTATAATGAGGCATAAAGTGTAAACAATGGTTGAAAGTTACCTTAACAAGGTATCCATGGGCGCGACTCAACCCAAACAAGGACGGAAGGTGCCGGGCGCCGATAACGGTCACATATAAACTTTTACTGATTGGATGCAAGGCCAACTTGAATCCTATCTCCGGTTCCAAACTACCACTGCCCGCCAGCTGACTATCCCGATTCGTATTCAAAATGTTCTTCAGTTTACTAAGTGAAAATGCCATTGTAAACAAAGTCTTCTCTCTGCTAACTATCGCGTATCACACTCGCATTAAACCGGTTTTACTGAATAATTAATCACGCAATACGATCGATAGCGTAGAACCTCATCGTTTCACGATCAAAACTACTCGCTGTCACTTATGAACTTGTCAGAATAAACACATCTCCCAACACGACACTACACTCGTAAGTTTATGACACCATTGCACGACAATAATAAAATTCACTCAATGAAAACTCATACAACGCTGAAGCTATGTACGAGTATGACTGACTGACTTACGATGAGCGCATACCTACCTATCGTAGATAGTGTCAGGTCTCACTATTAAATTGTACTTGCATGAATGAAGCATTCATATGTAATGGAAACAATCGGATCTCTCTCTCTAACACTAGCATTCAGCTGTTACACTAGCGCCACAAAAAAGAGACGTGAACGAGTTGACTCTTCAATGTCGTGTAGCATGAGTGCCATCTGTTAGTAGACGTAGTTTTATTACTTTATTACAACAGATGGCGCAACTAAATCGATAAACAATGCCTCGTAGACATTTTTTGTGTTAGGTACTCGATGTACCTACCTAGTTAATACGGAAAAAGGGTTGGCATAGGTACTAATACTCAATTATTAACAAATTACAGAAATTAGCATATCTCACCTGCGTTCCTTTACAATTACTATTTTATTTTTGTTGTAGAATCGAAGGTAAAAGGTAGGAACTTATTAGATTCTTAGCTATCAGGCTTTTTTTTGTAGTCAAATATAAATGAACTAAGCCAGGGAGTAGGGTGCTAAGAATCCCTTTTGGCAACTAACAGTATCACCGTATGGTGTGCTCTATTTAATTTCATCACGCCTGTAGTCACCGAAGAGTTGGGCGAGGTGTATTTTATTCTTCTTCTTTTCGAGTCGATGACTAAATTCTGTCCGACCAGTACGTGGCAACCTGGACGGCACTATCATTTGCTTCATATAAGTCTTTGAGCTTGCAGTTAGTTGTTCAAGACGGGCACGAGAGGAGGTGTGGCATATCCTGTGTTGGGGCACCACACTCACATTATGTTGAAGATGGGTGGATTATACCCCATCTGGCTAAACTGCAGTTCGCTACTGCAGGTGAAATTAAGTTAGACGGGGCTGGAAACATCCAGCCCCGAGTTCCCCGAATAAATTATTTAGAATTCGCATGTTGGGCATGCGAATTCTCTAGCAGAAAAGGAGATACATATGATAGGCCAGTGGTACGCAGAATACTTCTTTCGTCATGTTTTGTTTAGGTGTATTACTAATAATGTTAAGAGTTATAATCAAATAGCAGGAAAATCAGTTGGGTAAATAAAACTGGACATAGAGTTAAAAATGTTATTTATTAAAATGCCACAGTTCAAATAACACGATGAGTCTGCACCTAGATAAAATAAATGTCAAATAATAGTATCTCATAATAAATCTAAAATTATAATCTGTTACGGAAAAGAAATTAAACGACGAACCTTACACAATTCATTCACAACAATATTAGAGTCTTTTAGGCTTTGACAGTAATTACTGTTACCGTACCATATGAGGAAAAATATTTATTAATTTTAACTTTTCTTTGAGAAAAAATTACTGTATAAGTGGGCAATGCCGTCGTAGTAGTGAATGATGATAGAGACAATAAGGACGAACATCGCAAAACAAATGCCGGTGATGTACATAAACTGGCTTGCTTCTTGAGGAGTGGCCAGAAGCTCTTCGCTACTCGTATCCCTGTCTAACGCGTCAAACTCGGATGTATCTGCAAAATAAATGGTACATGGTTAATAAAATTATCAGAGCACCCTAGAAAATCACTGAATATCACATCTGACTTTGGTTGGGTTAATTTACAGAAGACGAATTTTTAGATACGGACGCCAGCACATCAAGGACCTACAATCTGTCAAATTTCTTTAATAGATTTTCAACTTATCGCTAAAGCGTTAGGTTCAAGATTGATTGCGAACTTTGACAGCCTCGGGTAGCTTGATGTGCTGGCACATCAGTAGCAATAAAACGTGCACATCTACGTAATAATTTATTTCTACAACATGCACGTTGTAGAAATAAATTATTATTATTATTAACTAAAAAAAAGTTTTTATACAGGGAATTTTGTTCGTCATCAGCCATAAGACGCCATAACAACGACGCCTCCATAGATCGCCATAACGAACGGCAACCTGCCGTTTGCATCCACCAGTTGGCCGCGACTCTCACGATGTCGTCGGTACACCTGGTGGGCGGCCTACCAACACTGCGTCTTCAGGTTCATGGTGGCCACTCGAGAACCTTTCCTCCATCATCGGTTGTCGGATTTTCGAGCGATGTAGCCTGCCCATTTGCACTTTAACTTAAATATTCTGAGAGCTATGTCGGTGACCCTGGAATTGTGTTACCTACCCAGTAATTACGCTGTGGAGATCAGATAGACAGTCAGTAGTTGCTCAGTTAAAAATATTGATATTCAGCTGCATTTAAACGGACTGGAATTTGACACTAACTAAGTTGGAAAAAGACTAGGCAGGTTTTATCATCATCATATCAGCCAGGAATCACTGCTGAGTGGAGACCCAGCAGTGTTTCCTGGTTCTAGTAAAAAGGGGAGGCCTGTAGAAGTACAGGCCTCCCCTTTTTTTCTGCCACACGTCCCGGTCTTGTGCGTCATCCCAACGAGCTTTAGGACGGCCATGGTTTCTATGGCTTAACCTTGGCCACCACTAATTCAAAGACTTGCTCCATTGGCTATCTCCGCGTCTAGCCTGATGTCCTGTCCACCCAACTAGCAAAATAATCCTGGAATGCGATTTAATAATGCTACGTGGACTTATAAAGCTCTGATAAAGGTTTTGGTGGTTACTAGTACGCTTTTAACAGCATAAATACATACTGTTTTTACTCAAGTACGTTGTATCCTATAATTTGTACTTATATCCGTATATAGGATCATATTTCTTGACAAATATAGGATCAAGACTCCTATAAAAGCATGAAATAAGAGTAATTACACTCAAGAGTAATTACTACGGTAAGTCAGACTTAAATGCGCCTATAAGATAACATATGCGGGCCATTTAAATCTTAATACTCCTGTAGGAGCATGTACCAGGAAGATATGCACTGAGGAGCAATAACTCTTGTTATTTTTACTTATAGCCAAATGTAAGCTAATATTTTGTGACCAATATAAGTAAATTGAAGTTAATTTACTGTAAGTCATTTATGTATCTGGTTTGGTTTAACATAAGCTTAGAAGTAACTGTTAAATGAAATTCATATCCGCGTTTTAAAAATAACAAACCAGCAAGATTATAACAGCACTCGGTAGGATAAAATGTTCTATAAATAATTCTTTTTTTGATTTATCGTATGCCGTTTTAAACCCAAACATATTTATATAGGCATTCCACAGTAGTGTTATTGTCTAAGTATTCTCAAACAGTCCTGGTTGAAACTCTTAAGAAGCCATTTTTGCTTCTTACAACCAGTACAGGCGAAAACACGCTTTATATAGTTTTGCGTATTCTGTTGTAGGATTTTGATTACAACATTTTTTGTCTACAAATATTGAAAAATGGATTTAAATAAGTGGAAGCGGTTTAAAAAAAGTGGATCATATAAAAGAAAAGTTAAAAAAAAAACACAAAGAAATGTTAACCGCAGTGAGCACCGATTTTTTTAATTATACTGGTGAAGACCGTATCGCGAATTATAGCGAGGGTTCCGGACAAGATAATTGTAGTACTTCTTTAGATGGTAGAGTTTCGGACTACGAAAATACCAAATCTTTGACCGATATTGAAAGTGATGAATCAGGAAGAACTTTCGGATTATAACAAAAAATTAGAACTGCGTCATTCTATTTAAAACTGGGCTGTAGACTTAAATATTTCTCAGGCTGCATTAAACTCTTTACTTGAAATTTTAAATATGAGAATAAACGATGTTTTGCCTAAAGACGCACGAACATTACTAGATACCAACAGAGAAAACCTGCACATCAGTATTTCAGCCCCAGGGCACTATTGGCATAACGGTTTCATCAAATTTTTGTAAAAACTTTATGACAATGTTTCTTGTTTACCAAATGAGATTTCACTATCATAAATGTTGATGGATTACCAGTTTTCAACAATTCGAGATACCAGTTTTGGCCTATATTATGTACTATCTCCGAAATACCAAATTTGGCACCGTTTGTTGGGGGTTAGTACAATTTTTTTTATTTTATTGTACCTAAGTAACCTACCTAAACTTACCAGCTTCATGACAAAGTAGCATGTATGAATTTTTTCTGTTTACCTGTTTGAGTTTTGTGCAGAATATATAAGTAAGTAACACTGTATATAATAAATTACCTTAAGTTTTTTTTTATGATAATGTTAATTTTGCTTCCCAACAGGAATCTATGCTGGACATGGAAAACCACCAGATCTAAATGCTTTTTAAAGCCTTTTATAACAGAAATCAAGCAACTTGAAGAGAGAAAAAAAAACAAAAAATATCCAACAATAACGACAGGGAAGTCCGAAAAATCTGGTTTGGTTTTAGAATTGGGGACGTTTATATTATTATTATTTTTTATTTTTTTTCAGCCAGAAAACAAGATAAATGGTTTTTAACTAAAGCAAATCATGTGGTGGAGTTTAAACCGGTAAATTTAAAAAATAAGAAGAACCAAGAGCAAGAAATAGGAATACTGTATGGCCATCACATCGGAAGCACTCAAAATGTCTTTGAAGAACCAATCAGTTTTTCATTTTTGAACATTTGCAAATGCGATTGCAGGGAACTTAACAAGGTCATAAATGTGTATAAAGATGCAGACATTATGTGTAAGCTATCAGTGTGTTGTTCAATACAAATTTATATTTTGTGCCATTAATACATACTTTATACTTAAAGATTTAAATAAATAAAACAATTTTTTTTTTAATTTTACATTAATTTTTATTAATTATTCAATCAATAACAGAGTTCAGTGAAATAATTTGTAGTTTTGCTTACATTTTTACTTTTCAGGAACATATATATAATTTATGGAACATATTTTCAGGAACATATTCATAGTCTTGTTTAAATCGTCGGCAACCTGTTATATAATTAAGTCAAATAAATGTCAAAGAACAAACCTTATAATATTTTTTATCTATAAATATCAATCGACTTTCATCTGAGCATTGCGGAACCCTAATCATTAACAATGGCGAATCTTCTTCGGTTTTGAGATAACCCAATATAGAACCAATATACTTATATTGTTACTATGTCACACTTGGAAATGCTAACAATACTTATTTTAGCACTGCGTCACACTTGGATATGCTTACTAAGAAAATGTCAGCTGCCTTCATTATATTCATTTAATATTAATTATTACTAAAATGTAAATAAGCAAATTTCAAGAGGCGCTTTAAAATTGTTATCAGAACCATGATAGATTTCACAGAAAATTCATGTTCCCCTACGAATAAGCTATAAGACTAACAATTTGACAATAATAACATTTTATTTTTTACTATTTCATATAAATACTGATTCATATAAATACTTACCCTCAAGATGCTAAAAATATTTTTTATATAGATCAACAATATTCGATACACTCACTTCGACTGTTCACAATATCGAGCTTCGAGCTTATGGAAGCATTTCTAGGCGCGTATTAATCATATTTTTTACTATAAATTACTTATATTGAGATTAACAGGAGTATTTGCACTGACGTAATTCAATTACAGGGGCAATACAGGCATATATGGCATTTCAGCGGTCTAATATAAATACGTTGTAAGTAAAAGTAGACTTATAAAGTGGGCCCTTTTCGCGATTTATATGTGGATATAAGTCTCATATAGTCCTCGATAAATGATGGTTCTAGGATAGTATACAAACCACTTTTTGCTAGTTGGGCAGGTCCAATTGAGGCTGGTTTAATTTCTCATGGCGACATGGAGAGAACCCCGTGCGGGGCACGCCACGCTAGTGGCGGTAAGTCCCCCTCTTTGAGGAGTCGCTGGAGAGGCGCCGCGGCGCCCTCACCTTTCGTTTGACGCAGGTTCTCATCGGAACCGGTTGTTTCGGGAGGTAACGCCCAGTTGTCACCACTGTGAGGATCAGCCGGAGGACACAGTGGAGCACACCGTGGAGGTGTGCCCCGCTTGGGCGGAGCCCCACCGTGTTTTCGTAGCGTAAAAATAAATATATACCAGCTGGTGTTTCCACATCGCAGACTACATCTGCTTCAGTAATCTGCAGGTCTAGCAACTCTCGCACTGAAAGGAGTGCTTCAGCAGGCGCTTCGCCGGGAAACAAGTAATCACAGAGGTACAGGGATCCCACGGGGACTAGCACTCGGCGCGGTGGCTCGTTGAAACACACCTTTTCTGTAAAAAATAAACACAAATGAATGAAGCAAACTGAGCTATAAAGTTGACTTTTTTTATCAAATAAGACTCGAACAAAACATAAAATGCGTATCACTCGCGCCGTTTAAGACACGCCTTTGAATTGTGGCTATATATCTTCTGCCGACTCTGTTTTTCCCCAAAAAGCTAAGTAGAATTGCCGTTACACCCAGTTTTGGCCAGTTACCTTCCAGCCCCACGTGAAAGACGAGCCTATTGCCATCAAAAACAGACACCTAGGCTCCAGGCTACTACTGAGAATTCCTGATGGAATTCACAATAACACTTAGCACAACCTGGGAATCATAATCTGATACTAAGCTGTAAGGCTTACAATCAATTATTTTCTAACCTTCTGGAAGTAAATTGTCATCAATCAAGGCATCACAGTGCATAGTGAACCGTGATGCTAGTGATCGTATTATATCTTCTTTTACAGCTGCAATGGTCTCACTGACTGTCGCCTTAGGGTACATGAACACACTTGAAGACACCACCCCACTGAAGTGTATGCTGCCATCACATTCTAAGTATTCCACTGTTTCAGGGAGAGAATTTTCCTGAAATGTTAAGACAAGTTTGGTTAACAAGTCATTCAATTTATTAATGTTAATGTGATGCGCAGGAATGAAGAAAATGTCGTGAGGACTGTTTTGAACGAAAGAAAAAAAAACATTTATTTGGCACATACCACAAGTACACACAACAAAAAAAAATATAAAATCTAGAAACTAAACAGGGAACAAGAAGATATAAAATTGTGTGTCTCACGGCAGCGTCAAATAGGTCCAGCAGGGCTATTGCGTATCTTTGAAATGGCAGTGGCTATCATATTGTCTATGGATTAACTGTCAAATTGGTTATGGTTTAGTACAAAATGGAACCATTTGACAGTAATTGATTGGCACTATAGGTTAGCCACTGTCATTTAAAAGATACGCAATAGCCCTGCAGCAGGGCTATTACGTATCTCTGTTGACAGACTTATTGATTATCACTTTGGCTCTGTGTGCTTTGATTAACTGTCAAACGGTTCCATTTTGTACTAAACCATAACCAATTTGACAGGTAATCCATGGACAATATGATAGCCACTGTAATTTAAAAGATACGCAATAGCCCTGCTGTTCAGCAACTGCCGAGCAGCTAGTGCCCGTCGCTGGTTTTCAACTGAACCTGACATAGTGACGTGACGGATGTAAAACAGCTTTGAACTTTGTGTCAACTAATTAAATACGTAAGTGTAAAATATAGTATAGATACTTATATGTAATAAAGTGTAAGAAACACTTTGTGTATTTTGTGTACAGATTAGAAATATGTCATCATCATTTCAGCCGAAAGACGTCCACTGCTGGACATAGGCCTCCACTAAGTGTCGCCACATTGACCGGTCCCGTGCGTCTCGCATCCAGCGGATCCCCGCAACTTTTACCAGGTCATCGGTCCACCTAGTGGGAGGCCTTCCAACGCAACGTCTTCCGGTTTGCGGTCGCCACTCCAGAACTTTCCGACCCCATCGGCCATCCGTTCTGCGAGCAATGTGCCCTACCCACTGCCACTAAGTTTGGAAATTCTTCGGGCTATGTCGGTAACCTTGGTTCTCATGCGGATGTCCTCATTTCTAATTCGATCACGCAAAGAAACTCCGAGCATAGCTCTCTCCATTGCCCTTTGGGTAACTTTGAGCTTTCTGATGAGGCCTATTGTGAGCGACCACGTTTCGGTACCGTATGTAATCACTGGCAACACACACTGGTCATAGACTTTCGTCTTGAGACACTGTGGTAAGTTGGACGAGAAGATACAACTTAGCTTCCCAAACGCTGCCCAGCCGAGTCGGATTCGACGATTGACCTCTTTCTCAAAGTTGGACCTACCTAACTGGACCGTTTGTCCCAGGTAGACATAATCGTCTACAACTTCGAGTGTAGAGTCTCCGATCTTGATAGGAGTGGGTGTTACATGGGCATTCAACATGACCTTGGTTTTTTCCACGTTCATTTTAAGACCCACTCTTTCGGAAGCTCTACTGAGGTCATCGAGGGTCTTACAAACCGAAGGTGAGTGATGTACTCGCCATTGATGTTGATGACTAGTCCTCTCCAGTGCATCATCATCATCAACAGCCTTTTAATGTTCCCACTACTGGCACACAGGCCTCCTCTCTTTGAGAGGGAATGGGCTATAATCTACCACGCGGGCCCAGCGCGGATTGGTAGATGTCACATGTCTTCGAATTTTTTGGTTCTCAGACGTTTCCTCACGATGTTTTCCTTCACCGTTTTGAGAGCAGCGGCGATGAAATAAATTACACAAAGTAATGTGCCCTGCAAGTCTCGATCGAATCGAAGGCAGAGAGGCAGATACTCCTCGGTCTTTTGTATAATATGCCGCAGCGTATGTATGTGGTATACGGTGCTAAAGCCTTTTCAGAATCCGGCTTGTTCGGGAGGTTGAAAGTCGTCAAACCTGCGCGCGAGACGATTCGTAATGACTCTTGAAAACAACTTGCACCATGCCTGCGGCGTTTTTCCTTCGAGTATGACGGAACCAAACAGCTTCTGAAGGGCCTTAAGGACCGGTTTGCCCTCCGCCTTCAGGAGTTCGGCCGTAATTCCGTCATCACCCGGTGCCTTGTTGTACTTTAGATGTTTCAGAGCCATCCTAATCTCGTACAAGCTGACATCCGGGATGTCTTCGGTATAGAGTCGGGTCAGTCTAGCTCTTGGGTCTTTAGCTAGATCTTCAACGGGTTTGCTGGTTGACGTGTAAAGCTGCCCATAGAAACTCTCGATCTCCCTCAGAAGCTCCGGTTTGGTGGATACGATCCTGCCGTCGTCGGTCTTAAGTTTCGTGAGTTGGCTTTGCCCAATAGCCAGATCTCTTGCAAATACCTTGGAGCCTTTATTCCGCTCTATTGCGTCTTTAATACACTCGGTATTAAAGCAGCGAAGGTCGCTCTTCAAGGATTTAGAGATCTGCCTATTGAGCTGCCGGTATTTACACGCCTCGTCTGAAGACTCCAGGATCATTTCACGCCGCTCCTTCATGAGACTGAGAGTTTGATCAGAGTGCCTCTGGTTCTTATTCACACGACGTGTCTTGAAGAACATAGACCCAGTCATATGGACAGTTTTCACCCATCGTTGTATTCGACCACTGAGCTTCCTAGGCACTCGAAACGGTTTTGGATTTCAAGCTGAAAGCTCTCGGGGTTTTGGATCTGGAACTGTGCTGGACGGAGCGTGGACTTCATCAGTCGAGACCTTTCAAGCGTAATATTGATGTTCAATGTGCCTCTTACCATGCTCCCGGTTTTTACCGAATTGATCACAGAGACATCATTGAACATTTGCTTCCTGGTTGACAAGATGAAGTCAATCTCATTTTTAGTCGCACCATCGGGGCTCTGCCAGGTCCACTTCCTGTGTTCACGTTTTTTGAAAAAGGAGTTCATCATATAGAGGCCCTCCTTCTTCATAAAACTAGGTAGTTGGCGAAATATGTACTTTTCAAAAATAAATAAAACCTACAAAAAACAAAAACAAAAAAGGGAGTAAAAGTGCAAGGCAAAACAAAAAAAAAATTTAAAAAATTGAGTATGAATGTAAATTCATTTAGTGTTTTATCTAAAGCATATCACATTAATCGTAATGGCCATTCTGTTGATTGCATTTTGTAATGCAATGCATGCATGGCAGATGAGAGACCAATGAAATAATAATACTGTATTGTATTCACTTACAAATGGCACAAATAAAGAAACATTCATTGATTTGGGTAGTTCTTGTTGCTGTAGCTTAGAGCTACTTTTAGATTTCTTCTTTTTTATGAGTTGTTCAAGTACTTCTAAATTATCTTTTAATTCACCGTCTATGAACATGATGCTGGATTCAATTGTTTTGTGAGCAGATTCCAGGATTTGCTGAAAATTTTAAAGTGGACATGTTTAGAAAAATACATATTTTATGCATTGTCTGTCTACAACAAGCTGATGATAACAGCAACACCAATATTTTTTTTACGATTAATTTTATTATTTAGATATTAAAGACTATGTATCTCCATAGTACATTTAAATTTGAATAGGCTACCTGAAACTGTTGCTTAACAGATATTCCACTTTTCTTCACTATCACAGGATAGGCATCATCAAACTCGTAGTAGCAGTCCAACCGCTGCCACTGCTGCGCCTTAGGCAGGAACTTCCATTCAACCGGGCTGATAACTATGCTCTTGACTGGAGTACCTACTTCAATACTCTTACAAGTAAGGACTTTTGTACTCGTTGACATATGCAAAATAAGTCTTTCATTTGAATATGAACAGTTACCAAACATGTATTGATTGGAACTCATAACTTTATATATGTGATTCAAAACAGATTTCACTTTACTGAAACCATTTGGATCCTCAAATATGTCTTCATCGCTTGTAATGAAGATACCTGAAATGTTTGAATAAGTTGAGCTTAGTTTTAAACAATAACCTCATTCATATACTCACTGTTCCTCGTCATACTTATGCCATTAGATAATACAATACTTATCAAGAATTTTAGTTTTTATCATTAAAGGAAAAAAATAAATGTATGACTTAATTTAGTTTTGTAATAAAAATAAATAACCATATCAATATGTGCATTCAAATCAGTCATGTGATGTTATGCATAACAATGAACTTTGTTCTTTTGTTTATTCAAAATAGGTCTAAAAAATATTGCCTTACCTTGAACAAACATGCCTCCAGGAAGCATTCTAGTAACATGTTTAGCATGGTCAGCGACCCATGCCTCAGACACATTCAATAGTGTCTTTGATTCTATCCTGTCCAAATCATAATTTGTTTCTGATGCACTTTCTGAACCTTTCTCGTCGGGTGTGCGAGCCAGATGGATGACATTTTCCCGAGCACCAGTTGTCTTTAAATTATAATGGCAGGTTAAAGCTTACCATAGTATTCATTGCTACATAGTTCAATGGTGTAATAGAGGTTAATCGTTTTATACTAAAACGAGGATGAATACTAAACTTCACAGATTGAGCTTGAAAAATACACATTTTCGTAGCTTATTAAACATTCCATCCGTTTTTTTTATGTTGGATTATCATGTATTTATTAAGATGTACGGCTTACCTGACCGAGAATTAATCCTATTACGAATATTTCCTTAGAAGCATATTGCTCTAAATATTGTAAGCAATATTCCGGAGAATAAACTGTCCGGACCATCTTTTATAATTTATATTGATCTGGTTGCATAAGCTGCCACAACACGTTTAAAATTTTCTGTTTTAACTTATTTCTATCAATAAAAGTATATTAAAAGCTTTGTTTTGTCGTGTCATAGAATTGTGATTTACAACATGTCTCATACTCTCATTGTCTTGTCAATGTCATCACGTCATGTCATCTGTCTACTGATGGATTCTGTCACTGTCATCCATTATTTCTACTAGAATAGGATCGCGCTCGCTGCCAACTTCACACGATAGGCAGTACTTACCTGACAGATAAGTACTGTCAGCAAAAAAAGAAATGCGAATAAGAAATGTTATGTTTTTTATTTATAGATTAAATTATTATAATTATGTTCAGTTTTATAAAATACTGTTTCTTGAATTCCATAAATAAATAATTTTGGATAAATTAATAATTTGTGGAAACAGTATTCATGGACGGACTGGACTTGATTGTTATTTTTTTGCTATCATTGTTGACTTTGTTCATTTAATTATTTCATTAACATACTTTTTTTCATATCCTACTCATGTATAACTAATTTGACGTAAAATTGATTAGAAATACCAAAAAAGTGAACATTAAATAATTAAATAGACTATAGTTTCTTCATTGATTTTTCTGCACACTGTACGCTTTGGTTATGAAGTTCGCGAGTATAGCGAACAAAATGGCGTCTTGACAGCGCTATTCCATAGAGTATAGTAAGTTTATGGCTATTCTTAGTTGGCTCGCATAGTCTAGAGAATTAATTATCAATACCTACCTAACCAAACATAAGGTACTAACTTACTAAGTACATAATTATATAACAAAGTCCTGCAACGCGTCTGACTGTTCGCGATTCACGATGGATAGTGGTTCTCGAGGAAGGGGTTAGTTAGTATATGATTTGACAGACATCCAAGCGGAAGAAGCTGCGGGCATCAGCTAGTTGATAACAATTTATGCTTTTATTTGGACCAAGGTTATCATCGTTAGGTAGATTGTATATTTTTTTTTTTTCGATTACTATTATGTCCTTTTCATGAAATCGACATTCAATAGGATTACAGGAACCTTAGGCAACTCTCTCAGTTCTTTTAATCCCATTGAAAGACTGATATTTGATTGATGATTTTAATTCTGGAAATACATACGTAGGTACCTACCACGGTTGCAAATCAGTCGGAGGTCAGTCAGACAGGCAGTCGCTCCTTGTAAAATACTGTTGTTTCGCTGCATCCGGGTTGACTCCACTTTTTGACTTGTTGACTGCTGACTCCAACATAGGTGGCGAAAAGTGAGGCGGATGATGATTTAACTTACAAGGTGGACCGGTTGGCAGCGGTTTAGAAAAAATCTAGAAAATTCGGAGTGGCATGCGGCAGACGAAAATATACCTAGCTATATACGTCAGTCACTTAGCTACTCACCCCCTGGCCGGCGTAAAAGGTAATTTTGCCCGTCATACAATCGTTCTAATAACATTCGGTAAGTACTTAATATTAGTCCTAGTCCGGTCGATTCCCCCTCCCAGCTGGTTTGTAGGATTGTTCAAAACACCAATAAAAATGAAATGTGAAAAATCCTCATCGATCCGACAACTGACAAAAAATTGACTCGGGGTCAAGGGTAACAAAAATCGATTATTTTCAAATATCTCGTTTGAGGTTTCCTATGGGTTTCTCGCTATTTGTATTTAAGATCAATATTGTAGAAAAAGTACGTTAAATCGTTTTAGAGATAGGTACAGGAGAGCGTCCGCTTGGATTTAAGATCAACCTGTAAGAAGATGGGATGGCGTAAGGGTGGCGACGCAAGTTGTATCCCACACCAAAGGCCTATCCAACTTCCACGGCAACTTATAATTTTAAAATGAAAAGTCCTGGCTTAGTGACTGACTGACTCATCAACGCCCAGCCCAAACCCTGAAATTTTCTACAGAGGTACCCTTTTTAGAATGTATTTTAGAAAGGAAAAGGGATTTTTGGAAATTCAGCTTCTAAGGGCGTTAAATAGGGGATGAAATGTTGTATTTGAAATCGCCATTTATGTGGTATAAAATAAAAAAAATTGGTGTTTATCATTCTGGTACGTCTCGTGGGCTACTCTTCGAAATATATGCGGCGAAGCCGCGTGCAAAATCCAGTCATTTTTAATTATCGTTTTTTTTTTATTATCGTCCTTTTCCGACTGCTATTTTATTTATTGGGAAAAACAAACAGTGACACTTTACATTAAAACCAGCAGAGAGAGCTAACATCTCAACATCATGAAGTATCTTTAAAGTATCTCAAAGTCCTCTTCTTTATTGCCGTGAAGATTTTTTTTTACCTACAAATACCGAGAAACCCTTAAGTATTAAAAATAAACTTTAGAAAAAAATCAGCTTCTGAAGTCTGTGACAATTGTTTGTTTCATATCGTTTTTTTTTTGCCACCGTCTTCAGAAGCTGATTTTTTTTAAAAGTTTTTTTTACTTTTTATAATTTAGTTTTTTGAAGTCGGTTTTTTTTTGCAAAAAAGTTTTTTTTTTTAGTTGTAATCCTTTACAAATATTTACTATGCATTTAACATTCAAACAAGAAACCTAGCCCTTAACCTTCAAGATTCCTTTATTATTGCTTTCAACTCCTAACAGTAGTACCTTCCCTAATCAGGTATTCAGCTCACCTAGATAACCTGAAAGAATACAACCATATATAAAACCACCATACCATACCATACCATACCATATATAAAGGAATTATCCTCCAACTCCTAAACGTTAAGGAGTTACCTATACCTACTTTCCATCATCAGCTCAACAACATGAAGTGATAACCTAATACCCTGAAAGAAAACAATTATCGCTCCATAAGTACTTACGTATAATTTTCTTTCAACTCCTAACCGTTGAGGAGTTGTACCTTCCATCATCATCAGCAAATCCACATGATATTATGCAGATCAGACGCAACTACTTAAACAGCTTTTGAAAATATATGAAAAACATCATAATATGTGCCTATAAAATTTGAGGGTTGTTCTCAATTTCTAAGGGATCCCATCATCAGTTCATCAATGGGACCACTTGGGAAGTATACCCTATGGAACACAAAAATATTTTTTCAAATCGGTTAGCAAGCGACGGAGTTATGCCCGAACAAACATAAAAAAAAATAAATATAAACATCCGAATTAGCGGAGGAGGGGGGAGGGTTGGGCGGGACCCAAGACGGACGGTTGGCGGTATGCTATTGGTCCGTCAGTCAAGATTATTTATGACGTAAATTGTTTTATGAAGAGAGAGGCTGTTAATAATATTATTGATAATTTAAAACACATGAAACGTACCGCAGAGGTAACAAAATGTTGTGAGTCTACGGTGAGAAGAATTATTAGTGTGTTTTTATTGGGGTATTTCACCAGAAAAATCTAATTAGTCCGTCTGCTAAAGTACCTATCGCTTTCCCCTCATCGTTAATTTTATGTGGCGCGTACCTACTTCGTTACGGTCGCGAATCCTATTTTGGGTACCATCTATCTGGCAGAAACTGGATGCTCCGAAATTAATTTGGCATAACACACTTGGCCTAATTTACTTCGCAAATTATTTAATAGAATTATCGTTTGGCCGAATGTTTAAATGTCCGAATTTACAATGGTATACTTTTAAGATGGCAGAATTTTATTTGGTAGAATTTCACATGGCATACTATGAAGATGGTCGAATTTCATTTTGAATAATTTTGGTATAGAATTCTATTACAATATTTTTGACCTAATTTAAAATTAAAAGTCAATACCTTGTGCTATAAAAGTTAGCGACAGAACCGAGTCGCTGCAAACCGACTCCACGTAGTCTCTTTTGCCCTACCTCGAGAGTGTAATTTAAGCCCGCGAAGGCGCGGATGGGCGAGGCCCCATCTGCGACGATAAGCTTGCGTGGGACCGCCGCCGGAGCCGTGACAGAAACCATGCCTGCTGCATGTTACACGTATGTATGCCAAAAGTCGATTCTGATGATGAACTTTCGTCAATAATATGGTCGTTCTACTTTTAAATGATTCTGGAAATGAATGATTCTGACTTACAAAATTATGCGTTTTGAATTTAAGATAAATGAGTGTACGCCAAATGGTTTTCGGCGAAATGGACGTTTCTGCATCCACTGCTATGCAAAATAAAATTCGGACAAAAAGTTCTACTATAAAAGGTAGACCCTCCTATTTTATTTAACATACAACCTGACACTGGCCGGCAAATTGCAAGAACCGTAAGAAAATTCGAATTTTGCGGGCTACCTTGTCGCATTAACCTTATGTAACAACAATCTTTTTGATATAGGTAACTGACCACTCCGATAAGCGTCATAAAAACACAGGTTTTCTTTTTACTCAAGGGCCGACCCACTCCCCGTCGGGATTTTATTAAATATTTCTGCGACTCGCCGTTTAGTTATCATCAGTAAAATTCTTATAAACTTGTTATGTAACTAACATAGTATGTTTTTGAAACCTGTCTATCATGAATACGGTAGTAAGTACAGTAACCCTTTTGGAGAGGCGATTAATTTACGCGCATTAAATTTTGCTTGTAAGACAAAGAGACATGGCCTCGTTTTTATGGTGTAAACCTGACAATGCGGAAACAAACAAATACGGATATGTATCGCAGTTGTAGTAGGTAGCTTGTCAAACCTATGTTGGCCCTTCTTATAAGTGGATAAAGGTCGCATTTCTATAATGATACATGCAAAACTAAAGTACTTTTGTCAGG
This sequence comes from Diarsia rubi, assembly GCA_932274075.1. Classification (NCBI taxonomy): domain Eukaryota; kingdom Metazoa; phylum Arthropoda; class Insecta; order Lepidoptera; family Noctuidae; genus Diarsia; species Diarsia rubi. The sequence continues at coordinate 11,668,597 of OW026418.1, read as the reverse complement.
GAGATTTCAAAAATACAAATGAAAAACCTAGGTAGCTTAAGAATTGTTTATTTATTAAATAAGAACACAATAGTAAATATGCTATTGTACTAAAGTTCGCTTAAACAACAGATAACGCACTAAGCAGCCAGGCCGTGACAGGGATGCGTTTGCGAATTCAATGGAAAAAGGCGTCCAAAATCACAGAAGGTCGCAGAACTTGGGCTTTTGACTCTTTAAGCTTTAGCAAGAGTCTGCACTCCAGGTATGAGTGACAGAGATGGCACTAGAAATCCGAACTTCCTTTAACCTTTAACTACTGACGTGCCGCCTCTCAGGCCTTCAGAAAGTAAAATTGTTGAATTACTGTCTTCTCTCGTGCACTACACCCTCCTCCGAGTTTAGTTATGTGGAGGCATTCAGCGGCTGTGCCCGTGTTTACACGCTCAATTTTGGTACTTAAGTAAATTCATTTTGAAATTTCTCGTGGGCCTCTCAGACCCCAACCTTAGTATTTACGTTACTTTTTCGTGAATGTTTTCGACTAAGTTATTGTCTTTTTTTGAATTACTTTGAAAACTAAAACTTTTGTAGTAGGTATGGACTATGGAGCCCAGTACGCCGTCCGAGACAAAATGGTCTCTCGGTAATAAAAAAAAACAACATGTAACCATAGAAGCACGACGTAAACGTAGTGCCAGGAAACAGTGATTTTGGTCGTGGATCGATGTGGCGACTCCAGCGGTTCGGAGGCCGAAGATATTGATGACACCTTTACAACAAAGCTTCACGATTTCATGTCAGATACTTCTTTGAAGAGTCAAAGAGAATAAAACAAGTTTGCCCAGACTGTGTGTAATTCGCAATTAATGATTTCTGTAATTTTTTGTTCCCGTTTCAGTAAACTACTGATGATTGCAATTTGGTAGATAAGATTAAAATTAAGATTTAAAGTTAATTCGTTGTTTTTTTTAAATAATTTTAATGAATGCTTTGTCATTTATGATCGATCTCATGTGATTTTTTTCAGAAAATACTAAATATTTTCGATTATTTTTATTTTATTTAATTTAAATACATCCACTCAAACGAAGTATTAAACACTAAACTCTAAAAAACCTAAAGATTTTTAAACATAAGCACTTATATGTACGGGCCTCTGCGGCCCCCACGTTAGTGTTTACGTGAACTTAAATCCACCTCAGTAGCTAAAGGTTAAATATTATTTCTGTTTGGCGGAGTACGTTACGTTGGCAGGCCTAGTCGCTTAAAAAGCCATCTGTCTTACAGTGCACCATTTACGCGCTCTTAAGAATATAAAATCATACGTGCAGCAACCGCAAGTCTACAATATGTTGACGTTTAAATACATCATCTACATCACGAATGCGCAATGAAAAAGACTTGTAAAATTAAATTGTTTTGCTGTAAATTAAACTTGACATTAAGACCGCAAATATTATTGACGTAAGAATGTTACAGTGAGTATGTAAACCTCCTATTAGGTTTAGTTGAATTTGCACTTTGTGAAATCCATTTCGGGATGTTGGTCCATAAACCTGTAAATTAGAGAAAAACAGGAATTAATAAAGTATCATTTTTGTAAATCCGGTTTCTCGTTCTTCCTACGATCGATCTATCGTTCGTTTCTCCTATTGTGATTGCATAATTATCTATCTATTATCCAGTCAAATCAATCCGAGATTTCGACTAATTCCATCTAGATTGGCATCAACACACCAAAAATAATCTGAGATGGGTTCTTGTAATACTTTACGATCTTATTCATCGGCTCATCTCTGGAGCCTAGGATACTTGTAATTGCTGTAGTACTACGGACAAGGCTTTGACCGAGCCAGGCCAAAGAAACCAGGGCCGTCCTAAAGCTCGTTGGGTTGACGATATCGTCAGTCGCTGGAAACACGTGGATAAGGTACGCACAGAACCGGGAAGTGTGGCAGAAAAAAGGGGAGGCCTATATTCAGCAGTGGGTGATTCCGGGCTGATATGATGATGTTGACATAAATTATGGACTGAAATACACTTCTCATCAAAAAAATCGAAACACTTTCGTTTTTATTGTTTTTGTCCTAATTTTTTACAAAAGAGAATTAATTCCATGAAAAAAAAAAACATTATTGTGTAGCTGGCAGTTTGGTCATTACAGTAAGAAGAAAAAAATCAAAATTCGAAATTAGAATTTCATTTGTTTATCCTATAAATGAAATTAATCACTGTTTTGAGACAAATGTGTATTTAGGGTTGGAGTACGTTTCTCGTTTAAAAACTAAAAATTAGCGCTTGTCTTTAAACTTTTTGTTTCTTATTTGATTTACTGTGACTTTGGGACGTCTGAAAAAACTTTTTTTTCTAAAACATATGGATACTTCGCCCGCAGAAGCCGCCCAAGTGGTGGCATTGCTGGATTCTGGACTTAGTCAGCGTGTTGTGGCTGCAAGATTGCATCTAAGCTTATCATCTGTTCATAGAGTCTACAAACGCTATCGGGAGACTGGTTCGTTCACGCGCCGTTCAGGATCTGGCAGGAATCGGGTCACTTCTGAGCGAGATGATCGATTTATTGTAACAACTTCTTTACGAAATCGACGCCTTAACGCTTTTCAACTGCAGCAGCAGCTTCGCGTTGTACGAAGAGTAGCTGTAAGTGACTCTACAATAAGAAGAAGGTTGAAGGAACGCGGATTGGCACCGCATAAGCCAGCGAATGGGCCGAAATTAACTACAGACCATCGAAGAGCGCGCCTTAACTTTGCACGCGAGCACCTAACTTGGTCATACCTTCAGTGGAGCAAAGTACTGTTTTCTGATGAGTGTAAAATTATGCTGTATGGTAACGACGGAAGGAACAAGGTCTACAGAAGAGATGGAGAACGCTTTGCACAATGCTGCATTGAAGAAAAGGTCAGCTATGGTGGCGGTTCGTGGACGGTTTGGGGAGGAATCAGCGCCGACGGTAAGACAGAACTTGCCTTTGTGTCTGGGCCACGGCTGCCTGCACTAAACTCTCATCGGTACATCGAACAGTGTCTTGAACCTCATGTGATGCCCTATGCACATTTTATTGGCAACGACTTCATATTCATGCACGACAATGCTAGAGCTCACACCGCGGGCGTCGTACGAGATTATCTTACCGAAGTCGGTATCTCCATTATGGTATGGCCAGCAAGAAGCCCGGACATGAATCCCATTGAACATCTATGGGATGAATTAAAGAGACGAATTCGAGCAAGAGATCCAGCCCCAGAAACACTTAGCCAGCTGCAAAATGCAATCCAAGAGGAATGGGATAATATACCACAACATGTGATCGTGACTCTCATCCGATCGATGAAGAACCGTATGGAAGCAGTAATAAGAGCTCGCGGAGGGAATACAAGTTATTAAATAAACGTTTCTTACATTTTTTTTTCATTTACGCGTGTTGTTTTACCCATTTCCTTCATATTCCATACAGGGTAAAAATTACTCATTATACAAAATACGAAACCTATGAAGACTTCATTTGAATTTAGAACATTAACATTAGGATTTAAAAACCTCATACTACTCACTATTAAATGACATTTTACATTTATTCCTAAATATACACATTTTTCTGATAATCCTTATCAAATCATAAACTGCGAGGTGTTTCGATTTTTTTGATGAAAAGTGTATTAGGAAGACGTGAGGAAAACGACCATCCTGCGATAACCAAAATTCACAATTCCCATAGTCAACATATTTATGAGTACCTAGGTACTATTGAAACTTACTTTTTGAGCACATCTTGTTTCTTTTGTTCATCGCTAGTAGGGAGACCCATTTCCTTCTGTCGCTGATCGTACATCATTTTTTCAACTAGGCCGCGAGTCTCGCCGTCCAAATCAGACAGCTTCGATGGCTCTGAAATATTATTTAACTAATTAATTTCGTAAAATTTTTACCTTCCTTCCTTCCTATTGTCACCCCCTTGAAAACAAATTGCTCTTACTTTGGGTTTAAAAATAATGCAAGTTCAAGCAGTAGTCATTCAAGTTCCATTTCCCGACAGTCGAATCTTAAGGTCACAAAATAAAACCCATGTTTATCAAGATAACCGTTAAATTGGCAAATTGAATGTAGTTTCCGGAAATGCTCAAAAACAATAAGTACGAAAACAGACTCAATTTATTTAACTACTGTCTATTTAACAGTTTAACGGGCGTATAAGCCACAATGAAGTACTGAGCAAGTTGTGCGTGAGCAATTAATTACCATAAATACATGCTTTAACTTCACCAAAATGCTTACCTGGGTTGATCTTCCTCGTGGATATTTCCGGGTCGGTAGTGACTAGCCTGCCCCACCAATTCATTTTATTGACCTACAAGATATAATAAAAATTTACAACATTATTCAGTAAACTCATCATTACCTTAAATTGGTTTCTACAAAAAAAAAAACACCGTTTTAAGTTACATAATGACAACTTCATTAAAATGTTTAAATAATTGTACAAAGCAATTTTAGAAGTGTTACAAGGTTTGTTTATGACATTTTAGAAAAAAAACTCACGCATTAGCATTAAAAATGTTTGGCTCACTTATTTACTCAGGTATGGATTAAGACGAGCAATGGTATGGTTGGTTACCGACAAAAATACATGTTTATTTTCTCTGATTAGTTTCCCTATCCTGTTACCGTTCATTTAGATTTACAGCAAGAAGTACGATTGTACTTCTTGCTGTTATTATCCTCAACATCATATCGACAACTGTATCGTCGTATAAAGTCTTACATTGGCGACTATTTTGACTGCCCAATTGTCGCCAATGTAAAACTTTACATGTAAATTGTAACTGACAGTAACCATCTATTAGGAAGTCAACGTTTAGCTGTTTATGATATGATAGCAAAAAACAACATTGCCAAATAAAGATATTGAAATAAGCAAATGCTTAAGAACGGTAAAATCAACATAATATTGACTTAAAATTACCATTTGCAAAAGCCAGACGATTGTATAAGATAGACTTATATACCTATAGCTATTACTCATATCTAAAAGTACGCATACGTACGTAGAGGCTAGATCTACACACCTTTTCTATGTTGAGAAGTAAGTTGCGTCCATCTTGCAACACCCACGTGGACTCCTCAATCTTGACTTCGGCTTCGAGTTCTCCGTCGATGATAAGCGGCTGGCCTTTGATGCCGACTTTGAGATGCTTCTTGCTGATGACCACCGTTAAGTCACGTGGCCTCAGTACTTGACGCAGTGGCACTCGGAGCTGGGAATAAATAAAACGTGGTTAATAAGTTATTCGCATTGCAATACTTCCAACGGTTGTTTCAAAATGCATACTTTGGATTGGTAACAGATTTGCAACATTCTCAGCGCTCAAAAACATTTCTAAATTAATGAGGCAGTTTATATTTATAACAAATAGGTTAGTATCAATAATAATAAAATGTACTTAAATCAAACAAAAAACTATTCAGTGTAGGACTATTTATAGAGTAGTTGCTAAGATGACAACTCTTTGGCATAAATTACATGTTCACCGAAGGAACACGGGTATTATTAAGTTATGTATTTATGATTCAGTTACTAAGTTCCACGCCAACAGACCTCCAGTCCTACGCGGAAACCTAAAGAAGCCTGTTTAGGGTTAGCTAATGTAAGGTTCTGCTCTGACTAAGCCCCAAACGAGTTATTTGTTACAACAACTCGACTAAAAGGTGCAGGATATTGAAGTAGTTCCAATTAATGTAAGGGACATACCTCACATCGTCATAATTGTAATTTAATTGGTTATTTGCGTAAACGGATATAAACAATATTATTAATACAGTAGGGTTTCATTCACTATTCGTTAAGTAAAGGTAAAAGGTCAAAATGACACCATAACATTTCAACACTTGGAAAATGTAAGTAACACGACAATTTCGTTACGTTGCGTCACAATTACGAATACTTATCATGTATGACGTCGAACTCAAAAAATAACCGTATTAAGGTTTATCAAGAAAATAATGGAATTGCAAATGTTTAACCCAATTAAAATACTTTCACATGATTGTGCGTTTACTTCACCTTGTTTTAAAACTTAACTATATGTATGTCCAGACATACCTACTTACTGAGATACAAAATAAGAAACTGCAATAGTAAATATGTATGGAATTTTACTGCTTGTCTAAGTTTAAACGATGAAGCAACACTGCAAAACAAACAGGTTTTTCGTATCAGGATAAGTATCAGAGTAGGTCTATGGGAAATTCTCATTGAACATCCTGTTGATTTCGCAGACTAATAAACTAAAATCCAATACATTTTTAAGAATATATTTTATCAGCTCAATTTATTGATTAAAAAACAAGTTGTTTTTCGGACAATAGGAACCTACTCAAATAAAATATTATTGTTTCGAGAAGGCAGACGAGACTGCTGTAGACCTGTCGTACAGCATCCCATCATCATCACAACCCGCGATAAAAAATTCTTTTCTTTGGATATAAGTAGAATGATATTCACTGAAAGTCAAACCCTATAGGTACCATAAATAATGTAGAGGTACGAGTCACGTAGGAAACCGTTTAAGTACAATTATCAAGCTAGGCTGCTCGGCTGAACAGGACAACTCGCTAAGTAACAAGGTGCTGGCCGCGAACTGACATCATAATGACATGCATAGAATACGGAATGAATAAGTCTAAAAACAACAATAATTATGTTTCACAAGAGGACCGCCAAGACAGAACGCGTTCTTCGATCGAAGGCGTGTTGACCTCGCATTCCTGGCAAGGACGATGTGCATGAATATACCCAGCGTCCGCGCAGCCGAACCGGACCGGACAATATACCTACGTTCTTAGTGAATCATTAACGTGACCCCTTAGTGACCATCAGTCGGTATTAAGATGCCGAAATGATGACCAGCTGCTGCGAAACGAGTTTTAATGAGGATGGCAATTTTACATTTTCCTACTTGAGCGTCCGACGGGTTTGTCTGTCAGTATTTTTAATGGCTAGACCCATTAACATCGTGTAAAAGCATTTTAGTTTTTTGGTGACTCTATACTTACACGTACATTTTAACCCCCCAATTAAATTGTTACATTGCCCTAAGTGAAACCGCTTTTGGAAGATATATTTTATTGATAACAAACTACGATTATTAATGAACCTTGGCCTTGACAATTTAAATAATGAAATCTGCGTTGACACAAAATATGTAATTAGTGATTCGATCTATTAATATCTAAAATAAACAACATAATGTTTAGGTGACCCGTGGCCATGATCATTATTCAGATATGCTAAGATGATGCATAATAAAAGGATTAAGCGTTGTTGATACGACCCAGTTCAATGTTAACTTTATCTAGAAATTCTGTGAGCTACTAAATTATTCTCAATTTAGTATGATTTTCCCCAAAACCCATTTACACAATGCTTTTGCCTTATTTCTTGCAAAATCTCGTCGCAGCATCCTCTAATTACTTATACTTACATAAACTCACGCCCTTTTCCCACGGGGGTAGGCAGACATTACAGAACACCACCCTCAAATTAATGTATTAATAACTACAGGACGCCATACTCAATTTAATGCATTAATATTACTATTCCTACTCAATTAATATATCAATCGTGTAATATTGTATTTAGTGTTATTGATACGACTTAGTTCAATGTTAACTTTATTTAGAAATTCTGTAAGCTACTAAAATATTCTCAAATAAGACGTAAGTAACCTACTTATGTTTTTTTCCCAAAAATCATTTAGGTAGGTGTTGGTTAATGGTCGATCGCAGCATCTTCAATGATTAATTTTACCATACTAACTGCCGCACTCAGAGAGCTTTAATGATTACTTAGGCCATCACTTAGTGAAGGTTTTGACAGTTACAAAAGTATGTCAAATCTTTACTTAGGCCATCACTAACTGCCGAACTCAGAGATATTTAATGATTACTTAAGACGTCACTTAGTAAAGGTTTGACATATTTTTGTATGACAAAACTGTCAAAACCATTACTAAGTGACGGCTTAAGTAATCATTAAATATTTCTGAGTACCGCAGTAAATCTACGTATCACATAAGATAACATCACGCCATTAATCCCCGAAAGGTTGGGCATTAGTACACCGATATTTCGTCAGTTACGTTTAGGTCCCATCAAATAGGGGGCGACCAGGTTTACATCAACTGGTCACAAATCCAAAATTCCTGATGGAAAACCCAATGACACTTTGCCCGCCCTGGGAATCGAACCTAAGACCTCACATGCACAGCAGCCGCGCTTAGACCAACGAGCCAGTCAATCTATATATTAATAGTGTAATATATTATGATGTAGTACGAGCTTCTTATTTACAACGACTGAATAAAATCAAATAAATCATGAATTGTGCCACCGTTTGGTAAATTTAGCACCTTTATTACTAAAATAAATTCAAATCATGTTTAACTTCAAAATATTGACACTAGATAACTTAGAACTAATTGGACATCGTTTGCGAAACTGTTCCCTTTTATTTTATCCTGAGATGTGTCAAGAAGTGGGCGTTATCGGAATTATTCATAGCGACTGATAATTGGGCAATGATACAGCTAACTTAATGATATAATTGCATTCCAATTAAGCTGGAGTCGTGCGTGCGACTGAGAAATTAAGCAAGCCTTCAATCCTTTGTTGCTTTAACGAATAACTTCTTATAAGAACCTTGTGGTAACTGCGCTCAATAGCGTAGTGTTATAATACCTTCACACGATTACGCGCCGATTACGGCCCCGTTCTAATGGAAGCCGAAGTCGTCGGAGTCTCTGCACCAAACACATGATAATAGTATTCAACCAGAACCGTAATTAGGCGCCTCGTTGTCGCCGCACGAAATTCTCAGTAGATTAGATATCAACGCGACTTAATACTCCTACTTGATATTTAAACGACGGTCATCTTAGATATAATATGAAATATGTCTACATTTCAGTCTGAGTCAATCCATATAATACATATTTGGAATATTTATAGACTTACGCAATAGTTGAAGCAAAACAAATCTTAAATTGACCGTAACTATGTAGGTAGGTGTTCTAGCTTAGCATATCATATTATAGTTAAAATGTTAAATCTTCAGACTAACAGAACAGGATGTTAAGAAAATAGGTTGAAATGATAAAATCAGCTATTTAATGCAAATTAAATCAGAAACAAACATTCTGCATTTAATACAGTTATATCCTAGAATTTATGGACATAAATATTCTTCATTAGTGATTAGACATTTAAAGTTATAGGATCGATCAATTATTGAAGCGACTCTCCTTAAATTAACGAAAAGTTAGGTTTGTGTCAGAATTTTACTTTGAAAAATTAATAAAATTACCTACATGGTACCAAGCTGCAGCTTTGGGGAAAGCAAGCTACGGTACATGGTCAACACTTATGATATACTTCAGCAGTCAATCAAACCCCTCCAGCATTAATAGCATTACATTTAGGTATGATACTTGGTACATGAGTAACACTAATGATTTGGAATATTAATTGGTAGTTTCGTACATAGTGATAACGATCATTCTACCCAATATGACAATGAAACGCTCGAAGGCACTAAATTCTGTAGCAATATTGTATAGTCTGTGATATCATTGAACTCTCGATTCATCAAGCAGATTTATTGCAAATACGTCATGGTCATGGGAGATCATTACATAGAAGCGTAAACTTCACACCTAGCGTAATTACAAAATCACTACTACACACACGTTTCCGAACGTGTGTGTACTACCAACATAGAATAAATAAGCACTTTATTCTCGTTTGTATGTCCATATTAGTAAAGTATATTTGCTCTTTTCAGATTTGGAAACCTAATTAAACTAAGTCATGGAACGAACCGCTTGGAGTTTGAAGTTTGGACCTCGAAGAAAATATTCGGAAAAATCGGACGAAGCGAATTATAAAAATAAAATATAAATATAATATTCTTGCATGTAATTTATATAAAATAAAATAAAGAGAGATAGATAGTAATAAATAAATAAACCCTTATAAAAATTAGAAATGTATTTCCGTTTTTATTTCATGGTTTTTTTTTTAATCTTATACCTACAGGATGTAAATAAACCCTTCACGCAAACGTCCCTACCCACCTGTCCTACTTGGTTGACCCTACGCAAATATTTTTGCTGGGAAACGACTTTTTTTTTGGCGGTCAAATATCACAATTTACGGTTAAACTCAATGTAGCACTCTTAAAACATTGTGCTAGTCGATGCTTTGAATAGTAAACGGGTCATGGAGGTAATTTAAGTAAATTTATTTAACCTGAAAAACTAGCATTTACAAAAACAGCTGTGAAAAATGTAGAACTTCGACCTCCAATATCTCCGTAACTTGGGGGTTCCCAGGTATGGTCTAGAACAAAAAAATGATCGCAGTGGTGAGGAGAACAAGTGCCCTTCGTTTGCGTTAAGGGTACTTTTACACCTTTTATATAATTCACTTTAGTTGCATCTACAACTTGAAGTGTCTGTGTCAAACGTGTATAACAATATTTTATTCTAATTATTGTATATTATAAAATTAATACTTACACAATTCAGTTATAAAATCAATATTGACCGAATCGCACTGTTATTGCTCCTGCTACGCCGCGTAGCTCGTAGCAGCTACGACATTATTATTTGGTAGCAATATTACAACATAAATAATATCCTAAGATGACAACACGTGTATGCGCATGATTATAATCTTACAATTGTTCAAAATCAATTAAGACTTTGCAGTTTTATTGTATAACTACGACGCGTAGCTTGTAGGTGCTACGGGTGTTTTGTCCAAATAATGAAATAATTATACTAATAACCCTCCTTCTGGGATCATTCCCACTAGTTCTACTGCAAAGTCCTACGATAGAACTAGTGAGATTTTTTTATAAAAAAATCCCACTAGTTCTACGATTCAAGGTGGTACGAAATCGTAGAACTAATGGGAACGAAAAGTCAATGGATTTTTTCGTTTCCACTAGTTCTACGATAAAACATTCTTTTTTGGAGATGAATAATAAAAGATAGGTAGTAAAGTCCCACAACCTACCAGGAGAACAGAAGTAGCACCGTGCATTTTTATATGCAACAATAAAAAAATAAGTTTAAAAACTAAAACCCGACTACGAATAAAACCGCGGTCATAAAAGATTTATTCGCCGCGCGGTTTTATTCGTAGTCGGGTTTTAGTTTTTAAAGTTATTTTTTTATTTGAATTTTATTTTTGTGTGTTATTCAATAAATACGTAATATCATAATGTAATATTCTACTTAATGTTGGTTTGTTATTTACATAATACGAGTAAATAACGCAGAGTAGACCGCGAGAACTTGTTGCCCGCAATCTAAACGTATATGTTGACTAGAACTATAATATAATATACATATTTGTAATGTATTCGCCAAGACCTTTCATTTGATACCAAACATGTTATGATTGTCTTAATTTTTTTTTTGAGCTTATGTTTGACATTTAAATTCCGTCTTAGAAAGAATTGTTAAAATTTATATAGCCTATGTTACCAGCGCTATTCTTACGAATCTATTGAACACCTCATTTATTAAAATACCTTCAGTAGTCTAGGCGGTACGGTGGAACATACAAACAGACATACATAGACTGCCAAAATCATTACCCTTCCTTTTGGCTTTTCCGTAGTCAGGTAATAGAAATGCATGGTATTAGAAAGGAATAATTTAGATTTTATTAAAAGATTCCAATACAGGAGGTATTGGAATCTTTTCCTACTTCTGTTCTCCTGGTAGTTTGTGGAACTTTACTACCTTTCTTTTGTTGTTCATCTCCAAAAAATAGTATATTTATTATGCAACTAGTGAATAAAGGACGGATTTAAAGCGAGGGCCGTAGATGAGTCACGAGCAAGTGAAGGATTCTAATGATTGAATCACGAGCGCAGGGAGTGATTCAACTGTTAGAATCCTGAACGACGCGAGTGATTCATGGCCCTCGATATAAATTCGTACTTTATTCAGGAGTTGCATACTATATCTACTTTATACCATGACTACGAGAAAAGACATAATTTGAGCGAAAATAGAAATTTAATCAAGAAATAAGAATTGTTACATTAATTGAAATGGACATTAAAATTAGAGCAATGACTGAAATTAAGCGTAATTTTCTTATTATTATCATTAGGGTGCTCAACTTGTGAAACAATATTTATTTATTATAAAGTAACACTAAACTTTGTGTCCGTACAATTCACAGTAAGTATTTGAAATGGCGCCAATTCACTATTTTTTTTTCTATAATGGCAGGAAAGAACACAAAAAAATAATCTAATGCCAAACTCCTTGTCGCAAATATCGACCAATCAAATCTCGAGAATTTATTTGCACTAAAGAGTTTTGAATTTCGAATCTTAGCGCAAGGAGTTTGTGTAAGCATTGAAATAGAGACCGGATATATTTTTGTGTTCCAAATTCAAACACCAAAATAGTGAATAAAAACAAAACAGTGAATAAAAGGCCTTTTTATTCACTGTTTTGTGTGAATAAAATAAGCTTTTTAGAGTAGGTATGGTATAAAAAATGATTTTAATACCTCCTTCCTACTTCTATTCTCCTGGTAGTTTGTTTGCTGCCGTAGTTGTGCCAACTGTGTGATAGAACGAATGAAAAACTTGAGTCGCGCTGGTTTGTAATATCCTTTATCGTAGAACTAGTAGGAACGAAAAAATCCATTGACTTTTGTTCCCATTAGTTCTACGATTTCGTACCACCTTGAATCGAAGAACTAGTGGGTTTTTTTTAATCCCACTATTTCTATCGTAGGACTGTGCAGTAGAACTAGTGGGAATGATCCTCCTTCTGGTGCAGTTGGGAAAACAAAAAAATGTTAACTGATGCATGATCACTTGTTGCCCTTCAATAAAAGACGACGGCAGCCTACAAGCCTATGCAAAGAAAATCAATCCATTGAAGTTTGTTAAGTCTGTAGGTTTGTGAATGCATTGACGAAATCGTCTACCTATTATAACTTTTAGTATAGATGAAAGAGCTTATAATAAACTTTGTTTCGAAAGTAATGTTGTATTGTTGCGTCTTCACAATGGCCGATCTTGCAGTTTGCATAAAAACCGGAATATGCTGGCGTCAAGTATAGGCTTATTATGGCATTTTATTATCTTCCTAGTTACGGAGAATCTAGATCGTTTAATTATTCGTCGATAACGGCGCAATAATGCCAGAGTGCATCGGTTTCCTCTAACGTCATTGATGGCGTCATCTTTAGTGTTAATAGCAATGTCATTCCCTTGTCTTTTAAGAGTTTACTCTGGATGTGAGTTTAAATGTTTGTGAACGCACCCACGATACAAAGGGGCAACGTTTATTTAAAAAAAAAAAAGCTTTCTAACTCTTGTATCTTTCGTAGTATTGTGTTTTTTAAAACTGTCATTAAAAATTAATCAAGACGACATTTAAAGCTGAACATGTGATGGACATGTGATGCGAAGGAATGAAGGAAATGTTGTGAGGAAAATGTTGAGTATGAATGTAGATGGCTAGAAGAGCAGAGGAAGACCAAAGAAACGATGGATGGATTGTGTGAAGGATGATATAGCTAGAAAGGAGGTGACTTCTGACATGACGAGAAATTGAGTAGTATGTAAGAAGAAGGCCTCATTTACGGAGACGAGGCGTCGCGCGGCGCGTTGTGCGTTTTTAATGGCGATGTATGAAAACGGTAACGATTACAAAAGGCGATTTTACGAGAAGCGATTTTTCGCTCGTTAGTTTAAAATGCAGCGTTTAATGCGGTGGACCCGCCTCTTAGTAAATGAATAAAATGGCACGCGACGAGCCTTCTGCACGCGCCGTGCGACGCCCCGCGTCTCCGTAAACGAGCCCAAAGACATGTTGCGCCGACCCCAAATAAATTGGGATAAGGGCAGGAGAATGATGATGACATTTAAAGCTGAAATACAGCGTGAAACCCAAAATTTCAAACGGGCCTATCATAGACCTTCCGTAAACCTGATAGTAATAGCGACTTACCTACTTGAAATACTGCAGTGTCTTCAATCGTCACTGAACCAGACGAAGTTCACAATATCGGCGATAAGATGAATGATAACAAAAAACGAGACACGTACGTACTAAAAGTACTTAGTGGCATAAATCTAAACTACACGGAACAAATATCTAAAAAAAAGTCTTACAAGAAAAAACCACCCAAAACTTAATTTGCTTTGGCTTTGAATTGATACCATAATTGACTACTTCTAAAGTTAATCGAAGGTCAATTTGTCTTAAAATTACACAAATGAAATTGGGAGATCTATCACCATTAGAGGCGGTGTAATCAGTTTTCCAATAAAAAACTTGTAGGAATTTCAAGTTGCTTAGCGCAATGTCCGGTTGATGTCGTGATCGTGATTGGTTTTTTGGCGTTTTTAATAGTCACCGGAGTCCTGTAATGAAATTCCATGAGCGGAGAGTTCGTCCTCGCGATCGAGAACGATTACGCAACTCCTGGCATCGGCAAAGGATACGTCATACGGACTTGACTTGCCACAAATCGATGCACACGTGACATCGCCACCGTATTGCTTCTTCACTATTTTCCTGTGGGCTAGAGGCTATCGGCAGTCGTCTTACATGGTCACACGAAAATTGTCCTGATCCTGACCACTAGTGTAGTGTTTTCTTGTTTGTGTTCTATTTAATTAATTTGATGTGTTTAAATTAATTTAATATTTAAAAAGCAAAATGACAGTGGAAAGACCTTTACTGGTAAGGACATTGACACTCATCAGTAGCAGTGTACAAATTCAGGTTAACGTTGCTATTTTTCTTTTCTTTTTAATTACTTTTTGAAATATAATTGAATGTTGTGACCTGCTATTCGAGAATGTATCTTTATTTAATTTAATGTTTTTATACATATGATAGATTTACGGAAACTAACTGGACTTACTGTTTTTTTGGTCATTTATCATAGCCAAAAAATATTCATACAAAGATAATTATTTTAATCATGCAGTGGTTTTTTTAATAAGTGGTTGCTTTGTCATAAAGATAGAGCGAGAGAGAGCCTCATTTTTGATAAGCCTTTGGACACTCATTGCTGGCGATGGCGAAATTGATTAATTTATTATTTAAATTACACTGGATCAACGCACGTTAGATCATTGTTTACAATAGGCTCATCTATTCTTTACTAACATTATGCGTAATTTACAAAAAAATGCATCTTGTAAACTGCAAACATTTGGAGCACGTGACGAATTTGCTTGCAATTTGCTTATAAATTAATAGATAAATAAAAACTTTTAAGAGTATTGTTGGACTTCCAAGAAAGTAGACCTAACACGATTACCAGATTCTTATTAAAAAAGGTAATATTTTCCAAAATACTATGAGAAAAAAATCTGTATACAAATCGGCAGCGTGCAATCTCATATATAAACCTTGGTGATTGTTGCAACACTCTCAGTACGACTCTAGTCGCTTTGCCGCTTGGAGCAGGCGCGTTATACGACGCCGGCCACACGGAGAGGGCGAGAGAGGTTCAACTCAAAACTACAACCTAACGCAATTTTGACAGACATGTGGACCGAGTGAATGCAGTGTTTAGTGACGTAACATTAGTGAACAGCTCATAAGAGAACAACAATAATACAGTGGAGGTGGCACAGTAAACAATGGATACCAAAAGCACGGTAAGTGATGCATGCAACTTTTTTAATTTAAACAATGACTTGTCTTGTTGATTATCCCATAGAGTCGGTAGATTTTTGTCTGAATAGTAGCTAACTAAGCAACCTTTGATTTCAATCTTATTCATTGACGTTTAAGTCTTAATCAGCTGATCAGTCTTTGCATGTTAATTTAACCAACGAATGATATTCTGTTGCATAAATAAGTAAAGTTCAATATGAAAAGACACAATAATTGGTATAACCGCGTTAGTTACAAGTTTTGCAGTCAATAGGTATGAACAGGTTTAGCGAAAAGGATGTAGGATTCATATAAGAATAACCCACTAGACACAAGAATGCTATAAAAAAAACATACGTTTTTGGCAATTGAGATCCGCATTCATAAATAAATAATTAATGACTATACTAAACCAAATAGGTGTTAAAGTAGTACAGTATGAAAAACCTGTCATTGTAATCTATTATTAAAACAAACAAGTGAACTTAAAGCATTGTTTTTTCTGATTAATGATTATAATAAGCTTAATTATATTTGCATGACGGATATAAATAATTAAGGCGTAAGTAATGATCATTTCCCAGAACTGCTTTATCTATGGATATCTATAATTTATCTTTTGCGGTTGTGAGCACAAGAAATAAGTTTAAATGTATCTACAGAATTATCGGATTATTGTGGTTAGCAACAATAGTAGCTAGGTATATAAATGTACATAATATTATAAATAGACTAGATACTGACTGGAATGAATGTAGTTCGTGATCTATAAATATTATCAAAAAAGAAAGAATATTATTCAATAAA
Source organism: Diarsia rubi (assembly GCA_932274075.1). NCBI lineage: Eukaryota > Metazoa > Arthropoda > Insecta > Lepidoptera > Noctuidae > Diarsia > Diarsia rubi. Next base: position 11,652,077 of record OW026418.1, on the reverse strand, counting down.
ACAAGGAACATTGATTATTGACATTTGATATTGGACTAAGAACTATTAAAGATCAGATAGTAGCCAGAACTTGTGAACACTAAATTAAAATTGATATTAAAAAAAAACTACAATAAATTTGAATTCAAACTAGAATATAGGTACATCAAAACTTGTTGTTATCAGGAAAACTCAAAGCTTGACTAAATGAGTTTTTCCTTACCAATATGGGTGGAGCAACACTTAGCAAAGCTTTGAAGTATGTGCACAAGGTCACCAGGAACCGATCAGCAGCTCATCGACTTGATAAAAAAGTGGATTGTCGTAAACTTTGAAACAAATATTTGGAATATCGCAACACATCGCTAGCGTGGGAATAGATAGAGATACTTCATCGGGTCACAAGCTTTTCAAACAAGTCTCCGTACATAAGGGGGCTAATCTTTTTTCTTAAACACTCATGTAGTGGCATATTTGCCTCTGCTTTCGTAGTTAATCTGGGGCATCACTGATTACGCCATCAGAAGATCGATTTTACAGCCAAACAATGAGTGGACAATCAAGGATCGTCCGCGTCCCTACTTCTGTTTCTAACTTCTTTTAAAAATGTGAATTCATAGGCTACTGTTGTGCTTTGGTTTCAACATAATTTGTAATGACACTCATTTTCCTTGATGTAATCTCTAAATTATGTATGATTACGAAGTACTACAGCAATAAAAGACGTTTAGGATTGGAGACATGGATGATTTCAATTTTCTTGTTGATGACCTCAAAACGATTTTTATGAAAGAAGATAGTTTTTTTTTTTATGAATTTGATACGAAGAATTCCGGTTGGTACTCGAACTAACTAAAAGTTTCTGGCCAATATCCGATACGATAAGACCTAAATTAAATTATTTTCAACGTAAAAACAAAAAAAGAGTTGGTACCGGTATGCACCCTTGAGCGAGACAATTTTTTTGACAACGGATACTTAGCAGACTTTTTTTTTTTTTCAGAACCATGTAACTGTTTTTGGGACAAATAAACATTTTCATTTCATTTCACTAAGTAAAGGTTTTGACAGTTTTGTCATACAAAAGTATGTCAATTTTTTACTGAGTGACGGCTTAAGTAATCATTTAATATCTCTGAGTACCGCAGTTAGTACTAGAAAGCTGTAGGTGGGCATGTATAAATAAATGAGCTACGGCAACAAAGTGCTAAAGTAAAATATTGAAAATATTTTTTTTAGGCTATCTCCAGTGCATATTTGAGGGATGATTTTTTTGGATAGGTCTTTAAAAACATTGCGAGTTTGCTCAACCAGTTTATCGATTAAGGGTTTCGTTTGTAAAATATTATTTAAGCTTTAAAGTGCAATTTTTTATTAGAATCAAGTGTGCCAACCTAAACCTATACGGGTTGTGTCAAAAGAATCATGATAATAGCATATTATTTTACTTACAACGAAAATAAAAGGAAAACTATCACAGCTAAGTGGACTTGACAAGTTTACAAGTAGTAGTCGACCTACTTATAAAAATGTACTTGTATGAAATATTTTCCTGTACATAATGTATGGGAGCGCAGATCTCAAAACTGCAAAGTTTGTTTTATTGTTACAATAAAAATCATCGTTCGTAGGCAGGTAGGCAGGGTAGTTAATCAGTTTAGTGGGTTTACATATTTTGATGGGCAACTACGGAACCCTACATTGTGCGTGGTCTGACATGCACTTGGCTGGTTTTGCATCAAAATTAAATATTAAAGATCTTGTGAGGTGGGTCTATGATGATAAAGTATTTTCATAGACCCACCACTTATGTGATTAATGAAGAATACTGTTTTTCCTTAAAAATAAACGAATTATTATTAACCGCCATGTCATTTACACAAGTGGTAGATGGCTATGACCAAGCAATTTGATATTACAAAATTACATTGATCTCTTTCGACAGTCATTAAAGAACGTATAACCTCTAAATCAAGTCGAATTCAAACTGTATATTATATATCTACGAACGTAATTATAATTATAAATAATTATCTAAATTCAGCCTCTCAAGCAGTAAATTGTTTTAGTACGTAGGTTTGTTTGACTAAGCAATTTTATGAAATAGACATACTAAGTACGTTTCAGTCCCTACATCCTATGATTACATCTATCAAGATAGTTTTAAGAATGTGATTGACCATTCGTACGTTCGTAATTATCTTTGCTGCGCAACTATTTGATGGTCGCCGTTAGTGTAATTAAACAAAATCCTTTAAACAGAAAACGTAAGCGATTTTCTTTCAAACGATCAATCTTGGTCCGTGTGTGGAAAGAATGTAAAGCCTTATAGGATTCTCATTAACATCACTTGACTTGCATGTCGTATTACATCAATCTAGCCACTGATTACCTAAATCAGCTTGGGAATACATAGCATTGACGTATGGTAATGACGTAGATATCCATGATAAAAAATATGTTGTAGAGCTTGTATCTTCTGAACTATAAAAATGCAATAGCATTTCCTCCTTAACCATAAAGGGACTAAAAGTTGTTTGGCAAATACATACTTATATGTAAATTACTATTATATAACAACAACTGTGAATCACTTCAATTGAATTGACAACAATATATTCTTACATAGTATATCCTATTATGAAACTGAAGGTTAAAAAACCCGGAAGAATAGTCTTCATACAACCCTTCCGCGTGTTAGAATAAGAACTAAAATGTCGTGAAAAGAGACTGAGTATTTATTCTAGAGATTGCTTTGAACAGTTTGTACTGGAATATAAATTCAAAATGATAAAAATTCCCAGACAATTACTTAGTATTGCAATCTGGTAAGCACTTGGGCTTTTCAACATGAACGTCTGTAAAAACCGAATCGAGTGTCGATGGTTACGTGCGCCAGGGCTAGTTCTATTAGTCCGAGGTAAATGGCACAGGGACTGACAACTAAAATTGCCCTCGACGCGCGGCCTTCACATTTCACAACACCCGGACTTAGCGTACATCCAGCCGGTCCGAACGGTTGCAGTGCATTCATTTATACAAAATCTCTCAACAGATTGAAGGATTTCAAGAAGTTCATTGTTTAGCATAACTCGAACAATTATGAAGCAAATGAGTTTATATTCTGAGAGAGTTGATCTGTTAATGTTTTCGCTCGTGCTTTTTGGTAGCATGCCGAACGTGGCAGGTGGCGCTTGAACCGTCGCTTATTAAAATTACGAGCTAACTTTAATATTGCTGGCAATCTAGGTAATTTTCTTTCGCGATACTTACATATTCTACGTTTATATAATTATTCATTACGTGCAAAGTAACTACAGACACCACAGTCCACGGGATAATTTTCGTGATATTTTTATTTGGGTTGATCCGGAAATAGACGGAGACTTGCCTCAAAAATATTCTTGTTTATTTACACAAATAAATATGAACGATTATTCCTAATGGCGGAAATTTCCGTTATGCTAATTTTATAAGTCAGCAGTGTCACAGCGAATTAATGAAATCTTGGCCACACTGTATTATAGTAGTTCATGGTCAACTGTTTGCACAACAGCTAATGAATAATGACCCGATAACATTATAATATTTCTAATATTCAATGCCTCTACGAACATCTTTTGTTGTTTTGTATTATTTTCCGTTTGCATAGTTGTAACATATTGAGTAAATTACTCATCAAGTCACGAATGTGGAAATCCTTAGTTTCCTGATACTTTAAAACCGAATTTGATAGCACATCAAGTCTTAGTAGAGCTGCCGAAATATATGTGACGGCATGACAAGTTGTAATCCCAGAACCAGAATGGAAGAGTAATGGATTTTCTTCTTTTACCTGTATGTAATCTGAAAAGCTGCACTTGAAATAACCTACATAAAAATATTGGGTATAAGAGTAGTGGGGTGAAGCCAATTCGTGAGTGAAAGAGATATGATCTTGAATTTTGGAGTTAACAAAAACCAACCCACCCTTCAAAACTAGGGTACAGAATGATCAAATAAAGCTCAGAAAATTTAACGCTGTATAAAGGATGTAAAAGTACCCTTAACGCAAACGAAAGGCACTAATTCTCCCCACCACTGCGAGCATTTTTTTTTCTAGACCATACCTGGGGACCCCCTAGTTACGGAGATATTGGGGGGTCAAAGTTTCAAATTTTTCACAGCTGTTTTTGTAAATACTAGTTTTTCAAGCTCTAACTTCACTAAAATTACCTTCATGACCCGTTTACTATTCAAAGCATCCATTAGCACACTGTTTTAAGAGTGCTACATTGAGTTTTACCGTAAAATGTGATTTATTACCCCAAAAAAAGTCGTTTCCCAGCAAATTTTTTTGCGTAGGGGGTACTTAATTTGATGTACAAAATTCTTGGTTTACGTTTGTGTGACGGGTTAATTTACACCCTATATAAAGAAACCTTTTATGACTTATTAATTTTCTGCAATCTTTATGCACAGTTACCAGTAAAGATCAGCCTCTTCATGACCTTTTTATAATTCGCTAATATTTATCTGAGCACCACGCCCCCATGGGAGGTAAGATATCTCTGTTACGTCACACGTAACGTATTGCTCAAACGTCTTTGGGCCATATGTCATAATAACTTCATAAGTTTTTTGTAAGAGTAGGTCAGGTTAGCAACAACTCAAATTAGCCTTTATCCTTTGCGTGATAAAGATATTTTAAGTTTTTTTGTATCCACAAAGCAGTTGTGAATCGTGCAAAAGTCAACGACATTTGATTCAAATAAGATCCTACTCACAAATGGAATGGGTATTCATGGGTATGCATATACTCAGGATTTCCCACTTACAAGCGGATCTAACAACAAAGTCTTGTATGATGTAATTGATAACGGGTATTCATGTAGTCAAAATATATGGCTTAAATAAACACTTCCAAGGAAATATAGTTAATATTCTTTGTACCAAGTACACTTGCAAACTAAATGCTCTTTTTATGAAGAAGTATGTAGATATGATGTTTATATTTTTATCTCTGTGCAGTGATTCTTATAGTGAAATGACGACATCGTACCGAACAAGTTTCGGATTACGAAATAATTGGTAAACAAAATTTTTCGCGCCGCTGAATGTTCTTCACACAACAAATAATTAAGGTCGTTCGATTTACTTGGCTTGGTTTCCGAAACGTGAAATATTTTGCTAAGTTATCGTGGGGCCCGTAAGCCAATCATAATTAATTAAAAAAAACACCTAACGACGGTAAAATTTTATTCCGTCTGAAAAATGTGCAACACAGTAACACATAGGAACATGAACCGGTTACATTGAAGAGACGGATAAAATGTTGGATTTCTGTAATTTATAAGTAACGTTACGAGACCTCATTCCCAATAGCTGTGATTTGGTTTTTTCCACTTTTTCAAGTATTTTTTAACTATGACCAATATACCCATATTGGTCATAGTCACAAAAGCGCTATCAAAGTTACCATCAACATGTCTACCTTTATCACAGAATACAGGTAGGATGTTGATGGTAAGCATGTTACAAAGCCACCGCCCAAATTAAATACACGGGTTTGTGTTTACAAAAATGTTGCCAGATTACGATTGATATTTACCAATACTGACCTTACACTCAATTGACACAAGTAACAGTGGCCGATGTTATATTTGTCATACATTTAACATCATAGTCAGGAAGCAATTTTGTGGCTACCTACAATTTTTTCAAAGAATCCAATCTGTCAAGGTAAAAAGCTTTGGCATTAAACTGTGCAACTAAATTACTTATTGGATCTTAAGTCCTATTTGTTTTATCTTAAAAAACAGATATATGTAGGTGGTACATCTGTATATTAATCAGAACTGATGCGTAATGATTACGCGCAGGGATGTCCATGTTCAATCACGTAGTATAACAGCAAATCACAAACGTCAGAATATGATGTCATCGTATCGTACTTAAATGATAGGAGAATCCGGCTAAGTAACCTATCTCATGGCCACTTTTTCTATTAAAACATCACTCACGTTATAGACTACACAGGTACCTCGATCAAATAGATAACAACTTAAAGAATGCATTAATTACTTAACACATACAGGGAAGAATACCGTAGTCATTAATTAATTATATAATCGTCTTAAATAGACTCCGGAAAATCTATTTCAAGCCAAAGTTCAATCAACCTACTATGTTTTTTAACCGATTGATTACCTATATCGATGCCAGTTCATCAAACAAAGTCTACAATTATAATAAACGCTGATTGGTTTTTTCCTACATACTCCTTTCAAGAAACCGTTGAATATATTTTTGACTTGTTTTTTTTTAAATATGAAATTAAAAATTATCTGCAATTTGCATTGACACACATCCCGTTAGCTCCGTATATACAAGCAATTGAGTTCAAGGACGAGCATAAGCATCATGTCAATGTTTGTGACCAGCGTGAACAATGAGTTATATTGCGGCGTCCTCATGCAATCGCGTATAAAATATGATAATTAGATGCTCAATAACACGTCTTGGTTTTGTCGACCTAAAGTCATAACTGAACTTCGCATTGTCAAAGACGAGTCAGAGTCATATTTCGAGGGCCTTGCCGCGTTTTAGCATAACTGCTGATACTCACTGATGCATGTAAATGGACTACTTACTCATTTATTGCTACACAAAGCTATGCAGCTGAGCAAGTACATACAGAGGCGTTTCAGGAGAAACTAAACACAGTTTGCAAACTGGCCGTATCGCCGGTGGCGTTGATAGAGATCAATATTGCAACGCCATAATTCAGTTACGATAAGTCAGCCTGACCACAGAGAGACGTGAAATTAAAAGTATCGAAATCGTGGACCGTAACCCGTTATCCATTGTGACATTTGCAGCACCGAAAGTATTCTAAGAAGAGACAAGAGCCATGCATGCAAGCTTTCTCTTATAAGGGGAACAGTCTAGTTAGTCTTTAACTGATTATCATAGTAAGTGTAGCGACTATTGTCTGAGATTATGAAAGTTGTCGGAGGCGTCACTTCTCCTTTTGAACGAAGTCCATCTTAAAGAAAAACAATATCGTGAGTTCGTGACTCCAAAACACTTAACGCAAGAAGTTTAGTTATTGAAAAACTTGTTAGTAAAACCAATTACGTTGGTAAGTAATTAATTTTTCATTACCTCCGGCAAAAAATCAAATGCCTAATGATGATATAGGCAGTTATCGTATTTAAATGTCACGATACATATTTTGCTGTCGAGGTAGACCAAAGACATGAAGGATGGACTGTATTAAAAGCATGATATGGCATATACAGGGTGTAAATTAACCCTTCACACATACGCCAACCAAGCATCTGTACATCAAACTAAGTACCTCTACGCAAAAATTTTTGCTGGGAAACGACTTTTTTTTTGGGGTCAAAAATCACATTTTACGATAAAACTCAATGCAGCACTCTTAAAACTTTGTGCTAGTGGATGCTTTGGGCAGTAAAAGGGGCATGGAGGTAATTTAAGTAAAGTTATAACCTGAAAAACTAGTATTTACAAAAACAGCTGTGCAAAATTTGGAACTTTAATATCCCTCGGTTTAATATCTCTCGGTTCTTCTAACCAACCTAACAGACAGATGTGTGCTGGGGAGTTTGTTCCGCCACTTCTTCTTTCCAGCAAAAACACTAGGAAGTGTCGAAGGGGGGGCGTTTTGGGGGACTGTCTCTTGTAAATAAGTAAAGTAAAGTAAATTTTGACGTTCGAAAAGTGCTGATTATCAGCTTAGTTTGAATAAATGAGTTTTGATTTTGATTTTGATTTTCTCCGCAACTAGGGGAGTTGCCAGGTATGGTCTAGAACAAAAAAATGATCGCAGTGGTGGGGAGAACTAGTGCCTTTCGTTTGCGTTAAGGGTACTTTTACACCCTTTATAAAGGGTGTCTGATAAGATGACAAGTATAGCGAAGTATGGAAGAACAAGACATGCTGCGTCGCCCCCAATAGGGTATTTCACAAAAAAAAACGAATTAGTCCGTCTGTTAGATTATCGAAAAATATTGGATGTGTGTTTTTTGTTTTATCAAATTAATAAAAAAATGACGAAAATAAAACGTGTCAAAGATCGAAAGGGGGGGCTTTTGACGTCACTTTGTGGGTAAAAAAGTACTAACCTTGTGACGTCACACGACTTAACAAGACTTTTCGAAGCACTGTATAGTCTTTTGTTTAGGTGAAAAAAGAAAAAAATAAGTGTCCATTATTTTTTGGAAATCTATCTGACAAACTAATTAGTTTTTTTTTGGTGAAATACCCCATTGAACTGGGATAAGGCCAAAAGAATGATAATGACATATTTAGCTGTAAACTAAGTGTCGTGAGATCGTAGTGTTACAAACGTACAAGCCTAAGTTGGGTTATGTCTAATGATTTCCGCGATTACAATGAACCGTTATAAGCACGCAGCGTGAGCACGCATTGACTGTTGATTCGTAAAGATTACTTGTTGCATAACTAGAGCGTCTCTTTAACGTGCGCGACGTACCGAACATGTTCTACGACCACGAGTACTATACACCTGTCGTTACTGCGCTAACAGGTTTGTTACCGTTAATTATTCACAATTACAAACACTGAATAAAGTGACACAAATGTTATGAAAACTTTCAGTTAGCAGAACTTTGACGCAATCGTTTTCAGGGACGTTTATTTTTAAACTAATGAACCATACATAATCGCTCTATAAATGTACAAAACGAAGGCGAATACTTTGAAGATGAATGGTGCGATAAGTCACGCAGATTGTCCAGATAAAAATAACGAGATGAACCCAAATACGACACAAGTGTACTTACAGTCAGATTTACCTTCACGGTTTAATGACATTAATGTCCCAACTGAACACAACAATCGCTTATTTAAACACAATGTTTTGTACGAAACGAATTTACCCATTATTAAGTTAAACGTCTTAATTAAGCTCAGGACTAATGAAAAGGTTGTAATGTATAAGCACCGTAATTAAATAGTTATGATCACAACAACTAAAACCACAAAAAAAAAATGTAATTGATGAATTTTTGAATGTCAAAACAGAGATGAATGATTTTTATGAGCCGCAGTTAAAAATACACGTTATTTTGTAATTGGTATGACAAATAATGGTTATGACTTGAGTCTTGGGCACATTACATGTCAGTAAGCACGTGCTTTACATACACGTGGAGGAACAGACGTACGCATAATAACATTTTAATATAAACGTTTATTCAGTACTTGTTCTCACGGGGTTCTTAACGTGTGCTCACCACGTGTTGATAGCAATTAAAAGTTGATTCATGTGGGCATATCCGTAAGTATGCACGTGTCCTCACTAGTGCACACAACGCTAATATATACAAAATGCATTATATTCTAATGAAGTAAGATAAAAAGACAAGAATGAAATCAATATTAAGTACTTATTTTTTCTTTATGTTACTTGGAATAATACCTACGCTTTTTTTACAAAATCGTACGAGACTCATTATTAATATTAATATACTTTATTTAATTTAAAAATAAAGTAAGCAATTATCATGTTGACTAATACCTGGCAACATTCTAATTAGATACCATTTCCTCATAGGCACACACAATAGAACTTAAACAAATCGACCGAGTTCCCACTTGCTACATCTTATCATAATCTACTTTATTTTGTAGTGCAGAATAAATTCTCACACAAAGAGCGAAAGTGTATGCATTCTGCGCGTTGTCAAGACATTGCTGAACATTACAGTATAACAGCATCGACGTAGACCCCGGAACCGGTTCTTTGCATTTGGCGAAACGTTTTGCAACATCGCCCACCGCCTCTATCGTCGATCTGAGACGAAGCTCTCGTGCCGACACTCGACTGAACAATATTGTTTGAAGTTTTAACAATGAAATATTTCAACTGCACAAAGTAAATACTTTGCCAGACACTTCGTAACCCTCAGATAAACAAAAGATTGTTAAAATATCACAATAATGACGCGACCTTGCCTTATAACAATAAAAATGTAAACCGAATTAATGATATGACTACCTAAAATGCTTATCCATCATGTTATCAGAGTAACAAAGAGGACCATGAAGCCGAAAGCAAAGCTAAGATTTATTGCATCAGAGGCCGACGAAACCAGACCGCAAATAAAGAGAACATGGACCTTGAATACCGTATCTGACAAAATCAATCGGACTTCGAACAAAACTTGACCTAAAATGTAATTGATGGAACTGAATAAGATCCTGTAGGAGAACAATCACAGGAAGAGAATATGTTTTATATCGATTATGTAAAAGCAGATTCTCAGATATCTCAATGGACAAAACGAACAGCAAAATTATAAAGCTCTATTTGCGTATATCATCTCCATAGAGCATTACATAAAGCGACGTATTGAGATTGAAAGGCGATCTTAAGATGAAACTAATCTCCAAAGACGCGACAAGGAAGAGTGCTGCAATGATTTCCGTACGCATTCAGTAACACCCAGACAAAGTTGCACAACACAACGACACCACAGAATGTGTAGATGTATGCGCCTGTTACTTTTATGTCGACGGCTTTGTTTGATGATCAATGAACGATGACTCTTTAGTCGACAAAACAAGGCATGAAGCAGTTTTGCAAGAACCAGAATGCGAAAATTATAAAACGTGACAGCTAAAGCTTTGTACTGAGAAGAATTATGAATTTTAAACAATTAGGTCAGCACTTGTAAGGCTTTTATGCAATGGTCATTAAGAAACGTCGCGGAGGACGCTAGTTTAGAAAAAAACTTTGCGATTTACTGTCAACAGTATTTTTTATCATAACGTGTGAGTCAGTTAAAAACCCAAAGAAAACAACTCAATTGAATTATTAAATTTTTGTGCTTGCATGATAACAGCTGACTGGCAATGGCCTCTTCCTATACATATAACTCAAACAAATAAAACGATAATTATTATTTTATAACCGACGTTGTAGATGGCGATTTAACTACAACCAATCAATTAAAAACCAATTAATGCTTAAATACAAAGGCAGCAACTGCTATTCTATGGACCAGGGTCATACAATTCTTCTTAAGGTGGAAGCTCACATCTGGCCCGCGAAATTCTAATTTTCTTACGTTTTTGGCAATTTGCAGGCCAGTGCTTGGTTGTATGTTTATGAAAATTTGATTTGCGACTGTAAGACGTATGAAGTTACCGAATTATAACCATCAAAATTATCAATACAACCCTCCAAGTTCATTTTCATGTCAAGATTGATTTTTGCATGTAAAAGTCATTCTTTAGTAATTTAGTCGTCGTTCTTTAGTATACGTTCATACGTCTTACAGTCGCAAATCAAATTTTCATAAACATACAACCAAGCACTGGCCTGCAAATTGCCAAAAACGTAAGAAAATTAGAATTTCGCGGGCCAGATGTGAGCTTCCACCTTAAGCAGACAAGCTCAAAAAGCCTCTTTTTACAATATGACGAAGTAAATGCCGGGCCATTGTTAGAGTATGTGAATGTTTATCCCTTATGTGCTGATCAAGTTGATTTGCTACCAATTAAATATTCATTTGAAGGTATTTTCCAAGATGGAAGGAAAGAGAATGTCCAACATGTCGTCCTTTTACTGTAATATGAATATGTATGCAAGGACCTGGTTAATAACATAATGTTAATACTACAGCATGAACGCTACGTCACGGCTCGTCAACTAGACGAATAGATAGAAACTCAGACTATCGATTGGTTTTGCATATTTTAAATGTACTATGACACACTTGTGAACACTCGACCTACTTTCTGCTGCCAGTGTTTAAACTGAACATAACGTATTATAAAAAACATTTCTTGTCTATCGTGTAGATAATGAAAGTTTGAAATTGAAAGTACTTTCATAAGTAAATGTTTATTAGCTATGCAGCCGTCATTGTTCGGGACAAGTCATTTCTAAGCTCTTGCGTCGATAAAGATGCATTGAATAGATCTACACACATCAAAAGTGTCTAGGGATCAAGCATTTTTATGCGGATTTCTTGAGATTGAGATGTGGCTTTGTAATAAATTTATGATTTTATAAATTTATATGGATCCTTTTTGGTGCATTTCATAATTTGAATCAGGAACTGTGAATCAAATTCGAGTAAAAGATGAAAATCAGCTGTCAATATTTTCCCTATAAAAACATACAACGCATTGAAGACATTATTAGTGCTACTGTTTCCCTACTACTGATTAAAACCAACGTTATTATGGAGCGGCGACGTCATTTAAGCAGGGAAGAAATGCTCAGAGCCGTGGGAATGATAGAAGCTGGTTCCCGGCAACGTACTGTGGCTTTAGCTCTGAATACAAGTCAGAGTGTTATCAGTCGACTTTGGACACGTTACCGAAGCACTGGTACCGTGGCTGAGCGCCATGGAGGACGGTATCGCTGCACCACACGGAGACAAGACCGATACATTCAAATCTTAACTCGAAGAGCTCCAACAATAACCGCCATGATGTTAGCCGTGAGGCTTCATCACTCTTCAGGGAACTTAATTAGCGACCAAACAGTCAGAAACCGCTTGCATGAAGTGAACCTTCATTCCCGAAGACCGCTACGGGTACCACCTATAGCAATGCACAATCGTAGGATTCGATATCAATGGGCTCTTGAACACAGAAATTGGGCAGAAGAACAATGGCGTTTCGTGTGCTTTTCTGATGAGTCTCTTTTTGGTATGAGACCGGATACAAGACGTATACGACACTGGAGAACCCCTGGACGCCAACAGCGATTAAAATCCTGCCAGGAAGTCCATCCTTATAGTGGTGGAACCATCATGGTATGGGCGGGTATTTGGATCGGCGGAAGAACTGAGTTGATTTGGATCAGAGGCAACCTCAACGCTCAAATTTATGCTGAGACGATTGTATCAGACGTCATCGTTCCTCTACAAGTGCAAATCGGTCCCTTATTTCAGTTAATGCATGATAATGCACGACCGCACACCGCAAGAGTTGTAAGACAGACTCTCGCCGCAGCTAACATCAATGTCCTGCCCTGGCCTGCTCAGTCGCCAGACTTGAACCCGATTGAGCATGCATGGGATATGCTACAGAGAAGAGCTCTGCCGAATATGGAGGGTATCCAGTCGCAAGAAGACCTTTTTTTGTTGTTGCAACGAACATGGGCGGCCATTGATCCACAGCGTGATTTGGATGAACTCATTTTGAGTATGCCAAACCGATGTTCTTGTGTTGTTAGTGTTCGCGGTAGAAACACGGATTATTAATTGTTTAAGTTACCCAATAAAATTTTAAAGAAAACTGTTATTTCAGTCTTTTTTTCGAACTTTAATGTTAGTGGTTCAAATGTCAAAAATCCCTTTATTAGGAAAATGGCAAATTTCTTTATTAATGCAAAGGTGACTTGGTTTATCGTTACTGTGACAAACGAAAACACTTTATTTGATGAATCCTTAAAGAAAATTTTAATTAATATCAATCAGGAGAAAAGTTATTGCAAAAATATATGTTGATCCCTAGACACTTTTGATGTGTGTAGTTTCAGCCTTATTTGATTTGTGTTAAAAATGAGGATCTAATGTTTATTAATGTGTTAATTTCAGATCTCATCACAAGAGTGGCACATACCGCGGCCATCTCTTTCGGGCAGCAGCGCTGCTGGGAGCCAGAGCGACTCGAGATCTCGAGGTGGCTCCGCCTCCAGCCAAGGCTCAGCCAGCAACCACAGTACCCACGTAAGGCGACCTTCATAACCGTGCGTCACAACGATTACATACGAAGTTTCCGCTTCAATATTAAGACAAGACTCACGCTGTGTATCGATGAAGCAGAGTTAATACTTTATACCACACACGCCTGTAAGTCCCGGTGGGCTAGGCAGATGTGATACGCATTAGTCCAGTTATGTTTATACAGCCTATTGCTATCAATCGAGCACAAATCCAGACCCAGGAACTGACCTTGGACTGATATTCCCAGGAATATCACAGTAGTAGCCACGTTCCGGGAATTAAAGGACCTCATGCGCTCTTGCGACCCAGTCCCCAACGAGGCAATACTTTATGCACTTAAGATGTTTTATTCATGACATTCTGTTAATCGTACATCGTCATACAAATTCATGTTCCACCTTGTAGTGATAAACTTTAGAAGCACTAACCACCTTAGTAACAACAAAGTCATTTTTTATTCGCAGAATTAAATTGATGGTGTTTTTGTATCGAAATTAGATACACTTTTGATAATTGACGGGGTCAAGAAACTGGTTGATATTGCCGTGTCCGGTACAGGATCCACTAATACTTGTACGTCCCCATACAGCATTCCAAAGATTGCTTAATTTGGCCTGACAACTGTTGCAAGACTGACGCACGAAAAAATCGTTAACAAGTCTGTGATGATAACAAGTATTGTTGGATATTGGATACTTATATGTATATAATGTCTATGCAAACAAAACAAGTTATTAAATAGCATCAGCTTTGTTACACACGGATCAAATATGTTTAAGATCACGTGAGGTTTGAGAAACAATGGTTTCCTTATTTTGCCGATTTTGGCATGTTGTGACCTCAGTATTATATTTTTTCTACAGCTACATAACTTAATAATAACGAATCAGAAATTACTACGAAAGTATACGATTTTTTTTAAATTATGACTGCCTCGTTGGTCTATTGGCCGCAATCGCGACTGCTGACCAAGAAGCCCTGAGTTTGATTCCCGGGTAAGGTAACATATTATTATTGGGTTTTTTCGACACTAGGCTTGCTCTCTATTACATAGAACCTAAAAAAAACATAAGTAACTAATTAACTATCGAAAAGTGAGTGTACTGTTAAATACACTTCTGTTATTCTTTCTTTTCTCTAACCTAACCTAATCCTTCGGGAATTAGAGGCGTCATGTCATGATTCAGGAATTTAGGAGCAACCTGTTAGTTATATTTTCGCAAAAACGTACTCATGAATGTTTCTCACTAGCCATAAATTCCTGCATAGCGTAGACATTACCATAGAATATGAATTAAATTATTATGCGTACTTTGGTAGCATTCCATATGAAATTATTAATATTTTAATAAATGTGTAGGTCGCAAGAATTTGAATTTCATTCTACGGAGCAATATTTCGCTATTGGCGAAACGTTTCGTCGTGTGAAGACTTTGAGTCATACAGTCGTTTTGAAATAGTATCATTTTTATTTATAAAAAAATCGTTACGGAGTCATTTTGAGTAGAGATTATTTTTACGAAGAGTTTTGCAACGAGAGGTCTCGTCAAGTATTTTAGCAATTTCATACTCCGAAATCTCACACGATAAGTGTTAAATTAGGTAACATTTATCCTAGCTAATTTAATGTTGAGGCAAAAACCCATGAGTTTGTACGGGTCAGAACTAGATAACACTAATGAGAACAATTCAATGTTTATGTTTCAATTCAAAATTAATTTAAAATGTAGATTGAGATGACTAACCGATAATACACACGATCTGGGCGAGTTGGCTATTAAGTTAGTTCTCGAGTCTAAGCAATAAAATTCTTACTCTCTACTACACATTGCTATGATAAGTTCAAAGGTTCAGTTGAAGAATCGTGACGTAACTACACATGGTAACAGCGTCCCACGCAGCATTTCATAGCACTTAATGTCGACGAGTTCAAATCGATTAGACAATGAAGTTACTTTTACTACGCACGCGTTTGTTAACGCATACTATTTTATTATAAGCTTATTATGAACATTATTTAAATTACTGTAAGATTAAAATTAGTTAACATCTTTATTTTGATTACAGAGTGTATCGTCGGGCTCACTGCTATTAAGTGCGGCGCATTTAGCACGCATGCACGGCAGAAATTCAGAGCAAGACGATCATGGCAGCTACCCCACCAAATTAGGAAGCTATGGTCGCAAATCTGGACATTCTGAGGCAGTGGTTGCCATTCCTGAAGAGACGCACGACGGTTTGGATTCTGTTTGGAATGGCGTTAAGCGGAATTCGGGGGCCGAGCAGGACACGCAGTCAGTGGCAAGCTCGACCCACTTCACTGTCGTCAACGGGTATACGAAGCACCGCACAGGGAAAGAACCCAAATCCTGCTGTTGCGATCATTCGCATCAGATAACAGTTCTAGTTATATCAATGACTATACTGTTCTCCGCGTGTATACTTGCAGCCATTTGCTTCGTTGAAAGTGAGTATTTATTCATTAGTAAAATTACAATATCCGTAGCAGAAATATTATGTAAAATCAGTAAAAAAAAAACGTAAGCTCCTTTTGAAATATATATAAGTATTTTGAAAGGTAATTTGCCACATAAGTCTGCTTGTACTAGATAATTATTTTGTAGGTGTTACATGTCTGCTTTCAGTTAAAATTTAGACCAAAAGTAAACAAGGATACGTCATTTAGCGAAAGCAATAATACTACAGCCGAATTAGTTAATAGTACCTCAGTTCTATATGTACTTGTGTGATATAAAATCACTACATATTATAAAACAAAGTCCTCGGCCGCGTCTGTCTGTCTCTTTGTTCGCGATAAACTCAAAAACTACTGCACCGATTTTCATGTTGTTTTCACCAATTCATAGTGGTTTTGAGGAAGGTTTTAGTATATAATTTGACCGAGACCCACGCGGGCGAAGCCGCGGGCATCAGCCATTTATAAATATTAACCTATTTTTTTCATTTGTTTCAGTGCGAATGCGTAAGGAGACGGGGATGTACAAATATTCATAGACACTAGAAAATCAGAAGATATGATCAGCGGAATAAGTATTAATTGTTTACAATTAACTAGCTATCTTTAATGTTACTTATCTATTATGTTAGTAACGCATTAATTTAGCGAGACACAGTTATTTAAAAATTGTTAGGCAATTTGTTCAATATTCAGTAAATACCAATACATAGTTAGACAATAAAATAGTGCAATATCTTTCTTACCCAGTACATTACAATAACTTAGTTTTTTAAGTAACATTTTATTTATTTTTGATAAGTCTTTTAAGCTATTAAGCTGTGATGTTCATGTTATTTTATAATAATCTGAAGGCTAAATTCGTTTCCTCTAAAAAGTATGAAATATTAATATCATGAATACCATATTCAAATTATTTAATAAGTATTATGTGAATTCTGTTTAATAAGTTTAAATTATAATGTGATTAATTTATAAATTAAGTATTATTTAAATATCAGGATTGAATGTGTAAAAGTTGCAAATTTTCGTAGGTCTCATGAAAATCTGCATCTTTAGTATTTTGCCTATAAACATCATTACTTTTGTGATAGGAATATTTTGTAATCAGGCAGTGGCATAATTATTATTATTGTGATTAATTTGGTTTTTTTAAAGTAAATTAATTCAATTGTTATTGACAAACTGTGATAATATACGAAAAAAAAAACGACAGGTTTTATTTATTTTTCCTAATTCAGTACAACTGTTCCACTAAAATTATTATTTTAACCTCCTTAAAAAGGCCTCCAAAATCCCTTGAGCAATAAGTCGCACTGCCAACCGGTTGAAATGCTAACTGGGTATTCATAAGACTTAAGCAAATCCATACAAGGTGGCACCAACATTGAATTCGATTGCGTTTATTTTCCTTGACTGCTTGCAAAAATAATATGAATATTTCCAATCTTTGTGTAATTTATTTCATCACCGCTGCTCTCAAAACGGTGAAGGAAAACATCGTGAGGTAACCGGCATGTCTTATTAGAACCAAAATATTCGAAGAAATGTGACATCTGGCAACCCGCACTGGGCCCGCGTGGTGGATTATAGCCCATCCCTCTCCTAGAGAGGAGGCCTGAGTCCTTGCATTATAGGCTGATGATGATGATGATGATGATATCCAGTAGTTTAGCCACAGGACATTATAACGAGCGCTAAGCAGTTTAAAAACATTGATTTCGCTTTTTCAATCTGCATGGGTAAGTACAAGTGATATATAATAATAAAAGTAATGTAATTATATAATTTAAAGTAGATTGAAGTCATAATGAAGGTCGAGAGAATCTCCTAGATGGGAGGCTGCAACGACACTAAACGGAGACAGATGTAAACTTCAGGAAATCAATTGTAAAGCAAATTGAATAACAATAGGGTAGTCAAAAAAAATCTAATTAGTCCGTCAGATAGATTTTCAAAATATATTAGACACAATTTTTTTTTTGTTTTCATGTAAACAAATAGTGTATAATAATTAAGCAAATAAGGTATCCCATTTGCTTAATTATTAATTTTCGTAGTACATCGGAAAACATCCTTTAGGGATAATGGTAATGATGGCAGTCTGCAGATTTGGTGAAGTTATGTCACGATTATAGAGACAAAACTTACCTCAACTTCTTCTAGGGTTTGGGTCCATCTGTAGTTTTCGAGATCACAACCGTTGCCAGCATTGGGCTTCAGTTTGCCTTTCTCTTTGGGATCATCTTCCTCGTCAGGTACTGCGGCTGTGTCACCTGAGGTACCATCTCCACTGCCCACTTCAGTGTCTGTGTAGATTGAAAAATGATTAAAATAAATATTCCTTAATACAATATAAACTCAAGTATAAACAGAAGTGTTCCTAACTAATACACCAACAATTCACCAGTTATGTTTGAACTGGGGGGGTTGGTTGGTGTAGGCCTTAGTGGGGCGTGTTCCTTTCCTTGCCAGGGAACACGCACCTAAAAAATGCTAAGTATGCCAGTAGCGTACGCCTAGGTGTGCGGAGCTAGGCTATCAGGCGCGCATCGACAAGTTCTTCATACACGTCCCCGCCATCTCTAGACTGCCGCCGCGGTCTAGTGATGGACCCACATACTGTCATCTTTGTGGGTCGTCCCCTCCGGGCAATGCTACGGTCTACAACGAGCCCCGCACGTACCACCTACCTCGTGACCGTAGCAGCTGAGTATGAAGGACGAAGGCGAGTCTTTGGCGCCATAACCGAATTTCCTGGCAAAGGAAAGGGAAGACAACCCAAAAGGGAAAAATTACACTTAAAATGGAAAAAGCAAGACTTCAAGATAATCTACCCCAGGAGGGTACCGGCGCTGCCGGAGAATCCCTCCCTGAGCATAGCTCGGGCTGCCCCACGTATTCTGGGGGGGGCAAAGGATTGCTACCCAGTGAAACTTTACCGGACACACCAAAGAAAACATTGACTCAACAATTATTCCATCCAGGCCTATTTCATCGGCAACGATCAGCATCTCTTAGCGAAATGACTCAGAAAAAAAAACATATTGACAACCCACAATTAAAAGAAGACGAACAAAGCAAACTGTATAACCATAATGCCCCATGGCAACGAGTGCCAAATCAAAAAAGAAACCGGTCTCCTGATGAAAAAGATGCAAAAGCGAATCAAGCTAAAAGAACCCAGCGACGTGAGACAATTATAAACGAACACAGGGGAATAAATAATGCTGAACAGATTACTTCTCCAGCAGTAGGAACAAGTAACAGCTTTGCATTGTTAGATGTGGAAGTAGGAGATGCTCCAGCCAAAAGAACACCTAAACCACCGCCGATAATACTGTATGGGGTTGACGACCTGGCGAAACTCACCCAACTCATCGAAGAAGTTGTGGAAAAGGATGACTACACTTACAAAATAGTATCCAAAAATCAACTCATCATCTCATCCAATACGGTCGACAAATATAAAGCCCTCATAGAGCATATAAGAGGCAAAGGACTTATAGGTCACACTTTTACACGCAAGGATCAAAAATGCACAAGGATTGTTATTAAACCCCTTCACTTTAGCACACCAAAAGATGCTATTAAAGAAGCTATAGAAAAAACTGGAAATAAGGTACAAGGGGAAATAGTCACTGCTCGGAAACAAGGAACCAAAGAACCCCTAAATACATTCTTTGTCAATGTAGCCCCGCATGATAATAACAGACTTGTCAAGGAAATAAAGTTCATATACAACCAGAAAGTCACCATAGAAGATCCAATAAGGAAAACAACTGTAGTACAATGTCAAAGGTGCCAGCAATATGGACACAGCAAAAATAACTGCATGAGGCCGTACAGATGCGTGAAATGTGCAGGGGCACACAAAACCACCATGTGCCCAATTGACGAAAACACACCAGCCGTATGTGCGCTGTGCTCAGGAAGTCATCCTGCTAGCTACAAAGGATGTCAGGTCTATAAGGAAATTGTAGCAAGAAAGCATACTGGAAACGAACGTCAGCCACATACGAAAATAAGACCCATTCAGAAAGCACTGAAAAGACACAACTGATGAGCTTCAAACTGTCATAGATACGACAATAGTCGAGCCTGTAAGTGGCCCCTGGACTACCCAACCAAAAACTAGGCAGTCAAGCGCAATGGAAAGTATGGGACTCTACAGTGAAGTTGTCAAAGGATCTAATATAGCTGTAGTAGACCTTATAGAGACACAGAAACCATACCCAAGAAATAGCACTGACCACACGAAACCACAGAGAACACAGAAAGACAAAGTTGCCCATACAGAGTCGCAGAGAATAAATAGAAAAAATCACGATGACCTTGAGTCACAGAGAACACATTTGACAGAGATAGAACTAGAACAGGAAAATAAATATAGCTTAGAAGCACTTTTACGAAGACAGACTGAAAGAATCGACCAACTCATATCACAGTTTAGCACAATGATGAACCTCATCATGACACTCATCAGTAGGCTCCCGCAATGATGTCGTTACGTATTGCTACCTGGAATATTAATGGCTTAACGCCAAATAAACAAGAACTAGAAATACTGCTTAAAGATAACAAAATAGATATTGCTCTAATAGCAGAAACCCATCTTAACGAACGTAAGACTTTCAAAATGGACAACTACTGCGTATATTGTACCCACCATCCTGATACCACATCACACGGAGGGTCTGCAGTTATCGTAAAAAGTAATATCAAGCACCACCTCCACAGCCAGTTCCAAGAGGACTGGATGCAGGCTACTACCATCACTATAAACGAATGTATGGGCCCCATTAATGTAAGCGCTATCTACTGCCCACCAAAGCATAATCCGAAACAACACATGTTTGACTGCTACTTCCAGAGCTTGGGAAACAGATTCATAAGTGGTGGAGACTGGAACTGTAAACACACCCACTGGGGATCAAGATTGACCACTACTAAAGGACGAGAATTGAAAAAATGTATTGACAAACACAAATTTATAACATTATCATCGGGGGAACCAACTTACTGGCCAAGTGACGTCAATAAGATACCCGATCTAGTAGATTTCTTCGTTGTAAAAGGACTGTCGGATATATATTTTGATGTGGAATCATCGCTTGATAGTGTTTCTGACCACACCCCTATCATAGCAACATTTAGCCTGTCTGCAATACACAGATCACAGAAGCCAGCATTGTATAATCACAAAACAGACTGGGATGCATTCACTGAATACCTGAAAGATGAAGTCAACTTAAAGGTCAAACTAAAGACTGAAGAAGATATAGATGAAGCAACGTTCTATATCACAAACCTCATTCAAGTTGCTGCGTGGCGTGCTACCCCGACATTAAGCTCCTCCACCCATAAAGACAACATACCGCTGGAAATACGCAACAAACTGACAGAAAAACGGAGACAACGAAGGCAATTACACATGACAAGGTCCGATTTAGACAGGGCAGAATACTATAGAATCTCTAGAGAACTAAAAGAGCTAATCAAAGAAAATCGGAATAAATCTCTTCAAGATAAACTTTCTTCGCTCTCAGCTCATAAGAAGGACAACTACTCATTGTGGAAAATAACTAAGAACTTTAAAAGACCATTTAGCCATGTTCCACCTTTAAGGATCTCCTCAAATGATCCGTGGGCTAGAAGTGGAAGCGAAAAAGCTGAGCTCTTCGCTAAACACTTAAGCAAGGTTTTCACTCCAAACCAGTCATCTATGACAGAATTTGAAGAGGAAGTCGATCGAATGATCAATAGTGACCAGCAGTTGTCACCACCGCTGAAACTTGTTACTCCAAAGGAACTAGCACGAATAATTCGTTACTTGTAAAACAAAAAAGCTCCTGGCTTCGACCTTATAACGGGTGAAGTTCTTAAGAGACTGCCTAGAAAAGCAATCGTATTTTTAACAATACTATTTAATGCCATCTTTAGAATTCAGTGCTATCCAAAGCTGTGGAAAATATCCCAAATTTGTATGATTGCAAAACCAGGGAAACCACCAACAGAACCTAGCTCATACAGGCCCATAAGTCTTCTCCCTATCCTATCAAAGGTATTTGAGAAGACTCTATTGATAAGACTAAAACCAATCCTGGATGAAAACAAGATTATACCGGATCACCAGTTTGGATTTCGGGAAAAGCACTCTACTGTAGAGCAAGTACATCGGGTGGTTCACAAAATCAGACAATCGCTAGAGAAAAAGGAGTATTGTTCTGCAGTATTCATCGACATCCAACAAGCATTCGATAGAGTCTGGCACAAAGGACTGCTTTACAAGCTAAAAACTCTCCTACCAAACTCATTCTACATGATCCTGAAATCTTACTTGGGTCAAAGAAGATTCCAAGTAAAATACGAAGAAGAGCTATCACAGCTGTACTACATCACCGCCTCGGTTCCACAAGGATCGGTGCTTGGCCCGGTCCTTTACTCGATATATACGGCAGACTTGCCTGAGACAGAAAACGTGGTAACAGCAACTTATGCAGATGACACCGCATGCCTTGCAAGTGATACAAACC
Organism: Diarsia rubi; assembly: GCA_932274075.1. Classification (NCBI taxonomy): domain Eukaryota; kingdom Metazoa; phylum Arthropoda; class Insecta; order Lepidoptera; family Noctuidae; genus Diarsia; species Diarsia rubi. The sequence goes on along the minus strand of OW026418.1, from coordinate 11,629,368 downwards.
CGAACAACGCATCGTTGATACTTCAGGAGCAGCTCAATAAAGTTGACTTATGGCTTAAGAAGTGGAGAATAAAACCTAGCGTAACGAAATCGACACAAATAACTTTCACACTCCGGAAAGGCGACTGCCCACCTGTGCTTATGGAAGACAAACCGTTACCATGCAATAATAGCGTGAAATATCTCGGTCTACACCTGGATAGAAGACTTACCTGGGCTAATCATATAAAAGCCAAGAAAACAGAAGCCACTATATTATTCAAAGGTCTATCTTGGTTACTAGGGCGTCACTCCCGGCTGTCCCTCGGAAACAAACTACTCGTATACAAGGCTATCATAAAGCCAATTTGGACCTACGGGATAGAACTCTGGGGCTGTGCTAGCAACTCCAATATCGAAATTCTCCAAAGATTCCAAAACATCGCTTTAAGAACAATCTCAAGTGCACACTGGTTCGTGAGAAACACGGAAATACACGATTTTTTGGAGATGCCGACCATAAAGGAAGAAGCTTGTAACATAAGCAAGAGATACATGGAGAGGCTCAAAAGGCACACGAATGAACTGGCCAAGAACCTGCTATGCCGACATAGAGATGTAACTCGCCTAAAAAGATGGCAAATACTAGACATAGACCAGAGATAATAACTTAGTATCTAGCAACTCATACGGTGCTGTTTAATGGAATAGTACCAAATCCAAAATGAATCCCAGAAAAAATCTGATTATGGCTTAAAGCCGATTGCAGATTATTACAAAAAAAAAAAAAAAAAAAAAAAAAAAAAAAAAAAATGTTTGAACTGAAGTATAATATAATAATTATCTTTATTTAATTGATAGTTGTATGTAAATCGAGTACAATCCAAAAAAGAGTACATAAAATATTTACAATTCTAGATGTTATTGAACAACTTCATTTAATAACTATGTCAGTAAACACTACACTAAATTCTACTACAGTCACTACAGACAGGGTTATAAAATGGCCTAGTATGGGCCTTCATCATGCATGCCTATCAGTTGTTGGCTGGTGTTTGTTACACCTCACCATTGTATTGAGTCTAATTCTTCTAACCTAACAAACAGATGTGTTGGTGGGGAGTTTGTTTCGCCACTTTTCTTCCCAGCTAAAGCACTAGAAAGTGTCGAAGGGTGGGCGTTTTGGGGGACTGTCTCTTCTTAAATTTTATCGTTAAGGGACTAAATTGTAAACGCACCCTGCGTTTACAATTTGGACGAAATTATGCTGTTTTTTAGTACATTTTCTGACTAAACTGCACCAAATCAAATAAAACTTCTATGTAACAAAAAATAAATTGGTTCATTATCTTCAAACACAAGAAACGTTTTTCTTGAAAATAATAGTTTTTGATACTGTAAAAACGATCTACTTACCGTTGCCATGTTTTCGATACCGTGTTGTGTTTAGGTACATTTTTTGTTCTACTAATAACATATTTTAAGATTTCTAAAAATACTGTAAGTAGGCCAATATAGTCTATTCTAAATCTTAGAAAAACAAATATGAAAAGGAGGAGTTCCAGTAGCAGTCACCGAAGTAGACCTTCAGGTCATTCCATAAAATTCGCAGGTGAGGTTTCATCTTAGCTAACAAGTACGTATCACATAAAAAAAAAACATAAATTTTCAACATATTAAAGTTAGTTTACTTGACTATTTATTCCCGCAGCTAACAAGCCAACGCTTGTGTGTGTGACTCGTGTTGATGTATGCCTATCATTTTTGAAAATAATTATGTCCTTAAAAAGTGCTGATTATCAGCCTAGTTTAAGTACATGACTTCTGATTTCGATTTTGTTGCTTCTGGCATGCAATCTGGCGAGAAGGGATGCCTTTTGTTTGCAAACTACAGTTGAGAAGCTGTCTACTCTGGCTTATGCATTCCATTGCAGTTGCGATTTGATGGCACAATTCTGATTTTGGTGCAACTTGATGGCAGTCACAATAAGGCCTTGGGAGCGTTGTTTTTTGAACACGCAACACATTGCATAGATATCTTTTTTACTGTGGAAAAATGTGTACTTCACAACAGAAGTGCGAGCAATCATAACAAAAGGGTAGTTGACAAAAAAATCTAATTAGTCCGTCAGATAGATTTCCAAAAAATATTGGGACACATATTTTTTCTTTTTTTACATAAACAAAAAATAAAGACGATACAATGCTTCGAAAACACGTGTGACGTCACATGGCACTGCATTTTTTACCACGTAGTGACGTAAGAAGCCCCCACTCATGATCTTTGACGCGTTTTATCTTATTCAATTATTATTAATTTGATAAAACAAAAATCACGTATCCAGTATTTTTCGCTAATCTAACATCACAAAATCATTAAATTCATTACATTTTTTTTTCCCTTTTATTGAAAGTCAGGACAACTGATACTGCAAAGTGTTATTGAGTTTCCATCAGGAATTTCTCATTAGCAGCCACAGAGTCTAGATTTGTTCCCAATTAATGGCAATAGGCTCATCCCCTATTTCATGGGACTTAAACATAACTGAGGAAATGTGGGTGTCCTTAATTACTAGCAGAAACTGGTAGCAGTCAAGGCCTGTTAGTATTAGGAAAGTTTGCGTACAGTGTAAAGCAGTTTCAGGACTACATTAATAGTAATGTAGTCCCAAAACTGCTACATTTAACTGAAAATTTGTATCCCCATCTATCAGCCATGTATGGAAATGATTAGTTCATCTAAGCGCAAGGTCAACATAATATTGAAATGTTTTCCCATATCATCAATTCAAATGATAAAGAGGTGCCTAGAAAATATTTCATAGCAATAACACACCTGTGTGATAGCAAATTAACAAATAACTTACTATTTTTCTTTTCCTGGTCAATATCTTCCTGTATTTTAGCAGCCTCCTGCTCAGTTAGTTCAGTAACTGAAGCAGGTTCAAAGTCCTGGGCCATTCTTTCCTGATCCTTCTTCTGTTGGATTTCTTTCAATCGCCTGTCTGCCTCTTCTTTTTCTTTCTTAATTCTATCAGCCTCTTCTTTTGCCTTCTTGGCATGAGCATAAAATGTATCTTTTACTACCTGGAAAATAACAAACAATGTATTATACTTTATATATTTATTATTCTTGAATGTGTGGATTATTTGATTTTTTTGACAGATGAATAAAAAGAGGGGCTAGAAAGGTGTCTAATATTAAGCTGCGCCGACCCCAAATAAATAGGAATGAGGGCAAGAGAAAGATGATGATGATAATAATTATATGCTTTGACCGCAAGAAGAACTCTGTAACCGCAATACCATTAGTAGTGGTCTCAATGTGCAAGTGGGCACAGGGAGCTAGACAAAAGGAGATAAAAAGGGAACAAAACATAAACTTTTAAGTACTGTTTGAAGAATAATTTGTGGTATTAAGGCGTGGATATTGGTGAATTGGCCTTTTTTCCGCAACCATCACCGGATAATAAAATATGCAAAGTAGCCTCTATTTGTAACTAACTACCATTTATAAATATCAATCATAAGCTCTTTTTATTGCCATCAATATACTATATAAAGTCATGTCAAGGGGACCTTTGGCTCATTTTTGCCAATAACTTTCTTAATTCTTTATATGGATTTTTTTATGTAATCGCTACTCGCAAATCAAAATGTCACTCGTGAAATGTTTGTGGTGTATATCCAACCTTTAAACTGCTTATGCAGAAAGCACATCCCAATAAAGATAGAGAAAAGATAATATGATGATGAATCAAATACAAAATGATGTTTGTTACTTACTTGTTCCCATTCACCCCCTTTGCCCCCAGTGAAGAAGTCCGTTTTCCTCGAAAGAAAGCTGACTATTGTAGCCAGCAACTGAAATAGATATGAAAACCATTCTTAATATTAAAATAAAAGTGTTATAGATGAAACAGTTTTGGTAGTGTGGTATTACTATCCTATTTAACCACACTGAATAGGTTTGAGTAGTTAGATGATTGTTTTTATAGTTTATTATTGTGTATGATAGTTGTATGTATTTTATCTATGGGCCTCAGTAGTCTGACAATAAAATGGTAGATTGATTTTGACAAAAACTAGCATTTTGTGTAAATCATTGCAACAGTAGTCCTTTCAAAACAGAAAATTTGAAGATGTGTCTGTGCCCATCAATCTCTACCTACTCCCTCCACAGAGAGGTCTGTCCAAGCAGTAAAAGTAGGAACTTTATAAGCAGAGTAAATTGGTAAAACAAAACTTAGTTATGCTCAAAAATAACTGGAAAAATGAGGATGTGCTATCTGCCTAACTCTGTGGCTTCCAGTGATGCCATCTACTCGTGGGTATTAGGGCCTTACTGCCGGTCTTCTAGTGCTATGATACTGTGGCGCTTCAAGCGGAGCACGTAGTCTTGTTGTCTCAACTGTCGAGCTAGCTCATTTGGGTGAATGGCTAGTTGTTCTTTCTAATTGGCAAAAAACTTATCATTATAACAAAGTTAATCCAATCTTTAGCAATATTAAGCTACTTCAAACAATGACCTATATCATCTATCTCCCTATAATGCCCTTGGCAATTTCGTACTAAGTAATCCATGAGTGTAAGCTCGCACTGTAACCCGTGGCCATTTGTGCCAATATACTACTATGTGGTGAATTCCCATTGGTGCAAGTATTGCGCACTGCAAATGAGAACTAAAACCCCATTCAATTTAAAGTAGCATTTTGTACAAGGGCTAGTATAACTAATGGAACTTATTCTTTCCACTAGTTCTATGATTTTGTTCTACCTTGAATTGTAGGACTAGTGGGAAAGAACCTATACCACAGTCAATGGTCCAAAGCTTGCTAATATTTATAACAACCAATCATTAGAAAGATCAAAAAAGTACTGGGGGAACACCCTCAATTTAATAATAATAGGGTATTCCCCAAGTCTTTTCTCGATCTTTATAACGAGCAGTCGTTATAGATAGGTTATTTAGGTGGATGATATACTATACACTGCTATTGGAGAATATAATTAAGAAACCTTTATAGAAGTAGTAGCAAAGGTGTAAACGTTTTGTACTAGCAATCAGACAATACAACATTGCTAACTACTTTACCCGTTTAGATATTGCTATCTCTGTTTTGATGTGTTTTTCAATATTGTTCCGGTAACCTAGCAAACCAGACTGTTGAGTCACATGTGATCAATAATCTTAAAGAACTTGGTAGAACAATCGAGAACACGAGATTTAATTTTAACCTCTGGTAGAATGGGCTAGAATTTTAAAGTACAGCTGTTAAATGAGTGCCAATGGAATAAAATAAGGATTAACGCTAAATGACTATCATACTTACATCCTTTACACCGCCTTCGTGCTGTTGGGCCATCGCTAACAGCATTGAATCAAATCTTTCAGGATCACTAGCCATTGTTAAGCAATATCAGGTATCAATAGTCTACAGAGATTTAAAACAGACAAAAGAGCCTCAAGAAAACAAAGATATTGTTGTCTTTTTGTCTTCACTCACACGAGCCACAACGTCACGATTTCACGAACACGAACAAACAAAATTTTCGGGTTCTAGAGTTTGACAAAACGATGACATTTAATTTGACGTTAACGCCACAGAGTTTTTTTTTTTTTATTTCCTTCGCCCTTCATGGGCAGGCTAAGGTCTTGGACCATACCGCCTCGTCTTCAGTGCTTATTATCTTTCTTGTACGCCACAGAGTACACTCTATCAAAGACTACAATATATTATAAGGAGACACTCTATCTTTATTACTGGGTTGACACTTGACATGCCACTCTGCAAGTGGCAGAAAGTCAGCTCCCATATCCCCGAAAAGGAGGGTTTTGTGTTTGGCGTGTATGTATGTCTGTTTCTTTGTTCCCTCATAACTCCTAAACGGATAAAAGGATTTGAATAAAATATACGTCTTTAGATTCCCCTTGATGGCGCGAGTGTCACTGGCTACATTAAAAATAAAAAAATAAAAAAAAACAAAGAAAAATTGCGGATTTTAGGGGCCATATTATGGATTAAAAAATATATGACACTTACACTAAGAAATTCAAAATCACAAATCCTTTAGACAAACACAAAAGTTAAACCATCTGCGAAGAATTTTACGCGACCAAAGAAAGAACAAACACAAAAGAATTAGAAAGATTAAAAAAAAAATCGACAGAAAAAACTGAAATGCAAAAAACAAGCACATGAACCCCATCTCCTTTTAGTTTTAACTACTTTTTTTTTTTATTATATGCTTTTTGGTTGCCAGTCACTCCTAAAGTCTGTTATGTTTATATTATTTTCAATTTATACATGCGAATAAATTATGAATTATTATTATTATTATTCCCTTTATTTATTTTGTTACAAACTTATTACATTTTTAAATATTCTTTACAAAAAAAAACAATAAAAAACATTAATTTAAAAATATAAAAAATTGTAGCCCACCGGTATCGGGAACAGGGTCCAAGCTACCGGCGGTCAGGGCTCCAGAGAAAGGAACCTCCTAACAATGCGTGCCGTGTCCAGGAGTACCGCTCTCTGTATCAAGCCCTTGATCCAGCTGCCTAACGAGAGCCTCCTCAGGTGTTGGTCGAGGCTCTTGGCTATTAAGCCATTGGCTGAAACGACTATCGGCACAATGATCGCTAAGTCCACATCCCACATGTCGACAACCTCGCGAGCCAAGTCAAGATACTTGATTTGCTTATCTTTCTCGGCTTTCACGAGGTTCTCGTCATGCGGGACGGTTATGTCAACGATCATTGCGCGCCGCTCTGATCGATCCACCACCACTATATCAGGTTTATTAGCTATAATAGTCCTGTCAGTGATGATGGATTGATCCCAGTACAGTGTGATATGGCCATTTTCGAGAACTGGGTCGGGCACATACCTGTAGTACGGCACTTCTGATTCCACAAGGTTGTACTGCAGAGCAAGTTGCTGATGGATAATCCTGGCTACAAGGTTGTGTCTATGTAAATATTCTCCGTTAGCCAGACGAGAACACCCGGAGATAATGTGACGGATTGATTCGCCCGGACGGTGGCATGCCCGACATATGTCAACCGTACCGTCCTTCACAATAAATCTCCGGTAGTTATTCGTCATCATAACTTCGTCCATAATTGCACAGACAAAACCTTCGGTTTCTCCGAAGAGTTCCCCGGAACGTAGCCAGGCCACGGAAGCTAGGAAGTCTACATCAGGCCCGTGTAGGGCCCGGAAAAAGCGTCCGTGAAGCTCCTTACTCTGCCATACCTCCATGTGGTCGTTAGTGTCAAGCACTACAGGTTTGCGCCAATTCTCTTTAGCCAAGGAGAGCGCGGTAAGGCCCCTGTCCACTGCTACAACATCTCGATGCATCCCCACGTCGGCTTCTAGGAAATATTCCCTGAGACTGCATATCTCACGATTATGAAGAGTCTTAGCATTTAAAAAGTATAATATATAATTATTATTATAATTATAAATTAATTACAATTATAATTATTATTAATTATTAGTCGAAATTAATGGTGTCAGATATTTCCACCATTAAGGCGCGTCCCCATTAGGGCCACGAGGCTCCGTGAGGCCGAGCCACCGAAGCCACTAGGCCGAGGCACAAGCCCAAGGCTCGTGAGAGTGAACGGAACGTGAGTGAGGACTGAGCCAGTCGGCCTCAGGGCGTTTCAAAAAAACAAAAACTCATCGCGATGCCGAGTCGCGCGACAACAAAAGCCGCACGGCTTGTAGTGGTGACGCGCCTTTACATACGAAACAATTTTCAAAATGTACAAGGACAGAATGATTAAATTGTGAAATCTTGAATTAAGTAAGTAAGAACATAACAAGTTCATATAGGCGGTTGGATCTGCCTGCTGGACTGTTTAAGTTCTAAATCCGTTCAGTTCGATTCACTATACTTTTCCACATACTTCTTTCGGGATCTCTATTCTACCTCATATTTAGTTAAATCAATACTGACAACTTTATCATCGAGTGCTCCGTCCGGCGCGCGGCGGTCCGGATTAAACAATGTCCCAGCTGCTGGAGTGTCCTAGGTATCCTTTTACCTATGAAGAAATAGTCCAATCAAGCGTGTTATCTGAAAAAGTTTGAATAGGTATTTCTCAACTACATTTTAGACGATTCCTATGCTTGTATTGTAAAAGTCGATTAACATAATTATCACTATACCATAAAAAAGAAAATTTTGTCTATGCACTTCATAGACGAAGCATTTTGCAAGAAAGTGAAAGAAAAAGACAGTGTCAAGCGTATGGAGGTCATGCCTTGCATTTTTGTGCATTTTACAAAGTATTGAATCTTGAAACAACAATATTAAACTAAAACTAATGTTTTCTGTTACTGTAATGAGCGTTTTACCACAGGTTTGTAAAAGTTTTCAATAATCGTGCAGTTTGTACGGTTTCGTTACACTGTCATTTGTCAAAACTAGAAGTCAGCGTAAATAATTTTGTTTTGCAGATAATTCGACAGAAACCATAGGGATGGCTGATCAATTCTGTTTACGTTGGAACAACTTCCAGTCTAACATAGTGAGTGCCTTGGATTCTTTGAAGTGTTCAGAAGATTTGGTCGACGTTACGCTCACCTGTGAAGGCAGAAATATCAAGGCCCACAAAGTCATATTGTCAGCGTGCAGCCCGTACTTCAGAAATGTGTTCAAGGTGAATGACTTAGGACATTAATAACCTTCATATTTATACCAATGAACATATAGCATGTACACATACTTTTATTTTTCTATTCTGCTTGACCCTTTTATTGTCAAGCTGTTGCATTAAATTGCAGCAAATGTTATGTCAACATAATATTATACATAGATTTGTTGCAGTCAATTCAAACTGATCTTCTAAATTGACTGACTCATTAACTTTTCTATATTTATTGTTGCACTTGGCTTCATCAATCAATGATGCCAATTGAAATGGTTTTACCATGAAATTGACTTTCAATATAAATAAAGCAGAATTATAAATTGAGATGTTTGCAATTTCAGGAAAATCCCTGCCAGCATCCAGTAATAATACTTAAAGATGTTTCGGCTGACGATATTGTCAGTCTGCTATCGTACATGTACCAAGGAGAAGTGTTCATTGAAGAGAGCAAGCTGTCTTCATTCTTGACCACAGCAGCACTATTGCAAGTGAAAGGATTGACTGGTGTGACACAACAGGTACAGAATATTTGGGTATACTTGGCAACTGTTCTTCAAATGACTCCATACCATCATCATCATCAACATCCTATTAATGTTCCCACTGCTGGGACACAGGCCTCCTCTCTTTGAGAGGGAATGGGCTATAATCTACCAAGCGGGCCCAGTGTGGATTTGTAGATGTCACATGTCTTCAAATTTTTTGGTTCTAAGACATGCCTACTTCACCGTTTTGAGAGCAGCGGTTATGAAATAAATTACACAAAGTAATGTGCCTGCCTGGGTTCGAACCCATGACATACTGTTCGTAAGTCAGGGCCGCCACTACAGGGCCCGTGTTGCTCTTACTGACTGCATACCACATCAATAAATATAAGCATAGCGTTCACATAAGTTGTATTGATAATTGGTAATTATCTCATTCTTCTTACAGAAAGAAACCTTCTCATCACCTAACACATCAAATAAACTATACACACAACTGACTATTTCATCAAAACCTCTTTTTGGTGCTGCACATAAGGAGACAAAACTGCCTGCTTTGAAGAAAAGACGAAGCAGCACATCAGATAAACCTAATGATGTGACCATTGGCGAGGCCCCCAAGAAGAGCAAACTTTTAGAAACATGTGATATTTATAGTAGAAGTAATATTTCACAAACAACTAAACTTGATAACCCAGTGTTCATATCAGAAAATAATATTGACAAAAAATGTGAGGGCAAGAATGAATCTGCAACAATAACAGCTAATGGAAAAAGTTCTGCATCATCTCAGGTACTTCTATATTTACAGTAGATATACAGCAGAATCCGGATTATTCGAACCTCGATTATTAGAATATCCTATTATCAGGATGACTCATTGTTCACCGCTCAATTACCATATTTTTAGATCCTATTGCCTAAAGTTTAGACTCTAAATGATGACATTATCTATAGTAAAAGTTATAAATATTGTTTGTTTTTATATAGAAATAGTTTTAATTGATCTGGGTAATCAGGATTTAAGAATCCTGATTACCCAGATCAATTAAAACTGTACAGTGAGATAATTAGTGGACCGCTACAAAGACCTAAGCAAGTCATATAATAATGTCACTTCTGCAGAATCTTTTTTTGGAAGCACCTTACTACTGGGAACAACAGTTGACTATTAAGATTGATAAAGGTTTGCTGAATAGTTGCTTGGTTATGTCGTTATAAAGCAAGTTTTTTTTTGTATTATTATAGGGACTTTTACATACTTAAGCCACCACACAAAGTGTCTGGCAGTGGACTAGGTGAATTATCATACTAACACTTGCATAATATAAAAAAAAAAAACATTTTTTGGACACACTTGTTACCTGATACCTGTCAAACTCACTATAACCAAAAATAATGGCCAATTGTTACCTGTATTAAGGTACTTTTGCAAAAATAATGTAGGTTTGTTGGTCATGGGATCTCCCCTTTTCAGTCATATTGTGTAAAACTAAAATGTTCATCTAATATTTATACTGAGCAGTGGACTTGTGATTCACAATTGTATTGATGATAAATGTGTTTCTTATCAATTTTCAGATGAATGCTCAAGGAGAAAACATTCCGATAACAATCAAAACTGAACGAACAGACGACAACAACTCACCCCCATTATCAATAAATGCCAACTCTGAAAATGACGATAGTCTTCCTGATTACGAAAACAGCATGCTTGCCAGATCCCTGCTTTCAGGTAATATCATTTCACCTAAATGTTTCACAGTATTTCTAATTCTATGGTTACAATGGAGATCTTATTCATTAGAAAAATATTTTTCTGATTTGAAAGCACAAATATTTTTTGTTATTGTTGTATTTTCATTACAGGGATCAATCCATCGAAAAATGAAGCCAGTGCCAACAATTCAACTCTCAAGAAAGTGTCAAATATCATGGTGGATGTACATTGTTCATCACGGTCAAGGGACATAAACACAGACACAGTTACATTTACTAATGCGCCATCTAAAAGTCCTATTAAGTCTATATTAACTGAAGAAATACATTTGAAACCAGAAAAGCACTCACCAAAATCTGATGTGGAATATGAACCAGAAGTGTTACTATCAGAACACCAAGATGGTACAGATTCAGATAGTACTTATTCTCAAGATCAATCTCAAGCGCTACTGATGCTGGCGGGAATGTCAAACGTGCCCGTGTTGGGTGGCGGCGCTTCGACGTCACAGGGCCTCTCACACCAGCAGTCGAACCACGCCGCCATCTGCGGTGACTGCCCTCACTGTGGTATGAAGTATTCCAACCAGTCAGCCTTGAAATATCATGTGAGATTAATGCACTCTGACTTGACCAACAGACTGTGTTGCTACCTTTGTCCAAGGTCATTCACTATGCGTGAGACATTCAAAGAGCATATGTGGACAAGTCATGGTCAACGAAATTAATTTTCATTAATTATCCTGCAAATATGTGCCTTAGATTCTTTGTCAATTGTGGTAAGACATTGGATGGGTGATGTGGAAAGCTAATGTGCCTTGTTGAACGAAAATCAATGCCTTGCTAAACTACTTTAGGTCAAATTATGCATTGGATGAGACTGATAGCTTTTGCTTCTAAATCAAAAGTTGAATTTTTATAACATTTTAAAGGACTATTTTTGTCCCTTTAGTATCACCCAGTTCAGTATTTTAAGAATTAATCAGATCCAGTGCTGCTCTATTTACATGATTCATAAAATAATGGGAAAAATAAAAATATGCAACAAGGTTTTTGCATTTGAAACATTATATTGTAGTTATCAACAGTAATGTCAGATGATGACAAAACTTTAATATCTGTTGTTGTCATTTATCAGCACATTTTGAGGTGCAGATGTTATTAACATAGAGACAATCCGAATGTGGTATGAAGCTGTCTGAAGTTTGTTAGATTCATTGAATTAAGTGATATTATAGATATAATTGGCTGTATTAAGTTTAAGGATACTTTATTACGAGAGGTTGTCTAGTACAGCCAGAGCCGGATTAATTGTAAGGCAGCATTCTCATATTGGTCAACAGAGGCGACAAATTAACGAATGCTATAGTGTTTACTTGAAATATTTTAGTTTTTAATATCAGTTAAAATACTTTTTTGATGCTGATTTACAAAAATATTTTAGCATAAGAGGAATTTCTTAGATTGTAATTATTGTTTGATAGCTTATATCAGTGATCTTTAATGATGCAATTACAAATTAATAGGTGCTTACTATCGGTCGAATCTTGATATGAATTTCATTGTTATAATTAATGCCGGAAATGAAGTACATAATGCCAAACAAAAAATGCATGTTAGAGAATGTTTAAATCATGATTGATATTCCTTTATTACTTTGTAAGTTGTCCTTTTATTGTTGATAAATGTTTAATTAAGTTATTACTTTCGAATAAAATTAAGCCACATAATGTGGGTATTTTAATTATTGATAAGTTTATCATATGAAAATTACGTATTTGAAATTTCTTATATATTTTGGTATACAGTGCCAAAATAATATTTTAATAAGTTATTCACTTAGTAAGATTTTACTTGGAATTAAAGTTAGTTACCTGTAATTATCTGTTATTATTATTTTTTAGGTTTAATGTTAGAGTTGAAAAAGTTCGTAAGTAGCTATGTCCTTATTTCTACTTACTGTTATCTCAAATATTTTTTTAGAATGAATTGTTGATTTGAATTACTCCAGCGAATGCCATTAGTGAAAAATGTTAATTATTTTACGGAAAATTACCTATAGATTTTAGGTTTACCGAATCTAGATAGCTATAGCTATATTTATAGTTAGGTTAAATTAAATATTATATTTGCGTTGATATAACATTGTTGGATATTTTATTCAGATTTTACACGATTTACATGATTTTAAATTATGTTATAAATAAAAAGTATGCTTCATACATAAAATGTATTATTTCTTCTAGTTAGTTTTATATTTAAATTCAGTATTTACAGACACCAGCACACCAAGCTACTACAACCTGTCATATTTCCTGAATAGATTTCCAACGTTACGGCTAAGGTTCAAGGTTGGGAAAATTGGACAGTTTCGGGTAAGTTGACGTGCTGGTGTAGTATATTTTTTGCAAACTACAAACAGATTTTGCCACCGAAGACTCCGCGTGGAAGTGGCAAAGTTCTGGGGTAACTAAATATTCTTTATACTCTCTCTCTTCAAAATCAAAATCAAAATCTCTTGATCAAGATCAGTCATAGTTTTATTTTAATCACTGGTATTTGTTAGTAATATTTGTACAAAAGTTACGTGAAGTGAGTAATATAAAACTTGAGGCTCGTTACTGACTGATTGGCCAGAAAAAACAAAACACCGGGAGAGCTGAAATGTAACGGCGGAGACTTTGGTTTTGTAACTGTCTAATAGAAAAATTGTGCGAAATTAAAAAGAAAAACTGAAAAGCCGACCGAAAATGTTAGCACTACTTCAGGTAGGTTACATTTTCTTTTAACCTTTCATACAGGAGTTAGTACTTAGACAGCCAATGCGAAAAACTCCTGAGAACCAAGAAATTGCCAGAGCGAGCGAAGCGAGCCCTAAAATTATTTCACGTACTCTGGTAAATTAGATTCTTAGGCGGTCTTGTCAACTTTTGTAGAATTGAAATGGTATTCCGGAAGGGTTGATTGCTTCGAATTCGGAGGGAAGGGGGAGGATCCTCGAGATGATTTAGAACTTCAAGTTTCAAGATAAGACAGCACAAGAGCTAGCGAAGAGAGGGGGCTCTCGGATAGGTTAGGTTCTTTTGGGGCATTCATAAATAAACACGATTACACTTCAACTTAGTTGTTTGCCTTCATACAATGTATTTATTTTTAGGGTTCCCTACTTCAAAAGGAAAAACCAAACCCTTATAGGATCACTCGTGCGTCTGTCTGTCTGTCCATCTGTCGCAACGAATTTGCTCCGAATCTTATGAACCGATTTAGTTAAAATTTGGTGCAGATATGTATTTCTATGACCGAAACACGGACGTATAAATGACTTTTGAATATTGGTGCCACTTTTGGCCAAAAGTGGCACCAATGACACAGTTTTGTTTTAAGTTTTGCAATCTGTACCTACCGTGTGATAAATATCAAATAAAAAGTCTTGCTGTGAGGATCTCAAATATATTGTTATAATAATTTTAAGAAAAACACCTTTAAAGATATTTCGGAAAATATATGAAAATTAACCACTCCCGCTTATCTCCGAAACTACTAAGCCTACAATTTTGAGATTACAGGAAAACCTATAAGAAGTCTATGGTGCTAAAATAACATGGAAAAATTACAATGGTACCGAAACCTTCATGTGAAAGTCTGGCTTGCACTTGGCCAGTTTTTAAATCAACGAGGTCAGAAAATGATCACGGTTAGCCTAAACCCAGCACAGGGTGGGGTTGTTACCCGTTACCCACCCCTGAATTAAAATTGAAACATCCAGCCTCCGACACGTGTATATTATAATATCGGGTTATTTTTTTAATTCATACAGAGTTGACAAACCAGGCTACAATGTAATAGCGAGCGAAGCAAGCTTAAAAAATTTGCATTCTGCCTTGGAATTGTTATAGTTCTTGTGAAATTAATATTTATATTTTCGAATAATATTTTATTTCCTGAATTTCTTGGGGAGGGGGTATCATTAAACCTGTGCCCAAAAATCATAATCATAATTATCATTTATTGCACTCATTTAGTATACCTACAGGTTGTTACAGGTTTCTATGTTTCATACATGCACACTGCTAGGGCACAGGAATATAGGTACCTACCTACATAGTTTAAAGACTAAAGTGCTACAGGGTCACATAATAAACAAACCTCGAAAATATTAGGTACTAACATGTTAATCCTTTGTTTTAAAAAAATAGAGTGATAAAATAATAAGAATACAATAAATTGGTCATCATTTCCTTTCATAAATAAGGAAAAGATAAAAATTACATTCAAAGAAATAGGTACCGATAATAATAGTAATCATATGTAGAAAAATTAATAAAAAACAAGAATAAAATAATATAACAGGTAGGTGGTAAGTCAAAATGGAATGGTCAAAATTGTAGGTGCTGGTATTGGTGGTGCCCGCGCCTGTTCTGTTAAAGGTCAGCGACCTTACGAATGATAGTAGCTACGTGCATCTTCTTAATGTACTTAATATTGAATAACCGCCGTTTCAAGTGCATCTTAAAAACAGCAAGAGCAGGACGTGGCGAATCCCAAAAACTGGGCTCCCGAAAGCATGCTATAAACGCACTTGAAACGGCGGTTGTTTGTACTAGCTAAAACGCCATTTAACATCTTTACAAATCACCGGGCTCGCACTCTAGAAATAAAAAAGTTTCTATACGACGACCTCGCTCTAGCCTACACAGTACACACCTAGTTTTAAAGAGGCTGAAGAAATATTGACGAAAGTCCTGAAAGCACCTGGTAAAATAATACTTGCGCAGCTGGCGTCAAGAAATGGAGATTAGCATATTAAATTTCAACGATGGGATCAAGAGCACTCTCTCCGAAATAAAACAAGATATGAGCAATCTCCAAAGTGAACAAGAGAGACTTAAGGAAAGCGTTCATACGGTAGCTGAGAGCGTTTCAGACCTAACAACCTCACTACAATTCCAAGCCGACGAACATAAAGACCTTAAGGCACGTGTAGATACCATAGCCCGCAGTAGCTCCGATCAATCTCAAAATCTAATCAGCAACCTTGAACAAAAATTAGACTCACTGGAGCAGCAGGCTCGGAACTGCAACGTTGAAATCTGTAACGTCCCAGAAAAGCGTGGTGAGAACTTACTACAGTTAATGGATACGATTTGCAACGCCATCAATTTCCCAACATCACAGAGAGATATAATATCTATTCATAGAGTTCAGCACGCCCAGCAAACCAATAGCAGACCGAAAAATATTATTGCTAAATTTACTACACGAATTACACGCGACAACCTACTGAGCGCCTTCCGCTTAGCTAAGGGCCTGAAAACAGATCAAATTGGAATAACAGGATCGCCAACCAAGATATATATAAATGAACACCTAACTCTGAAAACAAAGCAGTTATTTCGAATATGTAAAGACGCTGCTAAACAAAGCGATTTTAAATACGTGTGGGTTAAAAACTCAACCATACTGGTACGTGAACGGGACGGAGCACCTTCCTTTGCAGTTAGAACAGTTGATGATATCCGCAAAATTAATAAGTCCCCACCCCTCAGTGCTCAAAATAATATTATTACGCGTCAAAGTCCCATGTAAAATGACTTCAAAATTATGTTCTTTATATTGTAAGGTGGAATCATTTTTTTGTTATTTTCTTATTATTTATTATTTTTTTGTTCTTTTTCCGTTATTTTTTCGTTATTTATGTTTCGTATGTTTTACTTGTTTGTGTTGCTGGATAACTGACATTAAACTTATACTTTTCATAGCTTCTACACTTTACCTCATCATACGTACCTCGCTATTACCTGGCACCCTTGCACTCCTAGCACATTTACCTAACACTATTAAATACCAAAACAGCTCTTGTGACTCGTCAAAACTTATCCATTTATTATCAAAACTGTAGGGGCACCCGTACGAAACTGCATACTCTAAACATGAACATCCTTTCACGAACGTACGATATCATCGTACTGACCGAAACGTGGCTAACACCAGAAATTAATAATAGCGAATTCATCGACCAGCGCACGGCTACGAAGAAGCTGGATGGCGGTGGTGTCCTAGTGGCAATACTAAAAACCCTTAGATCCACTGAGATTGACCTAAACACATACCTAAACGTTTCTCCGTGGCATAACCACATCGAGCAAGTTGCCGTTGAACTACCGAGTGGCCAAAGTCAGAAGCGTCATGTTAAATCATTGCTGCATACATACCACCCACGACCCCTGAGCAAGTATACGCGAAGCACTTTGAACTACTCTACGACGTTTTGGCAAACTCTAGCGTCGAATACTTCTACATACTTGGAGATTATAATATTCCCGACACGACGTGGAATATGTCATCCTCCCCGAACTCACCACCAAGGGCTTCACTGTGCTCTAGTTCTAACATGACTTGTAACCACCTAAACAACTTTATATCTCTTCTAAATGCCTCGCAATACAATAACTTGCTCAACGCTAAAGACAAAACCCTTGACCTTATAATATCTAATTGTGCCTGTTACGTTAAACCCGAGTCCTCATCTTTGCTACCTGTAGACGCTTACCACTCTCCGTTCGTCTGTGATACCAATGTAAATTTAGAAAACCATCCCTTGAAAAAACAGTATAATCAGAAATATAATTTTTACAAAGCTAACTATGAACAAATTAACAAAATGATACAACAAATAGATTGGCCTGACCTGCTTGCACGTGAAAATTCTGAGGACGCTGTATCTGTATTTTATGACAAGCTAAATGAGATTATTAAGCCTTACACGCCTCTGACTAATTATAAACCCGCCACATTCCCGGTTTCGTTTTCACGTAACTTAATAAGCTTGTTCAAAAAAAAGCAAAAAGTTTGGGTTAAGTGGAAAAAGTACAATAATATATCAGACTATGAAACATTCGCCCTTCATAGAACCAACTTTAAAGATTTGTGTAGCAAATGCTACATTACTTACATAAATTCAATTGATGATAGCTTACGCACTAATGTTAAACACTTCTGGACATATGTATCAAACCGAAGGGACAAACCAATTATTCCAGCGAAAGTTAACTATAATAACACAGAATCCAGCAAACCTGAGGAAATTTGTAATATGTTTTCGGATTTCTTTTGCTCAGTGTATGAACCTGCATCTCCACTACTATCCCAATGGCAACCGACAGCAGAAACCTCCTTAGCTAGAGATATTACCACTAACTTACACTTTAGCGAGGACAAGGTGCTGGAAGAACTCAAGTCATTGGATCCCTCAAAAGGACCTGGACCTGATGGTATACCAGCCCTTTTTCTTCGAAACACCGCAGCTTACATCTATAAGCCGTTAACCATTATTTACAATAAGTGTATCAGCGAAGGCGTGTTTCCCAAACGGTGGAAACACGCTAATATCACACCTGTACACAAGAGTGGTTCCAAAAATAATGTTGAAAATTATCGTCCAATTTCCATCCTCTCCACCTTGTCAAAGGTTTTTGAGAAACTCGTTCACAACGAAATATATCCATTGTTTCAGCACGTCATTATACAGGAACAACACGGCTTTGTCAAACACAGATCTACTACCACAAACCTCTTATCTTTCTCTAGTTTCTTGTTTGACAGTTTTGATGGTAATGAGCAGGTGGACACTGTGTATACAGATTTTTGCAAGGCCTTTGACAAGGTGGATCACGAATTATTACTCAATAAAATTGCCTTCAACGGAATTAGAGGTAACTTGTTGCGCTGGTTCACGTCGTATATCACCAACCGTTGCCAGAGTGTTGCAATCAACGGTTACAGGTCGGACATAACCAAGTTAACATCTGGCGTTCCACAGGGTTCTATCCTTGGGCCTTTATTATTTGTCATATTTATTAACGACATAGGAAAATGTTTTCAGCATACTCAGTTCTTATTATATGCAGACGATCTAAAGGTGTACAAATCAGTGAAAACTGTTGATGATTGTACTCTTTTCCAGCAGGACCTAGACCGATTATCCGACTACTGTACCAGTAATAAGCTCAAGTTAAGTTTACCTAAGTGCAATCACATTACTTTTACCAAAAAAAAGAACGTAATTAACTTTACATACACCCTATGTCGCACGCCACTCGCAAAATTATACTCTATTCGGGATCTGGGTGTTATATTTGACTCTAAACTGTGCTTAGACCTACACATCGGTAAAATTGTTAACAAAGCTTATCAAATGTATGGATTCATTATGCGGTCCACCCTTAACTTTAAAAGATCCTCATCTTATTTATGCCTGTATAAAGCCCTAGTTCGATCTCAATTGGACTATGCGGTTTCGATATGGAACCCCTTTTATAAGAAATACGCTGAAATTATTGAAAACGTACAACACAAATTTCTACGCGCTATTCATTACAGGTGCCATCGATCTTATCTACCTTATACCCAGTTACTCAGCAAGTACAAACTTTTATCTCTTAACTATCGCAGAAAATACCTCGAAGCTGTCACGCTATACAAAATTGTTAGAAACAAATTTAACTGCATACACCTAAATAATATGATCTGCTACGCAATACCTAGAACCTTCCACAGGCGTCAGGTGCGCGCAGGTACGCTGTTCGCAATTCCTTCCTGCCGAACTAACTCCGGCCTGCGCTCACCTATCCGCCGCATGGTTGACTTGTACAATAAATCTTTTGTAAACATTGACATATTCAACCACTCAATAGGAAAATTCAAAGGTCTTATCTTCAACGCTCTTAAAAATTAAAATACGTAATTACTTTTAATCCATGCACTCTATACATTATTGTCATATATCTGGTCTGATTGTATACTTTTTATTTTTACCTTTTTTTTCTCTCGCCCCTGGCGATTATTGTTTATCTAATATTATTATGATAACCCGTGGACAGCGTTGTGGGTTGCATTATTAGCAAAATAAAAAAATTGTTAAACTAGTTTTAAGTTCTCATAATGTAACTGTTTGTTGTCCCTCTTAATAAAAATAAAAAATAAAATAAAAAATACTGTGATCAAAACGCCCTACGTCTTAATCCAGCAAAAACTCAATCATGTGTTTGCCATCTTCGTAATCGTCAAGCAACAAAAAGGAATCTCAACATCTCACGCGTTAGCAAAGAGCACTGCCCTCGACCACGTTATCTGGGTATTACCTTGGATAGGTTCTTAACATTTAGACACCACTCTACGAAGACAATGAAAAAAGTTATTCCCCGTAATAACTTACTTCACCGCCTTACATCTGGCCTATCATATGTCTCTCCTTATCTACTGGCAAATTCGTATGCCCAGTGTGGCATTATTCCGTCCACGTTAGAGAGGTCGACATAGCCCTCAATGAAACCTGCCGCATTGTTACGGGATGTTTAAAACATAAAACAATACCCAATGGCGGGCATAGCTCCTCCTGTCGTGCGCCGGGAAATAGCGACTCGTATTGAAAAAGATAAATAAGCAACAGACAGCCGACATCCTTTGTATGAACACCAACTACCAAGAACCCATTTGAAAACCCGAAAACGCTTCCTCAGCCACACCAACTCTTCAGAGCCCAGCGCAGCAGACGAACGAAGCACACTGTGGAGAAACATAGTCGGCACATCTCTGACAGTATTTTTCTTATAAAAAGTTGCCCCACACTGGGAATTTCTCCTGTATCGTGGGTGCGTTCACAAACATTTCAAGTCACATGCACAAATACCCAGACCTAGAACAACTACCTGTAGGCCATACAAATAATTGTTCCGTGCGGGGATCGAACCCGGTCAGTGTATAGTCGTATGTTATATAAAATGGGATTTGCGGCAATAACAATACATGTCTATTTACTGAGTAATAATGATTAAAGTCAACAATTCAACCGTCTCAGTTCATAAGGGTCTCTTGAGTGACTATTTCATGAAAACGGCATTCTTGACATAGAGCTACGACTTGACACTGACCGGGAAATTGCAAAAAACGTAAGAAAATTGGAGTTGCGCGGGCTACCTTGTCGCATCAACCATAATAACATGTGCCTTAACGAAGCAAACGAAAGAGCGGTCCAGCAGGGCTATTGCGTATCTTTTAAATGACAGTGGCTAACATATTGTCCATGGATTAACTATCAAATTGGTTATGGTTTAGTACAAAATGGAACCATTTGACAGTAATTTATAGGCACTATAGGTGAGCCACTGTCATGTAAAAGATAGCCCGCAAGATAGACGCAATAGCCCTGCAGGTCGCTACGTACCTACTAGTCGGACAAGATTTAAGTCGTCGACTATAAAGGAAGAGAAGGAGACGGAAACCCCATTTATTTGTATTATTTGTTCTTATAGCGGCAACTGAAATGCACACTTAGGTGATATTTTTTTTATAGTGTTCGACAAAGCTATAGATACGGTTTTTTAATGTGTTATATTTAAAAACTGTTTACTACGAGTAAATCTCGTTCTGGTTTGAATAGGGTCTACAGCATATTTGTTTTGATGATTTTTTTATTTTGAAAATTAGAGGGGGGGGGGACACATTTTACTACTTTGGAAGTGTCTATCTTTCAAACGATTGCCTTTGAGAAAAATCGTTATAGACGCCACACAAGGTTTAATGATTTTTTTCAGTTTCAGTTTCATGTGAGGGCTCAATCTCTCTTCTCTATGCTTTTTTCTTTTTGAATAAATGTCTTAAAGCGGTTAACAGAACACGTCTACCTACTGCGGTTTTAACGTAGTTGCGGAATAAAGTGCCTGAGACATACGGACGGACAGACAGAGATGACGAACTCTAACATCGTTTTTTTGACCATTTGGCTACTGCACCCTAAAATTAGTTTGTAAATTGATATGGGATACTGATCGCGACGATAGGTCGTGGTGGAGTAGAATGAAACGTGTAGTGGACTGTATAAATTATAATGATAAAATTGGAATAAAAATACAACGTTCGGTTGGACTATGAAAACAAAGACATTTAGGAAATGCGTAAGCGCAGCCGTGCGTGGAGGCGTGCAATAGCTGACTGCCGAGGCGCGGGGCCCGCGGTCTGCCGTGGTCATCGTGCGGCGGCCGGTTGACACCCGCTTCCCCGCGTCCCTCGTTCACTGCCGCTGGCTCGCGGCGATGTTGAGCGGAACGTCTCAACATACTCCCCCCGTTGAAGTATCTTCAACAGTAGAGACCAGGAGCGGGCAGAGGGTGTTGAAGAAGCACTGCATGACACCCTTGTGCGGATGTTGGCGACCTCTCGTGACGCCATCTCTGCCTGGGAGAATATGTGTGATGCGTCCTAGAAGCCATTATAAGAGGAGGTAAGATTTTGTCCTTTATGACGAATACTGTTCCTTCCTTGCACTCGCCAGATGACCGGCATCATTTGGTTCTTTGCAAGCTGTTGACTTCAGCGTTCTGGATCTGTGGATGAAGCAGCATAATTAAAGAACGACCAATAAGGAAGTGTGTCGGGGTTAAAGGAGTGAGGTCAGAAGAGTCGTTGGACAGAGGACTTAAGGGCCTTGAATTTAGTATAGCCTCGACTTGAATTAAACAAGTAGTCAAGTTTGAGTGAAATTAAGAAGGAATTAATAAATAAATGAGAAGAATTAAGAAAACAATATGGAAAAGTTTATGCCAGGGTTGAAAGTCCTGCGAAAGCAGCCTGGCCCACTCTATGAAAGCACCGACATAAGCTGTGCCGTTGTCGGAAAACATGTTACGGGTTTTTCCCTTTTGAGCAATAAGCGGTTTAATGTACTTAAGAAAGCTTCCTTTGTAAGGTCAGACACAAGCTCGAGGTGGATGGGTCTCGTAGCTGAACACACAAACACACAAATGAAGGACTTGATGAGCCTACATCCATTACCTTTTTGGTCAGCTATCATGATGGGACCGACGTAGTCCACCCGTGTCTAACAATGGAAACTCTAGACATAGACGCTGCTCTGAGAGATTATTCATGATAGGCCAGGTTCCTACCTCCAGTTGGATAGTAGTGATGATGAACAGTGACCAATAAAATTTGTGACATAAGTCGTCACACGTTGCAATGTACTATAGTTTGAATCATTAGAAAATAACGCCGTAGTAGGATTTTCAATAGTGTGACTGGAAACATGACCAGAGGAGATTGTTTCTGGTAACGTAGAACAACTTTGATGTGATTCAGAGAACTGAGGCCCTGAAGATGCATCTTTGCTAAGACATTGTGGTCCTGAGCACCACAACGAAGACGACAGCAGCCTGTCAGTTTTGAGTCCACGCGAAGCGAGGTCTGCGGGGTTTTCAGGTGACGGAACGTAATGCTGTAAGTTATTAGTAAACATACAGACATGTACAGAGGAATCTGACTGATGGCATGCACCAGAAATCAGCCAACCTAGTTTTGACTCGAGCAATGTGGGCATACGGTTACCTAATGCGATACGGCTAGTGCCAATGATACCCCAAAAGACTTCCGCGCCAACAAGTATGTCGATGGGCGACGGAACATAATAAGTGGGGTCAGCAAGACGCACGTTCGTAGGTATACGTATGTTGCTAATATCAACACAAGAACTTGGAACTGATGCTGATACTTTTGGCAATATGAGACAGTCAATGTTCAGTTCGTACTCACTGTCATCATTCGATTTTAATGACACTGAGCACCCCTGAGTACAAGTAGAAGATTGAAGATTGATGCCTGTTACCTTGGACTTGGCCATGTATGTAGGAAGGTGAAGCTTACGAATGAGGTCCTCCGAGATGAAGTTGGTTGTACTTCCACTGTCCAGCAAGACTCGTGCTGTATGATGGGTCCCGTCAGCGCCAGTCACCCTCACGAGCGCGGTGGAAAGTAAAATAGCATGAGATGTAAGCAATTGATTAGCTGATAAAGTATTGTTGTTTGTACTAGTGAGAACGATGTCACTGTCAATGTGTAGCAGAGTGTTATGTTTTAGACGACAATATTTACAATGACCGAATCTGCATTTGGTAACATCATGACCTGGACGAAGACAGTTCATGCACACATCTGAACCTTGGACCTTTTTAACACGAGCCTGTACTGAGAGACCTTTAAACTGCTCACATGCAAACATAAAATGATTCTGATGACACATGGGACATGATAAAGGTTTTGATGAATTTTGAGGTAGCACAGTACTACTTTCAGGTTTAGGTGCAGGTGCGATAGGTTCACTCCGAACTGTTGCTATGGGCTTAGACTCCTCAAGTGTCTCCAGCAAGTCAGCCCTGCTACCGATAAAATTAATGAATGCAGATAGAGTAGGCGGTTCAAGAAACGTGTTTCTGTGCTCTTCCCACTGTCGATTTGTGACATGGTCGAGCTTGCTGGTCATTATGTAAATGACAAGAACGTCGACAAAGGCGTTTTGAACTGGTTGACCAAGGGTTGCCAAAGCTCTAAGATTTTTGTTTGTAGTGTCAATAATGTAACGTAGTGACTTACTTGACTCTTTATCTATTGGCTGAACGTTAAAAAGTGCTTGCACATGATTGTTAACAAGCAATCTTTTGTTGTCATACCTCTCACAAAGTAGTTTCCAGGCAACGTCGTAGTTCTCTGACCTGAAGTCGAGGTTATCAACGACAAGAGAGGCACTACCCTTTAAAGAAACACGTAAATAGTGCAGTTTATTTATTTTATCTAAGCTTGTGTTGTTATGTACTATAGAAACAAAGGTATCCCTAAACTCGAGCCAATCATGATAACTGCCTGAAAATTTGGGTAAGTCAATTTTTGGTAAACGAATTGAATTGTGTTTGTGTGTACTAGTAATACAAGAATCGACCTCGCTTGTGGAGTCCCCCTCAAGAAGCCTTCTTGAGCTGCTGATCAGCTGTCGTGCAGAAGCCGCCAAGCCGTAGTACAGCTTCTCAAACTCCTCGCGTTCCGCATATTGCTCGCTGGGGTCATCCACCATCGCCTCCAATTCAGCCTGTAACGCATCATATTTCTCATATAAGCTTTCAAATATGTTAAGTCGATATTCGATTTCGATGACTTGTACTTCACTTAGCTTTTCGCAAGACTTAGAAATGTTTAAATAAGAGGAAAATTGCGTAAGCTTGGCCTTAATTGAAGCCCGCTTTTTAATTAAGCTTTTCATGTCAGCCATGACAGTAAAAGTATAGCAGTTGCAATTGGAAAGAAAAGTAAGAAAAATAATCAACAACACTATTTAGTCTAAAGTGAAGTTACTGCCACTAAACGATTAGCAACACCTTTAAACGTTGCTATAGGTGCACAAAGCGTTAGGCGTTTTCGCTGAGTAATGCTAAACGGATGATGCAACGTTTCTCTGCAAAAAAAAGGGAAAAAAAATCAATTCAATTTAACGGAAAATCGCAAATAAGTGTATTGGAAATTGTGACACTAATATGGTTTAATAATTGGTCTGTGATTGATGACAAACGAAAAAAACGTTAAAATCACTATATTGTTATTGTCAATATCTTGGTACAAGGTTGTAGTTGGTACCTTAAAAAAGTAACGGACACTGTTTAAAACAAGCTGAAAGGCTGAAGATTATGGATTGATGGAACTAAGAGTTAAATTGACACTAATATAATAAGTTCAATTGAAACTGGATAGGTGAAATGACTAGGCAAAATGTAGGAACAAAGGAAAATAGGAACGTTCTCACGGTTTTATGCTGTCAACCTCTGATGATGAGTTGACGCCTGTAGCTCCGATGAGTCGACTTTTCCAGTGCTAGTGAAGAATGTTGACGTGAATATTGCTTCAAAGTCTTCTTGCCCTGAAGTCTCGACGATCCTTTCTTGCGTCGCCCGTTGGTTTGAACTCGATGAAGACGGCTGTTGCCGTATCGACGTTCACGATGACCAGATGCAGGCGATGACACGTAGAAAACGAAGATCTGTTGCGAAACTTGAGCACGGAGATGAAGTCCTTTGTTCTCCAACCGATGAACCGTTGACGTTTTGAAAACTTCCGTTGTTGGGTTCAAACTTTAACGGTAGAAGGACCAATGATCGCGACGATAGGTCGTGGTGGAGTAGAATGAAACGTGTAGTGGACTGTATAAATTATAATGATAAAATTGGAATAAAAATACAACGTTCGGTTGGACTATGAAAACAAAGACATTTAGGAAATGCGTAAGCGCAGCCGTGCGTGGAGGCGTGCAATAGCTGACTGCCGAGGCGCGGGGCCCGCGGTCTGCCGTGGTCATCGTGCGGCGGCCGGTTGACACCCGCTTCCCCGCGTCCCTCGTTCACTGCCGCTGGCTCGCGGCGATGTTGAGCGGAACGTCTCAACAGATACTCATGGAGAACAGGGGCTCGTGGCTAAGTAAAACTGCGCGAGTCAATCGATAAAAGAATGGGTGGACAGTTGACATTCTTTTCATATCGAGATCCCTCCGTTCCTCCAAAAACGCTAAGCATTTGGCGGAATAGACATTTGTAGATCTTTGACTGCTAGGGTAGCCCGCGAAATTAAAGTTTCGTACGATTTTTGAAATTTGCAGTTCAGCATCAGGTTTTATGTTGATAAAAAAATATTTAATTCTATTTTAGCAAGCAAAATTTTGTAGGTATCCTGGATAGGTATATAAGATTTTTTCTTATAATTTTAATACATGTGTAAAGTAAGGCGCGGGTTGTAGTCATTAGCACACAACAACAACCAGTACCCAAAAGGGTATCCTGTTACCCAGTAATCGCTGCCTATAATTAACCTCCGCAACTCATTGGACTGGTATTCAGTTACATTATGGTGATGACCTACCTGATCATAAAGATCGTGTGATTCTTACCCAGATTACTTAAATTATAGATAGTTCCATACCTGTTATGTCTGCAAGTATTAGGTATTGGGATTTTACAACAGGAATTCTTTGAGAGCAGCCACGGAGTCCAGATTTGTGCTCGGTTGATGGCAATAGGCTCACCCCTATTTCATGGCGCTTAAATATAACTGGCGAAACACGTGTGTAGGTTAACTACCATTAGATAAACCTTTGCCTAACCCTTCGGGGATTACAGGCGTGATGTTGTGTTGTATCTACAGATAGTGCGAACTGAGGCTCACCCTATACGAACCTAGATCCCTCTCTCCCTGGTTCCTAGATTGAGGAAACATATATGTTAATGGCAGTTTTTCATTTCAAATGTGACGCAAACGAGCCGAGGTTAACCGACGAGTCTGCACAAAATGAATTATGGATGTAGAAATAGACAACTGAACACATATAACTAGCTACACTCGGTATGGGAATTTCAGTCGCTCGATTATCTGTCTACACCCCAAGAGGCTGGGTTGGTTCGAAAGCAGGGAACTGTTAGACTAAATATATTGGCTTGTAAGATAACATTATTTATCAAGAACACCCGAGGTTATAACGTGCATAATTAACTAGGTAATGAAAGTATTTTTATTATAAACAACGTTGGACATAGAGATATAGTACATAGTACTTCTTATCGATTTTTAGTGTTATTTTTATATTAATATTTTTATTACATCATCAGAAAATCTCCGAAACTTACAGAGAGATCAGAGTCTAAACTCCTACTTTATATAAATCTGATACAGAAGTGTTGCAGAACTAGTATACAAAAAGATGAGTGCACATTATACCGGCCTATAGAGGGTCGCATTGCGGTTGCGGCAAAGGAATCTGCACGAATGACTTTCTCACGTTTTACAATTTTATATAAACGAATGCGCATATCACACCACTCAGATACATTACATTACAGCGTGGGATCCTGCCCGCCCCGTCTGTAAACGGCACAATGGTTGGGAGGGAAGTAAAATTCGACACGCAAAAATACAGACAGTCGCAATGATGGCATTCCGTAACTGAATAATCCACTAATGCGCCTCACGTTATGTGCGCATAACTTAACAGTTTAGTAAGTACTTAGGTATTGACGGATTGCTAGTTCATCGCAACAACCCATTTCCCATAGCTGCTTGTTACAACTTCCGCGGGATGGGATTCTGCTCCACACACTCTATGCTTTCATTCCAATGCTATTGATCAGCCTGGGAACTATTGTCTATTGTTTGTTGTTTGTTTATTGTGAGTACCTAGGTATGCGTAAATCCTAATCGGATTCTAGATCACGTGTTGTTATCAACGCTCCGATCCAGATTTTGCATTGACTAAACGAATGGTTGTTTTTTAACAAGTCAATCTACGTCAATATGAAATTGTTATTAGAACGACATCTTTTACCTGTTATTGGTCTTTGATAAAAATATGAAAGACTATAAACTAGTTAGGCACCCCTAAATAAAACTAAGTGTAATATGTCCATAAAAACGGGGAATGAACTCGATAATAAACTTAGTAACTACCCTGCCTCAGGTTTCAGCGCGCAAATCCTAAATCATAAAATATAAATGATCGTTGAAATCTATAATATTCACACGCGTTCGACACAAACAGTCGGCACATTGGTCGTATTGTAACACTAAGTTATGTACGAAGTGTAGGTAGACTGTGGGTAGGTGTAAGGGCGTTCGAGGAAGCCCCTTAATGCGGAGACAGCTCCACTGGGACGCTATTGATCGTCATCCGCCGTCAGTGGCCGAGGCGCCCCTATTGATTCGCCGCAATCTGCATGATAACCCGCGCCTGGCTTCTCTACAGTTACTACACAACATACATTAGAACACAATTACCGAGACACATTTACAGACGACGTTAATGATACGTTATCGATGCGAAGCACTTGTACTGTTATGACAAACTTTTGGTTCCTCATTTGTTGCTAGCTGGCTGAACTGAAGGTTTCATTGAGACGAGTTAGGTGCATAATAGGTATGAATTAAAGCACCAATAAAACCATTTTTGTGAGAAAGGTGGTGTTGCAGTCTGTGTAAATTTATCAAGTTTTCCTACTTTCAATTACTATCTTGTAGATATTTTCGCAAATCACTTGGTATGGTTCAGTAAAACTTGTTGTGTTGCATATATATGTTTGTGCTTTCGGTAAAGATTTACAAAAGAAATAAGATATTACGATAAATTAACTGGTTCAAAATGTTAGACGTAGCAAGTCTACGTAGTTTTTTGCTACGAGAATGCTACGCTGCACATATCGAGTACCTACATAAAGTTTTATAGGTCAAATTCTTTACTTACCTATAGGAAAACATGTGGCGGGCCTTATAAACTTATATTTCAGTGTTTTTACTCTTTAATTCATATTTAAACAAGTTTCTAAACTGTAAATAGGCGCCTTAAAGATGTTGAAGAGAATTTTGAATGTTCGCGCCGGCGTAGTTGCTACAGGAGTGAACTCACTCCTGTAAGTAACATGATACATAGTACTATGTATACATAGCTGTAGAAGGATCTATCACACAGGCGACCGGCCTACGAACTATCACGCTTTTTTAAATGTGGAGTTGCGCAGAACGCAAATATGTCGATTCAAACGATTTTTTTTGTTTAGTCCGGATAATAGTTTATTAGGTATCATTTATTAGTTTTTTTGACGGAAACATCTTGCGATTTGCACACACGAAATATACAACAATTTTATTGATTTTCACTCAGTGTGTAGAACTTATAGATAAAATTTGTTTCGTAAAACTGGGCATATAATACACAAAACATCACGTATTCCTGATTAATTCAATTATAATATTATTTTTTTCTTCACGGCAGCTTACTGACAGGGTTAGCGTAGAAAACTCCCCGCCAACGTAAAGGTTAACGCGTCTACATACTTTCGTAACTTCCTCTCTGTCTATAGATTCACAAGTTTAGTCATCTTCAGCAGACGATTGCTGCGCGAACTTTAAAGTTAACGTTCGTAAAGTTAAGTTTAAATTATGTTAAACTGTTGTAACCTTATGATAAAGCGTATTTAAAATGATTAATTAGTTGTATTATCAAACGTGACACGCTTGGAGCATGTAGAGCTATTAAATTGATTGAAAATAATTATAACGTTTGGTTTTTGCAGGAGTTTTCTTACTTATCGTACTTTATTATTTAAATTATATTTTTTTCTAAGTATTAATACAAATATATACCTACTTTAAGGCACTTACTTATACCTAACCGTTCTTAGTTTATAACAGAATCAATAAAGTTTTTCGGAATATCGTACTTGCACACTGCGCAGTTATGGATCTTGCAATCAATGGTGTCTACGGTTTTACTGAAAAGAGCGTGATTGCAACGTAAATACATCAATAACGTCTGATTTGTATTGAAAGTTGTCGGTGGTGCCGGCAGAGGTAGTGGCAGGCGAAGGACGAAGGGCGCGGGTGATGCGCCACATGATTGTCGCGATGTGGGTCACTGCCGCCTACGCGCAATTCGATAAAACTTTGCAAGTATCCTCCACCAGATTAAAAACAGAACGGCACTACTCATATCTCAAAGTAAACCAAACTTTTTGTTTGCAAATTTAAAATGTACCGCATTAATCTGCGGAAACACCAGTTTCAAACATCAATAACTATAGCGAAACCCGTTCAGGAACAGCAACGAAACTTGAAAAAAGTAGTTGGAAAGTTGTAACAAAGTGAGTAGATATTTTCCTTCTGGAATATCTAGTGAAAGTGTGTAGGTACTAATTAATAGTGCAAAGTATCGATCAATCGTTTCACCATGGTTCTAAATATAAAATTCCGTCGGGGAAGACAAAGTTCGCGCGCAATACGGGCGCAGGCAGGTAGTGCGGGCGGCAGGGCGCGAAGCGGGCGCGCGGCGGGCGGCCGCGGGCGGCGGCGGCGTATCGATTCCGCGGCGCCTTCAGTCGGCGTCCGTCGAGCGCCGCGCTGCGCCGAGCCGCCGGCGAGCGGGCGTCGCCCCTCCTCGCGGCCCGCGCCCCGCAACCGCCCTCGTCCATCGAATCTCTCGTCGTCGCCGGCAAACTCGAACGACCTCTTTTCGCTAACTAACGTCGCACCCGCGTCCGATTCCCGCCGCGAAACTGCGCTCGATCTCTACACGTACTCATCGCACTCGGAAATATTTTTCAGAGTTCAGTAAAACTATTGTAGAGAAATTTTAATTCAAAGTTTTTATTGGAACGGTCGTAGATTTAATGTAATATTTCGTTTGTTCAAAAATAAACCCTGGTTTATAGTCATGAACTTGTCGAGTTGAGTTGAATAGTGGTAGGGTTGTTGAGCGCAAGAGTGCGGTGATGTGGCGGTGCGTGGCCAGGCGAGGATGTCGGTCGTGGCCTGCGCGTGCGCCGGCGGGCGCAAGCTGCGCGTAGGGCCGGCGCCATGGACTGCTGTAACTACGGCGAGTACCGCGGGGGCGCGGCGTACGGCGCGGGCGCATGGGACGGCTACTACGCGCCGCTGCCCTACGCGCCCTACGCGCACGCCTATTACGCGCCGCACACGCACGACCCCTACGCGCGCTACTACCGCTATGATTACCCCAGCCACCACATGCACCATGAACATGTCATGCCTATGGGTTGGTATATCTATGTTTCAGCTATTTACAGGTAGAAAACACTAGATTCATTCAGTGCACTTTTATTGATAATTAGTGTAATTCCAAAGTACCTACAGAATACGTAAACTCATACACATTCCGACGTTTAATAGTAAACTTATTTTTGAAGTCGGCAGTTTAGTGCAAAAAACATGTTTTGCATAAAATCTACAGTTGATTGAAAAATCAGAATAAATGACATAAAAGGAAATATATTATTTAACTATGAAAAATTCAAACAATAACTTCTTTCCTCTCTGGAGAAAAGTTTTACACGTTTGAAACCTGTGCAGTAAAATTAAAATCACTTCAAGAATTTCACAAGCAACAATTCTGGTATAAATTGCTCCTAAAATAATGTCCTTAAATGTCTGCTACATTATTGAGACTATACCTAAAGGTTAATCCCTATATACTTATTGACTAAACTTGGGAAAGGTACTGAATAATATTTTCCGACTATAATTTGAAATACCGGATTAGTTTTCCATTGGTAATAATACCAAATATTTGTTTGTGATTACCAATCCTGTCTGAAGTTGAAAGGCTTAGGGATTAGTCGTTGTTTTTAAGGGCTTAAATATTAATAGGGAAAAACTAACAGGAAATAGTTTGTAGGTAAATTAATTAAATTTCTTTCTAACTCTGATATTATGGGGTCATTAGAAATACGGATAATTATTTGGCAATAAGCTCACCCCCTATTAAATGGGACTTAAACATTACTGGCGTAATGTGGGTTTACTATTAGGTACATCTCTGCCTACCCCTTCCAGGATTAAAGGCGTGATGTTATGTCATGTTAGATAAATATTTTTAAGAGCCACTGAAATTCATAGCATGGGATAATTTGCTGCTGTTAATTATGTTTAAACTCGAAGAGGCTTTTGATCGTTTTCTGTAGATATTCATTTAATTTCTAATAATCATGGTGATCACCGTTCACCTAGTGTGGTGATGGTGGACTATCACTAAGAATATTGATCTATTTTCAATGTTTATGGTGGTGTTCGGAAGGGTTACGAGTAGTCTTGTAGTGGCTTAAAAGATTTATTTACTATCCTGTAGGTAGACTATATATACATTGCGTACGGCTCTTGGTTATTAATTAAATTACTAACTTTACATTGCATACTTGCTTTTCTATTTTGTTCCAATAAATACGCTGGCAAATATTTGGAAAATTATATTGCCATCATAGCTTTGAATCTTCTGATTAACTGGTCGACTAATAATTCCTAAGTAAATACTTTACATAACATGACGCTTGTAGTCCTCAAAGAGTAAGGTAGAAGTGTACCCCCACAAATTGCTTATTATGTTTAAGTCCCATGTGATACGAATATTGATGTGCCATCAACCACAAATCTAGACTCCGTAGCTGTTACTAGGAAATTTCTGGTGGAAAAACCCAATAGCACTTTACCCAGCCCTGGGAATCGAACTCAGGAACCAAAGCTCAACAGTCGCGCTTGCAAACAACCAACAGGCAGTCAATGGTTACTTTTTTATGTAAAGGCTTCGACACATGTGTGTGCATTTAGGAACCGCTGAAACCACCGTGTTTATCATTCTTAACAAAAACTGCTTGTTACTTCAAAAGTTTTCACAGTATTTCGTCATTTGAATACTTGGAAAATACATTATCATAATACTGAGGCAGTCATGTTACGTTCTGCAGTAAAATATATGTAACTAATTCCTTGAACGTAATTGAATTACAAGTATTGAACTATTTCACGTATATTATACGTAGCAGTGGAGCTATAGTAAGTACAATAACATGCTTGACGACTCCACGTAGTGTGCGTCGACCTGAATTTGTTTACCAATACGAGAGAGATCGGAATCCGTGCGCGTGGCGCGAAGCGACATTCTGAACAATGAAGAATGAAGTAAGAATTAATGTTTACGTTTGGGCGGATTTCTCGGTGTCTACGTCACGTGTCGATGTCAGAGGCCGCGGGGGAGTGCGGAGAGCGGGGGTAGCGCTACAGGTGGTCGCTCGCCCCCGCCCCCCCTCGCCTCGCCCTCGGCCGCCCGCCCCCACGCCGCAACGCGATTGATCGCCTGCACAGCACAGCCACTCTACATATTGACCGGGGTACTAACACCCGTGCCGCTATCCACGCTCAACTCCTTATAAATGCTACGTAAAACATGACGACTTTCGCACCAATAGGAATATTTCAATATAAATTGTATTATGGCCCTTCTTACAAATGTACAATGCAAGCAGAAATTTTCTTGTTTACTTATTCTAGTTTATACATTCATCATTAAAAAAGTCGTCATCGCCAGGTCAGCGATTAATGAATATGCAGATGAAGCTCTTTGCGCAATTTAACCCAACAACAAACAATTTGTATTATAATTTCATCAAATTAATTTGCCAATTTGACAGATATGCGTAACAGTTATCATTTACATGAATGTTACGCGTATTCTTTATTCGAACTTGTAAAAAGTTATCATTCGTCGTATGTTTACGGGAAGTTAAATTATATCTTAATTTCGAATTGGACTTTATCGGATTATATAATATGTAAAATCTGTTCTATTCTAATATAACAGTTTACAGCGAGTTTCAGTAATGTTAACGATACCGTAAATATAAAATGACTTTTAGTTATTACTAGTACGGTAAATCTCACCTGGTAACATCGGCATGAAATTATTAATGTCGAGATAAAACTTACGTGGAGCAGTAATCTGATGTCTACAGATCTGATAGTTTACGACTATTTAAACGATTTGCTGTCGATAATAACGTCACTGCCGTAAATTTTCTTATGTGGTTTTCATAGCGTATTGACGCATCAATGCATTTCTTCTTTACTCAGACGAGTTTATGAAGTTATTGGCCGTTAATTCATCGTCTTGCGTTGTTTTGCAACGTAGATCTCGCGCAGATCGATCTTTTTGGGAGGTTAAGCTACATTTTCTGACACTTCGTATGGCCGACGTACTTTTACACTCTAAAGTTTGTCATTCTTCAGCACCCAGGTGTTTACTATTGAATATTACGCGCTCCACCTTAGGTAGCATTATTACTTCATATCAGGCAGGTTGTGGCCAAACACAAACCAATAGCTTCAAAAAATAATAAATGTGAATGCTGATGCTAAAAGCGGTGACTGAAAAGAAAGTAATCAACATTTTTGGTACAATCGTTTAGCAACAAGATTTACTTTAAACTCTCAATTTTTGACGGCACAGTTGCCGTAGTGGCTCAAGCAATGGACTGCTGGGCTGCGTGTCGAGGGTTCGATCCCCGCACGGAAAAAATATTTGTTGTTCTGGGTATGGGTATCTGTGTATGTGAGTTTAAATGTTTGCAAACGCACCCACGACACACGACATATTCCTAGTGTGGGGCAACGTTTCAAAAAATAAATAAATGGCAAAGTATATTAAACAGACGTTGTGATAAGTGCATCTTGCTCAAAGATTTTATTTACATTATCGGTATTAATTTTTCCCGCTGCACATATAATTTTTCAGTCAATTATTAAAAAAAATGATTGACCGTAATTTGATTTCGAACCATAATATACAACATCTTAGTAAAATATGTAGAACACTTTGAGTCAGCAAAGTGAGCAAATGTCGAAGCAGCAAAATTGTCCGTCTTGTACGCTCAGGGTCACGGTTTCGATTGCTATAGCTGCATCGGTACATAAAACACCTATGATCGATTTTTAAATGGAATGGCACCTTCTATGACGTAGGTGCCGTGAGTTCTACTTTAGTCAAGTCAGTACGAACATAAACTAAGAGTTAAACGAGCTCTAAACGTTACAAGTCCAGTGTTTTTGTCGAACTTTCTGTGATATTCCTGTAAAGTGTTTATTTATGTATTTGTGGGACGAAATGATGCGGTGGAGAAAAAGTAATTATACCAACGTCTGTAATAATCGATAAAGTGGCGTATTGTATCGCGTAGAGATGAAAGGAATTTGTCAGTCGATATGAGTTGATGTTGATCAATATTGACGCATGCTATTATAATGAGTCGGAGAGATAATGATAAACAATGCGTGTTTAGATTACGGCGGGTACGCGACGAAGGAGGCGCGCGTGCGCCGCTCGGTGGCACGTCGCGAACAGCGCTCGCACACCCCCGCGCAACACCTGCCTCTGCCACCCACGGTAAGTAACGCCTTCATGAACATTTTAACCTACTTAAAAAAAAGGAGGAGGTTCTCAATTTAGCTGTATCATTTTATGTTTCCTCACAAGTCCGTTATTTCAGGACCGGTTTAAAAAAATATGTGAATTGATATACTTCCCGATGAAATTTTTGATGGTTTTGATAAAATTTCTATTACCCATACAAATTTCGTCAAAATTTGTTCAGCAGTTTGTTTTTTTTCTTTTTGGCCTGTGTTGACATGATGGATATTAGTTCCAATAATAATATAAATTAAATCATGACAAGAATTTGTTCGAAATAGGTACTACACTAAAAGGAAAAAACTATTTGCAAAAAAAAACCTACGTCCAAAAAGACACTAAAAACTCTAAAATAACTTTACTTTTGGAAGTTGGTGACTTTGTTTGTTTCTTTGACGTCATCGTTTCACGGACTTCCAAAAGTACGGAAAGTCAGATTTTTCTTAGCAAACATTTTTATACATATAATTTATATGAAACCTACCATGCACAACTAATCTACCTGAAAGTGTTTCCAATCTGGCAATAAAGGATTCGTATATGACACTTTTTTGTTACATTAATTAGATATTTGAGTGTGGTCTGCTTTTTGGAATTTAGGAAACGATTTTGTGTATTTTATTAAATTTTTAACCGACTTCCAACCAAAAGGAGGAGGTTCAAATCGTCATTTTTTTTGGGAAAAAAACTTAGTGAACCAAAAGTCACCGACATTTGAAACTAAAGATGTTTGTCTCTTTTTTGATAGTCGGTTTTATTTAAGCAACATTTTTTTTATGAACTTACCATTAAGATTGAATTGATCGAAAAATTGGTAAAAGTATTAAATAGTCTCTTTTTCCGTAATTCTATTTAGCACCACGTTATAAAAATACTTTTGATTGCAAAACTAGTAAAATAAATAAGTTTAATCAGTAATAATAATAATAATAATAATAATATCTTTATTGGCATGAACAAGTAAATTACAAGGTTGTGAATCAATGGTGCCTGTAGTAGTAGCATATTAATAAAAATGCCACCAAATCGTAGGCGTAACGATTCTCAGTAAACCACTTCAATCTTTGGGGACGTGCGTCACTTAATTCGCAAGAAAAATGTACTTTGCGGCAATCTTGCAGAAACATAATAGTTTGCAAGGTAAAACTATCAGCTCAGAAATCTGTTCACAAGTACTTCATGAACTTGCTATCAATACAAAAGTTGCCTTATTCTTTGTTGCACACTAAAAAGTGAGCATTCAATTAGCAAAATATAGGTTATGTACAATAGAAGCTTAATCCAGAATTGGGTTATCTTATAGCAATCCTAATTTCGATTGCAAGATAACCAGAACAGGATATACTTATGTGCATAAACAGTACATTTTATTATTGTTTTTTTTGTGTACTTGTTTTTTTTTTCCTCGTGTCAAGTACAAATATAATATTGGTTACGTTAACTTTCTTGTAAGTAAGCAACACCAATAAGAAGTGCTTTGTTGTATTGTGTCGAGGTCGCTTGGAGTAACGCATAGAAATAGAGAATAGAATTTGAATAGAGTATAACGTTAGTGGCTGAGGTAGTTGACTCACAAACAACGAACACAATTAAATGCCCTATTCCCCTCCGCTGATCTTTACAATATGCTCAAGAACGCCAACCAACTGATACATATCTATTATTCAGTCAGTCTAGAGCAGTATGTAAATATGTTGTTACAATGAACCATGGTAATTATGAATGTGAATATTACATGAAATAAATCAGTACTTATCTCTTCTCGCGATACCGTTTAGAAGTTTTATGATGCAAAACGAACATTATCCTTGTATCCAAAAATAGAACCAGTCAGCAACAACTTTAATACGTACAATATCCCAAGTATTAATTATTTAAAATCATTAACTTTTTTAAACAAATGAGTTGTCTTGAATTTGGTAAGTCCCCGCTTATTGAATTACGGCGGAATAGGTCATCGGCATACAAAAAGACTAGTTAAAATTATGTAGGTCAGTGTCAGAGGACAGTTGACATCCTCATTCGCGACTACCTAACGCTCACTCCTCTGTGCTGCTATACATACATTATCAATCGTAAGCAATGCGGATAGAGTTTAAATTCAACCGACACACTATAAAATTCAGTCAGGGAAAGTTTGTTGTGCAAATTCTGAAATGACTGCTCATTGAAAACAAAAGTTTGTTGTCATTTCTACTCAGACGTTACAAATTAGGTAAATGAGGTGTATTGTTTGTAAATATTTTAAGTGGTAATATAAGTGTTATATATTTGCTGCTACATTGCGACCCTTTTAGAATAATATCCAATCGTTTTCCTCGTTTAATGTACTAAGTATATTTAAATTATAAAAATAATACAAAATTAAAAGGCTAAAAATGAAAGGGTCATATCTGATTTTGGCAGTCAACTAGTAGGAATGTTAACGAATAATCGAGTCGTAATTGGTATCATTACGGCGTCATATTACGAGACAAGTGAGCGTCACAAAGGCGCTAATGAGGGCGGGGAGGGGCCGTGCGGCGTGTTCGAGGAGAGGGGTAAAGGGGGGGAGGGGGCGAGTGGAGGGTGGTTGTGAGTCGAGAGGTGGAGGTGGCCTATGAAAGCTGTCAGCGGTTGATTTTTCCGAGTGTCGTGGGCGCCGCGCTGATCGATAAGTCACGTGGTTCGCGCTCGCCGCCTGCCGCTCGATAGTTAGTTAGCCTCTGCAAATCTCCCGTCACTATTCTACTCGTACTTCCCCACACATGAACAGTTTTCAGGCCGTTACGAGTTTATATAACGGCTGAGCGATTGAACCTAGCGTGAGGATTGGTTTATGTATGTAGGTACTTTGTTGTACTTTAGGACCAAAAAACAAATTTTAATAAATTATTTTGTATTTTTGTATAACAATGTGAATATATATAAGATGTAAATCAATTAACGGGAAAAAAGTATTTTGCGGAAAACAAAACAATTGAAAAAGTTTAAGCAATAAATTTATTTTGACAAAATTTGCACAAACAAGTAACCAAAGACTTTCTAAATAAGACACCTAGAAGTAAATATTAACTAAAATGAGTATTTAAAAAAAAACTTATGTAGAAACTCAAATAACTCTAAAGTTGAATCCGCGTAGCAGCTCGTAGCGCCGGTGGCGTAGCAACGTAGCAATTATAATTTGGAGTATCAATAATCAAGTATAAATTAAAAACATTACTTATCACTAACTTCTAATTACTAGGGTTATAATACAAATCTAGAATAAACGTCTGAATAATATTATATTTTTAGTCAAGTCGTAGCAAAGCGTAGCGCTGGCGTAGCACCGTAGCACTATTTATTTTAAGTTTCTAAAATGCCAGAATTTTAAATACGTTGTAATAATGATTGTAAGAAACGTAATTATACCAGGGTAAGAGTTTAAATAATAGTTTTTTTAAGGTTAAATGGTAAAGTCTACGATTCGTCAAGGTAGGGTAGATTGGTGATGTGTGATGATGAATGCAGTTGGTGCAACGCAACGTTGCACAGGGAGTAACGGACATCGATCGGTGGCGCGACCCCCTTCCCCCCACGCCACTACGCCCACACCCTCGCGCCACTAAGCATTATCTCGTGTACAGGTTGTGCACATATTTCACCACTCAATGTAAATATTTACTAACAAAAACGCCGTAGCGTTAAATCGTCAACAATTTTGTTATGACTTTGTTTATATTGTATGGTAATTAATATTTTATTTATAGTTTCACTTTATAAAAAATATTTAAATAGAGAAATTTCATCGGGTACAATATATTTTTTTGTTTACAAAAGGTATACCATATTGTAATTACTTTTTACCTCAGTTGTCTGGAGTGAGACAAGTTTCCGAGATACATATCCCACGGTACTACACGCCTGTAATTGTATCAGACGTTACTGTAACAAATCTGTTTTAGATGTTATAGACACGCTTACTTTGCTAATCGCGTTTTGTGGTCAGTTTCGTGAAAACATAGCAAACTTAACAGACTTTTATTAGACGGTAAGGTGGAAACTCTTAGTGATATTCTGACAGCTAACGGCCCATTATATTATTGAAAGACATAATAAATACTCAGTAACTATGACTTTTATAACGTGTTAAATATAATTAAATGTCGAATACGAGAACCCCTTGAAGTATCAATATCAAGGGCTACGCAAAACTGGCTGCTACGAGTATTAATACACAGGCTGGGTTTTATAAAGTTAATTGATTTTTCAAAATAAAAGAAGTTAGATTATCAGGAAAATGAAGCTGAATAATATATTAATAAATAAAAAAATAAATTCCTGAACACATTTACAAAAATAAAAAGTAAAAATAAAGATAAAATGCAAAAAAAACGAAGACTGAATAATATGCCACATCCTACTTAATATTATAAATGCGAAAGGTTGTGAGTATGGATGGATGGATGTTGATTTAGAACAATAATTGTCTATAATCTGGATAACACATAGGATAGGTACTTTTTATCCCGGTAGTATGATCCCGTGAGACAATTATCGAACTCCACGCGGGCGAAGCCGCTACCACAAGCTTGTGAATAATAATAAAAATAAATTAGAACAGCAGTCAATGTGCCAATAGTCGTGTCTGCCAATGGCTTAATAGCTAAAAAGTCTCGACGAATTTCTGAGGTGGGTTTCGCTTGGTACTGGTAGCTGGATCAAGGCCTTGATTCAGAAGGCAGTATTTCTGGACACAGCGCGTATTGCGAGGAGGTTCTTCTCTCAAGAGCCCTGACCACTGGTAGGTAAGACCCTGTTCCCAATGCCGGTGGGCTATTATTTATATATTTTTATGGTTTTGTAAGAAATACGAGTATGTAGATAAATAAAAATAAATTCCTAAATATATTTACAAATTAAAGAAGTAGGCAGTAGTATTCCAAGGTGAAATACAAAACACATCAAAAACCATAAAAATAAAATGAAATGCTGAAAAAAAATGAAGTCTAACTTAAGTTGCAGACCGTAAAGTCAGGGTGTATCGGAAGCAATCTTAGCGTCAAATTCGCTGTAAGCTGTCTGTTACGAACCTGTCTGAATCGATAAGTACGCGTGGGACAGACGCGACGGTCCCCTCCTCGGTAATCAATGACGCTCAACTCTTTTTTGTACTTTGTAAAATAATAGGCGAACCCTTTCAACAGTTCATGAAAGCGATGATGTTATGATAGTTTTCAAAGTTACGGATTGTAAAGCAGAATGTTACAAAACAAAAAAAAATAACCCTATTCCGTGTAGAATATAAAGATCAACTAAAAAACGAGACGAATAGCAAAAAATTACCTACATATTATACACCCTGGGTTTAAATGTTTATGTTAATTGTATTTTAAAGACTACCTTTTTTATTAAACCCTTAACAATTTGGAAGGAGGAATTTATCGAGTTGTCGATTTTAAATGTTTTTATTAAGTGAAAGAGGGTTAATAAAGTTGTTTGTTTTCATTTTCAGCCACCGCTAGAATGTGGAATGAATGGTCGAGGTCCCGCGTACTGCGAACCGCAGATGTGGCCACATTATCAGGTATAATACCGTCATTTTGTGATAAGCAGTAGTCGTAGTTCATCAAGTCATTTATTTTTTAAACATTGTATAGTAGATACATAGATGTTCTTTTATAATATGGTTCTCCATATTTATCTGTCACATGGGCATGCAAATAGCAGGTTTACAATTATTATAAACTTAAAATAAGTAGCATGGCGGTGAAACGAATACAATAAAACCAATCATCTAATTAAACTAATATTAATAGGTCAACTTGATTGTTTGAATATGGAAGTATTATCCTGACAACGAGAATCTTTCACATACAGAAAACTAGTCTATGGCCTAGTGTCATAGAATATAATAGTTGGGTTGAAGTAAGAAACTTCATACTGCCCTAGTTGTGAGAAGAAGCTATTAACTACGAGTACATAACAAACTTTCAAGTTAGCTTTGACAAATGTTTTGGTACACAAATCCGATAGTATTTCAAGTAGTTCCATATATTATTATTTTTGTTAACCTAATCCTCCCCACTCTTAGGCAAAGGCCTCCCCCTATTCCTTCCACTCTTCTCGTTGTTGCGTCTCTTCTCGCCAGTTAACGAGAAAGCCATCCAAGACGTCCCGCCATCCCGTCGGGGGTGCAGGTTGTTCGAAAGAGATACCGCGACCTCTGCACAAGAGCAAAGAAGGAACATGGGTCCTTTCGCTCTGCCCAAGAGCGGGAGGGATTATTTGATGATGTTTGATGTGTACAGAAAGCTTGGTTGACGAATTCATGTAGGGTCGTTTTCACCCTGTACAATTACAATTCTGGACTCTTTCGGTTAACTCTTTTAGAAGCATATTATTTTTGTTTATGAGTTTTTTAATTTTTTTTAGCAGATGGGTGCTATGAGCGGCGGCGGATGGAGTGGCGCCAATGCAGGCACCGGCGGATGGGCCCCGCGCAGTGCTTGCTCACGTGACCACATGCGGTATCCTCCCGAATGCCGACCAATGAAGGTTATTAATAAGCATACTCTTTTATATTGTTATGTAAACAATTATACACTGTGAGTGACTAAGACGACGCTCTATAAATACTTAAATCATTTTGTGAAGAATTGACGACCGCTAACCGTGAGAGGTACGGTAATTTTATTGCATCTTGACATTTTTCAATTTTTTTTTTGTTCGACTTGAAAAAGAGGGCGAGGGGAAATTCGTAAAAAAACAAACTTTTAATTCCCTTGGATACGCTAAGCGAATTTTAAGTTTATTTTTGCAAAAAGTAAAATACTGAAATAGGTACATTGTTTTCTTTTAATATGTTCGTTTGTCCGAGAACTTTTCTTTCACATACGATTAATATGATAATAAGAAAATAAACAATTTGTTTTTTTTTTTTAATATATTTTCAGGGTGCTCATTTGCATAGTCAGAACCAGGCTTGTCAACAAGATGGGAGATCAACGCCTTATCCTGTTTATGAAGAATCGTCTTTCAACGGAGAAGTTGGCTCCAGGCAGAGACATACGCCTGAATTCCCGCCGAGCGTGCCGCAGAGCGATACAACCCGTGCAGCTCGTGATCGCTTTCCCGTCGGCGAACAGCATCGCTCCCCACCCGAGGAAAAGCGTCCGCCGCGCCCGCCGGTCGTTCCACTACCCGCTTTCCAACAAGCGTTCGGCTCCACAGAGATCGGGAAATTTGCCGAG
Source organism: Diarsia rubi (assembly GCA_932274075.1). Lineage (NCBI taxonomy): Eukaryota > Metazoa > Arthropoda > Insecta > Lepidoptera > Noctuidae > Diarsia > Diarsia rubi. The sequence goes on along the minus strand of OW026418.1, from coordinate 11,586,709 downwards.
GCGTTCAGTCGGACCGAGATCGCGGTTGACGACACTCCCGCCGATAATTTTATGTTCGAGTCTTTTCCCGAATGGGACGGACAGGCCGAACCGCAATGGTCCTCCCAGCCTGGTTCACAGCCCACCTCACGGGAGATCAAATGCGAAGATAACTTTTAAGTGGTCTTTGCCCTAGTTCTAATTCGTAGGCAAATATGCCTTTTAGTTTAATTAGACAAATTGTAGTTCCACCACCATGTTGCCAAAATGAGTAGAGTTGAAATGAGGAGTTGAATGTCATAGGACTATTATGATGTGATGTCAAAATTCCTAAAGTGTACGAAAATTTAATCGACCGGATAAAATAGTGGTGTGACTTTTAATTCATATATAAAGTAGATTATTAATTAGTTAATCCCTTTAACTAGTTCTAGGCCGACTTTCAAAAAATGGGAAATATTATGAAGAGGAAGTGGGATGGTTAGGTACTGCATGTAGGATAACAAATGAATCATGACTCAATGTGCCTTTATTCGGAGAGCCCGGCCGCTACTCGCGCGGTGTCATCCGCCCCGTTCTGCGTTGCTATGCATGACATACAATTACAATAGCAATTATAGGGACCAACGTTTAGACAAATATACACGACCCGGTCGCGTGCATGCTCGATGCGCAATAAGCTCAACGAAATACTTTATGAATGTTCTGGGATTTTAATGAAGATTATAACAACAATAACTTATAAATTATTAAAAAAACAACAAAGACAAATTTGTAGCTTATAATTAGCATAATCTAAATAAAATAATTAAATCTTGATCTTTCAATACTACAAACTGATAGTTATCTTAAATCGATGTCTGTTATGCTCTCCTTTATCATTTTGAAATAAAATACAATAAAAAATAAAACCGTTTGATAATGTTTTATTTTTAAATTTCGTTGAAGGTACATAATTTAACATATTAAAATGATTCATATTATACATGTTTGAAGGGGCTTTAAGACGCCGCGCGGACCTAATATAAACATTCGAAAATTTTCAGGAAGATATGAAACAAGTCATGTGTGTAGGTTAAATAGGTAGTTAAATTTGATAAAAATTTTAAAGAGATTACTTATGAATAAAATGGCTTTTTAATTGAATATTTAGGGGTCCAACAACGTTGATGTAAAGTGTTTGTCGTGATTTTAATTTTCCATTTAGAATCATAACTACGGCAGTAATACAAATGTACACTGTGTAGATAGATATACATCAATGGTCACCTACTTCAATTTTTACAACAAAACTTATGTTATTTTTAATTAATTAAATGGTTAATTGGTGCCAGAAAACAAACCAATGTCGTTTCTTGTTCAGAAACAGAGTATAATTAAATATATAGTTATTATATTGAGTTTTGTAAATGATTAGTGTCTGTGATAGAGTTGTTCGCGCATGTATATGTTTTAATATAGGTTGCTATGTAAATTTTATCCTACATTATTAAAATTTGGTATTTTGTTATAATTTTGTCATTTATTAGATTTCTGATTATCCACCCTCAGATTTATTTTATGTTTATCGGTGAAGTGCTTTCGTGGACGTCTAATAATTCCGAATTATTTCATACCCGTTTTTAACCCACAACGAATCCAACTGTTACGACGTTTATATGGCGATTCCAATTTGTTGTTAAATTTATTCGTTTAAAAGCAAAAAAATGATGTTAGTTACTTTGTTTCGAGCTTAATATTTAAATAAATTTATCTTATAATGTGCGGTGCATAGACAACAGTAACTTCCAGTGGTCTTCATTTTTATAGAGGAAACTTGTGTGAAAGTATTTTCGGTCTTTTCGATGAAAAAAAAACAGCAAAATTAAATGGAGTGCCTTACGTATTTAATATGATATGAAATTAGGATGGATGAATTTTATTCTAGCATAATTTGATGAAACACCATAATAAAAATAATAGCGTAATTTAACTTCTTTTAAATCGAGTTTTTCATTAATTGATAGATAATGTAATGAACTTAATAAGAGTTATTTAAAGATTATCTTTACATGTATTAAGATAAACATCTATAAAATATTTAAATTAATCGTGGTGTGCACTAAATTATTCAATTGTATATTAATTTAAAATATTTTGTTATTTATAGTAGAAAGAAACGAAGTATGATTTTAGCGTTTAGTGTTTATAACTAAGATTTAATTGAAATTTAATTCTGATTGTATTTATTTATAGTGCAATCAGCTTAGTTTGATCACTTTGTGTAATTAGGGTGTACACCATTTCTTCCGATTTCGAGAGTTATTTAGAAGGAGCGTTATACTTTCAGACATAATATTATATTCATGCAAGGCTTACAATTAAATAAATTAACTATGAGTAGGTAAATGTTAAATAGCTCAGTCTTGAAGGCCAACAACAGCATTGAGGTGATCAGTTGATCATCACAACGATGATAATACATTACCTACATATGTAGCCAGTGCCACATAAATTAATATGTATTTTATGATATATACATCTCCTTAGATAGTCCTATTGTTATTGTTTAAATATTAGAAAGGAATTTAATTTCTAATGTAGAGAGGTGTAAAGATCGTAATATAAAGTTAAAACGATATACATTATATAGGTGTTCACAAATAGAGCTTCCCGAGTGAGTTAATCACAATTTTGTCTACCATGAAAGATTTTGCGTGATACGTAATCTTGAAAATTACCTTTGATCCTACTGCTTCTCGATGTTATATTCTTTAAATAATGCAAATTCCAACTCAGCTGTCATTGGCCCCTTTGTCCGTAAGTGTGTAACATTTTTTTGTTTATTGCACTAATTTATGGAATTTAAATAGGATTCAGAACTAAATCATTGTTAAAATAATATTTTTTAATCTTACCTACTTGCCACAAATAGATTCTAGAGCATTTTTCACGTAGAAGTTTAAAAAAATAAATATTTCTTTTACTCTTCAATCTAATAGCTAAAATCTTAAAACATTAAATAATAAAGATGACTGTGTAATGAACTTAACTGTATTGTAGTTATTAGACCTCCATAGTTTTTTACCTAATGTTGAGGTCAGGTATGAGTGAATTGTTCTTTAAGTTTTCTTCAAGATTCGTTAAAAATATTAGGCCAACAAAATATAGATGAGTAAGTTTTATGTAAATTTGTTGAGGCAGTTAAAATTACTGAACAAAAATATATATAATGAAAAAAATATTGTGTACCTATCTAGTTATAAATATTATTAATCTTGTAAATACATAATTAATTATATTTTGAATGTTTCACTCATATCAATTTAGAAAATCTGTTTTATTAGCAAATTGTAAGGTTTTGAATCCGGAAACACTGAAATGTTTGATTTTTAAACGTCGATGTACGATTTAATAAACACATTGTACTGATTACATGCATGCGTTTTATTCATTTTTATAAATACCTTAGTAACCACATTCAGTAATAGTAGAACTCGCAATAAAGTGAAAATCGGTGTTTCTTGGCAAGTGAGCTAAGGAGAAGATGTCGTACGATGCATAAGGTATGGGTGTAGATGGAATTACACAACCTTACTGAGCAAATGCTACGGGGTAATTAAATAAATAAAAAGATTATATCATATTTTATTTTTATTCATAAGCAATAAAAAGTAATTTCCATACGTGTCACAAACTTTAACATATCAAATACTTATGAAATCAATAAATAAATACATAATTAAAATTGTAAATTAGACTAGTTGTTTTGGAAGCCACTAAAGGATACTAAAATTTATACCATTTCCCATTTAGCAGGCATTGACAAACTACTTCAAAGATTTTTGGATTTTCATCTATGAAACTTAAAACATACGTGCACGTTTTTTTTAAATGTGAAGGCACTTTAAATTTAGATAATAGAACAAAATGGTTACCTAGAAATGTGACACGATTAAGCAAATAGATTCAGTCTAAAAATCGTTTTTATCTATAAACGATTTTTTGGTGACTACAAAAAAAATGTTTCAGTTATTTGAAACTAAACTAAGAATCAAAGAAAATATGATTACTTAGAATTACTTTACGGTAATATATATAGGGAAATGATACTTAACAGTGCACGAAAGTGAATCACTGAGATGCGAAGTTCCGTACTCAAAATCTGTAAAGTAGTTTGACAACGGTAATACATGATACCTAATATTGTATTCAGGTAAGATTATTCTCGATAATACACTAACAGAAAGTAATAACAAAACAACGGAATTAGCAAATCATACCAACAACAAATTATAAAAGTTCAATACTTATTACAACATTAGTTACTTTCGTATTTTACTTCAATAAGTCTTTCTAAATATTCATTCATTTTCCTACTTTACTTTCAAATGTCATTGAAGTATGAAATACAATCGCAATTAATGAGTTCATCCTTCATTTAATTTTCACTCATATTTGTTTATTCATTTTATTAATTATAATTTTCTTAGTATAATAATAATCTATAAATTGATTGTATAAGTTCGTAATTATTAAATTCGAATATTTTAACATATGTATATTAATAAACGGTTTTATTTCAATAAGTCACGAAACAAACACTTAAACAATATTTAAAGTTCAAAGTATAATGTGGTCACAATAATATACATATATATTACACAGGTATTATCTTAACATCATAGTGCATACTGTGTATACATACATACTCCTGGTAACTGCAAAATACAATACTTAAAACAAACAACACAACAACAGTTATTAGATCACGGGAAAACTTATAACCTGAACGAGAAACCTCTGCCGCCGTTGATAAGTTCCGACATGGAAACTGTCGAAGTGCTACGAGACACTCGACTTCGCCTATATACATCGATATGTCCTCATAATAATTATTACAAATCGGAATGCTTTATTCAACTCTTCCTCTTACCAGTTTAGATCAGTGGTCAGTTATACATACATACATTTACAAGGATATTCAAACTGCTGTCCATATGAGCAAAGCTCCTGTAATAATATATTATTGGACGCGACGTCGTCGTAGCGTCAAGGTTTCAAAGTATTCCATCGATCCAGTTTACAGTTTTTCGCAACTGCAGTCAACACATTTACAATATATTACAGCAAACAAACAATCATACATATTATAATTATTATAATACATTCAATTATATTAAAACTCAATTTGTGGATACATGTTATATCATTCACCTAGCCTATGATAGAACTTTCGAATTTGATCACGAAGAGAAATTATTATCAAAACTACCTAGTGTATATTTCCATTTGGGTTAGTGCATTTTGAACTATAGGGTAGTGAGTTGCCAATGTGACGAAAATCAAACGCAAATACATTACAGCTAACTACTCTCACGATATATTTATTTATTCAGGAATATCTTCACGATAAGTATTCAAGCATAAAGGGTGTAAAGAGTACCTAATTTGGCACAGAGCAGTCCGTTTGAAACGAATCTATAGGATATTCGCATGCTTAAACAAGTACTAAAGGAATTCCTTAAATAAAGCTAAAGTAGAAAGTCTTCACGAGAATAGATATTTCTGTAAAGTGGTGGTGGCATTAGACTACCTTCAGTGTAAATAAATTATTCGAACTATTACGGGTTTACGTTCTACGCGAAGGTTTCGTTAAAAATTAACATGTCCATTAACAATTCATCACTGAAACTAATTACGCAATGTGACTCAATAAAATGTATGATTTCCTATTGATATTGTCATTTATTTGTAGTTATAAAATAGACCTACCTAAAATAAATGTGTCATGTAGGTCGATTTTAAATAAAACTTATTTTCTATTAATGTGAGGTTATTTTCATACCCAGTGGATATTAATATATTGAAACAACAAATTATATTGATCGTGGAAGTAATAACAGGATGCGACACAATTGCAGCACGTATTGAGTCAACATGTTGATTCAAACTGCAAACCCCATAACAAATGCATTGCGATATATTTATGTCTTATCAATTACAAATGAATCGTCAGGGCACATCATGTCATACCTGGTAGAGCCCTCAGGCATTATCGACTTTCAGACGAAGTGTCTGGTTAAATATAATAGAATGCGGTTATTTTACATAGAGGGATCTCACAAATAAATGAGTTGATTAACGAGGGTATTGTCAAAATATTTTAAATATAATTAGATAGGTACACTATACCTCACAAAAGAGCCGCACGCAGTCTTATTCGTTACGGGCACAGGATTATGCACCTAACACAAACTTACTTTGAGCTCATTTAATGAAAAAAATAATTACTGGTCGACTGATTTAAACACAGGTTAGGTAATATTTGAGCTTAAAAACGTAAGTTTAGGGGAAGTTTTAGGCAAACTAATACAAAACTGAGGAAAACTCTAAGGAAAGACGATATGAGGTACACTTCACATCTCACGGTTGAGTGATTAACTATTGCAGGGTCTGTAGGCGTCGGGTAACAAAACTCGTGGTCGCCGTCCGGACAGCCGGAGCGGCGTCGGTAGTGAGGCGCGGCGGCTAGTGGCGGTGGTCGGGCGCCAGCGACTTGCGGCTGGCCGACAGGTGGTGCGGGCGCGGAGCCGCGCGCGTGGAGCGCGGCAGCGTGGTAGGCGCCGCGCCGCCCGCGGCCCCCGCGCCCGCGCCCCCGCCCCCGCCCGACGAGCTCGACATGTCACGCGGTTTCCACACGGGCGATCCTACAACACACCAAACACCGAACTCTTTATAAAGCCTACGTCACACCTCACTTGTTCCAAAGGTATGCGGGGATGCCACAGTACTATAACGACTTCTGTCGTTGTACCGATAATGAATGTTGATGAGTTGAAAAAATTATCGTAATTCTTTGCTTGTCACCGTGACTCAATACGTATCATAAGTAGCAGAACTTTCCAGACGTTAATAAATAAATTAATGTGTTTAATGAAATGATTAAATGTTGTCAAGAATGATCTCCGTAAGAACTATAATTTTTCGTATATTTCAGTGTACTGTGGCATCCGCGTATGCAAAATCAAGGAAACAAGTGCCTTGTGATCTAGGCTTCCATCATCTCACGGCAGAGGGCGCACGAAGCGCCAACGGAATTTGGACGGATGGGACCGATCGCCGGGAAGACGCGCGCGCGAGCAAAGAGTTGAATGTTTGATGAGTGTGGGGGGGGCGGGGGGGGCGCGCCGCCGCGGTCGCGTGTCATCGAACATTCAAGCGGTTCAAGGAGGCTTGAGAGCTTTGGCGGCGTCCACTATTTTAGATAGAACATCTACTTACTTTACTTAAGCGGTAGCCTAGATACACACAGTGACGATAGAATCTACGGTGCACCGATCCATTATTTATGCATTGAATATATTTACTTTACTCACTATTGATTAGGTACTTATATACGATGACATTCATTTTTGCTCGTGGGTGCAATCATCTAATTCGACAGAGAATCTGTGCACAGCTACAGAGGTTAGGTGAAGCACTACGTGAACAAAGAGAGTGTATTTGCCTACATTGTTTTTTTTTGTTAGATTATAATTTTGGATACACAGCTAGCCTATTTATTAGTAAAGTGTATAGTATTATATTTTACCATATATGTTAATAATGCATATAATATTATGTCGTTCGACGAATACTTTGAATGTAACGGTTAATAATGATCTACTATCTGCTTTAAAACTGAAACACTTTTTGGCTACTTGCACAGATCCAGAATATTCGTTTCCATTACTCGTTGTGTGTATCCATAAAAGTAGTTCAGTATTTTTCTGATAGAGTAAGATGAACAATAATAATTGCTGCTAACTATATTTTTCTTCCATAATGCAATGCTCAACCAGCCTATAATGCTACAAAGCTTTGATAGTTTGCCACAATATATATTTTTTAATGTATTAGTGCAAATATTTGGAAATAACCTATCTATAAATGTATAATTATATAAATATATTCACCAACTAAATAATATTATTACGTATAGCGTAAAATGGCATGTAAATATTGTTTGGATTGTAAAATATTTAGGTACATAATAAATTGATAAGTTTAATACTAAATTGAGCAGGTACTGAAGAGATGCGAGAGATAAAATAAATTAATATCAATACTTATACATACTTAGAATTGGAAGACTTAAGTAACGATACAAATCCATGGCCATCTACACAATAATATATTAAATCTATTGGGATGTATAATAACAGTATAAATTAACAAGAAGAATACTATGACGAAGGTGATAAAGGATTAATATCAGTACGATACCACAGCCATTATTATGTAACACTTAGCACTTGGATTTATCTAGAATTAGGATTTGATTAACTTTAATATGCTATAATATACGGTTGTTATTATTATTGTGTCTACTTATATTACGGAGGTACATTTATTACTACATTGAGACTCGTGGAATTAATTTATGTGTCTAAATACAGTTTCCTACAACTGTGACATTGAATTTACGATGAGTTTAAAATGTTCACGTATACATTTATTTGAACGTCTAATTGATGAATTCTTGTCTTGCGGCTCGAGTGTATGATTCATGCCTTACACGTTTACAACTCGATTCAACGTTTAGGTAGTCTGATAGTCACAAAACGGTAAAACAGTCTTGTAAAGTGGTGTATATTTTGTCATTATAATTAGTCTGATTACTGGAAGCATTCAATGAAAATCCCAGTACGCGAAAGCACTCCGTAGTAAAAGTACCAATTACTGAAAACCCTGTTATAACAGGATCATATGTTATTGACTGGATTTATTGAAATCTTTCAAAATCGTGTATCATCCGAGGTTGTCATATTCCGGGTGTAAGTTGTCGCTTTTCGAATTTGTTTATACATGTATTTGATCAAAATCGTTCCTGTCGTTCCTGTCATTCCTGTCGTGCTGGCGAGTGGGTGTGCATCGCACCCGCTCTTGGGGCATGTCGTCCAGGGTCTCGACGCTGCTCCGGTCTGATGACGTCATATACGATTGAGCAGTCATTGACTTCCGTCGAGATTTGGGCGACTTGCCCTTGGCCTTATGCTAGGAGGTTTTACTCTGTTTTTTCCCCGACAGGTAACATTGAACACAAGTCGGGTGTTCAATAGCCTTTGCAATCGATTCTGTTGACTTTGATACTACAATACCCATTTTAATTGCTTTATCTTCTGCCTTAGCTAGTTGAGAATAGTGAGTCATTCTATCTAGAGAATTTGTCCCCAGGCGCGCTAATTTCTCTCCGCTTGATTTAGAAGACCTTCGGCTTAGATTTGGTGACTTGCAGGGCGATTTGTCGAAGCTGGCTTGCGGGGTTCGCATTATTCCTTTTTTTGGTGCAGGTTTTGGTGATCGGGAACGATCGACGCTATTCTCGCGTGATTTCATGATGCTACCGCGTGGGGACCGAGATCCATCAAAGCTCTGCTGTGGAGACCGCGACTTGTCGATGGATCCTCGAGGAGATTTTGATTGATCGAAGCTTCCTCTAGGAGACCGATGCAACGTTTTGGTTTGCTTCAGGCTCGATTTGTTAGGAGACTTGCAAACAATTACTTTGGTTACACGATCGCGATCCGGTGACGTACGGTCTACGGAGCGATTGGGAGATCTATCTCTATTGATGCTACTGCCGCTGCATGATCGTATGACCTTGATTCTCTTCTCGGGTACGGTGGTAGAAGAACCTTTTCTTTCTGGTGAAGATTTGAGAGACTGCGATTCTTGCTTACCTAGTTCCTTGACCATTGTGGGTTGGTACTGGGTTGGTTGATGTGACGACTGGATGAGCCGGGCCTGGCTGCCTGTGCTGCCAGCGCTCAGCGTCGACGTCGTGCTGTAGAAAACAGAAACATTTTATTTAGAACTCTGAATGAGAACATTTCGGTGAATCTTTTTATTTAAAACCTTAACTAGGCAACGTATAACTAGTTAGACTTCGTCGATCGTACCTGAGCGTAAGATGGTTAGGAGTCCGGCCGAGGCCACGCTTTGCGGGTGGTGGTGGTTGCTCATCCTCACCCTCAGACTTGCACCCGGGGTCGCACCGATCCATGTCGCGCTCGGGCGGAGGCGGCGGTGGCGCGCGCTTTACCACGCTCTCTGTTAGTCAAGCGTTGGTTAGTGCGTACATGCTATTGTTAGAATAAACTACCTTTAGGTTTGGAGTCCCCTGATGTTTGGGTGGCTATATCAGTAGAAAGAGAAAACTGGATCATTGCGTAAGTCACTCTCATTCTGAATTCCTTTTTGACTGTTTTGCTTTACTCATTGCGTATTTGACGTAGTTGCGTAGACTAAATTTTCTAAATTTGTAAAAGCGACTTTTTTTAAAACCTTTTGAATGGAATTGGAAAGTATTACGCTATTGGGGTGTAGGTTAGTAGGTTATTTTTTTGTGTACGCTTATAACAATATGCATCTTACTAAAGAATAATGCACACAGTACAAACGATCATTGAAAAGTATTAAATAGTTTGAACTCTTAAAAACGATGGCTAAGGCAGTTCGTTAAAGACGAAGAAGAGTTCACAAGAGTTGTACCAGGGTAGAAGAAATTGATAGAAACTCACCGGTAGCATCACCGAGTGTCTTGCTACGGAGTCTGAAAGCGGGCTCTTCGGGCAGAGGGTCTGGCGGCGGCTCCTCAGCATCCTGCGAGTTCTCGCGAGATAGATCGCCCACCTGCAAGGGTTGTGGTATATGATTGAGTTTTGCAATTTTTTTAGTCAGTTATGATTCAGATGAAATATAGGTTTAAATCTGCCAATACTATGAAACTCAAGACCGATCGGGATTTATTATTGAGTTTTAAAAAAATTCAATGTACCTCAATATTTCCGGCCGACAGCCGTTGTCCAGTGATTTTAGGCTTCTTTGTTTTTCCGAGGGTTTGCGATCCTTGCATCACTTGCACCTGTGCAAACATTACGTCTTTTAAGAACCGAACCGTGTTTTTGCGCTTAACTTTAGAAGCTAAGCTTCAGTGAGGGCCTCATATAGATAAATTGTCGAAAAAGCTGAGCTCTGCAGCCTAAGCAGTCAGAAAAATTCGTAATTTAACTGATGTGGAGACAGCCCGATTAGTGTACTTTAGTTATTTTCATAGCGTAATGTCGTACGGCATTCTATTGTGGGGGAAGCCGCTGATATTCAGACCATCTTTGTTTTGTCAAAATCTTTTGTATGCTCACAGAAATATAAAGCTGTTTAAGAAATATTCACAAAATAAATAAAAGAAATAGACATAAATACATTGTACCCACAACAAGGCTCCGGAAAATAGGTGGATCATTTAGATGCCAATGTATTCGCTATTTTCCATTACCATCGAGTAGGGTATCAAAATGAAGCGTTTTAAAAGGAGATTACAAAAATATACGACACTTATATGTTTAAAAGAAATTCAAAGTCACAAAACTTATAAACAAACACAAAAGTTAAATCATCTGCGAAGAATTTTACGCGACCAACGAAAGAACAAACACAAAATAACTAAAAAGTTGGAAATAAAAAAGTAGTTAAAAAGCTAAAAAACCCGACTGAATAAACTGAAAAGCAAAAAACAAGCACATTTTAAATTAGCCAAACTTTGGAAGCAGGCGGGGTTCATTTGTATATTAAATTATGCCTGCTTCCAAATTTTGTTAAATTTAAAATGTGCTTGTTTTTTGCTTTTCAGTTTATTCAGTCAGGTTTTTTAACTACTTTTTTTTGTCGATGTTTTACAAGTGCTCTTGTAGGCCTATGTGAAATAAAAAAAAATTGGGTTTAAAAACAGAGAAATTAATAAATACCTGGTGCTTGGGCCTCTCGCGCTCAAGCGTGTGTGGGGCCCGCGGGGGAGCGGGTGCAGGGCGGGTAGTCGGTAGTGACATGTTACGCACTGACTCGCGGATGATCTGACGGATCGTCTTCAGGAACGCGTTTCGGAAATCAGCCGTGCTATGGGGAGAAAACCTGAGATAAATATGGAACTACATTTTGATTTTTTGATAACTTTGGATCTTCCGAACGTTAAAGTATAATTTTACGAAGCAGTAAAGATAAGCTAAGTTGAAGTTGGCGAAATTTTATTACTTGTGTTAATTTTTGAGGTTAACGAAGCTTAACTAATGAGTACTCAATCTCGAAAGAACGTAATACAAGCTATAACCTCAAAAACACGTATCAAAACAACTTAAATTCAAATTGATTCTACAAGACGACGACGCCTCAATCCATCATTAACATTTAAATAGTTTCAAAACTAAAGTCGGACTGGAATGGTAATCGAATCAATCATAGTTTCAAACTCGCACCTGTTAGACAGTACGTAAACTTTCTCGGAGCGGCGCTGCAGTTGGCTGCGCAGATGTATGAGCTCCCACAGGAAGTGACTGTCCATGTCTTTGGCTGAAGATGCCCGAACTTGCACCTCGGTCACTGGTATCAGTACCTGGTACCTTATGATTTCTACCTCGTTGGAACTATTCTTAGACGAAACACCCTAAAAAGATTTTAGTCATTAGTATTTTGGAGTTAATAAATAAGTTTTGTAGGCTACTGAATTATAAGCAATGGTTGATTACCATAAGTTTCTTTTTCTGCCTCAGTCTTTCTTTACAGAGGAAGACAACTGCCGATTTAAATACAAAGCACATTGCGTGTAATTCCAATCCCTTTTTTATTTTTCCTAAAAAGTCTGAAATATTTAACCATTCTACTCCACCGTAGTATAACAAATCACCTGAAAAATAAGATACGTTAAGTACATAACACAGAAATACGTAAAGGAATAAAGTTAAATGTTTTCATTGTCTGCGATACAAACCAGGACTTAGATCTATAGGTTGCTTGCAAGACTTTTGATGTTGTCTAAACAAGTGATCAAATATAGCACCATATTCTTCATGTATCCGTTGCATTTCATTGATGTGTTCTGCAACTTTTTCCATGCCTTTCAGAGCCTCTGAAATTATTAAAAATCATTAAGAAATAGTTAAAATAAAACAATCACAATATAACAAATCTAAATGTCAAGGTTCTTACCCACTAAATGGAGATGCTCCTCTGAATTTACATCAGTCAAATTTCTCAATTGTTGAAGTAACAACGGATATTTTAATATCCGCTGAATGGGTTTTATTAAGTACGACTCCAACGTTGATGAATGTTGCTGTTTTGGATTTCGAGCCGCAAGAAACTCTTGTAAAGCTTGATTACCTTCATCTATAATACGACGGCAAAACAAATGATTAATTTCGTACACTAACAACACGAAATCATATGAAATATCGAAGATACGAGCACTTACTTGGGTGTAATACTTTCTGGGCCTTACTGTGACTAGCACAGAAAGAGCTGTATAATTTGAAATGATTCACGTAGTACAGGAAAGCATTTCCAACTGAGAAGAGTACAACCTGCAAGAAACAAAGGCGCTTTAGAATACTGAAAATACGAGAAAAATTAAAGGTTATAACTAAAAAGAAATAGGTAATGAGTACCTTAAACTGGTTTGAAAATTCAAAGTGATGGAAGTTAGGTTCAGCCTCAAGCGCTTCCTCTAAGTTTTGCAGGAATTGTCTTTGGAAAGTCACTATCTCCTGTATATTCCCGAACAAAGCGTTGATCTCGGCGTTTGATAAAAAAGTTTCCTTCTTGAGGGGCTCCAGGTAGTTTTCCAGTAAGTTGTTCAGGTGCTGGAAGTAATAACGTTCCGTGTTATGTTCTACGCGTGTCTGAATTAACATTTAAACTTTTTGTTTAAAACTCCATTCAGCTGAGTATTGCAAAGTTGTCGTGTCGTTTACGTATTTATAGTTGGATTAGTTTACTATCCAGTGTTTGCGAGCTTGATCGAGACATAATACAGCACAAAGGGTATTCTATAATAATTAGTGCTTTGATATAGGAGAGCCCTGTTGCGCGAAGCAATTAGTAAGAAGCCTATATGCCCGCAGTGGACTATGTAGTTGCGGTGGTATTATTGTATCCTGTCCAGAGTTTCCATGTATTTAGAGTAATGATACCTTATTTGACACCTGAAACTTCAGAAAGGTTTCCTTATAATAATTTCATACTCTGATATCGAAGAACCTTGTGTTGTAGAATAATCAGAACAGCGTCTTTGTTTCTTCTAAGAAAAAACTTCGTCTTTCCTCTAAATCCATTGTGTTTGTAATAATTATCTATCAATCGAAAGAAAAAAAAACTTATGTTGCGCGTAAAAAAGGTGTCTAATCGAACAAAATTAATTATTTATTATTATATTATATTATTATTTATAAAATATTGCAAAGTATTTTGATTTTTTTAATTAGCAGTGTTTACGAACATATTAACCTCATTTCTCGACTTTTTTCTTTCTAAGCAGTCAGGCGGTATACCTACATTTTCTTAAACATTCATGTAAAAGGCTGTTATTTTTATAATAAATGAAATAAGACACTTCTCGTTTATTTATCTGTATAGATATTGTATAGAATTGATAAAAGTAGGGGTTTAATAGCTTAACTTGTTAATTTCCGTCATCCATTATCTTTATAAGCGCCGTGGTTGCGGTTAAAAGTTTTTATGAATACCGCAATGTAGTTCTAAATTTTAGATTAACCCCATTTAGGATTTATTTTAAAAGTAACTTTTTAATCGTGAGCCTTTAGTATATAGCAGCAGGTGCGACCAGGTTAACCAAGTTTTAAATACGTTTTATAAATCCATCAAAACTTTTGGCCAGTGATGAATATTTATATGGACGAAGTTGACTTTTACTATTGCTTTATCTTTCATTCTATTTGAATCCGAAGATTGAATCGTGCGGCAGAAATGTGATTCAGGAATCGTAACAGCCGTTAATTAAGCTAGGAAGCAGCCTACCCGCAGCTGAAGTTATTTCAGTTCATGAGTTCCGAATGAACTACGAGCAACTACTCGCGAATGTGTCTCAAAGTTGTTACGTCGTAGATATTATAATGATATCTAGTATCGGAGTTACAGCTAGTACAGTAAGCCTGAATTGGGACCTGAAAATACACTTTAAAACGTTGCAGCGTTGAAATGTTGACGTGGTCAACCATCAAAATAGATGAGGCTGAAATGCTAAAATAACACAGGCGTTAAGTACAAAGGTGCTTAAATAACAGCTTTGGAAATCCTAATTGAACAATGCGGCAAGTAGGTACTCTACAGTAGATCTGTTTTTTAGATGAACGATTATAATTGAAGACGATTTTCCTTGATATTATTCAATTTGTTCCGTAAATATGCTTAGGATTTGATTGGGAGTTGTATCGAGTACCTACTTGTCTATTCACTTGGTAGTGTTACCTTGACATAGGCTCGTTCGGTGTCGACGAGCTCGAGCAGCACCTTGCGCAGCTTGTCGGCGTCGGAGAGGTGGCGCGAGGGCGTGCCGGCCGCGGCACTGGCCACGCTGCCCGTGGGGCTGCCGCGACGGGTCTCCGCCGGCGACCGGCACCAACCCGTCACCTGCTCCGCGCTCTGTACATGCACACAATGCAACCATAATACATAATGCTAGTAACTTGCGCAGACGTATACAAGTAGCTTGCAAGCCATCTAGTCATCTTGTGATTGGCGAATGATGTAGAAGTAACTAGCATGTGTATTTACTGAACCAACGACTTTGTGCCGGAAAGTATGTACCTACAAGTATGAATGTTGATACATTTACTGTTACCCCTTATAATTTGACCCACCTGTAAAAAAAACACTAATTCTAAGGTACGATGAATTAATCAAATAATAATCGTTGTATATAATAGTAAATGAACTTGAAAGATTATGATATTAAACAAAGAGACACTTTCGGCAATGATAAAATCAATAGATATCTATAATTCGAGAGATATAAAGGTAGAGGAAGGGATATAATAGGGGACGCTGGTTGAATCTCTTGAGACGATTATTATTTTCGAGAGAGACATTACCATGCGGGTACGCTAACGAAATAAAACGGGAATATTCTCGGAGAGCTAGATAATTGAATCGGGGATTAAGTCGCAGAGGCGTGCATGTGACGAGCGTAGTAATGTAATTTTTTTTTTTTTTTTTAAATACCTTTAGTAGATTTTCAATCTCGAACGAGTTAGTTCTGGAGCTGACTTTGGGCGGGCCAGTGACGGAGTCACCGCCATGGGCGTCCGCATCAGGGCTGTACAGCTCCTTACCTGTGCCGCAAAATATTTAATATTAGTTACACTTATCAGACATAGCTAAACAAGTATACATTGACTTGGGATCGGTTGGTTTCGCAAGTTTAAAATAAAAATATGGGTATTTTCTGTTTGGTACACCTCTGCGATCACAAGCGTGATGTTATGTTTCGGTTCAGTACCATATTTATAACTTTCTCCTACACACTGAATTTATATAATACAGATTATAGGTAACTCAAGTGTTAACTTATCCACGCAAGACTAATTATGGTTAGAACTGTTTATTAAATTTCTTCGTACAAAATATAATAAGTATCCCGTAAACATAGATTGACAAAAAAAGATCTCATTGCATGAAACTCATTGTTCAAGGTATGTAAATCACGGTTTCCAGATGTATCTATAACAAACGAAGAAATTGCAAAAGTTTTATGAATATCCATCATGTAGATGGATAACATCAGGTATACAACATAGGGAGCATTACTTCAGAATGATAAATACGGAAGACTTTATTATAGAGACGCTCCGACGGGGTTTTATTATATTCTAAACCGAAATTTTAACGTTTGTAAAGGCTTCCGCAAAATCAAAAGTGAATATCTCGTTTTGTATACAGGCCTGCCCTTACTTTACTTTACCTTTTACGTATAAACGTTGCTATATTAAATCATATGCCTTATCTGTTTGATATTTGCACTCACCCGATATAGATCTAAGCTGTAAAAATATGTCCTTTGGTACACATACTCACACAGCAATATATGTCTGTCAATATAATACTAACGATCTCTCCAAAAATCCTCTCTTAATACGAAAAGATTAAGAAATGTGAAATCAAAATGTTCAATAAAACTGGTTTGAAAAGAGATGCTCAGATTTCAATAACATGAGAGGAAATTACACTGTTCGTGATGAAACTTTCATGTAAAGGCCGCTTTATGACAAGAAGTCACACAATGAGTTTTTGGCCGCGGTATGTCAACATCGGGCACAAGCAAATAGCCGCAGGGGAGGTCGTGGCCTCTATTTAGAGAACCGGTATTTTTGTTGCAGAATTAGCACAACACTGTATGCTGCTATTTTTATCTGTCATTGTAGATTTAATGAAGACCTCAGCACGTTTCAGAACTGAGAGTAATGTTGCCAATTATTTTTTTAATTAGTAATATCAGTTGGTTCACCAACAGCTCCTGTGTACACATATCTTAGCTATACATAGGTTTTACAGTCAACAATATAACAGTGTGACAAATGAACAATGTGATTAAAATGACATTATTCACGATGCGGATTGTTTATCGATCATCGCTATAAGTCCCAGTTTCCACTTATTGTCGTTATTTAACCCTAATCTAGTTATGCGAAGGTATTGTTCACCGTTGCTACAGTCATCAGATGCTCTGAAAGTCATAATCAGAATTCCATACGATACCGATGTAGATAAAGCAAATAAACCCCAACAAGCCTTAGTAAACGAAGATATACTATTCGTTATTCCACAAATATAAATATTAGTTACATTTCAGCCCTAAAACCTACCTATCAATAGTAAAGTATTTTTCTGTTCAGCGTTCCATTAAGTGAGAAGAGTAGTTTCATTAGTCGGGAATGTCGTAATAAATAATGTGTTTGCGATAGTGAAAGCCTCCCATTGTTACGAGCACCCGCGATTCGAAGTCAGGACGCGTCAAGCCGCACTCCGATACTCCTATAGCCATCATAAAACAAACAACAACTACACGTCGAGTCAATATGTCGTCATAATTGCCTCTTGTACGGCTAGGGCACGAGCCGTGAAATAAATGATTGCAAACCCGTAGAGAGGGCAGCTATTTCGGATCGGTAAGTTTAAATAATGACCGGGCACGACGTAAACGCCTCCAGCCAGAAACAACGATGAAAAAGGGGTGGAAAAAATTCGTAAGGAAATAATCATTCTCAATTTACTTCTTTCATAAGGAAAACCAGCCTGACTTTCTCGGAATAAATTAAATTTAAATATGATCCAAACAAATTTTAACTGCCTTTTTGGGGATTAAAAATGGTGGTCCTATCTGAAATAGGTCAAGCTTTAGGACTATTTTATATTCTCACTAAGAGAAAATACGTGTATCCAGACAGCGAAAGTTATTTGTGAATGGGGTAGTTGCTGTGAACACGAGAGGAAGACGTTCTATCTATATAAACGTTCTATTGTTACAAAGTTAATAACACACAATGATGAGCGAGTGAAACGTTCAATAAGCGAACTGGCATATCTTCCGTTTACTAAGAGAGCTTGTTGAGGTTTATTTGCTCCATCTACATCGCTATCGTATCGCATTCTGATTGTGGCTTTCAGAGCATCTGATGACTGTGTATGCGGTAAACAATGGAATCGCATAACTAGCAGAGGTACAAATAATGACAATAAGTGAAAACTGGGACTTACAGCGATGATCGATAAATAATCCGCATCGTGCGATAGTAGGTAGTTGTTATGCACAAAGCATTACTGGCTGACAGCCACAATTCGAAAAGAAGATTCAGGGTTGTTCCGAAACGATGCCAAGTATTACGTAAAAGGAAATATTGAAGAGTTGCTTGTTATGCGATATGGCACTACAAATAAATAATAAGTACTCATGTCAATTTATGCCATAATTTCATTATTTTATTCGACATACGTATCTACTTGATATGTTGATTGGGTTGTCCAAGCTATCAAAATCATAAATGGCTAATGGAGCTGTGCACTTATTTAATAGATGGTGGGAATTTAGTTCGTATGAATGTTTCATAAACTGGTTAAATTACTGTTTTTACGATATAAACCTTTCGAAAGGTTAAATACTGCATTACTCAAATTATCATGATGACGTTGCGGTTACTTTCAATAGCGAGCCCACACAGGACGTAAGCTAAAAACGTTTCGCTAAACAATCTGCCTCGTCATCGAAAGTGAAAAATAGGCAACGGGTCGCAAACATAAGGAGTGTTCATAAATACACGATATTATGTACCTACGTACTTGTAAACAATTTATTAGAATGTTTTACCGAATCATTCTCTATTGACCTTTTATTAAAGAAGTATCGTTTCAAAAGTGAAAATGCTAAAGATTGACGACCTGCGGGGACACATAACGTACAAAGGCACAAGTAAACACCGATTTCCTGACAGGCTGAAAATAGATCAGAGGTATGTGGTTAAGTACTCACTCCAGGCGGGTGCAGGCACGATGAGGCCGGATATCATGTCGTCGGAGATGACTGGCGGGTCGCTGGGTGGCGGCGGGCACACAAGGGAATCGATTATGTCGTCGGTGGCCGCGCGCATCACGCCCGTCAGCTCTGGAGGCTCCGTGCGAGACGACCTGGGTACAAATCGCTGCTCAAACCACTATCTAAATGACAATCTTCTTTGGAACAATAAAACGGATTGCTCGATTTACAGAAACAACACGTGATGTGTTTACTCCAGATTTTTTATAAGCGTCTCGATACTTGGGAAGGAAGGGATATAAAACTGGCACAAAGATAATATCAAAGTACGAATCACTCGTTTCCAGCGTCGCGATCATCAAAATGAAACGAAAACGATTTATTTTTCTGACAGAAACATGAAAATCTCAACAATTATCAAGGCAACGGCCAAAGGCGCAAATCACAAATGAAAACGGCATTGGGAAGCCTTATTATTGATATCCCATTTCTGTGAAAAATATGTTAGGTGAAATTCATATTTTTGAAATTCCCTGCAGTTTTTGACTTGTACTATTCGAGAAAGAATATTTCAGGATAGGTCGTTAGGAACACGCTACATACATGTGTGTAATGTAAGTTACATAATGCTTTAATTATTCGCATAAACTTCACCAGGTTTAACAAGACAATAAAAGCGAGCACCTTAAAGCCGGAAAGGCTTTATATGAACGGGGAGATGAAACAACTCACAACAATAATAATATCATGTCGCGAGTATTTGTTTCGAGATGACATTTGTTGGGGAGCATTATTTCACGCGGCGCGGGTGCGGTAACGTCGAGAGGCTCAATTGCGGTCGTTCACAATGGCTGCGGCACGATGGCGCGGTGACGCGGTGACGAGGCAACGGGAGGGCTGCGAGCCAGGTGGTGGCCGGCGCAGGGCTGCAGGCACACGACTATGTAGGTCGCACCGAGCGCTTCAGTAAACTTGTCGCGGCCGCGAAAGGTCAGGTGTATGAGGGCGGGAAATGCCGATGAACAGGCCTTCCACCCTGCCCCGGCTGCGCGCTCTTTAACTTCCGTTTTATTAGGTGCTAGGCGCCCGCTTTCCTGTTTGTCGGTGGTACTTCGAATCTCTCGCAAAATGGGAACGCTGTTCGACCTTTTTTATATTAAGAAATATTCTCGCTGCCGTCTGCTATGAATTATTCTATTTTAACGAGCCCTCGGAGCCGGGCTCATCAATTAATGAACACAAACTGTTTCTATTGATGTTGGATAGACTTCAGAAAGTTAAAGCAAAATACTGGATTACAATATTGTGTTTACGTTGTTATATATAATAGGTTATATATATATATGAGTTAATGAACACACACCGATGGTCACAGAAGTAAAAATAAACAGTTTTAAAGTGTATAAATACCTCATCATCATGACGAGGGACAGTTCCTCTTGCAAAACGCTCTCCAGGTACATCATATCTAGATCAGACACGATCGCTCCGTTGATTACCATTATTTCGTCGCCTTTGATTATACCTGACAGAAAAATGAAAAAGACTGTACTCGGAATGATTGTTCTTATTTTGTTCACATTAGGGTTTCTAGTACACAGCGTAGATTTAAATTGCAATACCGGCTCCATAGGATTATGATCTTTCACATTGCTACGAGTTGAGAACGGACGTCATTTAAATTGCATATGCATTTTCTGTATTTAGTTTTATTTGATAAAAAAAAGAACTTGAGATTGTGTACGTAGCGGAATGGTGGAATGCGGCTAGCGGCTGCGTTGTCTGAAAATATATTATGCAAGCTGGAAATGTTGTAGAACTTTTACCACAAGAAATATTACGACGTATTTTACTTATAAACTTCAGCGAAATGCAAGCAGTAAAGATGGAAATATAACGTTGAACGATGATAAATTACCATTTTGCATGGCGACGCTCTTGTCTTCAACCCGGCTCACGTAGCAGCAGAGCTCGTCTTGCCGCTCCGCGTTCTCAATGAGTTCGGCTTCCACACTGAAGCCCCACATTTGCTCCAGCGTTGTGCGTTGTAATTCTACTTGATACAGGATCTTGGCGCACACTTCCACTACTTCGTGGGTATGCAACTATATAACAATTAGATTGTACTAATTAGGTTTGCGCTTAATGTACCTATTTATATATATATATATGCCTAACGTTTTCTGAAATTAGTTTTGATGCTCGGAGTAAACAGTGGTAGCTGTCTGTCTTGCGTCATTTTATTCTAATTGCGATTCAAAGGGTTAGCTATTACGATGGTGGTTGAAAACATGTGTGTCAAACGCCTGCTTATAAATTGCTCCTCTACTTTATGTTAGCAGTAGCTCAAAGTAGACTAAACAAATAACGAGAGTAGTAGTTATAATATTGAGGTTACAGTTGTGTTTATTTTCAAGACAAAGTGACAACCCGTCCAGATGGAGCACGGTCCGAAAATTAATGATGGGGTTACAAGGCCTTGTGTGACTCACGAGATAATTAGCCGTAGCTAGCGTTAGCCTTTGCAGAATGTGTTAGTATATGCAACAAATATAACTTTGAATACCTACATTGTTTTCGTTTCGCAAAAGGGAGAATATATTAATTCATTTGTGAAAATTTACATTTTCCTGCTCTTTAATAACTTTTGCAAAATTTGGTGACATTTGCATTGTTTGTTTGTAGAACAGGTACCTACTTATTGTAATTTATTCGCATGAAAGTATTTAATTGTGGGCTTCTGTTTTCATTACGAGCTGGTAATTGAGTCATTATCTTTTTTAAAATATCACCAACCTATATTGCTTGTAATGGAGGCAAAACCCTTTTTATTTTGGGCCTCTTGTAACAGACTTTTTAATGGCTTTTTGTTTTAAATGTTGATGAGGGAGAGTTACATACATGGTGAGTATAATAAATATAATCCTCATACTGTCGGACCTCAATCAGAGCAAATCCTTTACCATACAACTAAAACACTTTGGTTTAAAACATAATTAGGTGGATTAAGCTTAACTTAATCTACTAAGTTGGTCCTAGTAGATTAAGTATTTCATTAGACTTGAATTCAAAAATTGTTTAGCTGTAGTCACGAAATCATTATTTTGTCATAAACAGTTAAAGTTAGTCCAAAAATGTTGATGTGAAGTAATAATTCCTGTCCGTACGACTTTTGTTGAGCTCTGTTCCACCTTCCACTCAAAGGATTATGCGATCTTTCCACAAATGGAATTCGTCGAACAACACGTAAAATAGGATTTAACTTCGTCATATGCATTCCGCATTTGTTGATCCTAAAGTAACAGTAATATAACTTTTTGATAACCTTTCCACGCTATGTCGCGCAAAGCCTGTGACGGAATGGGCGCTGTCAGACCCTACTCACGTCAACCTCGGTCACAAAACATTTATACTTTTATTTTCACTTCCATGAATGTGTGGCATATTTGTATAATTTTAAAGTAACCACTGGTTCGTGTTCCACACTATCGTGATTTTAAATAATAACATTGGCTATCTTAAATTGAATCTTGTATAATTTTTGTGAACACAAATAAGGTTGGCTACGAAATTGCTACGAAATGGCTACGAACATTTAAAGCGAGGAAGAAATTTGTTTCGTAGCGCTTCTTTGTATGTTCGTGAAGTTTACAAAGTTTTTGTTATAACTACATATTTCATAGATTTAACGAGAGCATTACTTGGTGTTTCTAAGACTTTCTTTTGAGTTGAAAAGTTTAACGTAAACTAAGATACACAACTAAAACATGCGCCACAAATTGTGCTCTTTTGAATTCATATGGCGTATGCTTTGAGCAACCAAAATGCGTTTAATTCATAATTATCTGCAAATTAAAAAAATGTTACGTGTGTTTTTACAGTTTTTTATCCATGTGCTTAGGAAATACCATAACTTATCTATTGGATCAAAATGCGAGTCCTAATTTAAATAATTGTTTATCTAGCACATATGTAATTTTCGTCGCTGAAACTCGTGGCTGAAGAAGTATGAAAAATGGATTAATACTTACATAAGTTTCGATCAGATCACTGCGATGAGGAACGAAGTAGTTATGATCTTCCATATCACGGCGTTTCTTGACCCTGACGAAGTGTTCGAGAGCATTGAGCGAGCGACGTGCGCATGCGGCTGCAAGGAACTCCTCGACAGACATGCCCTCGCGCACGCCCACCGTAGCTGTGGTTCCCTCTGGAAGAGACACGCGCACCGCAGCCTCACCGTCCTCGCGGGACATCTAGTACCATATAGTTATGTTCAATTATGGATTGCAGTTAATGGTAATGGTAGTTTAATGGTAATGGTAGTTAATAACCAGTAAATTGTTATTTTCATAGTGTTATTTGTTAATAAGGGTACTGAATAAAACAGTTGTATTGAACCTATTTGTTTAGAAAAGTAAACTTCATTACAACGTTTGACTGATAACACAATCTATTTCTTAAATATCTTAATACGTAAAATGTTGTGCGTGGGTGATGGCAATAGGCTAACCCCCTATTACATGGGACTTAAATATAAGTTGCAAAATGTGGGTGTACTATTAGGTACACCGCTGTCTAACACTTTGGGGATTATAAGCGCGTTGTTATGTTATATCTTTATAATTATATAAAACGATCTGCATTCTTACCTACCTGTTTGTTGAATTGAAAGTAGTTCTTCAAAGAGGATTCGAAGACAACTTAGAACAAACGACATAACTAAACTGAATCAACACTTGGAAGCAAATCCCTATTTCAAATTAAATTATAGCGAGTCAGGGAGAGCAAATCTCGTTCTCTGTTCACTAGCGCCGACACTGCTATTCAAATAGCCCCCGAGCTGGGGTTGAATTAGACCTATAAGAGTTTTGTTTTGATAGGTACGTATATAAATTAGTATTAGCAAATTATATTATGTTGAGATAACTTCACTACACTCGTAAAGCAGAATAATTAATTGAATGCAAAATATATATACACTTCTGGACACATCTATTGGCCCACCTTGTATTTTCAGTTTCGTTTGGTCCTAGCTAAAATTTTATATTAGGTCGAGCAAAAAGCTTTTATGCAGTTTTGAACCTGGCACATTCACAATTTCATTCAATAGTCTTTTTTTGAATTTCGAACACAGAATTTAAAGAAACAAAAGGCAATTTGGAGCCTGTTTGTTGATATCAAACAATCGAATACTAAGATAACTTGGTTTTATTGGTTTACTTGGATTTAATTCTTGAAAAGTGATTGATATCTTTGGTTTTGCAACAAACATTACTTATTCTTAACATTAAGGTGAGGTTCTATCAATAATCTATGGATACTTCACCTGAAGTCGCCGCCCAAGCTGTGGCACTTATTCAGGCCGGACACAGCCAAAGAAACGTGAGTGCTCAACTTAATTTAAGTCGATCTGCGGTCCGAAATGTTTATCGGAGGTACCTAGAGACTGGCGGCTTTGTTCGTCGCCAAGGAAGGCCACGATCTCGGGTCACAACTGAAAGGCAGGATCGATTCATCGTGACGACCAGCTTGAGAAATCGTCACCTTACCTCCATTGAGATACAAAACCAACTTCGCGACTTCCACGGAGTATCTGTGAGCGCTCGAACTGTTCGGAGAAGGTTAAAAGAACGCGATATGGTACCACACAAGCCAGCTAATGGGCCCAAACTAACGCGAGCCCACCGAACAGCGCGCCTTCATTTCGCACGCAGTCATTTAAATTGGACACAGCAAGATTGGAGCCGTGTACTCTTTTCTGATGAGTCTAAAATTGTGTTACATGGCAATGATGGAAGAAAGAAGGTCTACCGACGTAAGGGAGAGCGTTTCGCACAATGCTGCTTTGAAGAGAGGGTTGCTTATGGCGGTGGCTCATGGACTGTCTGGGGCGGTATATCCGCGAGCGGCAAAACTCAACTTGAGGTTGTTACAGGACCACGGCTGCCAACATTAAATGCTGGTACATTCGTGAGTGCTTAGAACCTCACGTGATACCATACGCGGACTATGTGGGCCCAAATTTCCTTTTTATGCATGATAATGCAAGAGCCCATGCGGCCGGCATCGTCAGGGAATATCTTCGGGATGTGAACATCACAGTTATGGACTGGCCAGTCAGAAGCCCAGACATGCAGGGCTATTGCGTATCTTTTTCATGACAGTGGCTATCATATTGTCCATGGATTAGCTATCAAATTGGTTATGGTTTAGTACAAAATGGAACCATTTGACAGTTAATTGATAGGCACTATAGGTTAGCCACTGTCATCTAAAAGATACGCAATAGCCCTGCTGAACCCCATTGAGCACATGTGGGACGAGCTAAAAAGACGTGTTAGGGCTCGTCAGCCAGTTGCCCAGACGATGCAGGAGTTGAAAACTGCCATAGAAGAGGAATGGGAGATGATCCCTCAAAATTTCATAGAGCGGTTGATAAACTCTATGCCTAATCGTATGAGAGCTGTGGTAGATGCCCATGGAGGCAACACGCGTTATTAAATTAAACCTTTATTTGATAAAACATGTTTTTTATTCAAAAATCAATTGCCTTTAACAAGGCGCATATCCGACTTGTTAGGCGTAGCTCCATGTCGTATGGTATTCTGAATTCAAATTTAAAACAATACGATCGAAAAAGATGGTAAAATGTATCAGGTTTAAAACTGCATCAACAGTTTTTGTTCAATCTAGCAATCATATTTCGGTAGGGGCAATCGAAACCTAAACTCTAAGGTGGGCCAATAGATGTGTCCAAAAGTGTATATATGTTGATTAGAACATTAATTCCAAACATAGCACAAAATACAAAAATATTTATTTCACGATACTACAAATTGTTCGTTTCTAATTTCTGGAATGCAATAACAGAAATATTCAATTCTTCTACTGAGTAACTAATTGAGTATGAAATCTTTTAGCTTCATAGAAAATAAGTACCCACTAGTTCTCAATATTATTCTTTTATTTGTAAGGTTGTTATTCTTTTCGCAAATAAAGATTTATGATTATGATTTCTTCACATTCACGGCTGAATTCAGAATGTTGCGAGTAAATTGGTAATTCATCAATTTTCCCGTAACTGGTATTAATTCAGTTAGTTGAAATTATTTTGCTGCAATAAATATAAAACATTCCAAAATAATGTTGATGAATTCGAATAACATGATTTCGATAAATCTAGCTTCAGAGAATTAACAAGTTTATCCAATCTGCTCGCAAATAATTTAATTATTACGTTGGGATTGCTGAAACAAAAACATTAAGTAATGGCAGGCTGTAAGCGGCGAGCAGTTTGTCTCGAGTAATAGTCTTTTTTCGTGACGTCCTGTATTACGGCCTCGCCAAGGATTATGGGACACGCCACATCGGCATTTCCAATTCAGACGATTCGTTGTGCTTTTTATGTTCTTTCTTTATGAGTCAACATACAACATGGATAGGAAAACGTTTGAGAACTATAATGAACTATACTCGTAAAATAAGGAAGAGAGCTTTGTAAGTATTGTTTTTAAGTAGTTTCTGAAAGTAGTTAAACCGAACGATTATGATTTTATGTTTCTAACATCAAATATAGCTTTGACATACGCTTGAGTAGGTATTAATTATATCCCGCAATAAAAAAACTACTATAACATGGAAATATTTCGACTTAGAACAACTATAATAACTTTATAAATCACCATAGTTTTAAGTATAAAAAACTTGCTTTTAATTACAACATTCAGCTTTTATAAATCCCACTAAAACATTGAGGCGACACTCATAGTGGTTTTTATGCGCTCCGTGCTCTCCTATAGCTATTAAACTGAGTAAATGATTACGAAAGCCCATTCGAACTATACATGTGGCTTTGTAAGAGGCACGTTTGTACACATCCAAATGACTCAGCTACCTGAGAGAAAAGCGCTCACGTATATTACGGCCATATTCAGTAATAGAGCTAAGTTTATTTCTTGCAAGACAATGTACAGAGTTTTTAAGGTTTTAATAATAGTTTTACAACTTTCGTTACAAAGGAAAAAAAAAGGTTTTTTAGGAATTTATTTATCATACAATCCAAATTACCTCAAAGTGAAAAAAAAACCTTTCGGAATCCAAAACATTTTTTACAGTTCGTTGGGTGAGTGGCTGAGTTAAAGACCCTTTGCGACGCCCGTAGCAACTGGCGTAGCCATCGGCGTAGCACGGTCTACGAAATAGTTCATTAATTATTCTGAAACGTTATTATTTCCAGGAAATTTCACATAATTTCATTCTCAACTATGTTTTCTTTGAAGTTTACGCTTCTATAAATGGAGTATTTCTGTGAAATACCATTATTATAAACATATTACATGATAGCACTTTTAATAAAAGATCCTTGAAAAATTTCAAGACGCTTGGTACTTTAAACGATATTAATATACTTTGTTGAATGATGACATGGACACTTATAAAGAATTATCAACTAATATTCCAATTCAATTTCATCCATCGTATTTAAAACAAATAAATGTTATCAATTTATTTTTTACAGACTGCGTAACTTGTTTCAGCACACTAAGTATTAAAAAAAACTGGCCAGGTGCAAGTCAGACTTGCACATGAAAGGTTCTGTACCAACGTAGTAGGGAAGCCCCCTTTAATTTGTGTTATTTCTTGTTAATGCGGCAACAGAAAAATATATTTTGTGATAAGTTTGTTTTTCATAGTGTTTAAATGAATGACAAAGTTATATTTGCGGTTTTTCAAATGTGCTATATCTCAAAAACTATTGACTGTATATTGATAAAACCAATTTTAGTAGAAAGTTTTCATTACGATCTACAGCATGTTTTTTTTAAGCTTTTTACTCTCTTAGTTTCAAAGTTAAGAGGGGGGGGGGGGCACATTTTACTACTTTAGAAGTGATCTTCCAACGATTGACTTTGAGAAAAAATGATTTTAAAAACCTTAACGTCATTTTGAAAGACCTATCTATAGACACCCCACACGAGTAGTTTTGATGAAAAACTTTTTTTTTGTTTCAGTTCCAGGTATGGGGAGGCCCCCCTTAATCTTTGATTTTTTTTATTTTTGTATAAAATACGTGATGCAGTTCACAGAATACATATAGCTACCATGTTTAAACTGGGTAATCTTATTGTTTCCGAATAAAAGGGCTGTGACATACGGACGGACAGATGGACAGACAGACATGACGAATCTATAAAAGTTACGTTTTTTGCCATTTGGCTACGGAACCCTAAAAACTGACCTGCATGGATCGCCTGCTGGATCCTGAGTTGGATCGCGACAGCTGTGGCGCTCGGCGCTTGGTGGCGCCGCGCCCGGCCAGCAAGTTGTTCAGCAGCGATGGCGACCGCGCGCAGATGAACGCGTGGAAAGACGACACCGTAAACACGCCAAGCTTGTTCAACGTGCTCTTTGTACCACGGGACACGTGTGTCAGCAGAGACTAGGACAAAAACATTTATAAGTACATTACATTTCTCTGTACACGGTGTAGTATCCAACGGGCAGGCAGTACAAAACCACTGTATACCGTGAACCATACAAAAATAAAAGCAATAATAACTATACAGAGGTTATATAATTATACAGAGGTAATCTATAGTTATTAACTATAGCTTATGTTGCAAGTTCCACTATTATTAGAATATGTAGTTCTTATCTTTTGCTCATTACATATCTACATAGATATTTTTATCCTCAAAAAGATATTGATATATCCGTTAATCAAACCCATTTCTGTGCAAAATTGTAAGCAACTTTTATTATTCGCATGTTGGGGACCATTATGACGTCCCGTGACATGGGTCGTGGCGTAACAGATTCCAACCCCGTTCCCCCGGTCAACGGAACTGTCAATTTGATAGCGAAGCCAACAAATTTCCTTTCTCTGTCACCTCGATGAAATCACTTGACAATTTCAACACCCCTCTCTTGTCTTATTATCGGGTGATAAATTACGAGCAGCGCGTTGTTTTCGTTATCATATTTGGTAAACTGGATTATGAACGACTGGTGAGTTAGCATAAATAAAACTCAATAGACGTGATTTATCGAGGTGAGGCTGACATGAGTTACGTCGAAAGTAATAAATAAAGTCAATTTTGTTCAACTTATCATATTCAATAAAGAATAGTTGAGAATCGCAAGGATGAATCCGAACTACTGCTGCAAACAAACTTATTGTGGGCCAACACCAAATAAAAAGTTATGGAGATTTTACTACTTCATTAGGTAAGGTCACTTTTGTAGGGAGAAACGGAAAACTCAATTTCGTTGAACATTTACCTTGGGGTTAGGGAGTTCGCCGCTTTGAAGGCTCGCCATGTAACACCGCAATCGGAATTGTTCACAATGTAGACGTTCGAGATTTTCTTCCCACTGGAGCATTTGGACAGCTAGTTGTGCGCGAGTCTCAGGATCAGAGACTACTGATTGTTGTAGGTCTGCCATGTGCTTTAGTTTGTGGTCCTGAAAATGTCAAGAGCGTTACTTATGCTAAAAAAAAATTAACTTACAGACAACTAAGCTTAAACTTAAAGTATGCATGTGACATATTTTGAATAGTCCGGACGCGGTCCTCGAACTCGCGCCCGAGGAAGACGTGTGCTATGAATATTAATGAGCGCCTGCTTCCAGCTGCCCGTGATAACTATCACGGTGATAAAATAGATTGTTTCAACTACAAGCATGTGTTCCTGACCTTAATTACGGTATCTATTTTGAATATTTTGCATCACAAAAAGCCATTTGAAATTCATAAAGTCATAAAACTTTGTGGTTTCTAATTATGATGGCAAATTGCAGCTAGATGGTATCACTCATTTTCCTGACCAGTAAGAGATTAGCTCATAATGTTTATTTACGCTGTAAAATTAGTTTTATTTAACCACCATACCGTTCAATTGCATCTTAGCCAATGTAAAACAGACAATCGTATTTGCTTAATTTCCGTCACAGTTAATCGAAACATGTCTGACAGAGCATATTCACATGTGGTAAATATGTAGTGGAGGCCACAAAGGCTTTGATGCGTGCTGCGGTCACCCGGTGCGGGTCAGAAATTGGCGCGATGTACACGAGGAACGTTTCGAACCGCACGCCACCGACTCGGCCCGGGACCTACACATATGTATTCGGCTAATACATAGGTAATACACTCGTACCTAACTGAGAACCTTACAACTGACATAAATAGTCTGCCGTCTAATAATTTTCTTTGGCCTCGTGGTCTGTAAAACCATTACTTATTTACAAATTTAGAATAAAAATCAAGCATCTCTGATAACTTCGGACACACATTCTAACGTTTTGAAGGTTATTTTTAAGACAAGGGTAGTTTTTGCTTATTTATAATACTCTTACTATGACGTCCGCTACTGGACATTCATCACATTTGTATTTCATATATCCACTATGCGGTGAATGCTTTGTTTTCCAACAAGTATTCTAGCTATCTAGCTCCATGTTGATTGATCAGAGTTGTTGCATCCGCGGAATTTATGATTAATTCAGGATTCATAACACAAAAGGACGGTGAGGCACGTGAAATTGGACTTTATGACTACGTGTGTTGGTGTAGGCGTGTGTAGGTCGTGTGTGGGCCTTGCGTAAAATCGCTCAACGAAAGTAGATTCATGGTAGTCAAACAATGGCCTGTTGGTTTAGGCTATGCGATGCGCTGTTTGGGTCGAGCGGTGCATAATTTCTCAGCGAGTTCACTTTATGCTTCAGCACATTTTCATTTGTTCAGCTTCGAACAATATTAACTTAGCGTTCAACTTAATACGGAGCTTTACTTGCTTCATTTACACCGGAAACAATAAAATTATAAATAACATTACCGATAGAAGTTGATACGAATATATTTTGTTTGCGCTTCAGAGGCGCGTTTGTATCTTTAGAAACGCAAAAATCAGCATCTACGGCGCCGACGCGAACGGAACGCGTAAAAAATAGGCTGTGTGCTAGGGGCCTTACATCTCATCAATAAATACCTACTTACCTATTTATGTATTCGAAATTTTTTTTGGTATGATAACTTATGTTATGACACCATATTTTCGTAGGTGAATGGTTATTAGAATGTTAATTTAAATAAATATGAGTTGCATTTACTTACAGATTCGATGGCCTTTTCAAGGCGATATATTTCCTCCTGGAGTAAATGAAGTGTCCCAGTCTTGCCACGGTGACGAGCAAATGCAGCAGCACAGGCACTATGTATGCTGTTTACCCAGTTTTCGAGCTCAATCTAAGAGATAATTTATCATTATTAGCAACTTAATCTGAAATCAATTTGTTTCAGAAAAAAAAGTTTAAAACTTACTTGACACGGTGCTTGGAACAAGTAAGCGTCACCGAATGCGGTGCTCAGACAAAATATGTGGTCACGCTTAGGGTGCTCTGGAATCGGCTGCATGATTGCTCCATCGACTATGATAAGATGCTTTGGAGCCGCTTCTACGGAGCGTCCTTCACGAGAATCGCAAGGATAGAAGAGCAGTGTAGTACCCTTCAAACACACCCAGTAACCCTTCCAGCCGCGTTTGCGAGCCAGTTCAATTTGATGCTTCTTACGGAGTAGCCATTTCTTCACACTCAAAAACCTAAACAAAACATCAACTTTATTACAGTTGTTAAACTTCGTTCATACGAAAGTTACGCTGCAATGCGGTTTGCAAAACTGAATTTCAGTTTAAAAACCAAAACACAAACTTGTGCATTCAACAGGATTTCTAGGATTAAGAAAAAGCCAGGAATCGGTTTAACCCTCTTGCAAAAAAATACCTACCCCGTGTGCAAATATGAGTTACCTACATCATGTGTATTTTAAAACGTGGTTAACAAAATTATCCGATATCAGTATACCACGGGTCGTTGGGCTTCGTTACAGTAACTAAGTTTGTGTGGCAGCGGTTTACTGCTCGAAAGTTTGTTAATAAGTTTACCTGTTTCGTGTGACAACGTAATATCAGGAAATTGTTTACTAGTTAAAAAACAACGGTTTTGGAGTCAAAATACTCGATTTACAAACATTTGGTTACTGGTTTTTCTCTACATGAAACTAACAATGGGCAAACCAAATTCTGTCTATGATTTATGAAATAAGTAATTAAGTGAGTGTAGAAAAAAATATAAAATTTTGTAACAGCTAATATTAATAATTGTAAACAAACTAAATAGTTATTTTTAAAAAAAGTTTCTCATTTGTATTCTGCCCCGTGGTATAAAACATTAAAAAGTGGATGTTATAGCTCTAGTGGTACATGAAGACATTCAAATAAAATGTAAACGTGTTTTATGAATTGGTTTTATTTTATCCTTCAGATGCACACCAAATTTAACATTTACAACATTTTCACTCATCTGTTTACGTTACTATGACTTGAAGGTCGATTAAACTCCGGGCACTTCAGAAAAAACAAACTATTGCATTTTTCAAGAATACCAAATTCAACTGCCAACATAACAGTCGTTTCTATCTTTTTATCAATATCTTTCTTTTTGCAAGGCAGATAGAAGTGCTTTTTAATCAATGTCCGTATTTTATCTATCTGTACACCTTGCTCACGATTGCCAAGCAATTTCATAGCCCATATGATGACGTTCACTGGTTTTTGTTGCTTTTTCCATTTTTGTTCCTTATCCTTAGCTTTAGATATACGCTTGCAGGTACAATCCTTATCGTTGAGTCCGCAGTCAGAACGTATACGTAAATCTGTTGTCGTGGGAAAATCACGTGTCTTCATGGCATTAATATTAATATTATTTAATTCTGACCTGGGTAATATTAATTCAGCGGAGTAGATAGACTACTTCTAATATCACAAGTTTCATTTTTTTTCCTCCAATTTACAATCTTTACTATTTTTATAAAAGTTTTAGTATTTTAAGAAATCATTGACACCTGTATGTTTTAATTTGTCAACAGTTTGTCAAACATGGCATTTGGACAACAGCCTAACGCAATGTCCAATATCGCAAGGAGGCGGAAATAGAGAAATATAATATCTATACATTTTATAAAATCGATTTATTTTGTGAACTGTTCTCGTTTTTAAACGAAGTAGACAAAGAATTTCAAGCAATCCTGACAAATACTCACTTACTCAAAAATAATAGTCTATGAATTACATAGGTAACGAATCTTGGAATAATGTCCTGTTTCATTTCCGAATAACAAATAAAAAAACCAATCAAGGAAAGCTTCGGAAATTAATCATCATATTTTGATAGGTAGTAGCCGTAGTATAGGTACCCAGGAATTTTTGCCTATAATAAATATTTATGTAGACTGAGTTCGTTTTCATTGCAAATAGATAAAATAAAACGCTGCGAAATAAGCTTAGGTACCTTCTTCATTAAAAGCAAATGCTGAGGTCGCGTTACTCATATTACTGTGCAATATTAAATAAATGAATGCTTTTGAAAATTAATTACAACTGGATTTAATTTGTTGCGAATGAATTCTGAACATAAATCATAAGTCGAATGAAAGAGAATAGGAACTTGGAACACAAAGCTGTCTCAATGTCCTGGGTGGATTTGTAAGGATGCTTAGTTGGCAGTACACCATCATCTTGTCTGCTCACTCTATACGCGTTTACGGTGTTGAATAGGTCACGGCTAAGATTTCCCTCAGGGCATTTGGAATTCATGGAAGAGGAATTGTAGCCTCAAGGAACATAAAGGACGCCGTAGGCTTTTCCTAATAGAGAATACGACACTCGACAGAAGGCGACATACAACGTCATCTTCCTTTGGTTCTCTTCACATCTCGCTTACATTTATTAAGGCATCTTGAAAACGACACAAAGGACAGGTTTTAATATTAAGTCTTTGTTTTGATCTTAAGGGCGCTACAGTGCACAATGAAATGTCGATGTAAGCACACGTTGCGAAAGCTAAAAACAGTACATGTAACATGTTTATTGTACTTATGCTGTGGTGAAAGTAATTTTATAAAGTGGCAAAAGAACATTGTAATAATATTATGTAGTTTTTGGTGAAAATCTCAGTTGTGAAGGTACGTAGAAAACAGCTACAACAAAAAAGGCTGAATATAAATTTTCTCAGCAGAGGGAAGCAAATGCCTATAATGAGGATAATGGTCCATTTGAGAAGTAGTCCCGTGGGTATTATTGTTACGGTAGACCGAAGGGAAATCTTTGTCTTTTGTCTCTCTAAAAATTAAACTCTACGGCTAAGCGGAGTCCTTTTTAAAAGAAAATATTGCAAACGTATTAAATGTGTGAATTACAGTTAGTTCCGAGTTAAAATTAAAATAAAGGTTTTAAAATAAAGACATAACCCCGCACAACTTCAATTATATAGGTACAAGCCAAAACTGTCAGTTATGAAATTGCGGTTCACCTAAATGTAACTACGGTTGCCATGTAATAAATTAAGTCACACATAATATATATCTAGTGTAACATGTTTGTTCGCATGTTCCCCGTTTATTGGATTATAAATATTCCTAGACTTCACCAAATAGCTCAGACTCCGTCTTGAAATATTGCCGCTCACAAACTATATCTTCGTTCCCATAATATATTATGCAGATTTACATAAATTCTGTACACATATAAGTATTTTATTGGACATTATGTATATGGAATTTCCGTTGAGCAAAGAGGGCCTTGGCAGTAGGCCGGAGGAACGCGGAGACGAAGGTCATATTTCAGAGGTATAGATTTAGCATGTACAATATTTTGGCTTTCGCTCTTCCGTTTACCGTAATATTTCATTTTTATTTTGCCGATCCGTGGTTCGATGAGAGTTTGGTTTTAATTATTATTACAGTCAGACAAATGCTGACTTATGTTTATGTTAAGTTATAATCAATATATATGTCGGGATAAAAATGTATTTCGTTTAATTTTGGTTGATAGGAACAACATTATAAAACGAAATAATAAAAACTTTGTATTTCTACAACTGAATTTTATACCTACCAAAACATTTTGAAAATTATGATTTTTAGGATTTCCGGATTATCATTATTAGATAAGTTGGGTCACTTTAGGCAAGGTTAATTTAGGCACGCGAAATATTAATGGTATCACAACTCATAATTAATTAATTGCTTTATTCCAATAGGGACACAGACATTGTGAGAAGTCATAATTAAGAATCTCATTAAGTATATCAAAATTAGTCAGGTCACTAATATTTTTGTGAGCGACAATCTTTTGCAAATTTATTGTGTAATTTTAATACGAATATTTCGGATTGCTAAGGGAGTTAGTAGAAATTGAGATTAAATATTTTCACATTTTTTGGTGAAACAGACTGGAACCGATTAAGTTAGAAGACGAACTTGCTCCGAGCAGGATAGCACTAAGTAGAAAATTACATTTAGATCTCTAAAAGGCTATAGAAGTACTTACCCGGCTTTCCTGACAGCTCCGGTGCAGTTGAAGGATGCGGCTGCAGCGCCCGTCTGCTTCCCTTTGTACGGAGAATTCATTGCGCTCTCGCCGGGGTCCTCTTCGTCAGACACAGCCGTTGTTAACGACATGCGATCGTCGTCCGATATCTATATACAGATTATATATTTAATATCTATATTTTTTTAGTAGGTGTAGTTTGTCGATAAAGAAGTGTTTATCTTTTTTTGGGTTATTATTATCTTGAAGTGAGGATCAGGCCACTGTTTTGACCTTACTATGACTGCATCTGTTTGTTGCTCTAATAGGCGTCTTTTATTGAGAATAAAAAAAAGTGTTTTAATAATGATAACAAAATGTTATGACTAAACCACAACAGTAACTTGACGTTCGTCGTTCAGTTTAAAGCGCGAGATAGAACCTGAAAGTGATATGCAAGCAAAATTTTAATATAAGGCAGTGAAAATGTCTGCTTTGGCGTCATTTAAATCTCGCGCAAACAACATAAGTTCAAGCTTGGACACTTTTAACATTTTACAGTATAACGCAGTTTTCACCCCCAGACCAGCCCTCGTTTCCACTTTTAAAATTGTTACCTCGGTTCTCAGGTACGAGGCTAGGTATGCAGTGGTGCAAAGCACAAGATTGAGTGATAAACGAGACTATTTTTATTGCTTTACCAGGTCTAAATTACATTGAGATGAAATCTTAATACTTTATAATAAGTAATTAGACAACTTCAAAGTGATGTTATCAAGTTTTGTAAAATTGTTTGCTTTTAGGTTAAATTTTTATTAAATCACTTACATTAAAAGCCTCCTAGACCACTTAATTTTTTGTACTTTATATTTACCTTAACGGACGTGACTCGCTGTAAATAGATTCTACTAAAAATACAGTGTATCGTTATCACGTACTGTATAAAGACAGAAACAGTGTCTTATTCTGCTGAAATGATGAAGGAATTCAGTAGAATAACCGTTGTTTGCATTAGAAGTACGGCGTGGTGTGAAAAAGTTTTGGAATGTTTAAATAATACGAGTAGTATCGTAACTGTTTGGGATGGATGTGAATTAAGATGTCGTGCATTTAGTCGACTCTGCAACTTCTGTTATGAGGGCGTGTGTCTAGTGTTTGATGATTGAGTTATGTAAATCTAAAGCATCTTAAATATTTTTTATTTAATGGTTCATATTAAAAGAAAACGTGTTGCGCCGACCCCAAATAGAATGGGATAAGGGCAGGAAGGTGATGATGATGGTTCATAATATTATTGGCGTACATTTAAGTTTGTTTAAAATATTTTACAATATCTTTCATCTTATTTAACCGAGTGGATTCCTCTAAGATTATTTGTAATTTTATAAGAATATAGTTTTTGTGATGTTGTGTCTTGCGCTTTTGATCACAACACAGTATACAAGAAAAGAGTTGCTTTGAGGCGCATGCGGCCCGCGCGGTAGCGCGCTCTCGGCTCGATGGCTCTTGACGCCGCACAGCGCCCTTGCCACCGCCTTTCACGAAAAAGGAAGACTATATGCCACCACATATTATAAAATATACAATAATTGAGTCATGTTCCTTTGAAGACCTATGCTTTGATATGGCCCCTCATAAATTCACAATTTCTGCTCGATGAGCTTCCTACCGTTTTACAAGAAGGTGATTAAAATTAATTTTATATACTCTCCCAGTTGATAAATAAACTGCAAAGGTATAATGTTGTAAGTCGGCCAACCACTTTAAATGAAATTGAATTTAATATGAATTCCTTTTTGGCACCTCAAAGCTACTACTACCGCGCAACTCCGCTCTACCTAGATAAAATACTTAATTGCACCTCGCTTAGTTAACTGGGAATCGCAACTCCGGAACAAACTTTAACTTTGGTATAGTTTGGCGTAATACCTACACAGTTTGGTAATACGTCCGTCCGTCGTTTTCCGTTACAATTAGATAGTAACGTTAAATAGGTGAGTAACTGTCCCTTATTTGAGTTTTTACTATGTCTAGATATTGAGATTCTTGAACCCATGCGTGTTTGTAGCATACGAATGAGCAGCCTAAAAATATCTTGAAAATCTCTTTAAATAAGTATACAAAAGCTTTCGTTTTTCGTATTCATTTCAATACTTTTTGTCCTAGATATTTTCAAAGATGAAGACAAAATGAATGGAAACAAAAGATTAATTCACTCTTCGATGAAGAAATGTGATTGCAGATTTTTTTACTTTATGGTTGTGAAAGCAAAACATTACTTTAAAGCATAAACTGTAGCTTTTGTTGTGAGGCTACACAAACTTATAACCATTATTATTTTCTTTCTATGTGTGTTGCTTAGAAGATGTTTTATAGAGTTATGCTATTTTTTAAATTAACTAAAAATACAAAGAAGATTTATTGTCGTCGTCATTGTGGTGAATCACATCCGCTTTGTTTTGCGAAAAAACAATAAAGTTTTTTAATGATATCCAAGAGTAAAGAGTTATCGTGTGTGTTTACATAAACGAAATACATGTGTGTGAACAAAGAACAAAAACAGTTATTAATGTATAAGAAAACAATACCCACAAAGCCTTATTAAAGCTTAAATAGAGTAAAGAAAATAAAAGCTCTCATTAGCAAAAGGAAATTGCAGTTTCCACTCAGAGGAAACTAAAATAAGGTCAAAATGTTAGGTATCTTCACCGTATTTTCTTCTCAGCCCTATTGTTACGTCTTACTTCCAACCTTGTTATTTATTACAATAAGACCCATTATACGTTATGAAGGTATCTTTATGCTACAAGTACCTAATATTGATGTTATATCTCACCTTCCTGAGAAATGCTTCATTACAGGTTTGTGCCGTTCCTTTCCAATGATAATGACGAAATCTTACATTGCCAAGTAGTCTTGTTCCGCGCAAAATGGATACATCATATGCTATGCGCCTTATATTGAGCACATCAGTGCGCCTCTTGTACTTGTTTAGTTTACGCCTACGCACCATGCGTTCATCTGGCTCTGAATATTCACCTGTACTCGTGAGACCCTCTTCAGCCGCCCAGGCGCTCAATACGCTTTCTATAAAGCTAAATAACTGTTGTACGTTTGGCTCTAACTTACTAGGTATATAGAGATAAGGCGAAACGGTTTTTTTTGGAACAATGGCCTTTTCATCGGGCTCATCTTCGGGCGGTGGCGCGACGTCGTGGTAGGGACAACTGTGAGTTTTATGGTGATGGTGGTGGTGGTGATGATGTTTAGATTTCCGTTTTGGCTCCTTCGACTTTAAACTGTTGCCGCCGCCGCCGTCCCCTTTATCTGCAGCTTCTCCGCCGCTCGATTGCGAGTCAACACTGCGCTCTCTGCGCGGTTTCGGTCGATCGCTTGACGTTAACGCCACCAGACCTCCAGCGGCTAGACAGCAGTGATGGGCAACACAGCAAAAGCGGGCATCTCCTTTGCCAAGTCCTGTATGTGCTTTGTGGCAAAATGAAACATCGGGAACCCGCGCCCCAAGCGCTGCTAGATGGGCTCGGTCTGCGCAGACTTGCATCAGTAAATTTTCGCCAAAGTGAACAGTCTTGTGTCGGCGTCGCCGCAGGTGCATGACGGTTCCGCTGCCAGCCAGCGAGGGCGGCGCCGAGGCTGAAGCGGGCTTGGTGCGAGGCTCGAGCGCGCGCGCACATCGAGGCGGCGGCGCGCGGTGCGTCTCCACCATCATTGGCAAGGAGCGGCGTCAGCGGCCGGCTCGCGAGCGTCACCTCATCACGCCTCCACCGCACTCTGCTATCCTGTGCTTCCGCCTACTCTTCAACTTTTTATTTTCCTATTGTGTTGTTTGAAACATTATTAATGCACTTTAATTCGTTTTAAAGTCATTTTGAAGATTGAACGTAATTTCGTCACGTTTCAAACTTCTATTATTTATATACTAAGCACAATGCTCAAAGTTTTTTAATAAAGAAACACTTCATACTAGCTTATATTGTCTTTTTATGTAATCATTTTAGGTAAAGTTTAGTTAAGTTTGTAATAAAAAAGTGTTAATGAGAAGAAGTGTGATATGAAAGGCAGTATTCTACAAAAATTGATTGGTTGAATAAATTTTTGACAGTGTTTATGTTACATACTAATGCATACACATACTTAAGACAAGAATACTCGACTGTTCCTTCTTCCGCAAATCCTAACATTCCAAAATGAAAGAAAGTTCGGGCTAAAACCTCAACAGATTCAACAACTCATTTCCACGAAAATTATGTAACCTTCACGGTTTGATTGACTTACAAACAAAGATTAAACTTCCGCATTTACATTTTTATATAAAGTTTTAATAAATCTCGATGTTAGATTTAGTGTCTTCGTGATTGGTATCAGATATTTATGAGAGAATATGGAAAGCACAGAATGATAAGTAAATAGATAGGCGTTTATAATAAAAATCCGATAAAACGTTCTGCGTTTGAAGTGGCTTGTTCCCGGCAGAGACGTTAACAAGCTGTCAGAATAATTGTTAACCAGATATTTTTATACCATTTTGTGGAGTCTTGCCGTAGTTAGATTTACTCCAACATTAGTCAAGCGGTACGCCAAAAGAAAAAAATACATATACACGCTGTGTAACAATCACTTTCTTTTTAATTATAACTAAGTTTTTTATTAGCCAAGCGACCAAGACGAAATTTTTCGAGGCAGCGACTCTGTAAGTTTTTCTTCTAACAAAATATAAGTTGGACGTATTCACGGCATGGTAGTGATGAATCTTTTTGTAGTTTGGTAGCGTTTTAATTACGCTAATAGCTGGTGCGAACTTTTCCAAGTGAAGTAGGGCGTGATATACCACAGCAAAGCGACATCCCGTTTGGGCGATGAGCTACTGGGCTATTTTATATATTGAACAATGAAAATATGACATTTAAAATCCAACATTTCGATAAATCTATTGTTATAAAGTCCATTAAATATCCATTTAAAGTCTAAATTAATGCAAGTTTAGGCTTCAATTTGCTAAATTACTGCCACGGTGCTCAAGTAGTATCTGATTTTACTTTTTGGGGCGTATGAATTCATCAAATAACCCCTCCCGCTCTTGGGCAGAGCGAAAGGGATTGTCACACTTCTACTGACTAAAAACCACTCATGTTCCTTCTTAGCCCTTTATGTCGAGGCCGAGGTATCTCTTGCGAACAACCCACAGCCCCGACGGGCAAGTAGTTGCTGATCATAATTTAATGGATTCGTTATCCAGGTCCGACGAAGTTAAAGAATATTTCATTAGTTTCTTTAGATTAGTTTCATTACTTTCTTAGTGACAGGCCGCAGAGTTAAGATTTGTACCTTACTGGCCATTAGACGTGCCTTACACATATAGTAAAATGTGCGTGTAACTACTCATAACTTCTATCTAAATCTGGTAAAATAGTCAGTGGCGTGCCTGAGGGCTAACAACATGAGAAGCCCGTAAGGCAAGCAAACTGCGAAATGAAAGTAAGAAAAACAACAAGAAATTCTAACATATGAATAAGAGCAAATTAAGATTTTAGGTTTGTATGAAAGTACCGCCAATACCGGCTTTTAGTTAATATAAGAATCTGAGTGAATCCGAGTCATCTGAGTGATTCTTATATAAGAATCACTGCGGTGGCTCGACGTAAACTGAGATATCCATCGTTATACTTTTCTGTATAGAGCAGAACTGAGTAGCAACTTAAAATGACGTAGAAAATTTCTTAAGAATAGATAATATTTATGCTAGAAAACTAAAAATGTTGTTGATAAGTAGAAGAGGATGTAAAACTTATAATCCAAGACTTATCCAATACCAAGTACTTAAAGTGTATTTAGCAACAATTAAGAATAATAGGTAGCCCTAACTTTTTCTAGATACAACTGAGTGATAAACAATATCTATTTGACTATAACTTGATCATCTGCTAAGTTTTTGTCCCAATCATGTTGGGGTCGGCTTCCAGTTTTACTGGATAAAGTTGAATACCAGTATTTTACATGGACCAACTGCCTGTCTTGACCTCCACAACCCAGTTAGTACTGGGTAATACGATACTACTTGGTAAGACAGGCTAGCCAATGTGACTGTAACTTAATGAACAACAACTAGAAATATCCACTATAAAAAACTTACCAGAGATAATCCAAAAATAATGTTGACGAGACACTTAGTCAACATAATATCATATATCGGTAGGCATTTATTAATAGATCTAACGGTAAAAGCCTTCGAAACAAATCACTTCAAAATAACGCAAAGCGATAAAGCAATGGAATTTAATCTCCAATAGAATCTGATAAATTGCCCTCGTTAAGCCGTTACCTTCTGTTTGCTGTTTTTGTTATTAACGAATCCATTAAAAGAAAAAGTTTTTGAATAATTGATAAACAAGGCTCCTGCTAATACAACGTCTTGTAACAGACAGATATTAAGCACTTGTACTGAATAAGCTAAGCATTTCCATCGGAGTAAAAACTTGGATGACGCTGGGATAGGACCACTGAGATTGGCACAAGAAAAGAGAGGCCTTAACCCAACATTCGTCAATTTAGGTTGTGGATGATGATGATGAAGCTATAGTTATATAAGTAGATTCTTTTAAACTTATCTTCTTAACATAGTACAATTTTCAAACGATATCGCCGTAAACCTATCGTAAAGTAAGAAAACACATAAATATAAAATGCCTTCAACAATAATGGAAGTCCGATACCGACTTGGCATTGAGAATATACCGCAAATCGTATCTAGCGCTTGCGTTACCTTCCAGCCCGAACGCGATATCAAATGTCGGAAATGGAAAATGTCATGTTTTATTGAATCTTTTTTGCTTCAATATTGAGCTCATATGAAACATTATAAGCGGCTTTGTTTGTATCGTATTCAAATACACAAAGTCTTCTTGCAGTTCTCTCACAGTTCCGACGGGAGTTACGGTAAATACAAAATCATATAGATAAAAGCATTTCTATACAAAGTTACAACGTTTGTAAGGGATTAGACGTTTTGCCGAAATAGTCACCGGTATCGACGCCAACTTGTGTACAATATACGCGTGTGATTGAGATTGCATTGAATGTAGAATCCGCTAAGCAATTATGGATTCGGAATGAGTCACCGCAACTCGTGGACGTTTCCATCCAAGCGCCCTGCATTGCGCCAAATTCAGTTGGTTTGATTCTATTTGTTCTTTTAATTGGAACAACAACGAAAAGCGTAATCTGCCATCTACATTTCCACAGCCCTGTTCTGTTTAGTATCGTAAGTTAAGCTCCTTCAATATTTACCTGACGTTCGTCACGTTTCATATTTATAATTTTTCAACAACAATATTATTCTACGATTAAATTTAAAACAACTGCCTTAAATATCACACTTCAAATATGTCACTAACGGTTTAAACAATTTTTATATGTTCTGTTTAAAACGTCTATGTGCACTGAATGCAATCGAATATTTTAAGTAAACGATAAACCTGTACAGACTTTCAATCGCTTCGAGGATAGGCGTACACATCACTTTTGCACACAATATGTAAATGGAGAGCACGAACATTAATATTTATTTATTTAACCATTGTTTATCGGCACACCTACAGTGAAGTCACGAGTCGATTTGTTTAAGTTAATAAATAAATAAGTTTTTTGAGTTACATAACCAAGCACTAGGCACACACAGAGCCGCTCCAACGCCCTGGCGGCCCTCGCTGCGACTGGATCCAGCACGCGTCAACGGAGGGTGGTCGCGATCGTCGAACTTCGTTACGATTCGGAATGAAACGATCGTAAGTCCTCGGG
The DNA here is from genome assembly GCA_932274075.1 of Diarsia rubi. NCBI lineage: Eukaryota > Metazoa > Arthropoda > Insecta > Lepidoptera > Noctuidae > Diarsia > Diarsia rubi. The sequence continues at coordinate 11,543,209 of OW026418.1, read as the reverse complement.
CGCTTTCGGAGCAAGCGCGCCTGCGGGCGGGCGGCGCCCGTGTGCCCCGCTCTCCCGCCTACCACACGATATAACAACCCACTGTTTAAATTTATTTGTACTAGAATTAACGGATATTTCCAGATAAGTGTTGACATTGATAAAGAGATTAATTAAATTATTGTAAAGGACAGCAATATGGCAGGCTATTAGTACATATTGGAAATTCTCGTGTCGCTTTATGTTAGGGCTTGAGTTAAGAAGAAACAGATAAAATAGATTTTGTATTATTTATTATGATATTAATACTTTTTACATATAATTATGTAAAAAGTATTAAAACTCTTTATAAGGCAACTTTGTACCTATTGTGAAAGTCGTACACCTATTTGATAAAAGTCATACAAAATTATAAAAGTTGACTTTTTAAAATATAGCGGCAGACGTGCAAACGGAGACGCGTTACATAGCTAATTTTAACTAAAAATATCACGGCTAAGTTACACTGTATATGTAGATTTCCCTATTTGAATAGAGTAAGATATAGGCTAAGTAAATAGTATAATGCAGACGAGGTTCTGCTCAGTGGCGGCTTAATCTAATTAGAGTACAACATAGTAGAACGTTATCGCGCCTGTCATGCTCCGCAACCGAGTTCTCCCACGCGGAAAATATTCTTGCCATCTTCGTGTTACGCTGAAGAAGTAAAAAGATATAAACCGTGCGCTTTACATCTACATGAGGTACATGAGGTGAATGCACTTCCAGCGGATATTTACTCTGTGTCAGATTAGTAGGGCACGCCATGGGATATTATTGATTGATATCATTTTTTCCGCTTTGATGTCGCCCGTATATACGTTAATATCAACAGCGAAGTACGGTCCGTTAGTGATAGATAGTCGTCCATCATTTTTAATATTCGTTAGCGTAGCGTAAAACTACGAAAATAAGTTAGCTAGAGGCAATTTTTACGTTTTGATAGCGAATTGTGTATTGAAGCAAATAATAATGTGTCTGGGGATGGGAACCGCGGGGGCTCACGGCGCCTTCTTCCTAATTCACAACTTTAAGTATTTATTCATGTTCTTTTGCAACTGTTTACATCTTATATAACTTACGTATGAGGAAGTTTATTGTAACGTTTATTTAACGTGGCCTCGTTCTGAATTCAGAACAATGAAATGGCTTGAATACGTGTCTACTTTTAACACCTTGGTAATTAGTAACTTTTGAAATGTTGTATTATTATAATTGCTCGTGTGTAAAATGCTGCCATTTCTTCACGAGTTACTTATTGTAATCATAAGTGCCTTGTAAATCAATTATTTATGAAACTTAACCAAATATTACTTTTTATTGTATTTATGACTGGCGAAGATTACAAAACCAGGCAGTACCCCAACATCATTACCTTCATTTAGTTATGACTTTACATTTTGTTTTCAACCAGAATCTTATGCCATATTCATGAAGAGCTTTCGACTAATAATACGAATCGTAACAACAAAATACATGTCATATTATAAAACATCGACTAAATAATCATCAATAAAACCTGCTCGGTCGGCGGGCACTCATTGACTCTACAAACTTCGCCTGAGCTCGTAGACTTGCAAAACGAACGACCCAGGGGACGACGGAATGGTTAATGTCATAATCTTGGAGGTAAGGTTTAGTGCTATCACCAAACCGCCTTACCTGCTCCGATTATGACTGGCCAAGTAGGTATTAGTAAGATGATATTTAAACCACAGGTATGCGGTACAAGGTAGGGTTAGGGATAGATCTTTTGGACCGAGTTAGGATAGTCATCGTTCTTGATACTATGTTATCTTATTTATTGAGTTTTACAGCATTATTTCGTGTATAGCCAATCACACGGGCCCGACGTAGACTTTCTAGCGTCCGTAGCCTGGCTACGATCCGGAGAACTCTTTGGAGAAACCGAAGGTTTTGTCTGTGCAATTATGGATGAAGTTATAATGACGAATAACTACCGGAGATTTATTGTGAAGGACGGCACGGTTGACATATGTCGGGCATGCCACCGTCCGGGTGAATCAATCCGTCATATTATCTCTGGGTGTTCTCGTCTAGCTAACGGAGAGTACTTGCATAGACACAACCTTGTAGCCAGGATTATCCATCAGCAACTTGCTCTAAAATACAGCCTTGTGGAATCGGAAGTGCCGTACTACAGGTATGTGCCCGACCCAGTTCTCGAAAATGGCAGTATCACATTGTACTGGGATCAATCCATCATCACTGACAGGACTATTGTAGCCAATAAGCCTGATATAGTGGTGGTGGATCGATCAGAACGGCGCGCAATGATTGTTGACATAACGGTCCCGCATGACGAGAACCTCGTGAAAGCTGAGAAAGATAAACAAATGAAATATCTTGACTTGGCTCGCGAGGTTGTCGACATGTGGGGAGTGAACTCAGCGATCATTGTGCCGATAGTCGTTTCAGCCAATGGCTTAATTGCCAAGAGCCTCGACCAACATCTGAGGAGGCTCTCGTTAGGCAGCTGGATCAGGGGCTTGATACAGAGAGCGGTACTCCTGGACACGGCTCGCATTGTTAGGAGGTTCCTTTCTCTGGAGCCCTGACTGCCGGTAGCTTGGACCCTGTTCCCGATACCGGTGGGCTACTATTTTTTATATTTCTAAATGTTTTTTATATTATTTTGTATAGGAATATTTAAAAATATAATTTATATGTATAAAGTTAAATAAAGGAATAAACAATGAAATTAAAACTCTTTTAATACTTTCGAGAATTAATAATGACTCTTAAAATGGAAAGTAAAGTAAATAAAATACAGACGATAACTAAAATATTGTCGATAGTTTTCACACAAAAAATTGGCCTCTTACGTTGATTACGAATTCTTGCCGTCAATCATTCAGCAGCTCAACACTTTCATTTAGATTCAAACGGTGGGTCTTCATAAGCAGTAAATGGAATTCGTGCCTACATGAAATCCTATTGAATATTTTTTTTGTTTTATTTAGCGGAGGCATGGAAACGGTCGACCTTTTAATACATATATTCAGAGTCATTGTACCTGTATTGGGTTGAAAAGGGTACTATAATCCTACTGATTAGGTATTCGCCCCGTAATATATTACTTTGGTATTGGAGAGCAAGAAAATATCGCGTCTATTTCGAATGTAGCTTGTTAATTAATTTGTGAGACATTGGTAAATGCGCGGTAATATAGACGAGCTCGTTTCATCGTGGAACAGTGGTGTGAAACTAATAACATTAGCGGAAAGTGAAGCGAAGCGTTGTACTGGCAACGACATTCGCCATCGACCTTCTAGGCTTAAATCAAGATGGTCGTGTGCCTTCTGAAGTATTTTATTAAAAAATACAAAGTAATAAGTAACTTTCCAGCTATTGCTGTTCTTTTCAGAAGTAGATTTACTTTAGAATTATTTGTCGATACGAACTTGTTTACAATAGAAATACCCTCCATCATACGCACAATTGTCCAGCGATCAATCATTAACAAACAAAATGTCATCAGAGCACTCTCCACGAAGCCTGTTTGTCGCCTGGACCTCACACCTTATTATTTTTTATGTGTTTCAAACGTGCCCCATGAACACGAACGTATTTCTCACAGATGTAGTTCGTAACCATTCCAACTAACTAGATTTATCCATTTCCATAATTAAAAGCTCTCGGGCAGTCGAGTAAAAACTAAGTTATTATTATCAGCTTCCTCTTATCCTTTAAAACTTAGTTAAGCTAAAATAATTAATTTCTTTTCCCATTACGCAACGCCTTCAAAACACATTTAAAGTTTAATCAGTTAGAATAATTGTTAGCTAGCATTTCCATCGTCTAACTGTATTTTCGAAGAAGTTGGGAAATCACGCAGTGAACAAGCAAAGTTAATTAATCATAAATTATGATCGCTTCTCTGGCTGAGCATCGCAATCGATTTAATGAACCTCCTACCTTTTCAAAATTTATCGGACGTTATTATAAATGACTTAGCTTTTATGAACAAATGTGATTAACTACGTAAGTAGGTAATACATTCATTTATAGAAGGTAGACGAGTATATACCTTTCATAAAACTGTAGCTTAATCAAGATTTATTACAAGCAACCTGTAACTGTAATAAGTTTCATCCTAGCTTCAATACGTTAAAGATAATTGACCTAGCAAACGAACCAAGAGTATGTTACAAGAGGATAAATGGCGCTGGCGGCAGAGCGCATGCGTAAGGCTTCACAGTCCCCCGCGCGTCACGCGTCCGCCCCGCGCGCGTCCCGCTGCCACTTCGCTTGCTACGTGCATTGGCCGATGCACGTAGACGTTTGTGAAGCGAAGCAGACTTGATGCGACATCGATGCGAGCGACCCGGGCGGCAGAGGGCCATCGGCCTGCAACACGGCCTGGCAGGGCCAGTGCATGACGTGCTCTCAATTTGATTTCCTACGAAACATCCGTTTCACAGAATTTTGTGAGACTGGCCAGGCTATTAAATTACGGAATAATGACAGCCAGTGCGATCGATGTAACAACCTCGTGTTTACGGGCTTCATTTCTGAATGTAAACTAGTTATACCAAGCATACACAATACATATTTTAAAACTACATGATAACATTAGATTTGTAAAGGTACATTGAAAAACTATTCTGAAATCAAAAATCCATCACATATCGTTATTCTTACTACCGATAAGTAATCGTTGCATAATAATAGCTAAAAAACTCCAAGTATTTCTACCAAAATAGAGGCGCGACTTGTACAAACGTATTTTTATATTGGTAGGTAAAAGTACTTCGTGACCAAAAGTTTAATTTTAATGGCTCCACTCTATAAAAACTGGCTTTAACCGTACTTGAAACTCAAGGGCAAGGAAAAGGGGAGAACGTATTTTAGAGTAGTTGCCGTGGGGTAGGTATAAAATAAATAGCTACAATATAAGGCGGGCCACTTTCACGGAATGGCTCTGAAACGTATTTTTATACGGACCGTATTTGGGAAAGGAAAGAGCTATGTTGTTTTTTATCATATATCACTGCAATTACAGTGAGAAAATAACCTTGAATAATGTACGTAGTTACTCGACACGGCTTACCGTGTCGAGCGAGTGTTCGTGCTCTATTCTAGGACAAAGAATGTGCTGATAAACCTTCAAACAGAAAGTCCATTTATTGATTTTGTAGGTTTCTTACAGTCACAGGTGATAGTAAGACAGTGGAGTTCGTGACTAAATAATACCTGACGCCCGGGTCGATTTAGGTCTAGCCGTGCTTGTCTAGGCTGGTCCGTAGGTGGGTCCACCGATTACATATATTTACTGAGTTTCCTGGGAAAGCACGTTAAGTCGTTGGTCCCGGCTGCTATTAAAGGGTGTAAAAGTACCCTTAGCGAACCCGAAAGGCACTTGTTCTTCCCGTCACTGCGATATTTTTTTTTGTTTTACACCAAATCTGGGAACCCGCTAGTTACGGAGATATAGGATGTGTCAAAGTTACAAATTTGTCATAGCTGTTTTTAGGGTTCCGTTGTCAATATGGAACCCTTAAAGCCACAGCCAGACCATGTCCGTCTGTCTGTCTGTGCGTGGGTCCATCTGCACTATATCTCAAAGAAATACTAAAAAGCTGTAGTTTGGCATGAATAATGAGTTACGCCGACAAAGTGCTAAAGTGAAATAGTGAAAAAAAAATTTTTAGGGTATCTCCAGTACCTACACATACAAATATTATATTATTACATTAAAGTGGGGATATTTTTTTTTCTTGCAATGTCCATTATGTGGGATGTTGTTGGATAGGTCTTTAAAAATCATTGCGAGTTTGCTCAAACAGTTAATAGATTAAGGGATTTGTTTGTGAAATATTAAGCTTTAAAGTGCACATTTTTGTTAGACTCAAGTGTGCTAACCTAAACCACCTATACAGGTTGTGTATGTGAAAAAAATTATGATAGTAGCACATATATCGAAAATAAAAGGAAAACTATCACAGCTAAGTAGGCTTTACAAGTTTACGAGTAATAGTCGACCAACTTATAAAATGTACTTAGATGAAATATTTTCCTATACAAAATATATGGGAGCGCGGGGCTCAAAATTGCAAAGGTAAGTTTGTTTTGTTTTTAAAATAACATCATCGTTCAGAATAGATAAAAACACGTTTTAATGTGGTTCATGGTTTATTCATTTTCTATGAATGTTATAATGTCGTCTAGAAATTGTGCAGGTGCGCTTAAAATTGTTGTACGTCCAAGGGTCGTCGGCCTAGGGCACGCCACTATTATAGCGGCGGTAAGTCCCCTCTTTGAGGAGTGGCTTGAGAGACGCCACGGCGCCCTCACCTTCTGTCTGACGCAGGTCCTCACCGGACACGATTATTTCGGGTGGTACCTGCACCGAATCAGGCGGGAGGAAACGCCCGGATGTCACCATTGTGAGGATCGGCCGGAGGACACGGTGGAGCACACTGTGGAGGCCTGCCCCACTTTAGCGGAGCCACGCCATGTTCTCATTACGGCGATCGGCGGCGGCGACCTCTCGCGTCCGGCCCTGGTGCATGCCATGGTCCGGGGCGAGATGGAATGGGACGCCATCGCGTCCTTCTGCGCAGCAGTGATGCTAACGAAGGAGCCTTGATTATGCCTTGTGACTGTTACTGTAGCTTAGGAGTGCAATGCGTTGTTTCGGGGGTTGCTGCGTCGGGTTGCGCGGCGCCGGATGTTACCGGCGGCGAGTGCTGTGGGTGCGGGGGCGCACGGCGGCGCGTGCCGTGGTGGCGGGTGCGCGGGGCTCCGGGTCGCGGGGCGGCGCTTGCGCGTTGCGGCGTGCATTCGTTGTTCCGTGATTCGAGGTCTCGTGCATTCGTTGTTGCGGTGTGCGTCGCTGCTTGCTTTTTTGCTTGCAGTGTTCGTCGTTGCGGGCATTCGGCGGCGTGTGGTTCGGCGTGGTGACTTTCGGAATGACATATTGCACTCGTAGTTTTTCGTAGTTTTGTTTTATGAATTGTTCTTATGACATTCAAAAGTGCCAGTAATGGTTTAATTGAAATAAATGCTTTAAGTTGAGTTTGAGTTGAGTTGAGTTGGAGGTGGCGGAACGTGAGAGGAAGAGAACCTCTCGTTCCAGCCGCCGCGGGAGAAGCTCCGCGCGTCAGAGGCCACGTGACGGCTTCCAGCCACCGTAGGCGCGGGCCTGTGGACGGTGAGTAATGGGCTAGCTCGTCGTCCGTGTTGACGGCGCGTTCCTGTTCCAAGCCCGGCTCAACGAGATGTCAGCAACATGCAAGGGCCGACGCCTGTCGGGGCTGCTGGTTGTTCGCAAGATATACCGCGGCCTCGACATAAAGGGCTAAGAAAGAACATGGGTGGTTTTTAGTCAGTAGATTTTCCTTCAAGCTTGTTGCGTCGCCTTTTTGCCAAAATTCTACATCTGACTGCGAATATGAGCAATCTGCACATCACATTTTATGGGAGCGTAGTCTTTGGCAGAATGAACGTAATATTATGTTGGATAGTGTACAGGTTACATCCGGAGTTATTTACTATACGGACCTTGTAGAAACTAAAACAAATTTCCGTGCGTTCAAGTATTTTTGTCATACCTATTATTGGAATCAAATATAACAGCTCACAACTTAGGACCCAGTAATATTAATGACAACAATATCCGTGGTGCTAGGCAACTGGGCTTATCTTAGTTGTATACGTCCCTGTGTGCCTATTGACCTTGTTCTTTTCTGTCTCCTGCTGATATGGAGGGATTGGAAATTTCTGTTTTTCCTACTCCTCCGCTATTCTTTTCTGATTAATTTCGTTGCGGGATCCAAGACAGTCAAATCATTTCTCTGGGACTTCGTCGAGCTTCATTGTCTCGGCGCTTTTCTTGTGGTCGCCACTGTTGATTCTAGCTTACAGGAGTTTCAGTGGTTTGGGAATAGTGAGGCGGGCTTGTCCCAAATAAAAAAAAAAGTCGGTAGAAATCTGACACTCAGTTTCGCTCTGCCCAAGAGCGGAAGAGCGTCCCAAAAAAAAGAAGGGTCATCGGCCTAAGGTATTGCAATGATTAGTTGATCCCACAATACACAGCGATCCATAGTTTTTACAATATCCAATCCAAGCCGTTGGCAAGATCCAAAAAACAATTCCAAGTCAAACGTGTGACTGTCGGTGCCGCGGGTAGTCCAACGGTTATCGCAGCCTCGACATAGAGGGCGAAGAAGGAACATGGGTGGTTTTTAGTCAGTAGAAGTCTGACACTCCCTTTCGCTCTGCCCAAGAGCGGGAGGGGTTATTCGATGATTTTACACCCACAAAAAAAAAAAAAAAAGTCAAACGTGTGAGCGATCTTCAGTGTCCAGTATACAAGCAAGTATCGTACAAGGTAGATAGGGCAAGCATTGGTCATTGAAATTATCAAATAATCGGGAAACACTCAAGCCGTAACGGAAAAACCAACAAAAATCATCAAAAAATAATGGAGCAGATATAATCAGCGAGTGTCAATGTCAGTCCGCTCCGGTCCGCTGTCAATGCAGTCACAGATAATAGATAATATGAATGCAGTTGTTAAAAATATGATTGATTTTAATCGATTCGCAATCGATAGGTACTCATTTTGGTTTTCGGAACTTACTAATTGACATTTTCTCTATATAAATGCAACTGTGATTAAATTATAACTTTGTATACAAGTATATAGCACATTTGAAAAAAAACTTTGAGTGCATTACCTACCTGTAAGGTTCTCTTTTTTGTCGTTCTGTAATCGATTAATTGAATTGATATTGTTTTTAAAACTATCTTATCCACTTTTCTTTGCTTTTAGACTGAGAACTGAACTGTCGTAAAATTAAAAAAATACATTTTTTAGACCATATCTCAACTTATTACATAAGTGGCCCACCATTTTCCGTCTCCTTTAAGTAGTTGTACTTAGTTTGATGTAATGGTTGGTTGACGGCTTCGTGAAGGGTTCGTTTACACCCTGTATAGATCTTTGGCTGTCGTTACAGGCAGTCAGTGGCCAGAAAGACTGACAACCAGTGTTACCAAAGGATATCCGATTACCCAGTGCTAACTGTGTTGTAGAGGTCAGGGAGGCAGTAGCTCCATGAAAAATAGTGGTATTCAGTTGCATTCGGTTAGACTATAAGCCGCCAACCAATTGGGAAAAGGCTAGGCAGATGATCGTAAGATTCATTCATTCATTCATTTAGGTGTAATGCCTTCACAAAGAAACCGTCATTAAAGTTGTTTGTTTCCCATGATGCCTCCACTCACATACTTCAGTCATTTATAACAAAGTTTTGATTTGGTTTTGGAATGAATAATTAAATTTTTAGGGTGTCCAAAGTATTTGTCGTTAAATTGTGTTTGAATCTGTATGTTCATTTAAATGAATATTTATGAATGAATTGATTAAAAAGCGGTGGTTTATAAAAAAAAGGTTATAAAAGGTTACAATTCCAGTCAATTTCTAAGACATTACTCATATATAGCACTATAGCAGTACCTTTGTGCTCTTCTATTTTTTTATATATTTTCCTTTTTTTTGTATTTTGTGTAAATAAATAAATATATTTGTAACCAAAAAAAGAAAAGGCAATTCATATGAACACTGGGCCCAGTGTTGTAGCATTTTCTAACATGTATTAAAGTAAAGGTATAATCAATAATAACATTTAATTAGAAGATACCATGACGCTAATCAATTAAATAAACAAGACACACACTTTTAAAATACCTATTTTTAACACTATTGCCTTAAATTAATCATTGTATTTATCATATTATGAACACATTTATATACAACTTCATAGCTCATTAGTCAGTGCTACTGTACATTGAGAAGGGCTTCATGTGGAAGTGGGCTTAGATGCTTTCTTGTTGCAGTTGCTATAATCAGATTAGCAGTGGTCATAATCACTATTGAGCGATCAAACCATGGACCTTGTCCATCAAAATGGTTCTTACTAAATTGCGAAAGTTGGAACAATGAAATTAACGCAATAAAACTGTTTGAACTGCTGTAACTTTTTTATGTGGTTAATTAGCGACATGCTGTTATAAAATCAGATGTTAGGATTGACAAGATCTTCATTTTGATGTAGATTGGAAAGTGCTACAGTGCTGAGACCATTCTTCTTATTTAAACAGTTTTCATTTTCTCATTCCACTTCGATTAAGTAGTCGTGTAAATACATACCTACTTGTGTTTCTTCTTTTTTCTTCACATGTTACGAAACTCAAAATTATCAATAAAAATCATGAAACCAATAATCTCAAAATAATATAAATTAATTATACTTTCAAATTTCCTATTTTTAGTCTGCAATTGTGTGTGTGTGTGTTTATTCGAATATTAAACTGTTTCACCTTCATTATTAAAAAAAAACTTAATTAATTATGTTTTAAGTATAAGTTATATAAATAACTAAGTACTTACGGCAATGTTGGGTGCTGCAGCATTAATTAAAAGTGACTTACCTGTAACAAAAAAGTTATGATTAATAAATTGTTCTACATTTACAACCTTCTGTGATGTTTAATTTTCAATGGAAATGTCAAACTTGATCATTTTTTGTAAAAAGAATAGCGCTGTTAGTTCATGGTTCCCTCTAAAAGCTTTCCCAACAAATGGGGTTTGCTTTACCAACGATATATATCCCGGCTTCAACGTATTACATGTTTCCTGCGGATATACATCATGTTGAGCTGTTTTCTCAGCCATTTATTTATTCACTAGCAAAAAATGTTTCATATTTGCCATAAAGGCACTTATAAATGGTTTTTTTATCATTCATGTGATATTTTTATGTCCCATGAATAATGAAATCTACTGTTTTATGATTTGACTTCAGGATAAAGCAAAAACTACGCTGTTTTATGAGCAAAGGATTAGAATCTTGTTAGATTTATTACTGAGTAAATAAGAGGGTTATTTTGGAGAAAAATAAAACAAAATTGAGCACTACAAGAGTAATCCAACAAGAAACTTTAAAAACGTATAAAAAACTGCTACTTAACGCTGTCAGTTGGTAATATACCTACTCAAGACTGACAATTAACGAAATTTTATTAAAAAGAGGAGTTCATTTAAATTTATTTTGAAAAATTACCTTCTGATACTTATAAAACCATTGATAAATTACGGTTTAACTACATAATTATCGTATAAAATTAGGCAACACGAGTGTACATGGCCAGGTTTATTTTTTCAAGATCTTCGATGGGACTTTTAAAACGAACGCTCTTCATTAAGTAGTTCAAAAGTATGGCCGTTGCCTTGGCAGTGACTATTTATTATATTTTGTAAAAGGTTCAACCAATAAAAAGCTTAAAAGTGTTAAGAATGCTTAATTAATAAATTAAAATAGTACAACCATAAAATTATATGAAATAAAATAACTTTTATTTCGAACAAGGTAAGAATAAAACATCCAGTGAGGCGGGGTCGCGATTGGCCACGAAGGAGATGGTGGGACGAATTAGGCAGGTTCCGTCAGAACTGGATGAAGGACGCACGGATTCGAGAGAAATGGAAGGAGTGGAGGGAGGCCTTTGCCCAGAAGTGGGAAAGAGCAGGCGAGAAAAAACAACATCCTTAGGATTAGTAAAAGAAAACTTATAAACTATGTTAGTAACATGCCTGTTACAATTTTTTATTAATTAAGCATTCACACACTATGATCATTCATGAAGAGTACATTTAAACTTTAAGAATTAATTATTTTGTTATGAAGGTTATAGTAAACATTTGTACGTTATTAAATGTTTGAAGTTTGTCTTTTCACTAAATATAATTTGAAAAGTTTTATGATTACTTACAGTCAATAATTATCCTAATAGATGCTAGGAGCCTTTAAGAATCTTCTCTAAAAGGGTCTATTTATAGGTATAATAAAACAAAAAAGACATCAATTAGGCTTTTCGAATAAAAGGAAAATAAAAAAGTACTCCAATAAATAAACATATAATGAACATTAAGAAGAAAAAAAAGGATCGTATACAATAAAAAATCACTTCCAAGTATCCAACCCTTTTGTATTCAATTTGTCCTCTGGGTCTTGAAATAATTATACACATCAGAATGTATAAACCGGAAAACACATGGGACGGGCCGGCTCTCCCTTCGAAAGAAGGGGATCAATAGAAACTCGACCTTGACACAATTTACAGTGGCCGTACCTTCGCGGCCGCGTTCAAGAATAAACATTAGGCCTTCAGTATCCCATTACAGTGAAATAGAGAGGGTGGCTCAATAAACAAGCTAAAATACACTTGCCTTTCACAAGGAAAGTGTAAAAGTACCTAGCAAGGTTTTTCATTTATAGCCAAGGTCATAGCTACTTTTACTTACATATCAAATTATAGAACTGAAAGTCAAATAGTATTCGATTGTTTCATATATGTTAGGAGTCAAAACAAAACAATCTTGCCCATTTAGCTAATGTCGTGTGTTGGAATGGTTGATGTGTTCATAGTTAATTTTGTTTTGTTCTCAAGCCAAATTGATCACAATAGGAGCCTACTGATAGTTTTGTGTAAGTGAAAGTGTGAAAGCAAATTCACGTCTTGTTATTTGTACAAAGAGTTTAAAAAAGATATAAAAGATATTATTATTTGTGATAAAACAATACCTTTAAGAACTCAGGAGCAGCGTGCTTAGATTTGACGCCCCCCATGCAAGTTATAGTGTGAACACCATTTATAATTAAACGTAGAGATTGTCCTGAAGTATGTCTACTTTTTATTTGTTTATATTTATATTACATCTAACAACAGTAAATATTTACGAATCTGAGTTATTTTAAATTTCAGTATAACCTCAACGACTGATTTTTATTATTTATAGAATATTAAAAAATAACATTCAACACTCTATGAGTTACAATAGAATATTAACGTAGACTTGGCAGCTTTAGAAAACACCTACACACAGAAGTTAACATTCATTAAGGAGACGAAATATCACAGGTGGATCAAGCGATATACAGGCAGGAACTCTACTTTATTAGTGACACGTAATATATTTAATTATATTAAATATCTTCTTATTGTTTATGGAAATAGAACATTTATATATGTCAACAATTCACTCGTACGTAGGCCTTTGAATTGACTTCACTTCAGCACATAGGATATGTTTATGGGTAATTTACGTATTTTCACAATAGTTTCATTCGATTACTGGTTTATCTATAACAACCGTGAAATTACAACTGCGTTTCACTGTAAAACGGAGCGAGTACGACACAATCCTTCTTTGTCCGTGCACTTGACAGTAAAAGCTTTGTATTTACACACACAAAACGTCTCAATTTTCGATTCAATGTTCTCTTTCGCAACATTCGACACGCCTATTTTGCAACAAAATTTGGGTGTTTGGAACCCACGATTAGCCTTAATTCATTGTAATATAAGAGAGAAGTTAACCTCAAAATAATATTTTTAATACTACGGATAGGATACGATTGGAGGAGTTGGAGTGCGCAGCGCGCCTGCCGCGCAGGCTCCGCCGACTGCTTCCGAACGCGGTCGAACATCCCAGATCTCGCTCCTCCGGACCGTTCGTCGGCCATCACTATTTTACATTTTGTTTGGCTTGTGTTATGTACTATACTATTGATATCTAGAAAATCGTTAGACTACATTATATCACTTATGAATAAAAACTAGTCTTCGACAAGCCTAGGCGCCTGACAGAGAAGTTAATTACCTACATTTGCTTTAATTTAATTAGTTGTTTTCGCACATTTTGTCACAACCTGTATTATAGCATTATCGTTATTGATTTGACTCCTGGAGTTCTCATTCATTTTGTTAATAAAGTGATAACAAAAAAAACTGGCCAAGAGCGACTTGGACTTGCACATGAAGGATTCTGTACCATCGTAGTAAGGAAGCCCTCCTTTAATTTGTATTATTTGTCGTTTTAGAGGCACCAAAAGTACACATTTTGTGATAAGTTTGTTTTTCGTAATGACAAAGTCACTCGTATTTGTGTGGTTTTCTTACTATGTCTCGTTAAAACCAGTTTTGTCTAAAGTTTTCATTGCGATCTACAGCGTATATTTGTTTTAGGTTTTCACTCCTATAGTTTATAAGTTAGACACATATTATCACTTTGAAAGTAAAAAACGACTGACTTTAAAAAAAATGTTTTTGAAACTTCAATGTCATTTTTAAAGAGCTATCTATAGACACTCCACACAAATAGGTTTGCTGATTTTTTTTGTTTCAGTTCTACGTGTGGGGCAGTCCCTTAATTTTTATTTTTTTTTGTCGAAAAACCGTAAAGCGGTTCAGAAAGTACATCTACCCACCAAGTTTCATCTGTGTGTAGTCTTAATGGTTTCCAAATAAAGTTGCTGTGATATACGAAAAGACAGACATAGACAGACAGACAGACATGACATCTATAAGGGTTCCGTTTTTTGCCATTCGGCAACGGAACCCTAAAAACAGCTTTATTAAGATCGTTAATCAGAGCAGGGCAGCATAGGCAAATGAGATAGGAAGAGACTATTTTATTATATACATAATGTCACAAAAAAACATAAAATTAATTCAAAAACCAGTAGGCTAGCCCAGGTAGCCACTTTGCATATAGATGGCCCACTGATGTGAGATTATTAAAGCTCGGAAGTGTGTTCAGCTACAATTTATAGGATTTGAAAGCATACTGTCACCATAATCTAAAATGATTGCAGATTTTAAGGTACACGATTTAATTTTGTAAAAATCCCAGGAAGAAGACACCTTTCTGTGATTTTTCTTCTTTCGAAGCTAAAGACAGACAATATTCATAAACAATGGGTTTTATTACGATTAATCGATATGAATAATCACGTACTCAATTAAATTATAAAGAAGTTCAAATAGGTAGGTCCACGAATGTAACAAAATTTCTGAGGCTATTTATTTATAACGAAATGTCATGAAGAACCCAAATAGGCAATGTTTCTGGGAAACTTAGTAAGCTTTCCTGTTCTTTATAATTATGCTGGGTAAAATAGTAACAATGCCGCACTACTGGTGGTTTATCACGGTTATTCGCGTCCACTCTGCGGTATAGACTTATATCCTGGTGCAAGACATAAGTTTAAAGTACAGAAAAAGTGTCCCTGTTAGAGCGATAAGCAAAATAAAATTTAAAGAATCATGCAAGCAACATTTAAAAAAAAAATATTATATATTGACAGTATTTGCGTGTATTTCTCTCAAAAACAATCCACCTTTTTTTCAATCTTTATTTTTTTTTGTTCAATCTCTTAAAAGACTAGCTTGCTCCGATAAACTGCACACATTGCCCACTAAAATAGAGTTTAAGCATAAAATTGTGTCTGCCATGGCACCCAGATTGTACAATAAAATACCTAAACAATTTATAGCATGTTAAAGCCAGGTTAAAATGGATGCCAGGGTGAATTGTGTTAGGAATGATATGAAAGAGAAAGGAGTAAATGATGCCGTGACGATTGACGGGGAAGAATAGAAAATAATAAACAAATAGAATGAGACAAGGGCAGGAAGATAAAAGCCATAATTAATATAAAAACAGTTTCATAAATATTTGTAGACAATGTATTACGTTATTTTAGAACTCCGTATTATATTACTGTCTTGGCGAATTCCTAAGAGAGAAACTGTTATAATGTTGACATTTTATTTATTAATTCTATTTGCCTTAATTTTTTCCTTATACACATAGCTGACAATTTTTGCATGTAATTTTAATATTGACATAGCTGGCAGTTTACGTAATGTGTAATGTTATTTGATAGATAGTTTCTGAATTACTTTTACTTAAGTGCACAAAATAAATGGGTTTGAATATATTTATAGCTATTGCATCAAAATGAAAGAGAAACCGGGGAATCTGTGGGGAAAACTATAAACGAGGAAAACCTTTGGGTGAAAACGTAGACGTCGCAAAAGGTGGAGAGAAACTCGGTGCCTTTAATACGACAAGAAGTGGACGACTCAGTGAAAGGCCTTTTCGTAACAAAGGGGCGATAAGGACTAATTAATAAAGGTAATGATAATGAAAGCTCTTGCTTGATAATGTTAGCGATATATTTAAATTATTTCTTTGATGGTTTCCTATACAACTCCAAAACGAAATTAAACTCGATGCACGCTGTTTCATTAAATCGATTTTTGTATTCTAAATACGTGAATAGATTTAGTAAGACGAGTACCTCATAGAATTCACAATTAGATTTGGAACAATTTTGGAACGATTCAGCAATAATATTATTAAATTCATAATGTTAATGTATTCATTCGTTAACTACAACATCTATCATTTTACACGTATTTATGTGGGAGGTGGGTAAACTAATGTTCAATAATTACATGGGTTTCCAGCACATTTAGAGAAAAAACTCCCAGTTTCTGCAGAGCCACATGTTGACAGTTCAAACGATCAAGACTATAAGATGCACATTTTTATGAGGTTGGGAAAACTTCAGAAACATATATTTGTAAAACTTGTATCCCATGAACTCATAAAATGAGCTCACCAGGTATTGTAGTTGTTATTTGGGCCACATACTGCAAAAAGATTCGACAGTGCCTAGATCTAAATCATTGACTTATAGTACGGCTCACCTGAACAGTCAATATATATCAGCTCATTCTTAAAACTCAGGTTTTTGCTAAGTAACATGAATGTAGAAAAAGCAATCAAGTCTCGTTTCCTTCACAAAATGCTCCTAATATAAATGTAAGAGATTTAATAAAACGTAAGGTATGTCTGCAATAAACCAGATACTTACATGATACATAAATTCCTCTCTTAAGATAACCTTGTCCTGGTTAGAGACAGTCAAAACAAAAGGATGAGGAAGGGAAAAATCAAAATAAGTAACTTACCTCACTCGATGTCAAGTAGCAAATCCTGGAGTCAGTGCTATCAATGGAGGCTTGCTGAACAATCCCATAGCGCGCAGATTCGCGATCGCTTGCGTATTCCGAACGAACGCTGTCTTGGCGGTCGAAAGTACCCCTGTAACAGAAGCTAAATATTTACCCTTTCTTAACTTTACTTGATTAACGGATCTGTGTTTAACTTTCGCGCAGGGTTTTAAATTAAAATGGAAAATAAAAGAACAGTTTTTTAACGATGTTGGTACTATGACCAAATATTTATCTTTCTTTGGTGATAAAAGGAGGGTTTTCAGGAGTACGTTGGTTGACAAGACAACTTTGATAGAATGTGGAAAATTTACGTAGTCATGTATCATCAGCAAAAAATGAAGACACATGGGACCGTCTTTACTTGAAAAAAGAAACACGACATACCTTTTGGCTTACGTATTGGGCAAACTTTCCAATTTTCATCCTCCCGCGAGGATTTAGGAAATGTCTTATGAATAGTTATATTGGTCGTCAGAAATGTTTGCCTGCCTGTTTTAAAGTAAACAAACATTTTGGTACCGTACACAGTAACTTTTCTATCGTGAAGCTGAACCTAAGTATAAACAAATTGTACTTCCTATGGGAATTAAGTTAATTTTGTGTTTAGATCAACGTCAGATCCTGAAAAATAATGAAACATTTTGTTGGAATCACGAGTTGAGATACTTATACAGAGTAATTCTCTGAATTGGTATAAGAATGGTTTTCGCAAGGTATAATGTTTACCCAAAGGACGTTTTATTTACTTTTTCTCAAAAGCTACAGGAAACTTATCCAATATTTGATTAAGTACTTCTTGTCCTCTAGTCAAATCCCAAATTACCAATTATATCATTCGACAAGAGATTTGCCAACAGAGAAGATTGAACAAATAGCCCTTCTGATAACCGAAACTATGATTTTTATCAAAATCAGTAATTTTATTCAATAAGAATCATTTATTTGCATTTTGAGCGTAGCTCTAGAAAAATGCCAGTGGCACATGTGTTATTTATCGACCTTATTAACTTAGCTTTCAGAACAAATTAAAGTTAGTCGTAGGTATTGAAAACTTTTCGTTTTTCCATTACAACTAATAAAT
This sequence comes from Diarsia rubi, assembly GCA_932274075.1. Classification (NCBI taxonomy): domain Eukaryota; kingdom Metazoa; phylum Arthropoda; class Insecta; order Lepidoptera; family Noctuidae; genus Diarsia; species Diarsia rubi. The sequence goes on along the minus strand of OW026418.1, from coordinate 11,525,211 downwards.
TAAGAATGAAAAATGAACCTGTCAAGGGGAATCAAAATCCGTTCATTCCATTTCGGGACGAGTTTCGATAGACAGGCAGTAATGAGAACTTCATTTGGACTCGGATTTCACTGCCAATCTTCTTTAGTGACATAAATTGTTAAAATGAACATTGGGTTTCGGATGAGGTCGTATTTATTATATTTAATTTGAAATAAATAATACTTGACGGACGACTGGACTTATGGTTTTAGTACATTTTCTTTTAATTCCAGAAATACTTTCATACTAAGCTTTCTTCAATTTTTTTTTATTAAGTAAGATCTGATGCCGCCGTCGTCATCAAGAGAATTCAGTGCAGTAAAAAACATTCGAAAAAGATGTATGTACACCGTAGAACTATATCATACCTTTGCTCGAAGCTGTCAGCCCTGTTGCTCCTGTAGCCGGAGTCGTTAAGGCTGCCCTCGTGGCGGAGGCTGGGGAGGGAGTCCCAGGGGGAGCGGCGCGGGCCGGGGGGTGGGGCGCCACGCCACCCGTCTGAGTGACGGTACCACGCCGCGCGGGCTGACTCACCGATGCATGAAGCGCACCGGGCTGCGCTCACGAAACTGTGCATAACGTACATTATAATTGTCATACTGCTTTTAATACTCGTAGCTATGATTAAAGCAGGCGCTATTTCACGTTGAATACAAATTGAAATGATCCTGTAATGGGTTCGTGTTTCGGATCGTGTTGGGACTAAAGTATACCTAATATGGGTTCTTCTAATATAAAACCTCAACTAAATTCACGTCTTAATATATTTTCTTACTACACATATGAAGATCATAGTAAGCTTGTATTATAAGTAAAACAAAAAGTTCTACAGTAGCTTTAGCTCTGGCTAACAAATATATGCACTAAAAATGCATCTATCTGTTAATTCATACGAGAGCTCTACAATGTAAAACTTCTGATTATCGTGCCTCAGATAGATAAAAATACACAAACCGTCCGAAGTTAAACTAATTTGAAATGGACGTAACCTGAATTCCTGACTACAATGGCCAGACCAATGGGATTGGAGGCCATTGTTCCGTGTCAGATTACTGGCTCCTAGTTTTTGATGTAGTTTAAAATACGCTGTGTCGATACAAACTTTAGACGTTTGGCTCTGGTTTTTAAGCTAAAGGTAAAACTTATATGTAACACAGAAATGATGTTTCGTTTCATGAAAAGAGAAGAAAAAGACTAGCCAAACAGTTCGCTATGGGTCTTCATAGCGCAGTGTTTGGCTAAGTATTTTCCTACCTTTAACTAACCGTTTCCTCCTCCTTTTTTACTTGGTTTCTTTATATATTTAAGGTTCGTTATCTAAAGTGCAGTATTATTATCGTACAAAAGCGCAGCCGATTATAGTACTGCACCTATTTTAACAAAAAAAATATGGAGAAACAGAAAAATCACAAATGCCACTAAAATGCGACTTGTCAAGGGCACTAGTGTTTCCCATATTTATTTATGGTGTCGAAACGTGGACTACAAGAGAAAGTGAGAGAAAGAATATTATTTGATCCTCTAAAAACTAATTGATCTATTTTACATAATAAAAATAAATGATGTGTTTTTATGTTTAATCTTTAAATCTGGGGCAATAATAAGCAATAAAGCGGCACGGCCGTACCATCCTTTTCTCGAACCAGTTCCGGCCATTTTCGACCTCCTATAACTTCGTTGTGGATAAAACTAGAAGCCTGATTTACGATTTATTTTATTATTATGACTGAACTATAGTAACCAATTAGGCATTGTATAAACACGGTATATTTAAAATTTCATTCAATTTGAACCAGTAGTTTAAGAATTTTAACTAATCAAAGTTCCTTAGTTTTGTCACTCACTGACTGACTGACTGACTGACTGATTGACCGATCATCAAAAGTCTAAGGCACTTCTAGCAGACATAGAAGCTTCAAATTTAAAATACAATTAGTGTTTAGTGTATAAACCATGGAAAAACTAAAAAAAAATATACAATTTCAGTCTAGTTTTCTAGATTCACTAACAACATAAATAACTTTGTAATCCCATATAATTGTATAGGATTACAAAGTTAAAGTTACATTTTCAGTGAATGAATTTACGAGTTATTAAATTTAACACACGTTTTTGATTGATTTGAAATTTTGCACGTATATGTACATCGCCTATCAATGCAATATTATGATAATATGGAACTGATCTGATGATGGAGCTGGAAGTTGGCCATAGGAACTCCATTTTAGAATATCATAACCCCATCGAGTTTGGACTCGTTTGATTCGTCTTGTCGAGTAGTTTGTGTTAAGATGGTGTCCAGGGTCTGTTGATGGAACTGGAAGGTGGCCATAGGAATTTCGTTAATTAACGACGTAACCCTATCAAGTTTGGACTCGTTTGATTTGTCTTGTCGAGTAGTTTGTCTTTAGATGATGTTTAGGGTTCTGAAAAAATCTGATGATGGAGCTGGAAGGTGGCCATAGGAATTCCGTTATAAAATCACATAACCCCATCGAGTTTGAGCTCATTTGATTTGTCTTGATGAGTACTCTGTCTTTAGTTGGTAAGCAGGATCTGATGATGGAGCTGGAAGGTGGCCATAGGAACTTCGTTATAGAACGACATAGCCCATCGGGTTTAGACTCGTTTGATTCGTTTTGACGAGTACTTTGTCTTTGAATGGTCTCCAAGATCTGTTGATGGAGCTTGAAGGTGACCATAGGAATTCAGTTATAAAACGACTTGACCGTTTTTACTCGTTTCATTCAGCTTGTCGAGTAGGTACTATAGCAGTACTTCAAATCGATGAATAAGACTGCTCCAAATTCGAATAAACCTATGTATTGTTGATTCATTAAACGAAATAGATAGAATGAGAGACGCTACAAAAAGAAATGAGATCCGACCAAAACATTGGCGAATGCGATGCGATGGCCAAGTCAATCTTTTATTTAAAACATCAAAGGTTTTTAAGTAGGGATTAAATATATTAACTGACTTGGTATTACATGGATCTCACTACTTTTTTACAAGTTTTGTTTTTGGTGGGATTTATTATTGTGCCTATATCAGTTGATCTACGGATAAATTATAAATGAACTTCGTTTAAGGTAAATAAATAATTATGTTTAAACGTGCTCTTTTTTGTTCTTCCGTGAGGAAACCGGATGTCTATGGAAAATGTCTTAGAATCAAAAAATTCGAAGACATGTGACATCTACCAACCCGCACTGGGCCCGCGTGGTGGATTATAGCCCATCCCTCTCCTAGAGAGGAGGCCTGTGTCCCAGCTGTGGGAACATTATAGGCTGATGATGTGCTCTTTTAATATTTGGTGTACTCTTGAATGACGTTTTGTCAGTGTATCACTTCCCTTTTCGTACATGGATATAATGACAAAAAATTACATACATTTTTTATTTAAAATTCTCAAAAAATACATTAAACCTTTAAAGTGGCAGCAATGCAGGGCAATAATTTTTCCTCTGTAAAAAATATTATTATTGTTATTCTCAATATTTTTTCTCTTCTCCAGGATAAGGGCAGGAGAATGATGATGATGTAACATACCCTGCGAAGCCACTACTAGGAAAACTTGGTTGCAAGAGCGTGCGAAGCGAGCTCGGGACTTAGAGCACCCCGACTCGGACAGGTTAGGTTAGAAGGGGATCATCCCCTTCGTGGTTATTTTATTTTAAACCACCCAGAAGTAGGCTCCTTCGACTGGGCCTAGAGGGGTTAGGTTCAAATAATAATTACGGGAAGGTTTTTTTGTTTTTAGGGTTCCGTACCTCAAAAGGTAAAAACGGAACCCTTATAGGATCACTTTGTTGTCCGTCTGTCTGTCTGTCTGTCTGTCTGTCTGTCTGTCAAGACCTTTTTTCTCAGGAACGCGTGGAGGTATCAAGCTGAAATTCATATCAAATACTCAAGTCTATGGTCTCTTGGAGCTGTGAAAAAATCAAACTTCTAAGTCAACGCCATCAAAAGATACTCCCGTTTATGCCGCAAATTTTCGACACTCGCAAGGGAATCAAAACCTACAGGGTACTTCCCGTGAACTCAGAATCTTGAAATTTGGTACGAAGCAACGTCTTATAACACAAATAAAGGAAAAATTGCGAAAAGCATAAATTTTTAGTTACATCATATAATAAAAATATTTTTAATAATTTTAAACTTATTACCCCTTTACTCATGAACGCGTAGTGGTATTATATTGAAATTCTTAACAAATACTCAAGTCTATAATATCTTTAAGCTGTAACAAAATCAAACTTCTACGTCAACGCAATCAAAAGATACAGCAATTAAAGCCGCATATTTTGAAACTCGCAACTACTCGCAAGGGAATCAAAACCTAAAGGATACTTCCAGACGACCTGGAATCTTGAAATTTGGCATGAAGCAACGTTATAAAGTACACATATAGGAAAAATTCCGAAAATCTTAAATTTTTAGTTACATCACATAGTATATTTTTTTTAATAATCATAAACTTACTAGCTGACCCAGCAAACGTTGTTCAGCGATTAAAAAAAAAAAACAGATGTTGGCCGATTCTCAGACCTACCCGATATGCACACAAAATTTCATGCAAATCGGTTCAGCCGTTTCGGAGGAGTTTGGAAACAAACACCGCAACACGAGAATTTTATATATTAGACTTGCTGACCCAGCAAACGTTGTTATGCGATTAACAAAAAAAAATAAAAAAATAGATTTTGGCCGATTCTCAGACCTACCCGATATGCACACAAAATTTCATGCAAATTGGTTCAGCCATTTCGGAGGAGTTTGGAAACAAACACCGCGACACGAGAATTTTGCTTCCCATTCCCTCTCGCTCCACACCATCGTCTGAACCAGGGGCCCGGCCCTACGAGAGGTCGCTGCCGCCGATCGCCTCCACGAGGACACGGCGATGCTCCGCCCAAGCGGGGAGTTTTATTTTTACCAGTCTCGTTGCTTTTAATGGGATAAAAAGGAACAATAAGTACAGAACCCGTCGAAGATGTTGTCATATTATTCTTGCTTTTGGGTTCCGTACCCGAAGGGTGACAAACGTGACCCTATTACTCAGCATCCGCAATCCATCTGTCTGTCTGCCCGGGAGCTCTATCCCATGATCAATATAAGGTAGGCAGTTGAAATTTTCACTGAATGTGTCTCTCTGTTGCTGCTATAACAAAAAACACGACTCGACTCCCCTACTACGATGGTACGGAACCCTTCATGTGCGAGTAGGACTCGCACTTAGCCGGTTTTTTTTTTTTTGGCCGTTTGAACTTTATTTACAATATTTACAAACTACAATTTACAGAAATAAACTTATAATAAAATATACACAAGTATCAAAAAGAGAAGAATTACAGGGCGTCAAAAAATGCGTCCACACCGCTGTCAACGATAAAAGTGCCTAGAAGGCTGGCAGCATTCCCCCACGTTGGATGGCAATGCTGATTCTTTGCCCAAAAAGTATTCCAGTCCTCTGGTCACGTGAAGAGTCGACCAACCGCTTGGCAATTTTCTGAAATATTAAGTGGGCACTCGGACCCCATGGCCCAAGTGTTTCAACCCCAAACGGCTCAAACACATAACTACCAAAACTTTCTACTAAAATAGGCGAACCTAGGAGGTGTAGGGAACATTTTTCAAAAATTTTAATCGGTGGGGCTATTTAACTAAATAAAAATAATTACGTAATTTCTACATCGTAGTTATAAAGAGCTTAAAATACCGATTGATTTCAATTATTTTGTGTCTCAAAGAAAGAGGATCAATCATTAAAATAGATGTTCTTTTTTTCTTCCTTTACTTTTGAGTAGGGTGTCAAAATTAAAGGTTATAAAAGACTAGCTGACCCACGCAACTTCGTCTGCGTCACAATAATATATAGCTTACAACCTTCCTCGATAGATCGACTATCCAACATAGTAATTTTTTCAATTAGCTTCCTAATGTGGAAAGAATTTTCAAAGTCGTCAGAGTAATTGACGGCACGGTTGGCGCAGTGGCTAAGCGATTGGACTGCAGCGCTGCGTGTCGCGGGTTCGATCCCCGCACGAAACAAATATTTGTATGGCCTACAGATAGTTGTTCCGGGTATGTATGTGTATTTGTGTATGTGAGTTTAAATGTTTGTGAACGCACCCACGATACAGGAGAAAATCCTAGTGTGGGGAAACGTTTAAAAAAAAAAAATGAATTAAATCGTAACAAACAAAAAATCTAATCTTTCCTCTCTATAATATTAGTTTAGATTACCTTGGAATATAAAAAAGTGAGAATTACTATAGGTACATATCATCATCAGCCTTATATTGGTCCCACTGTAGGGACTCAGGCCTCTTCTCTAGGAAAGGGATGGGCTATAATCCACCACTCGGGCCCAGTGCGTATGTCACATATCTTCGAATTTTTGGTTCTAAGATAAGGTTTCCTTACGATGGGTCGCGGGTTGTACACTAGTTATCGCGGCCTTGACATAGAGGGCTAAGAAGGAACATGGGTGGTTTTAAGTCAGTAGAAGTCTGACACTCCATGATTACAAAAGTATATGCCTGGGTGAAAAAAACCAAAAAGTTGTTATAAAACTAAAAAACCCGAAAAGCAAAAAATATACAAATTTTTTAACGCAATTCGGAAACAAACAAATAATAAATTAAACGTAAGTCAGTTTTTCAGTCGGTTTTTTTGTTTTATTTTTGAGAGTGGGAAATCATCTAATGACTCCTCCCGCTTTGGGCTCTGGCTCTTCTACTGACTAAAAACCACCTAAGTTCCTTCTTAGCCCTTTGTGTGCGAGGCAGCGGTATCTTTTTCGAACAACAGTGGCCTTTAAAAAAAATCAAATGGTTTGCTTTAATAATTTCAAGAGTAGCTATTTCTCTAACGATATGTACTCTTTTAAATCAGATTTGGTCATGTGAGTAACATACTATAAATTTAAATAATATTTCCAGTTTATAAAACGCTGTTTGCATACCTGATTGGAGAGAGTTTCAAACATTAAACTAAATGTACTCCCTAAGAATCTTCACGAAACACTACGTGTATGTATTTGTTCATAGTTCGAGCACAACACAACGACGGCTTTAACGTAGGAAGACAAAACAATTTTGTAATAACAGGATCATGAATACCTGTCTTTGAAGTACTTAAACAGCGTAGTTTTCAAAGCGGTAAGCACAGGTTTTTTATTTTCCAAAAGCGTAGGCAAGGAAGGACATTAATATGATATACCTTTTTCACTTACGTTCTTTATAAGGGCAGGGAAGATTCTTTTACCTAATCAATCATTGTGCTCGCCAAAGAAAAAATATCGTAATGAATTTTTGTCAAGCACTTTATTAAACATCGCTCTCACAACAAAGCTAAATACTTTATTATAATTTGCAAAAGCATCTTCAACGTTTTCATCATTCAATCATCTAATAAGATCCGACTTGCCAGCCTTAATATCCTTATAGACCTCGAGGAACAGGATTATAGATCGCAAAATTGTGTAATATTATCAAAAGCATCATAAATTATTGTCGGCCCTTTAGTATTACAAAAATTGCTTGGTTCGCGAATGGCTAATTCTGTCCCGAGAGTATACCCTGGAGCATACGTGACGCAGGAAAAACGATAACTACGACAATAACTGAGTCGCACGATCGATACCTAACCCTACTTACACGACAATGGGTCTTGTGGGATGAAATATCAACATTCCTTTACCGAAATAACATATGTTACCTACCAATAATGTAATTGATAAAAGTGTACGCGGTGACTTTTTGGTCGACCTCAAGGGACTTGCGGCTGCTTACTGCATATAGTATTATTGATATGTTAATCGGTTAGTCCAAAAATACAAATAAATTAAAAATACGAGCACGACATAGGAAGCATTCTAGTAACGAACACTTTACTGACTTTTTAACCGACTTCCCTGAAGGAGGACGTTCACAATTCGATCGGTATTTTTTTTATGTGGGTAGACCATGAAAATTTTACATAGTTTGGCCAAGTACTTTTCATTTTATAACCATTTTTTTAATTTATGATCATTTTTCGCTTGTGTGTTCGCGAAATAACTTTGTCGTTTATGAACCAATTTTGATGATTATTTTTTATTGAAAAAAAGATATTTCAAGGGTGATACCATGATTTAGAAACCAGGATCTGGTGATGAGTGAAGTATTTTTTTTTTTTTTTGTATAAAAGCTTTTTTTTATTTTTAAGCTAATAAATAACGGGGTTTGAACTTTTTTCTATGGAAGCTGCTGCATATGGCTCACCGCCATTTTGATTTTTTTTAGAAATCACGGCCCACTATGGAATTGGTATGTCATGTCTAAATAGAGGACACTTTGACGAACAAACATGTAATGTAACATAGTACCCCAAAGTGTCACGTTATCGAGATATTTAAAGGTAAAGACCGACATGAGTACAATGACTACATAAAAAATCATATAGAACTTTTACGTGTCTTTAGGCGTTGATTATTATTATTGTTTGTCGAAAGAGAGTAGGTACTTTACATACTACTAGAAGCAAAAGGAAAGTATTCTTTGACATTAATAGCGCTTCGTTTGGGAACGATTATTTGGAATTTTAACGCCTACACACGTAATTAGTCTATTTTTAATGATTGTCGTTGTCTCATTTGTCGATCTTTACCTTCAAATTAGTGTTGCCCAAATGCAAGACCAAGGCAAGACCTTAGCCAGTCTTGGTCTTGGTCTTGTGTCAATACACCTGGTCTTGGTCTTGGTCTTGCAGCAAGAGTCTCGCAAGTCTTGCGAGACTCTACTACTTAGACTAGACTAACACTACATTCAAATACCTATTAACTTATTGGTATATAATAAACACGTTAGTTTAGATCTTTGAACAACGTAACAGAGTAGGTGCTTGTTGAGCTTAAATTGACATAGGCATAGTGAAAAAAAATCAGGCATCTAGTTTTATCCACAACGAAGTTATAGGAGGTCGAATATGGCCTGAACTGGTTCGAGAAAAGGATGGTACGGCCGTGCCTCATTATTGCTCGACTTGGCGAGGGCACTGTCGTGCCCCCAGATAGGATGCAACTTTATCTCGGTAGTATGATCCCTTGGGACTAATTGCTACGGGAACCTCCTGCTGTGGGGTACGAACCTCGGCTTAGGACGTCACTGAGGGGGAGGTGGGGGGGGGGGCAGCAAAGGTACTATCAGCAAAGGGATGTGAATCTGAGAGAGATTTTTTAGGTTTGCGGGCTGGATCTAGCAAGGTTCGGACCGCGGTGGCGCTTTCGGAATGACGAATATCTGTATTTCTCCCATTTAAGTGTACTGATACCCTACTACTTTGAGGTACCCCACAAGTGGTTTCCTTACCGATTACTCACTATATAGTATATTAGTTACTAACTTATGCCCGCGGCTTTTGCGGCGTGGAGTTCGATAAATGCCCACGGGATCATACAACCGAGATAAAATTGTAACCTATGTTTTAATCCAGGTTGTAAACCATCTATATATGTGCAAAATTTCGTCCAAAACCGTTCAGTAGTTTTTGCGTGAAAGAGTACCAAACATCTATTCATTCTTACAAACTTTCGCAACTATAATATTAGAAGGATATACGGGTATGCCTCTGGCAGGACGCTTTAAACTCAAGGCATCCACAGGATTTTTTATTATTTAGAATGCTTTGGTGACAGCTCTACTAATCTTTCACCAACAATGCACATCAACGATAATGACGACAGTAATGAACAATAATGTTATAATGTAGAGTACCTGGACGACCGAAATTTGCTGCTTTTTTGTGGTAAATCGTGTTTTCTGAAAATGAAACCTAGCTTGATGGATTAATCGTCGATAAAACCCCCTGCATACTAAATTTCATATAATGGAGATTAAGAGTTGCTCGTATTAAATAGATAACATTTTTTTTGTAAAACGTTATTTTTGCGAAATATTAATAAACTAACATTACTGTCATATGTAAATATTATCTAATAGCTTTAAACATTTTTGTGCCTTGTCCCTCTCAATATTCAGTAAATTGTGGTACTAAAAAAAAACGAGCGCTATTTTTTTTTTACTTTTTTATTTGGTCATTTAACAACGGTTATGGACACGTGGTCCGACCGCATAGTTCGATCAATCGGACTACGTGTTTTTGAGATTCCTGGTAGTTTGCTCAACCGGACTACGTGAACTTTTTTTCCAGTTGGTTCGATTAATCGGACCAAGTGTTTTTGAGATTCCTGATAGTTCGATCAATCGGACTAGGTACATGAACTTTTTTGGTTTGTTCCCGTTGAATTACACACAGACTTACTTATCGGAACAAAAAGGTCCCAGTGTCAGTTGGTTTTTGGTCAGTAGGACCCTGATTTATCATTTAAAGTTCTTCTTGCTGTATGTACCTAACTTTCACAAACTACCAGGAGACCAGAAACATGAAAGAGGTATTGTATATTGTTAATATGATAACCAAATCTAAATAATTAGGTAAAATATCTGATTACCTAGACATCTATCATTGACATTGAATTATTACTTTTTATGGAGATTTAATAACCTATTGCATAAAGGTCGGTAGTCGGACTATGAAAACTTGGGATTCCTTTATATTTCGATGAAGTGTACTGGTTATCGTTCACCTGGTTCGACCGCGTGGTTCGACTCCAAAGTCGGACCACGCGGTCCTAAGATTTAGTAGTTCGACTAGCAAGATTCTAAAATCGAACCAACGGGAAAAAAATGTTCACGTAGTCCGACCGATCGGACTATGCGGACGGACCACTTGTCCATAACCCTTTTAACAATGCAGTTCAAAAGTTTTTATGGAGATTCATTGACCGGCCCTAGATTGCGAGGTATAAATCTTACAGCACTCACCTATTGATGAAACGCTGTTGTGAATTACCATATAAGTCACAATTTTTATTAAGGAAGTCATTCTGAAACTTATAAAAAAGATAAAGTATACTTTTATTTTTTGTCTTTTTTAATAGATTATTGAATCATTTTATTTGTTGTCTGCTTCGTTGGTCACTAGACCACTAGGTCGCAAGCGCGACTGTGGAGTATGAGATCCTAAGTTTGGTTTTCAGATCGGGTAAAAGTGTTGTTGGGGTTTACCATTACAAGTATCAGCAGCTACGGAGTTTGGATTTGTGCCCGGTTGATACCAATAGGCTGGCCCCCTATTACTAGAACGTAAAAACAAACATGGTAAAACGTGGGTGTTCTTACGTAATAGGTACCTCTGTAGTAGGTATTCCTCTGCCCAACACTTCTGGGATTACCGGCGTTGTGATAGGTACGTACAAAGATTAAATATACGTCTATATAAAGCAATGGCTGAACATAAGGTGCGTTCAACTATATTCCCCCGCCTCACAAAATGTAGGCGTGTCAGCAAATAAATCAATGGCAACCGAGTACGTCTCCGGGCAGATGCATTACTAGAAAGGTCAACTTTCGATCCAGCAAATAGTAATTTTTTTACAACGAAACCCTTTTACTTTTATTACTGTAGATACATATAATAAATATATTTATAATAAATCAAGAACTCAACTGTTTAATCCTCTTGATTTTTATACACCAAGACAGGTATCTTAGTTACATTAAGGGTATCTAGAAACGTTATTTTCGCCTTATATATTTCTACGAGAAAGAGTGAAAAGAAAGCCCAACACGCCGAATTCAGTAAGCTGACCACTTTGTAAGAGATATTTTTCCTCGCTCTAACTATTGTTATTTTTCAAGTAAAGCCCTTTGCTAAGTGGTTGAGCGAGGGATGAATTGAAATCGTTGTATCTCTATGAATGTATCGTAAACACGTAGCTACAATTTTGTATAGCGATTACGGAGATTCCTTGTATTCTACTGAGCATTATTGTTTTCGGAATGAAGCTCCTTAATCCGTTTAGATACCTCAATGTTTATGAGGACATATTACTAAACCTCTGTGAAAGGTATATTGTTACTCTGCGTTTCTATATTTCTAGGCGAACATACCCTCTGGGAAATATCAGCTACACTACTGTGGTATTGCAGTACCGTACCGGTTAGTTTTTTCTACGATTGCGAAATAATGAATGTTTCCTTATGGCAGTATTTATGTGTAAAAATAGTAAAACAATTTTGTGCAAAGTATTTTTTTTGCCGTAGGAGGAGCTAAATCTTTAGGCTAAGCCGTGCTTGCCTAGGTTAGGGTGTGATGCTTCCCTTGCGAGTATCAGCCGAAGGACGCGGTGAAGCACTTCGTGGAGATCTGCTCCGCTTGGGCGGCGATTGGTGGCGGTGACCTCTCGTGCTCGTGTTTCAAACCATGGTCCGGAGCGAAAGGGAATGAGACGCCGTCGCGTCCTTTAGTAAGGCCCGCAAGGGTCGACGCCTGTCGTTGCTGCGGGTTGTTCAAAAGAAATACCGCCGCCTAGGACACAAAGGGCTAAGAAGCAACATGGTTGGTTTTAGTCAGTAGAAGTCTGACACTCCCTACCACTCTACCCAGAGCGGGACTGACAAATGACTTTCATTTGATAATTTCTCACCCTCCAAAAATAGGTATCGATTTACCCATTACTAACAGATATATTATTATACAGACTGATGTGCAGTCGCTCCATCAAAAATATTGTTGGGAAACGGCTAGGCCGATGGTGAAATTTGTTATAGGTCAAAATATAAATACGCCTCTTTCTAGTTATTGCCAGGAAATGAAACCATTGAATTTCGATAGACCCACAAAGTTAATTACAGATTTAATGGGTGCATTACCATTACAGCTTCGTAATTGAAAGCAATGATTTAAATGACATGAGTTAGTGTTCGATTCGAACATGTTGTACGCAATTCAATTATTAGGTGCTGATTGAACTTCTATCGGGAATATTGTTTGTAACGTTATAGGAGTATATGTACCTATCTACTTATAGTACAATAGGGTATTACACCAATAAAATCTAATTAGTCCGTCTGTTACATTATCGAAAAATATTGGATAGGTATTTTTTGTTTTATCAAATTAATAAAAAAATACGAAAATAGAACGCGTCAAAGATCATGAGTGTGGGCTTTTGACGTCACTTTGTGGGTAAAAAAGTACTAACCTTGTGGCGTCACACGACTTGACGCGACTTTTTCAAGCACTGTATCGTCTTCATCTTTTGTTTAAGTGAAAAAAAAAATACGTGTCCATTAGTTTTTGAAAATCTATCTGACCGACTAATTAGATTTTTGGTGAAATACCCTATTACGGATGTGTAACTTATTGTAACGCAGCAAGGTTTACATGTTGTAAGTTGTGCTTATATTTCGAGTGACAATTAATATTAACAGGCCCCGACTTATATACGAAAGCATGCAAGAACTTATTTTATTAGGAAATCAAAATATTCTTTGCATTATAATTCAGAATAACTGGCGAAATGTTCTATTTGGTACACCTCTGCCTTAACCTTTCGGGGATAACAGGCACGTTGCACTTGTAAATACATTTTTGTAAAAAAACGTACAAATCGATTGAATACCGACATGCTCTTTCCATGCTTTTTCTCTCTATTCACGTATTTTTCAGCAAAGGCTGATGCAATAGAATTCAGCAAAGCTTTTTCACACTAATGCATACCTGCAACCGAGAGCCGGCTGGCAGTCACATTCAATCTTTATGCATTTGTACACGTAGCTCAAACGTGACAGATGCATCTCTGTTAAAAATCCAATTTTATCTTTGTCCGTTCCCAAAGAATTCGAGATCCACCTATTGGTAAAAACCTCAAAAACATTAATTGAACGAATTAACAATTGACGTAATTATTCTCAGTACGCGGTTGGTTCAACTGAATTGTACTTTAATTATCCGGAATACTTTTGAACGTTTTCATAATAAATTGGCCAATTAATTAATTCGACGAATACATTATCTGAGATTGGTTTACACAAATCCCCAAAGGGTTAAGCAGAGGTGTACTTTAAATAACACCCATATTTCACCGGTTATGTTTAAGCCCCATTTAACAAGGGGGCGAGCCTATTGACATCAACTGGGCATCATTCCTGGTTCCGTTACCCACGCAACGGCAATTTTTAAATTAAAATTTAGGTAGTATGGAGGGAGTTTTAAGGGCAATAATTGTGAGCAAGTGATTATGTTTTTTATACTAAATGGACTTGAGTTAGAACGCTTGGGACGGACCCAATCGCCTAGAATAAACCGATTCACTCAAGATCCACTTTATAATAATCAGGGACCAGAAAAGCCGTTAGTGAATTCTGCAGACTGCTTGTTCACATAGTTAATGTGGAAGCATAACGCTTTGTTCGAGTTCGTGGAACTAATTAAATAGTGAATATATTCATTGAATAGTGGTTGTATCTTACTCATTGACTGGTAAGGTACATTGGACAAACAACATCCACTACACTTCAGACACTTTTCAGCTTTTAAGTAAGTACATTGAGAGGATAAAGATAACCACTAGTAGGTCTGGGCCCGGTAGATGGCAAAAGGCTCTCCCCCTATTTCGTGGGACTTAAACATAACTGGCGATATGTTGGTTTGCTAATAGGTACACATTTGCCTAAGGCCTATTTACGAAGACGCGGGGCGTTGGGCGGCGCGTTGTGCGTTTTTAATTCAAGCACATGGCGATGTATGAAAACGTTAACGATGTCAAACGACAATTTTACGAGAAGCGATTTTTCGCTCGACAGTTTAAAATGCAGCCTTCGTTGCAGTGGACTCGCCTCCAAGTAAATAAATAAAAAAAAGCTCGCGACGAGCCTTTTGCACGCGCCGCGCGACGTGCCGCGTCTCCGTAAACGAGCCATAACCTTTTGGAGTTATAAACGTGATGTTATCTTATGTTATATTAGTTACGGACACTTTACTTTCGTACAGTTACCGACTCTCGGCTTTGATAAAAGAAGTAAGATATTATTATGTAATCAGTAATAACATAGCATAGCACATGTATTTATTTTGAGGCAACTTATAGTCCTTACAGTCTAACATATATAATGATATAATACTGTTCGTGTTAGTAAATAGAATCTTAAAGCTTAATATTTCACAAATGAATCCCTTAATTGAAAAAGTGTTTGTTGATCGCAATTTTTTTTTTTTTTTTTTCAAGACCTAACCACCTACCTCCCACACAGTGGACTTTGCGAGGAAAAAAAATCGTCTCCACTTTAAAGTTTACTGGCGACACTAAGTACCCAGTAAAAAAACATATATTTTACCGCTTTTTCGGCGTTAAGTTACTCATTTGTATATTCATTCCAAATTAACGGTTTTGTAGTACTAAGAGTAAGGTCGTATATACAGAAGGACATGGCGAAAATATAAGGGTTCCATGTTGTTGTTGACTACGGAACCCTAAGCGCGATTAAGCAATGAGCCCATTTGTTGTTAAACTAAAGTCTAAGTTTGCCGACCAAATATAGCGCATTGAAAGGATTTAAAGTGTTATTTTAATGCTGTGAAAATTTCATTTATTGAAATTAGGAATTCAGCGATTAAAGGTTCAAATGCATCTGTAATGAGGCAATTATCTATTAATTTATACATTGAATAAATTGTGGAACCAATATTATATGTCGATATATACGTAACACAGGGAATTTGTTAGTGATAAACTGTTTTAGTGACATGTAATTTAATGCACTTTAATTAATGGATGTAGTTTGTTACCGATACCACTATTTATAATGGTTGTGGTTTAAACTTTTACCCACTGTTTGTGTCAACATACCATGCATCAGACAAACAGTTCAAATATCAGTATCAGTTAGCAAATTATGGTTCCATTTGACTTTAAAATAAGTACTTACTGTGATAATTAAGTAAACACATATTTATGAATTTACAATATCAATGCATAAGGTTCCGATTTGAGCATCAAATACATATGTTCTAATTATTCTCTTTGTTTGTGTGGATTAAAATTGAACCTTCATTGGGGACCAGCCAAAAGGTTGAAGAAGAAGAAGAGCTTTCTAATTGTATATTCAGCAATGGTGGCATCAAACAAAAGTACCCATGTGTTTACGGCATGGGACAGTAACTTTGTTATTACATACCTTAGGAGATAATTTGCCCCTTCTACCCTTTTAGTTGTGCTGGACCTTTTGATGAGAGTATCGACAGCCACTTACATGTTCTTCTGACGAAATACGTTCAAAATTGAAATAAGGACTTAAAGTGCAATAAAAAGGGTAAACACACTAATATAGCTTTTAACTAAAGATAGATATAAATGTAATTGACTCGATTGTACCAATCGCTAATTAGCTAATAACTTAACTATCTACTTCACTGAAGTGAAATAGACAGTTTATTGTTACTAAATTAATTGTTACTGACCCCAAAATAAGTTACTTTGCATATGATAACAATAGGTAAAACAACTTCGCGTGTATCTATCATTAGGTTACAGTACACGTATTTCTAGAGACCATGTTTGGCATAAGTAGCTTAACACGGTAGGTTGAAAATGGGAAAGTTTGATCAAGTTTTGGGGTTTTCGCGTTTTGTGAGCCACGCCCTAAAACTAAACTAAAGTGTCTGCTAATTTTAACTTGGCACTCTTTACCACTATGCCATACAGTCACATATGGTAAAAAATGAAAGGAGGATGCAACGATTCAATTAAATAATTGCTAAACATTCAGTGCCAGTACTTGATTAATTAATTATAATGAGTGGGCAAATTCTGCAAAGTGCTAAACCGTATTATTGTAATTTTTGTTCTACGCGTAGTAGTAGAATGAGCACTTAGCGCTCGAGCATAAATGACAATTACTGCAAAAAATACGAAAATACTTATTTTGATCTAAGCTAACTGCAACTAATCTTTTTTTGCTACCCGTAACTGTGATTTTTCCTCAGTCAACCTTGAAACTATTGCTTTAGCGATATAGTTGAAAATAAAGAAATTTGAAATATTGTAGTAGCTTGATGTACTGGCGTCTGTACATAACTCCAAGCTATCTAATTGAAAAGGTTTAACACTATTTGTAAATAATGCAGCATCCAAACGAGTGACATATGTTCTAACAAAATCCGAAAAAAGTAGTTATCCATTGCTTCATGAACCTTTGCAAAATTTATCTGATCAACGACGTAAAGAACACATGGAATATTGTTGGATTGTACAAATGCATGCACTGGGATAAATTACTCTGTCGATTTAATTATCGTAACCCTACCTTAAGCGTTAGTCTTTTATTAACATACCTTTTTGAAATTGGAATAGGTATTATTTAAAAAATCTCTCATTCGTAACTGTTTGAAGGAGTAACTGTACGCATGAGCTGCATTATTTACAAGTGGATTTATACTTTATTTCAGTGTAGACACTTACCTTGATTGGTGATCACTAAGGTATCCTTGATCACGGTCTCGCACTCTGTCCCTAAAACAAACGAAACGATATTTTACTAATACATCAACGATTGGAAAACTTGGTTGAAGTCACCAAAAGGGTATTTTTCCTTTATCTTTAAAGCATACAGTTATTAAAATGTTTACTAAGCTTTGCTACAATGTATTTTGATCTTGTTTATACTATACTAGCTCAACGTTTTTTAAGAATGATTAGTCGAAGCGGGTTCTTAGCATTTTTCCATTGAGAACGTACTCTAGAAACACCGCTATACGATCTACAAAAAGCGATAGGAACTCAAACCTAAACTCAAACAGAAAGAAAATAAAACTACAGTCACAAGGCATAATAACTTGTGAAAGTACTGTAGTTGCCCATTCTAATGCATCTCATTGGAGGAAAATGGGCAAGAAACTCTATGGACACTCTTTCACACCAAAATATTGGTACAATATCTTGGTTAAATCATTCATGTTGAATTAACTTATAACTTAACTGTAACTTACACGTGTTTCTACATCGTTCTCATATGAGAACGATGTAGAATCACGTGTAGGTAAGTTAAGAGAGTTCAGAGTAAAGAGAAATAATGAAACAATTCAAAAATATAATAAACCATGGCAGCTAAGAGATGACTAGTCCCTACTGACAGCGTCCGTTTTCGAACATAACGCATGGAGCAGCACCATTCAGCTCAACCATTTTGAAGAGTACTACATGCGCCCGCGTAACCACCAGCGAGACATTTGAGTGAGCATGACAGTCTCTCAACAGTGAGGAGCCCCAATGAAAAATAACTAAATGTATGTTAATGGTATCTTTATTGATCATAGTACTCACACGTGTGCTAAGCAATTATAAAATACTAAGAGATTGAATCTATACAATGCAAAGACATATTCTGCAGGTTCCACAATAACTTCAAACATGAAATAATGGTAATCGTTTTGTTTGCCCCTATGGTTGAAGAGCAAAACCGTGCCCACAGTATTCTCCAAACTTATGATGAGCTTGTGCATGATTATGTTGTGCGTTTTAAACAAGATTTAAATTTCATCTCAGTCACTTTTAGAGTGTGGGAGCTTTATTTTAACATTTGAAACAGTTGCCCATGAAATATGGGTCTTCTTTGGCTGGCCTGAAACCTGTACTAGGTGGTCCCTGTCTCTAGTATTATAGTGGTGTCTCTCACCTTTTTTATTAAGTAAATGTAGAACTTTTCTTACATAAATAATATTTTCATAGATGTATTGACAAGGTACTGTCATGATGTTAATGGACAATGGTATATTAGCCTCAATCGAAATTAGCTGGTTCATTATAGTAAGCATAAGCGACACATATCTACACGATATGGGGCGAGACGTTTACCCAAACTGGTGCTCATTAAAGGTTACAAATCAGTTTTATCGTTTACCATACCTAATACAAGAACAGGTACAGCCAATGCACCGTAATCTGCAGGTAAAAATAATACATAACTCAGAATACTTACAGAAAGATCAAATCATACCGATATATAATTCTTTGGTCTAAGTACCTACTATATTGCTTGGTTAAAGCCTTAACAACTTGTTTTTGTATAGTGGACAACAATCTTGATAGCTCAATATAGCAATTAGTACTACGTCATGCTGAGTCAAGGGTGTTTACTCTAAAACACCGTACACGGAAGGCTTGTTATTCGTGACCATTATTCGTGATGGATCACAAATGGAAATATCCTATATTTTATGGATCATACCACACATTTTTTGTAATAAATAGTCTTTAGGGCCCGCACAGATCGTATAGCCATTTAAATATTGGGCTCTAATTATTCTACATTCAGTAAGTAAACAATGCACTTATGCATTGTTTACAAACTGAAACACAAAGGTTCTTCAAAGTACCTTTATGCGAGTACATGCACTCTCTTCAGGTTTAAATGTGGTAAGCATACTCGTATTTTGCAATTTGCATGATGTTGTGATAATAATGTGCTCATTTCTTAGAAAATAAAGTTAGGGTAAGTATGGTTTAAAATATTACATAGATAAAAATGTATGTACAGGTACACGCGATAGCAATTCAATATTTGCATTTCAGGTGTTCCGTCTACCTATTCCTTTACTAATATAATTTCAGTTTTACAAACCTGGTGTTGTGGTCACTCAAGTAACCCCGCTCTCGGTCCCGCTCACGTTCTCGCATCAGCTCGTTGCGATCACTAAAAATATAACGATTAAAGTAATCCATGTGTCGGATTGTCAGGATTTACTCAGTTAGGATCGTACTTCATGTGGGCAGAAGGTGCGTTTCGTGTAACTTCAATTTAACACAATAACACGGGACACAATGTGTCGGCATCGACTTCTGCCCACATGATAAATATAAGCCTAACGGAATTAATCTTGACAATCGAACATCAGAATTGAGATCAAATCGTGCTAATGAAATCACACGCGGTGAATGTCAATAAGAATCAGTGACGGTTACTAATTGAAATGCAGAACCAACAAATGCACGCTCTGAAACAAACTCTTAAAACCCAGCGTGAATAGCAAGCTAGTATTGCCGGAATTCGATCCCGACAAAACCGAGTCCGATGCACGTTCGTGATGCGTCATCGCTGATTTGTTTCTTGTTGTGAGTGCAGAAGAATGAACTTAGCTTATTTTGACATTAAGCAAGGCATTGAAGAACTCTGCATCTACATGGCTGTAACCTATCCAGATATGACGTGTGACCAGTTTAAAAAGTAGGTTAAAGTCAGATTCGTGTGCGTCGAATAGTCTATATTAAACCTCATTAACCTGACTAGTGATAAACCAAAGGAGAACAGCTACGCACTGACGGACGCCGGGAACGATAACCGTCAGAAGTTTTCATCGCTATCGCCAATCAAGTGTCAAGCATGCGGTAAACCAGGACAAACAAGTAAATTGTCGTACGATGAAGACCGCCGTCACGAAGCCATTGCTTGGGCCGGCTGCTATAGGCGTCGGGCAGCGACAACAAGCCAGGAGCACCTCACTGGTGGACTTCAAGTGCAGCACGCACAGGCCACATTGCATCGTCGAGCCCGTCCATCCAGAATATTAAAGCACTTTGGTGGGTGTTTCAAATTTGATTTTGATTCGAAACTGAACGTTCCAAATTTGGGGTGATTAAATTTGGAAAATTGAAAAAAGAAATTGATTTTGGAAGTTGATCGTTATACACAGAAAGCATTGTATTATAAGATTGCCTACAAATATGCACACGGTAGGCTAAGGAAGATGCTAGTGGGTCACGAGTCCAGTCCAGTTCAGTCGAAGTTGATAAGGGTTCTGATGATGATGAGGCAGAAAGTCGAGTAAGGGATTCTATCGATCGTTTTAATCCATGCGCTGGATGTGTGAGAGCAATGCAATTGTTGGAGACTGGAGAGCAGTTGGAGGTTTTACTTGAGGGTATCTGTAAGCTTGGCAGTTTTTGTTGCACCCGGTTGATTTAAACAACTATGTACATGGCCCTTAACTATCCCATGTATGATTTAATCAAAGAGTAGGATTTGCTTAAACTAAAACAGACTTCTAAAAGGGGATACAACCGATGTGGCAAATCAACCTGCCCGTCATTTTGATTTTCTTTCGAAATCGCGGCCCACAATGAAAGTGCATCACTCATCAGTGCAGTACTCGTATGCATAGAGGACATAAACACGAAAAATGTCCACTAGCACAGTACCCCAAAGTGTCACGTTACCTAGATATTTGAAGGTAAAAATCGACAAATGTGTACAACGACAATCATTAAAAATTGACTTATTATGCTCACGAGAAAATCGCTTTGTATCGCAATGAAACGCTATGTTATGCAAATAATAGTTTGTGATGTACCTACTCTCTCTCTTAATAAACAGTAATTATATTAATCATCGCCTATACACACGTAAAAGGTCTATTTTTTTAGTTTTTTTTTTACCTTCAAATATCTCGGTAACGCGACACTTGGATACCGTGTTACTGGACATTTTTTGGTCGTCTCTATCTATCCGTACATACCACTTTCATCGTGGGCCGCGATTTAAAGGCGTGGATTTAATTCAAAATGGCGGTGGGTCGATATGCCAGCTCCCATACAAAGGAGTTCAAACCCCTTTCCTTACCTTCACCGGCCGTTGTACATAGAGTTTGATCAGAAGTGACCGAGTAAAACAAAATTCTGTCGGAAACTATTTGTTTGCAGGTTATCTACCATACGAGGAGGTGAGCAAGCAGGATAGCCAATTCGACATAATAATATGCATTTTACGATTACTAATATAATAAAACAAAAAAAAATAGAAGAAAAAATAATTGTGACAGAGATTGTAGCGGGAAAACTGATTTATTTTCATTTTATGGCATCCTTATGAATGGTCAGTATTATCAATCGGAAAAAAGACGTGAGTTTAGAACAGTAAAGAGTTTATATTCCTTCGTTAGTATAGCGAGTTTTTTAATGAATAAAATTAACAAACATTTGTTGAGGAGGCGTTGTTCGTAATTATTTGTGTATCCATTGTTATATAAAAATATGGAACCAGCTGAATTTAGATTTAGGATTTATTTAACGGCGTTAGTTCAGATTTAAGGCACGTAACAATTCCATGATAAAATTAATAATGTTTGTTTTTTATAAATTCCGGTTTTTTTTGACAAAAAAAATATCTTTAATGCCTTTGGGATGAACCTAATTCATGTTTCGTACCTACACTTGTAAAGATAAAAACCGTGAACGCCACTACATAATATGAAGAATCTAGCTTATTAAATATGAAATAAGATTAATATAAACCTGTAGTATCCATCGCGGTCAGACCTCGCGCTGTGCTGTCTCTCTACGCCTAGGCGATGTGGCAGCGGTAATGTTGAAGATCGGCTGCCTCCTCCCGAGCACTGTGACGCTGCTTCTTTCCGGTACACCAAAATTTATCAATTAATATTAACAATATTTACATAATTAAAATCTAGTCATAATAACTCTATTTATGTATGACCTCTTTTCGATTCCAATTGACCATCTTGTCCCATTACACATGCAACCATTATTTAAAAAAAAACTGCTTATTTTTTTTTCTTTTTAGCATAATTATGGCTTTGATTCATGATTGCTTGTTGATTTTGTAACCAGTCAGTAATATGTTTTTTTTTATTTATCTTGCTACCAGTTATATGCAAACTTTTTGTTGCGAATGTTGGAGATTGGTATTCGTGGTATTTAGAATTGTTTGTAGACTTTTGTCTATTGCCACTTATTGTAGCAATTAAAAGCATTTTTTTAATTTCCTGACTTTGTCTTCTTTCTTCCAGCTTACTATAAATACCATTATTTATTAAAATTAAAATTAAATTGCCTTCATTTTGTTGGATATATAAATAATAAGGATGTGATAGATTTGTTGGGTTTTATCTAATAACCCCGCATATAATTAGGTACCTATGTGTAACAAATTTGTAGACTCGTCTAAGAACGTTATCGTTATACATTTGATTACCCACATTGGACTGCATTTTAGTCAATATTCTATTTAACCCATTACGTAACTTTATTTCTTAACATGACCATATTACTTCGGTTTGTGACCAGTAGATACTGTGAGAGGTGGTTACTATTATGCTTACTTACAGCCAACCAAAGAGGTAGATATGCAGGCAAAAAATATTCACCACGCTTAAAATATTCACTTATATAGTGCCTGTAGTAACTTTTAAAATAAAGGACCTTCGGGTATGCATTAATGAAGGATTGCAAGCCTAGTAAGCCATACATGAAGAGTTTGTCAAAGACTGGATTACCAACCTGTTTACTGGTTTGTGAGCACAACTAAATTTAGTAAAAAAAGTTTACATGGAAGTTAACTGCCTGTATACGAATCTCTTAATTTGGCTGATAAATGATACGTGGTTACTTGAACATCTACGTGGATTAAATATATAACTATGGACTTAAGATACAGTGTGTGTTATTCAGACAATAATCTCTATGGAGCGAATCATAAAATTAATTATTTACTGATAACAGATGCTTTAAAATAAACCTCTTGTAAATGGAACTCGAAGAGTACTTTACTAATGATGCTGAACGCGATTAGCATGCATATCTAAAGCACTATCAAGAACCCTTAGTATCAATATTACATACAATGTCTAGAATATTACTTGAATGCAGTATAGGTATGGAAGTTTAATTGGAGAAATTCGCCTTTAAACATAAATGGCGAAATGTGGGTGACACATTTGATACATCTCTGCCTAACCCTACGAAAAATGTATACCCATGATGTTACATGTATATGTTAGAAAAATGTGTATCTGATTCACTCCATAGGTGGCAAATAATAGTTATAGTATGTGGAATATAGTTTTTTGAGTAACATGCTTTTCCTTTTACAAGAACAAAATGAAATGTTCATGTTAAAAAGAAAACGAACAAAACAAATAACGGGTAAGGTTAGTAGAATATATAGTTATCAGCATTCCAACATAGGTACATATTGCATAGATACACACGATAATGCAATGATACCACTCATACAATAAATAATCAATGTTTATCACCTCTGTCCCTTAACGCTGCCTCCTTAAGGTGTCTCAAAGATTGTAGAATTGATTCTTGGGTCGGTCCTCAACAAAACAAAAACAGGGTTCAAATTAAAACCAAACGAGGTTAAATCGTGTGCAGTCTATGTTGTAAAAAATGTATTTTAATATTAAAGTCAGAATCAAAGTTGGCTGCATGCTGTTTATTTTTTATAATTTTAAAAGTGTAAAAAGCCAAAGTTTTTTAAAATTCATGGTTATGTACTTGTCAAATACTTACGTCGTCTTGGTGGATAAGGGCTTCGTTGATTAGAAGAGGACACGTTATCGTTGTATTCTAGATTAAAAAGAACATATTAGTAAGTGTTTTTCTTAAAAATGAAAAGAAAAAATGACGACTGTAGAAGGTTCATGATTGAACGAGCATGATTTATATTTTTTTTTTCAAGTCTGACAAGAATTCATGCGTTTGTGTTTTTAATTGCATAAAATAAAAACAAAACAATATTATGTAAGTACTCAAAACTATTTGAAATGAGATTAATAGCAATGTCATATCGCTTTTCCTGTCATAGGTGATTAAGGTGGAAAGCTCAATCACGGAAGACTCATATCGAAACACAAAGGTAACTATTACGTGATAATGTCAACGATTTTTGAATACCCGAGTATTACAACTAAGAATGTTAAGGGTTAAGCAGCCCGTATTTTGCTAAGGCTTGTTTTATTAAATAAGAATAGCTTACCTAAATCTTCCATGCTCTGGCTCAACAGGGCCTCGAAAGTGTGCAGACTGTAGCTTTCAGCGTCCATACCCTTGGCAAGGGTGTTCCTCAGATGCATTTCGTATTCCAGCAGCAGCCGGGATGTGGGCGAGCCAGGCGCGGGTGTGGCACTCGACTGGGACGCTTGACGAGACAAGCACGGCTTCTGATGCAAAAACAACCGAATTAATAAAGTCAAGTTGAGGCTCACCTAAACCTTTGCGGTTTAGGTGAGCCATTGAGTTTCATCATTTAAACATTAATGTTATTTGTTTCTCATCATTCAGGGTCCAACGCTCAATGCGTTGATTTGTGTTGCAAGTGGGCTCACAGTTTTAAAACGACGTTCATTTGAACATAAGAAGCCATCTGTTTGACCTAATACTAATAATGAGGATTTATATGAGCTAAATCCAACTCAGATCACTTATTTCAATAAGACCATTACATGTCTACTGTCACAGTCACAGAGCATTAACATGCAGGCTTGTAGTTCGTGAAGAAAAATGGACAAGAAACGCCATGGATTATATTTTAAATCAAAATCATCATCATTGTCTTGCCCTTATCCCAATTAGAATGTTTACTGACTTAAAAAAAATGTGATTCTAATTAGTCCGTCTGTTACATTATCGAAAAATATTGGATACGTATTTTTTGTTTTATCAAATTACTAAAAACTTACGAAGATAAAACGCGTCAAAGAATTGAGTGGGGGTTGGTTACGTCACTGACCGCTAAAAAGTGTCATACTAATGTCTTAAAGTTGTTTGTTGTTGTCTTAGAGATGTTTATGACGTCACACGAGTTTTCAAAGCACTGTATCATCTTCATTGTTTTGTTTACGTGAAAAAAGAATAAATACGTGTCCAATATTCTTTGGTAATAGACTCTTATATGACGGACTAATTAGATATTTTTTTTAAATACCCTATTCATTTTTGGTCGCGGCATGGACACTTGGACAGGTCTACTCAAATCAGTGTGGCGCTGTCTTCAAAAGACCATCTCAGACACTAATTTGTATAGTCTTCATGTGTGTATACCAAGATCGAGAGCGAAGAGCCTCTGAGACCTCCGAGTTTGTTTCGGATATTTATTCTCAGAGTAGTCAGGTACGAAACATCGGTCCCATCTAGTTTTAAGAAAGTGACTTGTAAAAGTGTTAGTAAAAACCTATTTGCAAAATAAACATCACTTATCATGTATCATGTCTTCTCTGTTTTCTGTCTTGTCTTATCTCTTTTAAATCAAAATAACAAAATATTGGTAACATCAGTCATGTTGAAATTATAAATATTCATATAATGTAGAAATACGTGCAAATTAAGAGCTTCCGCTATGAGTAGGTCTTAATCTTTCTTGTCTTCAGTTACATTAATTGCTTGAGCTTTTGTCCTAAACATTTGACTAATTTAACATGAACTCTATTTCCTTTCGATTTAGATTAAAAATAAGGTTTCCTGAAGAAACCGTTTCGAGTATTAGGTAAGTTTTAACTTGAGCTTTCAATACTCACCGAATGATGGTGCGGCTGTCTCGAATCGCGGCGTTGACATGGCTCTTGGTCCGAGTTGCCGTTTGACGAAGATGGCGTAGTTGCATAGCACTGGTTGTCAAACATCACGTTGTCAGAAGGTGGGGACATGTCGCGTTCTCCTCCACCGAGTTCGAGGTATAGACCACGGCCAGGATAGCCGCTAGGCGCTGCGCCGACCCCGACTCCACGGCTGAGACATAGAAATAATTTTCAGTGTTTTTTCCGATAGTAGGTATATCTTTTGTGAGAAACCTAGAAATGTACAGAGAAGAATAAAAGCTATATGTATGTACGCTTGTTAAAAAAATCATATTAACAGGTCCGTCACAGTAATTGGATGTTAAAGGAATCTTTTTGAAACCAGAAAAAGGGCCTACTGCACGTGTATAGCGAGACCCTGATTTTATAAGTATACTGTGGTAGTTTAAGCTGATAAAGAAGAAGTATTTAATTCTACTTGAAAACATTAACTTTTATAGCAAACTCTCAAGCGCCGTTCCTTATATGTGATCATGTTAATAGGTTAATAGGCACACGACTGCAGTGAAAATAACCGGGTAAATGTGACTCATCAAACTACCACTAATTCAAGTTAGAGGTTACAGTTCGTTCAGCTGCGAACTGCCGACTGTTTGTGCAATGAGATTCAGCGTGTCGCGGCTAACCGTGGCCGCTGGCCTGTCTCCCGTGACGTCAACAGACTCTAAACCTAGTGGCGCTACATTACGTACCGCTGCGAGCTTTGGCGACTGTTGTTGTTGACGATGTGCGAGTAGTGTCCGTGATGCATGTGCTGCTGCGGCGGCTGCGGGCGATGGCCGTGCGACCCGCAGGACGGCGGACACGGGGGCATGCCACCGTACCGTCGCCGGCCCATCTCCGGCGAAGTTACCGGACTCTCTGTTGATGGCATCGGCTTTAGCATGCGCTTGAGAGTGCTGGGGTCTGAAAGAAAGATAATCATTGTATAAAAGTTTATTTCTACCTTCCCCCATGGGAAGTTTATGTATGTTAAAGTTTATTTTTGTACTCATTTATAGTAAATCTTTCAGAACCTCTGCGTAGTTTTTTGGGGAATATGTTTTATTAAAGTATTTAATTGTAATTAACGTTATTTTACTTATTTTTACCAACGTAACTCATACTTGGTAAGTTTTCAGGTATTTTTTAACTTCAAATGACTTCCGCACTAAAACGATTACTTTTTTAGAAAACAAATGAGGAACACAGTCTTATTATATATATTTCACAACAGCAAAAAATTAAATATTATGATTACACACGAATTTACAATGGTTCTTCATTTCTTTTTCCTCAACCACTCTCTCGTCAACTTCTTTTCTTTTAACATGCGTAGCCAAAACGATCAGAACTTAGCTATCACTTTAAACTAGTGATTTATCAATAAAAGCTTTTGTTTAAATAGATTTGTTAGTAAGTAGGTATGTATTGGTCAAATCATGCAAGTGAATTTCAAACCAGTTCCGAGAAACGATTATTCTAAAATCTGTTTAGTATCATAACATTAATAACTGAGTGATGCTGAATGTGCCGAAAGCTTTACTTTTTTTGTAGTTTATCTCTTGTGAGTGGAAATAAAGTATAAAAGGTCACGAAGGCAATATTTTTTCTCGTTTTCACATCTGGCTGAATGTGCAAATCATTAAAGGTGCCTATTAATGTACTAATCGAAATAAATGGTTTGACTTTGACTCACCCATATTCATATCTTCTGTGCTCTTGGACTTACTGCGCCGCGATCCCGATGTATTGTTATTGATCACGTTGTGGTGATGAGCTGCATGCCTGTCCGATTCACGGGACTGAAAATTCACACAGTCCTGTTGAGTTTCCAAGGTAATTAGCATAATTATATTATAAGTAGTCACTGTCAAAAATAGTAAGAGTCAAATATAGAAGTATCATTTCACCATAAAGGTTGCACAAACTGAGTTTTAGAATATTTTCATATTTTTTCTTTATATAATACAAGCTACAAGATACTGCTCTAATACTTAAAACGACATTACCGAAATCAGCTGCACATCAAACTACCATTAAATAAGTGAAGTAATACGTACTGATTCATTGCCATCTCCGTAGTCGACGCTCTTGGGCATGTGTTGCAGATGCTCCTTGCCGGACCGTGTAGATGTGGCCGAGGATTTGGAAGACGTGAGGGTCCCGCCAGCCTGCACCCCTTCCGACTTCAGGTCTTGAGTGTGCTGTACTTGGGCGCCTGCACCCGCGCCAACCGGCTGGGTTTCTTCGTTAGTCTGATGACGAAAGATCGATGATACAAATATTCGATACTAGCTGACCCACGCAACTTCGTCTGCGTCACAATAGGTATATAGCTTACAACCTTCCTCGATAGATCGCCTATCCAACATAAAAATATTTTTTCAATTAGCCTTCTAATGTTGAAAGAATTTTCAAAGTCAGCAGAGTCATTTTTGAGTTAAATCGTTACAAACAAAAAATTAAATCTTTCCTCTCTTTATTATTAGTTTAGATTACCTTAGATTATATTATGAAAGTGAGAATTACTATAGATACCTTACTGTGATGTCTTACTGTTAATATACAATAACAGCTTGTAAATATTATGGTGCAATAAATATGTTGAATTTGAATTTCCCGGAGGCCAGTATCTCCACGTATCTACATTGGGACGCGAGGGCCGGCGGACCGCGTAATTATTTTGCCGCGCGGATATTTTTACATTGCGATATCTTCTAAGATATTTGTTTAAGCACATTTATATAGATTAATACCATATGGGTTAAATAGGCTTCGCAAAAAATAATTCTATTTTACCTAACATTTTTTTTACAATAGTTAAAAATAGTTACAGTGAGTCAATCTTAATAGATAGATAAAATAATAAGCTGTCATGGATTTTTTTTTGAACTTTTAAAGAGAAACAATTCCTTCATACATGATATCTACTTAAACCGTTTTAGCAGCGCACGCAACAGAAGCTCTCAAAAAGAAATATCTTTTCCCGTTTTTGCTACATTTTTCATTTATGCTTCGCTCCTATTAGATGTAGCGTGATGTTATATAGCCTATAACCTTCCTCAATAAATGGACTATACAACAAAAAATTTTTTCAATGCCAACCAGTAATTCCTGAGTTTATCGCGTTAAAACAAACTCTTCAGCTATACAATATTAGTATTTTTTTAGATTTTGCTGTTGTTTGTTGTGTAACTATATTGGGAAAAACCACCTCTGTTTTTTATCTATAGACCAGCAACGAATACTGTGATGCCGTAATGATATCAGTATTAACATTTTTGTTTTCATAAAAAAGTTCTTAAACTATTTGAATGAATGTGTGTCTTGATAGTTTTTTTCCATCTCTTATTTCTATGAGCACTTTTTTTTATCACCCATGGATGGCATAAAACTTCTGACACCAGGTTTGACACTAACCACACAGTAAAGAAGAAGAAGAAGAGCTTATTTTCCCGAAAAAAACTACGCTGCCTACGTTATTTTCTACTAAAAAAGCTATTTCTTTCTTCTACATTTGAAGTCTCGAAAATCCTATAGGTATATCGCAAACCCTGCACTACTATCATATCAATAATGTTAGTCTTACGTTAGTGGCGTGTGTTCCCACTGAAGCTGTCACAGTCTTGGGTGCAGTGGAAGTGTTAGTAGTCATGGTTGACGTCTCCTGAGACTTCGGAGGTCGAGTTGGAGGCTGTGAGGCTGCGTCGCCCTGTCGTGATGCCGCTGAAATTGAGGGGAAATGTAATTAGAATTGTAACGCAGATCCTCCTACATTTAAAAAAACAGAAGAACAGAAGGTTTACTATGCAGCTCAAGTTAATACCCAGTACCCACACACACTAAGACGCAATTCACAATTACACACCTTCATAATCACTTACACACACGTACACATATCCTACATCCCCACACCTAAGCAAACAGGGTAAGGAAAATACTAGCACAGCAGAACTCTGCTGGACCTGTAGTGCTCCGAAAACCTGACAACACGCTTACCACTACTCCAGAAGAGGCGATGCGCGTCCTCACTGAAACTCACTTCCCAGGTTGCGTCTTCACGCCCACAATTGACTGGACTGAGGTAAACCAAACTCCAACAGGAAACGACTGGAAATATGCTCACATGATGATCACGCTGGAGAAAATCCAGTGGGCGATCGGGTGCTTCCATCCTTTCAAGGCGTCCGGTCCGGACGGGGTGTTCCCTGCACTACTGCAATGGGGTGGACCCTCCATAGCTGAAAGACTGGTGCCCATATTACGGGCGTGCTTAGCCTTTCGGTACATCCCAAAAGGATGGAGGGAAGTGAAAGTCATATTTATCCCTAAGCCAGGTAAGAGTGACTATAGTAACGCCAAATCCTACCGGCCGATCAGCCTGACCTCCTTTCTCCTGAAAACCATGGAGAAGATATGCGAGAGAGAGCTGAGGGATGGCGTTCTAAAAGCAATACCTCTTCACGCAAATCAACACGCATACAGCGCGGGTAAGTCCACTGAATCCGCTCTGCATCTAGTGGTTGGCCGGATAGAGGAAGCGATCCATCAGAAGGGTATCTGCCTGGGTACTTTCATAGATATCGAAGGAGCCTTCGACAAAACAAACTTCTCCAGCATCAGCGCCGCTCTTTCCCGACACGGGGTGGAACAGGTACTGATAGACTGGATTACCAATATGCTTAGCAAACGAGTCGTCCGCCTTGGTGCAGAGCAGCAGTCAGCAGTGATAGCCAGGGGCTGTCCCCAAGGAGGAGTACTGTCGCCCCTCCTCTGGAATCTGGTGATTAATGACCTCATCGCGAAGCTCAATGCTAACCACTTTTACACTATTGGGTACGCAGACGATCTCGCCATCCTCATCTCGGGGAAGGTGACAGGGACAATCTGCAACCTCACTCAGCAGGCATTACGCATAGTTGAGCGATGGTGTGCTGAGTTCGACCTCTCAGTGAACCCCACAAAAACTGAACTTGTCATGTTTACCCAAAAACGAACGCTAGGCCCTCATCGCCTACCTAAGCTATTCGATACTGAGCTCCAGGTAACCAACGAGGTCAAATACCTGGGAGTTATCCTGGACAGTAAGTTAAATTGGAGCAGTCATCTTGACAACAAGCTTAACAGGGCCTGCATCACCTTTTGGCAATGCAGGAGGATGATAGGTAAGAAGTGGGGCCTATCCCCTAAAATTATACTTTGGCTTTACTGCGCGGTAATCCGACCCATGATCACCTACGGGGCAGTGGTCTGGTGGCCCCGAACCAAATTAATCACAGCGATAAGCAAGCTGCAACGTATGCAAAGGCTCGCCTGCATGGCGATCACAGGCTGCATGAGGACAACTCCGACCGCAGCTCTCGAAGCGATACTGGGGCTTCCGCCGCTCCACCTGTTCATTCAGCAGGAAGCAACGATGACGGCGTTGCGCCTCAATACGCTACAACTCTGGGGTAAGAAGTGCACGCAGCATACTGCGGCACTAGAGGGAATCCAAAGTGAGTTCCCCCTGGTGAAAGCTGTTAACGATCGAGTACCCAAACAGTACGTATTCGATAAGAAATACAAAATCCAACTCCATGAGGACCACCGCTGCGAGGGACTTAACCCTGCAGAATTAAGGATCTTCACGGACGGATCTAAAACAGGTACTGGTACTGGAGCCGGGGTCTTCTCGGAGGACCTCAACATCCACATAGCCGTACCTTTGGGGGCCCACAACACTGTCTTTCAGGCAGAATGCATGGGCATCTCCCTGGCGGCATCTGCCATCTTGGCTCGGGAGGTAAAGGAACACTCCATCCGCATACTCTCAGACAGCATGGCAGTGCTGCTGGCATTAAGGAGCCACACGGTGAATTCCGGGCTAATACACGAGTGCCACCAACGCCTGAACCAGGTTGGTAACCTCAATAATATAACCATTCAATGGATCAAAGGACATAGCGACTCCCGTGGCAACGATGCAGCGGACGAACTCGCTCGAAGGGGCTCGAGCATGGCGGCGGTGGGCCCAGAACCCATCGTGCCGCTACCTTTCGGCTATCTTCGCACGCTGGTAAGGAAACGTACCAAAGAACTTCACGCCAAGCTGTGGCTAGACCACGGCGAGTGTAGGCAGGCCAAGAAGGCGCTTCCCGCCATCGACGCTCGCCTCACCAAACAAGCGCTCCGGCTAACTAAACTGCAGCTACGCACAGTAACGGCTGCCATCACTGGACACGGTACTTTTAACAAGCACCTCTTTGTTATAGGAGTCACAGATAGTCCTCTGTGTCGAGCCTGCATGGAGGAAGAAGAAACAGCAGCCCACGTGCTCCTGCACTGTCCGGGGGTTGCCCCATACAGGGCCAAATACTTCGGTGACCCAGGTACTCTCCGCGAGATTGCCAGTAACACCAAGGGGTTGCTGGCTTTTCTCGGGGAGCTGGGGTGGATCGAGTGATATTCCCACCCGCACGTAAAATACGCGCGTTGAGCGTGGAGTTGCGGACACCAGCCCGTTATACTTATACTTATACTTATACTTATATCCCCACACCTACGCATCTCAAATGTTATTCTTGTTTATTTGTACCTATGTTTTCAATATTATTAATCATTATTAGTTAAATTTCTCTCTATAATCACTTTTTGTTTATAAATGTAAGACAGTTATTTTGAATGTTTGTAATTATTAGCTATAATAATATTTTATTTCTAAATTCCATAGTCACTTTGATATTTTGCTTGCGCTAGCAGAACAATTAAAATGTACAACTTTGTGTAGTGTCTGGGTCACCAAGATACAGGCTGTACCTAGTTTGGGACCCGCTGGTAATCATGTCAGTTTTCTGTTGTGTTAGCTAAATAAATGAATTTAAATTTGAATTTAAAGAATAGACGAAAGCTTTAATTTTTACTTTCTTATGCTTAGGGCTGAACCTCCAAGGTAGCCCGAGAAATTCGTTTTTTTACGTCTTTTACAATTTTACGATCAGTTTCAGGTTGTATGTTGAATAAAATAGGATTCGCCACCGTAACAAATGTTACTTTACCGAGTGATATTGATTAAAATCACCAATGCAACCCTCTTAGCTCATATTACTACCTTGAATGCCTTTTTCCTCAAATAGTCACTCAAGTAAGTTATAATGAGAGCTTATGACCGTAAAAGCTTAAAACAGAGTTTGTGTGATTATATACCAAATGTACTAACGTTTGGGTGGCACCTGGTGTGCGGGCTGCGAGTTGGACACGTTGTCATACAGCGAGGTGGACGATGTGGCGGCAGCAACCTTCTCGGAGCGTCCGGTAGTCCCTCCAGCCGCGCCTCCCTCTGTTTCGATAGCGCGAGCCGTGGTTCGAGGCAGGGTCGATGAACCTACACCAGTCAGAATCATTAAATGGCAAAAATGGGAAATATGAAATCGCCGCGAGCGATAACATACTTCATATATTTCCGGGAGGAGGTAAGGGATTCGTCTTTGGAGTGAGGTTTTAACTATGGGGGTAAAATCAACGCACCTTATGTATGGAAATCTTATTGCCCTCACTAGTGTCCGCAGTCCCTATAATTCGTGAAATGACAGTTGACAGAAATACTCATGTTACCCCTAACCCCAGCTGAAATAAGTAATATAATATATCTTGTGATACATCTCTCGCTGTGCATATTCGTCAAATTCTCCATCCTCTGAAAAATCTTTGTCGCCCTATATGGAAAATACTGTGTTATTTGATGAAATTACAATGCTGGATGTAGTTTTCTATGATTATTTCATAATAATATCTATTAATTATAGAAAATGTACTCACGATAGCGAGGATCCTGTGCCCTCAATCTTGCATACTGCTCTTGCGACATGCATGTACACTGAGGTTCTCGGCCGTATGTTAAGCTACAATCACAAAGGTGCATTACTCACAGAACTTAGGGTTAGAAATATGTTTGTACAATAGGTAATGTGCAGCGTTACATCGTATAGTACAATGCAACGTTACATAACATTAAACTACTCCCACTTGTGCTAAACAAGTTTTTCTAGGTATGTAATATTTTTGCAATTTTGTTGAGATCTAGTTTTCAAAAAAACTTTTGTGCAATAAAAATAACCTATATTAAAAAAAAACCTATTTAGTGTTACATAGCTTCACTTTCGAAACTCAGTAACTCTTGTTTGTTTCATTCACTTTTTTCCACCGACTTCCGGAGTTAAAGTTATTTTTCACTTTTTAGTGCTTAGTTTTTGGAAAGCGGCCATTTTTTTTGCAACAAACTTTTTATTCTAGCGTTTTTAGTTGAGGTATGATGGTATCTAGCAAAAATTCTTGTCGATTATAAATTTTCCATTGTTACTAAAAGTTATTATTTGATCATCCACATAGACATAGAAGAAAAAGATATTTATTACAGAACAAGTATAAACTATCTAAGCAATATGAATAAAATGTAGAATGAGACCACCGCACGTGTGATGTACCGCGAATGGATAAAATAAGAAATGAATACATTAGAGGAAGTCTAAAAGTGGCGATGGTGACTGTAAAGTTGTGTGGTAATCGGTTGTCGTGGTATGGACATGTGATGCGGAGGAATAAGGAAAATGTGACACTACATTCATTCTCTTCATTCTGGCTATAAGATTAGAGGAATACCAAAAAAACGATAGCTAGACTGTAGAGATGATATGATGAAACCTAGAAAGGAGTTGACTGCTGCTATGAAGAATAATAGAAAGTATGGAAGAACACATGCAGCGCCGAGTCCAAATAAATTGGGATTAGGGCTGAAGAATGAAGAGGATGGGAGTAACGCGCGAGCTTTTTTTACCATATAAAAAAATAATCATGTCAATCGGACCAATAATCACGAGACATGACCTAATAAACACTTTTTTAAATAAAGTGGAATTTAGGACCTCCTTCTGTTTAGAAGTAGGGTAATAAAATAGGTACAATTCTGTAGGTCCAAATGAGTCTGAGGATCGACAAAATCAGTTGTCATTATGATTCAAATACGGAACAGTATGTGCAGATTCCCGGAATGTTAAGACATTGAAGATTATAGAAGAATTATGAATAGTAGGTATTCGAAACAATTGCGCAATATACTTTAGCTGCTAGATGTAATACGTAATACTTTAGCTTGCTCGTGGAAGGATGTAGATGATGTATTGAAAACCGCAGTCATCGCTGCATATTTTGTGAAATTCGTGCCACATTTTCTTAAAGGCCCGTCTACATTTTCGTGCGAATTGCGCGTGAAACCGCGATCGCTTTTTGATCCACGATTTTTGTCGGGTTTTACTCCACGACAAAAAGGTGACAAGGTGCGATTGTTTGCGAGAGTGTAAAAGTGGAAAGATCCGAACAGTGAATTCGAATTACAATGTGGAGAGGCCTTTCGATCTAACAGTCAAATTAATTGAATATTTATTTTACCTAGATCCTCCACGCGTCGATAGCATAGTTGTCGCAGGCACTACCGCGAGGCAGGTTCCAATTTCATAGCCCAGCTCGGGCAAAATGCTATTGAGTTTTTCAAGCTGGGTTTTTTCCTTAAGGGCCATGGGGTCTGGATATGTGGTCGGGTGATGGATACTCGTTCGCCCCCTATTACATGGCACTTAAACATAACTAGCGAAATGTGGGTGAACTAATTACGTACCTACACCTCTGCCTAATTCTTCGATTATTACAGGACTGATGTTATTTTTATCTAGATTTTTAACAGGGATTTTACATTACCAGTCACGGGGTCCAGATTTATGATCGGTTTTTGGAAGCATGTTCGCCCACCTCTATCACATGGGACTAAACGTAACTGGCCAAAATATCGATGACTTAATCAGGAACCTAAACGTTTGCTTAACCGTTAATTCTAGATGTTATTGTTATATATATTGCTAAGCAAGGATTTTACATTACCAGCGGGGGTCCAGATTTTTGATCGATTTTTGTCAACACACCCCTCCCCCTATCACAAGGGAAACGTAACAGGTGACATGAAGATGAACTATTCAAGTACTTACACTTTTGCCTAACCCTTCGGCTATTAAAGGCGTGATGTTATTTTTATCAAGATTGGTAAGCAGGGGTTTCACATTACCCGTTATACATAACTGGCAAAATGTGGATGACCTAATAAGGTACCTTTGGTTAACCCTTCGGCTAATACAGGCATGATGATATTTAATGATGTTATATTTACCTAGATCGATTGGGGCTGGCAGGTGTAGAGAGCGGCTTCCTCTTGGCCTTGAACTTTTGCTTGTTGCCCGGCGGGTCCAGTTTCAGGCTGTAGCTCGACGAAGCCTTGCGGGAGAATTTGAATGATGGTGACTATAAGCACAAAAATTGTTCATTGATTACAAGTAAACATGAATCTATTCTTGAGTGCTTATTTTAAAATTATGTTATGTTGCTTGAGGAAGATGCAAGAAAAGATGGATGCATGTTATGACGATTGATACGAAAGCGAAAGGAGTAAATAATATTGTGATGGCTGACAGGGAAGAATGGAAGAAAATACTAGTGTTGCGCCGACCCCAAGTAATATGGGATAAATGCAGGTAGATAATGATATTTTTTAAACATTATGGTTTTTGATTTCTACTTTAAAGAAACTGCATTCCGGAAATTGGTGACGTCGCATAAAACTGTCAAATATCGCTTCGGTTTCAGAAAGGGCTTTGAGTTACATATGGCCTGCCTAAGTTTCAGCATTTTATATTTCTTTAATTAATACAAGCCAAACTAACTGCGGTACTCAGAGATATTTAATGATTACTTAAGCTGTCACTTAATAAAGGTTTGACATACTTTTCTATGACAAAACTATCAAAACCTTTACTTAGTGATGGCTTAAGCAATCATTAAAGCTCTGTGAGTGCGGCAGTAAGTAAGTCAAACTATCGCCCCTACGCAAAAAAAATTGCTGGGAAACGACTTTTTTTTGGGGTCAAAAATCACATTATACGGTAAAACTCAATTTAAATGTTTCTGACGTTACCGAAATATTCAGCCTTCAAAGATATAATCTTCGCCAACAGTACAACATTGATGCTATAGCCATTCATAAAACTTATATTTATAAACCGCTGGCTAGATAAAAACAATAAGTAATGTATGAGGGAACACCTTCTAAAACGTCACGTTTTCGAGTTATTAAAGCCATTAAAGGTACTGTCTTCACCATAAGCACATCTTTGATAGCTCTATAGATACCTCGGAAAAGTGATGCTTTGGAAGATTTTTCCTCACACAAAACTTGTTTATGTAATACCAGTCATTGATCAATACAGACTTTATACGTGCTATTTTTTTCATAAAATAAAATGGCGAAAGTTAGGTCGGCCACGCTTTTTACAAAATGGTTACGTTGTTCTTAGATATTAATTATGAATTGCAATCATCAATACCAGACACTGAATATTTATCTTAAAGAGATAAAATAGTAAATGGAGACCAAATGCCTTTTATACCCCTAAAACTAAAACAAATCCTAACCTTTCAGTGATTTCTTCGCAATACACAACCAAAGTTGTATCCGGTGTAACACAGAGCAATTTAACATTATTTGAAACAGTAATATTGATTTATCATTCAAAATTATCAAAATATTTGACAGGTATTCACGACTAATGTCTTAATAGTGCATAATATTTTACATTATTTATGTTTAACATTAAATAAGATGAATTGTGTCACTATGTTTTCTGTTACTTTAACATGACCATGCTACTTAAATTCCTGACAATACAACCATTTTTTTCACTTACACGTTTGATACTTACACAGCATTCTCTGAATTGTTTGGCATCAATGGGAGAAGTGAAGTTCAGTCCCCAAGTATCATTAGTCATGGGATCCTTCCAGTACACGAAGCATTCGGACGCTTGCCCGATACGAGTGCCTGAAACGACAATGCGTTGATGTATTCGAAAATATAAAGTATTAATAAATCAGTTACGACAGATGCAATTTTTTTAATGCGACTTTGGCGTAACGGGTTTAGTCGACAAGGTACGGTAGGTAGTGTCATTATTTCCTAAAATAATAAGCAATAAACTGATAAGGTATATGCTCGTAATCAAAACGCGTTTTATTATTGGGAAATAGAAAACATGTGGAATTATAAAACAACTTAAACCCGAAAGAGACCGCAGCCGTCGCGTCGTCTAAAAACTCTATATACAGTTATTGTATTCAAATTACCTACCCCGTATACCGAACTGGTGTTGCAGTACTTATGTTAATAAGATTTAGCTTGCATGTAAATAAAATAGAAGCTGGTTGCAACACCAGAAGTAGAGTCAGCAACAAAGTCAATAGATTCGTAGTCGCAAGTTGTTTTCATATTTAACAGTTTACGCGTTAAGCAACAGTTTTAATGCCGTGAGCTTGTGAAGAAAGTAATGTATCGGTCGTCCGCTTCGGTACGTGCTGGCGAATACGGTCGATTACTTGTCTAACTATCCCGTGTAAATTTAAAACTAGGTTAGAGCCACTGGCGTCGTGTCTGCCGAATTGCCCCAGTAAAATGTAGGTGTTGCACCGTCAGTGATCTTCACGTTTGTTACAAAAGTGTTTATTTCGGGAACTGGTTTTTAACGCCCATAATGTATGATGTAAGTCCGTCATGTTAGTGTTGTTGAAACACTACACTGTAACGAGAATGATTTTCAAGCTAAATAAGTAACATTGATTAGATTATTGCGATCCATACAAGCAATTTAATTTAACATTGTGCGCCAACATCAAAAATCGAACGTTTTTTTTTATTAATATATTAGTGAAAATTTCAGAGACAAAGCATATCAAATTTTAAATGCGCTGACCATACTAGTGTTATGGATTAATAACTTAGAGCTTATGACACGAACAGCTGTAATGTCCCACTGCCACTTTGAAACCGTTCAGTAGGCGAGCTGCCCACACCAGG
Organism: Diarsia rubi; assembly: GCA_932274075.1. NCBI lineage: Eukaryota > Metazoa > Arthropoda > Insecta > Lepidoptera > Noctuidae > Diarsia > Diarsia rubi. Next base: position 11,486,021 of record OW026418.1, on the reverse strand, counting down.
TATTATTAGCAGCCCACAATTTGTATCAATATATCAGTCAGAAGATTTATGTCGATATTACATTAGCTTACCCAGAAGTATGGCTATTTTTAGCTGACTGTTATGGAGGAAAGAATGTTAGTACCTATGGGCTTGTATTGAAAAAAATATTAATGCGGACGTGATAAAGAAATATAACAAAAAAGACAGAAAACATATTTATTTTCTGTCTAGTCTTGCTGTAAATAAAGGACAAAATGGCGTGTGAAATGAAGGACCTCCTTTATCATTTATCCGGGTCTGCTTGGTTTGACCGCACTATCAAGTAAGCTTATTGCAGATAAGTTCAAACTAAACCACAACAGCCGATCCTCTGTATTCCGCACCTAGTATGACCCAGCCACCCTTTAAAAGAACAATGGACCAGCTAGAGGGCATCCCACGTTATGATAACCGATACGCGGTCTGCACTCCAGATCATATTTGTCTAGCTTCTTTGATTAAACAGCAAAGGAAAATTAAGTACCTGGTTGCAATAGTCTGACGTCGAGGATCTTGTCGACCTGCGAGTTGTAGGCGGTGATGTGGAACACGCACTCGGGCGAGTCCTGAATGCAGGTGATGTTAACGGGCACGAGATCCTCGGACACCTGCTGCCACTTCACCGTGCCTGCGCCGCTGGCAGACACGTGGAACACCTCCGCCCATAGTCTGGAACGATTCATACGTTAAAAATACAATAATAAGTATATAACCGTTAGTAACAAGATTATTAATAAAAAAATATGTCCGCCAATTATAATATTAGTAACTAATTATATTTAGAAGTGCGCTAATGTACCCACATAAATAAAAATAACAAGCTATATTTTTGGAATGAAGACATGTTGCCGACCCTAAATAAATTGGTATAAGGTCAGGAAAAAGCTGATGTTGCTGAGCAAGCTATCTTTTTACAACACCTATCTCTGAAACTCAATAGCTTGAGGGAATTACTAGCTAGATAAAACAAAAAAAAAAGGTACTTAAAAGAAAACATTTACACAAAAATAAACATGTTACTGCAACTTTCACATAAAACGTCGTTAAAACTTGTGCCGTTACGTTTGCTTGCATAAAGTTTTCTTAGAAACAAGTTAGTAAGTAAAATTAGAACGAGCTGCTTTGATGTAACCAATAAAGTAGTCGTGGAATATTTTGTTTATTCTGTGAATGTGTAGATCATGGAACGACGACATCAAGAGACCGGCGACATAGCTGCTTTGTAGAAATTATTAGAATTCCAACACATTTAATATGCGCGATAATTTGATAAATATAAAAATCTAATCTACCTATTTATGTTCTCTTCATTTGTCCCGTTTAGCAAGATCATTACTGATTAAATTATTTTAATATTCAGTACTTTTCATTTTTTTTGATTCAATAATCATCTATCAATTCAAATACTTTTAAAGCAGTTAATGTGTTTATTTCATCAATTTAATGAACCACTAAAGTAAATTGATTGAAACACTTAACATGAAACGAAAGTAACGACAAGATAGAATAATTGCCATTTTTATCACATACACACACACACACATACACACACATACATTAAATTTGCCTATTCAAGATGCACGAGTTATATGTAAGAAAATACGTTTTACCTCTTTATTAACTACCGAGTCAGTTTGTCAGTATGGAGATCATGACAACATGCCTGACAGCTTTGCTGTTACACCGTCTATAGTGGAGACTCTTACTTGACTTGAATTATGTATTGTAGAACATTAGCTACTAGTGTGACAAGGATAAACCTCTCTCATTATAACGATTGTTCAAAAGTGAAATTTTCTTCAGGTGTCACCTTAGCAAATGTCCGTCTCTTCGTCTGGAGTTCTGCCACGGGCTGTCTTCATAGCGGTACGCCTTGCGCAGGATGGGCGCGCATGAGCACGACGAGAGCTTGTTGCCCATCGTACGCGTGCCACACTCGGCGCACACCGCTATGCTGCCTGCAAACCAACACTCGTTACAACTTATTAAACTTAAAGGAGCCTCCTAGAGTGCCGTTAATATTAATCGAAGTACAATTCCACACGCCCGGCGTACCCTGGACAGCTAGCACTCGGTAAAGCAGAGCCTGCCTAATTTGTCACCAAGATGAACCAACTCAATTCCAACTTCAACTGCACTTATCAGCGCCTTCCGCAACGGCGATTCCATCTACTATCTCTGGTTTATCAATTAATCAACTGCCCTGGCCATTATTTACATTTATAAAGAAGGCTTCTCAAGCAATAAGGCCAAGCTTCTGGCGTACTTATGCCAGGGTTCACGCCGTGATGCCCGTCGTGCACAACTAACTGCACCCTCTCTTGGAGGGTGCTTAAATTAGGAACTGTTCAGGTTCCGACGAACTGGTCGTTTCAGTCATCGATTCGAGAAGATGAAGAAGATGATAATATACAGTCATTACAAGGTGGTGTTCTTCTTTACGAATCAAAATGATATTCATTTGGCTGCATATATGAAAAGTGGGCAATAAGAAGTGGGTAACTTGAGATAGGACAGTAAAAGCAGCTATCTTAACAGTTTAAACTAGTTGTCACAAGCTAAACCATTTTTGTTATAATTCCTGCATTCCTAAAATACATTAAGCCGTTTTATACCTATATGAATATTTTTAATGTAAAAATAGCTTTTTGTACTACTTATACTTCTAAACTATGCACTTATTTTCCAACTAATAGCAAGCAGAACATCGAAAGAATCAAATCCATAAATTGCTTCTCACAGCTGTTTGTTCTTAATTAGAAGTGTCGGAAGCATCTAGACATAAAATGTAGTACAGACTCTTCTACCTGACCTCTGCAACCTAATTTCCAGTTAGTATCGATGTTTTCTCTAATTCTTCAGATACTCCGGGTTTCTGACTGCCTTGATGAGTGCATTCGCGAGCTCTAATATGTATACACTTAGCAAACTTCTAAGACGATTAGCTCAAGGAATAACTATTGCAACTTTGAGATAAGACCTGTTTCGTAATATTATGGGTTCCAAAATACTATGGCCGTAAAATTATAAAGATTACACAGAAGGAGAAATTCACATCACTTTTATTAGTTGCTTAGTGTGCAGTGTAGTATATTTTCGTGCCCATTTTAGGAAAAGGATGTGTCTACTTCCTGAGGCATATAGTTTTCATATCAAAGAAATGGTGTATGCTTTTTAACATAACGTACAAAAAGGTACTAAATTGCTTAACTGTTCAAATAAGGCCCTCTGTCCCTGTTCAATTATTTGGCAAATACCTTTTTGATTTCTGGATTTCATTGTAGTAAAGTTCAATTTTGTTTAAAACCCTGTCCGGAAACTGTGAAACAGAGATTTTAGTAGATGTTGAATAGGAGAATCAGGTTATCTAATAGACAGAATGTAAAATTATATTATCAGAGCCTGGTTTATTAAATTAAATTTAGTGGGTCACCCAAGTTTAGCAGAACGTTCGGTATTAATATCCAAGGCAAGTGTTGTAAATCATCAAAGTCCTTGTTGCTTCAATATCTCACCATCAATATTTAGAACATAACCCAATATTAAAATGAATTACTGTTAGTTGAAAGATGTTTTGATTACACATCAAGCTGACAAAAAAATTACAATAATAATTTACTTTGCAGCCCAAAATACTCTAGTGGCCTAGATATTTTTACGTTCCAATAACAGTTTGAAGTACATTGATATAGCTGTAATGGGTCTTGAATGCAATGATTTCCTAATTGGGAAAAATGCCCAGCAAATATTAGTTCAATTTACAACCTTTAGGCACCTAATAGTCTTGGCAGTCCATTTACAACATTTTGTAGAATTCCCAGTAAGGAATTGCATGGCATGCCAATAATGGATATACAACCAAATGGAAATTTAGTTGAATGGCCGGGTTGTGGTAAAACAAATCATTTCCGTTGTAAAAAATTCAACGGACTCAATCAAACGCTCGTTTGTAACTAAATTAAGATACACATAGAAAGTAAACCATCATGGGTAATAGGGTATTTTCTGAATATAAGCAAGCCCATGTCAGTTATGTTATAGTAATTAGCTGACCTAACTTTGCATAAATGAAATTTTACAATTCTATTATTTATATTGCTTTGAATTATAAAATTCTATCTATTCATATTCTTAAAAACCTCAACCATTTATGCAAAGGTGGGTCAGTTAAGTGCTATTACTGACGAACGATACACGTTTGTACAGTTGTAATACAACTCAACCAACATCGTACGTGTCTATCGGTCAGCTCACTCTACCAACGTAAACTAATCTACAGAGGCGTCGAGTACGCTTCAATAAATACTCATAGATGGTGCTGCACATGAGTGCGCGTGTACTCACCCGCGGTCCCGTGATGTCACCAGGTGCCATCGGTGCGCGACAACGAGTGTCCGCGGTTCAGGCTCTGCGACCGCTGCGTGCCGTGGCGGTACGGATGCTTCACAGCAGCCTGCTGCAACCCACAACACAACTTTCTTGCATCCAAACACTACACACAACATGATAGCCTTACCAACTTCTTCTACATTTTTGATACGTTCAACACAACCCTGATCTCCCAAAAACCATAATTTCCGATGCATACTTACTCTATTGAGAAACTTGTGTATCAAAAGTGTTTGAGCCAGTATTATAAAGTACATTTTAAAAGCATTTCATTAAAGGAATGTCAGGAATGTATATTTATAGTTTGTTTATTTAGAGGTGATTTTAGATGATGCACGATAGAAAAGGGTGTGTATGTGAAGCGATATATTGAAAAAAGGCATGCATGAAAACAATATATATATAAATACAAACTACAAAAGCTTTATTATTAAAATTTTGCCACAAAATGTTATTAATAATATAATTAAATATTTTGGAAATATATTTGTAGGACCATTTAACGTCGCCACTTGATATTTGTACACTAGAATTCATAAAGTGTGAAAATTGACTTACTCTAAGGCTTCGCCTGCCTATAGTTAACTTCACTTCGGTTGTCACTATTTCTACCACAAACTATAAAAATACGTTAGATGCTCAGTTTTTCGCAAGACGTGGTAATCGAAGTGTCATTGAATCAACACAGAGCGTTGAGTTGAGATCTATCGAAGTTGTACATGGACATATATGAGTCATAATATTAAGTCACCTACAGCTAACATGCCTTTAACACTTAGCTAAATATCATTTACATGGATGGCATCATCTCATATACGAAATTTTAACTTAGAATGTTTTTTTTTTTATATATGTGATGTAAATGTAGGAAAGCAAAACACTTAAATTATCAACGCTTCTTTACCAGTTACAATGTACAATTTATCAAAACGTATTAGTTTTTGGCCACCTACGTAGCTATCGATCGTCACTTTTTTTTTACTAAGATGCAAGTATGAACCAAGTTTCATTAGATACGGATCAGGTGATATTGCGGCTTCCCCAACATTTCATCTAGGGGGATGTCTAAATCATTTTTTGTCAACAAAAGTTGGAATAATATTGAAATAAATCTTTTATAAAAGGTATCTATTCCGATTCTCCCTGTTGATGGTGAAAATATGTATTTTGACAGCGGTTCTGGAAGCCATATGAGTCGAAATTTACGACCATCCAAATATACCCATGTGCTACATTCACTATCAATGTATGGCACAAAAACTATTGGAACTGACTTTTTATATTTTAGGCACCTATATTTTTTTTTACAGGTATGCATGAGAGGCATTAGCAAGTCCATTAGTGAACGGCTTTCGACTGAATGATGATGTAGACCGTCAATACTATCAGTCAAGGCTAAATTTGTTTGTTTATTTGTTTATCAATTGCCCTCTAAAATACCTGTATCACTATATAGGTAACCAAATATTTCAAACAAATTGTTAGGTTAAACTGAGAGAATTATTATTTCATTTGGTATCTAGGTTATCGATACGTCCAAGTCCAACTCCATCCTACGAAATGGTAATTAAAATTCTAACGCCGCATTTCGATCTCCACAGCAGTGCCTTCAATCATGTTAGATTAGACCGACTGTATGTGGGTCAGCTTAGTTTGGCTTCTTATTTAAAACTAGCTATATACCACCTACTAATAGATAACTTGTTCGTGTTCATTAAACATTTCGTCAAGTGCCTGCTATTTGATAGTCTTATGTCGTGTTTGTTGAACAATTAGTTATTCACCTTCGTAAGTGATAATGTTAACAACAACATTCAATAAATCAATGGATATCTGTATGAATCTAATATCAAATGTTAGGTTTTATTACCAAGTGGACATTAATGGTCTTGCCACAGCAGTGTATCTAACTACATGGTATGTACAATAGTATCAATAGAAGGCGTTTGTTAGCACTGTACTACTCTAACGGTGTCAATAAGATCTCACTATGTTAAATGATACAATCTATCTCTATCTGTTCACATATAATATGATCTGAGGTAATAAACATTAGGTTAATCGTACACACGACGTCCAGATCTGTCTGCGTGACCCCAGCTGGCATATAGGTGCGCTCCACTGCCGTCAGCGGGTAGATTACGTGCTACACGTCAATTGGCTATTGAGTATTTAGGATCCTTTAGCATACTTTTAGTAATATGGACATATACTAAATATTATATAGCGAAACTGTAATTGAATACATAAACTTATACACACAATATAATATATAGGTATACTTACTCAATTCATATAAGCTTAGCTTGTTATTACATTTTAATATTAGGCATATTTTAAACATATTGTGTGAACATGCATAATTATATACTGATTGCTCGATACAAAGTGTGCATGAAATTTTAATTATGATTTCACATAACGTTAATTTATCATCATTTTAATGGCAAAACGCCCCATAATACAGACATTCACGAGGGAGGTAGGGGAATACAAACACTCCATGTGCAAATCAATTTAAGGTATTTACGAACCTCGAAATTGTTCCAATTTTGCGAAGAAAATTTACCAGCATCCACGCTTTCTTTAGCACCCATATTTACGAAGTTGTGAAATCACTCGTATGAACTATGACAATTCTGTTTCGATGCGAATGCTCTGAGCTCGTGACACTAATGTGCACTACGGTCGGTCTCTCTGCGAGAGTCAGCTTTGATAAGCATTTAAATACCTCTATCTTCGGTCGTTCGCAAAGTTAAAAATTCACAGCGTTGAATAGTAAATGAGGGGTGTTGTATGTTGCAGCTCGCAGCGCACGGAGCGCACGAAGCGCTAGTGCGCACAGAACACACAACGCGCACGAGCCACTCGGGCACGAGGGCTCGGGGCACCGGGCGCTGGCGCTGAGGCTGGGCGCTGGCGGCGGATGCAGGCGCCGCGTGTAAACACGGCCAGCTGCTGTGCGGCGCGCTCCTGCGACCGGCACCCTGGCCCCTGGCCGCACCGTCCGCGACCCTACCGCCCTACGCGTGACCTCACTAGCACCGGTAACACCGACACACTTTCGATTATCTCCGGGTATCTCTTAGTGCGCAGAATATAATGTGCGGTGATTCGTTTTAGCGAACGGTGCGGCAGGGCGACACCGGCGACTCGGCTACACGTCAGAGCAGACTGGGTCGCGATACAAGCGTGCGTGGCGGCGCCGAGTGCGCAGCCCGCGCCGCCGCCGCGCACCGCCGCCAGCCGAGACGCAGCGACGCCCAAACCTAGCAAACGTTACGGTGGCCAGCGCCCTCCATCTCAACGAGATGTGTCGACCCCGTATTTTTCTAACTTTATCTCGGCTCACTTCCTCAATACAATCAATCTTTAAAAATGAGGAGATGTACGCCTTATACGAGTTTGCATACGAATAGTATTAAAAACATGTATCGAGATTAAGAAGATCATCAATGGACGTTCGGAGCGGTGCGGCGTGGGGCGGGAGTTGCGCGCGCAATCTCCCCGAGACAACATTCGATTTTGGTCCATGACTGTTGGATGCTTACTGTGGCCCAACCAAGCCTTTAATAGTTCATTCTAGACTACGACCGAGTACACGACTACTTAATCATTATAGCTTATTACATTTAAAATCTTAATTACACCTATCATTAAAACACGCAGTAAGCTTTCCCCCGTTGCTTAAATATGCACTGAAGCACACGACTTGTACGCAAACAAATAAAAATTACGTAAAATCAGTAATCACACCAACTGGTTCATCAGCTTTGTTGTAAATTCGATGTAGTCAGATAAAGTTCATAACGTGAATGGTTAGGGGTCAATGTAATATTGACGCTCATGATGCGCAGTTAGTCTGCTTTTTTGTGGACATTATAATCTTATTACAAGGGAATAAACACGTATTTTTAGACATATAGCCATTGGGTGGGTACGGTGAGGAACTACAACGATATTTTTGAATCATCATAGGGTCGGTAATATAAATTAAACATAAGATATCAAGTTAAATTAACTTTCATGGGAAAATATAGAACCTAAGAACGCCAAGAATTGCTACAGTAAATACTTTACTGTGAAATATTGTTACTACAATATTTCATGCAGCAAACTATCAGATGGCAGTTTTGATAGTCAGCTGTTATGTTAGGTAGGTACGGAAATCGGGATGGTTTCGCGAGAATAGCAAAAATTTGCAAAATTGGGTCAGGCTCGTGGTCCACAGCTGGTTATTTTGAAGACGCTCCATTAAATGTGAAATTTAGGTCGGTAGGTATATCAATTATTCTCAACTAGCAGATTGCATGTCCTTATTGCATGATAAGGTTTATACTGGCTACTTAATTTTGCTACTAAGATGGAATAGGCATTTTTTTAACAATAATTTTCACTAGAATTCAAATGGAAAATGGAGTTAAATAACTCCATTTTCCATTTGAATTCTACTATACTATACTTCGAACTAGTCGAAAATCACATTAGTGCCTGTGCCAAAACAACAAAATCGGTAAAAAACAGGTTGTTAGAAACGTAATTTCTATAATCGTAATATTCTACCAGAGCAGAAAACGTGAAGCATTTGTGTGGAAACATCCACATTGACAATACATTTTTCACAGGTTTTCCAGGCTAAAGAGGACATGCAAAGTTGTGTTAAATTGTCCATAATATATCTACTTATTGTAATGATCTTAATCTTGTTAATTTATATTTAATTTTGTTGTATTTTGTGACATAGTATTGTATTCGACAAATCTTTGGATTGATATAATTGGTGATAAATCTACTATTATTATCAAGAGTTAAAATTCATTTGTAAGTTGAGTAATTTCCGGAAAGTATCAAACAATATTTTTTTTTTCACTAGAAGAATTAAATTAAAATTCGTATTATTTGTGCGTGCCATAATATCTATATAAATCATTCATATCACAATTTTGGCGCCGTCGCGGGTTAAATCCCACAGTAACTTGTAAGTCTTCAAAGGATATTTGAATATCTACTATGTTTTTTCCCACACAGGTGACGATTCCGCGATTGAAAGTAAAAATTACAGCGTATTAAGCAATGCAATTGCAATCAATCAATCATGTAACAGCTTGACAATATGGAATGTATTGTATGACCCTTTAAAATTCAGTTTTTTTTTTTTTTTAAAGTTGTGATAAACATTTAATATTATGGGCCACTACAGGAAATAAATATTTTAAGTTAATCAGTTTTCCTCGGCATAAATTGAATCGGAATGTCCACAGGACGAGGAAGTCTAGTTAGAAGGGTGTTTAGGAAGGTGAGGTGTTTCAAGTTTCAATCCCCTCTTTTAACATTCAACTTTGATCTGTAGATAACTATTTAGCAAAGAAAACTAAACTTGATTAAAGCATCCTTATGGGATACTCGTGGTGTTTTTATGGTCCTAAACTCACATAAATTGACCAAGATAATGATTTGCACAATTCAAAAGTACTTACTTTTCAGTGTAGACAGACGAACAACTCTGAACTCTTCTGGTTTATACATAATGTTGCATGCCGCTCGTTTTTTTGCAGGCAAAAGATAGAATACATTATGCGCGACAACAACATTATAGCAAACTACTCTATGCATATTTTTTATCTTGGCAGCCGTGTTACTTTATTTATAAGTTTTACTTGGACTGAGGAGATGTCAAATAATACATTTTGATATAATTAAGGAAACTTTGTTATTGCATTCTAGCAGAATTCACTCCCGAGCGGCAGGTGAGGTTGTATGGAGACGAAAACTGCAGTAACAAATGCCTAAGTGTATCAAACAACATTTTTCAATACACTTTCGAACTTTCTTATATTCTGATTTTAAAGGTTTAATTCCTTGTTCTGTTCCAATTAAAAAAAAAATACGACAGTAAGAAACGGAAAGACGGAAAACGAGCATTTTCAAAGGACCCTACGAAAATGTTGAATTGACTTACAAATACGTTAATTCCTGCATGCATCATTCATTCACCATACCGCAGAGATGGAGCAAAAAAATCAAGCTCAAAACAACGCCCCTTAGTTTCCATGGTATCGTGAGGCAGCACTCGGAGCATTCTTCCCATACACACGCGACTAGGTCAAACATTAACTATGATAACTGAAAGCAGTAAGGCAACTTTGTATTATCTTGGCCAAGTAACTCGTGGGTAGCAAATGAGTAGTCTATACGGCATTTGTCTCGCTAGACGGCAGCAGTAGCGATGAGGCCTATCAAATATTAAGATAATTTCTTGCTGTATCTTGTAGCTTTTGCAAAATGTTGAGTTGCCCACTTGAATTTCTTTTGGATTTTAAGAAAAATATTTCTATAAACGTAGATGTTATATCGTAGACCCCACGTCAATATTCAGTGTCAGCTTGATGTTTCATGATCAACCAGAGTAAAGTAATGTGATTCATTTGAAACTTACAGAAAATTCAGTATTAAGACAAGTACATATCTAGACAACATTATGTTTCGATCCATTGAAAGTATTCCATTCTCCGCACGGAACAAATATTTGTATGGTGTACAGATAGTTGTACCGGGTCTGGGTGTTTGCGTATGTGAGTTTAAATGTTTATAAACGCACCCACAAAACAGGAGAAATTCGTAGTGTGAGGCAACGTCTTATGTCCGTCGGGGCTACGGGATGTTGTAAGAGATACCGCGGCCTTGACATATAGGGCTAAGAAGTAACGTGGGTGTTTTTTTAGAAGTCTGACACTCCCTTTCGCTCTGCCCAAGAGGAGAGTTTATGTGATTATATTCCACCCCAAATAAAAAAACAACGTCATAAAAAAAGGCTAAAGTGTAAACCTTTGTTAGACTCAAGTCTGGCTACCTAAACCACCTATACGGGTTGTGTTTGAGTTTGTGAAAAAAATCATGGTAGTAACTATAACGACTGAGTAGGCTTTACAAGTTTTCGAGTAATAATCGAAAAACTTATAAAATATGATTGTAGAAAATATTTTCTTATACATAATGTATGGGAGCGCAGCTCTTCAAAACTGCAAATGTAAGTTTGTTTTATTTAACAATAAAAAACATCGTTCGGAGGCAGGTAGGCAGCATGGCCAATCAGCTTACTAAGTTCATATTTTGGGCAACTACGGAACCCTACATTGTGCGTCCGACATGCAATGCATGGGATTCAAACCATGTTCACTATTTGTTTTGCATTCTCGATCGATGGTTATTCCGTGATCACGGTACTTGCTACAGCACCCAAATGTCGGGAATCCGTCTATGTATCACTCTTGTGCATAAAGTTTAAATAAATAAATAAATAATCCTAACAATGGTAAACATGCTAAATACCCCGTTTTCAGTGTTAATGTAAATGTTAGTGACAACGTCAGTTTAAAATCATTTATACAGTTTCGGTTCCTAATAAAGAAGTTCGCTTAAAGCCTAATTAATAAAAGCAAAAAGAGAAAACTATAAATGTTTAAGTAAGGTTGGAATTTCAATAATTAATCAAAACTGTCTAGCTCTTAACTCTTAACTATAATTGTAGCACATATTGGAGATGAGTTTATTACTTATATAAGGAAGTATGTGGAAAGAGGTTTCTAAAAACTAGAAAACAGTGACATCTTTAAAACCCGAGTTACAGTTGTTGTTTGTTTAGTGGTTGCTTGGTTGTAAGGTATAACGCTTTAAGGTGACCATCACCTATAAGATCAAGATATGGCTTTGCTATTTATAAACAGCATTTAAACGCTACGGTACTTATAATATTCTAAATCCGAATAGATCTTTTTTGTTTTAAAATTAAGAAATGTGAAAGCTGAAAGAATTTCTGCTTCACATTTCTTAGTGCTCTTTTATTCTCATTTTAATGAAATAATTATTTTCCAATTCACTAAAACTACCAAGGTGCTTATCTTAACAATCACTCAAAATATTCTTCGAAAAAAACCAATACATGAGAATATTTCCCTCAATTTCTGGGACGGCAACGATTCCAAACAAAAACGTGAGAATTTTCATGAAAACATGGGAATAAAACAATAACTGAATTGAGAAGTCTTCAGAATTGTTTTCAGAAAAAGATGCATAGCAAGATTGTGTCATCCCTCTCACTCGGTGTCTTCCCTACTTGCACAAAATACTAGAAGGTTTTATTAAATTGAATCTGCAGTACGCCAATGCAATTTGGTTCGAGAATGGTTAATATTATAAAAAATTGCAGTTACTGCCTAGAGATGCCAATCTAGGGCTCGCTTCGAAGTTCTAATGGAATGAAAGCCTAAGCGACTTTGACGGCTGTAATGGTTGTCACACCAGGTTTCCGTCAAAACTCTAGTACACATTTTCGGGGAATAGAGATCAAATCTACGACAAACCACATACAGTACTAATAATAGTTCAGAACAAGTAAATGGTTTGCGATACCAGTCTTGATTTTTTCATAGTATTAGGGTGACATTCGTTTTAGTTCGGGTTATCTTTAATCCCATTTTTTTACGTATTTATAGGCAAACCCTTTGGTGAAACTATAAGAATACTTTTCTTGATATTTTTAAGAACAACATCTACTTGATGATAATGATATTAAGATCATGAGCCCAGAAGAACACCTGTCGCCCGGAAACGAACTGCAGTGGCCAATCTGGAAATCTCTTAACCCACTGCGAGCCTAGGCTGGCCGCTGTAGATTTAATCTAGCTAAATGTGGTATCTCCGATCCATCCCAATCAAATATCGCATACGCTTATCTTGCAGAGGGGCTCCATACTGTCATGGATATACGCCACGTACTATCCTTTATAACCACTTGTACCTTTCAGGACTTACTCGACGCGAATGATAGGGCTGTGCAAGTGGCTACAAACTGATCTAACACGATTTGAGCACATCGACACTTAAAGAAGAAGAAGATAGTAAGATTAATTATTTCTCAAAGAAAACAATACACAATTCGTTAGTTCAAAGTTTAAAAGCGATTTTTAAGAATATTTCAGCGTAATTTTCAATTATTTATTCTTAACTTATTTCGATGACATGTGATATCTACAACCCTGCTCTGGGTTGGATTACAGTCCACCCTCTTTCACAGAAAAGAGGCCTAAGTCCCAGCTGTGGGACCACTATAGGCTGATAATGATATTCTAAATTCAAGAAAATAAAATGAATTTAAATTTTTACCTAGAGGGGTCGGTGATTCAAACTCAGAGGTCATAGTCTCTTTAAAGGTCTTAACATAATCTTGGTATACTCATATAAGTATGTGATGTACAAGGCACATCTACATATGATCCAAAAACTGTGACTCATCTGATCGTAGCAGTCGTAGACATTTGCTACGCCCGCCTGCTACGCGTTTGTAGACATGACATAAACTCTACGTCACTTCCGCTGTAGTAACAGTGCGTGACAACACGATATACCGGGTATAAATTAACCCTTCACACAAATGTTAACCAAGCATTCTGTACATCAAACTAAGTATCCCTACGCAAACATTTTTGCTGGGAAACGACTTTTTTTTTGATCAAAATTCACATTTTACGGTAAAACTCAATGTAGCACTCTTTAAACATTGCGATAGTGGATGCTTTGAATAGAAAACGGGTCATGGAGGTAATTAAAGTAAAGTTAAAACCTGAAAAATTTGTATTTACAATAACAGCTGTGAAAAATTTGGAACTTTGATCCCCGATATCTCAGTAACTAGGAGGTTCCCAGGTATAGTCTAGAACAAAAAAATATTCGCAGTGGTGGGGAGAACAAGTCAACTTCGTTTGCGTTAAGGGTACTTTTGATTCCCTAATGCCTTGGTTCACAAACGTTGGTTTCAACGACCAAATGATCGGCAAGCTAGCGATAACATGTGGAGAGACAGTGCCTTAGATTGCCCGTAGCGCTGACATTGACAAAAGGTAATTAAAAAAATAGTAAAAAAGTAAACAAAAATTACACATCTTAGAAATATTTTTTTTTTTTTTTTTTGGTCGGTGTAAAATCATCGAATAACCCCTCCCGCTCTTGGGCAGAGCGAAAGGGAGTGTCAGACTTCTACTGACTAAAAACCACCCATGTTCCTTCTTCGCCCTCTATGTCGAGGCCGCGATAACCAGAGGACTACCCGCGGCCCACTACGATACCCCTCGGTTATCAAACATTCAGACTTCTGATTATCCGTTAAGACTAGATCTTCAGTAGTTTTTAGGACCCGGGGAGTCACCATGACGTCTTAAATTAGTATAGTTTTAACGTCACTTCGGTGTAAGAAGAAGACGAAGCTATCGAGGTCATTTAGCGCCATCTTTTTCTCACTCTATAATAAAATTCAAACACCAAAACGGTTTAAGACATCATGGTAGGTCACCTGGCTGATCTCTCGGATAATGGTTTTCCCTACGCATGCAAGGTCCGACTAAAAGCGTTGAAGATTGACCCATGTGACCGTGAATATTAAACTACGAAGACTTCTCAACCAATTGTTTCCTGTAATTCATCACCTGGAAACCTAGAAGATACCTATGCCCTAAGTTAAGACCAGTGTAGTAACTAGTATACTCGCATATCGGTCTGATCCGATGGTACTCTTTGACGCATAATATTCACTGACCACTTTAAAGCAAATTCTAATATGGTTTAAAGCAACATAAATCTAATAGATTTCTAGGAATTTAATTTTATTGTTAACTTTGTTATTGAGTAAAATCCGTTGCTATTATCAAATGGACAACATTTAATTGTTCCTTTTATTCTTCGCTGTTGCTTTGACGGCACGGTTGGCGCAGTGGATGAGCGATTGGATTGCTGCGCTACGAGTCGCGGGTTCGATCGCCGCACGGAACAAACATTTGTATGGCCTACAGATAGTTTTTTCGGGTCTGGGTATTTGTGTATGTGAGTTTAAATGTTTGTGAACGCACCCACGATACAGGAGAAATTCCTAGTGTGTGGCAATGTTTAAAAAAAAATATCTACAAAAAATATCTTATTATAATATACGTGAAAGTAGTAAGAAGTTACCAAAGGGTATCGTATTACCTAGTATTAACTGGGTTGTGGAGGTCAGATAGGCAGTCGCTCCATGTAAATACTGGTATTCAGCTGCATCCGGTTAGACTGGAAGCCGACCCCAATATAGTTGGGAAAAGGCTAGGCAGATGATGACGTGAAAGTAGTAAGAAGTAGCTAGTAGAGGAGCTCGTGGCAAGATAATAACAGCCGCTCGTACCAATCTCAGGTTATTCTGTTGATGGCTCACCATATATATCATCATCATCATTTCAGCCATAAGATGTCCACGGCTGAACACAGGCCTCCCCCAAGTGTCGCCACATTGACTGGTCCCGTGCGTCTGGCATTCAGCGGGTCCTGCAACCTTCACCAGGTCATCGGTCCACCTAGTGGGAGGCTTTCTAACGCAACGTCTTCCGGTTCGCGGTCGCCACTCCAGAACTTTCCGCCCTCATCGGCCATCCGCTATGCGAGCAATGTGCCCACTGCCACTTATATTTGGCAATTCTTCGGGACATGTCAGTAACCGTGGTTCTCTTGCGGATGTCTACATTTCTGATGCGATCTCGCAAGAAGACTCCGAGCATAGCCCTCTCTATTGCCCTTTGGGTGATTTTGAGCTTTTTGATGAGGCCCATTGTGAGCGACCACGTTTCGGCCCGTATGTAATCACTCTTAACACACACTGGTCATAGGCTTTCCTCTTGAGACAGTGTGGTAAGTTGGACGAGAAGATACTGCGCAACCTCCCGAACGCTGCCCAGCCGAGTCGGATTCGACGATTGACCTCTTTCTCGAAGTTAGACCTGACTGAACCGTTTGTCCCAGGTAGATATAATCGTCCACAACTTCGAGTGTGGAGTCTCCGATCTTGATTGGAGTGGGTGTTACATGAATATTCAACATAACCTTGCTTTTGTCCATGTTCATTTTAAGACCCACTCTTTCGGAAGCTCAGCCATGAACACTATATCGTCGGCAAACCGAAGGTGAGTGATGTACTCGCCATTGACGTTGATGCCAAGTCCTCTCCAATCCATAACCTTGAAGACATCCTCTAGTGCAGCAGTGAACAGATTCGGAGATTTGACGTCTCCCAGTCTCACACCGCGCTGCAAAAGGATAGGTTTCGAGCTCTCGTCCTGAAATCGAAATGACATGGTGGCGTTTTTGTACAAACACAACACAACACCTCGATGTACCGATATACGATTTGGCACCATTGGAGGAACTAACAGTACAGCCCAAGTCTCGATCGAATCGAAGGCTTTTTCGTAGTCCACAAACACTAAACAGAGTGGCAGGTTATAACTCTTCGGTCTTCTGCAGCGTATGTATGCGGTCTACGGTACTAAAGCCTTTTCAAAATCCGGCTTGTTTGGAAGGCTGGAAATCGTCAAACCTGCGCTTACGAAACCTAATTCGTGATGACTATTGAAAACAACTTGTAGACATGGCTTAGAAATTAGATGGGCTTATAGTTCTTAAGCCGGGCATTGTCACCCTTTTTGAAGAAGAGCACCACCACACCCCTGCATGTCTGTGACGTTTTCCCCACCACCCATAACATACCGAGTTTCCCCCAGGGTTTTGGAAAGCACATTAAGTCATTGCTCTCGGCTGTCATTTGTAGATCTTAGACAGTCGTTACAAGAAGACAGTGGGCTCGGCCTTACTAAGTTACTTTAGTATTACCCAGTACTAACTGGGTTGTAAAGGCCAGATAGGCAGACGCTTCATGAAAATGACGCGTAATAAGTTGTATACGGGTAAGACCGTCCCCAATACAATTTTGAAAAATCTTGGCAGGTGACACCATGTAAGTGGTTTTCAATTCAACATGCTCTATTTTGTGTACAAGTAGGTAAAGCCATAGGTCATACTACTTGCATTTCAATTATTTTCTTATTATGTAGCTTTTATTCGACATTCATTTGTGCTCCCGACTAACATTTCCGTTCTTTATTTTAACAAACATTTATTTTAGCTTAAAAAAATTAGAACTCTAACTTGCAACACAATTATTATTCTTGTATTCGTTACGAGGTAGCTGGAAAGTGCATAAAAAGAGAAAATAACCGAGTTTATTTTCAATATTTGCGTGTAATTTCGTCGAATGAAAAGATCAAAAGTGATATTTGCATAATTACATTTTAAGTTTCCTTCATTTTGAAAATAAAAAAGTTCAGTCACTACAAGGGTATAGTGACTGAACTTTTTCATTATAAAACTCACACATCACATTGAAGGAAGGCAGATCATAAGTGTACTTTTGTAGAACAGGGAGCTCGTGGCTAGATGATAACAGTCACTCGGATCAACCTTCAGGTTAAGATACGCTTGCCTAGGTTGGTCTATGTTCGGGTGACCACCTATCGAGTTTCCTTTATGTCTCGGAAAGCACGTTAAACTGCTGGTCCCGGATGCCATTTGTATATCTTAGACAGTTGTTACAAGAAGACAGTGGGCTCGGCCTTACTAAATTACTTTAGTATTACCCAGTACTAACTGGGTTGTAAAGGTTTTTGACAACCGTTACAGGTAGTCAGTAACCCAAAATTCTGACAACCATTCTTACTAAGGCAATTCATATTATCCAGTACTAACTCTATTATGGAGGTTAGATAGACAGTCGTTTCGTGTAAAATACTGGTATTCAGCTGCATCAGGTAAGACCGGAAGCCGAACCCGACATAGTTGGGAAAAGGCTAGGCCGATGTTGACATTTCTAGAGCTTTAAGTATCGACTGTCCTGCTTTATTAACGGGTACGTATTGCAATATCTAAAATTAAAAGATGTAATGTAAAATAGCCTAGGTTCAAAATTCCTAAAACCAAAATACCTAATGATTGTTTCACTTATATTCAAAATACCGAAAGCTAAAGGCTTAAGTATTGTGACATTGACAGTCCGTCGAAAAATTCGCACAAGTTTACAATGTTTTTTTGACTAAAATTGTTAATGAATTTAAATTATTTTTATTGCAACATAAAGGATATGCTTAATAACTACGTATTTTTTTAAAGTGCATAGAACGCACTCTTGTTGCGTTAATCGTGCGTTGAAAAGAGGGCCTTCGCGCCCAACGCAAGTCCGAGTTCAGTTGCAGCAATCTTTGCAAGGGAACAAAATCTATTAAACTGAATAAAATCTGTTATATCCTTGTCTTCAGTATCTCCTCTTTAATTTTTCTTTAAGTCTTTGTTTTCTTAATCTGATGACGCTGATATCGTCAAACTTCTCGGCTTTTGCACTCAAATAATACGAAGTCTCTGTTTATAGATTTGTGTTATTATTCAATTTTATTGAATGGCTATTGTTGAATGACTCGACAAAACAAAAAAAAAACATTAAAACTATCGTAAACTACAAATTATGAGTATATCAAAACATCTATAAAATACCAGTTTATTAACAGAAACGTTTCCCATATTTTCTCTGTGACCGCCCAGGGGTCGAGGTAGACAAACGTGAGGAAATCGTAAATTTTTTCCCGATCGTCATTTGTTTTGCGGGTGATAAGCCACGCCCACAATCATGTGCATCGGTCATGTTATGAATTAAAATTTAACCCTAGCTTTGAGTTCTAGTTTACAAAGAGTGAGCAAGTTGTAATTGTTAACATTTGACGGTTATAGACACCTGCGAAGTTTTCAGTAAATAAGTTGCATATGTCGTGTCCTGCTGGTGCAGTTTTATTATCAAGATACATTACGGCGGGATATTTGCTGCTGAAATTTATTTTTAATGAAAGACTAGAACATTTAGAATTTTAAAGAAACAATCTTTGTAGCAGATCCTGCTACAGTCAGCACGCAGTGTTCCAGACGAACGTTCGAAAACTTGCGATCATGAATCTGTTATTGTTGAAATATCAAACATTTGTCGCTTTTTTAAGATCGCTTACTTTTGCGTAAAAGACACTAGAGCGGAAATTTACTTGCACAAATGAATATACCCGCGAATAATAATAATAATAATAATAATATTCCACAACTATCACACAACGCCATCTAGTCCCAAGCTAAGCAGAGCTTGTGTTATGGGTACTAGACAACTGATAAACATACTTATATATTTCTAAATACATACATATCATAGATAAATTACACCCAGACACAGAACAAATGATCGTGCTCATCACACAAACATTTGTCCTGGGTGGGAATCGAACCCACGACCTCCCAACAATAGCCCATGAGATTCGTTACAGACAAACCATAACATCACACCTGACATTACCTGGACGGCAAGTTGTAGGTTGGTTGTAAGTAAATCGATCCCAAACGGTCTGGAAGGTAATAGTCATGTAATAGTTAATTTCAATGAGTGACTTTTCCAAATTAATATCCATGATACGTATTTCCATTATTTGGTCGCTAAAAATGATAACGAAATGAATTTAAAATAATCCGATCTGGCTTCATGGGTGTGATTTTAATAGTTTTCGGGGTTGATGATAACGAAAATGAAGTTATAATAAAAAAGGGGCCCTGAAAGTTTTGGAATAGAAATGACGCCGATGACGAAATTTCATGTAAACTCTTTTGCAAAAAAAACGGCCACTTTAGATTTTTTTTCTCTACTTCAATGAAGAAGAACAAGAAATAGGTTTTATTAATTTGACGATGTATTGGCATGTTATTTGAAGCATCCTGGCATGATTCTTTACGTTCCAAATTTAAAATTAATAAAAGAAAAATAATGATTATAGTGGATTTGTCTAAAATTGCTTTACTAATGGCGCGAATTGCTGAAACGATTTTTAACTGATTACGATATTTTAACACTTTTTGGATATTTTCTGCAATTTAAACAATTTAATCTTTCTTTTTACATTAAATACCACTTTTTGATATGAGTGATAAAGCGATAAGGGCCGGTAAAATTATAGCCCTACTTGAAGAAGGTTGTTCGCAAACTTACGTGTCTCAGCGGCTAAATGTGAGTCGTTCAACTGTCCCGAGGACTTGGCAACGGTATCAAGAAACCGGTTCGGTCAAAAGAAGACCCGGTTCGGGAAGAAAACGATGCACAGAACCAAGAAATGACCGCTTTTTGGTGAGTCAGGAGTTGCGGAATCGTAAGGCGTAAAGTGTGGATCTGAAGAAGAGCCTTGAAGAAGTAAGAGGAGTAAAAGTTGGCTTGTGGACGGTCAGGAGTAGGCTTTTGGCTGCCAATATCAGGAGTTACCGCCCAGCTCGGTGCCCTAAATTACTCCGTGAGCACCGTGTTTCTCGACTTCAGTTTGCTCGGAATTGTGCTTCATGGACTCTGGAGGACTGGAATAAAGTATTGTTTTCTGATGACGCTAGAATCTCTTTGTGTGGAGAGGACCAACGCCGGCGAGTGCTGCGAAGACCACGGGAGCGCTATGCGGAAGTGTGTTTCGAAGAAATCACTCCTTATGGCGGAGGCTCCGTTATGTTTTGGGCAGCAATTAATTCGACGGAGCGTACGGAGTTAGTTTTCATAGAAAATGGAACATTAAATGCACACCGGTAAATAATGGAAGTCCTGATTCCATAAGCACAACCCACATTGACTGCACTTGGGGAAGATTCCATTTTTATGGACGCTCAAATGCTCAATGCTCGCCCGCACCGTTCTGGCGACGTGGAAGCTTACATGCAAGAAGTTGGGATCCGTCGTTTAGATTGGCCAGCTCGAAGTCCTGACCTCAATCCAATTGAGCATGTCTGGGATGTTCTAAAGAGACGGGTAAGCTCAGTGCAACCTGCTCCACAAAACATCAGGGAGCTAAAAAGAGTCATTGCAAAGAGTGGGAACGTATTCCTCAAAACGTTATTAAAATCATCGTGGAAAGCATGCCCAGAAGGATTCAAGCTGTGATTTTGGCAAGAGGAGGTCACACTCGATAATAGGTTTTTACATTTGTACTCGTAACTTTATTTAATTAAAAAAAGTAAAAAAAAAATCTTGTCTTTATTGCCGACCACTTCTTATTGTTTGGGCGTGTACATCGGTTTTAAAGAATCCATCGTTTTTTTCCTTTTAATTGCCCGAATTCACTTCACGCGCATTAATTTACACGATTATAAGTATACAGACTACGTCAAAGAAATTTTCATTTAATTAACTCAAATCGACCTTAGAACGAAAATTTCCTTAGGTGCCCGTTTTTTTTCATAAGAGTGTATTTTTTTCCATATTTTAACTAGTGGTATTTAAAATGTAAATCAACTAAAGTGTTTTGAACGTTGACAGTTTGAACATAAGTATAATGATATCGATATTTTCAATCATTAGATATTTTATCACTCGGCATTTTAATCTTAGACATTTCAGACTTAAGTAGGTTTAACAAATTTCGATATTTAAATTTTCGATGTTTTGAACATTGACATTTTACTCGTAGGTATTTTAATTTACGGGATTTAAATATGACCCATAATTACACCTGTTTTATGTGCTGTTGCAAAATCATCTTGATAACGGGTAGCACACATATTATTCACGTTGAAAAGTTTCTTAGAAAAACTTTATGTTCGTACCTACTAGTGTTAATTCGCGGTAAGTGATTATTTCTACTGCGATGAACTCGATCTTATCAATTGTTAATTCATCTACTACGTCTACCTGCAGAATTTAATTTACAACTTCTCCATTAATTAACTGTATGATATGTACTTTAATGAAGTTATGAGTGAACGCCGAGGCCACTTCAACCGTCTAGCAATTTTATTGTATATGAAGTTTCACTTCAGTTAAAATTATTGTTAAAACGGGTACAACAGAGTGTAGACTACTACTGTTTGCAGATAAGGATACAAGTGTGATATATGAAAAAAACAATAAATGATTGATGTAGCCAAACATTGTTGTTGTTGTGTTTGTGTACTATCACGCATGTTTTATTATAATAAGGCTTCAGTTGCCAAGCGAACTAACGTCTAATTTATCCATTAATTTCATGGGCAAACCAAACTCTATTACCCCGTAAAGTATAACTTTGCAAACCCTGCAACACGTAACTTTCTGTTTTTATACTCAGTATGCGTCACAATAGGGTACATGTATTTTACCAAAAAAAAAACTAATTAGTCCGTCTGTTAGATTATCGAAAAATATTGGATACGTGTTTTTTGTTATAAAAAATTAATAAAAAATGACGAAAATAAAACGTGTCAAAGATGGTGAGTGCGTTAGAGTGGGCGCTTTTGACGTCACTTTGTGGGTAAAAAAACTACTAATCTTGTGACGTCACACGACTTGACACGACTTTTCGAAGCACTGTATCGTCTTCATCTTTTGTTTACGTGAAAAATGAAAAAATATGTGCCAATTTATTTTTGGATATCCATCTGACGGACTAATTAGATTTTTTTGGTGAAATACCCTATTCTTTCATATAAACTTATACACCCCATAATTCTTCCTTGAGGGGGTAAGTTTTAGTGGCGGTAAGTCCCCTCTTTGAGGAGTGGCTGGAGAGGCGCCACGGCGCCCTCACCTTCCGTCTGACGCAGGTCCTCACCGGACACGATTTTGTTCGAAAGAGATATCGCGGCATCGACACAAAGAGCTAAGAAGGAACAAGGGTGGTTTTTATTCAGTTGAAGTCTGACACTACACTCCCTTCCGCTCTGCCGCTCTGTATCTTTTAAATGACAGTGGCTATCATATTGTCTATGGATAAACTGTCATATTGGTTATGGTTTAGTACAAAATGGAACAATTTGACAGTAGTTGATAGGCACTATAGGTTAGCCACTGCCATTTAAAAGATACGCAATAGCCCTGCAGAGCGGGTCATATGATAATTATTAATTACCCATCCTTCAAAAAAAAGGTGGTAAGTTTTAAAACCAACAGTACCAACTGTTTAGTTAAATATTCGTACCAAGATTCAAGCTTATAAACCCAACCCAATGAATGAGGTTTTGGCTTAAACACAAAATCCTACCATTTGAGTATATTATATTATATATTATCTTAGTTGTCTAAATAAATAAATGATTATTATTATTTTTTGACCACTATAATCACCCGATACACTGATGATGAAATGATGGTAAGTGTGTATGTATATAAAATTACTGCTCTACACTGAGATACAAGTAATTAGCGCCGGAGCTGGCACCCTTCAAATTGTTTCCTTTAGGTTAACCTTGTTTGCAATGTTTCAGCTCTGTAAATCGGTTAGCTGCTGCATTAAATATGTTACAAAATATTTCAGAAATTATAGAGACCAACCTAATAGAGACATGTAAAAGATCGTTGTTGCTTATCATTCAAACATTATGAGAAACATGAAAGGAAGTCGTTTTAATTGCATTAGGTACCTAATATTTCGCTAAGCGATGAGTTGGCAACATATCCCTTCATATTCCAATACGTCAACTATTAAGCCACAACATTTGTATCGAACAAGGTTGTGTTTTGGCAACAATCGGAGTACTACATAATGTGACATGTAAAATTAGGTAGGGATTGCATGTAATAACCACTAAACTTACGCGAGCAGTGGTATGATGCAGGCTAAGATCAATACCAACATCATTACTATCGTCAAATCCTCCGTGTTATTTTGTTGAAATCATCATCTCTTTTTTTTTGTCGGGTGGAAAATCATCAAATAACCCCTTCCGCTCTTGGGCAGAGCGAAAGGGGGTGTCAGACTTCTACTGACTAAAAACCACTCATGTTCCTTCTTAGCCCTATATGTCGAGGCCGCGATAACTTGTGAACAACCCGCAGCCCCGACGGGATCATCATCATCTGCTTAGGTTCTTCTTTATGTTGGGATCTGCTTCCAGGGTAGGATGCAGCTGTATCTGTATATTTATAAGTATATATATAAATATATATATAAATATAATATATAAAAGTATATATATAAATATATGTATATACTAATATTATAAAGCTGAAGAGTTTGTTTGTTTGTTTGTTTGAACGCGGTAAACTCAGGGACTATCGGTTGGAATTGAAAAAATATTTTTATGTTGGGTAGTCTATTTATTGAGGAAAGTTTTAGGCTATATAACATCACGCTACAACTAAAAGGAGCGGAGCATAAATGAAAAATTTTGCAAAAACGGGAAATAATTATTTGTTTTGAGAACTTCCGTTGCCTGCGCTGCTTAAATGGTTTAAGTTATACAAATGTCATGTAGGATG
Source organism: Diarsia rubi (assembly GCA_932274075.1). Taxonomy (NCBI): domain Eukaryota; kingdom Metazoa; phylum Arthropoda; class Insecta; order Lepidoptera; family Noctuidae; genus Diarsia; species Diarsia rubi. The sequence continues at coordinate 11,461,477 of OW026418.1, read as the reverse complement.
AAATTGTTCCTCTTTAAAAGTTCTACAAAAAAGTTCGCGACAGCATATATCTATCTTTTAAGATTGACTCACTGTTTACGTCCACAATTTTTTACTATTGAAATGTTAGGTTAAATAGAATGGTTTTTCGCGAAGCTTATTTAACCCATATGGTATTAATCTATATCTATATAAATGCATTGGTTAGAACGGAAATTTAACATAGAATATTCGTGCTCTTCACTCTACATAGTTTAAACAAACATCTTAGAAGATATCGCAAAATAAAAATATCCGCGCGACAAAATAATTACGCAGTCCGCCGCCGCGCTGCTTTGTTCAAATGCGGTACCAATATTCCTGCACAAAAAAAACTAACCTGGCAAAGTTCTCTTGGTTCCCACGGAGTTTAAAAATGCATAATCATAATCTGGGCACTAGGCTACCGGATACCGAAGCCGTCAAATGAATTGGATTAGCCCTTCTTATTTGGAGCAACATAAGCAACAAACAAATTTGTCCTCGGTGACACACGGAGCTTGGAGGTTTATAAGGGAGAATGGAAGAAGAAAACGTTTTGTGCCAACCCCAATTAACATGGGACAAGCCGACAAGGGCAAAAAGATGATGGCTGCGGGATGATGTTAGCTGTGGGATGTTGTTGGCTGCGGGATGTTGTAAGAGATACCGCGGCCTCGACATATAGGGCCTTTACATTTACCTTTACATGAGCGTTATGAACTGGTGTAAACAATAGACAGACATTGAGATTTCAGCAATCGTTACCTATCTCCGAAGTTCTTCATGAGATCTTCACCAAAGTGAAATGAGATCACTCCGAGAAAGTACTCTTCCAAACACTACGCAAATCACTTCAAGTGAGCCTATAAAATTTGAAGAGTTCTCTCCAAGACTTAAAACCGAGTTAAAAGTATTATCATCATCATCATCATCATCAGCCTATATTGTTCCCACTGCAGGGAAGCAAGCCTCTTCTCTAGGAGAGGGATGGATAATCCACCACGCGGGCCCAGTGCGGATTGATAGATCCTACTAATATTATAAACGCAAAAGTTTGTAAGTAAGTATGCGGGATGTTGTAAGAGATACCGCGGCATTGACATATAGGGCTAAGAAGGAACATGGGTGGTTTTTAGTCAGTAGAAGTCTGACACTCCCTTTCGCTCTGCCCAAGAGCGGAAGGGGTCATTCGATGATTTACCACCCGCCAAAAAGTTTTAGAGTCGATAAAAAAATGGCTTAGTATGTATGTATGTATGGATGGATGTTTGTTAGTCTTTCACGCAAAAACTACAGGACGGATTTGGATCAAATTTGGTACACAGATAGTTTATAACCTGGATTATCACATAGGATTTTTATCCCGATTGTATCTTCCCGTGGGATAATTTTCGAGTTGTAGCGGGCGAAGCCGCTGGCGTCACCTAGTGTCACACCAGAGTAAAAAAAGTATTATAATTTGAATTAATTGAAGTGGGTTTAGTAATAGACTCAACAAGATACTAAACTTCTAAAGCTTAAGCTATAAAAAATGTAGTGTCATAATATCGGAATATTTGGCGATACTCAATTACACAGAAACAGAAAAACTTCTAAAAGTTCGTTTGATTATGTTTTACTTCGTATCTAATTGTATATATATTTTATAGTTAAACTAGTTTAAGTGTTTTTTGTATCATTTTGCTTGTTCCTAGATTGTTGATTTATTTTATTTTTATAATGTTAATGTTCTAATTAAATTATACTACGTAAAGTGAGGGCCTGAAAAACCGGTTTAAAGAAACCTAGATCAGGCAGGTCGCTATACAAACATTTGGAGTTAAAATTACCACTACTTGTAACTCTTAAATACATTATAGTTATAGTTAACTTATAAGTACTAATTATAACTTTTTATGTGAAGCAACACTACTGTGCCTAAATTTACACCTTTTTTGTGTTATGTTTTTCTTAAATAAATTATTTCTATTTTATTATTTATTAATTTCGAATACAAAACAGAAAAAATCAGCAGGCATAAAAAGTAATGTCGTATGCATTCTCATTGAAAATACGACTACTTTATTTTATTGGCAATACTGCAAAATATGACCGCATATTATAAATATGAACGTAGACAGAGGTGGATACATTTTACGAGGCAGCCTTTCAAATTTCTTCGCTTATACGAGTAGATATAAATATGTGTGAGTTGCAGGTCTGGCTACTAGTATCGATTTCCGCAAGGCTAAGCCCAAATGTCCCTATCATTTCACTCATGTGCTCATCTAAAACTTCACTACGTTCCTACTGCACCATTTTCTAGGACACTCTAGTCTCTCTGCATTGGTTTCGTAATTTGTTATCTCCAATTACAAATCGAGTTACTGCATTGAAGACGTACCTAGTTAGCTGTACTACTGTCTTCTCCTATTAACCTCTAAAATACTACTATTAGGTATAGTCAAGACGTAACCTTTACGATAATTGAAGAAGAATATGGCACTTTAATTTAATTAAACGGAGTTAAACAATAACTTGATAACAAGAATTATAAAAGTACATAATGAACTAGACTTCTGTAATGTTAAAGTAAGATTCTTTATTCTAATAATATTACTAATTAGTAACTCATCTCAAACACCCTTTTTGCTTTTTCCCATACAGTACCAACGTAATTCGATTCAGAGTCGATAACGTCAGCAAAGCTTAATAATCAAATTCAACATTATTAACTGATCTTTGATTGTAAGTCAATCTCGTTTGCGATTTAAATTCATGATCTAGATTGACTGTATGCGCCTGTACTAGTTACCTTTGCAGTGAATCTGAATAGCGATCCTTGATTTTGTGCACAAATCACGAAATTGACTGAGTAAGTAACTATGTAGTTTCCTCATAATCCGCTTGACAATGATCAGCCCCATATTAAAATTAAGGTATGGCTGAAAATAATAACTTTGTGAATAGTACTTATGTAACGGTAGAAGTATTTCTACAACCAATTGGGTACATAGACATACAATATGTATCATACTTTCACCCTGCTATCATTTGATAAATCTTTCATCATCATCTGAAAAGCCATTTCCAACTATGTTGGGGTCAGTTTCCTGCCTGACTGGATTGAACTGAAGACCAGTATTTGACACGGAGCGTCTGCCTATTTGACCTCCACAATCCCGTTAGAGTATACATAATACGATACACCTTGTAAAGGCTGGTTGATAGACCACTAACTGACCTGTAACGACTACCAACAATTTTAAATGACAAACGGCTTAACGTGCTTCCAAAGGCACGGAGGAAAAAAGAGAATTAAACAGAAATTTACCACACACCTCTGTAACATACTCAGACACCCATTTGCAACTCGTCAGGTTCACTCCTACACACTCATCCACGCTGTACTTTTAGTAATACACACATCAAAAGTGTCTAGGGATCAACATATATTTTTGCAATAACTTTTCTCCTGATTGATATTAATTAAAATTTTCTTTAAGGATTCATCAAATAAAGTGTTTTCGTTTGTCACAGTAACGATAAACCAAGTCACCTTTGCATTAATAAAGAAATTTGCCATTTTCCTAATAAAGGGATTTTTGACATTTGAACCACTAACATTAAAGTTCGAAAAAAAGACTGAAATAACAGTTTTCTTTAAAATGTTATTGGGTAACTTAAACAATTAATAATCCGTGTTTCTACCGCGAACACTAACAACACAAGAACATCGGTTTGGCATACTCAAAATGAGTTCATCCAAATCACGCTGTGGAATGGCCGCCCATGTTCGTTGCAACAACAAAAAAAGGTCTTCTTGCGACTGGATACCCTCCATATTCGGCAGAGCTCTTCTCTGTAGCATATCCCATGCATGCTCAATCGGGTTCAAGTCTGGCGACTGAGCAGGCCAGGGCAGGACATTGATGTTAGCTGCGGCGAGAGTCTGTCTTACAACTCTTGCGGTGTGCGCTCGTGCATTATCATGCATTAACTGAAATAAGGGACCGATTTGCACTTGTAGAGAAACGATGACGTCTGATACAATCGTCTCAGCATAAATTTGAGCGTTGAGGTTGCCTCTGATCCAAATCAACTCAGTTCTTCCGCCGATCCAAATACCCGCCCATACCATGATGGTTCCACCACTATAAGGATGGACTTCCTGGCAGGATTTTAATCGCTGTTGGCATCCAGGGGTTCTCCAGTGTCGTATACGTCTTGTATCCGGTCTCATACCAAAACGAGACTCATCAGAAAAGCACACGAAACGCCATTGTTCTTCTGCCCAATTTCTGTGTTCAAGAGCCCATTGATATCGAATCCTACGATTGTGCATTGCTATAGGTGGTACCCGTAGCGGTCTTCGGGAATGAAGGTTCACTTCATGCAAGCGGTTTCTGACTGTTTGGTCGCTAATTAAGTTCCTTGAAGAGTGATGAAGCCTCACGGCTAACATCATGGCGGTTATTGTTGGAGCTCTTCGAGTTAAGATTTGAATGTATCGGTCTTGTCTCCGTGTGGTGCAGCGATACCGTCCTCCATGGCGCTCAGCCACGGTACCAGTGCTTCGGTAACGTGTCCAAAGTCGACTGATAATACTCTGACTTGTATTCAGAGCTAAAGCCACAGTACGTTGCCGGGAACCAGCTTCTATCATTCCCACGGCTCTGAGCATTTCTTCCCTGCTTAAATGACGTCGCCGCTCCATAATAACGTTGGTTTTAATCAGTAGTAGGGAAACAGTAGCACTAATAATGTCTTCAATGCGTTGTATGTTTTTATAGGGAAAATATTGACAGCTGATTTTCATCTTTTACTCGAATTTGATTCACAGTTCCTGATTCAAATTATGAAATGCACCAAAAAGGATCCAAATAAATTTATAAAATCATAAATTTATTACAAAGCCACATCTCAATCTCAAGAAATGCGCATAAAAATGCTTGATCCCTAGACACTTTTGATGTGTGTATATTGTGCAGCTCATCATCATTCTCTGCCGATCCCAATTCATTTAGGGTCGGCGCAGCATGTATCCTTCTTCTATACTCCTTTGTATAGCTATTACATTGTAAATTCTTAATTGGCTGTAGAAGTAGTTTATATGTTTTAAAATAAAATTTAAATGAGCTGTGGATTTTTTGGGTGGTCACCGGTGATCACCCATCCAAGAACCTAACCTGAAAATCGACCCGACCAGATTCTTATTTGGACATAAGCTCGTTTAATCTGTATATTTAAATCTAAATGAAAGATTCTGAACGTAATGCATATACTATCGGCTGTCAATCAAAAAAACATTTTAAGTCAAGGGAAACAGACTTCGCTTTTAAAATTGGGATTCATCAATAACTTGCGATCTTTAATCTCACTTTAGTCAAGAGAAGTGCAAGTCCGTATTTGATGAAGACTGATTAGTTCTGGTCTTCCTCGCCATTCCATCCATTTCAGTTTTAGATGACTTTAAGGTTAACCAGATGGTATTTTACTGTTTTCATCAATTGAAAATGGCGACTTCTCATTTCGTTTGGCAAATTCATCTACAAATATGAGGCTCATTAAAATTGATGGAAAAATATCCAAGCAAAAATACACTGATTAAAGAGATTTTATTTTGACCTAAAATGTTGGGTAGTTAAATAACGTTTTTTTAGTTTACGTTGGCTGTTTTAATTTTTTTTGTAAGTTTCTAATGCGTTATTCTTATTTTTTTTACCATTGTCTTTATTTTGGTGGTCTAAATTATCTTTAGCAGTTTGACCATCAATTTTAATGGAACCATATAATTATTAAAGTTTTAATTTGGCTTAACATAAAGTGGCCAAAAGTTGGTTGAAATGTTTCTCATGAAATGTTTCGTCACAATCATTGTCATCCAAAATCTTAGTTTTGATTGTTTGATCTGTTCATTTTGGTTTCATTTATTTTCATTTTCATTCTGTTCATTTTGGTTTGCTTTTAGTCTAATCCAACACTGTATAACAAAACATTTTTTTTTTGCTTCGTTCCGTTTTAGGAGCTAAATACATGATTTGTGGCAGTCAAATCAATATTTCTGAGGATATGCTGTGTTTAATGACACTCAATTCTGTTCCAGGTAGACCAGTTTCACCAGTACCAGACCACCAGTAGTGTGTAGTTCAACCAGTAGTGTCGGAACAAATATAACAATAAAATGTAGCGTCTCTAGCCGCCTTATTACAAAAGTGGTTAAACCTTGGTTTAACTTACACTTGGCTAATCTCGTCCGTCTCACGTTCATAATATTCAAAAGAAAGTGACGGCATGCGAGATAAACCAAGTCTGAGCTAAACCCAGGTTTAACCACTTTTGTAATAAGGCCGTAGATCTCTATATGGAGAAGAACGGGCAAAAAACTCCATGGACACTCTTTTATATCAGAATATTGTTACCTTGATTATATCATATTTATGAAATAAGCCAGTAAATAACCTAAATGATCACTTAATCCATAGGAGCAGCAGATTTGTTATTGCACCGACTTAAAAAAGTGTTTTTTTTTTTAAGTCGTTCAAATGTAATAACTGGCGGTTAATTTGTGTACCTTTTTTAACCTGAATACGAGTATTTCATCTGATCTCCACAACCCAGTTAGTAGGTAATGAGTAATAAGATTGCCAGCCCTTAGTGTGACTGACTGTCAGTTTTTCAGGCCAATGACTAATTGTAACGACTGTTAAAAATCTACAAATTATAGCTGGGACCCACGGTTTAAAATGCCTTCCGAGACATGAAAAAAGTTCGGTATATAACCCACCCATCCACGAATCAACCTAGGCAAGCGTGGTCTAACTTGAAGATCGACCCGAGTTATTATATAGCCACGAGCTCCTCCTATATAATCTCATTTCGTGATACTCGTAAGTTTGTTATTCACAGTGTTTGTATGAATGGCAAACTTATATTTTCGGTTTTTTAAATGTGCTATATCTCTTAAACTATTTGTATATTTTTTTTAGAATTTTCACGCTCTTAGTTTAAAAGTTTTTAGGGTTTCGTAGCCGAATAGCAAAAAACAGAACCCTAATAGATTCGTAATGTCCGTTTGTCTGTTCGTCCGTATGTCACAGCCCTTTTATTCGGAAACTATTAAGACTACACAGTTGAAACTTGGTAGGTAGATGTATTACGTAAGACTGCATCACGATTTTTATACAAAAATAAAAAATATCTAAGATTAAGGGGGATCTCCACCTACATGGAACTGAAACCAAAAAAGACTTTCTTCATCAAATCTCTTCGTGTGGGATGTCTATAGATACGAGTAGGTTTCTAAAACAAATTTTTCCCCAAAGTCAATCGTTTGAAAGGTAGACACTTTCGAAGTGGTAACATGTATCCCCCCACTTATAAATCTAAAAAAATATATGCTGTGGATCGCAATGAAAACTTTCTATCAAAATTAGTTAAAACGATATATTATACAGTAAATAGTTTTTTAGATATAGCACATTTAAAAAGCCACAAATATAACTTTGTCATTCATAAAAACACTGTGAAAAACAAACTTATCACGAAATACGTTTTTCTGTTGCTGCTTTCACAAGAAATAATACAAATTAGATTGGGTTTCCCTTTTTTTTTATTTTTGGGGTGAGAAGTCATCAAATAGTTCCTCCCGCTCTTGGGCAGAGCGAAGGGAGTGTCAGACTTCTACTGACTAAAAACCAGCCATGTTCCTTCTTAAGCCTTTATGTCGAGGCCGCGATATCTCTTGCGAACAACCCGCAGCCCCGACGGGAAGGGGGATTGACAGATTCAGCTGGTATCTGCACATTAAGATTTGTTTACCGAATTATCAAGACACTGCCTTTAAAAGTGAAGTATTACTGCTAAATTTAATAGTGAATATATTTTTAGTCATATATTTTTGTAAACTCCTTTAAAAACCCTTTATTTTGATACCCTACTGAGTAGGGAAAAAAAAAATTCCGTTACCATCGAGTAGAGTATCGAGAATTTTTTTTTCAAATCCGCAATATAGCACCCAAAATCCGCAATATTTCTTTGTTTTTAATTTTAATGTAGCCAGTGACACTCGCGCAAGTAAGACGAATCTAACGACGTATATTTTATTCAAATCCCTTTATCCCTTTACGAGTTATGACCATACGGAAACGGACATACATACATACATACACGCCAAACACATAATCCTCCTTTTGGGCTCTGCCGCAGTCGGGTAAAAACACATAACCCTCCTTTTAGGCTTCGCCGCAGTCGGGTAAAAATATCGATTTCATTAAAATGAACAACGTAACGTAATAAATAGGTAACCTACATTTTCAAGTATTCATTTTTATGTTATTTTCGTATTTTTTCTTTGATATTGATACCACACCAGAGCATGTTCCATGCGATTTAATGAATACTAAAAAACCATTCATCAGCAAGAAAATTAAAGGATCGTAAAACGCAGTAAAATATCATTCTTATGTGTAGTTATCCCACACAAGTTAATGATTTCATTTATTTTCAATCATTAACTGTATTTTGTAATAAGTTGGCGGTTAAAATAAAAACAATATAACCAAACAAAACAAAACGAAAACAACTGTTATTCAAGAGCGAGTTATGAATTGACAGTCATTGATAATAGCAGGTAGCGACCTCTGCCTCCGAAAAAATAAACAAGCGGACATAAGTTGCGGTCGTAATCTGGCAGATGGCGCCCTCAAACAACGTACTTACTTTCAGGAACTGAAAACCTAACCACGATTGTTAATGATATGAAATAGACTGAAATTTTTGTTCAGGGCGACTAGTTTCCCCTTTCAATGTAAGTTTCTACATTTCTGTACGACAGAGTGCATCTAATTCTAATTATCAAGAATGAATTTCAGGTAAAACTTCAAGATATTCTACACCATTGCCAACCAATTCCATAAGTGGAATAGAAGTATTACGGGAATATATTTTCTATTGCACAATGTTTTAGTGCCATAACACATAATTGGTATTATACAATACAATGTTCAAGCAATAAATTATACGTATTATAAACAACAGTTAGTGTTATTTCATGTTAAGTCATAACTAATCAATATTAATTATGATTAAGTAAAAATCAATGATGATTAAGTAAAAGTACATTAAAGATGATGAACCAGTAACGGGATCACCGAATCAACATGACAGTCGTCAGTGCAACAAGTCGTGATGTTCTACAAAACCATTAGTAACTACCACGAACGATGTTCCTATTCCCCTTTGACCGGTAAATAGATAGTTAGTTTTAATTATATACAGATCGATATTATGTTAGCTATCTCGATGCTCTCAACGTATTCACCGCTGCATTTTAACTCCTAATGCCGTTGTTACTGTAGCCATATTACAACGTATTCCACTTGAAATAACAGATCGAGTGGCTGAGTTACTGCTGCATTACATTTGTAAAAATAACGAATACATTCATCTAAATTCAAGGCCATCGATGCTGCTGGAATAAATAAAACTACAATGAAGATGAATAATGGTATGCACGAGGCAGTCACCAGAGGACTCGTTCTGGGAAGCTCGAAGATATAAAATGCAGTAAATGATGCTTCTAATCACTAAAAAGCTTAATGTTTACACTACATACGCTTGTCAGGATCGATCACATCTAACTTACCGTATGATCATATCAATGGGAACTATTATCCGACTATCAATACTGTGTAAGAGCTGATTGCTGGTCTATATGATACACATTGCTGCTGACAACACAGTCGATCAGATATTAGAATCCGCTTAGTTGTTTAATGTTACACAACTTCGGATATCCTAAGACCTAGAAGGAAATATCGTGGAGTTATCTCTTTTGCTCCCAAAAGTCCGAATTTAACCTGATCTTTATACTATTTGGATACTACATTTCTTAGTAAACAATTTAACGTGTCTGTATTTATACAATATTTCAAGTGTTTAATTCAATCACGAACTAAATCTCGTTACAAAAAATAACATCAATACTCCTATGCATGTCATTTTCCTACTACGGTTCTGCTGAAACTGTTTGAACCTCCTAATCTATTTAAAACACAACGTAAGTTAATTATGATTTAAATAAGGGTCCAATACATTGCAACCTAAGCTACCAACGCCTTAGAAAAAATTAAGAGCCGAGATTTTGCAACGCGATAACTCATTTGAGAATGACACCAATGCATCCGGCCTTTAAGGGCGGTGTCATATGTTTACGACAATTACAAATTAGGATAGCTAGGAGACGTACATAAGCAATATGCACAACCTCGTCATGCACCTCATTCACTTTTAAAGCTCAGAACCAGAGCGCAAAAACGGGAAACGTCAAGTGATTAGCACTGATGTCGTTTGGGCGCGGCGTGCGTGATGGCCCGGTCGGAGCGCGGCGCGGCACACACTAGGGCGGGCGGCGGACACGGCAGCGTTACGTCAGCGCGGGGCCGCGGCGGGGGAGGGGAGCCGGAGCCGGGGTCGAGGGAAGGAGGGAGCCCCGCACTACTGCATCCTCCGGGCGCCCATCTTCGCCCGGCTTCGCTGAAAAACGTGACATCTCTGCTCCGCGCCGACGCTCCCCGCGCTACCCTGTGGCCCCCTCGCCCCCGTGCCGCTCCATCTCTCTCCAAGGACCTTACCATCACTCACTCGTGGTCATTTTGTGTAGAAACTCATTACGTCGATGCAATTACGGATACGGTTCCCATCATATTAGTTTATTTAGTTATAATGCGACAATAATTTCTCAATTTATTCGAAAGTTGACTTAAGAAAAAGTAAACTTTATCCATAAAAAAGTTCTATGATTGAAATTCGGTGTTGAAACTTGAGTAATCTTGTTGTAACGTATGTTACTCTTAGCAGCTTTTATAATATCTAAATATTCTTGAAAACATGTAATAGTTAAACGAAGTTTAAATTTTTTTAAGGAGGCATTGCGTATAACAAATCTACTGAAAACTGATGTATATGAAATACACTAGTAGAACTTTCCAACATTTCATATCGTCGTTTGTCCTGTAATAATTAAAAAAAAACTGTCGGGTATACAAAAAACAACAAAATATTTTTATGATTTATTTTTCTTTGAATAATAATAAAAAACAAAATTTAAACTCTAAGAAAGAAATTCGGCATTTAGCAAAGATATAATTATGGAAAAATCTAGAATTTTTAAATGTTAATTAACTTATCAATAAACTCTATTTAACGTAATTAAATTATGAGGTAGATGTTTGCAAATAGTCTTTCATTAAAAATCTTATAAATTAAAACTACATTACAACTACTGCTATATAAAATGAAATGCAAAAAAGACCCGTAGTGTATAATATCTCTAAACCGATCTGCCTCTACCGTGATGTCAGATGACTAAACTTACTACATAATATTATGTTATTACTTGTTTCAACTCTGGATACAATTGAAAATATTTTAGCTGCTATTGGTAGCAGTAGGTCAAGTTTAACACGAATGCCAGTTTTCGAACACCCTGTAGAATTTGATAACCTTCATTTTTATTACGTTTTATACTGTACGTCCAATATCAAATGTGAGGGACAAAAAAAAATTAACTTATTGTTAAGTAAAAGCTTTACAATAATGTTTATCTTGCTAACAAATTTTCATCGTGTTCTGTGAAATAAGGTCAATCATTTATTTGTGATCTAATAAAACTGCTGACTTCCATCTTATAATATGACTGGAAAATTTTAAAAACAAGATACCCATTTTTTTATTTTTTACCAAACATTTGAAAGAGAATGTAACAAATTAAAAAAATATCGATTTATTCCACTTTTAAGATGAAGTGTGTGGGCACCACTGTGAACTGAGCCATTGTCTATCGTATTATGTTAAACATGAATTTATTAATAATAAATAAACCAACTCTTAATAATTGTTCATACAACGTTATTTTACGAAACATTTAGATTCCTAAAACAAAATCTCAAATTCATTGGTATATAATGCAGGCGGACGTTACACATTAATTATCCCTTAACTACATCAATTTGGTGTCTTAATATTACAATCATTGAAGAAATGCGCAAATATTACAGTTTAAAATGAAAAAAATACATTTAGACAGTTTCAGTGGGCCTGTGAGTAATGACTTGTTGGTGTCACGCGACAGTCAGTTTTATAACCTAAAAACAAATACAATAAAACATCTTAACTACAATAACTAAGTCATATTATTATTCATAAATATTGAGGTAGATTATTACTCCTTATTATTTGAATCTAAACTACCTTAATAAATTGTGTGTGTAAAAAACAAAGTCTTAAATTAACATCGATGGGTAAGTGAACGTTCTGCAATAGCAATAATAATATAAAATAGAATTCAAAACATATTCTCATTGTTTCAAATAATGAATTTGTGTGAGCTTAGTAATAGATACCATTGGAGCATGGGTGCAGCACCCCAAAACTCAGCTACCTAAGCGGTAGCTTCGATAGATTGTTTTAATTGCACTATTGATAGTACACGCCTATGTAGGTGTCGGTCTTCACAATTTGTAATTTTGATAATAGTTTTACTTTAATTAAATGTGTACATCAACGGATGGGTTGTTCTGTCTAATCGATACAGCAAAACTTTTGCGTGAAAAACAGTTGCGTGTTTCTTATTACTTTTGTAGCTTCCTACCATTACGGAGGCCAATATAACTGTTTGACATTTACTAATTAACCCAGCAGCATGTCAGTTACCTACAATATAGAAACTGCCCCACCTTTAAAATGTATTAATTTTGCTCGACATAAGTCAATATATCTCGATCTATGTTTGCTTTCAATGTAAGTGCGCAATTTAACAACTGGGATCAAATGCTAAACTTTCATGATTTCAGGATTGATTAAGTACCCCACTACACTCACAACTTGATCTACTTAATTATGATAAGGCTCTTGAGCAAACATAAGTCGCAAATGTTATACATGGCAAAGTTAATCTAAAATACTCGTAGAAACATTATATTTGTACCGCCTGGTATCTGTACAAAGTATAGCACTCTAGTATGCTACGGCAAGTAATAGAAATAAAATTCGTACTGAATCTACACTTAATTAAAATTATTTTTACAATTATTGCAACAATGTTAATTTGACTTTGGCACATTAACTTTAACGTTTACATTGTATTAAGCATCTGAAAAAATATACAAACAAAATTGATATTATTTTCTTTCCTACGTTACCCTCTAATTTTATATTAGGGGCTTACATTTATTTAGCAACGTACATGCAGGATCTACTCTTACCTTAAAGGTTTTGTACTTTAAGTTACGATATAGGTATTACATATTATTAATTTGTTTTGATCATTTTACTTTATTTTTCACGTTCATTGGTAAGCGTATAATGTAAAACCCTCTCAATTTTCATTTTGTCTCATAGCCAGTTATAATACTTCTTACTTGTCGTGATATGAGCTAAAATTAACATAAAGTTTGTCATATAATATAGCAACAAAATAATAATAATATAAACACACACTTAACTTTGGATAAACACCAATATACGTAAAATAATTAAGGTCACTCGAACACATAAAATTTGTACTTACGTTACGTTTGCAAACTTAGATTGTAATATTACTATCATTAAAATTATTATGTAAAAAGTATATATTGTATAGTTTGTACTAGAATTATGGATTTGTACCGATCAGTCTTGTACTTATTTGTATAGTTTATCTGTAACTATATTGAGGTAGAGCAATGTTAAGTTATTGATGATAGCTGGTCGTTGATAAAATATGTAAGTATTTCTTGAAGTAAAACCTGTTAAATCAATTAAGTAGTTTCAATTTGGAATGGAGTATCTAGACGGAAATAAGCTTTGTCTAAACTTATAAAACGTTATAACATAGTTAAAGTAAGAGTCGAAGAAATGCCGTTAGAAAGTCTACAAGTTTCGTCGGGGTTTGGAATACAGTATGTGTGTTGATGGAATTACGAGTGCGGCGGACTATCCTGCTGTCCCCCCTGAGAGCTGCTCGAACTACTCTTGCTTGTGTCATCTTTCTTCTTCTCCACCTTTAATTTAAATATTTGTTTAAACAATCTTATCAGCGTAAATTATAAGTTATTTAAAAGGCAGACAGTCTTCCTCGACTAGTTTTTGATGAACACCTCATCAGATGATTAGTCTGGTATGGCTTATTAGGTTTTTGAAACAAAAACTATAGTTGCCATATCTAGACTACGTAAGTAAGGGCAAAGACACCTGGGCCGCGGGTTGTACCTACACTAGTTATCGCGGCCTCGACTTAGAGGGCTAAGAAGGAACATGGGTGGTTTTTAGTCAGTAGAAGTCTGACACTTCCTTTCGCTCTGCCCAAGAGCGCCAAGGGGTTATGCGATGATTTCCACCCGCCAAAAAAAAAAATGGGCAAAGACACCTAACATTAAATCTCAATGTAAAGTAAGTCAATGGCACACGAACGTCATCGAATGATCTGTAGCTAGGTCCTACCTTACTTACTTTAGTATACTTCGAAAGGGTCGATAGGGTTCTTAAAACCAGATACCGCGATTACCAATACGTTTACCTAGTAGTAATCTCATCTACCTATACTCATTTTACGTAAAGGCTCTTGATGATCAATTTAGCAGTCACACCACAGTGATAGAAACTTCCCACTTGTTTTGTAAGTGACAGATAACATATTTACAATTCAAGTAAAGTGACATACGTGTGCTTATGGTGTCGTTTTTATAGTGAGTCAGACTGCTAGAATATATTTTATGCTTATTTGAGTTCATCTACCAAAAGACCTATTCTTTAGTCGTGCCGATAGGAGCTCAAGTGTAAGAAAACAACTCATAACATGGTTTAAAGACAAAAAAACCTGCCCAGGCTAGTTAGCGAGCTTCTTCTTTAGGATTGACCAGAGGTCTGTGAACAGCTTCTTAAAAAAATATAAACCTAGAGGAAGAAAGCGAGAGTCCATACCTTTATTGGGCAGTCGGCAATGAGGTGATCCTCACTCTTGCAGTTGTGACATCTCTTTGGTTGTGGGCCAATGCTGCACTTAGCCGCTATGTGGTTGGCGAACTCACCGCAGTTATAGCAACTAAAACCAACCAAACATTACCTTTAACACAGTTACAAACATCCCTAATTATATAAGAACAAAATACACTTCGGTTTCTAAGTCTTTATAAACGTTGATGATACAAAAACGTATCAGCAATGTTCAACGAGCTTTTTGAAAATGAAATGTTACATGCAAAACTAGCTACAGAACTCAAAGCCAAACTAAACTATACCTAAATCATCTACCTTCCCAACATGGTTCTTAAACCTTATTAAAAAGCTGTAACTAATGGATCTGATAGTCTCTGAAACATTTCTATTTTACAGCCTGTTTTGACAGCTTTAAATGAAATAGCGTCTTGCTCATTTGCTGCACTCACAACATACTTTCATGTTGCCTGCCTAACTGGCCTCTCAAATAAGACAGTGTACTGAATATTTTGAGGAGTCACCGAAGTTTGAAAACTGAAATTGAACCTGCCTTATGAATTAGTTAAGCAAACAACAAAGCTGTTCGATTTTCCTCATTCTAGACTATGTCTAAGCCCACACAACCATTTGAGATTATTTATTAATATTTTTAGATAGCTGATCCATATTATTTTATTTTTTGAAATTATGAATTATAATAGAAAAACCAATCCTAGCTAGCATAATAATTATCGACGACATTTTTTTAATAAAACTGTCAAAAAGTCTAGTAGATAAATAGACATATTATATCGTGTTCTAGTAAAATTTTCAACTACCTAATTAACACATTACGATATTCCTTATCTATTAAACACTGCCTAAAATAGAATTTTATCTAGCATCTGTCTATGCCGTGTAGTAAAAAAGATTTCAACGGTATTTCCAAGAAAGTTAATATGGCTTCGTAGCTTCGCAGGCCCGATAGTTTCCCATGGTTAGATAATGCGATAACCCTCCGATTAAGTGTTTGACTCGGCAACAAGTAACCAGATAGAACAAATCTAATATGATATTCATATTTATGTGAAATTTGACACCATGTGCACGTTTGAAGATATTGCAGTTTCACTTTGTTATAAGTATTATATAGGTACCTATATGATTATAATGTTTGTTCTCAACCAGTGAATAGCGCAAATACAAGGCTACAATATCATCGAAATAGTCAAATAATGGCGTAATCGTTCGATATTAATTTCAATAGGTTATCGTTTGACTATTACTTCATGAAATTGTTTAATAGTTTGATAACTGAATGTTTGCCTTTTAATTATACATATACGTTTCACATGTATGTAGTTAATAATGGAATACCAACTAGATATGGATATATACCCCGTCATAGTTACTAGTTAATATTTAAGTACTTACTTCACATACAAAACTTTTCGATCACTAAAATAACACGTGTTCTTTTTTTGCTGTAGTACGAAATAATAGGGCTTTTTCGGCCGATGGCATTAGGGCGAGTACCTAAGCAGTTTATTACGAGAAATGGAAAACTACCGCTATGTAGGTAGCTTCATGTAAAAAAACCATTTTAATACATTGAATTTTCTATCGACATCATAACGCATCAAAAGTCTTGGTCGTGATATCATGTTTCTCCCCATGTTACTCCCAACGATGTACATCAACTCTACTAAATACTCTACTCTATTATACGTTCAGCAATGGCAAACAGCAAGCGTGGAAGTATCGTCCATACAAACAAGCGTTGAGATACTTCCTCTTAAGCGAAGATTACCGTATCTTTCTGAACCGTTTCTTGGAGAGCGGGCGCCGGTGCGAACCCTGGCAGTCCACCGAGGAGGGTCCGGAGACACGCGTCGCCTCCAGGCCTTTGTCTGACTCCTTGCACTCGAACTCTACCTCCTCCTCGTCTCCTAGTGACCGGAATCCTGGCATCTGGATCACACTCTGGAAAGAAACGGGTAAATGTGTTAGTTGTGCTACTTTGCCTGTGGTTCTGGCAGCGATAGCTGCAAACAAGAAATGTAATTCAAAATAATGCAACGAACAGTTGAGGAAACGGTTGAAATTAGGATGTTTCATGGAAAATGGTCGGATTTTAACACCCACCGTTTCCTGATTTTTCTGGTTTCAAGTGTTAAACCACAATTTCCAAAAAGTATTGAGAATTGTAAAAGTAAATAGTATCGATGAAATAGTCACAAAGTTGTAATAATATTTGTGCGTACGACAGCGGCGCTGCGAGGCGGCTCGCTAGTTCAGTATAAAAATAACAACTTCGTGCTAACTATTATTATTGACTGTGGGTCCCTTCAATGGGCTATAAATTTACTTATCGCTTATGAGAAAAAAAATCAACGTTATCGGTATCCAGTAACATAGTCTTGACCTAATATAAGTTTTACCGCTAGCGTCGCTGCAGCCGAACGAAGTACAAGTTTGGTGGCGCAAATGTATAGAAAAAACATCCGGCCTTGATAAGCCGAGCAAACAAATAAGCGCACTATCGGGTCAACCGCTAGATACGCCACTATATTTTTTCTGAATGGATTTATTTTCCTATTTTAACTATTGTGGAGAACGAAACGATTCAATTAACTACGTAGGTGTGCGTCTAAAATTTTGCGTCAGATCTAATTTAAAATTGTGTTCGTTGCGTGCATGCTTCGTGGAATAAAATGATAACAATCACCTGGTGCACAAAAACATCTTGCCCGCCATCATCAGGGGTAATGAACCCCCAGCCCTTCGCGACGTTGAACCACTTACATCGTCCGCGGCGCGTCACCCCTGTGACGGCGCTGCCGCTCGCGCCCGCTGCACCTGCAAATAATATACAGTTCGGTTAGAGTACCGCCACACCGCGCACCGAGCCACCACCGCCGCCGCGACCGCCGCCCGCTCGCTCGCCCGCTCCTGCCTCTCCTGCGAGTGTTTACAGTCCCTACAGTCCCGTGCGCCCGCGCAACGCTCCCCTTCTTACCTGTTACGGAATCTACAATCTAATTGAGTTTTTTTACAACTTAGTTCCTTCACAAATAAAGCCTGTGTTTCCGGTACATAACTAGCTTTTACAACGCACCGATGTTAACAGGCTTCGCCTTTATAAGGTAGTAGCAAATAATCATTAAAAACGCTAAAGTTACAATAGGGTATTTCACCAAAAAAATCTAATTAGTCCGTCTGTTGATTATCGAAAAATATTTGATCGGTACGTGTTTTTTTTGTTTTATCAAATTAAAATAAATTTACGAAAATAAAACGTGTCAAAGATCATACGTGGGGGCTTTTGACGTCACTTTGATGGTAAAAAAGTACTAACCTTGTGACGTCTCACGACTTGACGCGACTTTTCGAAGCACTGTATCGTCTTCATGTTTTGTTTAAGTGAAAAAAGAAAAAATACGTGTCCATTATTTTTTGAAAATCTATCTGACGGACTAATTCGATTTTTTTGGTGAAATACCCTATCGTAGCAAATAGTATTCCATAATATAATTATATCCGGATGGTATTTATTTGTCAGTTCCTTTTTCGGAAAGTAAAATAGTAATACCGGCACCGCATTAACATGTTTTTATTGAATAGAAAGGTCATAAAGAATTCACTAATAGTCAAATTGCATTAAGTGGGTCGTAGTCCCTTGCTTCTAAAAGTATGCATAGACATTTTAACGTTCGGAAATCTATTAGCAATAAATAAGGGCCTACAATCGTATACTGGACGAAGAAAGGGTATACTGTTCCCCTTATCGGGCACCGAGGCAACAAATAACGTGGGAACGGAATTAAATAAAAGACAACTCCTTTTACACCATAGCCATTAATTCCACGTGTGTTTAAGCATATTAAGTTACATACAAATTAAAAGAGAGTATAACTTTGAATGGTAGTAGTAAATAAGTTATCGAAAACATCAATTGTAGCGATGACTAATGTAGGTAACGTTACTTCCTTGAAAAAATATAAGTAGTGACTAACAAGTTTATTAGAAATATCCGGAAATACTTCAGATGACAAACACCGATTCTCATACTCACAGTGATTAGCACCTACTATTTTTTATTTCCCCGTAGTGAATGACTTATCTCCAAATACCAAAGTTGTATTTTTGTTCATCATTTAAAACAAGGCTATAATTTCTCTTTATGTTAACTCTTGGTATTTTATTTTAATTGAAATAATATCTTAAGTTTATTATCTAGAATTATAATAAACAAAATAGCTAAAGCATTTTATAAGCGGCCGCGTATTATAAATATGTACAACGCGAGTCCAATCTAGACCATAACAAACCAACATTTAAATAAAACAAGCTGAAAGTTCTCACGACGCTCTCTCATCAATCGAGCGTTAGTATCGCGGAGGCTTACTCAAATGTTAGTTATATGAGAATTTATTGGTGGGTTTGCTAATTCGATATACATTTCCATGTGTTGGTATGTAAGCTAAGCATATTATTTCGGGCGGCGGCAGCGGTAAAAGCGTGGAGGCAGCACACGTGGCGAGTGTGCCGACGTCGACGGGCGCGGGCGGCGGGGACTGGAAGAATGTTCGGTATTTAGGTTAAGTTTCTGGTACCTTTTATTTTTCATTCATTGCCGTAACACTGCACCTAGCGGCCTCGTCGATGCCGCACTACCTTGCCAAGCTTACCATACTCAATATTTATTATTCCCTATCCCATATTAATGAGAAAGCTTTTAGACTTGGTTCTAAATAACGTGGAATCCATTTGAACATGTTTCATATAACTAAAGTCTATCTATCGCTGAGTTAATACGTATACGAAAATCGACTTGTATCTTAACTGTTTGCCGTTACAAAAAATATGTTTTTTCTTTGTAGAGACTTGTTTTCTAAGTATTTAAATATTTATTAAAGTGAACTCAATGTTTACACAAGAAACAGGTAAATTCTTGAAGGCTTTGTGCGATAACCATAGTATTCATTACAGAACAAATGGTTTTCATTAATAACTTGAGTATTTTTTTAAAGCGTCTGTGATTGTAGAGAGCGCATATACCGTGTTGTTTTTCATTCATATTATTATATGCGCAAGAATGAGAGTTAATCCGTTTGTTTTGGTTTAACGGTTTAACTATCAATTCAGTTTTGATTCCATTTCCGAAATGAAATCAACAAAAACGCGGATAGAACGGTTGTAAGCTTAATTAGTTTTATCGGTTTATTATATTTTATACCGTCATTCAGTAGGTAGGACTCTTTTGGGCTTTAGGTCAAGTCATAACGAGTATGGACAGTATTGTCATACTCTAGCTGACCACCGAACGAGCTTCTCCGTTCATATTCAATCAATCTTCACGATTTTTTTTCCTTTTTCTTTAGAAACAATACGTGACATTGCCCTTGTATTAAGCTAAATACAGGTGAATACAAAATAAAATGGTTTGTCCATACTCAACAAATTTTGGTAACCTAACTATTTGTTTATTCAATGGCATTTCATAAAGTTTTTTGGGACTGAAATTGTGGCATGCAAGCCATTAATGCATTCAAGTTTGTATTGAGGACAGAAGAAAAAGCTTTCATTAGTTAAATAATTAACATGTTATGCAAGTTTCTATATCTAAATCATTGAAGTGAAATGCAGACGTTGTTATCGTGTAAGTTTAAAGTGTAGCGGGGTGTTCGCTCATTACAATACATGGTATTAATGCGCTAGTGCGGTAGCAGCACGTTATTTATATACGTTTATGTACCGAGTGAGGTAGCACTCCGGCGCATCCGACTGCTGTACTATGTGCCTGTTTTGTAGTTTTGTTTACTCAGCATGGTGCGCGCGTGCCCCCTCCCCCGCGCACATACTTCCGCCCCGCACAACTACGCACATTCCACGCTACACCTCAACATGCGCCGGAATTTCTATGCAACAGATGCATTACACGGTATTCGTCTAATGCAACACTGTCGCGCCTCTTCAAATATTGAACCATTACTTTGCCTCTCCTACTTCGTATCAAATTACCACAACTGTTGTGCAACGAACTGTTGTGGTGCAGATTAAAATGTTCCAGTTCAACTAAATATAACAAAAATGTTTAGCTCCACGTTTATAACAAAACACGAGACAGAAATCGTGACGTTTCTGGTTTATTGTCAGTTCCTAAAGCGATTAGGTGCACTATTTTTAAACTGGAATTTAAATTTAAGCTTGTGGTATTTTAAAAGCAGGAAGGGGAAATTCTACGCATATTTTAAGTGGAACATTTGCTGCTCGCACCTCCATGTCTTGTTACATTAATTTACGAATAGACGGTGAAGTTTGGCTTACCTGGGGCAGGTGCAAGTAGTGTTTTTAATACAAATTAGACTATCTAGTTAAGCTTTCACCCGTGTTGTTTACATCTGCAGCCATCTAAGTTAGAAAAAAGACACATTTCAACAATCTTTTATGAATACATCAATCTACGTCACGAGGTAAAAGATCACTTCTATGAATGAAACTTAAGTTTAGTCAATAAACGAACACGTGTTGACCCACGCATCTGTTGTCTCAGTCACTAATATTTTGTATTTGACATTATATTTCTCAATGGTGTTTCTTTACGAGCGTAATCGCGTTAAGTTTTTTAGATAAATTCTCGGAAATTTGGTAAAGGTGAGGCAGCTTGAAAGCGCGCCACGAAGTTTAGAGAGCTTGAGCTTGAGGCTTGAGGTTCAATATGGAATGATTTACAAACCAATATATGTTTAATTATTTCCAGTACGTACCTACTTAATGCTTTTATGCAGTGATGGTGTCTACGCCGGGATGCGGGCTATGATTCGTATCACACGCGTAGAGCGACACATGAACACATTGGCGATCAGATGCAGCGTCCGCTGACACGCGTGGGACGAAACTGACACTATAGTTTAATTTAAACAAATTATCTTTTTTTAGTAATTAAACGCCTATCGCTAACACGCCATGATATTTTAATTAAATGGTACTACACTACATCACGAACATCGGTAAAACAATTATTTATCAATGTAAAGTCTATCTATAAACCTTAGATTTATTTTGTTATTATTTTAAAAACTACTTATAGCGTAGCATCGCCTCATTCACACAAAATTTTATGTAGGCTATACATATTGAGGATATAAAAACATACATATTTATAATAGTTCAAATGCTCATTCAATATTTGAATGGAACGAGTCACACGTGTTGTAAACAAAACGCATACCAATATGATTGTAGGACGCATGTCCAGCAAGCAAATGAAATGACCTAAAACATTGTGCCATTCACCACTTTTTGCTGTTATCAATCGTAGGTATGGAATTTGAACGTGAATCATCGTCAAGTGGCGCTTGTACTTGGGTATCTTGAACTAGGAGGGAAAGAGACAGCCGAATGTACCACCATTCGGATTTAATTGCCTGGTTACGAAGTCGGACCCTGCCGTAGGGACGTCACCTCACTTTACATCGACTTTCTAAAATTTCCGGATGGTACTTAAATAACTCTCTATGATAATTCCCGTTTAGAAGAATGCTCTCGCCATGTTTGTGTATACGGTTTGTACAAACGAATTAATTTTACAGATCAAGCGAAACTTGGAAACGTTTTCCAAGCTAAAATGATTTCCTGTTTGGAACTACTGCGACGCACTACGCCGCAGATACAAGCCCAAAGGTATATGCATATTGAGGATGTACCACAAAAACTCGGGCTGTATAATGTTGTTGCGTAAGAATGTAAACAATATTCTAATCAGCACAAAAATATCGATAGTGCGTTCGTCACTACAACTCTGGTATGTCGACGACAAAAACACGTAGTGCAGGAGTAGTGGGGAGCGAGATTAAGGTCCTTCTAAAATGCAGTCGGCTTACCTAAACACATTCAAGCTTTTATCACTCACACACATAAATATAAATAGAAAGTATTTTGGTAGTATAAAACTTATAAGAGTGTTGTTAAAGTCGAAAACAGCGAAGCAGCGGCGCCAAGTCGCAGGCAACTAAAACGGTATCGTAGGAATAGTAAACAATTAACTGCTCGATGCGTAGACCTTGTTTGATAAAATGTTCACGTCACATGTTTCCAATTCAATACTTGATACTCATGTTCTACAAGGACTGCTGGTACGTCCATTCATGAATATACGCACGTTGTTTATAATTCAGTTCAAATTGGACAAAACTGTTAAGCTTTTTTTTATTCCGTAGTCCTTAATATTAAATACACATGTTTATCACAAGAAAATACAAATTATTGCGTATATCGTGACGTCATGCCATACAAGACATTCTCTAATTAGGAAGTAGGAATTTATAATTAGGATATTTTGTTGTTGATCAACTTGATACTCAGTAAACATGGCACACATATGTGTGACATCAGTAAAACGAGACTCTATTAACCTCAATTTGAATAATTTCAATGATGAACTGTTTGTGATTGCCTCCCTGGGCACTGCGTACAACACATCCGTTCGATAAGGGCCTTGTCAAGTTCTAACACATGAAACAGCTTTTTGACGTGCCTTAATTGTCTTCTTACTGTATTTTACGTTATATTTTAATCGAAGTACACAACAGAACAGAACGCAAAACAAAATAAAAATCTAAGAAAAAAATATCTTATGGATCTACTTACTTGAAGAGGGAACTGCATTTCCGCCTTCCCTCCCGCTCATGGTAACTAAAAATTATCAACTGGCACCACAAATATCACCTCTCCGTAACATACATCCTCTGATTGAAAAAAGGCACTTTGTTTATAATAAGTTCATTTACCTTTGCACCTTTAAACTTATTAACTATCAAAATGTGTTAGGTGCATAAAGGCGGACGCGCGTGCGCGCGAAGCGACCAACGACGCGTACGCAGGTCGACTGCATCGAAAATGAGTGACAGTGGTGTAGAGTCGACGCCGCGGTGATGCGGTCGGTCCCTTCCCGGATATCGTCAAGCAAGTAGTTTTTAAAATAGAGAAGCTAACGAAACGTGTACACCGCCCGAAAGCGCCGGCCGCTTTACCCCAACCCAAATTGTGTCACTTGGCGCGGCGGCGGCGCAGCGCAGCGTGGTCGCGCGGAGCACTGTGGAGTGTGGAGCACGAGCGTTCCCAACAGACGCGACCATGCAGGGTGAACGGCTTCTACTACCTACCTCACATATTGCTTACAAACATCCAAGAACATCTTCAAACCTCACAAAAAATATTCTCAATACGACCGACCGCAAAAGAGATCTTTTGGGAATGACCAACTTCCCAAGTCTTTATGTTTTTATGTCCAGCCACGATATATGGTATTTGTTATGCTATTCTCAGATTTCTACCTAAATAAAGTGTGTTACTTACGTAAAGTATAACTTGCGATTTCCATTGAATGAGTTTTTGCTCGGTTTTTAAATTTTATCAAACTTTTGAGGAGATAGTGTTTACCTTCATTAGAGGAATATAAGCAAAATGTTATCAAGGTTTCACATTGAATTTAATGTAAACAATCGTTTAGTTTTCACTTTCTCGTACCTAGTTGATATCTCGTGCTGGATTTTTCACGATATTTTCAGCTGAAGAATGTACACACCATTATTATAACAGCATTGGTTTGACAATGCTTAATGCATAAATATCAATAATTATATAAAGGATATAATTGTATATAATTAATAAGGTGTTGCGGGATAAAAATACATTCAATTATGTCCCCGCTATTATTTTCTACGGACATTAAAGTATTTTAGCTTCACACGTGAATTAATTGAATATTTTTTACAGCTTTACAGACTAATACTCTATCATGAAAGATAAATGTTATTTTTTTCTAAGCCTTACTTCTTTCAGTAAAAAAAGAATTTTTGAACAAATGTAATGACGTAAAATTCCACTGATTTCGAACATAGAGTAACAATACGAGTACCCGATCAGTTTTGTTGAGTACCTATAGAAGTAACACCAGAAGTGTTTACATGTAAAATATTCCCAATCATCAAACTATTTGATATTAAAAGAATTCAAACGTGTATCAAAACGTGTGTGTCACCGTAACTTCTGAGAGACAACTTTGATCGGAATGCAGAGTTCGCGTCCAAGTTTATGGCACGCATTAAATCGACATACCCGGCTCTGTCGGAACTGAGACTGAACGGAATTAGTTTTATTGAATGAGCCCTTTAATTTAACTATCTCCAATATAAGTTTCAATATTTTTGCTCTGTAAAGCAGTCAGCGCTTTTGTTGATTGATGTGCTTGATTGTTTATTTCTACAGTACTTTACAACAAAGTTTTCTGTTAAACAAATTAGTGCATAAACAAATGTTGCGATCATCGTGAAAAAAGTTAAGCACTGGAAATTAATGTGTGTAATAGTTATTTAATTTATTTTATTTCATTCATTATAACTGCACATTTGAATGAGTTTTAGTATCCGTTCAATCCGGCTGAAATTCATTTAAATATGTATTTACTCATTACTTCCCATGCCTAGACTACAATTACCAGACAATTCGCTTGAGAATGTGACTTAAGGGAGAAAATACTAAAGAAAGATCCCAGGCTCGTACAAAAGTCAAAAAGTAGAATAAACAGATCAATGAATAATTATTCATTTGATTATATAAATCCGCGATCCCCCCCCCCCGAAATTGTATTAAATTCATTATCAAGCTTGATGTTCATTGTTACAAGTTTGACAATTTCACGTTTTCTTTTCTGAATTTCGTTTGAGAATCAGGTATGGCGAAATTTGAAGCGGGTCCTCTCCAACCGTTAGAGGGAGTCCCCTTCGGTCACGTCACATGCTGACGACCTGGCCGACCGGACCCATTGTTACTGATCTAATCCACGTATGATTATGCATCAACAATATTTGACAATAGTTGCTTTACAAGAAAAACACGTTTTGGAAATAATGAAAGTCTACCAATTGTCGTATTCAATTTCTCTGATCTTTTGCACCCCAACTAAAAGCTAGTTAAAGATATTTTTTAATTTCTATGATTTGATGCAAATTAAAACTGGCTGATTAAACGTTTGTTAGTCTTCCCTTCTTAGAAATGTGATTCATATTGTCGAAAATGTTAAGAAACTAGATGAGTAATGCGTCCATAGATAAGGGTTTAAGGAAATGATTTGATGGCCTTGAAATAGTAACTCTGCTACTTCTGACCGATCTATAGTAGTATAAAGGTCAATCAAATACAATGTAAAAGCTTGGAGGAAATATTAATAATTCAAATGGTACTAGCATTTGTTAGGGACACTTTGGCTATTGAGTGATGATCGCAGTTAGGCGTAAACTATTTACTAATGTTAACATTAAATTCCTTCACCATATATTTTTTAACAGTACAAAGATGAGCATGTCAGTAGCAAAATGTATAAAAATCGTTAATATTATGCGAAGATTTATTATGCCTTCATTTAAATATGCATGAAAGAGTCCTCTAGTGTTATACAAAAATATTTCGTGGTGGGCTTCCAAATTTGTGAGTTCGTCAAGTTAACTGCAGATGGCATTAGTATCGTCAATATCATACCGCCATCTGTATTGGTATAGAGGAACTTTAAAACGAGAACCAAGCCGAAGGGACCAGCCGTCGACCCCAATGTGTTATGTTAATTTAGCTTTAAAGGCGTGCCTTCGAGGGGTGGCGCTTACTGGCACCCTCAAATATAAAAATAGGTATATTTGCGTGTCTTTCGTAAGTCGTTTTGCGTTAGAATTCAGTCGGTACACATTTACTACGACCTTCTTCAGCTGATTTTATTAAATAATCGACTTCATTCTTCTAAGAAGTGGATAACCTATTGTTGATTTGTTATCAATGAACTAGACGGTTTAAGGTTATCACAATAATTCCAAATATTGCATTATTTTTTACGTACTTATTTTGCATCGACACTAAAACTCAAGACAGTGTGAGAAAAAAAAAAGGCAACGACTCAGGTAGTCAAAGGAAGGATCAGGTTTATAAAGCTTACAGCCTGTTCGCCTTTAGTTTGGATTGTTGTTGATAAAAATAACACTATTATGAAAGCTGGGTATTGATTTGGTCGAAGTGCTACTTATACGCGTAACTCAATCGATTTAATTTTAAACCAACTCTACGATTCAGACATATCGACAGTCAAAAAATCTTTTTAGTCTTTTTAGTATAGTTTTCTTAGTTTTTTTTTTAATAAGTCTTTCAAGAAAGCTGTTTGTAGCCCGTAAATGGAATATAAAAATACTTAAGTAAAATAATTAGATTGTGCTCAGTGCTACGTCAGGCCTACGCCGCTGCTACGAATCACAAAGTATTTACGTAATTTTATGAAATACTTGCGAAAGTGATCTCTATCTCCTGCGTCACTGTATTGTTCTTTAAACTTTTTGTAAGAAATTAAAATCTGCTGAAGCGTAGTACTGCTACGCTGGGTCTACGCCGCTGCTACGGAGCTACTACAATTCGCAAATTTGTAGCGAAAAAATGCTTGCAAAATCAAATCTTTTTTTTTTTTATAACGCTCCCCCTCCTTTCCCTGGTTAATTTTTTTTTATTTCACTAAATCATCAAAATGTACTTATGTGTAAAAAACCTTTTTTTTCTATTTTATTAATATAATCAATTTCTGCAACTTTCATTTACGTGATAATCCGATAAGACCCTGTTTTTGTTGTTTTTTGTTAAAACTGGCACCTAACTAGAATTTACCACCAGTAAACAAAGTATTAAAAAAAAAAAAAACTTAATATTAAAACAGTAAATAGTGTTATTAATATTTTTCTACGCTATATCTGTATAATTTAACGCCAATTTGTTATTATACCCTTTTTATAATGTATAAGCTATACTATTGCAGAGTTTTATAAAACGTCGTTAAACAAACATCCATCCATCCCTACAAACTTCCGCTTAGGATAAGCATTTACTTAGGATAAGCATTTACGTAACATTAATAATGTTTTTTTTTAGTGTTTCAATACTGAATATATATATATATATCACATCACATTAATGTTTTATAGGCGAAAGTTTGTGAGTGTGTACGTTTGTTACTTCTTCAAGCAAAAACTATTTAACGGATTTGGATAAAATTTGGTACACAGATAGTTTATAACCTGGATTCACACATAGGATAGTTTTTATCCCAATTTTATCTTCCCGTGGAATGTTTTTTGAGTTGTAGCGGGCGAAGCCGCTAGGAACAGCTAGAAGATTAACTCACTATAACCTTTTTTTACTATTAAAATTTATTAAAGTTTTACATTCTCGACAGCGCACTTACTTCTACATCTTTAGGTAAGTATTGGTAGAAGAGAGAAGTCTTTTTCAATACCAAATAGAAAACATAAGGTTTAGCTATGTTTAATTTTTCCAATAAGCGCATAACATTTTTTGTATCCTATGTTTGTGTTTTCAATGTACAATAATGGATCTTTCTATTATACAATATAATAATAATTATGTTAAAAAATTCGGTCCGATCTAAAAGGGGTTATCTTCATTTTTCTATGTCCTAAATTACCACCATTTCCCAAAATTCCAACAAACTTTTTAAATTTAACAACACCATTATCAGCATTATATGTTCGGTAGGGATGTATACTGACTTAAAGAATATGATTCTAATTAGTCCGTCTGTTAGATTATCGAAAAATATTGGATACGTTTTTTTTGTTTTATCAAATCAATCAAAATTGACGAAGTTAAAGCGCGTCAAAGATTTGAGTGGGACGTCACTAACCGCAAAAAAATGTCATACTAATGTCTTAGAATATGACGTCACACGAGTTTTGACGTCACTACCCAAGGAGTGATTGGAGTGTCGCCACCTGCTCCGTTGGTGTCACGTTTCTTCATTTTATTAATATTTTAGCGAATTATTTTTATTACATGTTAAAAAGAATTACATAACTATAATTTCATCTCGATACCGCACAATACCCTCACAGATCAGACAGAGTTGTTTTACAAGGCAGCTGCAATTTACTTCAGTTGTAAAATCTACTATTGTGAGTATACAAGAGTAGATTTTAAATGAGTTGACAAACCTGTCACCGGCGAAACTCAGTTTCAGGCCAAATCAGTTAATATTTGTAGGATAGGATATTATTATGCTTACTCAATTGATAAATACCCTCCTATTTTGCTTCGGGTAAAGATACATAGCAACCATCTAAGGTGTTGGTCACAGTTCTAGGTTAAACCTCAGCCGGGTAGCCTTATGACCGTCTTTTTGTGATGAGCTCCAGAATGGTAAGGACTTAATTTTTTTACCCGACCAAAAATGTGATTAAAATAAATGTTATTTTCTATTATTCTAATCTTCAAGATATTAATTGTATTTTTTTTGTATTTCTACGTACGATGTGCTCAATAGAGGCAACAATATAACTTATATTCAATCTTAACTTATATTCACTTAGGTAATTAATTTCCGTTCCTAACTTGTTCATATATTAATCCGTAGACAATGGTGTGGGTTATATGTTTACCTATTTGTGTAACTTCTGCGTGTGAATCTTATTAAACTTAACATGTAACTGTTTTTTTGGCCCTAATAAATAAAATTAAATTAAATATTGTACCCAGGACCATATCCAACAAGATTTGAAAAGAGTGGTCGTGGAGTTTCTTAGCCATTTTTCTCAATAAGATCTACGATTTTGGAATGGGAAACTGTTGTACCCCATATATTTGTATAGTTTTTGTTGTAGTATATATTATGTAGCTTATCTCTGACTATAAAAAAGTGCCTGCCATGGGTGTTTTTAATAAAAACGCATTGAAATTGGGACTTATTTGGTCTGAAATTCGGTTTGGCCGGTAACATATCGATATTGACATGTGGTTGATTATCTTACAGTTTCCATTATACTGTGCAGTTCCGTTGAGAGTGCCGTTGGCGATGATGATGGGCGGCGAATGCTTGCTGATCTCTGCCGCGTGATTGGCTGCCCATGACGCAGCCGCTGCTGCTGCCGCTGCGGCCGCGGCCGCTGCCGCTGCGCACACGGTGCACTCTGCAATACAACGATACATTGCTACAACAGATACACTCATAAACAGAATACCCGAAAGGATAGGCAGAGATTTATCTAATACCCGTCGGGGGTGCGAGTTGGTCGAAAGAGATACCACGGCACAAAGGGCAAAGAAGTAACATGAAAAGGGCAAAGAAGTTTGAAACTCCCTACCGATCTGCCTAAAGCGGGAGGAGTCATTTAATAATTTCCCAAACTCCAAAAAAAAAAGATTTATCTAATAATACACACAAAATTTGCCATAATAGTAAGCGAGCCTATTTCTTTCAACCGGGCACAAATCCAGACTCCTTGGCTGCTACTGAAAAAATCCTGATCGAATAAATCAACGACACTGCCCGACCTGGGATTCGATCCCAAGACCGCTTGTGACTACACTATCGACGCAGTCTTATATCTTAACAGAATATTATCCAACTGAATCTTAATGGAATATATAAAATCAAAAATCTTATAATTGGAACATCTGCTTTAACTGTTAGATTCTTACTGGTGCACAAAACTGCAATATTAACATCAAAATGTGTGTAACCAAAGAAGCCCCATAGTTCAATCAATTACATGATCGATATCTAATTACGAGTACTATCAATGGATGACATAAACAGTGAATCATTCCAACCACATCAACAATACATAAGAGCACATTACTAATACGAGTATGTATATATACATAGTCGTATCACGTTAAGCTGTCGGTCCCGGATGTTACTTATAGATCTTTGACAATCGTTGTTAGGAGCCTGAAAGTCTACCAATGGGTATCATATTACCTGCTTCGTGTAAAATATTGGTACCCAGCTGCATCTGGTTATATTGGAAACCAACATCAACATAAGTATGTAGTCGATAAAAAGTTATTTAGATAGAAGGGCCATTCTCAAAAACGGACCAAAAATCTTGAAAAAGAAAATAGGCTGCTTGATATGACTGAAAGTGGGCTCAAATTAAAGGTACAGTGTCCTACAATAAACTGTTGGTAAGAACCGAGCTAGGTTCACTTTAGTTTCCACGAAAATAATCGGAAGAGAAAACACCCCTGCACGGGAGTGACTAATTGTAATTAAATTGAAATATCTATGGTTTTTTCTAAAGTTAAACTTTTTTTATATAGTAATTATATTTTTTTTAGGTAATTAGATAGGTATTCGCTAACTTTATGTAAAATCCACATAATATTGAAATTTTTACCTATCCTTGCGTACTTTAACAAGTATTGAGTTGTTTACTAGAAAAGGTTTTTTTTTAAACAAACAATTAAGCTTTCTAAACCAAACGAAATGAAAGAAAGAATACCTCCATAGAAAAGTAAAAACCACGGGAATGACATCTATGGAGAATCAACATATGACATATATGGAGCATGACATCTATTTAGGACAGCGTTTTTTCAAAGCTTTTCTTAATAATTTATCAAATGCATTGCGCTACCTAGAAAAGGGTTGACTCACCACTTTACGTTAACTGATAGGTTTTAACTATGTAAACATCGGTTCTTTGAGAAGCAGTATACTTCCAAAAATGTAGAATGTTGAAGTTTGTCCCTGATTAGAAAAAAGAAATAAAGTAGTATTTACTACTATTTACTAATAATAAAAAAATACCAGCATTCTAAATGTTTGTCCATGAAGATGACAATTTTACGATGCACAATAATATTATGACAACTAAAATATATATTATTTTACTTCTCCTTCAGTTATTTTATGTTCAATAGATAATTAATTTCATATAATGTTGGAAAAAAAATTGTTTCATAATTTGGGAAAAGTAGCGTTTTTAATTTATATTTTAATCGTAAGTGGACCTTGCACGAGGCATAGATAGCATTTAATATCGTAATTCAAAATGGGCGTTTAATTTTGTATCTGCCATTATAAAACTTCGTAAACAAAATGTACCGACGGAACTAGTGGAGATATTTAAATTTTGGTATGACAATCAATTAAAAATAAATGGAATAATGGATGTTGTATATATGGACAGCCTGATTGGCGAGCTCAGCAGCATGCATGCAGGGTGTTATATTGATGGGGTCGCTGTCAATAATATAAGCTACGCCGACGACATGGTGCTGCTGAGCCCATCAATAGGGGCCATTCGCAACCTTCTGAGGGTGTGTGAGAGCTATGCTGAGAGACATGGTCTGGTGTACAATGCAACCAAGAGCGAGTGTATGTTTTTCGGCCGGGGTGATAAAACACCTCATGAAACTCCACCTATTTGCTTGAACGGGTCTCCTCTCAATAGAGTGAAAAAATTTAAGTACCTAGGGCATATCGTCACCGATGATCTGGGGGACAATGAGGACATTGAACGTGAACGCAGAGCGCTGGCTGTCCGGGGTAATATGTTGGTTCGCAGGTTTGCTCGTTGCTCAGCTAAGGTCAAGTTAGCATTATTCAAAGCCTATTGTCAATCTTTCTACACGAGCAGCCTGTGGGTTAACTATACTCAAAGGGCATACAGCGCTCTGCGGGTGCAATACAATAATGTCTTCAGAATGTTGTTGCGGTTGCCGCGGTTCTGCAGTGCTTCCGCGATGTTTGCTGAAGCGCGTACTGATGACTTTTATGCAATAAGACGCAAACGTGTGTCGTCACTATTACGCAGAGTACGTGGCAGCAGCAACGACATTCTGAAGATCATTTCTAATAAATATCAGTGTCCAATTCACTCGCTCTGGGTGAGCATCGTCGTTGGGACTGTAAAATAAATAAAGTGTGCTAATGTGTGTTTTAAATGTATTTGGAAATTAATTGTAATTATAAGTATGTGTTTTTGTGATTGAATTTTTGTAACCTTACTAACATAGTTTTTAAGTTCCAATTGTTACTAACCATTATGGATCTCTGTAATCTAACATTGAAATTAAATTAAATTAAAATTAAAACCTGAGAGTTTAAACCACTTTTATGAATCGTACAAACAAAAATGTAGTAGTATGTATGTAGTAGTAGTATGTAGTATCGACTAGTAGTTTTTTTTTATATGCAAACAACGTTCAACGTACAATACGTAGTTCTTGTTGAAGAAATACTTTTTTTTTGTTACCGACACCAACTCAAATAAATAGACATTCTGTTCCGTTTTATCTCCGTTTACCCCTTTGGAGAAACACGTGATATTATTCAAATTCTAATAAGAATAAGAAGCTGCCTATTTAAAATGTACAGAATGTTTCAGATTGTTCTGTTAGACTTATAGCACCAATTGGAATTATATATGTAGTTCACCAAAATTTAATAGTCTATTGCTATACTTCAAGGCTGTCATCATAATCTACTTAGCCATTTCCTTATTATGTTGGGGTTCGCTGCAGTCTAATCGCAGTCTAACCCAGTATAATACCAGTATTTTACACGGAGTGACTGCATATCTGACCTCCACAACACTATTAGTTAGTAGCAGGAGCTTGGTAAGACTGTTGTCAGGCGCTCAGGTCTTTGACTACTTGTGAAGATCAAACATCTACAATAGACTTGAAGCTGACATAAAGAATTAAAATATAAAGCTGTTCAATAAATGCATTTAAATAAGACAGAATGTTGTAATCTGAGGATAACTGTGATAAGACGGTATTTTTGGTATACATTCTTTAATAACTAAGACTTAAATTTATAAAACGGAAACCCCGCAACACGACGAAAAGTAGCGTAATTACTAAGTTTTGATTATGAACTCAAGTATCAACTTGGAAAGGCAATTTTACTTGCTAATAAGTGCAGTTGCTCAGATCTATTCATAATTCGAACTTTAAATAAGTAATTTTAGGGCTAGTTATTTAAACGATTGAATATTTTTAAGCAAGGTTTGTATTGTTTAGATATTAAACGCTGTGTAAAAACATATAACCCTCCTTTTGAACTTCGCCGGATTTGGGTGAAAACGAAATTGTAATAAGTACTCCATACATTTTCAAAGTAAACGCAGTTATAATGAACCATACAATCTATAGGTAAGGTTAAGTTTTCTAAGCATTTAATAAATATTTTGTATCTTAACAAAACAATCAAAAAAGATTCAGGACTGAATGAATGTTAATATGTATATTACAAACATAACGATTTATGTGTTTTTCCTTTACCGGTTTACCTACTAATTAAGAATCACTAACTGTCTATTTTTGTTCATTAATTGTTTGGAATAAAGAAGGAGAATGATAATATCCGGACCTACCCTAATCAAAATATGCTTGTGTTCAATAATAAGGTTAAATACATTGAAGGTGAAAAAATTGATCAAATGCTAATGTATCTAATACTGTTAAAATTATTTTCAAAGCTAATAACAATTTATTAGTATTTGTTCAAAAATTGTGTAAGTCTGCGTTATTCTTATTAGGATTTAGTTATTACAAAACAACAAACTGTTTAAAATCACAAGTATTAATGTAACGCTTCAAAACAAAATAATGTGATGTCTTCATTAAAAGCACAGGTTACTTGAATCATTGACAATATCAGTCATTTTTATTTTGAATGATTAATAATTATGTATTTACAAAAAAATGACATAGCTAGGCATTTTTTATGTATTTAATTAGAGGTCGATGTAATGCATTTAGGTATAGGTTATTGCGCCAAACCTACTTAGTGATAACTTTATTTAGGTTAATAGGTATTAGGATGCACTTTATACATGGGTTATCGTGTATGATGCACAAATGTTACTACTTTTTTGGGTTAAATGAAGTAGCACTATGATCTTTAGGAATTAAAAACGCATGTACTTCTTATCATTATTGCTTATTCATTTTCTGGAGCATTGGTTTGTGTACATCTAGTTTGGTCCAAATTACTAATGGGAAACAGAGGACAAATCGAACAAATGTAATTCTCGATTTCATGTTTCACTACTTAAGATTTGACGATCAAGTGATCATCCTCAAGCAAGTAGGTATATAAAGTATCTCACCCTTCATGTACGACGCGAACCGCCCCTCAAAAAGGAAACCCCAACGCGCGTATCACATACGCACTGCTACTTAAAAATATTGATACATAAGGCTTTTTATATTGTCAAACATAATTCGATAAAAAACACAATAACGCCACACTTGTCACTTGACGACGGAGCCGAAGCCGAATGGAAAGAATATGAAATTTGCGCGCTGATGTTCTTTAGACCCTATTTATTGATTGTAAGAAACATTTATTAGGCTTTTTATGGTGCCGTAATTGTGAAATGAGAGTGGTATACATGCTCGAGCTCTGGCCCGCGTGGCGATTACCGAAAGACTGCGTGGTGGGTTTTGATTTGGGGTGACGCGCATGGACGGGGGATGCTGCCTACATTTACTACAAGTAAATACAATAGTAACAGTTGTTGATACGAGCCAAATACATTACTCCAGAATTAATATTTGTGGTATAAGAAAGTGGCTTAAAACCTAGAGCTGTCCTTGATCACACGACGATCTTAATAACAAGAAGCTGTTTGGCGCGTCTCAAATAAGACTTCTTACAAAACTATTAAAAATCATTTCATCGTTAAATTGTTACAACGAAACCCTAAATAGACCTCTGACAAAAATCTCAATGGTGGTTAAATTACAACTTCGGCTATTAAACAAGCTTTAAAAGAACTTGTGAAGAAAACCGAATGTGCCATTCACAAAATAATTTGTAGTTCGATTTGAATAAAATAATTTTCATTCGTAATGGTAAGAAAATACTTTATTTAATACGTTTTACATACCATTAATAAGTCTCTCTTAAAACATCATAAAGCTTCTGTAGTCCGTAAAAAATGTCTAAACTAAACATTGTTTGTTTCTTCAAAGCTTTTATTTATCGTACCTAACTAACCCAACACTTTGCTCTTCGATGTCTACTTGTGGTATGTTTGTATCAGTGTTATAACTATTAACAAAAATAATAATTTAAGACTCGATTGACGTTTTACTCTATTCTGAATAAAAATTATATCTTAAATCGTATTATTACAATTGTTACGTATACCAGCCAATTCTTAATAATTAAATATTATTTTTGAAACTAAAATGAATGAAAGAAGTGTGTTGGTCGGCGGCCATGTTTGCGAAAGTTCGCAGAGGGCACGCATGCGCACAGCGACGAGTGAATACAAACAGCCGGCCGCACATCTGCTGGTCAGCTCGTGGACATAATGCCGACTACACTCACCATGCTACAATAAATCTGGACACATTTTAAAATTATTATTCTCATACGCCTGTATAAATCAAATACAGATTTTTTTTTTGCATGCGTTTAAGTCTTTTGTACTTAAAAAATCGTGCAATTTTTGCACATTTTTTCTTTTTTTTTGTACTAAATCATTAACTGTGTCAATTTTGATTTTAAATCTTATCATGAACTCTTGTATAAATCATGATAGTTTCTTATTTGGACTGAAAAAAAATCGTATTCTTTGTTAATAACATAACATTTGTTTATTCTCAGGCTACTTTGGCCCATACATAAATTCTTTACAGATTAACACCTCCAAGAGAACCATTTTTTGGGGGGGGGGGGGGGGGGCGGGAAGTCATCAAATAACCCCTCCCGCTCTGGCCAGAGCGGAAGAGAGTGTCAGACTTCTACTGACTACGGAGACGACGAAATACAAAATATTAAAAGGCGTTAGTAATTGCTGTTCTCACAGAATGATCGCAAAAATTAAAAAGTATCATATTTGTTGTCAGTTTCCTATTCCTAAAACAATAACCAATGTAAACTAGTACAGGACTGTCTCTCATTATACAAAGTGTGGGACACAGTACGATTACCTGACCCATGCGACGCTTGGCGCGCGTACGTCAATGCTCTATTTTTTTTTCTACTACCAGTTCGCTAAAAACCGATTTATGCGATTTGATACGTACATTTCCATCATTTGCACATTTCAACGTAAGTTAACAGTCAAACTGTATTTTAAAAATCTTAAATCTAAGTGTGTAAAATAAGACCACAAAGATCAGGGTAAAAATGTCAAACAAAATCAGTACATAGAACATACATATTGTCTGCTGTAAGCAAACCCTGAATAAAGTAGGTATATATTTAGCCTTTAACTTGTTATTCTTTAGTACCAGTTATCAGGTTTCTCATGGTAAGTGTTTTCAGTAGAATATGAAAACATAATATAAAAAAACATATGTTTAAAATGTGACCATGTAGTTTCTTTCTAGCTCGTGACCATTCCTAAGTGCCCAAGTTCAAGATTATGTGAAAGAAAACAATTGCTACTGCATGTTATCACTACTGCTGGAGCTAATATCGTACCTAAACGCCTAAAAACAGTTTCAGTTAAACCACTTTTTTTGCTTAAAAGCAAGATATGACCTCCGACTAAATCGATTTTTTTACCCAAAAACGTATAATTAAATCACAATACTAAAAACACCATAAAACTCCATCACGATAATATTTCATGAAATATTTACATTTAATAAGCGTTCGGATTAAAGGTCCCTGTTATTTGTCAATAGGGGAGGTTTTTTATCCATTAATGCAAAAATATTAGCTGTGAAAAAACGGAATGTGACAAAAAATAGAGATTGGGCGCGTGTCAAAGTGGACAATGGACACACTGTGCCCGATAATGAGGCACAATACAATGAATTAGAAGTATAAATAAGTAATAAAACTATCTCAATGTTAAATTGTTTTTATCTGGAGTACAAATTCTGAGATCGATTGGTTTGTATATTTAATCACTTTTGAAGTATTTTAATTTATACTTGAGTAATACAGACATGCAACTATGCGATTTTTTCAGTAAATGCTATTTAATACTATTTTAATTAGATCTATCAATCTGACTTCGTACAATCCCTATATTCCAAAAAAAGGCCCCTTTGCCGATTTCATTGGGTATTATTTTTATTATTTTGACGTAAATGCAGATGGCAATTTGCGAGTGACCGTTGCCTGTCAATCAATCTCAACGAGGCAGGGGCCCATCTAAAAAACTGACCCCTCATTGACCAAACAAAAAACCCAGAAAAAAATATCACAATAGCCCCAAAAAACCAAATTGAGGATTGCGAATAAACCCTTACATTAAAGGAAGGACTATTCCCTAGGATTGAGTCGCGTGCCATCCATTGTGCCAATAAAAAGTGATATATTTTAAAATTAGCAAAAAAATTTGATTTCGGTCACTAATGTACGGTAATGATTTATGTTTCGAGCACAGTATTTGAAAAAGGGGTTTAGTTTACGGCCCTGCACGACCGAGCGTAGCTGTAAGCTACTCTACCAATCCGTTTTGGTGGTTTCGGCGTCTGCATAATTTCTAGTGTAAGCTTAGCGGCGCTCCTTTCCTTTATCCACTGAACTTAAAAACTAACCAGGAAAATGTTAACTCATTCCCTAGTTGAATCGGAAATGCAATGTTTTACCGACGTGGAGGACGCCTGGAAAGGGGCTTGCCCGAATTCTATATAATCGAGTAGTGTCGACTGCCTCGGACAGCGAGTAGATCTGGTTGGACTTGATAAGACTGGTGTCAGACTTTTGGCCACTGGCTACCTGTAACGGCTGTCAAAGATCAACGGCTTAACGTACGCTCAGTATATATTGGGTGGTCATCCATTCACTAATCTAGTGGGCAAAAACGCGACTGACTGACTGATTTGATTCCCAGGTCGACCAAAGGTATTGTTAGGGTTCTGTATCAGAAATTTCTCAGTAGTAGTCACGGAGTCTATCTAACCTCTCGGGGGATACAGGAGTGATGTTTCAACTACTACACTAACGAGGCTTACAGATATACGTGTGGTTTAGAATACGTTAAACCGGTCATAACTAATACTAATCTGAAGTTGAGAAGATTAGTTTAAAATACGTAAAAACGAACATATATTGTTTTATATATTGTAATTTTGGAAGTATATATTTTTGTAGTTATCTGTGGAAGCTTGTTATTAGCAATTTAGAATTATATGGTTGTTATAATTATAGTTATTAGACTGTAAGTTTTCCTAAAAATAAATAAATAAATACTAATGTTCTAAAGTAATTCAATAGTTTTGCATGCGTTAAAACTGATTCCCACCATGGCAACATAGTCGTCTGCCAATCGCGCCGCTGGACGACCAACACATCTTTTTTTTACAGTCCTCGGACGCCACTAGGTCACAGCTTAACTCCATCTATCATTACCGGCCTTGCTAGTATCCCACCCAACTGCATTTGAGTTCCATTACTCGATTTCCAATATCGAAGACTTTCGTACGTCTCCGGATTTCGACGTTAGGAACTCGGTAGTAGAGTTATACCATGGTTATATCGTATTATGAGCATTTCACTAGTAACGTATACGTAAAATCGAACATGACTAAAGTATTTTACTGGTTTGGTATACGCAAAAACGGACATGACTGTACTGGTTTTAAGTATTTCACTTGTTTTCTTTACAACAATAAGAAAACCTACATTTAGGAACTTTCAAAAATAAACATACTTTCACCGAGATATCCCAGTCTTTTTAAGTCAATCTTAATAAGTGCCTTGGTGGCACTTATTTTCAATATATATTTTCACATAGAAATACTGTCAATTCATAGTCTCGTTGAGTCACACTCGAGCACTTCATCCCATAAGGGCTGCGGGGGTGTGCACACTATGCACCCTCATTCTAACAACTTTGTGCCCACACACACAATGTCAGTCATTCGCTCCATCATCGTCACTTCCACAGTTTACATATTCGCAAAACAAACTCTGGCGAACAATGACGACATCAAAATGTGACATGTTTAAGTCATGGTGAGTTTGTTTATTAGTAGGTTTAGCACTAATATTTGATAATACTTAGGGTGTTTTGGTGTTTTCAATTGAGCTGTTTGAGTGGCTGATGGGACGGAATAAAGTTAGGAGAAAAAAATGGAGTCATAGTAATGTAACTACTGTGTGTTTTTGTAAATTCATGGGCTTTTTCCATGCAGAAAACTGTTTATAATACTTGGACGTCAGACAGTTCTTCTATGAGAAAACCTATCCTAGCTCTGAACACATAGCAATTTTAAAAGTGATTTTCTTCCACTGTGTAAATTTAAACGTAACATATTGGAAGCTATGCAATTACGGAATAGGTCTAATCTCATAGTAGAATTGGTGTATTCCCAAGAAAAGAGTTTTTGAATTTCCCCAATGTACATAATGTTTGCTCGTTACAGTACATTTATACTATGAATTACATGCATTTACTAGAAAAGTAGTCTTATACTTAAGTTAAAGTAGAGTTGTACTCTAGACTTGTAATACATACTTGTTTTCACGAATAGATTCACAGATGCTTAAAAACTACTTAGTAGTTCCTAAGCTGGGTAGTTGTTCGTGACTAAATACTATAAAGAAATTATAAGGTATGTTATTAGCTTTAATAAAATAACTTATAATTAACAGAAATAGTATAAAATTGCAACGAAAATATTGATTAATCCTGCAAATTTGCTCCGTTGCCAAAATTTGCCATAGTAGAACAAAATTATTTTTTGTATAATGATAAAGGGCGAGCACCCTCGCGAGTTCCTTTGCTGCCATTGGTCGTTTGGTGGAGGGACGCTGCGCGAGACGCGAGGTCGCTGCCAGACTCGCGCAGCCAATCAATTCGCTGGTTTTTTAAATAAAGAACAAAAATAATAAAAAACGTTCGTGTTTTATGGTCCACTCGTTGTTTGTACCCTTATGTAATATATGATTGATGATTGTCGACTACGTACTGACGTTTTTTTGCTGCGTGTATGAGGTCAAATATTAATGTGTTGTCGTCGGTACCTGTGTAACTTCTTTACTACTGCTAAAATAGGGTGATAAAGTCCTATATTAAAATATTCACTGAAACCATTTTAGAACTTACCCAAAAATGTCATTTCAGTGTGAACTTTTATCCCTTACATTTTTAAGTTTAAATAAACCCACAGGATAACTAACTGGAAACATTAAAATATAACGAATTAAATAAATACTGATACCTATATGGAAATATTCAACGGCTGTTCTATTTACTAATATGTCCAAGACAGAACCTGTACATTGGTTTCATTAATTTTGTGTAATAACAGTATTAACGTATCTGCGTGTTTTAAAACAGCACTTGCTATTGTACTATTTCAACTAGGTTCTTGTAGATTACCTACAAAAGTCGAAGATAAATCTAGCATAAACATGTACTAAAATATGTAAATGTTACTAAAATCAACGATAGAGGCTACCTGAATAGGTTAACTCCACCATCGATTAAGTAACTCTACCCTGTCTATAGTATTAAGATTGTTTATGCCATGGCAAGAAGGTTCTTAGGTAGCTTAACGCCAGCTTTGACTTCTTTTAATTGGTCCCAAACTGAATTTCAATATTCTAAAGTAAAACATCTAGGTAGACTGAGTTATTTTATTTTGTCAAACACACTCAATCTACCAATACGGTGTTCGTAGTAGCTCCAGCTATCCCTTCAGAGAACTACTTATTAAAAAAAACCGGCCAATACGAGCCGGACTCGCACTCAAAAGGTTCCGTAGCACCAAACAAAATTTTAACGCACATAGATAATTATTTATGCCAATTTCCACTCAATAGCAAAGATACATTTTGTTTTTATAGTGTTTCAATGAAAATCAAAGCTACATCTGCTGTTTGATAAAAAAGTCTCATGAATTAAATTAATATTTGTTGAATTTTCTTACGGTCTTTAATATTTTTCCACAATTTTTTGCACTTACTCTAGACCTTTTTAGGGTTCCGTAGCCGAATGGCAAAAAAGAAACCCTTATAGATTCGTCATGTCTGTCTGTCCGTCCGTCCGTCTGTCAGTCCGTATGTCACAGCCACTTTATTCGGAAACTATTAAGACTACACAGTTGAAACTGGGTACGTAGGTGTATTCTGTAAACCGCTTTACGTTTATCATACAAAAATAATAAAAAATAAAGATTAAGGGGGGTCTCCCCATACATGGAACTGAAACTGATAAAAACTTTAAACATCAAACCTATACGTGTTGAAAAATGACATTGAGGTTTCTAATACCATTTTTTCTCAAAGTCAATAGTTTGAAAGATATACATTTCCAAAGCGGTAAAATGTGTTCCCCTCCCCCCTCTAACTTTTAAACTAAGATAGTGCAAAATGTAAAAAAAAATATATGCTTTATATCGCAATAGAAACTTTCAACCAAAATTAGTTTGAACAAAATATAGTAAATAGTTTTTGAGATAGGTAGATAGAGATTTAAAAAACCGCAAATATAACTTTGTCATTCATACAAACACTATGAAAAACAAACTT
This sequence comes from Diarsia rubi, assembly GCA_932274075.1. Classification (NCBI taxonomy): domain Eukaryota; kingdom Metazoa; phylum Arthropoda; class Insecta; order Lepidoptera; family Noctuidae; genus Diarsia; species Diarsia rubi. The sequence goes on along the minus strand of OW026418.1, from coordinate 11,419,254 downwards.
ATCACAAAATATATTTTTCTGTTGCTGCCTTCCCTACTACGATGGTACGGAACCCTTTATGTGCAAGTCCGACTTGCACTTGGCCAGTTTTTTTTCAATACACTTCTTCGTAAACTGGTTCGACATGCAATGTATACAACCAAGGCCGAAAAAAAAACTACCACAGATAACAATACCTTAAACTAAGTCCAAATCGATTAAAACATAGGAAATTAAAAAAAAACACCACCAACCATAGAGAAGGCGGTGTTTTTTAAATCTCGTCATAGTGATTTGCATCTTAACAGCGTAAATATTTTTGAATATTTAAATTGTGCTTATAAAAAAAATAATGTAAATCATCATCATCATATCGGCCCGGAATCAACCACTGCTGAGTATAGGCCTCCCCTTTTTTCTGCCACACTTCCCGGTTCTGTGCGTACCTTATCCACGTGTTTAATAAAAACACTGCCCCACACTAGGAATTTCTCCTGTATCGTGGGTGCGTTTACAAACATTTAAACTTCACATACACAAATACCCAGACCGGGAATAACTATCTGTAGGTCATACAAATATTTGTTCCGTGCGGGAATCGAACCCGCGACACGCAGCGCAGCAATCCATTGCTTGAGCAACTGCGCCAACCGTGCCGTCTAAGAGGCCGAGCATGGCTCGCTCCATGGACCTTTGTGCCACTCGCACTCAATGGATAGTCTCCTTTGTGAGCTTCCATATCTCGGCACCGTAAATCATTGTTGGTAGGACACACTGGTTGAATAGGCGGACTTTTAGGCACTGAGGGATCTTTTTGGACCGAAAAACATGTTCCGATTTACCAAATGCCGGCCATCCGAGTTGTACTCTCCTATAGATCTCTTTGTTCGAATGCTCCTTGGCGAAAGATAGAACATGTTCCAGATAAACGTAATGATCAACCATCTCCAGACGCTCATTTGCAACCGTAACAGCTGAGACAGAGCCGTCCGGAATGCCTGACATCACCCTCGTCTTGGACATGTTCATTCTTAAGCTAACTTGTAGAGAAGCATCAAACAGTTGCTGCAGCATGCAATGAAGATCTACCAGGGATTCGGCAACCAACACGAGGTCATCCGCAAACCGAAGGTGTGACAAGAAGACACCATTGATGTTTATACCACTTTGGTCCCATTTTAGTGTTTTCAACACGTCTTCCAGGGCAGCAGTGAAAAGTTTAGACGAAATGGTGTCTCCTTGTCGCACTCCTCTTTTAATGGATATTGGTACGGTGAGTTCGTGTAATCTGACCTACATTGTTGCCGAATCGTATAGCTCTCTGAGTACATCGACATACTGAGCGTCGATCTAGCAGCGATGGAGAGAGTAAAACACGGCCCAATGCTCGACACTGTCGAATGCCTTCTCATAATCGACGAAAGCTAAACATAAGAGTCGGTTATATTCTGCACTCTTCTCTATCAACTGCTTCACGGCATGGATATGGTCGATAGTGCAGAAACCACTTCGGAAGCCAGCTTGTTCAACGGGCTGGCAGTCGTCTAGTTGGCGGATGAGGCGATTCCATATGGTTTTGGCAAACAGTTTATAAATTGGAGAAAGAAGAGATATAGGGCGGTAGTTGCTAAGGTTTGAGTGATCTCCTTTCTTATGCAGTATAGCGACTGTCGCCTTCTTCCAGGCATCAGGTGACGTGGCACTGAAGAGGACGCCATTAAAGAGTTTCCACCACCAGCGCGCAGTAATTCAACCGTAATACCGTCCTCACCAGGTGTTTTGTCACTCTGCATCTGTGACAGTGCCTTTTCTACCTCGCAAGCTATGATATTCGGCAGACTTTCAGAGCCTCGGTGATGTTCGGCCGGAGGTCTAGGGTCGTTACCCGATGACGACGGTTCGGTTCGACGGATTTGGAAGCATACAATTCTTCGTAAAATCTCTCCACGATATTTAATAGTTGATTTCGATCTGTGGCAATCTGACCATCCCCAGCCCTAAGTTTGAGAATTTAATGTTGAGTACCTGAATTTATTTTCTTCCTAAAAACTTTTGGTCCTTTAAGCTGTTCTATTGTATTTTTGATGATTTCTGTGTTATGTTTGCGAGTGTCTCTTCTTATTGATTTACTTATTTGTTCTATTGCTCTTTGATTTTGAATAGTGTGCTGTTGCATGGATCTTCTCTGCTCAATAAGAGTTAAGGTTTCGGATGTGAGTTTACCTTCTTTCTTGCGCACTTTTCAAAGGTGCTTTTGTGTTGTTTCAGTTACGGCCTTGCATAACAGTTCGTTGAGCTGATTGGCATCCAGGTTCGATTCCTCAAGACCCTGGAATCGGTTAGTCAATTCTAAAGTATATGGTTCTTGAAGTTGCAGTATTTCCGGTTTCTCGTACCTGGGAATAGATAGATCTTCGGATAGATCTTTCCTTCTTGAGATCGAACCTATATTCCGCCCTGACTAGACGATGGTCACTTCCGGTCTTAAAGCGACTGAGGACAGAGACATTTCTGACTACGTGTTTGTGTGAGCTTATTATGTAGTCTACCTCGTTTTTGGTTTTTCCGTCTGGGCTCGCCCAAGTCCATTTTCTCAAAAGACGCTTTTTAAAGAAAGTATTTATAGCGTAAATGCTATTTTGCGCAAGAAAATTAACCAGTGTTTGCCCTCTCTTGTTACGCAGACCAAGGCCAAATCTACCAGTAGAACTTTCGTTCTTAAGTGGCTGACCAACTCGTGCGTTGAAGTCACTCATAATGGTGTAAAAATGTGATGGTGTATCGACAAGGGCCATTTCGATATCTGCGTACACGGTGTCTACTTCTTCATCCGGGTGTTGGGATGTGGGGGCGTAAACTTGAACGATTTTAAGGGAGTATCGATCATTCAGTTTCAAGTTCACAAAACAAACTCTTGGTGAGATGCTTTTGATATTTTGAACTGATGCGGCTATCGTTTTATTAATTAGAAATTCTACGCCACCGTATGAGGAATCTTCATGACCCCTGAAGAAGAAAAGGTGACCTGACTGTAGTTTTAAGAGCTCTTCACCTTTTCGACGTACTTCTGATAGGCCTATGAGATCCCATTTGAAAGCTTCGGTTTCAACCTGAAACTCTACTAATCGTTCGTCCGTTCTGAGCGTCCTGGCGTTGTAACACGCCAGGGTCAGGGTCGTCGGGTGTGACAGCTGGGCGACATCCAGAGATTCTTAGCACCCTCTGCCCCACCGTTACCAGAGCCGGTGTCGGGACTTGGAATAGTGATGCGGGCTTGTCCAAATTTAAAAAAAAAAAATATTCTCGTTCGTTTGTCAGCAGGGGTACCACGTGCAGGTGAGGTTTGACTTAGGCGGCTAGACAATGATTATTGAACATGATTATTTTAAACAAATATTTACTTTTATGGACAAATTAACATTTATTTGTGCTCTTAATACAAAAATGACCGCTTTTTAGTACTAAAAGTGAACTAAGTTGCGGACAGACAGATGGACGGACTTGGCGAAACTGAACCCTTATGGGAAGGAGATGGCGAAACTATAAGGGTTCTTTGTTGAAAGTGAGTTAAGCTGAGCACAGGCACACGGAAGGACATGGCGAAACTATAAAGATTCTCTGTTGACTACGGAACCCAAACCACAGCCAAGTGTGAGTCAGAGTTCCGTTCCACCAAACCATATTAAATACTTACATTCTTTGGCCACGCGCCACGCGCCTTCATAAGCACGTTTTTAGTATAGGAATTGTCTCAATTTATAGCTTTATTATTTTTTTGTTTTAATGGTCATAGTAATCACAATGAGACAATATTAAGAGGAGGCTCCCTAAATTTATGTTAATTTGCATTAATATTCTGGAACAGTCGTACATACAATCAAAATGGAACTTTAGTGTATGATTTATTGGATCTTTTTCTTTCCATGTACAAGACAGTTACGTAATTGTAGAATATTCGCTCGATTCATTTTTTATTAGAAAACTATGTCTTTTTTAACGATTATTACATTTTTCCTCAAGATTGCTCCGCCTTTATGTCTAAAATAAATGTTCGCTGTAAGAAAATATAGTTTACTATCCAGCCACAAGATATTTTTTCTCCAGATCAATTACTACTTTAGTTAGAAACGAAATAAGAATTGAGCCTTACGACATTTAGTTTCGTGCTCGAATGGGATCAAAGAGCGCACGTGGTATTCGACTTTATTACTGATGTGCTAGCGTCTAGCACATCGCGCGGAGTGGCGGGGTGAATTTGGCGGAGCTTGCGTGGAAATTATTTTAGAGTGCCTGGTCTTAAGTGCCTCATCATCATCATCATCACCAGCTTATCATGTTCCCACTGCAAGGACTCAGGCCTCCTCTTTAGTGCCTACCTATCATGATTAAAAAAAATACAATCCTTTGACAAATGGACAGACGGGAGGGGCAACGGAGGCTTAGTAATATGGAACCATTTTGTACGAAACCCTAATAAACAATTTCACATTCACTAACAATTGCTAATCCCAGTTGATATTATTTCCAATACTGTATTCGGATTGACTGCACTGTAAATATAGCAGCAAGTGTAATATCCTATTTGTATTAAACCAGTAATTCCTCATGAGACTTGATACATAAGAATAACTATAATATTTTGAAAAAACTAAAATACAAACAAAAGCAGTAAAAACCCGACGAGTACGTCACTTAACACACCAACAGAGCTGTTAAAATGGAAGAATATTTAGGACATGTTATCAACATTAAAAAAAAAAAAAATTGGTCGCCATACAAATGCCATGAATCATGGTGCAACCGTACAACGGTAAAATGTACAGTCACGAACATAAATACATTTCAAATAACAGCAGCAGCAGAGCGAAAGGGAGTGTCAGACTTCTACTGACTAAAAACCACCCATGTTTCTTCTTAGCCCTATGTGTCGAGGCCGCGGTAACACAACTTGTGTACAACCTTAAATTCCGTCATAAAAGGAATTGTTAAAATTTATATAGCCTATGTCACCCACGCTATTCTTACGAATCTATTGACACCTCATTTATTAAAATACGTTCAGTAGTCTAGGCGCTACAGTGGAACATACAAACATACATACATACATAGACTGCCAAAATCATTACCCTTCCTTTTGGCTTCGCCGTAGTCGGGTAAAAACGGTTCTCTATAAAGTATTGATAGGTATTCTATGATGTTATAAACATAGTATTCTCGAACCCATACTATTATGCAATCGATTTTTCTGAAAGTTGTTGTCGTTATTTGTCGAAGAAATCACTTTAGAATGTTGCGTGAGTGTACCTTTTTATGCACACGACTGTATCTGGTTTATATTTTACAGTTGCATTTACACAACCTAAGCTTCGAGAACTTGCATCTGTTGTTTATAAACAAATTATGTAATGGGTACAACAAACTTATAGTGTATTATTTCATTTACGGTACATAATTATATATGAATGTTTTCATAATCAGTAAGTAAGTGATATCATGATATCAGGAATTGGTGGTTTAGTATTAGTGTAGAGACCTATTTTGTTATATTTCATATAAAATGATTGTCCTATAAAATGGTTTACCCTGTAAAGATCGTAAGGAGAACATTAAATTAAAGTAATATATTTTATTACGGTGTGATAGTAACATCATAACAGTCAAAGAATTTTGACTTTGTCACTAACACTTTCATTAACTCCAAAAGCGAGATATTTACCATGTTTACTTTTTAATTTGAGTTCCCGATATTTCGACATTGTTATCTGCACCATGATCAATTGATCACAAAACTGAAGTTATTGCGGGTGGGTTCAACAGTGCCGAAATATCGGTTAAGTGCTCAAAATAAAGATTAAACAAGCTAAATATACTCTTTTTAGTGTAAGGATAATTTTGTTATTATTTATTAGAAAATCTTGATGTGCTGCCATCTGGAGGATATAACAAGAACTGCTAAGCCACCGCCGTGTAGTATAGAGCAGCTCCACCACTAGCTGCGAATACTCAACACTATCGATAGGGAAAGTCGAGTAATGGTCTTTAGAAGCGCCGCTAGATGGCGGCATAGAGAGTTTCGTCCAGCAACTGTGTTACGATTGAAAGTTATTTGAGTTTTTTATGTATTCAGAATACTTTCTTGTAACATGCATTAATTGAAGTTGAGTGTACCAGTTATGTCAGGCAAATCTCATTAACTTTATTACTGTAAATAGATGCGTATTGAAGTATTAGACAGTCATGTTCTATGACAATGCAGTTCAGGTTCTATGCTAACTTTCAAAGTAACGGTAAATACAAAATGTTTGTGATCTTATTGGAACGGTTGTAATAATCCTCATCATTATCATCATGCACTTGTACCGTAACGTGCATCCAATTTCATAAACAAAATTGAACAGATCTAAAACTGAGTTTACTACTACTTCGCAAAATTACAGTCAACTGCGAAAACTATGCACTAAACTAGTACAGCGGAAATTACGAGCACTAATACGAGGTAACGGCGGATCGTCGGCTGTGAGACTGTGATTTACCAAGATTATCCCGGCAGGCTCTTAGGGCGAGGGCCGTCTAACGGGACTGCGTGTTTCGATTTCGTAGAGCATTTCTCCGCGCGGTCCCGTTACTCGGCCGAAAGTACTTTTGTTGGTTGCTTGCGCCGCCGCCGCACCGCCGCACCGCCGCACCGCTTACACGAGCGATCGGTCGAGTTCACTGTATTGAGAACAACGTCGTTGTTTAGTATGAGTTCGCTCAAAACAAAGAGCTTTACAAAATAAAATGACTCTGCTAGAAGAATGTAAGTTCAGTTACACGAACAGTTATATATTTCAACATCATTTGCATAATATATCATCGGACGTTTTAAACTCTCGTCAACTCAACTATCTTACGCAATGCGCATAAAATTTGATTAGATCGGTTAAGTTAAACAAATTAAAGGGGTCCAAAAGAAGTAAGTCAATAAAATTTTGTGGCGAGTTGTGTAAGCGAGTGGCCTTGCAAGCGGCTCGGGTCGATGACTGCCGCTGACTGGATGATGTTTACCTTATCGACTGAGTGAGCGTAACCAACGAAAGTTCCAGCGCCAAACTTTGTGCCCAAAATATTTGGGAGCGCTACAGCTTTATTGCGTGAATTTGAACGACTACGGCGTAGCACGTTCATTACTTTGCTACGATTACATTGTCTATCAGAGCTTAATTGCGGTCACCAATAAGAACTACCAAAAAAACTTATATTGACTCTTATTAATTTCTAAACGAAAAAAATACATGATAGTTTAAAATCTCTATGGCTCAAAAAAAATCAACCTTGAATTTGAGCTATCGATTTTGAACGTTTAACGAACATTTTTTTAGGCAATAGAGAAGTGTAGGAATATTCCATGGCTCGTTCGTCAGTTGGCACTAGGCGTCGCGGCGCGGTGATCATGCCGGCATGGGGGGGAGGCTTGCGCGGTGACGTAATCCATGCGGTTCGATACTCTCGAAAGGCTGCGGGGTCGACGGCCGCTAGACGCGGAACCGCAGCCTACACGACTACTCAATTAAACATTCCGCATGTACATTATACCCATACCCACACCATGGAACATCATCACGTTCAAACAATCATATTGATATAATAATACATCACTGATCACACGTTCCTGTTGACACTGTAACAGTTTCATGTGACGAATGGAATTTAACACCATAAGTCAAAGACCGGTTAATAAATGCAAGAACTTATGTTATGCATAATATACGCATATTGTTCTAAAGTCAATATTTACTTCCACTGTAATGTAGATTCTATAAAAATTTAAACATCTGAACTTATTAATCAAACATAAGGTCAAGAACCGTGCAATTGTGATGTCACTCCATATGAGTGGCAAAGACAATTTTTCCGTGTATTCTGTAACGTCGTTGTAACTGTACATAAATATAATGAATGTTGCAAAATATGAATAATAGCTCACAATAAATGGAGGCCTATAATTAAACAAATGGTGACCAAACCTACGCGATTAATCAAACACCCACGTCGCGGGCGGCCTACAGATTGAATTGTTCTGTCACATGTCTCACTGGAGTTACTAATTATATTATTTAACTTCGAGATTGGTTCGATCTAACGCGTCCAATGGTAGAGTGCCACGTTACAGTGAGACATAGAATGGGCATTTCGAGAAAAGTAAATAAGTGCAATAATGAGTCCAAGTGAGAGGTGCGCGAGAAGGGCCGAGAGCGAGTTACACAAGAAGGGTTACAAAACTATGGCAATGAACTCGAGTGAACCTAAACCTTGCGAACCGCTAGCCGCCGATGGCGACAGGCGTCGCCAACCTGCAGGCTGCGGCACCACGCAATGCACTTTATTGTTATTCCGTCAACCATACGTGTCGTAAAATCGAACGCTATTTATAGGTCTACCGAGAACTAAAACGTTCCTGCTGTTCGCAAACGAGTTTTCAAAGTTGCCTTTTTCAATACATCTACCGTTATTTCATCCGCCGTTTCAGCTCATTTCTGTATTAACATGTATTCGTGCTGCATGGAAATATGTTTTCAGCAGTGACATGCCTGAAATAATGCGAGTGTAAATTCAAATATTTTAGCATCATAATATAATATGATCTCGCTTGTCTGACACGTCAATACCATACATATATTTTTTAAACAAACTCTCTTACCTAACCATAGCTTCAAATATTAAAAAATATTTTAATATATGAAGCTATAGCTATAAGCTTCAATAACCTAACCTAGCTTTAATATTTTTTAATATATGAAGCTATGGTCATTATTCCTGAAATTAATACTTTGATATATCACAAGTTTAGCTGTAAGTACACCCACATAATGATTGGAAACCAAAGCGAAATTGGGAATAGGGACGGTACTATTTATCTACAAAATGTAATCAGGATGTTAATAAAAACTGTTTGCCTGCCTCTTGAAATTGAATCTTTGTTTACCGTTTCAATGTTACAATCTTTCTTTGTTGGTAACAAAAAATGTTGAGGTTTCCCTCCGCTCGTGTTGCAGGCGGCTCGACAACGGGCGCGGAAATGTTCCCCGCAGGCTGCAGCGAGCGGCGCGGGCGGCGATCTGCGCGTGCAATGCGGAAACTCCGCTTTTTGCTGCACCGACGCACACCGCCACAACGACGTTACCTATCAATTAAAATATAAAAAAAACTATCTTACGTCTACTTGCCTTAGCTGATCACTTTATCATGTCGGTAAAAGTGGACAACCCTTATCTGCAAAACATAAAGTTCAAAACAATAGAAAATGAATTTTTTCCAGCTATCTTACTAAAATCACCCCACAAAACACAACCAACACTGTATCTTGAGACGTTTTCAGCAGAAATTTGAACTCCGAAATGCGTTTGTTATTCACGAAGAAAGTTTTCTCCGAAAAGTAACAGTTAGAGGTTAATTCCCTCGTGACAAAGACTTCTAGTCAGAAGACGTTTGTTCAATCCTAAGTTCACGAGAAAATAAAATAGATTTTACAGCTACAGCATTTCATATTTATCAGAAAACATGATATTACGGCTGTCCATAATATGAACACCCTTCGACACTTCCTAGTGGTTTAGTTAGACACTAGGAAGTGTCGACGGGTGGGCGTTTGGGGGACTACGGTATCTCATGTAAATAAGAAAAGTAAATTTTGACGTTCGAAAAGTGCTGATTATCAGCCTAGTTGGAATAAATGACTTTTGGTTTTGAATGCAAATAAATTGTTGGTCTCAGTATTCGCATTACTGAGACCAACAATTTATTTGCATTCAAAACCAAAAGTCATTTCTTAGGCTTCTTTCTTTTTGGTGATTTCATCTAGTCGTGAACTTTTTAGCATCTCTATGCTAAAAATTCCAAGCAAAAAAAAAGCTGCCCATCCATTGAAAAAATATATAGATTTATCCCTTGTTTTAACAGTTTCACGAAAACCATGAAAGGACAGAACAGCAGGTTCACCTATTATTTTATTTAAATAAGAGGGTCGATGATCTTATTAGCGCTATACAAAATGTATCTCATTCTGCAAAGTGAAGTGAATAAATATCCGTAATGGATGAACCTATAAATCTTACATAGTGTCTCCAAGAGGCTGTATCCAACTAAACACAGTAATTATATACAGTATTATATCCACTAAGCTTACTGATAAGCTCTTACTGTAGTTAATATCTACCTAGGCTGGTTTTGTACTATACATTAAGCATGCTTACTTCCGCAATGAAGATTCGATTATGATAAATTATTAACTACTTGTACAGTATTAATGAATGTAGATTAGAAATATATTTACTTACCATAATATTTATTAAGTATTTCATAGCTTTTGAGTCATCAGCAGAAATGTTAGTGTTAGTGCTAACCATATTGGGAGTCTGTAAGAACAAGCTATGAGTTTTATGAAACATGGTTTTAAACAAAGACGAAATTCCACAATAGGCGCGAAGCAATTGCTAGAACAAACGACATCAACGTGCGCGCAGCACACCGCCCTGCGCTTGCGCCGCTCGCCTTATTGCCTCAACAGATAAATGTTGTACCACTCATAATTAATAAGAGTATTAATTTACGTCACTTCCTTGCTCACTCTATGATTCTGCAGTCATTGACTTTAACTCGTCATTAACTGCTTTGTACCTACTTAGCTCTTTTCTCACACTGCGATTATTTTTATTGCAAGCTTTTTGTTATCTTTACTTTTACAATGTTTTAATACATAAATCAAGATTTTCATGTATAATTGTATAATAAATACGTTGATAATTAATCATTATTTGTATGTATCTGCCGTTATAAACTGATTACTTACGTATGTAAAATGAATTTCTTATAAAAATCTTATGTAAACTATTTCATGCATCGATTTTATGTAGGTATTCTGTAATTATTGCTTGTTTTTACATTTATATTTATCCGTTTTGGTTAATTTATAGTGAAATGTAAAAGCTCTTGCGTCATTGCTTTTAACAATGAATCACACATGAAAAATAATAAGAAGTAAAAACCCAAGTGATCCTGATAAAAGTCGTCATCAGGCTTCGTCACGTGTCTTGTCAGAAAAGTGCGCGCTCGCGAACTGTGAGTTCCCGCCAAACGCGGACACGCGGGGTCGATGACCGCCACTCACATGCTCGATAAAAGTAAAAACTCATACTTTGCGCGTTATTACAAAATGATAAATGTTCATCCAGTGTGCAAGACGAGAATATAGGATGAATTATGAACAATTAACGTGTATTGGTTAGAGTCTAAAATAGCGCCTTCCTGTTTCCCTTTTCTCAAGAATCTACAAAGATTTTTAAGTTCCTTACTGCTTCCTACCTGGTTTTTGGTTCATTTTATGTGTGGATACCTAGAACACCTACTCTCTACTTGTGCAACCCCATGAATATTATCCATTTATCAATAGCTTGTCTCGGTTTTACAGTCCGATGTGCACATAGCAACTAAACGTGTCTGCCAGAAGGCGGCGACTGCTTATTTCCTATTTTCTTAGAAAACAGCTACTAGCGTCTATTGAAATATTCTAAATTGTTTCTTCATGTTATGCCGTACATTGTTAATTACTGAGTATAAAGAGTCCCTGAAACTAAACATTTTGAATTCGTGTGTCATCTGGTCCTGAATCTTCTATTAGTGGTTTTACAATGAGTTCTTTAAAATCACAGATAAACTCCCAAAAGCAAGAGAAGTGCAGCAGTGCTTCAAAATGAAAAAAGGAAACAGCTAAAATGTAAAAAGTGAGTTTTCATTAAGTATAACCAAAATAAAGAAGTTAACAATATCCATAACAGTGTGAGCGTAGATGAAAAGTGAATCAACCTGACGTTTGGTTGCGCGGCCACTTGCGTTCGTTCACCTCACAAATTTTCGTTTCGTTGGTGTAGTGTGCGTGCCGCCTCCCCGCACCCCCCCGACAGCGAAGCCCCCCATTCCGCCAACTTAGATCACGACTAGCCATACAAGTCATTGTTCAAACAGACACAAAAAAAATATGCTTCTACAACATGTCAGATAAACTCATATTTCTTTGACAACGTCAATCAGGACCGTGTTAGAAAGAAATCCTAATATTTATGAAATTCAGGATATAAATTACACCCTTCTCATATAAAGAACAAGACAAAAAATATGACAATAGATGGTATACTTGTCAGTTTTGCAAAAGCCGGATGTAATACAAAAACATTTTATGAAGGATTTCATTAACACGTATTATGTTTCTATTACTCTTCATTAGAAAGAAAACTGATGTAGTGGGAACAGAGCGTTCAATAAGCATTGTTGATTCAAATGGTCTAGGCCTTGTCAATGACCTCTATTTCGCCACCGAACATTACAAATGGCGAGAGAGGTCGATGATTCGCGTCACGCCTGCCGCGGCAGCGCGTCCAAACCAACACTTACAACTAAACTATCACGGATTCACGGCCCACGGCCATCATCACTTTTATAATATAACATTATGGCTATATTAAAATATCACACTAACTTATTTAATTATTATCTAAATATAAACTTATTTTGATATTAGTTTATTTGGCTGAAGTATAAATTATAAGCAAATAATGTTTTAGAAAAAAACAAAGTAGATAACTCAGGTTTTCCCTAAAAAATATATTAATTATAAACTTAATGGCAAACCTTACTAGACCTAGTTCAATTAAAGTAGCACAGTGCGACAGATGAAAAACATATTGAAAACGATAATTTTTGTAGACCAATTCCTAAGATACATTTAGAAAAACATGCAGAAATGCATTTGTAACAGTCAACTATGATTCAGATGGACATTGACTTTAAGATTCTTAATTCAAATATTTGTTTTCGAGAGTTATCTAGACGATGTTGTAATAAGTGGCATAAGACTAAACTTTACGAACCCAAAACGAACACAAGAAACAGTGCCAGTACATTTGCCAAATCTCATTAGGACAAAGAAGAGTTACGGTGAATGTGACGGGTAATATCGTTCAACGGTAAGAGCACGACACGTCTTGGAGCTCTGCAAATGTACCCTTCAGATGGCGAAGATAAAGTCATGGTGACGGATTGATAGAATGACAATTTGGTGAGTAGGCCAGGCACCGCGGAAGACACCGGTCGCGGTTCACCATGGTTCAACGTGACACTTTCCGACGTCATAAACAACTTTCCTACTAGCAATGCGCTCGCGCATCGACGCCAGCGCCGCGCGTCGCGCACGCCGCCCACGAGAATTATTGTGCGCCACTTTTCTAGAAAAATAATTAATTTATACTACGTCTATGACTTTTCTTTACATTGCTTCGCACACTATTAATTGCTGATGGCTGAAAATATCTGGCAGGTGAAAGCATAGCACTGATCCATTTCTCGTCTTGTTTAGTCAGACCAGAAGAGCATCGAAACTTATTAGACCTATAGTAATTCAGAGTATGAGCTGCTAACCTAGAAATTGTTACCTCACGCTGCGTAAAAAGTAGACTACCTACTCTATTTAGAATAAATATATCCACTTTGAGCTCAATGCCGCAGATTTTGACACTTTTTTAAATCAATATATTTTTGAACCATATAAATTTTTATTTTATCATTTTGTAGATATAAATTGAATATGAATTCAGGACATTGTATTTTGTTATACGTTTACCGTCAAATCTCACAAGAATTTCTCTCACCCTGGAACTTTGGTACTTATTAGCGCCCTTGATTTTTTTTATTTAAAATGTACTCTTCGAGTTCATATGTCGCCATTGTTTTAATACTTACACTGCCTTCCACGATGCTCGATGTGATTTATCTAGTAGAAAGAGACATAAAAAGGAGAAAATGCCCAAAATATTTCTTGTTTAAACTTATTTGATGACGGACAAATGGCTCTTGTGTGGAATGATTTCAATTTTCAAATTATTGAAAGATATATGTATGTTCTAGTTTAAGAACGATACATTTCGCATAGCTGAAATGCACGACGATATGAATATTTACGTTAATATCATAACAATAAATAAATATTTTCAATGAAATAAGGACGAAATCGGATTATGAAAATCTTTAATCCGTTTATGGTCCAACGAGGTTTCTTTAAAGTATAATCGAAGGTTGTCCAGGAAACGCGTCAGTGGTTTCCCATATAAACAGGCCGTTGCCATCCGACCACTTAGTCCCTTTGCTCAAATTGGAATTTAATGAACGCTGTATACTTCAGAATTCCATTTAGGCAGGTACTTTAAGTGCAACTCAAATTGTAAGGCTTTTATATTTATTCGTAAAGATGGAACACTGATTATGATTTTTATGTTTACTCAAATTATTAAAGTGTAATTATGACTGAGCAAATGAACTGTGTGGGTGTGATGATATCTATTATATTTATATGTTTAGTACACAATTAATCAATAAAACGTGTCACACCTGCATTGATAATATCACAATAGAATTTAAAATCATTTTTTGTTAAATCAAGCACATTTATCACCATGTTATCACTGTTTTATGTTACAAAATCTAATCACGAGGTTAGTGATAGAACCTTGGTTCCCTCGCTAACCCCAGAGTGTAGCAAGAAAGTAAACTCCTACTAGAATCCTGAGTTCAACGAAGGTTTTAAGCTCGCTCAAAACGAAGCCACTTTTATAGTAGAGAATGCTCGACACACACCTTCTGTTACTTCATCATTGATAAAATAATTTATGATAAGAGATTTTAGTTTAATTGTAGATTCGCATCAACCAGCGTGTTATGATAAAATTATAAACAACGGCCCGGCTAAACTCTAAGGCTATATTAGGCTTATCACTACATATTATAAAACAAAGTCCTGTCTGTTCACGAAAAGCTCAAAAACTGATTCACCGATTTTCATGTTGTTTACACCAATGTTCAGTTCAGACATCCACGCGGGCGAAGCCGGGGGCATCAGATAGTACAGTATAATTTGATATTATTAGGCGGCAATTGTTTGGTCAGCTGGTCCATAAATGCGGTGAGTCTTTACATTCTATGAGAAAACGCGATCCATTTCATTTTAACGTCATAAAAAAAAAAAAAAAAACATTATAAACACTGAATTAAGAATTATGCTGCGATAAAATCTGTATGTTAAAAAAACTAAGCGACAGTTTAGATCAGGGTGGTCATCTATATTTATGTATTAATTTGATTTATTGCGCTTGGAATATCATTTTCTTGTGCCAATTTAATTAATTATTATTACGGTTTCCAATCTTTCTTCCAGATTTGTATCTGATCCGATTATTCTGTTCTTGTCTGCAATTTGTCCCATTGTCATTTAACTTGCGACGTGTGACACCGGTTGTATATCTCGAAATATGACGCAGGCCATATCGAAGATGGAGACATTAGCGGTTCTGAGTCAATCGTCTCATTCCTACGGCTACGAGATTTGCGCCCGTAAATGCACTAAACATGTAAAAGATTGAAAGTTATTTCTTCACGTACGTAAGCAAGTTTGTTATTTTGGCAAAATAAAAAGAACAAATAAAATAGACACCACCGATCAGACTACCTCGTTGGTATAGTGGTTGCTACCGCGACTACTGTGCACGAGGACCTGTGTTCAATTCCCAGATTGGGCAAAGTGTTATTAAGTAATTTCATCAGGAATAGGGGATCGTACTGAGTCAAAAAAATATGATTCAAATTAGTCCGTCAGTTAGATTATCGAAACATATTGGAAACGTGTTTTTTGTTTTATCAAATTAATCAAATTGACGAAGATAAGATGTGGTTGTGACGTCATTTGTAAGTAAAAAATTTACTATCATATGACGTTTTCGAAGAGTTCACGAGTTTTCGAAGCACTGCATTGTCTTCATTTTTTGTTTATGTTAAAAAAGAAAAAATACGTGTCCAATATTTTTTGGAAATCAATCTGACGGACTAATTTTTTTTTTGTCCGATCCCCTATTTCTCAGTTTCAGCAACGGAGTTTGAATTTGTGCTCAGTTGATGGCAATAAGTCTTTTACATGAAACGTAGGTGTTCTATCTAATGGGTACACTTCTGCATAACCCTTCTGCTGTTACAGGCGTGATGTTTTGTGTAGAACAAATAAAATGCAACACCTCATTGCTTTATGTTCATATAATTTATTCTATCTACAAAATCTGAGCACGCGTCGACGATGTAACTGTACATTCCATTACGTAATAGAAGGTAAGGCAACCCATCAGGTAATAACCCGAAGCCTCCGACCTATCCATCGGTGCATCCACCGCCGCATGCCGCGGGATACCGGCCTGTAACGGGACTCATACCTTCTTTTTACTTTTTTTCAACCTCGGCTCATCGGTATGCGTTCACTTTTAATGACGCCTCTCTGACATTTCTTCGGTTTATTTTAATTATGATAATATTTGGTTTTGATTCTTTGTAGCAGGAAAACGTCATATTTTCGTTTACATGACGTACTGAAATCGCATAAATTAGATAAGACCGAACTATTATGTACCTATAAATAAGGAGACAGTGAGATCCACTGTAACTTAATCTAATCAAGATCGAGTTAGTGATGCAATCAACAAACAAAACGTGAGTAATTATTTTGACTTAACTTGTAAATAGTGTACGTACTTCTTTGACGGCAATACAAACCAGTCTGTTACATATGGATGTTAACAAACAAACAAGATTTCCCGTTACCGATTGATTTATAGCTTTACGCTCAAAACAATGTGCAGTGAGCAGCTACTTTGTGGTCAAACTAGAGGTCCTTTGTTTACGAGCCCTTTGTGCGAGTAACGGGACGTCAGCCAGCCTTGCCACCCCGCGCCCGCGTGTGACGTGCTCTCTGTGACGTCAGACACCTGCATTTACAATAAAAATGCACTTTTGCCGTCATGCAGTGCCCGCTACAAACTAACAGCTCCTCTTGTAAACCGGGATCTATAGTAATAGCTGGTTCTCAGAACCAACGGACCCTTAAGTACAAAAGATTAGGAAGATATATGGCCGCTCATTTTTACTCCGGTCTGTGACCAATTTGAGGTTTAAATACCATATTATCTTTGGACCACGTACACTTTTTGTTTATGTTCGACACTCAGGTAGCATTTGTGGTTAAGATATAATATATTGTTTAAATTTATTAATAACAAATATTTAGCCGTTGTGGTTTTTCCTATCTATAATATTAATGCCTAAACAAATGTCAGATAATGAAAAACTCCAAGTTTTTACTAGTAGATACCTTTTTTTTTTTTGGCGGGTGGAAAATCATCGAATAACCCCTCCCGCTCTTGGGCAGAGCGAAAGGGAGTGTCAGACTTCTACTGACTAAAAACCACCCATGTTACTTCTTAGCCCTCTATGTCGAGGCCGCGATAACTAGTGTACAACCCGCGGCCCATACTAGTAGATACCTCAGTTTTGTTTGCGAGTGACAGTTGAATCAAGAAAGTATCGGTATTTTTTGTGTCTATCTTTTTACCATTCGTGTAAATATAACGGTGTTCAAATGCTTCTTTTCTACAATGTATGTAGAAAACCAGATCCAGATATCAGGTAAACTAACCTATCAGTTAATTTTAACTCAGTAACATCAATATTTTATTTGTGTCTTGAACATCGTTCAGTTGCATCAATTTTAGCTCAGCGTTGAGACCATGTCTAGTGGGAAAACTAAGTCTGGTGGTATAATTAGTGTAACGATCAGTTGTTTAGTAAGCCTTTGTCTTTGTAATCTTGTATACTCTTTCTCCTCCGAATGCTGGTTAACTTACTTTTTCATAATACTGGCTAATACTCAAGGTCAATGCTGTTGATCTCTTATGAAGTTTTCTTTTACCTAAAACTTATCGACATTTACGAACTATGAAAGTACCAACAGATGCAAATATATCCGTTCATTGGTATAGTAAATATATAATTAACGAAAAAAGCATCTGTTGATCTGTAGTCATGAGCAAAAAATGACATTAGCACGCACCAAACTAGGATGGCATCGATTCGAACCGATTCAATTAACATACCGCCCCCATACGTGCAAACGCTGACTTTTTTATAAACTGTACTGTTATGGCATTAACAAAAGAAAGGGGTTTAATAGAGAGGATGCAAAAAAACGCCTGTGATTACTTAACCCATATCCGGCACCAGGCCATATGGTCGCGTAACCCTTTGGCCCCGTTATACCGCATTTGTTTAACTGTTGCATAATCATTATAATAGCTGACGTTTTTTTTATGTTACCAAAGAAGAACAACAATGTGCGCCAGGTGATGTGTTTTTTACAGAAGGTCCACAATGTGTTCTACTTATTTGGCATAGACATCGATAACGATTACGTACTTAGATAACTCGTGTGTGCTTAAATAATCTAATATATGCGATAACAATATAAGTTCAAGGTGTTGTTGTTTAGTATAATTATTTTCACTTTTCGCGTTATGGAGCGTGGGGCGAGAGCGCGAGACGGGCGCGCGAAGACGTGTCGACGAGCTGCCGATTCCTGGAAGCGCGCGCTTTCCACGCACGCTGACTGAACTGCATCTTCCCGATGAAATGCACGCGAGTTCGTTGCACTTACAAACTCATAACCCCCTTTCTAAAGCGCCGATCCAATTATGTGCACTTTCGCAAGCCGCTACTGTCACTCGCCTAGATACGGATAGGAAACTCGGCGTACTGCGCTCGCACCCACCTGCCGTGTAACCCTCTACACCATGATTTACAACACAGTGTGAACACAAAAGAAATACTTAAGCCTTGTTAAAAATTTAATGTAATTTTTATGCTACTCTGAAACTTTATCGAGCATTCAGCAAAAAGTGGGCTCTGTCCAATTACAACTAAAGCAACGCACATTAATAAAATAAGTGGGTTAGTGAATTTGAAGACATTTATGGTACTTTCTGACAACCCACATCTTATAAAGCAATATAGAGAGTGCACTGCACCTGCAGAATTTGATAACCATAAAATACCGCAAATAGGTTGATGTCGTCCGAGGAATTTCTAAAATATTGATCTCATCCAAAGTATGTATTCGGTAGGTGATAAAGACGTGTGCCATGTAACATTAAAGTTGTTCAATCGTAACCAGTGTCCGTGGCGCGAAGGCGCACGCTAATGAAAACGAGACAGGCTAACGAACCCGATTATTGCATCTCCCAATGTCTGACGCTTATCACTTCACTGCCTTATTTACAATACATCGTTTATTGCTTTCCTTTTATTGTTACATTTTATGATCACATATTGAACACAGAAAACTTGTTTCAGGTAATTAGTTTTCCAACTTTCTTCTTAACACTTTAGGAGTTTCAAGATTTTTAACAAAACAGCCGATTTGACACAGTGCGTGTTAGTTTTTAAGAACTGAAATTATCACTAGCTGACCCACGCAACTTCATCTGCGTCACAATATATAGCTTACAACCTTCCTCGATAGATCGACTATCCAACATACTAATATTTTAAAATAGCTTTCTAATGTTAAAAAAATTTTCAAAGTCGGCAGAGCATTTTTGAGTTAAATCGTAACAAACAAAAAATCCAATCATTCCTCCCTATAATATTAGTTTAGATTACCTTAGATTATATTATGAAAGTGAGAATTACTATAGGTACCTATTTCTAACTGACAAATATTATGAAGCTGACTGACAACTTCAATTTTCCGGAGGCCAGAATCTCCACGTACGTAGATTGGGACGCGAGGGCCGGCGGACCGCTAAATTATTTTGTCACCGGGATATTTTTACATTGCGATATCTTCTAAAATATTTGTTTTAACTATAAATAGTAAAGGGCACGAATATTTATACTAAATATTCTACATTTATTTGATGTAGATTTATAGGGTATAAATCTATATCAAATAGGTTAGACAAGCTTCGCAAAAAAATATTCTATTTAACCTAACATTTCAATAGTAAAAAATGGTTACAGTGAGTCAATCTTAATAGATAGATATATGCTGTCGCGGACATTTAAAGAGGAACAATTCCATCATACATGACATTTGTGTAACTTAAACCGTTTAAGCAACGCAACGGAAGCTCTCACAAATAAATTCTTTACCGTTTTTGCAACATTTTTCATTTATGCTCCGCTCCTATTGGTTGTAGCGTGATGTTATATAGCCTTAAGTCTTCCCCGATAAATGGACTACCAAACATTTTTCAATTCCAACCAGTAGTTCCTGAGTTCATCGCGTTCAAACAAACAAACAAACTTTTCAGCTTCATAAAATTAGTATAGATTAGTAGATATAGATTTAATCACAGAGTGCTGGGAAAACTGCTGTTGAATAATATATACAAGTATTTGGATAAAAGTATTTCTTGAATCTAAACAAACACTTGTGTACTCACTTATCTATTTAAGATGCCTTTAAAATCTTTCTGTAGGAAAATGTCTATTATCATTTATTAGTGCATTAATACCTGTGAGTACGAAGAGTTTTTGCGAGGTTAGTTTGTTCCACATAGGGCTCGGGGAGACTAGACGAGTTGAACTTGTCATGAGTGATTGCAGAGAGAAGGATGGGGGGGATTAGAGTGCATTGACACACTTACCTACTGCACACTGCAGCGGCGAAATGCATCGGCGGCGCGTCGTCGCTCGCTTCTGCGGATCCATACGTCTACACTTACCAGCATCATTAGACCTCCCGCGGCCGCTCGAGCTCCCTCGCAATCACTTAACAAAAGGAAAACCAGCTTCAATGACGGAGCTCAAATAACACAGGTTGCCTTATTAATCACCGACGACGCCTCGGAAAAGTGGAATGACGTCCGCGCGGCCATGCGGTTTTCACTAACCAACACGAACTTAGAGAGAAATGGAAAAACGTGTTAATTTTATATAGTCTTGTGAGAAACAAGGCCGGTTTTAAACAGATTATAAGAAAATAGTTAATGGCTTGTATCACCGACACAATCATCGTCATGATCTATTAGATTGATACCATAATATGCAAATGTTGTGCGTAAATAAGTTACAGACAGTCAAGAATGAAAAAAGGTTTACTGTCAAGCTAGAAATGGGGCAACAAAGTACCTATAATTGGTACTTTGTTGCTCCATCATTAATTTTCACCGAGTTTTAACAAAAACCCCTACAACAGTCATCGAGGATAATCCTAAACATTTCCACCGCCAAGAAATCTGTTCTGAATAAGAAGTATGACTGTACTCACTGTACTAGTAACACTTGCTCTAACAACGTTTCTTTATCTCCGAGTAACAACAATAAGTAATAGTTAGGACTGTACCTACCGAACATTATCACTTATCACTAACTGTTGGCCTTTAGTATCAAAGTTAAGATGCATTAGCACAGCTCCAAGCCTCACTTAACAACAAGGTGTTGCCTTACACTTGAATAATGAGCAGAAGGCCTCTTAGAATATCATCACCAGTGTAATGAACCTACTTCCTAAGAACACTGCTAATACCCATTTCCCACAATCAATACGCTTCGTTTTTCTTCACCTCCCAGATCAAAATAAAAACTGAAAAATATTGAGAAAGTGACATACTTTCGGGGAAAATGCAACACTTGTGGCACGCTTGCAGAGTGCAAATATTGATGAGCCGCTTTGCAGAGTAGTTCAGAACAATTTTGTGAACACGTCCGCTACTACTGCTGAGCTTGCGCGCCTGCTGGCTGTGGGTGAATGGGAATCGGGTTTTTGGCTTCACACACTGCCGTCGTCCAGCATTGGCACTTTGTTCGACGACACGACCTTCCGCCTCGCTGCTTCTTTGCGCCTTAGTGTCGCCAGCTGTTCTCCTCATCGCTGTCAATGTGGTGAAGCTTTCAGCAGCCTCGGTCACCACGGCCTGTCATGCAGCCGTAGTGTTGGCCGTTTTGCGCGGCACGCGAACTTAAACGACATCATCCGACGTGCTCTTGTCGCCGTCGGCGTGCCAGCTGTTTTAGAACCCAATGGCTTGGCACGCGACGATGGCAAAAGACCGGACGGCATGTCTCTGTTTCCTTGGAAGATGGGTAGGCCTTTAGTGTGGGACGCAAAATGTGTCGATACTCTTGCGCCATCGTGCCAGCGCCTAGTGACCTTTGTGGAAACTATATTTTCGAGCCGTTTAGGGTTGAAACCCTGGAGCTGTGGGATCCGAGTGATCATAGCCTGTTTAAGGAAATTTCAAAACGACGCTTCTCGTGACCCAAGGGCTGGCTTTTATCTTGGCCAGAGGTTAAGTGTTGCCATACAACGTGGCAATGCCGCCAGTCTTTTGGGCACATTACCGGCTTACAGCATTGAGGAGCAGTACAAGCACGTACAAGCTGTTTTTTTTTATTATCCCTGCTTTTTTTATTTCTTACTGTTTGTTATGCGTTGTATTGTTTTTTTATTATCTCTTTGTGTCTCCTTGTATTTTCTTGTTTCTGCGACAAATAAATATTTTTTCTTTCTTTCTTTCAGTATTTCGATGCCTTTTTATAGTTTCTTGTTAGTTTATTTAATACTTTTTAATTAATGTACATAGTCACTTTACTCTTATAATCATTCAATATATATAGAATGAATTCATTCATAAAATCATTGCTTTTCTGCGTTTTATTTGCAATTCTTTGTTTCCTTTACCTAATAAAGCTTTTAATCTAACAAATCAGTCACGAAATAGAAGTATTTTCCTTCATAAATAAATACTGGTCCAAATGAATAATTCACTTGAATTCCATTAGGTTTTCTTTCAATTGTTTAATTAAACTTAATCTACAGACTGTATCGTTGATATTTAGCTTTTCCAATCAGGAATTTCTCAATAGCAGCCCAAAGACGGGATTCGTGGGCCATTGAGAGAGACGCTGCCCAGTGAAGAATGGCACAAAAGGAGCAGGCCTATATTACCAGTATGCAGTGGGTTGAACCAGGCAGCCACTGATGATGATAGCTATAGGTTCCCTCTGTACTCCATCGGAAAACGGAACTGTCAAAATATACGTGGACCTGCACAATATATACTTATCTACCTAACCCTCAGAGGAAGATAGGCATCATGTCAATGTTATTTATTTGTTTCATCATTTATGTACACATAAGTAGACGCGGGGCGAGGAGCAATGGGACGTCTGCAAAGCAGTGATACTAGCGAAGGAGGTGGCGGTACGTGAGGAGGAAGGAACTTCACGTCCCAGCCGCCGCGGGAGACGCTCCGGGCGTTGGGGGCCACGTGAGGGCTTCCGGCCACCGTAGACGCGGGCATGTGGACGGTGAGTAATGGGCTGGCTCGCCGTCCGCCCGTCTTATGACGACGACAGGCCGTGTCGACGCCGCGTTCGTGTTCTACGCGCGCCAATCATAGCCTTTGCTTTTTTTGCTTGCGTCGGTCGACGCCCGTTGGGGCTGCGGGATATAAGAGATACCGCGGCCTCGACATAAAGGGCTAAGAAGGAACATGGGTGGTTTATAGTCAGTAGAAGTCTGACACTCCCTTTCGCTCTGTCCAGTAGCGGGAGTTATTTAATGATTTCCCAACCTCCAAAAAAAAGGTAGGTTCATTTACGTAATATAAAAAATAATATACATCATAATATAATTTAGAGTACATAAGCCCAGTTTAATCTTCTTTCTGTAGATCGTCTGATTTTGTGTCATGGTCGTCTTCTAATACCAAAGAGAGTAAAGCCCAGAAAGTGAGCGTACCTCGTCAATTTATTCTGCAACGTAAAAGCCAGCAACACAAAGAGAACAACTGAAACCGATAATCGTCACTGAAATGTAAACATCAACACTGACATCGATACACACTAATGTGGAGCAGGTCATTATCAGCGTAAATCCAATACAGTAGCGACCGTAGCACTGTTGCAGATATTTGTAACATTTTGCTCGTTTGCACGGTATAATTTATCATATTATTGAGTTTGAATCATCATGGTGAAATTTTTAGTGAGATACTCGTAGACTCTGCGTTGATCGGGGTTCACAGGAGGCTGTGTAAATTCTGAATAACCCCGATGGCAGGACACCTAGCAAGGCTTGATGATGGCAGGTGGAGTATGTATTCGGTACTCAATTCATTTTTTTTTATCAACTTTTGTTTAAGTTTTGCATACCAGAAATGTTTCATTTGAGGGTCTTTATTCTTGTATTATTGTAATGCATTTATGTACCATCTATTTACCCATATTGTGCGAATAAATTATTTGACTTTGATTTTGAACGAGAAGTGTTGGTTGTCTTGTGGCGAGATGGGCAGACAACATTATTGCCATAGCAGGAAAATCCTGGATGAGACTGGCACAAGAGCGTGGAGCTCTACATCCCGAGTCTACCAACTGCTCATCCACCAAATGATGGTTCAGGGATTTCTGAACGTTTACTTCTAGGAGGTTCCTTCCAAGCAACCCCTCATAAGTATGGTATCAATAATAGCCTATTTATAAAACATGCCTTATCACATTTCCTGCTCATCAGGCACGACCACTGTATTTTCCAAAAAAATAATGAGGTCCCGGAAAAGATAAAATTTACAACATTGGCCACCATGCTTTGCAATGGAAAATAAA
Source organism: Diarsia rubi (assembly GCA_932274075.1). Lineage (NCBI taxonomy): Eukaryota > Metazoa > Arthropoda > Insecta > Lepidoptera > Noctuidae > Diarsia > Diarsia rubi. The sequence goes on along the minus strand of OW026418.1, from coordinate 11,394,768 downwards.
GATGATCAGAGGAATGCTGTCTGTGATTCTCTTACATAATACTGCAGAATTATTGCCACCTAGTACTATCATGCGCTTAATATGGAAAATACATACATTTTCAGTAAAATTGTATTCAAGATCAAAGCAGTTATCTGAGCTCAATGCACTTGACACTGAGTGACGTGGTCGCGCGACTAGCGACTGTTGCGCCATTGTTACCGCCGCCGCCGCCTCTCGCCCGAAACGTACAATCGTATACCGTAGCTGACCTCTCCAGACAGATCTCCTGCTCCGATAACATGGCTGTATTCGCATGTACCTACCATTTATAATGCCAATGGCTACACACCTAAGTATCAACAGGTTATTTACCAAAAAACATTAAGAAAGCTACCTCTCTATGCTCTCTATGTAGATGAGATAAAGTTATTTACTAATTCACCAAAAAAAACGTGGCTACGTCTAGACTACTAACAAAATCATGTAAAATCCTACGTGACGTTAATTAAGTCTTTATTAAGCTTACCTTGTTTTATCTGTGCAACCTTGACTGATAGAGGTTGGTTTCAATGTTGAGTGGCGGTGTGCGTACAGCGAGGTGACAATGAAAGTACACGTCGCGTTTCTCGCTTGCGATAGTTTGCCGGAATAAGGCCAGCGGCGTTCATCGGCCCCGATCGCGCCGTTACAGCGCGCAGCGCGGGCTGCCGGACCGTCCACGACACTCTCCACTGCAAGCCTCATACTCACATCATATAAAAACGTTCAACTAGGCAACTAGGTACACACATATTGTATTTATAGATAAGACTTTTCCTTCCTATATTTTCATATAAAAGTAAGATAGCTTCAAAACTGTCAGTTGATTTTTCTGAAAAACTCTTGTGTCAATCTTTGTTGTATATGATTCTGGGGCACTATGAAAGAAAAATTCAATCAAATCTTCAATTAAGTACTTAAAGATGATTTAAACACGAGAACTGCTTGCAATAAATCTCGAGCAGGAACAGGAAATTAGGAAAATTCATCAGCTTCGTAGAAAGTAATAACGGTGTGTATAATATGTGTCGTGCGTGAGCGCATGATTCACGAAACTTGCCCGCTCGGTGACATAAGACAACAAATTAACATATTTCTGCTGTGAATTTCTGCTAAAGCCTTTCCTTCACTCTTACTCATACTGTTTACTCCACGAGTCATTGCTTTATCTAACTTAAGGAAACTTGTTCTAGCGCTGTTCTGTTTGCCAAGTGCAAGCTCTTAGCAAAGGTCAATTGTATACGCTCATTGTGTAGGCAATAGGCAATCGCGCTATAATAATTTTGATACGTGAAGTAACAAACTACACTGCTGAAAGAAAATTTAGATTTTCAGCTCACACAAAACAAACAAACTTCTAGAAGATACCGATTAAGAAGTGGTTTTGGATACCGCTTTTGATTCTTTGTAATTTTGCAGTGACCTGAAAAATAGGTACGTATTCTATAAAAGTAAAGGAAAAATAAACAGACCAACCTATCTTTATATATATATTTCTTCTGTACGTGTGTTTGTCACTGAACTCCTTCTAAACGGCTAGACCGATGTTGATGAAATTTTTTGTATGTGTTCAAGTGAATTCGAGAATAGTTTAGATTTACAATGCAACCCGGAAGGTGGCGCTGCTGTCCGGGCAGGACGACATCTACCAGGAAAGCTAGTGTAAATATAAATTCTTACATAAATATTATCGAATACAAATATTTAAATACCGTATTATTTAATAACGTAATTATATTCATTATAATTATGCAGACAAACCAGAATCTGCGTAACATAATTCAACAACGTCTAGCTAAAAATGGCCGCTTTTTGGTTAGCTCAAGACAGAGCCAAACCCTATAATAGTGTGCGGCCGATGCTGCGGGCCTGTAGGTGGTTGCAACTGCTTTCCGGTAATGTAACCGTCGCGTATGCCTGTAAGAATTCTGCTGGAGGTTCGTTGAACTTTCGCGAGTGCAGAACTGAGCAGCAGGGTGGGGGAGCCGCACTAGGTCATACCCGGCCGTCGGCACACTTACCTTGACTCGACGCACACCGCCGCTGCCGCCGCCACCGCCGCGCCGCCACCGCCGTGCGTTCAACTTCGACGCATAGAAAACTAGGCAATACCTCGCCCGACATTTTCTTGCAATTATTTTAATGCAACTCTCGTTGCGACTGTCTCACTTACTATATTTGGTTGAAAGATATACATCTGCGATATCTCAATACTATCAAGAATACATAATAGAGACATCCGATAAGGAAAAGGATAATATAACACATGTCCTTTTTTAAATACCCAAATGTATTGTAAGCCGTTAAATACTTAGGAGTAGTTAACGGCTCACAATACATTTGGGTATTTTTCAACAAAAACCTTGAATTCAAATATTACAATGACTTTATAATGCTCTAATTATTTTGAAAATGAAGCCATTCTCATTGAATTCATAGTTATGACCAATATTCTAATAAAAAAATTAAAGAAGTAATACAATTACTATCCTCATTTTACTAGTATTAATCATCCTTGCTGCATATATTATCCGTCAATAGTTGCATGCACTCGATGATTCGACACACTCCACATTTTTTATTGAAAAATATACAAAGGGGGTCGCAGCTTAATTGTTTGCGCGAATCGGACGACCAGTGCGATATTGTCTAGTTGCTTCGACCAGATTACCGAGAACGATCTATGACATCAGACCTACTTTGTATTGCGAATAGCCTTCATTCTCGTCTAATTGGCTGAGTAAAATAATTAAAATTAAAAAGAAAGAATTTTATGAACCCTACATATAGAAAAGTAAGTGACTTGACGATGGGGTTGGCATATAAGAATAAAAAATGTATATAACCTATGTCACCCGGGCTTTTCTTACGAATCTATTGACAACTCATTTATTAAAATACGTTCAGTAGTCTAGGCGCTACGGTGGAACATCCAAACATACATACATATAACACATAGATTGCCATAATCATTACCCTTCCTTTTGGCTTCGCGCTAGTCGAGTAGAAAAGTGACTTGACTGTATAAACCTCTAAGATATTGCCTTTGTAAAAAGGTTTTATTTATAAAGCTTACCATCACCTGATATAAAAAAGTCGCAACCCCAAAAGCAACGTGTAATTGTCGTGAGACGACACGACGTGTACGTGTTATCATGTCGTTCTCTATGTTATGAGCTTATGTACTCGTATAAGGCTAAGAAAAACAAATGCAACCTACCTTAAACATGCATCCTCGGACACACGGGTAGCTCATATTATTGCGCAGTTTACCTTGAGATGAAATCTGTAACAAAATAAAGAGGTTTAACTTCTAACGCAAACATCCTCAACAATATCATTTTGCAAATGCAACATCATAATAAGACAATTACGTGGCGCTGTTTGATCCACTTAGTTCTTATCAAAACATTAATCTCGAGTCGAAAAGCGTTGACCTCAAGCCTCGACGTGCGCTCGCAATACATACCCACTAGTCGCATAATAGTTTCTTCTTTACAAACTACATCATCAGATGAGAGAAGAAATTCGTAGTACAAAATACTGATATTTTCAATAGGTACGACCACATGAGCTTTTGACAAAATCCTGAATAAGGATTCGTGGCAGGTCAGATTATAAGGTAAACTAAGTTTTTAATTGATTCTCCGTTTACACTTGCACATTGAGAGAGGATGGACTGGAGGCTTAGATGAAGAGTTTTAGTTTTTTCAATCATGTTTGAGTTAGCCAGGAGTTTGGGTCGATCAACAAGTTAATCCGCGCTTGCCCGGGTCAGACCGCAGATGAGTGACCTCGTATTACACACCGTGTTTCCTCCGTGCCTCGGAAAGCACATTACCACGTTGTCACCAGTACTGTCAAAGATCTACAAGTGAAAGCTTCACTTGTAGATCTTTGACAGTACTTCAAGTAGTCAGTGGCCTGAAAGACTGGCAACCATGGTTGTAAGACTTTCAGGCTGGTTAACAAGTCTCACCTATAGACATCGCATTACGCAGTACTATCTGGTTTGTAGAGGGGTTTTAGAGGTTCCATGTAAAATACTGGTATTCAGTTGCACCTGGTTAGACTGGAACCGGTGGATGGTCAGACTGCCTTCTGGTTCTTTATGGCGTTCTATGGAGGAGGCGTTAGTCCAACTGTTGACGTCTTATGTCTAATGATAATAATGATGATGAGAATGGAAACCGACCCCACAAAGGGAAATGACTGGGCATATCACGATGTCTGAGCTATCAATGTTTATTTTACAATTATTTTACCAGCAGCCTAGGATATAAAAAGTTAAGATTGTTGTACTTATTTCATTATGTCTATCAATGTGTCTTCATGTCGTCTTGTGCTTTCATGTCGACTGAAGTAGGTAGATTGTTCCAACAAATCTTCTACGTAAGTTTAAATATGTTAAGTAGGCAGCATCTTCGATATTATTGACAATTGCAAACAATTGAGTTTTGTTTTAAGCTTCCATGCTTTATCACTAAACTTAATATATTCTGTGATTATCAATTATTTTAAGCTCTCGATATTTCGACGCTGTTAAAGAGTACAAAAAGGCTGTGAACAACAATTGTGTGCAAAAATCTGTCATCTGTTCAGACATGCACTGCAGTCAGGACCCAATGACTGGATCGAGTTTTACAAGTCACGTATTTTGACAAAGGATTATCATTACAATCTCAGGCTGACAAGTTAAGCAATTGAAATAGCAAAACATAAAAATTTCAATCGAAAGGACGTTTTCAAACTGACAAGTTTCGGTGTGACTCCACAAAACCTAACAATACTGTGAGTTTGTTTTGCCGAAACTTTGTATCATAGCTCTGTATCTAGTTACAGTAGTACACGTAGCAAAAAACTAAGAGAAAAGGAAGACATAATCAACTGCATCTAACAATTTATTACTCATCCACCCGCACTCTCCAGTCATCTCGCTTACAACAGCATCGAAATATCTGGAGCTAAGAATAATCGAAAATCACGGAAGGTAATCCGTAGAAACAGTGTAAGTTTTTATGCTACATTTAACTTTGTGTAAGCTCAGGTCATTTTATTCTTTAAATTTTGTTGTTCTGCCAATCAAATTATTAGTGCAGGAAATAATAACACCAGATCAAAAAAAACCGCCATATTTTTCAAACTGTAATCTTCAATCCACTTAGTTCAGTCTTGTTAACTTTGCTATTAACATATCTATATGTAGGCCAAACAAGCATTGAAGAAGTGTTAAGTCACTTAGATACACGCAAAACTGACCGCAAAAATAGAGTTTTGAAACTTCAAAATTGTTGAGTCGAAAATATTGTTACGTACTGAGTTTTAGCTCATCTTTAGTTTTGGAAGTTAAAACATTAATTGGAGTATCAATAAATTAAATAACAAGCTTTTAAAAACGAAAGGAATACAACAGGTTTGTCATGTACCAATCTGTATTTAAAAATCATAATATATTTAGGCACTAAATGATAACAATCAGCCAAAAGTACTGGGTTAAGAAGCAAAGGTATTTCAAAAAATCAGTAGAAAGAAAAAATCTATAGGTAAATAGAGTTTAGTAGATAACAAATGTCTAATTATTAATCGTCAATATTAAAGTTGGAAACGTCAGGCTGATACTTAAGCTCTGGTTTATTAACTAATAAACCAGAGTCGTTTTGCCGCATTCAGAGACCTTTAATGATTACTTAGGCCATCACTTAGTAATGGTTTTGACAGTTTTCTCATACAATAATGTGTTAAACCTTTACTAAGTGACGCCTTAAGTAATCATTAAATATACGGCAGTTAGTGTTGTACACTTAAGTAACGCTGCGTGTCGGTCCCGTCAACGCGATACTTAAGTATCACAAGTCCTAGTAGACGAACAAAATATAACAGCTCACAACTAATAAGTAAACAATTATCCCATTATTTTTACAAACTCAGCCCCTAAAGTTAAGAAGTTACCTATAGGAAGTCCCATTGGGCACCCGTTTTGTGACCATTGAAACCTCCACTGATCGCAGTCGCAGTAAGTTGATCTTTATTCAATTGACAAATATTTTTCTTTTTAATTACGTTAGATAACTTCTTCCATCATAGACGATTTAATTTTGCATCACAGAAGGTCACGTATTGGCACTGAGTAAAATTAATATTATTGACTTGTTTTTATTACCATATTTTTATTTCTGTGTTCTTAATTTATCATTATGACCTGGTTAATTATTATTATTTATTAATGTATTATTTTGTGTTTAATGCTCGTTGTTATGGATAATGATTTGCGTTTTTTTTTTTATATTTTATTATATTCTGCAAAAAGATCGTGTTCAATAGTACAAATAAATTGTTGTACCTAAAATGAAAAATGTTGTATCATGTATTTAAATAGATGATTTCAACTTATACGTTTTTAATAAATAAAAATTACATTCAAAAATAACTTTTGTTTTTTGTTATAAAGAAAAATTTGCATTCCTCATTTTTTATGTGGCTAAAATACTATACGCGAAAAGCCAAAAAAAAATACATTATTTTAGTCCATGGCCTTTGGAGATGCGCGCGGATAGGACAACTGAATATTTTTTCCCGCCATTGCGAAAATTTTATCACAATTCCGTTTCAGTGTTGAAAATGATTTTTTTGTATTATTTTCTTCACAGGTGTATTGAAAAACGTCGTATGATACATGTGTGTGTATTGATGATTACCGTCCTCGGCTCCAGCGGTAATAACTAACATTACACACTTGTACTATAATGTACTATTATGCTGTAAAGACTCAAATCAAAAAGACGAAATAAAAAAAAATAACCGCCGACTCTATTATATATATATATATATATATTTTAATCGATTTACACTTCGTATAGGTATAGGTATAGGGTTTATCCATGGTTATTTTTTTACCCGCCATTTGGTTGCGGAACAATAAGAACAACGCACGCGTGCGAAATACGTACCATGTCGAACCTAATCGTAATGCAATAAGAGCTAGTTTTCGAGGAAGTGTATTGAAATTATCATTTACCACACCACCACAGTATTATGGTGGTAAAAACATTTGAATTTAGAATTCCTACTATCAAAATCAAAATCAAAATATTTTTATTTCACATAGGCCTACATAGGCACATAAAAAACGTCGGTAAAAAGGGGGCACGGTTCGGTATATTGGTCGATTCCTAAGGAGAAGAACCGGCAAGAAACTCCAAAGGTTACTCTTTTAATCTTTTTAAATCGTTTGGGTTAACAATAAGGTATAATACACACATGAAGACCATGCAGATTAATGTCTGAGATGGTCTTTTGAAGAAAGCACCACACAGATTTGAGTGGACCCGTCCAGTCAGTGCAAGCATTTGTCAGTTATCGTGGAGCTCGACTTATAACTCAAGGAGCTCAACGTCACGACGAACAATACCAAAGAAAGGACATTTGGGTGTGTCACTTAAAGTACTCAAACTGCCAGACAATCGTGAAAATTTAAGAAAGACCCACATGGTCACGGTGGAGCACACAGTGGAAGTGTGCCCCGCTTGGGCGGAGCCCCGCCGTGTTCTCGTAGCGGCGATCGGCGGCGGCGACCTCTCGCGCCCGGCCCAGGTGCAAGCCATGGTCCGGGGCGAGGAGGAATGGGACGCCGTCGCCTCCTTCTGCGAAGCAGTGATGCTGGCGAAGGAGGTGGCGGAACGCGAGAGGGAGAGAACCTCTCGTCCCAGCCGCCGCGGGAGGCGCTCCGGGCGTCGGGGGTCCCGCGATGACCTCCGGCCACCGTAGACGCGGGCCTGTGGACGGTGAGTGATGGGCTAACTCGCCGTCCGTCCGTCTCACGACGAAAACAGGCCGTGTCGACGGCGCGTTCGTGTTCCACGCGCGCCTCAAAGAGATGTCAGCAACATGGGAGGGGCCCGAAAGGGCCGACGCCTGTCGGGGCCGCGGGTAGTCCAACGGTTATCGCGGCCTCGACATAGAGGGCGAAGAAGGAACATGGGTGGTTTTTAGTCAGTAGAAGTCTGACACTCCCTTTCGCTCTGCCCAAGAGCGGGAGGGGTTATTCGATGATTTTACACCCACCAAAAAAAAAAAAAAAAAAAAAAAAGACCCACATGGTCCTCACATTCACAATATCAATTTTTGAAATATTTATCATATTAAATAATCATTTTACATTATTAAATGTCAAAAAAAAAAACACACACACAAAAAAAAATTAAAATAAAATATTTAACAAGTAAATATTGGTCAAAAAAAATATCATACTTGAAAAAGTAAACAATGTCAGTGTATAAAAAAAAAATATAAAATGTCAAATTGTAAAAAAAAAAAAAATTAATATGTATAAAGTCAATTCTACTACTATTGTTGTATACATATTTCAGCATGCATATCATGGGTACTTCCTCTTCATTCATAAGTGCAGACAACTCCAATTCTTTAAGAGATTTTCAACTTTATCGCTAAAGCATCAGGTTCAAGGTTTATTGAGCAAATTTTACTGTTTCCGGTAGCTTGATCTGCTGACGTCTGCACTTCAAACAATACATATGAACGTACGACGTGTGATGAAAGGTTTCATACATGAATAGTCAACTGTGGATTTTCTTAATTTTCTGAAAGTTAAGTTCTTTTTATGTTTGTGAAAGGGAATGAAATTAAATTCAGGAAGTCTATAGGAGTAATCCTCGACATAAAGAAACATTTAAATCTCAAAGTTTACGGGAGACTGTCTCCCAAAAACCGCACCCTTCGCTGGTCAGGGTAGTTGGCTTGATTGCAGATGAGGCTAGGAGTTAAATTACAGGATCTGCGGGTCTAAAATGGCCACTTTATCAGAATCCACGCAGAATCTTAGTATGAATCACGTTAAAATTTCAAATTCTTAAAATGGACTTTTTGAATATAACTAAAGATTAATATTACGATTCTGCTAAATCAGCCATTTAAGACACTCTGATCTGTAACTTCAACCCTAAATAGAATATTGAATAAAATTAATTGTTATTTTTTACGACATAGCAACTTGTTTAAAATAAATGTTGAAGTATGAATGTTTGTATGAATTTATGGAATGACGCATTATTAAATTCGTTAATCAAATAATTATGAATGAAACTGATTCTGTGTAGATGAACAAAGACTTAAAAAACGATTGCTTTTCAATAGACATTGCCACAAGTATACATTTAAGTGTATGTAACGAGTGTACTTACTGAAAGATCAATAGTAATGTCCACAGTATATACCTATATAAATAAATATAATTTGTGTTTAAACATGGCATTTTTTTCACGGTCTTTGTCGCAAGTGTCAAAAACCTGTACTTATGCGGGTTACATGCACGTTATCATGAAACAATACATAACAAAGTGTGGAAAATAACTCCAAGTCTTTGTGCTCCCTTTGAAGTAGTTTGTTCCATGTTAGCACTAGTGGGTTGTCAAAGATATTCGCTCACATTCACTGTAGGTTGTTATGTGGAGTTTGTAAAAGCAATTCAAACGTCGTTAGTTCGTCATATAAATTGGCTAATAGCAGGCATTGACTCTGTTCGGCTCTCAAAAGAGTTCAACGCTCGTGGACTTGAGCTAGCTAGTCTCACGACTCTTTACACAATGGCTTTTTTGTGCATTCTTGCTTTTGGTTATGACATCACCCTGGCGAGCAACTTGACGCTACTTTAGGTATAAGCTATGAGTATGTCTTATATGTAATACATTATGTTTGTTTAAACAGCTTTAAACATTGGAAAAGTTAAGAATTTTCTTTATCGATTACGTAATGGGTAATAAAAGCAACGAAATATTTATAGAGAACGGTCATATGGAAATATAAGATACACATTTAAACTACAGTAACTATCAAGTAAAAAGAGTTTTACACGATGTACAGACGTTAACACATCAAGCTTCTACGATCTGTCGAATTTCTATAATCGATTTTCATCTTTATCGATAGAGCATTAAGTTCAAGGTTCATTGGGAAAAATAATAGTTTTGAGTAGCTTGATGTGCTGGCATATGTATGGCTGGCTTAGACCAAACTTTCCGGCTTATTATAGCTATTGTGAAAAAGAAGGCTCACTCAACTCAACTAAGAACCGGTGAACAGTCGAAGAATAACATCAACACAAAAATATTAACAGTAATCATTGGTTCAGAAACATTTATTATTTTATTACTCATTGCGCTTATTTATTCTTGGTTACAAAATGACAAAGAACGGCTGTTAATTACTGCAAACATAATGTCGGTACTAATTTTAATGTTGGAGAGGAGAACCTAAAATTATTACCTCGGAAATGCTTTTTTTAGTCATCTGTTACTTTTCTTAGTAGTCGTTTCAGTACTTAAGGTGAGGCTTTCTTGATTTGAGTATTAAATTAACATAAAGTTTGATTAATTAGTGAATAAAAAACCTACAAAAAAGTTGCATGTTAATGATAGGCGAAATATTTTTTATAATTCAACGACTCGATTCTGTTATTTAATAGATATCTTTGTACTTGACATTTTCATGTAACAAACAAAAAATGATATAGCCGTGTTGTATTACTACACAGACAACAGGCAAGTTATTTAATATAAAAGCTAACCTATTCCGTTGTTATAACATCAACCATTTATGTTTAACGGAGGGACGACTAGGCCTTGCGCCGTAGCAACCAAATGAAAACATGCGAGTAGAAAGGATTAATGTAAGACTTGCATTTACTTTTCGCAAAAAAAGGGAATATTATTCACATTCACATACACTCCCAGAGATAAGGAATACAATTGAATCTATAGTATACACATAATAAGCTTTTTACTTTCCATCTGCTAGAATGTCAGTAACTTTTTATTGAATCTATAATTTTCATTATTTTATTTTGTTCAAATTAGATTTTTGTTCAATAATCGGAAAAAATCTGTGCACTGTCGGTTATATTAAGAAGAGTTATAAAGATGCTGTATCTATTTAAAATAATAATACAGTGCAAACGATCACTGATTTACAGCAGCTTCCGATTGCCCAGTGGCTCACGCGGCAAAACCACGTGGCTCTTAACTCAAACATAAAATCATTGAAGATGAATTTGTTTAAATTTACATAAGGTTAATAAAAAATACCTGAAACTTAACTATTTCTAAATATGAAAATGACGCAGTGGATTACTCAGTCAAATACGCAAATAAAAACCCAATAGTAAACGTTTCAGAAACCAGAAAAGTATCGTTCCGAATAAATCGTCGCAAGGTATACCAATAACGTAGCGTGCCATCTTAATAAGTCTGGAAGTAAAGGCATCATACTGACTAGGATTGTCAAGTTTTTATGCATAGGTTGTTATAATCTGGCGGGACGTGCAAAAACTCAAGGAATATTTGGTGGAGGAGGCTTTGTGCCCTCGGGCCGCGGCGGTTACATAAGTTCATCTATTTTCAAGGTCGAGGACATTGCTCCCAAATCGCTGATCGCGTCCTGCCGGCCGGTGGAGGGGGGGGAGCCTCCAACTGGCCAGTTTGGGCGTTCACTTCTTTTTTTCCTAATACCGTCTATTATACACTATGTTAGGTACTTCGGTCAGGTTTTTACATAACACACAAGGAATCGTATAGTTCGGTGTTCGTTAAAGTTAAATGTGAATCGGAATTTTAATTACGTTCCTAGATGTTTATCAAGTTCTTGTCCAGAACAAAGAATAGAAATGCTAATTTTATTCTATTGTGTGAATGACTTCTCTTTACAGATTTCAACACAAAAACTGTAACAATTAGTCGAATTAGAAGAAGAAGGACTTTTGTGTTAAACAGCTACTGTTGTAGCATAATAAATCAATGAGAAAGTCGTCTAACAATTTACAACTACATTCTCTGCCCTCAGGGTGGCCAGTAGCTACACAATGACAGGAATCGAGGGCGCACCCCTTTCTTTTACGATCGGCTACTGCGTAATAAAACTCTTTCTTAACGTTTTTTCATAAATAACAAGTGAAGATGCGGGTTACAACATTGCTACTTTTAACTCCAAGCTTAATCCGTTTCCTACAGAGATCTTAATTTAATCTAACTCAGGAAAAGCCGCCAAGGATAAAACGAACTTCGGCCGCATAGTTTATTGTTAACTTAAGCTATTTAAATGAAACTGAAAAGGTTTTAATAGAGCCGCAAGTATGGCAATTATTACGAACATTCACAGTTTTTTTGCGAACGGAAAACGAAGGACACTAATCAATCACTTTCAAAAAGTTTTCAAACAAACAATAAGCCGTTCCATACTTTTTTAAGGAAAACAAGATGAATACGAAACATATTTTTTACATTTCTCAAATTGCAAGTATTTCGTCGCAGGAAACATAAAAGTTTCTATGTCATTGTGTTTTTGTCATTGCAATGTGTGTTTGGGTGGAAAGGGCCCGTTAGATTTTTTTGACTCCGCCATTATAACGGGCACCCTTTAAAAAAACTTAAGGGTTCGGCAGGTAGAGCAAATCTTTTGATCGAAGCCTGCGATTAACGCTGCGATTGAGCATACATAATGTAGATTTTTTATTGTTAAGATGTTCCAAATTTCTGTAATGGGCCTTACGTAACTGTAAAATCCCATTTCATAAATTCGAACATTTACCTCTTTGTCATTTCTTTGATTGCACCTGATAACTGTGCGGCGGAAGACATATGCAACATTTTATTGTTGATGCATATGTGCGATACTGTATTTTATTTTGATTTCGGAAAAAGAGAACAACAGATAAACTTGAAGTCTCTGGTGGTTTTCTGTTGTATCATCATCATCATCATCATCCACAGCCCGAATTCACCCACTGTTGGGCATAGGCCTCTCTTTTATGGTGCCAATCGCCATGTTCTTGTACCAGTCTCATCCAGGTTTTTCCCTCGATGGCAACTAAATCGTCTGCCCATATCACGGCTGGGCGACCTACATTTTTTTTGGACGCCATTTGTTTTCTGTTGTATTCCTAGTAAATACTGTTCAGCTTAAGTAAACAAACTCAAAACCTACAATTAGGTCTCTACCGAATTCACTTTACAAGGAGAGTCGGATTTAATCACTAATTTGTTGATATTTTCATAACGAATGACCATATTGCTGTTCATCGAAAAGTCCAGAAACGTCCCTCATTGCTGTGTAAAAATGTGTGATCGTTGTAGAAATTGGCGGCGAACCAGCAACTAGGCTGCGTATACTACTCTAATCTTTATCCTAGCAGTAACTGCTACACGTGGCTTGGAGTCCTGCCAGCCTGCCAGCCAGCCAGGCGGTCGCTGCTGCTAACAGCTTTGCTCAGTAAAGGGAAATAAACGACCTGGCTTTTACCAGCTTGCCACTTGTAAGTGTTTTATCCTGTAAGGTAAATGAAATAGGTTTTGTAGTAAGTAACTAGGACATTAGACATCATGCAGTAGTATAGGGACTGTTAGTTTCACTGATAACATTGATAATTTTGCTGTTAGATAAATCATTTTCAAATAAGATGTAAAATGACTGTCATTTTTTTTATGTATGTTTTATTTCACGGAAAAGTGAATTCCTTGACTATTGATTTTTCTTCAATAGTCAAAATAACCTTTGCTTTGTAGTTTGTACTGTCTTTGTAGCAAACAATTATACATAGTATTAAACAATACAGTGTTATAAGACCAACGAGTATGAACTCAATAAAACGTTAATATTTCGAGCTTTTTTTAATTGCTGGGAGGTATATTAATAGCGATGGCCATTAATGAAATCATTGAAGTTTTTGTCTACAAACAATTTTATTTCAGTCTTAGAATGATTCAAAACGAAACCCATCATACCGGAACTACTTTAGATATATTATAATTCTGTACGATAGTTCATTTCTGTACAAAATAACCGAACTTTATTCGTATATTAGTTTTAAAAGTAAGTCATCGCGAATGCATTTGTAAAATGTTTGAATTTCGAAGTGATGTATTATAAATTACCTAATAAAGTCACAGAACCTAAAGATATCCTCCGAAAGACGTGCTCGTACAAAAAGTGGTATGAAATTGTTGAGAACTAGAGAATCCGTGTAGAGATCGTTGCTCTTTACCGCTCGACTACCTTCACCAACCTCGAACGGATTGCCGTGATCATCCTTACAATTTTACTCGTATTATATAACACTGTTAAACCATCATGATTTATAGAAAGAAAAAGCACGAAGGAAAATTCCTGAAAAACTTTATTATTTATTCAAGTTTCTTATTCCAAGTTCGTCTTACGTTATGCAACCAAATCGGTGACAAAGGTGATACAAAACAATGGAAAACACATCGTTTATGATTATTTACATAACCATTATATACATCACTTTATTTTATGGTTTTTTAATACGAATCAGTTTAATGGCCTATTTCAATTAACTTTATGTTACAAGTTTCAGTTCCTTTAATAGCCACACTTGTACGAGGCCGTGCTTATTATACCTACCCTATTAATTTGAATTCAGGGTCAAGTGCATCATTAACTAAAATAAGCTAAACTGTATGTAAGTTGTAATTTTGCTTTACATTTCATTCTATCAAGTACTTTTATTGTTTCCGACGCCAATAAAAAATAGAGACGACCATACTTGGCATTGAGCTGAATTTTGGCATTATGATGTCATCAGCCAACAGGTGGTAGAGGCCCAACATAACCTCTAACATATCAATTGTGATTTAGATGGATGATGAAAATAGAAATTTATTTATTTAAACTTCATGTACAATTGTGGTACATAGGCGGACTTAATGCCACAAGGCATTCTCTACCAGTCAACCTTTGAGTTAAAAAAGGACAGCACTGTGGTAGAGTACAAATACAGTAAAAAAAAATACAAGGATAATACCATTTTGTAAAGATAATACATAAATTGGTGCATGCTAATACATAAATATACAGATAGAAATTATGCTCAAAATGATATTACATTTAGAAGTTGATTCGACAGGCCATAAACCTCCATATTTGGGGCACATTGAAGAGCGGTCGTATGGTATAAGGCAATTTAGCTCTAAAATGCGACAACCTTCGATTGCAATTTATGTTTCAGGTTTCAATCACATAAAAAGATTTTAAGTCTATTACGCATTACACAGATTCATGCGACTAATTTTCTTGTAAATTGTATTATTGATATCAAATTTGAGTTGAAACGTCGTGTCTTGTCACGGCAGTACTTACGGGCGTGAGACGACTGTCACACGTCACACCACACACCCTCCGAGGTACCGTGTGTGTCCTGTCGTTGACACTAGATCAGCTTGTGTAACAAACCTGTATCGGATGTGAGTGTTTTACTTCTTAAATACAGATTGGATACCTGTTTTCTTTCGCCTGAATGTGTACATATGCTTCAATATTATGACACTTAATGGGTGTGACACTTCAAAATTAGACATTATGCATTTATATATAATGACTATAGTGAGGAAATAGACATTAATTGTTTTTTTGTCAACGTCTACTCTTCGTCTTTTTGGGTGCGTGTTTTGTGGATCTTAATTGTAAAAATCTGTGTAATGCTGCTAAATAGCGGACATTTAGGATCCCCCTTTTACTTTATGAATCGAGGTCTTACTCTAGCTCCACGTTGTTTCGTGTTTTCCTATGAGTAATAAATGTGTGTACGTCTTCACGATCATCAGTCACCTATCAGAAAAAATATATTATAAATACTGCATTTTTTTTTCTTGATACTGCATTAGATTTTCTACGTTTTCTATGGAGTTTACGTCAAACCAAAAAGTTGCTGACGAAACTACAGAATTCTTACAATCTGGTGAGAACCGAATTCAGTTAACATCTTGTGGTGGCCAATTGGCTGTTTGTGAGCGCTCTGAACTGATTTCAGTTTCAGCGAAATCGAAGTGTGAATTAGGCAAAAAAATCTATTTTGACACTTGTACTAGATTATCTTGTCGATACAGGAGTAAGATTCACTGTCAGCTTCGACCATGGCATTGGAGTGTGCGGGGGGGGGAGTGATGAAGGTGCGGGAGGAGGTGCGGCATGGTGTTCCGTCTCGCTCTTGCGCGCAGCAGTTCATTCACCCGCGCGCGCTGCGAGTGCGGAAGAGCAGCGTTGCGCGGGCGCAGGTACCGAGGCGGGCGGACGCTGGCGCTGTACGCGGGTAGTCGCGCAGGAAGGACGTCTTCGACCATGAACCGAGCTATATTTTATCAGTTATCCGGAGGTGTCGGTGCGCCACGCCGCGTCCACGAACGCTCCAACATGACCCTCTAATATTACGATACTCAGTGACGTTTTGCATTTATAACTAGACTGAAAGCAACATAGATCTCAAGATAAGACTTATTTTTATAAATCTCTTTATTTTTAAGTGACGGTTTTATGTGAGGTGTGGATTTATTTTTAAGTGTTAGTGAAAACATAAACAAACATTTCCCATTAGGATTTTACAATTTGGATTTTCTTCTAATTCATCATCACATCAGGACTGTAAGCCTAATGGTTAGTATACAAACATTTAATTATAAGTTAAGAATTAATATAGACTTAAGTTTAGTAATCTTTACTAATCAAGTTACTTACGAATTTCTTCGCGCTATCAAAAGACATCAACGCGCGTCTTAGTAAACACTTACAATAATAAATTAACTTTTTGAAGGCTTTGATAAGGTAATTAATGGTTACTTATGTTGACCTTCAAAACTAATATACTCATTGATACACTGCAATAGAACTTGTTTAAATAATGTATCAAAATCAAGGTAGTAAAAATATTTGAAATTTCAACTACTACCAAATTACTTTATTACTTTAATTGTATGTAATGCACATTAAAGTAAAAATACTAATTTAATTTAATATTAACATGGCAAAGTAAACTTAGGTATATAGATTAACGACCACACTACAAATCACTTCAATCAATATTATGCTAATTAATTGGTTATGGCGCGAAATAAACAATCTAACACCAACCTAATTTAACACAATGTGTTCCTTAAGGTATCGTTGCGAACATTTACGTAACGATGAATATATTCACGACGGCCGCAGCAATTTGAAAGAGACTCCATGTTTTTTGGGCGGCAATTACAGAAATCATATATAAGATGCGCGGGAGTACGCACACATGCGCAGGCATTGTTGTTGCGTCGTTGTTGGCTGCGCAAAAACAAAGCCTTGAACTTGGCAGGTTCAACCTCAAGGCGACCATTCGCACACGTGACGTGATCTACCTCCTACGCCGAAATTACGTAATCCTTGCAGCGATTTATGTAATGCAGCCGATTGATTTATTTGTTTAATGATTGCAGTTCTGTTCTCATTTCTATAGGTTGAGATTATTATTCAATTTTAATATAATTACTGTTGTCAAAGTTCAGTTTAATGGTTAAATAATTGTCGTTAGGTAACATTCTAAAAACATTTCTTTAAACGAATATCTTGGAAATTTATTATATTAAATTTACCTAATAAGTGTGAGTCGGTACCCCACACATGCGCTACGCACAAGTAATTAATAAGTATTCTTCTAAACCTTTTTATTGTGCCTTGAATCGCACTCTATACCTAAATTATGTCATGATTATTATATCATGTTAATCTCACTTGACCTTCGAAACAAGAATCCATCGAACTTATATTATTTCAAGCATATGTATTGAATGAAAGAATAAATTAAGCAGTCATGTACATAAATAAGTATTAAATTATTACATGAAGCACGCACACTGATGTAGATGGAGCGAAAAAATAATAATTTAAACAAGCATGACGACAAGCAAAAGTGGTCTTAATCGCAAGCGCAAAAGTTACAAATTAGCATGCTCGCCGCCGGACGCGGTTTCGGCAATGACAATGACAACGACCGATGATATAACAGAAGGCTGTCAAACCCGTGAAAACTCGGTCATTGAACCGCGCGCTTGCGACTCAGCCCCACTTCTTGACGCTTTCGCTCATGCGATTTTTATGTTTACGCTGCTGAACATAAAGTTAATTTTGATTTGACAAATAACCTAAAGATTAACACAGTTAAGATGTAGACTGAAAACTTGTGACAGAAGTAGGATATGTTGATATTTTGTTCATATGATTTAGAGAAGTTTAACCTAATTAAATATACGATGAAGGTTTTGAACAAATCTTCACGCTACAACGACACATTTCACAAATCCGACGAAGTTGCAAAGCTATTTCATCGGATTTCCTGTAAATAGAACAGCTTTTCTGGATTTCATAAATATTATGTGATGATCTGCATTTCTTTATGCAATCTTTATCATCAAATCATAATCAACTTTATTTAGAAAAATAACTGACAATGAAAGTAGGTGACACTGATTTCAGAGCACCTCTATTATGACGGAGGCAGCTGCACCATAGTTTTATTAGGAAAAGTTTGATGTTTTATTCTACCAATGCATTACTAGTTAGAAGGTAGACCTAAACAGGATGAACAAGGCAAACAGAAAACTTGAAAGGCGGAGGTCACCGCCATCATTTAGATTAACTAAGTGTTGACATGGATGAGCCAGGAAGGTCCTTGATGGGTAGAAAGTAAATGTTGAGTGCAGGCACACGCGCGTGGCCGACGGGGAGTGCGCGGGCACCGGGAGGTCGGGGGAGGGAGAGGGCGCTGTAATGCGTGGAACCTGTTCGAACAACGGTACCTCGTATCGTGCCCCAGGCGCACACGCACCCATTATGTAATAAGTAATAACCTTTTTCTCGCTCGACTGACTCTCGTCCCTTCAACATGTGACCTTAACTTTCAATCGCGATTTGTTTGTTTTTATTATGCATAGGAGAACCCGATTACGTGAACATACAATGCGTATATTTTTAGCTCTTTGTTATGAGGACTTTTGGATCAAAATTGCTAATTCTAACTGAGTACTTTCGTCGGTCGTGACTCTGATTAACATTGTTGCTAAATAAACCTTCTATCTTTAAAACAATGTAATCAAACTGTATCACTTTAGTACGCAGCAAATTCTCATTTCGATAACAGGCGCTGTTAAACGCCTGAATACTAGATGAATCAGTTGCTTCTAGCTTCAAAGTAAGCTAATAGAAACGAGAACCTTATAGTACCGAGAAAAAGAGATATCAACGTACGAATGTACATGCAAAACAGGTGAGTCTTGCATAAATTTAAATTCCGCTGCAATGCAAGTGTTCCCAGGCGTTTAACGTAATAAACTATTTATTATTCTGTTTTAGTTATGAAAGTAAATTTACAGGAAATGCAGCAGCACGTGTTTATAAAAATATCGATGACAGTGTGTCCCACATGCATATGAGTAGCTATAATATGTATGCCAGCAGCCTTCCGGTGGCAGCCGACCAACGGTTACCGCACCATAATTCGCAGCCAATTCGTAGCAAATAGACTTACATAGCATACAATAACTTTTTCATCTATTATTTATTTATTTGTTAGTCATTGCCAGAGGCAGTTGATGTAGTAGTGTCAAGAGATTTTCAGAACATAATTAACTGGGGCTTTTCTATTTTGTAACCTTAAATAAAAATGACCGAATGTCAGTAAAGATGACAATAATTGCGATTATTCACAAAATCACAAGTCAGCCCCACTACAACTGCGTTCCACACTAAAAGGCTCTTGTGTAACGTACAAGAATCGATTTACACTTCGATAGATTTCCCGGGAGATACGTTCTAAAAGCAAGACTTTTTCGTACGCGCGGCATTCTCATTTGTTACAACATACCTTAGTAGAAAAGCGTTTAAAATACTATCATCGAAATGAAAAAAAACTTTAGCAGCATCGAATCTGAAATGGAAACTGAATTACTCAGTTAACAATTTCATCAAGAATTGTTTTTCTTTAAACATCGGAAATGAGTCTGCAGGTGACGGTGCGTCCCGCCGAGCTCTGATTTCACCCTCCTATGTTTTTTTATTGACATCACCTAACGGTGCAATGCAATAGGTGCATTAAGATTAAAAGCATGCGTTAAATCTTATGCTGTGACGGATTGCCACTGCATATGTACATGTTTATCGAATTATGTATATGCATACTGCAACTATTATCAACAAGAGATCGTAAAGAATGCAAGAGTACGGATTGAGTTTCCATCTTCTGCGTCCATGACAATAAATTACTCCTTTACTTCGTTTTATCCATTTACGTTTCCCATATCAGTTACCTACTTATTTATGAGCAACACACGCTTTCCTGACACTTTACCAACCTCTTTATGCATTTTACCTCTATATTCTACGAAACTAGGATAACGCAACTGCATACATATGCAGTTCTGTAATCCGAGTCCTGTTGATCACCACATTGTTTGTGCTTAGCGGTATATTCCTATGCGTGCTGATTCACAATCTATGAATCAGCGCTGCCGTAAACTTTGTAAGGTGAGTTATAACAGGACATCTCTAATATTTTAGCAAACAATTCTGCAGGTGAACTGAACACGGAGGAACAATAAATGGATGGTCATATTTCATATTCTGTTGATAGTCGTCTCAAACCGATCTAACGGTACTTCCCTATACAAAGGCTCTGCGGTCCCGTCTTATTTTTTTCCGGATGCGGGGCCTACCTGCGATTTAACCATACACTTGACGTCCCTTTCGATTTTTTTTCGGAGGTAGCCACCATAGATAATCTCTTTATAACTTGTCCCTATTAAAATTCCCGTTTCAATAGCATATTCGATTTTTTAATACATAAACATCAAATTATTATGAATGAGTGGTAATAATCTACATAACGATTAACATGACATAAAATTAAGTATGTAAATTTGGTAGCCTGCGGAACCCAAAACTAACAAAGGAAAGTAAACCGTCGATGTGGTTTGTTCGATCGATGAAAGTAAAGGCCCGAGTAGACGGTCGAGCAGTCCCGTTAGCCGGCCCGAGCTCGGGCTCACGGAATACTAAACGCTGACATACTGCGCGGCTTTTGACCCTAGCCACATTCTAGTCTAGTACTTCAACACCTCTGTACACCGATTCATCTAGGTACCCCACTATTATTCTGCACATTTTTATAAATTATTCAGTCAAGAGCAAATTCGAAAAAAAAACTTTCCTATTCAAATAAAGTAAAGCTATGTTACCGTTCTTGCTAGAAACTTGTTTTATAATTTAAATTTGGTAAACCATAAAATAATATAATTAAGGAGTCTACTGTAGCAGGCAATAATTGTGGGTAAATGTAGCCATCAAACTAACCTTGGAATATCCATTCGTCAAAACATAAACATGTAAATAAAAACTCAGTTCTTTTTATTACTAATGATTGTCTTCAAACGGTTTTTCATCCTTCCAAGACTTGCGTTTTTTTAACGGCACAGACGCATTGTTGCTACCATTTTGTGTTTTCTTAAAAAACACGCTGTATTCAATTTTGCTAAAACCCAGAAATGCAATTTGTGCAAATGGCATTTTTTAGTGCGTCCTATTATACGACTGACGTAATTGGCCATAAAACTCAGCGGTTCGTTGTTTCTTACATACCTTTCCTATCCCAGCGACCTTCATTATTGTATTGAACAATCGCAAAAATGAACCGACAAAGGAAATTGCACGGTTTGTGTTAAAAGTGAAAATTATTCACAAATCGTAAAAACTTCAAAGAACAAGGGAGGCGGCAGCGGGTGTCGGGGGATTAGAAATTTAGCCAGACTTATCGGGACATCTAGTTACATAGCTGTGCCGGTAGAGATGTACGAGAGGACAACGACCCTACGCAAAATTCGCTGCATTGGGCTAGGTCTAGTGCATGCGCGTATGTAGCGGTACCAACGCGGAAGCGGCGAGCGGGAGCGCGCTATGCGCCCGCTTCCAGCCAGAGCGGGAAAAACGCATGAATGAGTATTGAAGCCTACCCCAAGAAGGGGGAAATCGAGTTTGCACTGCGGGCACCAGCACTTGCACAGATATAGACGAGCCCTATACATTATACTAAATAGGATCAATAGTGCTTTACCATCCAAACTTTTAACACAACTATGGGATCGACGTGAACGACACTTTATATCTTCGTAATACCGAGATAGTTGTACATAAGGAACTTATAGGAGAAAGAGTTTGTTTATTTGACCTGTTACAAAAGTAATCGTGACATGACAAAATGTGACGCGCCAAAGTATAGCTTTTATATAAAACTCGTTTGATGAGCCAAAAAAAATACGCCTGTATAAATATTTAACATGCGAAAATCAACCATAATAACCAAACAACAATTCAGGATGCACGGGCTCGTTAATCACATAACTTATATGTAGAGGAAACATGTTATGCTCGTGCTTTATCCCCCATACACAAACACAGAATAATTTAACAATTAGATAAACGTCAATGAACATCAGTTACTATTACTTATACTCAATTTTACTTTTATAATGCCCTTGGTCGGGATCGGGAAGCATATACGAGCAACTTTTTTATAACGAGAATTACTTAAACGTTTTTTTTAAACGGTGAAGGTAATTCGGATAAGCAAAAGAAAACAATTGTTTTCGTTTATTTCTTTTATAAGAGATTTTTTACTTTGTGGTTTATTTTGTTCTAATCAATTAAAAACAAAATTCAAAAAGATTACTGGGTTTATCTACAAAATATGTACCAATTTACGAGAAAACCAATAAACGAACCAATCAAAACATTCCCTTATAAAATATAAGCCGTTTAAGTTTCTATTACTAGCCTAAAGAAAATTGGTGATGTGATGTCAACGACCGTGTGCCCAATACTCGTACAGAAAACGCATTTCCCGGCGCACACGAGCGCAGCGTGCGATTTATTCGCGCGGCGGGTGCGGCGAGTGGCGCGCGGCGTCTCGCTCGCGCGGGTGCCTCGGAGTGGGACGAGGCGCCTCGGCCGTTCACCCCGGAAGATTCAGTGTTTTGATACCGCTCAAGCCTCCGCCGGCGCTGGAAAACTGCATTTTCTTTGATGCGCTTCGCTTTTCACGCTCTAATTGACCGACAATCGGATAATTTCGTTTTTTAAATGAACGATTTGTCTCGTGGTCTGTATAAGCCTAGTAAATAAAAACAAAAACTTTTTTTTAGATTTTCTGTCTATTTTCGAATTAATAGATTAAGGAGAGTTATATTTTCAGAAAGACGAGTCAACGAACCTACAAAAGTAGTTACACTAACTTAAAATATATTATCTGTCCACCCCACGCGCCTACATCCTGACACTTATTGCAGAATTGTCTAAATCGATAGACATAGTGACGAGTGCGTGCAGGATGCAGACGCAGACATTCAGTGAGCTAGTGAGCCTGAAAAATGGTACGCATTGGGGTAGATCACGAATGATCGGAAATTGCCAGACGTTATCGTAGGTCGTTGTTGCAAAGGGGCGCAAATATATACATAGATATATTTAGCTGCTGAGTGGAGGGGTGCCACTGCAAACACGTAATAGAGGGTGCGTTCAAATTCGTTCAAAGTATATCGTAAAATGGTTCACGAACTTTGATTATATTTCAATTACTTCTAATTTTACATCTATTACTTAGATAATGTTGTCATTTATCTAGGTATCTCTAAACACCTTACAAACAGCAAATTCATAGCATAATACTGTAGATATAAAGCATAAGCTTCCGGGTGCCACGACGAACATAAACAAAAATACCATACACGTACCGAACTACCCGTACCTTGAGCCGCTCACACTGAAAAGCAAAGCTAAGCCGAGTAAAAATGTACAATGTGTACAACGTGCAACGCGATTCATTCAAACTAATTGGAAGTATTTAAACTAATTGCAATATTTAATTGAGGACAGTGAACCGCTTGCTCCTTTATAGCCGAGCAGTTTGCAGCTGTTGTTGGATTACAGGCTGTAAATAGTGAAATCAATATTGGATAATGGTAGGCGGCAGGGTGCACCGTGGTGGTGGCAGAGAATCAGATGCACCCTTACCATGAAGCTCTTACTCGAAAATAGAACGAAAGTTTCAAAAGTTTCTCAATCAAAAAAGTGGTTGAACTGTATTTTTACAGATCGAGAATCGAAGGTAAGGGTGCTCGTGCAGGCTGTGTCGACGACCCGTGAGAGTGAAAGCGTGTTCCGGGGAGGCGCGCAGGCCGCCGCCCGCCCTGCATGGCTTTCGCTGCCGTTCTCACGACACCCGCGACCACGTTGTTTTCAACTTGGATTAATTACGCTCTATGCTGTAATTATGTATTAACGTATTAATATATTGTAATATACTGATACGGAAACGTTATCGATACAGTTTTATTGAGTGCTATTGTGTTGATGTCGTGATTTACTTCCTGTGTGTTTTTAAACTTTTATTAGGGTTGGAAGTGATGGTAATCATCTTGGATTTTATTTTTCCAACGTCATATTTTTTTTTGCTTGAAGATTTTTTTTTTGTTTAAAGTATTTATAAGTATAGTATTAGTTGGTGGCATACAGTGAACATATCCCGGCTACGCTCGCAGATCGTCAGTGATCGTGAGATCGAGAGCACGGTCAGGGCGCGCGCGGTCGCTACACTACGGAAGTAATGAACTTGAATGCAGTCCGCGGTCGCAATGCGCTGTGCCGTCCCGCTCTCCTCTAATAAGAGAATAGGAGGCGCGAACGTGACGTACTCACTGCATTTGCTGTCAAATTCGTCCGCATTCTCCGTCACAGGCCGCTTTCGTCGTCGATGCGTTTATCGGAACGAGACGCGAATATGTGTGTCGATTGCATTCTCGGCGTCGTAAAAGTGCATCTAGGTCGGTGGGCATAGCGGCGCGGCCGTCGGGTTAGTGCTCGGCGCTCGCCGGCTAGACGTGAGGCAGGTCGGCAGAGGCGGCCTGCGGGTTGCATAATGCGCGCTGCGCTCCGCCGACTCGCACGGCAGCTCGCGGCGTCCGCGCGTGCCAGCCGCAGCACGACATGAGAGCGGCGCGCCGGCTGCGGCCCCTCGTCCCTCTGCTGGCGCTGCGCATCCTGCTCGAGTACCTCAAGTCGCTGCACCACGCGCCCGCCTCCTAGGCTCTCCATCATCATAATATTACCTCGCCAAAGACGATAATACTCGTTGTTTATTCGAGGTAGTACTAACATTTAACGCGTGAACTATTAACAGTATCTCAAGAATGCCATGAACGATGATATTTATGATTGTAAGTATTGCTATATTTTAGTCCTTTTCTATAAACTGTCCAGTCTAACGCAGTTTACTTTAAAACGTTCAAAAGTTATGTGAAATCTAAAATTGTTGATGGAGTACGATACGTTTAATACCGGAGTAATATTTTAATTGAGCAAATATCTAAGATTTTTGAGACCGGTTGATTTACTATGAATACTAAAGGGGAAGTTAAAAATAATAAAAAGTACGCCTAATTCTGTGAGAAACAATAGTCGTAATTTAAAATTTCCCCGATAATAGTGCATTCAATTCCGCATTTACATAACATATTTTGCTTTATCTAGCCGATAGGTACTCGCGTCTATTTGTAGTGGAAATATGTACGTATTAAATGTATTATTAGCGTGCAAGGTTAGTGTTCCCGTTGCACTCTCGCATGGGTATGTATGTGTTGCACTCATCATCGCTATTTTACAACATCACTCTTATTAGTGACACTTTTCAATCTGCGACCTTGCGCTCTTGACTTGGATAATATAATACCGACGTTTTCTTTCGTAGAAATCGAAAACTTTAAGTACACAGTGTATTACGAAATGTGATAATTATTTATCTAATCTGTCTGAAGAACTGTTAGATTCAGTAACGTCAAACGAGCGGATTTAATAACTTCCGCGTTTATGAATTACTTCAATCGCGTACGTATCATCGCGGCATCGTTACAAACTCGATCGGGAAATAATAAGTACCTATATAGATAAAGGGACCTTGTAGAGTCCGAATAGATCAAAACAATCGATTCATGCGATCGTATTAATCACTGAATAAGTAATAAAGTTCAGCGACAACGCACATCGCTGCCGGTAGGGTTCCGCACTCTCAGTCATGGTCTTGTAGGAAGTTACAAGTATCCGGATTTAGTGGTAAATATTCTTAATTTGTTAAACATAGCATAACACCATGCTAGTAATCCCCCAAGGGATGGGCAGAGGTGTACGGTGGTTAATTGTGGATGTATTATTAGGTAAGCCTATTACTAACCTTTCGTAATTTCTTATCGGCCATTAAATTACTGCTTCATTTTAAACTAATTGCAAGCAACGTAGATTGTGCATCCTAATTTTTCAGTACTCTTTTATCATTTTTAGGTACTGTATCTGCTAAATTCCAATAGGTAGGTATATTAATAATTACTAAATCAAAATGCAACAATCAAGCGACATTAACTACTTAATTTAATTTTCGAATCTTATTGTTAATAGCCAACACATAGAAGGAGGTAATAAGTTTAACGTGCGTATTTGTGTAATGTCCCGAACAGATAACCTGTTTTGTTAATATAATAAGACAATCGAGTTCTGAAGTTAAATGTTTAGTAACTGAATAACGATAATACATTTATTTACAAATTATGTATTATGTGTATGTTAGTTATGTTTCCAAATATTCAATTTTAAAAACATATTTAAATACATACTTGATTAAATATATTACATTTATCATAAAATAATTAGGCAGGGGCATTACTTTGTGTAATTTATTTCATCACCACTACTCTCAAAAACGGTGAAGGAAAAGATCGCGATCGTGAGGAAACCTAGAACCAAAAATTCGAAGACTTGTGACATCTACCAATCCGCACTGGGCCCGCGTGGTAGATTATAGCCCATTCCAACTCAAAGAGTGAAGGCCTGTGTCCATGAAGCGGCGGGTACATTAATAGGCTGTTGATGATAGTGATGATGATGATAAACCTATTTGTTATTCTTTAATTATTAAAGCACGAATGTCACAATAAGTTCTAATAGGTAAGTAGCAAGCCAACAGCAAAATCAGGTCAAAATTTTATTGCCATTTTGATTAAGATAAGAAAAAAGTCTATTATTGTACACCGTTATCTGGTTCCCACCTACAACAACAAAAAGACAATATTTTATTCAAATTAAATTACTGGGAAAGTGCTAGTAACAACGCATTTTCATTAAAAAATTAAAAGTTAATGGTGCCAGCCCTGCGTGGCCGCAACGTGCGCGCGTAAAGGGCAAGTTCAAGAGCGAGCGCATCATGCGCGTGCTCAAGGTTGCTTCCTGGTGCGCGTGCGATGATGCGCCGCGCACTGCAGGCCGCGGTGCGCTACTGTGCGCGATGCGATTTAGACGGTTGCTTTTCATCCGTAACTGATGCTTCACACCTTTACTCATTATGGGAAATATCGTGATCGGCGGTCGCGTAACTTTAAAAATGTCAATATTCATTGAGTTTTTATTCTTCATGAAATGAATGATAGTGAATGAAAAATGGGGTTTCATCAAATATTGCAGTGATTTTAAAAAAAATATACTTTTTGTTTTTTTTTTTCTGTTGAGTAATGTTACTTATTTATGTAATTAGAATTACATTGTCATCATTATCTTGCCCTCTTGCTTTCTTCCCTGATTTATATAGGGTTAGCCTCGGCAAACATAAATATGAATGGCTAATTCAATGAGTGATACTGATATCAAATAATTACATAACATTGATATGTCTAGAACAAAGTGGTTAGTATTATCAGGAAAAGTACTAAGTAGTGGTTGCCGGGCGGGGTTGCGTGCGATGTGTGACATTGCGCGGACGCATTGCGCAACCTACACTCACGGTCACGTGCAACCTCCCCCCTCCCGCGCTGCTCCTCACTTCTTCACACGATACTCCTACCACAGCCGGCGACGTAACTGTGTAAACATCAGCCCTTACGCAAGATTTAACTACATTTTATCAATTCGATCGTTAACATTGACACTTCAGACATCCGGAGAAAGTGATCGTCCAAATATTCTTTTCTCATTCAGGAATGAGCTTGGATATGGATAGTGACATTTTTAAATAGATATGCAGTAAATTGGTTATTTTGCCATGCATCGTAATCTCAAAATATATTTCAGAAATGTTACTTCTATTGGATACTAAGTATGCATTATTAAATTAAATAGGTAATATGTAAACATAAATACTTAGCGATGCACTACATTGGTTACAAAACTCATACATAAAGGCATTACAAATGCAGCGCATAACGTTTACAATACGTAGCTCGGCCGGCGCTTGCGCAACTATTTGAATGTCAAATGGGGCCGGTTTGGAAAACAAAATTTTCGTTCTCATCGAGAGAAGTCGTCGGCCGCAAGCCGCCTCGCTTCCGCAATTATGCAATGAAATGTTGAACTTCAATGTTACCTCACTACACCAACATTCGAATGCATTCTTTTCCGAACCTGCCCATACTTGAAACACATCGCTACGAGTCTCGTTTGAATATTGATGTCGCTTTTACGTAACAGCTTGTTTTAATAAAAGTAAATGCTGTAATTAAGTGTAATCTGAAGAATCGTAACACAAGACCAACCTACTTAATCGTAACCAACAGAAATTGTTGTTTTCTCAGGAACTATTTTAACTGGTACTGGAACTCATAATTTTACCTGAAACATACTTTCAGGTTATTTTAAAGTTATTGGTAGTTAGAATTACAAAGAATTTCAATTTCATGACCAATTCACTGTTCCGTATTCTACATGAGTAGTGCCAAATTGGCAAATATTCAATGCATCTAACGTCAAGAGAGGAAATATATACATCCTAAATTTAAACCGATTTGTTTTACCGTTGCTATCGTAATGCATAAACCCTTATATCATCATTACCTATGATATGATTGGGTATGGCCATAATGGGTATCTACCCAATAGATATGTAGGATATAGGTTGATTGCATCTTCCGGGTTAATTAAATTGTAATTGATCAAAACAGTTTCTGGATACTCCTGCAGTGTCAATCATTTCAATCTTCTCTGTAAAGTTTCTGGATACTCCTACAGTGTCAATCATTTCAATCTTCTCCGTAAAGTTTCTGGATACTCCTGCAGTGTCAATCATTTCAATCTTCTCCGTAAAGTTTCTGGATACTCCTGCAGTGTCAATCATTTCAATCTTCTCCGTAAAGTTTCGGACAATTTCAATTGTATCAATCTTAACAAGTAATAAAACTTAACTCGTATTAATTTGCTGTAAATCAATTCAGTTTTATTATTTGTTATGTTCGATACTGTTATTAAAACGAATCATTTTGTCAGAGAGAACTAGGGCTTTTCTTTAAAAAAAAAACGTTCGTTTGTACAGTGTTTTCTTTTCTTTTCACTTGTGTTGTTATAATCTGGGCTACTTGTACAATGATGCCTTATTTAATTATAGACACTTATTAAAGAAGTTTTAAAATAAATTTGCAGTGCACAGTAGTTTTGCTTATAGTTTTCCTATAAATTTTCATCAGCTCTTGTAAAAACTCTTAGGTTTATATTCAATCTTAGGTTTAAATTCGAATGCAACGTTTAAAATATACAAATTAAAAATGCTTTAATTTTGTTCCAGGTACAAGTTACTTCAATACGCAGAAAATAATTATGAGAATACAAATTTGAAGGAACCACTGAAATCAATCAAAATGAGATTGGTAAGTAAAATTGTTAGTTTAATTTCTTTAATCACCAAATTGCAAAGCATGTAATGCATGCATGCATGTCAATGTCATTGAAGCCGGATTTCGCTGCTTAATTGTTCAATAGAATTTTGTTAAAAATATAAATAGGCAAAGGGGAAGTGTCGATGCGCAGTGGAAAGTGCGCACTTATCACAAAACTGGGTCAGTAGTGGCGCCGCCCCTTTATTGAACGTCGCTTCTCGCCTCTAACTTAGGAAATTAAACTCTTTCTGGAGGAAATAGCACTCAAAGTTAAACGGCACGGCGGGAAATGCACACGGCTGTAAAGAGCGAAAACGCATTTCGTTACGACTTTGTTTGCATATTATTGGGGTCTGAAAATGACAGTGCTAACTTCACTCCGATGAAAACGTTTTAGCAGAAAAAAATTTCTGGTGATTTAGAAATGTTTTAAAGTGAAACAATTTTGAAAAATGTCTTGATTAAGTGTAAAGGAACGCGACCTCAATTTAAACTGGAAAATATTGTCAACAGTCAACAAGCGAGGAAGTTCCAAGCACAACGGTGGTGGGCCGCACGGGGAGTCCTGGCGGCGCAGATGTGAACTGCGTGTCCAGCGCGGGCGCATACGATGTAACTCGTATGCGCGAGGAGGAGTTCGAGCGGCTCACAGTGTACATAGTACCCGACGTACCGTGCGAGCGTGGCACGTCCAACCGAGCCGAGAGGACGCTCCCGCGTAGCCTGGCGCTCAGACCATCTGCAGTATTATCCACTCCAAATACACCGGTACGTACCCTATCCATAATGTAGTATCGGAAATCGAGCAGCCAACTCCATCTTAACACACGGAACCGAGTGTAACACATCGTAACATATTACAATTATTGCAGACTGAGGGTGTATGGAGTATAGGTGTAATACCTCGTGGAACACGCTTCGGGCCCTTCGAAGGCACCCGAACACCTAACAAACCTAACGACAAAGTCTCCTGGAGATATTATTGGAGGGTAAGTGTAACTATAGATCTATCATAATCAAATCAGATCCAGTAATTGCAACCCGCTTTGCTTTATTATTATAATTTGGTTGAGGCTTGTATCTGTACATTCAGCAGCACAACCTTATAGACCGCAATCCAAACTATCTTCAATTAAGCCAAATACTAGACTAATATCTCTGGCGTATTTTATAATTTATCTGTTTACAATGCACTATTATTTTCTTCTTCAATTAACCGAACTCTCTCTTTGGGCCAGGTACAGGAAACTGTGAGACATCATACTTATGGAAATATTAAGGTGAGATTGGGCTTTACATTCGATACCAATGGTGGTGGATCTAAATTTTATTTTCTGTAAATTTAAACTTTTTTCTCAAACACAAGACATCATAGTTTATGTCACAATGTGTGTGGCACTGATTCGAACAGATTGCTTACCGTCACGCTCAACTTAGGAACTAAAAATATTTGGATACATATTACTAGTAGTATAGGCACTGTCATCAACGTATCACAATGCATGTTGCTGATATCCCCGTTCACAGCACTAGATGAGCCCACAAGTATTGTTCAAACATAAATCATTGTTGAACGCGCGTTATCTTCCGCGTCCTATATTACCTCTCGACTGACATTGCATCTCGTCCTTGACTCCCCACCACACTACTATAATGTAAGCGTGTCACTATCAGTTGCACGCGCACTGTAAATATCCTGCACGTGGCACGTGCACTAATAACATGCGTTCAGCTCAATTATATAAGTTTGATTTCAAACACACATAATCATCATAATGTAAGCAAATAAACAAGTCATTGCATTATCATTTCAATTTTCCCAGCGTGAGTGGTATTTTAAGGAAACGATTGCAAACAGAAAGTAATTATTTTTACAAGAGACAATAAACAGACAATAGATTCAAAGTATTTACATTCAAATGAATAATCAAATAAATCACTAACTATAAATTAAAACATTGTCTTATTTGATAGTTTTTTAGGTTCCCCATTATGTTTACACAATTATGTACTAATCACAAGTGTTATAATTGTTGTTAACTTATTACAGATATTCAAGGACAGTGACTATTATTACCTGGACGGGTCCGACACGAGCGTCGCGAACTGGATGCGATATGTCGCGTCAGCGTACTCTCTCTCCGTGATGAACCTCGTGGCTTGTCAACATCAGGAACACATCTACTTCTACACGATCAGGTAACTTCACTTCACAATGACAACAACACGCACACTTATAGTTACTTTCACATTTTTCTTTCAATTTAATAATCTTATAATATCGATTTTTTCAGAGACATTATGCCAAACGAAGAGCTGATGGTATGGTATTGCAAAGATTTTGCAACGAGGTTGGGCTATGATATCGATCCAGAGAGAGCTACTTACTCAATCTGTAAGTATTTATATGTTTAGCTGCATTTTCCTGATGATGATTTTAAATTACAAAATAAAGATTTTAATGTTCCGAATATTTTTCTTACAGGCAAAGAAGAAACAATAAAGAAAGCTTATGGCTTGCCACCTGCACCAGTGCACCCTGAAATTGCCTTTAATCACATGAAATATGTTCTTGGATTAACAAACACTAAGGAACTGCTAGAAGCTGAGATCCCTAGCCGACGACGAAAACGAGAAACAACTGATAAGCCATTTCATGAAAACTCAACAACCATAATCCGAGAAGACCCGAGATGTATCAATAAAAACGACAGGGTGGTTCTCAGGGCAGATATTTGTACTAACATCATCCATAACAAAACGGAAAACTCACTTGTTTGTGAACAAAGATCACTTTCGCCGACCAGCTTAATGCCTTCACCTTCACCGGTAAAAATGCATAGAGAAAATCCTACTTTAATAATCCATCAACACAAAGAGAGCACATCCCAAGTGGTTATACACCAACTCGAGAATCCAAGAATTCTGAGCAATAGATCACCTGCCCAGTGCCAAACGTTGAGAGACATGCGTGGGCCATCTCCCATGGCACAAAATAATCAAGAAAAGTTAGGAAGTAAATCTCCAATACTTACTCATTGTGTAGGTCCGCACTATGAACATCAACTGACCCCTAATGATGGATCGGTACGATCAGATGAAGGATACCATAGTAACGGTTATCATGATGAATTC
This sequence comes from Diarsia rubi, assembly GCA_932274075.1. Taxonomy (NCBI): domain Eukaryota; kingdom Metazoa; phylum Arthropoda; class Insecta; order Lepidoptera; family Noctuidae; genus Diarsia; species Diarsia rubi. Next base: position 11,362,060 of record OW026418.1, on the reverse strand, counting down.
ACACCTCCTGAAGATTCGAGTGATTCCGATGTAGAAAATTATGTTCTCGACTGTTCCAACAAAACCAATGAACCCAAAGAGACAGTAATAGTCCAAAAAATGGACCAAGACATGCATCGCAATGAATATAGGAAGGTTAAAATAAAAATGCCAAGAGCATACCAGTATCAAAATCATAAAGATATGGACTGTGACAGTGAAAAGGAATTAGTAATAGCTGAAGAAGTTCCCAACACTCCGCAAAATTTATCACCACCCCGACGTGATCCAGCTACATCGACTGTTATTGTATTGGAGTCATCTCAAAATACGGTTGTGCCTCTAACCAAACCGTATTATGAAGACGGTGCAATTTCACCTCCGCCACAACCGGCTTTTATGAGATATTCCCCACCAGACACTAGGATACTGGAAACAATTTTAACTGGTAACAGAATCGATACAAATAATAATGATCCTAACCGCCGTCAACCAAATGCAACACCACCGCCTTCATCTCCAACTGAAATGGCTTATTCATACAAGAAGAGTCAGAGATACGGCAATGCCTGCAGTCCGGACTCCAGCTCTAATCTGACCCCTCTGCCGTCGCTACTGCCACTACCACAGCAGCTGCCTACACCCAGTGCTGCCTCAATCTATTCATCATCACCACCTCACACGATCCCACATACAACTGAAATCCGGGAAATCAGAGAAATAAGAGAGATCCGCGAGACCCGATATGAAAGTCACTACCCCAACTACTCATATAACTTATATTCTCCTCCAAACTCTACAATAATCACTCAACTGGGGTCTCCACCCAGCAATTACTCGCCGACGGTGACTTCATCTCACCAGTACGAGAGATCACAGAATGTTCAAAGTAACCACCACTACCCATCGTCGACTAGTGTGATTACGCTCAAAAATTGTTCACAGTTAAGTTTGATACAAAACACGAATGTGAACAGTCAAATGGTTCCTCAGCACGGCAGCGTCAGTCCCGACGGGTCGTGTGGACTCATGGGGGCACCGATGAGTCCTGGCTCGCAATCCTCAAGGGGATACAGAAGCTTACCTTACCCACTAAAGAAAAAGGACGGGAAAATGCACTACGAGTGCAATGTTTGCTGTAAAACGTTTGGACAACTTTCGAATCTGAAGGTACACTTGAGAACGCACTCTGGCGAGCGGCCTTTCAAATGCAATGTATGCAGTAAATCGTTTACGCAACTTGCACATCTACAGAAACATCATTTAGTACATACCGGAGAGAAACCGCACCAATGTGATATTTGTAAAAAACGTTTCTCCTCGACGTCGAATTTAAAAACACATTTACGTCTCCATTCTGGACAAAAACCATACGCTTGTGATTTGTGTATGCAGAAATTCACACAATTTGTACATTTAAAACTTCACAAGCGACTACATACGAATGACAGACCATACGTTTGCCAAGGATGCGACAAGAAGTACATCAGTGCTTCTGGACTACGCACTCACTGGAAAACTACTAGCTGTAAGCCAAACAACATTGAAGAAGTATTAGCAATAACTAATGCAGCAAACACTGAATGCATCGGTAAGTTAACAATCCACTGACAAACAATTTTTATCGTTTTTTGATCACTTATAAATTTTTAATAACAGCAAAATTTAAATTTAAACCAATATCAAATCAAATGAAAGAGAATAGACTCGACTACAGTCGCGAGAGCAACTGCACCGCGCTGCACTTTCTCTTCGTAGGTGAACCGCAACTTTCACTTGCGCTCTCGCTGAACGCGGCCGATTTCATTTTCGCGTGCACTTTGCAGGTACCGTCGACAAAGACTGCCACGAAGGAGAGGGGCACGAGGCATACGAGGTGCACTCACCATCACAGGGAGGGCTGGTGGGAGCCGGTGGGGCGCGAGTGGCGATGTCGCACGGCGAGTTGCTGGCGCAGGCGCACTCCACCACGCCGCACCTGGCGCCGCACGCGCCGCACTCGCCGCTCTCGCCACACTCACCGCACGCACCGCACGCGTACCGCGCGCTGCCCGAGCACGAGGTGCACTACACCGCGCCCGCTGAGCCTCGCGCCTCCGTCATTGAGTCCAGCCAGCCGCTCATCATCGAGTGCACCTGAACCTGAGCCAGAAGGGCCCTGGTGCCGCACGCACTCTCCGGACGCGCGTTTCCCCGCCGCATCATGTGATTCCAGTCTTGTGATCAAACGAAAGTACATTTTTCGTAAAAACATTTGGACGAGGACTTCGTCCCTTGCAGTGGCTATGAGATTACGATATAAACTTTAAGTTGTACATTTGTAAGAATTATTACTTGTAAATGCGATGCGATATTAATAAGTACTAAGTACTTGAGTAATGTTAGTCCCTTCGGGAAGTGTATCATATTTAGTTAAGGATTTAAATATTTCATCCACGATTTCAGCAGCCTCTGTTTATACTAATGCTCAATTTTATATGTATAATTAGAATTCTATTGTAAATAGGATTTTGAGACATCGACTTATTTAATTTTTTTACGCGATTACAGATGTATGTACCGTACCTACTTCCAGATATAAAAATCTTCATAACAGTGTTGTCGTGATTGAAGATAATCCTTAATGATTTGTTGTTCAATTATAAGTAGTGTCAAACATCAGCACGTACATAAAAGTGTTACTATAATATAATGTCACCAAAGAATATCTGAACAGCAATAAAGTGCAGAGAGAAGAGAATACTGTTTTGTGAAATTATTTCAAATCAGTCCGAAACACGTAAAATAATTAAACAACTGATTAGCGTTAAGTGCCAAAAGCACGTGTATTTTTAAGTTAAAATTAAAGAGATGAGCGTATAGTATTTTTAAATTGTTGTTCCTAATGAATAATCGGAAAGTAAGCGCATGATATGTGCAACAACGTAATTCTAATGTTATTTAGACTAAAATTGACAAATTGTGTACATTATCCCTACGCTAGAACAAATGGTGCTTCACATCGTAGAGTAGTGGTCGCTGGCATCGCCCGCGCCGCCTGCGCGCGCGCCGATGGACATGTACTACATCGTAATGTTAATTAACCGAGTCTACTAGTTACTATTTTATATTCCCAAGTAATTATGATTCTCCTATTCGAAAAGGCTGAGATAATTAAATGTAACGTAATATTTGGCAAATATTAAACGTAAGTAAGTATTGGTTTACATGATGTGTAACTTGTGTAAACGTGGCTTGGAACTAAAATCTTGTGTGTAATATTGAGCATTCACAACTTATACGTGATGTAAAACCAAACGATAGCGTTTTGTATATTTCTATTGTTCATACGAATAAGATTTTTATACGCAATCCTTAGTAGATTTATTATCGGTATATTTTCTACGGTTTACAGAGCAAAAGAATTTGTACTAAACCCACTATCGTGTATGCCTGTATGGCTTCATATAATGTGTCCACAGTCATGCTAAAAGTTTCACTGGTTTCGACGTTTACGTTTCCTATTGCCTACAGTTTAAAGTTACAATTCTTTTCACTTGAAGACATAAATATTCTATTATATAACCCTCTTTTCACTTCTTAATTTATCTTTAACTTAAAACGGTAACTCTTTAAAATAAACTCTGTATTAATACTTAACGTTAAGGACATTACTAAATATAAGGAAATTTAGAAAAATTAAAAGAATTGTAACGAAATTAAACTTTTTCGTGTAATATCGCATGTCATAAGTATACGGGTGATTTTATCAAATACATTAAATTTTGATGAATTAACAAAAAAAAAAAGTATGTACAGTAGGTAACCATAACATGGAAATTAAACGTAATCTGTACGAGATCACCTGTACACTAACAAGTGTATGCTCCCTGATTTAAACCTTTTTAAATACATAATTTTATCATCCTAAATAGTTATATTTATACATTCTTAGAAAAGTAAACATACAGAGTTATGAATATTGAGAACCTACCAGAGGTCACATATTATGTAATCGATTTACAGAAATACTGCGAAATGCTTCATGTTTTACATCAAACCTTTTGTTGTATTATTTTGATCTGATGTGACTTTCTTATTTCTCTTAAATTTTTACTAAATCGCTTTCAAACGTCGAAATCATAAGTCGATAACCATCTCAAGGTCAACACTTTTGTACAAATATGTACGCAAGAAAGTATTATTGAATTAAGAAATTAACAATTGTTGAATGACTTGAGTACAGCATGTTGACTACGATACTGTTACATATATACCTAAACTCGTTGACTTCTCGCCATTCCTTATTATACGTATTAAATATTATAGTTATAGTGTTTTGTTAGATTTTTAACTATAGTATATTTATTTATCTTTTACATCGTATCACAGTGCTGTCGAAGAACTTAACAATCATTAATTTCTTGAAGCTTTAATTTGGGACACTCATTGTTTATGTATATGAAAAATACATTTTATGTTTTACAACCGAAAATAATACAGTAGACATCGAACTCAGTCCAAATTTTATATGGAAATAAAATAGTAAACATCGCACAAATCTCGCACTAAGACAAAATTAAGAATGTTAAGTATGCTGAACAGTACGTAGGTACAATAAACCATGTTATTTTATTTCTTTATTGGATTTCGACTATTTTGATATTTTTTGTAAATCGCAAACAGGTACGTATCAACTAACTACAATGTAAATAATTCCGATGAATTATAAAATAATGTGGTATATTTTTAAATTATTTAAATTTTATGATATATCAGTCACTACCTACGTTGTAACTATATTTCAATAATGTATAAACTTGACACCTAAGAGAGATTGATGGTCATAATAAATAATGTAAGTACAATACGTTACTTGTGGTACTGCAAGGTAAGCAATATTATCACTGTATGTATTTAATACCTTTTGCTACTATTATGTATAAAATAAATATAATGTACTCGCATACACCTCGTAAGGAGTATAGGTAATATTGTAACTACTTAATGCGCCAGAAACTTACCTACATACTGTAAAGGCCTGTAATTTTGTACACCTTGATCGATAGTAATTATTTTACAACACCAAATTCATTAAAACGGGAGTAAAAATATAAATCATGGTTTTATTATGTCTTAGCACCCCATACACTATCAATTAGATTAACAACACAGTCAATTCAGTGATCTGAGTAACTTTATTCAAAATACAAAAAAAAAGTTATGACTACCTACGACAACGCAGACAGTAATAGGGAATCGGACTGAGTCAAAAAAATATGATTCTAATTATACCGTCAGTTAGATTATCAAAAAATATTGGATACGTGTTCTTTGTTTTAATAAATTAATAAAAAATGACGAAGATAAGACGCGTCAAAGATCATGAGTCATTTGTAGTTAAATATGTACTAACATGCGACGTTATCGAGGAGTTCACGAGTTTTCGAAGCGCTGTTCCGTCTTCATTTTTTGTTTATGTGAAAAAAGAAAAAATACGTGTTCAATATTTTTTGGAAATCTATCGGACGGACTAATTCGTTTTTTTTTGTCCGATCCCCTATTGACATTAAAATGAAAAAAATGCATACAAACTCACTCGAAGCATAGATTTTAATTAGACGATTACAGACACTTTTGAATGCCCGAAAAACGAAGCTACAGTCACAGTCACATAGCATAATAACTTAGTTATTATTTATAAAAGAGTATCCAAAGAGTATCTTGAATACTCTTTTAAATAATAAATTTCCCTTTATTCTGAATTATATCTTACTTTCAACAGTTAAATTGTTACAAAATGCCCCTAATTCAGTGTGCTTTTTGGCAAAGACCTCCTCTAGCTCCTTTCATTGTTTTTTATCACAAGTCACTCTCCTCCAATTGGGACCCGCTGTTTGTTCTAGCACATCTTCCTATCTCCTTATCTGTTTTCCCTTGCTACATTTACTTTCCCTTGGTTACAGTCAGTTATTATTTTACTCCATTTCTCTGTATTTGCTCTCATCATGTGGCCAGTCATCTCCAGTTTTGTTGGTCAATCCTGGTTAAGATGTCTGGTAGCTTAGTTCATGCTCTCAATTGTTCATTTCTTACATGATCTGCTTTGCGTGTATTTGTCATGCTCCGTTCCATGGCTCTTTGGCAGTATTCGCATCCGTATGTTATATAGGGTAGTATGCAGATGAAAAAAATATAATATCTGCATACTCTTTTAAATACATTCAATCAAAATAGGAGACATAGATTTATTAAAGTAAACGTAGTGGAAATTAGGTTTAGTAAAATATATTGCGTGCTTTATCAAAGATACAAAGAATAACAAGTTAATCACCTAGCAACCACAACACAGATCTTATTTTAATCTAGAAGGGAAGACTTCATAGAATTACGCTGGAAGTGCTTTCCTAACATTCCCTCTGCTTTTTCAAACCGAAGTCTTCGCAAAGCTTTACCAGTCTTGGTTTGAATAATGGCTTTGTAAATATATCAGCCAGTTGTTCTTGCGTAGGCACTTGCTCAATTTGGATATCTCCTTCAGACACACATTGCCTTACATAGAAATGTCTTAGCTTAATGTGCTTTGTCTTCCGATGATATTCGTAAGGCGGATTATGAGCTAATTTTATTGCAGACTCATTATCAATGCGCAGTACTGGTGTTTCTAATTTATCACTTAAATTTTTAAACAATCTCTTTAGCCAAACCATTTCACGGCACGCCTCACTGGCAGCTACTATTTCTGCTTCTGTGGACGACAGCGCAACTGAGGTTTGCTTCACACTTCTCCAGGAGATTGCTGATCCAGCGAACATGCATATCAACCCGCTTGTAGAACAACCACTCAAGTTGTCGCCTCCGTGATCCGCATCACTGTAACAGATGAGTCGCTTCTCATTCTTTTTAAACTCTAGACCAGTCTCGATTGTTCCTTTGAGGTAACGAAAGATTCTCTTCACTTGTAACACATTCGTATTAGTAGGGTTATCCAAGGTTCTGGATACGACTCCGACTGCATAGGCGATTTCAGGCCTTGTACCCACCATGAGATAAGCCAACGCTCCCACAGCTTGTCTATAGGTAAAATTAGTGTCACAGATCTCTTCCGCCAACTTTTTTACAGGAATATCTTTAACTATTGGTGTTCCAACGGCTTTACAGTCACTCATTCCATACTTCTCCAAAACCTTTGAAGTATAGGCGGCTTGATGAAGTCTTATAGTCCCATCATTGTGTCGCTCTAACTCTAGTCCAAGAAAGTACGATGGCGGCTTAGTCGTTATCTTGAAACGTACTTTGAGTTCGTTCTCAATGAAATTGTCAGCTTCTACGTCATCAGAGGAAGCCAATAATCCATCATCAACGTACAAAGCTAGCAAAATCTTTGTTTTTCCACGTTGTCTCGCGTATAGACATGGATCTGCTTCGCTCTGTGTAAATCCAGATTCAACAAAAAAATCATGAATGCACTCGTTCCAACATTTAGGCGCTTGTTTAAGTCCATAAAGACTTCTTATCAACTTGCACACTTTGCCAGATCCGTCATTGTATCCCTCAGGTTGTCGCATGTATATCTCTTCCTTCACCTTGCCATATAGGAAAGCTGTTGACACGTCATATTGTTTTAGCGATAAACCTTCATTTGCAGCTATACTTAATAATACTCGGATCGTGCTTAGTTTCGCAACAGGGCTAAATGTCTTGTGGTAGTCTATTCCTTTTTTCTGAGAATAGCCAACTGCAACTAGTCTTGCTTTAAACTTGTCAATCGAGCCATCAGGGTTCTTCTTTACCTTAAATATCCATTTGCAGTTGAGTGCTTTTCTGTTATTTGGTAAATGTGTCAGTTTCTATGTCTCATTCTCTTTCAGAGAATTTATCTCACTGTTCATAGCCTCAACCCACTTGTCTTTTTCAGTACTTTGCATGGCTTCTCGATACAAGGATGGTTCTGGAACAGCAATGATTTGATTGATAAATTGTTCAAAATTAAATCTTTCTCTTTCTGGAATTTGACTCCGATCACGAAGTACACGACTGCTACCTTCAACAGTTTGAGTGTCTTCTTCTTGTCGATCTTCTTCATTACTAGTACCTGTTTCATACCAAGTATCTTCTTCATGTCGTTCTTCTTCAGTATCACTTATTTCATTATCCAAATTCACTGAATGCAAGTGATCATTACTTTGATTAAGTACTTCTAAGTTTGGTTGAACATCTATGGAAGAAGTAGGTAGCTCATAGGTATTCTTTTTGATTTCAGGTTCCTCACTAACAGGTGTGTCTCGGTCTAACAGAGGTATTTCTTCAAAAGTTACATCTCTGGAACGCAACAATTTAAAGTTCCTTGTATCATAAACTCGATACCCATCATCACCGTCATATCCTATAAGAATTCCTTTCTTTGCTTTTTTATCTAGTTTATTTCTCTTTTGTTTTGGGACATGCACGTAGCATACGCAACCAATGATTCTGAGATGATTTATTTTGGGTTTCTTGTTGTACCATAACTCATACGGTGACTTGTCATCATTTGGAGTGGGTCCCGTACGATTTAATATGTACACTGAAGCTTGCACTACTTCAGCCCATAAACCTTTAGGTATCTCATCATGAGCGTGCATGAGTGCTCTTGCCATCTCAACAATTGTGCAATTATCTCTTTCGGCACAACCGTTTTGTTTGGGAGTGTAGGGCATTGTCAGCCTCTGTTTAATCCCGTGTTGTCTCAGCGTACTTCGTACTTGTTCATTGTCGAATTCACCGCCATTGTCGCTAAGCAACTCTTGAATAACGTGTCCTGATGTCTTCGCTTCTACTAGAAAATCCTTCAAGCGTGCTTGAACTTCTGACTTTTGTCGTAAGAAGTATACGTAACGAAAACGGGTGAAATCATCCTTGAATAGAACAAAGTATCTATACTTTGAGATCGAATACACAAAAGGTCCACACACATCAGTGTGTATTAACTCTCCAAGTCTTGTACTTCTTTCCCTGGTCCCAAACGTCCTTCTGTGGGCTTTCCCATAAACGCAACCTTCGCAAACTTCTTTGTTATTTTCAGATTTGAATTGCATAGCAAATTCTCTTTGCATAACTTGTTTGACATGTCTTTTGTTTTGGTGTCCCAAACGTTCGTGGTACCGTTGAAGTTGGTTATTAACTGTTAGTTGGTTAATCTCAAGTTTAGGTGTAATTACTTCTATTTTAAGTTTGTACAAACCTCCATACTTGTCACGAGTACCGACTAACTTTGTCTTACCATCAACCTTAAATAAACATGACCGAGTGTTTGATTCAAAGGAGCTATTCTCCCAAAGATCTTGTGCGGCTAGCACTGAGAACAACTTTCGTTGTATACTGGGAACATACCAAACATTTGTGAGTGTAATTGTTTCGTTTCGGCCATTAATGTCAGCTTTTACTTGTATTGAGCCCTTTCCGATAGCTTCAATATTTTCACCATTTGCTGTCATTACTCTGTGAGATTTGCTAAAGTACTCAAAAAATACATACTGATCTGCTCTATTGGTTACGTGACTTGTTGCTCCATTGTCCACGTACCATGAGTCTTTATCATTACTCTCACCAAGAGATAAAGATAAACTTGACAATGTAGCAGCATTTGATATGGATTCCTTTGTAGGTTTTGGGGGTCTACCATCCGTAATCCATTTCTTGCATTGCTTTATTCGATGTCCGCTTGCTCCACATTAGTTGCACTTGGACTTCTTTTTGTAGTCTTGCTTTTTGTTACGTACTATCATTACCTCCGTGCTGGATTCACCCTCAGCTTCAGATTTATTTCTATCTTTCAAAGCTCTCTCGTGAGCGCACAACTGGGTGGTCAAGTTCTCGATTGTACGATCTTTCAATGTAATCAGTAGCCAACTTGATTTAAAACTGAAATACTCTTCTGGCAGGGAATCCAATATCTTGCATATCAAAAGAATTTCTGGTAGTTGATTGCAAACTGTAGACAAAGCTTGATTTAGATCATGTCAAATATTCTTTATTGCAGACATATGTGAACCCATGTCATTAGTGGGGTCTTTCTTGTAATTAAAAAGTTGCATACACAGATCGTAGGTTCGGTCCTGTGATCCTCGCTCATAAAGACGGTTTAATTCGTCCCACATATCACTCGCAGTTGTAAAACGCATTACTTTGTTCAGGATTTCGTTGGTCATATTAGTAGTCAGTAGTAACAGTGTTGTGCTTTCTATTTTATTATAGTCACACTCTTGTTTGTACTTTGTAAAAGCTTCCGCTTTGGCTCCTTCACTCGGATGTGCTGGCTTTACTAGAGTACCCTGCACCGCATCTAAGGTGCTTGTGTTACTCCGCAGCAGCAACAACACTTTATATTTCCAGGTCGGCCAGTTGCTTCCATCGAATAGTCCTATTTCGAGTTTCATATTTGAAGACAACATGATTCACTCTTTCGAACTTTTATCCTTTAGAAAACAATACTAAAACTTTTAAACTCTCGTTTTTGCATGCTCTGCTACCATATTAAAGTAAACGTAGTGGAAATTAGGTTTAGTAAAATATATTGCGTGCTTTATCAAAGATACAAAGAATAACAAGTTAATCACCTAGCAACCACAACACAGATCTTATTTTAATCTAGAAGGGAAGACTTCATAGAATTACGCTGGAAGTGCTTTCCTAACAAGATTAAGATTACATAAATCGTAATTAACAACATATGTGGCATAAAAGAGTAAGTAACTATCTATAATGATATCGTAAGTATGACTTTCATTTTCTATCACTCTCGTTGATAAAGAAAACTCTCTCGGACTTTACAGCGCATGTCGAGATACAGCTACATATTACGCAGTTTCAGTTTCAGTATACAGCGTTAAAGTTGTATTAAACTATTTCATTTTTTGTTTAGTGTGGTTAGTGCCTAACCTGGTGTTTATACTTCCCATGGATCTTCGACTTGATTTGATATGTCGTCGAGAAATGACTCTCAGGCATGCTGCCTCTATTTCATTAATTGACATGTCAGCATCATTTCAGCCAAAAGACGTCCACTGCTGGACATGGGCATCCCCCAGGTGTCGCCACATAGACCGGTCCCGTGCATGGCATGTAGTCGATGGTAATCATTTAATGGTAACACTACATTGTAGGGTTAAGAGTATACACCTCATTGATAGTACATGACTCGATGTCTAGAGGAGTACAGAGACTTTTCCACAATCCAGTTGAGATTTCTAGCGATATTTGTAGCTCATACTTACGTTAAAGTAGATATACTTAAAACAGCTCTCTCTCTCATTGTAATTGGGAGGTAACCAATGAACTTATTCATTTATGTATGTCCAAACAAAAGGATTATGTATGTAATAGTACCTGACCTGAAAGTCTCAAAACGGTGAAGGAAAACATCGTAAGGAAAACGGCATGTCTTAGAATCAAAAAATTCGAAGACATGTGACATCTGCCAACCCGCACTGGGCCCGCGTGGTGGATTATAGCCCATCCCTCTACTCGAGAGGGGGCCTGAGTCCCTGCAGTGGGAACATTATAGGCTGATGATGATGATTTAATAGTACATTACATATTTAAGTAGCTACTTGCGTTTACAACTTTCCAGCTTTTGTTTAGAGGATCAGTAGATACCAGCAACCTTTCAAGTAAAGAATTTGATTTTATTTGATTTAATTTGACCACACCATTAGTTTTATTAACCTCGTATTAATTATGAGCATTATTGCTTTTCTGAATAATAACGAGATTGCCTTTATTCTTTCGAGAATGAAGTTGAGTAAACTTTATTTTACTTAATCATAATAGTACAAGTGTCGGGAATTTAGATTCGTTTATAAATTTTCTACGGCATTAGCTATTTATATACTTGCTTTTGATGAATATGATATGAATTTTGATTAATTAGCCCGTTACGCAATGTCCACATGCCCTCGCCTACGGTATCCGGAAGCCATCACGTGACCCCCGACGCCCGGAGCGTCTGCCGCAGCGGCTGGGACGAGAGGTTCTCTCCCTCTCAAATTCCACCACCTCTTTCGCTAGCACCACTACTTCGCAGAAAGAGGCGACGGCGCCTCATTCCATCTCGCCCCGGACCAAGGCTTGCACTAGGAGCGGACGCGAGAGGTCGCCGCCGCCAATTACCGCAACGAGAACATGGTGGGGCTCCACCTAAGCAGAGCAGACCCTCCCGCTCTGGGTGGAGCGGAAGGAAGTGTCAGACTTCTACTGTTGAAAAACAACCCATGTTCTTTCTTAGCCCTTTGAGGCGCGCGTGAAACAGGGACGCGCCAACGACAAGGCCTGTCGACTATAATCTACCTTTTTTTTTGTGGTGGTAAATCATCAAATAACCCGTTCCGATCTTGCTTGGGCAGAGCGAAAGGGAGTGTCAGACTTCTACCGACTAAAAACCACTCATGTTCCTTCTTAGCAATTTATGTCGAGGCCACGGTATCTCTTACAAACAACCCGCAGCCTCGGCGGGACTAAAATCTTCCTCTGTTTTAAATTTCATCAAGATCCATTCGGCCGTTCCGCCTTGGTTGATTCAAACAAACATCCATCCATCTAAACTTTAGTATTAGAAATAGTCAGTGCTTTGCCTTACTCTTTTCTTATTTTCAACAGCGCGGCGTCAGTAAGTTAACGCAGGGCAATGATCCATCCAATCTACTTTGTCTAAGCAACGCATTTTAGTTTTCTACAACCACGCGAACCAAGTCTGTTGTCAGTCTGTCATTAAGGGGATTAGGGGAGGGGGGGAGGTTCGAATTCTCACAGGATATAGAAAAAGGATTTTCTCATTGTTTACCTAGATTAACAAACTTTTGATCACGGTAGTACGTTCCTGTGGAATTCATTCCGACATCCACGCGGGCGAAGCCGCGGGCAAAAGCTAGTATGAAATAAAATCAAGAAGTGCTTACCCGAAACTTGAAATATTTTACCCAACATCTGTAATGTTTTTTTTCATGTTTTAAAAATATGAAGTTTTGTTAAAATCGAACAGCCATCCTGATTAATTTCTTAATTTATTAGAGTAGAATATACGAGTATATGTGTAATAGAATAGAATTTAAGTAAAATACAGGCAAGTTATGTTTTAGTTTCAGTTTAAGTTCGTGACCAGTCAGTGTGCAGCTACACCGTCGTATCTCCGTTGTGTTGTGGAGTGTCACTGGACACTGGTTCAGGCGCGCGGCACTTCTTGAGGTGCGTCCTCATGTTAGACGACTGGGTGAAGGCGAGCTTGCAGCGAGGGCAGGAGTACGGCTTGGAACCGGTGTGGAAGTTCAGGTGCGACTTCAAGTGATGCTTCTTTGTGAAAGACTTCGGGCACAGCGTGCAGGAGAACGGCTTTACACCTATGACAAAAAATAATGTTCATATCTTATTGCTTAAAAGTTACAAATTGAATCACCGACTAAATTTGTACAATCAAATGAAAAGAACCTCATCACCGCGTGTCGCGTTATAACTAACGATTTATGAAAAAAGTAAAAAGTACGTTTGTATAATTATGTATAAATCATGTATACATATTCAATAAATCTTCGTGGATGCACTTTCTATTCTAAAACGTACGAGTACTACGTGATAACGACAACCAATTAATTTTATTAAGTTTGACCGTGAATGTCGAGCACAAGGTCATATCACTGAAAGTAATTAGTCTCCTTATCAGAAATACTACATGTTTTGATCTGTCTTGATTACCACATATTTATTTGTTGTCATTGTTCGTCTTATTAACATGGCACCTCATTTATTTGCGAAACAATAAAAACCACACTCGATTGGAAAATTATCTATGTAAGTCAACCAAAGGTCGGATAATTATAAAACAAAAAAAAAATAAGTAGAACACACGCTAGGGGCGCTAATCCATCACACTTCACACTAATATATTAAGGCGAAAGATTGTGATTGTGAAAACTACTGAACGGATTTGGATAAAATTTGGTTCCTACACAGATAGTTTATAACCTGGATTAACACATAGGATAGTCTTTATCCCGATTTTATCTTCCCGTGGGATAGTATTCGAGTTGTATCGGGTGAAGCCGCTGGCAACAGCTAGTTGATGTAGCGCTACAGTCGCGCGTGTTTTGAAGGTACCCTAATGCACAGCCTAAAGACAGAGGAGAACGATTGTTACAAATAAGACTTACGACAAGCCTTTGACGTATAGGCAAACAATAATGTCAACCACATATTAGCACCTCTCTCTTTGTTTATCTAACCTGTGTGTAGTCGCATGCGAAGCGTCATGTTAATGTTTTAGGTGTCGGCGAAGCGCTTATCGCAGTGCGGGCAGGCGTAGGGCTGCTCGACCGAGTGCGTGAGCCGGTGCTGCTTCAGCAACAACTTGATAACTGACCTGTGTGCAGTCGCAGGTGTAGCGTCATGTTGGAGCGGTCTGCGAAGCGCTTGTCGCAATGCGGGCAAGCGTATGGTCGCTCGCCCGAGTGCGTGCGCTGGTGCTGCTTCAGCAGCATCTTGCGGGAGAACGCCTTACCGCACTCCTCGCACACGTGGGGCTTCACACCTAGAAATCAGGGGTTAATTTAAAATGGTAATGGACTAAATATGAGGTTGTATTTAACATAATAAAGACCAATCTTCTCGTCTAGTGGAAGTTCGCAACGTTTAATACGATAATGAAATTTGCAAAACAGTACAAAGTACAGGTTCGAAAAATGTTAGGTAAAGCACACTTCGGCCTGTGTAAGCTTAAGTCGAAAATAAGATGTTAAAAGGAACAATAAAATGCTATCACTGAGTCAATTGGAAAATCATATTTATTAGCATTTTATGTCTCAAAATTTGGATACGCTTACAATGAAAGACATTTAATCGTATTGGTATGACAACCTTTCTAATAAGAAACTGTAAATCTGTTTCTAAAAATCGTTGCACGTCGGGAAAGTAAACTTAGCACTACGTAACTAATTTACTGTGTACTTAGTTTGGTATCGGCTCAACTGATTATAATAAACAAATAGTTAAGTACTTGATAACTTGTTCCATTTTAACATATACAACTGTATTGGATCATCAAATCAAATATTATATATTTTATACTTTTCTCGAAAAGAAATTTGTTGATGATGTAGGGATTTATACTTTAATAAAAAAAAAATCCCAGTCGCCAGTCGGCGATATTTTTATCCTTTTTATGATTGGTGGTAGATTTGGTGGATCCACAGTTTGCAACCCAAAGACCAAGGATATGAAAAACCCATCATCTTTAATACATATAATTTCCTCAACAAAATCTATTTACCTGTGTGGATCCTTACATGCATGTTGTATGCAACGCGCTGGTTGAAAGACTTGGGGCAAAGAGTGCATTTGTACTCTTTACGGTTCCTGTAAATAAATAGAGCCAATTTTATACGAATTATTTAGCTTCATTAAAGGACGTTTTCCATGAAAATCTTTATAAGAATAGAAATATTGGTCTATCAGAAGAATATTTTTAGCTGTTCATATATTTTTTTAAATAAATAAAAACGTATTATAACAATCTCTCACCGATGTATCTTCATGTGGCTGCTAAGATATCCTCGGTCGTTAAAGTACTTTCCGCACACAGTGCAGGTGGCTGCGAACTCCCTGGTCCCCCTGTGTATCGACATATGGTACTTGAAGTTCCGCAGCTGGGAGAACGTCTTGCCGCACTCGCCGCAGGAGTAGCGCGCGGTGCTCGAGTGCCGCCGCATGTGCACCGTCAGGGACTCCCCGCTCATGAACACCTGGAAATTGTACATTTAGGAAGACTTTACAGCAAACAGCCGTCACACGAATGATTTCTAAATGTTTTCTTTGTATACAACATATTATTATTATATCTATGGATACAACATATTCCTTAACCTAACCGAGACACAAAAAAGTTTATTTCTAAATCGCGCTTGCCAGAAAAGTCGGTTTGATCACTCAAAGTAACATAACTTTATTTTAGCAACCGAGCTAGTAATCTTTGGTATTTACTTTACAGATTTAAAGGAGCTCGAAACTCGAGTGCCTACATAATTATGTGGTTCTAGTTTCAATTCTTGTATTTGACGTTGATAAACTTACAGTTTACAGTTACAGAGCGGTTAGATATACAGGGTGTAAATTAACCCTTCACACATCCGTGAACCAAGCGTTCTGTACATCAATCTAAGTTACTCTTCGCAAACATTTATGCTGGGAAACGAATTTTTTTTTGGGTCAAAAATCACATTTTACGGTAAAACTCAATGTTGCATTCTTGAAACATTGAACTAGTGGGTGCTTTGAATAGTAATGGGGCCATGGAAGTAATTTAAGTAAAGTTATAACCTGAAAAACTGATATTTACAAAAACAGCTTAGAAAAAATTGGAACTTTGACCCCAAGTATCTCCGTAACTAGGGGGTTCCCAGGTATGGTCTAGAACAAAAAAAATACCGCAGTGGTGGGGAGAACAAATGCTATTCGTTTGCGTTAAGGGTACTTTTACACGCTTTATATACGCAACTTCAATATTTATATTAATTTATGTGTAAGTTAAGTACCTATAGTTCATAACTTTGACTTGTCCAAGTATTCTTCAGAACGATGGATATTTCTATAATTTATGTGCTTACCAAGAAACATTACAAGTTAGTTACGTGACTTCACATTTAACAAATAACATAAAATTACTATAAAATAATACATAACATGTTAATGTATTGTTTATACAGGCATCCCGACTTCAGGCACTTTACTATAGACCAAGAAATAACAGCTTAGTCGACGTACCATTTCAACCGCGAATGCAAACGACTACATGAATATAAATGCATTTTAGCGTAAAACATTTCCACTCAGTTTGGTGAGAGCAAACCTAGGTTTTAAGAAAACGCTATCGATATTGCTTTAAGAAGTGTTGATTTGTGTTTGATTTAAACACCCCTCAAGATAATGTCAATTCTATTTCAATAGGTGTTATTCCGATGCATGCACGAATCCATCCGTCCATAATATGCAGCGACGCGCTTCGTGCGCGAGTGAAGTTTGGCCTATTGCCAGAATCCAAGGAACCAGATCCACCACAAGGTTGTGAAGCATCACCGTTCTGTGACCAATTTTCTAGATTCAGATTACTGAATTTTAAAATCCTGTAAATATCCAGTTTTCTCCCTTGTTTGTAGGTGTTTGGTGAACACTGTCACTTTTTAAGGTAGCTAACTTATTCAAAAGAGAATTGCGATCAAAGATCGGTTAAGGTAGAAATTGGGTCGTCATCAGGGGTATATTTCTAACAGAAGTTACGAATGCCCTCAGCCGTATTTTCTATTTCTGACATGTAATTGTAATTTATTACTTATGTTAACTTTACCTGACTGCAAATAGTGCACTTGAAGTCATCTCTGCGATTTTGTGGTAGACCTGAATCAGTGGCAGATACTTTCACGTCGCCCGTAGGCGCTATGTCGCTAACTGCTTCCGTATTTGATAGTACATTTGGTTTGGGAACATTATTGTTACCATCATTGGCTATGCTGCTTTCGTTTCCCTGAAAATTAGGTAAATTTTGAATTATTTAGAAACGAAGCAAGGTCTTACTTCTATCACGTACCATGAAAAAGCTTCTTACTTTTCGTTTGGACGATTGCAGCTGCACAGGATTTTCCGTTTTTCTACGGAATGGTTTGTAATTGTTAGGTATCCGAGGACTCCATGGACTATCTAATACTTGATTTAAAATAGTTACTTTGGCAGACGTAGTCACATCCATCAGTTTACTACTCTCATCACTAACATTGTTAATGACAGATCTATTTCTATGAACTGGCATTGGGTTTGTCGAATTGAACATTGACGGTGCAATACTAAAGTCCAAAGAAGGAACATAAAATCTTGAAAGAATCCGCTCCTGTATCCCCAAATGAATTAAAGGATTTGCTGACATAGGGACATTGTTCATTAATATATTCATCGGTAAACTATTTGCGTTAGTGCCAAAGGCATGTGTCTCATTACTTTTAGTAGACGAGCAAACTTTTAGACAAGATTGGTCACACAATGTTTTGTTAGTTTCACTGTAATCTGGTTCATCTCGAGTGCATCGCTGCTGGTGAAGGTGAAATACTGTAGGCGAATGACTGATGTGCTCGTTCGTTTTTTTATATGGTTCTAAGAGCGGAACGTCGTCGGCGCTGAGATGTTTGCCATTTGCATTCGTCAAGAGCAGAGATGCCGGAGCACGATAGCATTCATTTGATATTGCTAGCACGCCTGCCGTCAGACCGTTAACATTACCGTTTCGAGGATATGTCTCGATAAATAAATCACGTAGAAAAGAGTTCCTTTGTCGGTCTTCATACGGCGATTTCAGATTTCCTAAAGAAGACTTACGCTCTCCTCTCGGATTCTGACTAAGTACCAGCTTATCTTTGCAATCTGGGTTGCCAACTGAATACTGTAATACATCCTGGATTGCTTTGCCTTTCTTTATATTTATGTATCGTTGATCTCTACAGCCTTCAAATCCTAAAGTGTATACATTCCTTCTTGACAGATCCGTTTCATAGAGAAAACTTAAATTTGAATTGTTATACTCCATTGTATCAGACATTGGTGGCAAATGTTGAGTGTCAACAAATATTTGCATGGCTCTTACAATGTCTAGAAACTTTTCAAGTTTTTCTTTCTGTACAGTGACTTCTCCATTATAAATGTAATAAAGCACAGATGACATAGCCTCGAGGTCAAAATCTGGTAATACGATAAAAGTCGGCGATTCATCTGTGGGACAAGAAAGTAGGAGCCGCTGAAAGGAAACGTTGCTAATTAGTCAATGCACGATTTTTTTAAAAGTTGATAAAAGCTTTGGGAACACGATAATGCTGCAATGGGAAGTGTTTGCTTACTCTGAGAAAAACACTGACACTGGCGAGCACTGCGCGGTGTGCGCTGAATGCGCGCCCGCCGCACAGGAGTTTCACATCGCACCACTCGCTGTGCGACAGCCATTCACACATCTGAAATATCAATGAAAGAGAAATCCATTAATGTAAGTATTTAAATCTTATTGCTAGTTTGTACTATGTTTACTGTTAATTTTCTCGTTTTTCTCATTGTGTTTAAGTTAATTAACCTAATATTTACTTCCTTAAAATTTCTGAATTTTTCTTTTTTGAATATTTGTAATTGTATAAGAAGAATTTAGGTAGAAAAGAAACATAGTGAACATTACTTTTAACAATTTACAATACAACAATCTAATCGCACTCACAACACACTTGATAATAGCCTGTGAAAACACACCGTTACAAAATGGATTAGAGAAATAATTTAAGAATTTCTTTCACGCAATTTTCGAGTAATTTGGATGGATCTTCAACAGTGATCCGGTGAGTGCGGAACCAAACTCGGACGTCTGTAAACACGCTATGTTTGTGGCACACTTTTAATTCCTCGCCGATCGTGCAAATAGATGCCTATGGTCGGTATCTGTGCTGTAGCAGTGACATGCACGCCCGATGTCTCGCACGCCAGTACAGGCAAAATTAACCAAACACACCCGACCAGGTCAACGTTTTTAAAGTAGCACCACTCGTGAAAGTGTAGAGCAAATAGGTCTAATCAAACAAGAAGAAAATTGGAAGCATCATCTCGCCAACCTATACACTTCCTTCTACCTACGTCTAACTTGACAGTTATACTTAACCTAAAACGTCGCTATTTAAGTGAGCACTTGAAATTGGTATTCTATGTTTTGTGTGTGAAAGCCTGCTCATTTAATTAATTCATTAGCAGAATACGTCATGTGCTTACTTAGAGTATTTACCAACATGAAATATACCATTGCCAGATTTACAAGATCATCAACATAAAAAGTGCATTGTCCGAGTATTTATTACCAAAATAAGTAGGTGTGAGCATGCTGATTTATTGGTTTATCACATTGCTCTGCGGAGATCAAGTCTCAGTTAGGTGATAAAATCTGTAGCGCTCCACTTCAAACACTAAACACACACGATTCATGCGGGGAGCTTCTTAATGCCTAAATAGGCAACACGAAAAGAAAGGAGAGGCTAAAGCCACAACGAGTAGGTAAATAGAAGTAGTTCTTGCGAATAAATATATCTCCGAAAAAAAAAGCTTTGAAAGAATAGGTATCTCTGTTCAAGAATAGGGTCAAAAACGCTTTAACCAAACAGCTTACTTCTCAAAATAGAAAGCTAGGGTCAGATTAGTTTCTAGTACATTATCAATTATCTACAGCATATTCCAGTAACCAGAATACACATGCTATGGATGCTGTCGTATTGTAACGTTAATTACCGATTTGCCGATATCAATTAACTTGTGAAGGTATTTTAAGATTAAGATTAATAACCCGTGATCCGTGAAACATTGCAAGCCTCTTTCTTGTCCTACTTGTCATGACGTCTATTGTTTACCTAGCGGGTATGTATGTTTGGTATATCAGGCTTGATATACATATATACAACTGTGTTTATCTCTTTGCGTAGTGCCACCGAACAATACCTACGACTATACATTTCTCACAGAAGAGAAATGCAAGCATGACTCTAGCGCATTAGAATTCTACGGCCAGGCTAGTAAAATAGTGACGACATTCCCATAAACACTACTGAAAAGTATTAGTAAAAAGCAATGTCTAAACGCCACCATATTCAGGTATTCGAAACTGTCCAATTTTCCCAATTAACGTTGAACCTAATGCTTCAGCGATAAAGTTGAAAATCTATTAAATAAATTTGACAGATTGTAGGAGCTTGATGTGCTGGCGTCTGTTCTTAGTAAAACACTCTCTTTGATTTAATATTTATGGGCTGTAACTTTACATGGAGCATTTAGTTTAAATATCAACTGGTTCGCTATTGCGGTTTGAAAGAAGTATGGTACCCCATAGATGTCCGATTATCCGTACTGCACAGGAATTTGTCCCTCGGGGGTGTGGAGGGCTTTATTCCGTAAAGAAAAAAATTTTTGAAGCACAAAAACTGAGTAAAATCAACGGCCGTTGTATGCCGATTTGGAGTCCGAGCAACAATCACAATTAGGTATAGCAATTTTTTTTAGTATTAACAATTTTGTGCAAGCGCAAGTAAGAGAATATTGGGGGAAATTGAAGAGAATTCGTGTTGAGATGGCAGTTCGTTGAATGAATTAGGTACCTATCAACTACCGGTTTCCACAAAAGCGAGGCAGAGCGGAGACAAGATGTGCCAAATTTGACCAATCACAGGAAGGGCGAAAGACCAGATGTAAATAAAAAAAAATAAAAAATAAATGTCGATTTCCGCACATATCCTGTCGACTCCGCTCCTCTCCGCTTTTGTGGAAACCGGGCCTAATAGGTGGTTTGTAAAAGCGCTATTTGGTAAAGCACGGTTATCAATAGGGGATCGGACTGAGTCAAAAAAATATGATTCTAATTAGTCCGTCAGTTAGATTATCGAAAAATATTGGACACGTGTTTTTTGTTTTATCAAATTAATAAAAATTGACGGAGATAAAACGCGTCAAAGATCATGAGTGGGGGTTGTGACGTCATTTGTAGGTAAAAATGTACTGACCTGTGACCTGTGTTTTCGAGGAGTTCACGAGTTTTCGAAGCACTGTATCGTCTTCAGTTTTTGTTTATGAAAAAAAAAAGAAAAAAAATCTTCAATATGTTTTGGAAATCTGTCTGACGGACTAATTAGTTTTTTTTTTGTCCGATCCCCTACTAGGCAGAGACCGCAGAGTTAGAAAAGTTAGGATTCGGTAGGTTGTATTTAATTGATGTAGGTAGGACTTCAGTGAGGTGGATACACGACCTAGTCGGAAAAGCAGGTGAGAATTGGATGAGGGAGGTCCACGACCAGGTTAAGTAGCTCTAAGCGAGACATATATTGGGCACTGACTGAGCATTTGGTGGATACAGTGTGATGAGAGAGGAGATTCAATCGGTAAGAGGGTACTACCTAAATCAATCAGGCTAAAAAATATTATTTTTTCTGAAAGAAAAGTAGATTTGTATAAACATAGGCACAGAATGAACACGATCTTTAGTTCTAACATTCTAGTTCTTACATCCCACTTGACTAAATGAAAACACTATAGACGTTATTTTACTCAAATATAAACATGGATTTATTTATGTTTGATCTAAAGTTCAAAGAAGTGTGGCTAAGTATTAGAAAGATAGATATTTATTCAATCCATCCGTCAATTTCTGCGTAACTTTGACTTGGGCGAGTTTTACAAACCGCTATTTCCAAAGTAGGTACATTAGTAGGTTAGGAAACCTACTAAAGAAATAGGAACTTCTTCTGCCAGAAAGCTGGAACAACTTAGTAGCCATTATTCAGCCATGTTCAGGGGCTAGAAGATCGCTTCATATGTTTATTTCTCGACTTCTGCGAAGCCCAAAAGAGAATTAAAGAACAAAATAAAGTAAGTCTGGGTATCTTGTTTGACGCAATTTACTAACCCATACCACATAGATTGATTTAATTATTATAACATTTTCTACTGCTTAATATTATATAGAAATATTTAAGGTTCTTAAAACACTATACTTTCAAGACTTGAAATAAAGGAGTCTTGGAAACGATTTTTCACACATTATTAGTAAATTAAACCATCACGACAGAGCACAGATTGTATTTAAACAGATATTGATATTGGGATGGGAAGACTTATACATTTATTAGAAAATATACCTATCCCTCTAAGTAACTCGAAATACTCGAATAGGTACACATGCGATTTACCGGACGTCTTTAAAAACGGAGAAGAGTTATTGTAAAATAACTTTGATTTGGACACTGAAATACGTACTTAGATAGGTACATACGCATACTTTGCAAATTTTGAAAATACGGTACCTAAGACAATGATTCCCGAATGCATGCACCTCCTGAAATACCCGTCGCTTTTCTTCCTTTGGAAATAAAACGACAGTACCAAGTTACTTAAGCTATAGTAGATGACCTCCTAGGTGACATTCGTAGGAGACGATCTTTAGCCACAATCACAAGAATGAGACATATGTTTTAAGTGTATACGCATGCGCCCTGAGCATACAGTATATAAAATAATTAGGTACACAATAATTAACAAAATATTTTTTTAAATAAAGGTGGATACTGAAAAAGTATGTTAATGCTCCACTACGAATTAAAATAAATAAAGGAAAATCTATTTCACTCACTGTAAAGGATTAAAATCACCAACATGTAACATTTAATTTCCACTTCCATACATGAATATTTTTTCGTCCAAAAGCGCGGGAATTTCACGAACAGGGGAATGAACCAATGTGTGCGCGTGAGTCCTCCACACTGACGGTATACAACACCGCAACACGCATGCTCCAATGTGTGTTACCGCCTTACCGATGACCATACACTACCACCATTTTTAATAGCATGCGTTATTCCATACTTAGTTCACGTGTGCCAACAAAACCCGTATATTAAACTTTCAACAAAAATATTCGATTGCCTACTAACTAAAATAATACTTAGATTCTTGTTTGTGAATATTTCTAACACGAGCTTTTCAGTTTTATTTAAAACTCGTTATGCAAATACGTGCAAATGTGCGGGATACTCATGGAACTTACAGTTATTGGTATTAATCATACAGATTTAGTTGTTACTTTGTCATTTATACTTACTCGGTGTTATTAAGTGCATAAATATTTTTCTTCGACATTCATTGGAAAGTAGGTAGGAACATTAGAACATACTCGTACCTTTACAACTGAGTCTACCTTTAATGCCACGCTGTATTTTTTACCATTTATTTGATAATTTCTAATACTTTCTGCGCAAATTGTTTAGTAAAAAGGAAAGCAACATGATCAGTATATCTATGTATATATATATTTTTTTTTTTTATGGTGGGTGTAAAATCATCGAATAACCCCTCCCGCTCTTGGGCAGAGCGAAAGGGAGTGTCAGACTTCTACTGACTAAAAACCACCCATGTTCCTTCTTCGCCCTCTATGTCGAGGCCGCGATAACCAGAGGACTACCCGCAGCCCATATCTATGTATATTTCACCACACTCTTAACTCTAGACTCTACCGCTTTAGAAGAAATCTAAACAGACAAAAGGATTTGGTAGGACGCAATTACGCATTTCATTACCAGTAGGCTTATGTTTTTTTTTTCATTACTCATGGTCGGAAAGTAGGTCTGAAGTTGCCTGCGGAGCGGGTTGAAAGTACTACTTTTCAGCCCTAAGGAGAATCGCTTCCAACTGACAGCTGCCTAATTATTAAAAACTAGCTGACCCACGCAACTTCGTCTGCGTCACAATAATATACAGGGTGTCCAAGAACCTGGCGTCCAACTGGATTCCCACGATGCCCCAAGTTCTAACAGTACTCAGAAAAATATTTTAAAAAATCCACCCCATGTACTTACAGAATTATACTGATTTCAAAAAAAAAGGGGAAATGAGCACCCTGTGACATACTTTTGAATGCTGTGACTGCTAATGCTGATAATTTCGATATTTCTTGGAGGTTTTGTAATCTAGGGTATTGCTGTGTCTAAATAGAATGTAAAAATAAAGTACTTATTGTACCATTTTAAAATAAAATATTATTTTAACTAAAGGTGATATGGAAAACTATTGAATTTCGCAACTTTGACCGACTGTAGTGTAAAAAAAATGTACCAAAATAGTATGGCAAGTGACGTCAAATTTTGACGCGTTTATTCCTCTTTTTAAAAAGGTATAATACTTACACATTAATTTGAAAAAAAAAATTTTTGATAATATTTTTACTCAACAACCCAATTTTTACGAAGTGCCTACCTACTAACGGTAACTGTCGGACCCTTTCTTATCTTAGAAACTGTTATGTTACTACTATTATTTACTTCGGTTCCAAGAGTGAGCAAGAAGGAAATACACACAGGTAGATGGGTTCCCAGTAGAATAAAAGCAAAGAATGTTAGTTTAAAGATATTTTATTACAATAAATGTTCAAAATGTTGACCACCCGCGGCAATACAAGCTCTCACTCTCCTTAAAAAGGACCGCTTTATGTTTCGCGAGTAACTTTTTTGACGTATCACCTGCACTGCTTGTGTTATCTTCTCACGAAGGTCAGCGATGTCATTAATGGGCTTCGCATAAACGAGCTCCTTCATAGTTCCCCAGAAAAAAAAATCCAGCGGATTTAAGTCAGGTGAGCGGGCTGGCCACGGGATTGTTCCTGATCGCCCAATCCACCTGTTCGGGTATTGCTCGTCCAAAAACTCTCTAACGGATACGCGAAAATGTGCTGGACAGCCGTCGTGTTGGAACCACATATCTGGTGGGGTCTCTTCTAGTAAGTTTGGCAAATCATTTTGAAGAAAATTTAAATATGATTCGCCAGTCAAATTCTCGGGCATCTCAAATGGACCAATAATATTCCCACAGAGAATACCGGTCCACATGTTCACTTTGAACCGGTACTGGGATCTATCTTCTCGCATCAAGTGCGGATTTTCCACATGCCACTCGTGCAAGTTGTGTAGGTTCATGTAGCCATCCTTCTTAAATGTTGATTCATCTGACCACAAAATTTTGTCGATAAAGTTTTCGTCTTCTCGATGTTTTTGCAGGATTGTTTCACAAAACGCGACTCGGCTCGGATAGTCTCGAGGTAAAAGACTTTGCACTCGCTGTACGTGGTACGGATGATATTCTTCTTTTTGGAGAATACTGTGTGCTGTGCTCTTCGGTATCCCCGTATCAGCTTCTATTCCTCGCACAGAGATGCTTGGATTTGCCGACACCGCCTTTAAAACTTCATCGCGTATGAAGTCATTTACGGGTCGTCCTTCACCAGCTACTTGATTGGGGAACCGCCCGTCACATAGTGATCTGTGCACATTAATGAAAACTCGATGGTCGGGATATCGCGTAGCCCTCGGATACCTTTCTCTGTAAAGTCTCGCTGCAGCTCGTCCATTACCTCTACATTCTCCATAAATGTAGTGCATATTTGCGTATTCTTGCGGAGTGTAGGTCGCCATGGTAGCACACACAAAACACAAACTGTCCAAACACAGGCAAAGGTCGTCGTAAAGAGTTCGTTTCAAAGTCCAGAGCACAAAGAGTAATCGAGTCCAATAAACAAAGCTTTAAATCGTAGTACGTGATCAATGGTAACAATAAGAGAGAGGTGCGTAGTAACGGCAGGAGGCAGTGACGCGTACTGACCGTACTGTTATCCTAAATAGCACGATCCCAGATAGCGTCACTATCTATCTCACTCGCACCTCTAACCTTTTTCTCCCTCACTCTTACCTGAATAATGGGGTACCATAAAGAAGAACCAGCAAATCGCAAAGATAGTTTCTGTCTTGCTCCCTCCTGTTGTAATAACGAATCACTATGGTGAGATGCATGCACATACCGTCCCTTACGGTCTAACCTGTTTTTTGAGAGGCCTGTTGTTATTTTTATGAGCATACAATAGTAATTCTTTAGAGGTTCGTCGTAAATTTTTCTTTCTAAGAATTCTGTAAGACATCGTAAAAATTGGGTTGTTGAGTAAAAATATTATCAAAATTTTTTTTTTTCAAATTAATGTGTAAGTATTATACCTTTTTAAAAAGAGGAATAAACGCGTCAAAATTTGACGTCACTTGCCATACTATTTTGGTACATTTTTTTTACACTACAGTCGGTCAAAGTTGCGAAATTCAATAGTTTTCCATATCACCTTTAGTTAAAATAATATTTTATTTTAAAATGGTACAATAAGTACTTTATTTTTACATTCTATTTAGACACAGCAATACCCTAGATTACAAAACCTCCAAGAAATATCGAAATTATCAGCATTAGCAGTCACAGCATTCAAAAGTATGTCACAGGGTGCTCATTTCCCCTTTTTTTTTTAAATCAGTATAATTCTGTAAGTACATGGGGTGGATTTTTTAAAATATTTTTCTGAGTACTGTTAGAACTTGGGGCATCGTGGGAATCCAGTTGGACGCCAGGTTCTTGGACACCCTGTATAGCTTACAATCTTCCTCGATAGATCGACTATCCAGCATAGTGATATTTTTTCAATTAGTTTTCTAATGTGGAAAGAATTTTCAAAGTCGTTAGAGTAATTTTTGAGTTGAATCGTACCAAACAAAAAATCAAATCTATCCTCTCTATAATATTAGTTTAGATTACCTTAGAATATATTATTAAAGTGAGAATTACTTACTTATCATCATCATCATCAGCCTTATATTGGTCCCACTGTAGGGACTCAGGCCTCCTCTCTAGGAGAGGGATGGGCTATAATCCACCACGCGGGCCCTGTGCGGATTGGTAGATGTCACATGTCTTCGAATTTTTGGTTCTAAGATATTTCGATGTTTTCCTTCACCGTTTTAAGAGCAGTTTCACGTGATGAAATAAATTACACAAATAAGTGCGCCTGCCTGGATTCGAACCCACAACCAACTGATCGTAAGTCGGGGCCGCCACCGCTGGGCCACCACTGCTCACAAAACAATATACAATAACACCTTGTAAATATTATGGTGCAATAAATAATTTGAATTTCCCGGAAGCCAGAATCTCCACGTATCTACATTGGGACGCGAGGGCCGGCGCAGCGGACCGCGTAATTATTTTGTCGTGCGGACATTTTTACATTGCAATAAATCTTCTAAGATATTTGTTTAAACTATTTAGAGTAAAACGCACAAATATTCTATATTAAATTTTCGTTCTAACAAACCCATTTATTTAGATATAGATTAATACCATATGGGTTAAATAAGCTTCGCAAAGTATAACTCTATTGAACCTAACATTTCAATGGTAAAAAATGGTTACAGTGAGTCAATCTTAGTAGATAATATATAAGGAATATCGTTTACCGTTTATGCAACATTTTTCATTTATGCTCCCCTCCTTTTAGTCGTAGCGTGATGTTATGTAGCCATAAGCCTTCCTCGATAAATGGACTATCCAACACAAAAATATTTTTTCACTTCCAACCAGTACATCCTGAGATCTTATCGTTCAAACAAACAAACAAACTCTTCAGCTTTATAAAATTGGTATAGATAATACTATTACCATCAACTGATGTAATTAAGAGCCAGCCTATTGCCATCATGCAATGTAATAACAAGCCTATTGCCATCAACAGATGTAATTAGGAGCAAGCCTATTGCCATCAACCAATGTAATTAGGAGCAAGACATGTAATTGGGAGCAAGCCTATTACCGTCAACCGATGTAATTGGGGGCAAGCCTATTGCCATCAACTGATGTAATTAGAAGCAAGCCTATTGCCATCATGTAATGTAATAGCAAGCCTACTGCCATCAACTGATGTAACTGGCAGCAAGCCTATTGCCATCAACTTATATAATTAGGATCAAGCCTATTACCATAAATCAATGTATATAGGAGCAAGAGATGTAATGGGTGCAAGCCTATTACCGTCAATCAAGCCTATTACCATCAACCGATGTATTAGGTGCAAGCCTTTTACCATCAAACAATGTAATTAGGAGCAAGAGATGTAATTGGGAGTAAGCCTATTACCGTCAATCAAGCCTATTACCATCAACCGATGTAATTAGGAGCAAGCCTATTACCATCAATCAATTTAATTAGGAGCAAAAGATGTAATTGGAAGCAAACCTATTACCGTCAACTGATGTAATTGGTGGCAAGCCTATTGCCATCATGCAATGTAATAGCAAGCCTATTGCCATCAACTTATATAATATTAGGACCAAGCCTATTACCATAAATCAATGTAAATAGGAGCAAGAGATGTAATTGGGAGCAAGCCTATTACTGTCAGTCAAGCCTATTGCAATCAACCGTTTTATTTGGAAGCAAGTCTATTTGCCATCAACCGATTTAATTGGAAGCAAGTTTATTTGCCATCAACCGATTTAATTGGAAGCAAGTTTATTTGCCATCAACCGATTTAATTGGAAGCAAGTTTATTTGCCATCAACCGATTTAATTGGAAGCAAGTTTATTTGCCATCAACCGATTTAATTGGGGGCAACCGACGTAATTAGAAGCAAGCCTATTCACATCAACCAAAAAGAAAACATTTTACTTTCCTTGTATTCGTAATGAAAAGCACAGTGCTTACCTCGGGTTAAAGACTTATTTTCACCCCTTTTTTTTGGCGGGTGGAATATCATCAAATAACCAGACAGACTTCAGACTTCTACCGACTAAAAACCACCCATGTTCCTTCTTAGCCCTATATGTCGAGGCCGCGGTAACCCGCAGGTAACAATGTACTATGACATTTACGTTAAAATGCCAAAAGTTGTACCACTTTTTGAAGTACTTTTTAAAGTGGAAGCATCAGAGCTGCTGCTTTATTCATTTCAATTCAGTGTCAGGTCGTATTGATAAAAATATGATTCTACTGTTCGCAGCTACTGTTGATTCTGGCTATCAGGAAGCTTAGCAGTGGTTTGGAAAAAGAGTGGCGGACTTCTAGAAAAAAAATAGTAATAATACATACTTCAAAGTTGTATTATTTTGAATACTACTATTTAACTAAAAGTCACGCTCATCTAATATCCTCATTCACACTGTAATTTTTTAAATAAGCGTAGTAACTTTGTACTTAATGTGCTCTCTAATAGGCGGTTTACACACTCTGTGCTACATGTAGACATTGTAATTGTAACATAACACAGCAATTAAAGTCCGAAGTAACTTACTTACTCAACTTCTTGGAATTAAATTTTCGACTGATTAAGTACGAGTGAGGGATGATAAAATCTAAATTAGAAAGGCTTTTCAGACTAACTGTGACCCGCCTGACCTGTTATTCTACATAACACTGATAGTTACAATAATTATAAGTAGCTACCAGTGTTATTATTAGTCAATGTGACTGGAGTCAATGTAATTGGAAGGAGGCCTTTGCTCAGCAGGGACAACATACTCGTAGACTAGCTATAGAACTGTTTGAGCCAAATACTAAAAATATTCAAGTATTAAAGCTTTTGTTTTCAAATTGGCATATTTTTAGGGTTCCGTAGTCAACAAGGAACCCCTAAAGTTTCGCCATGTCCGTCTGTTCGCTCAAAGACTCTTAGTACCTACCTACTAGAAAACTATGTTTTGGCATTAATTACATCACTATCACTACATATTATAAAACAAAGTCCTCGGCCGCGCCTGTCTGTCTGTTCGCGATAAACTCAAAAACTACTGCATCGATATTCATGCTGTTTTCACCAATTGATAGAGTGGTTCTTGAGGAAGGTTCTAGTATAATTTTCTTTATTCGAAATTCATCCCCTTACTGCGGTACTCAGAGATATTTAATGATTACTTAATCCGTCACAAAGTAAAGATTTGATATACTTTTGTATAACAAAACTGTCAAAACCTTTACTTAGTGATGGCCTAAGTAATCAATAAAGCTTCTGAGTAGGGGAAAATAAATAGTGGATGAAGTTTGGTGGGATATTCCTTATTCGACATACACGCGGGGGAAGCCGCGGGCAAAAGGTAGTATTGATTAAAATATGATTTGCGACCGTTACAAATATCGCATTACATATGGCGTTATAATAATAATAATTTATCTTTATTTCAGACATACTCGTACGTCCATACAAAAAAATACAAAGAAATACAAAGAGAGTTAGTAGGGTTATTAGTGGTACATAGAAATAATATCAAATAATAAGGTGTTAGTAATAACAGATTACTAACACCAAAACAAGTTACACAAAAACAACTTAGCCTATTTCCTATTTCTGTGCAGGTGTACACTAACTTGCCCAGTACACATTAAAAGGACTGTCTATTTTGCACGTCAACGTTCTGAGGACAGTGTTGGTGCTACCACGGACTCGTTATAATCACTAAAGTAATCGTATTTTTGGAGGGTTGTAAATTATCAAAAAATTACTCCTCCCGCTCCGGGCGGAGCGGAAGGGAGTGTCAGACTTTTACTGACTAAAACCACCCATGTGTCATGTGTCCGGGGCCGAGGTATCTCTTTCGAACAACGCGCAGCCCCGGCAGGCGTCGGCCCTTGCGGGGTCCCTCCAATGTTGCTGACATCTATTTGAAGCGCGTGTGGAACACGAACGCGCCGTCGACACGGCCTGTCGTCATCATTAGAGGGACGGACAGTGCAGCTACACGTTCGTACTACTACAACAAAAGAGTTCTCGTTACGTAACTTAGTAGAAGTTCTTCTTTACCTACTAAAATTAAAGCTTCTCATTAGTTCTCATAGCGCGAAGTATGGGCATTGTATTCATTGACTAGGCAGCATTGCTGGGCAGTCCGCTACCTGTTACATTGCACCACAGCATCGTCACACTTGTACTCGTAAAGGGGTAACTAGAGATGACTGAATTATATATTATGTTTTCCCTGTAACATTATGCACATACCCTTAAGATTTGAAATAAAGCAACAATGGTAAGGTAGTTAAAGGTTTCATAAGAAAGAAGTTTATGAATTTGAGAAAGAAGGGATTGCTTGCCAAAACTGCTTGAAGTAGCTTGATAGTTGGGGCCGCGGGTTGTACACTAGTTATCGCGGCCTCGACATAGAGGGCTAAGAAGGAACATAGGTTGTTTTTAGTCAGTAGAAGTCTGACACTCCCTTTCGCTCTGCCCAAGAGTGGGAAGGGTTATTCGATGATTTTACACCCACCAAAAAAAAAGGCCCAATAGGCCCGGGCCTAGGGCGGCCAGATATTAGGGGCAGAATAACGTAGAAAAAAAACACATATAAAAAAAATAGAAAGAAAAAGTATTTATTGATATGATCTCACACAGTACAAGAAATTAATAGTAAAAAATTGACATACGAACGAAACAAGAGAAAACTTAAAAAATAATACAGAATTATTATAAGTCCCGTACGAGGCCAAAAAGCACAACCAATAATAACAATAAGAAATAACTTCAAAAAAAAGCATATCCACTTGCGTAACCTGTCAGGTCATAGTTATCAGCAGGGCTATTGCGTATCTTTTAAATGACAGTGGCTAACCTATAGTGCCTATCAAGTACTGTCAAATGGTTCCATTTTGTACTAAACCATAACCAATTTGACAGTTAAATCATAGACAATATGACCATATGAACCATTTGACAGTAATTGATAGGCACAATATGATAGCCACTGTCATTTAAAAGATACGCAATAGCCCTGCAGCAGGGCTATTGCGTATCTTTTAAATGACAGTCAACTGTCAAATTGGTTATGGTTTAGTACAAAATGGAACCATTTGACAGTAATTGATAGGCACTATAGGTTAGCCACTGTCATTTAAAAGATACGCAATAGCCCTGCTGATAATGACTATTGTCATCGAGACTAAAATAAGAACAACCAGTGCACAGAAGAGCAGTGACGTATTTTCCTTACTATATGTATAAGCCGCTGCTCTTTTTTTTTCGGGGTGTGGGACATCATCAAATGACTCCTCCCGCTCTGGGCAGAGCGGTTGGAAGTGGTCAAACTTCTACTAACTAAAAACCACTCAAGTTCATTCTTATTCCTTGTGCCGATGCCGTGGTATCTCTTTCGAACAACCCGCAGCCCCGACAGGGAGCCGCTGCCTTTGGGCCGCTATTCGAACAAGCATTATGTATATTTCGGTCTGCCGCATGGCCACCCCGAAAATCTAGAAACAAGCACTATTTTCTTTTTACCAGCCGCAATTTTTTTTTGAAACTATTGCTCGCTCTTACTGCCGAGTTTTTTTAACTGTCCAATAAAATTATTTACATTAAGTACACACAAGTATTGTATTATATATAGTTTTTGGACCAATTCCGTCGAAAATAATACAGGCACCTGTAGCACCACGACCTCCACCGGATGTAAGGTATGATAAGGTCGGCCATTTTCCAGTGTTTGGTTCGAAAGGGCGATGTAAATTTTGTGTCAAGGGCCAAACAACGGTAATGTGTGCCAAGTGCTCGTTACGCTTGTGTTTTAAGCCAGAAAGAAATTGTTTTGTAAAATTCCATACTGTTAAGTAATTATTTAAGCTAATAGTACACTTTCATTACTATAATTGTTACAACATGCAAATTTTATACATATATAATTTGGAAAATTTTGTGTATTTTATTTCCTCAAACCTGGCAACGTATCCTCAAAGACACTTACACTTAAGATCAAAGTTTTTTCCTAAGCTGGCAATGTATCTTCAGAGATACATATAGGATCTCATTATCTGGTTATGTGCGATTTTTTTATATATTTTTCTATACATCCTAGGTTCATAATTAACATCATATTTGAAAATTATTTAAAAATATATTTTTTTTTTTTGCCAAGAAAAGGGTTAAAGCCCTTCTTTTTGATACCTTACTCGATGGTACTGGAATTTTTATTTTTTTAATTCCGCGTAATGGCAAAAATTTAAAATCCGCATTTTTTCTGTTTTTTTTATTTTAATGTAGCCAGTGACACTCGCGCCATCAAAACGAATCTAACGACGTATATTTTGTTCAAATCCCTTCATTCGTTCAGGAGATATGAGGGAACAAAGAAACAGACATACATACATACACATTAAAAACATAACCCTCCTTTCGGGCTTCGCTGCAGTCGGGTAAAAATGGGACCAAATTAGTATAAACATCAATGGTGTCTACTTGTCGCACCTTCAATTTTTGACTGACCTCATTTTGTTTACCGAATCTCTGTAAGACCGACGCAGGCTTAAAGAACTCCACGATGCTTCCTTACAAATGGGCTTGAGAATGAACATGTCCATCCAAGACGAACGTGATGTCACGAGCTCCGGATGACTCCGTTTCAGCTGTTGTGTATGGAAAAGAGCGTCTGGAGATGGTTGACAATTACTTTTACTGAGATGGGCTATCTTTTGACAAAGAGCATTCGAACAAAGAACTAGGCTGGGCAGCATTTGGTAAGCTCTTTTAGGCACAGGGGCATACCTATGCCTAAAAACCCGCTTTTTTATAACCAATTTAAAGTGCCCTGCCAACGATATCCTACGGTGCCGATTCGTTCACAAAAGAGACTGCATCGAATACGAGTTGCACAAAAGGCGATGGAGTGTGCTATAACTCTACTAGACCGAGTTCGCAATACCGAAGTCGGTCTTCGGACGAAAGTGTTGTTGGCGTCGCCGTGAAAACACTTTGATGGACTGTTGTTATCGGAGTAAGTGTAGTAGTTTAGTTTAGAAACATTTATCCTAGAAATACATGTAATAAATGCTCTCTTGACGCAGGAGAAATTATTTTTTAATACGAGTTTTGATTTTAAACTGACATGGTCACTAACACTATTATTTATACTGAAAACGGGATATTTACCATGTTTACTTAATGTTTCAAGTTCCCGATATTTCGGCGCTGTTACAAGCACCATGATCACGGATAAACTGAAGTCATTGCGGGTGGATGTTTCATCATCATCATCTTTTCATCCAAAAGACGTCCACTGCTGGACATAGGCCTCCCAAAGGTCTCGATCGCGAGTCTAGAAGATGTTCAGCTATGGCCGATTTATGAGTGTCATTATTTTTCACCGCCCTAATATGCTCGGATATACGACAAGCCACCGTACGCTTTGTCTGACCGATATAGGACTTGCCGCTGTGCCGCAACTACAGGTTACTCTGTCTACTATAAACAAATATAAACACCGGTTTTCCAGCGGAAACTTGTCTTCGGCGAACGCAGCATCTGGGACACTTTCCTGAAAGGAGTGAAGATTACGGCGTATTTCCAAAGAATATTCAAAAATGCTGGCTGCCTCTCAACCTCGCACTTCCAGTGCTTATGCTAAGATTTTCGTTTAGGTTGTGCGGACTTCCCTGTATATTCATTTCTCTGTAGGACCTTCTGCACATTGTGTTAAATAAGGTTGTCCCGTCGGGGCTGCGGGTTGTTCGAAAGAGATACCGCGCCCTCGGCACAAGGACTAAGAAGGAATATGGGTAGTTTTTAGTCAGTAGAAGTCTGACACTCCCTGCCGCTCTGCCCAAGAGCGAGATAGTACTTTTATGCTGATAAATAAAGCAATTTGTGCAAAATATTCCCTAACCATTCCAAAATATTCAAAAATGCACAATGATCAAGTTTTTTTTTTTTTTAATATCTCCTTTCTTACCCATTTTACGACTAAATCATCAAAATGAAATTCAGGCTAGGCAGATGATGAGCGCGCCGCACAAGCAGTTGCAGCCAGAGACGTCAGAGATTTTAAAATAAAGATCATCTCAGACATTGCATTGGTGCTTCAAGCCCTAAAAAACAACACAATTAATTGGAATGCCACAATGCACTCCAATCCATTGCAACCACGAATAGTGTAACCCTGCAATGGATAAAAGGAAACAGCAACTCGCTGGGTCATGAGGCAGCAGATGAGCAGGCCAAGAGAGGCTCCAGTAATACAGTATTTGGACCGGAACCACTACTGCCCATACCTCAGGCCCAAATAAAAACATGGCTGCGTTCAAGGACCACAGAAAAACACCTCACCGAATGGAGAAACAGTGAAGGATGCAGGCAAACAAAAGATGCAGTTCCGGCGGCATCAATGAAGTTTTCTTGCAATCTCATCAAACTTAAAAGGGACAAATCCGTAAAATCATAGGAATTTTAACGGGACACTGTTCCTTAAACAAACATCTACATAACATAGGTGTAACAGACAGCCCACTGAGCAGAGGATGTATGGAGGCGGAGGAAACGCCACGGCACGTACTCCTAGAGTGCAGGAGCGTGGCAGATCACCGGGCACAAACTCTACGATCCTGGAAGCCTGCAGCAGTCTGGGAAGGCTGCTACAATTCTGGGACGACCTATGTTGGTTGGAGTAGGTATTCTTTGAACATCATGCACAATGGTCCAATCGAGAGGCTAAGTGCGGATAAAGCCTATGATGAGCGCGCCTTCGAGACCTTCGAGATTTTGTTAGAGTAGTTACAAAACTTTGTTTTTTCTGCCAAATAATAATTCATTCCCGTCATTATAATATAAATCATATAACATAAGGAATTGAATATCAAAATATTTATTAAAAAAATAAATATTTATATTTCAAATACACAACTATTTAACAATTTTCATCAAATATATTTAAGTCCATAAAATCAAGAGAATCACTATCTTTTAAGCAAGATACAAAATAATTCCCATCTGTTCTATTGGAATCATATTTATGACATATACAATAACACACACTTTTCCCACAACCCCTACATTTACTGGAATGTTTAAGGGTTATTTCATCAGCAAATTCACAATCAACAAATTCATCTAGATTATACCTAAACTGTAATCTATCATCTACAGCATTTATTAAATATTTATTCAAGAAATTGTCAACAGTTTCAAATGTATTCAGATGATTGAATACAAGTTTTTCTTGTTTTGTCAACACTTTCTCTAACATAAAAACTAAATGATGATGATAACACTGAAATGTTATTTTATCACTATCTTGATCTTTCATATCCATCCACATTTTTACACAACTTAAAGGAGTCCTCATTACCCCACTGAACAGTCCTGGATTGGTTAGAAGCCCACTGGCAGCCATAACTCCACTACATTTCACTTGTTTGTGCAAATCATCTGCATCTTCCAATGTCTTGATCCCACCATTCGCAATGATAGGTATTTGTACCGACTTAACTACGTCACGTAAAGCTACTGTATTTACTTTATCACCGCTTTTCTGTGTTGGCGTCCGTCCATGAACTGTCAAAAAACTAACTCCACATTTTTCTAACTGCTGACACATTTCAATAGTCTTGTTCAATTCTTTCAATATCCTTATTTTGACAGACACACTAAAGTTATTAGGCAAACTGTTCCTGATACCTTTTACCAGATCATGAATTATTTCAGGTTTTGATAAAAGTGCACAGCCATAACCATCCTTCATTGCCCACTTTTGTGGGCAACCACAGTTTAAATCCACACCATCGGCATATGCGTAAACCAATTTCGATGCATCTACAAAATCATCTCGGTTATTAGCAGCAAACTGCACAATCATAGGGGTATCATTGACTGTTGTTGCGAACTCACTGCAACGAGCCTTTGAATTTTGACAAAAAGAGTCCGCTAATATCATTGGCGAGAAGCATAAGTCTACCCCATAGCTGAAACAAACAGAATAATAATTAGCAAATTTCGACCTATCACCCCTACACAATCCTCTGAACTTATTATATACTATAAGACTATTATATATTATCCAGTTCTAGCATTGCTTTAGATTTATTAGTGCACTAAGCTAACTAACAATAAGTTACTTACTTTTTAACCAGAGTTCTGAATTGCACTTTACTATATCTGACCATGGGAGCACAAACTTTAACATAGCTCTGGTTAGAGTCAGCCTCGCGAAACAAGTCAGTAATATTTGTTTTATTTTTCATTTTTATATGTAGTTCTAAAATCTGTCCAAGTGATCAAGAAAAGACCTTAGATGTTAGATTAGGGATGGCGATCTGAGATCGATTAATCGAAGAATCGATTTTTCGAGCAGAAAATATCGATTTTCTAAATCGATATGAAGTACTGTGTCGATTCACTGAATCGATATATCACCCTTGAAAATCGACATTCGATTTTTTCTGTTTTGGTATAAACCATACAATTATTTGCATTTAGTTGAATGTGCGTGAATTATAAGAGTGCTGCCGGTTAAAGAGTTAACTACTCATAAACTCGCGAGATGGCTGTATGTTTAGTATCCTTTACTCGCCTCTCTTTAATAAAAAAGTTACGTTTGTAGTCTTTGACTTTATGTATCTATAATCTGTGTGACGATTGATATTGCATTATTCATTTGTTGTTGTCGTTTAATGAATATTGTTATTAGCGTAATATAAGTATTTTCATGATTGATTTTCATCAGAGTTTCATGTAGTGTTTGTTGCGAAATAATAACAAATAAAAACTGTAATCAATAAAAACATTCAGTATAAAAATACTTATTTTTTTTTTATAGTTGATCTTATAGTTTGATACGGTAATAAAAATAATTGTTATTTTTGAATTCCCTGATTTTATTGATAAGATATCGTTAATTGCAATATTTATCTTGTTTTTAGTAAAATTGATACAAATTTACATTGTAAACGCAAACTTGAAAAAAAGATCGATTTTTTAAGAATCGATTTTGTAGGCCTCGATTTTTTCGTGAATCGATTCATTAGACTACGATTCGAATCGATTTAAAAATCGATCTTTTTCGTAAAGAATCGCCATCCCTATGTTAGATTTCATAGAAAATGTACTCTGTGAGTTAACCTAGAAGGTAGCAAGAGATAAACAATGATGGCATTTGACACTTGACAGCTCAGCTTAATTTTTAATATTCGTTCTACGGAACAGGCTAAGGTCTGAGACCATGCTGTCTAGTCATCAGTTAGTATTTTCTTTGAGTAGGGTAGGCTCAGCTTCATACTTAACCTGACTGCTCGACAGTGTCAAATGTCAATCAAAGATAAAATCTTGCAGAGTACAGTGAGTAATTAAAAATGGAATTACAAAGTTCTATTTCTTGATGTGAATCCGACAAGGTAACCCGCAAAATTTAATTTTTCTTAGGATTTTTGCAATTTGCCGGTCAGTGTCAGGTTGTGTGTTAACTAAAATAGGATTCGCCACAATAAATGTGATTTTATAGCCACCTTTTTTTTGGATGGTGGGTTATCGTCAAAAACGGGCGGGCGTCGGCCCTTGCGGGCCCCTTCCATGTTGCTGACATCTCATTGAGGCGCGCGTGGAACCCGAATGCGCCGTCGACACGGCCTGTCGTCGTCATAAGACGGACGGACGGTGAGCTAGCCCATTACTATAAAACTACTTGCTTTATTTAGTTCAAACCAAATTTGGTTGAAAGTTGCATTGCGATCTACAGCATAAATTAGCATTTTATGACTTTGGAAGTTTATGGGAAGTGTCTATCTTTCAAACGAATGACTTTAAAAAAAAATGTTCTATGAGCTTTTATGTCATTTTTATGTTATGACACCTCACTGGAGTAGGTAGATGGAAAAAGTTTTTTTTAGTTTCAGTTTCATGTACGAGGACCTAAAGCCCGGTCAAATTAGACCAGGTTACCCTTCCTTTTGACTTCGCCGTAGTCGGGTAAAAATAGGGGTAAGGTACACTAATTCCAACCCGGCTGAAAATTGGTAGGATTGTATCAAACACCATTTTATATGAATTGTAAAAAGTCCGCGCTAGCCCTTAAGCCGCGTCCCCACTTGGGCCCCGTCACTCCGTAAGGATAAGCTGTGCAACGTGATTGGTGAGCGTGGACGTGAGGTAGGCCTGGCCTAACAGAAAGAAACGTTTCGCACTAGTCACGCGGCTAGTCGTTATAATATATAATGTGGTCCGCGTAAAATTAATTATATTAATTGTACTTACTAATTCAGTAAAATTATCTTAAACCTTTCGAGTTATGCAAACTAGAAGTATCAGGAATGAGTTTTTATCA
Organism: Diarsia rubi; assembly: GCA_932274075.1. NCBI lineage: Eukaryota > Metazoa > Arthropoda > Insecta > Lepidoptera > Noctuidae > Diarsia > Diarsia rubi. Next base: position 11,322,616 of record OW026418.1, on the reverse strand, counting down.
TGTTTAAGGTTACAAAAGTAACCCTGGCAACGCTGCAAATTAGATGGCTAATCTGAATTAACCAAATCAGCTGTTTATTTTGACGTAAGATGAATGTTGACATTTAACATGCAGAAGACTTACCGTAAACCGCGGGGAAAATAAAGTTTATATAAAAAAAAATATGTAAAGCAATGGATACTGTTGAGAAAGAAGAGCGTCTCCACCGAATAAAAGTTAAGTAAAAATTCAACTATTTGCATTAACTTATGTAATAGTTTTATTCTAACCTTTCGTATCATCATATCTTCTCACTCATTTATACTTTTGTAAAGTGAACCTATTAGTTACAAATACAGATGGGAAACCAGTCCCAATTAACCTAATAACATCCTGAATTATAAAATATCATAGAGCTATTTACAAGATGTGTGCAGAAACATCACAGAATATATTTGTTGTTGTACCTACTGATTAGTTTATCCTCCTTCTATGTGTTTGTATCTCGTTAACTTATTAGTTACACTAGTATTGAAGTAAAGCACTCTAGGGCAGGGTCTGGCTTAGTACAGATATTTGCTAAGATTTAGTAAAAATAAGACAACCTATTTTCCATTAAAAATACCAAGCTTATTTACACTTGGTGCTTGTTTAATGATAATTTAAATTAATAGCTGGAGCATTCTTGGCAACAGTTGCTGGGATTTCAGCTTTTGTAGGCTTCGGTGCTACACTATCTACAGCCAAGAAAACAGATCCTAAATATTTTAACAAAGGTAATAACAATTCACCTTTTTGGCTTCCAACAATCATATTTTTTATTATTAATTGTCTTTTTATATTTCCAAGGCTTACATGGCAGTCCTGAGTTAGCAGATGCAGGTGCTATCCTTGCTTTAAGGGCCCTAGGCTGGGGCACTGTTTATGCTATAACAGGCACTACATGTTTGTGTTATGGGATATGGAAACTATCAGGTGCTAAAAATGTGAGTAATAGACTAGTATAATGTTACTGCTCATTGGTTTAGTGTTAGCAAGGGCACCTGCTTGAGTTAGATTGAACAGTATTATTTATACTAATATAAACATTTGCATCATTACACCTGTAGCGTAATATTAAGTTTTAGTAACTGACCAAAACTGCATACCGACTGTGCAACTACCTACTTACTCAACTAATTAATCAATAAATTAAAATTACAGCTTAAAGAGTTCAGAATAAAAATGGGTAACATGTTACCTGTTTTACCAAAGAGTAACCCACCTACATCAAGAACAGAGTTCACAGGACTGAATGACCTGATGACCTACTTATCAGAAGACTATGGGAAGGCACCGGTGAAAGAAAAATAGACATTTGTAGCTTTAATTTTATTGAATAGTAATCATTAATGTTTAACTTGATAAATCTTGTTTTATAATGACTTCGTTTTTGTATGCTGGTCCTTGATCACAACTTGATTTACAAGTGTAAACTACAAGTACTCCCCAGTCAATGCTATTGAGTTCTATACCAACATCAATGAAGTTGAGAAGTTGTGGCATTATCTGAAATAAAAATTGCTAATTAGAAAAGATTATTTAAACTACTACACATAATGGCATCATTATTACTTATTTACAAAGTCAAACATTAATTAAAATATGCTCTTTTAGTTTGCAGGAACGAAATTAGGAATTAGTTATGTCCAACTTTTGTAAAGTCCACTTCCACCAGATGCACAACACACGAAATACTACTTATGTGCTTTAGAATTGTTAAAATTGTAATTAAAATATTGAAATCAGCCTTAGCCATACCTGTGACTTCGCACACGTAATATTCAAACATTATTGCATAGAAATGTTATAAAAATAGCCAACAACATACTCAATAATGTAGCTTCTCAATAGTTAAAATTGTAAAATGAATATTTACCCATAAATTCTAGTAGATAAACTTTGCCTCTTTAACTCTTTATAACATAAGACAAGTACTCAATTTAAAAGCTATTTATAAAAAAAAACACCATTATTAATTTGAACCCCCAAAAATAGGGTAGTCTAAGTAAATGTAGTATGTGTAGAGCAACTTACTTGGAATTCAAATTGTCTTTCCCCGTTACAGTACTGACAATCCGGTATATTCACAATGCTGTTGCCAGAATTACCAGTTATCCACAGAGGTTGACCTCCTCTGTCATACCTCAACACTTGGTCTGGATGTCTTGCCACTCTTTTGTTGAATTTATTGAAGACTTTGTCTTCAGGTTTTGTCTCAGTATACTGTTCCAGTTCATCTTCACCAACATTGCTTAATGTACCAGCTCTTTTCTCTTCCATCAGTTTTCTTAACTTATCCATTTCTTCATCAACATTCACATCTTTCGGATCCTCCTGAAAAATTAGAAAATTGACATTTGTTTACCATCATGGAATTTAAGTGACTAGATTCATTAATCAATTTGAAGTACCTACCCCATCTTCTTCATCAACTATGAGATCCCACTCCTTAAATAGAACAGATTTCCCTGCTTCTGTCACTATAAAATTGTTAGGTTTTCTGTCAGCTATCTGGAAGAGATGGAACACGCACATCAATAAAACACTAATCTTCAGTTAATTTCTGAATAATATGGAAAGAGGTTTCTATACAAAACATGATCTCACCTGTAACTCTGAACACATTTGTTTGTGACCTTTTTGCCAGTCCAAGATTTGATGTTTACGGCTGCAATAATTAGTCTTTTTGCATTTGGAACAATGTGAAGGGCCTTTACTACCACAGAGGTTACATAATTTGGGCCACTCTCCCATTGGGAAATCCTGCAAAAAGTCATAGTAAGTATAGGTACTAAATAATATAATAAGGAATAGGTTCTGTTTCCCACTGTCTGATTATGTGGATACCAAATAGGACAGAACTGAATTTAAATCAAATTGTCTACAAACTACCACACTCAGAGAGCTTTAGTGATTACTCAGGCCATCACTTATTATAGGTTTTGACAGTTTTGTCTTATAAAAGTATGTCATATATGTACCATTATATATATCTAAGTACCGCAGTTAGACATGCTAAGTAGTAGTAGGTTATAGTTAGCAAAGGTTATGCTGGTAAAATAAATTTTCTATTGCAAATCATACTTCAGTTTCTATCTCTTCATATGGTTTAAAAGAATAAAAATCATTCTTCCTTGGAAGTTGGCAGCGCAACACAACAAAATTATCTGAACTGTTTGTTTGACAACATCCACCGTTTCTGCATACAAATAAAAATATTGTCCTGTGAAAAGCTGTGCTGGACTCTTCATATGGCGCATAGATCTGAAATGTAAAAATATAACCAATAGGTACTTAATCCGTTTTTATAACCTATGTTTACAATTTTTATTTTTATTTTACATTATACATTGATTTCACAATATATTTCATGATAATAAAAATATACCTGGCAGAGGAAGACCATGGGGTCGTCGCAATTTTTGCAATGTAGTTCATTTGGGCTTGGCAAATCTTTTAGATCTAACCATGCTGGTTTCCCTCCAACTTTGCTTGGAAAGAACTTTGGGTGTAATAGCCAACTATTATTTTCTTCTAAGAACCCGATATCCACTTTTTTATTCGATGCCATGTGTAATTTGTTTTTAGAAAATGAAATAAAAACCAACAAGAACAACTTCCAACTTATGGCAGCTCACGTTTGGTTGATTTATTGATTAAGGTGGAAGCTCACATCTGGCCCGCGAAATTCTAATTTTCTTACGTTTTTGGCAATTTGCAGGCCAGTGCTTGGTTGTATGTTTATGAAAATTTGATTTGCGACTGTAAGACGTATGAAGTTACCGAATTATAACCATCAAAATTATCAATACAACCCTCCAAGTTCATTTTCATGTCAAGATTGATTTTTGCATGTAAAAGTCATTCTTTAGTAATTTAGTCGTCGTTCTTTAGTAGTTAGTAATTTTGATGGTTATAATTCGGTAACTTCATACGTCTTACAGTCGCAAATCAAATTTTCATAAACATACAACCAAGCACTGGCCTGCAAATTGCCAAAAACGTAAGAAAATTAGAATTTCGCGGGCCAGATGTGAGCTTCCACCTTAATTGATTTGGTTTATGGTCCTAGAAGTATTCTAATAATCCTAGACAATCTGTTGACTTACACCAACGAGCTTGTTCGTTCGCCTGTACTTGTCGTTGTCAAATGTCAATGTCATAATGTCATTGATTGTCAAACTTGGAGCAGTGGGCTGCTAGCTTAATGTTGTCACACTTTTTTTCAATTATACATCTATATAAATATAAAAATTAATTGCTGTTCGTTAGTCTCGCTAAAACTCGAGAACGGCTGGACCCATTTGGCTAATTTTGGTTTTGAATTATTTGTGGTAGTCCAGGGAAGGTTTAAACGGTGAGAAAGTAGTAGAAAAATAGGCAGGGTTGCAGAGGTAGGGTAGTAGGTAGGGTAGAAGGTAGGGTAGTAAGTAGGGTAGTAGGTAGGATGGTAGGTAGGTTAGTAGGTAGGGTAGTATGTACGGTAGTAGGTAGGGTAGTATGTACGGTAGTAGGTAGGGTAGTAGGCAGGGTAGTATGCAGGTAGGTAAAAGGGCATTGCAACGCACAGCTAGTTCTGAATAAAAGAACAGATACATCTTCCCAAAACCCAAAGATAAACAAACCCTCCTTTTGGGCTTCGCCGCAGTCGGGTAAAAAGGTAGGGCAGAGTATTTGTGCGACCTGCAGGGCTTTATAAATGTCAGTGGCTATACTAGTGTTCATCGATTAACTGTCAAATTGGTGAGGTTTAGTACAAAATGACACTCAAAACGACGTTCATTTGACAGTTAAATGATGGACACTAAAATAGCCACTTACATTTCAAAAGATACGCAATAGCCCTGCTGGATTGGAACTAGATATTATTGCAAACCAGTGTTCGAAATCTCTGACAAAGCGACATAGGATTAAGGTCCAAAATATCAGATGGATACCTCTAGGTTTAGGGTGGTGGTGACGAATCTTTTTTTTTGGAATAGTGATAAAAAGTTGCCAATTGCCATCACTTACCACCATATAAATATTATTAGATAGCGGTACGAGTACGAGCCCCGCCATCAAAAATTTCAATAGGGTATTTCACCACAAAAATCTAATTAGTCCTTCAGATAGATTTTCAAAAATAATTTTGATAATTTTTTATCGTCATTAAAAGTTTTTTTTATTATTATATGTGTTGCCTGTCCATAAAGATATAATAATATAGATGGAAGTGTATGTATATCGCCTCATCATCATCAATTCATAATCATCATCCACAGCCCGAACTCACACACTGCTGGGTATAGGCCTCTCTTTTCTTGGGCCAATCTCGCCTAACAATGCAATATTATCATGACATGGAACTGATCTGAAGATGGAGCTGGAAGGTGGCCATAGGAACCCTGTAATAAAACGACGCAACCCCGTCGAGTTTGAACTCGTTTGATTCGGCTTAGCTAAGTTCAAATCTATTATTCACACTTTTGTTATTAGTAAACAAATTGCGCCTCCTAATACACTAATTATTTTTTGTCGTCTCAACTGTCTAGAGCACAACATTTTCCTGCGGTAACGCACACCCGGATGAAGCTGGATTCCAGTATTTTACTTTGTAACGACTCCCAAAGATCTACATAACGGCACCCAGAACAGCAGCTTAAAAATAGGATTCGCTAGGTAGTGTGCGTTACCCTAGCAGGAAAGTTGTTCATAGAGTGACATGAGTAAAGCGAATATTTTTTAAATTAGTTCCCAACCTGCTGTAAATGTGCACAACATAAAAAAATTGTGCGCTTTGTCGTTTTGTGAAAAACCGGAAAAATCGATTCCTGCCAGAGTATTTCCAGCAGGAAAATTCTAAACGAATGATCGGAGAGTGAAACATTATACGTGGGCAGATAGCTTATGTTCGTGTAAAAATGTGCGCCGAATATATAATTGGTGCGTCTTCAGGTTTTCGAGATACGGCATTTCCTGCTGGGGGAACGTTTCGAAGAATCGTGTAACTCGAAAACCATTGGATGTTTGTTTGTAGAATAAACATACAAGAGTAGCTTTAAATTAGTGCGTATTTGTGCCAGAATTAGATTTAGAAAATATTTTTAGTTTTCAAGTTTTCGGGCGTTTATGAAAACCCGAAAAATTATCGTAGCGCCTAAATGAGATTACGTATGAGCTTGCCGAAATCTGTATTCGGTCCTTCTTGACGCTTATAATAACCATACAAATCAAACGTGCACATGCAAGCCTAAGCTTAACCTAATCCGGAATTTAATTTTAGAATATTTCACCAGAACATTGCCGGCGCCATAAATAAAACTGAGGAATTAACTTTCGCAATCCACGAGTTGGCGCAAAATGGTAAAAGAATAGATGTGGTCTGTTTGACTGAGACTTTCATAAAAAAGGTTCAGAAATGCTTTTGAAACTTTCCGGTTATAAATTAGTTGCATCGTATTCACGTGTCAATAAACGAGGAGGAGTATTCATATTGATAAATAATAGTGTAAAATTTAAAACTTTGACTAATATTAATGACTTAGCATGTAAATTTAATTTTGAATGTTGTGGCGTAAAAATAAATAAAATTTGGATTATTTGTTTATACAGAACTCCTAATAGTAACCCAGAAATATTTCTTAAGAGACTTGAACAGTTATTGTCACAATGTTTAACTAAGAAACATAGAAAAATTATTCTTTGTGGGGACTGGAACTTGGACATTTTAAAGCCAAACAAGAATAGTGAAGAGTTAGAGTATTTAAAAAAAAAAAATATCGAATTACATATCAAAACACCAACGAGACAATTGTCGTGTCTTGATGAGTTAGCAAGTAATATCAAGCAAGTTAAGGCGGAAGTGCATCACCTTGCCTTATCTGACCACGAAACAGGACAAACGCTTTCGCTGAAAACGACTAAATCATCCGAAATATACAGTTGGTATGAGAACGTAAGACATTATAGTAAAGAAAACATGGACAAGTTCTATAGTTGTATGTCATCTCTTACGTTCTCAGAAGTATATGAAAAAAGAAACTTGCAAGAAGCGTTTATTGAATTTCATACTCTATTTAAATTGTTTTTCAATCTGTGTTTCCCAATAAGAACAATAAAGAAATCAAATAAAAAAGTAAACCATAAATGGTTAGCGAAGGGCATAAGAAGATCCTGTATCAGAAAACGGTCTCTCTATCTTACCCAGCGACACAATAAAACAAATAGAAAAAAAAAACTAATAAACAATATCAATCTTATAGGCTCTATATACTAAAAAAGTGCATTTATAAATCTAGACAACTACAAAATAAGAAGTATATTGACACTAATAAAAATAAATGTAAAGCCACATGGACAGTAATTAATGAAAACATTGGTGATTTTAGTATGATAACACAAATTGACAAAATAATCAACAATAATCAGACATGAAGACCCTAAGGAGATAAGTGACAAATTTAATGAGTTTTATATACAATTGACTAATAACAATCATTTTAAATATAATATAGACGAGATAAACAAAACTATTGAAACTAATAGCGAACACACAATATTCCTTAAACCTACTGATGCAATAGAAATATTTCGAACAATTAAAGATCTTAATAACACAAACGCAGCGGGAGTAGATGACATAACGACCAATGTAATTAATTTTTGCGCTCCTTACATAATATGTCAACCACTGTGTTATTTAATAAATTTGTCATTTGAGGAAGGTTCATTTCCAAACATACTAAAAAAGTCTGTAATTAAGCCACTTTTTAAAAAAGGAGATAAAACGGATATGAATAATTATAGGCCAGTGACCCTGATACCAATCATGTCAAAAATATTTGAGAAAATTATGCTAAAAATGTTACAAGATTTTACATCACGTCTTGGAATACTTAAAGATGAGCAATTTGGGTTTAGACAGAATAGTACCACTTCATTGGCCTGTTTCAATTTGATCAAAATTGTCACCCAGGCTGCGATTTTCTTAGACATGAGTAAGGCGTTCGATTTTGTTGATCACAAATTGCTCTTACATAAATTAGAAAAATATGGATTATGAGGCAAAGCAAACGACTGGTTGAGAGACTACCTAAATGACAGAGAACAATGTGTCGAAATTTCTAAAATATGTAAAAATAAAAAGGTATTTCATAGATCTGACTATCAACGAAATAATTTTGGAGTGCCGCAGGGTAGTGTATAGGGACCTTTTTTATTCCTCATATACAGGGTGTCCCAAAAGTCGACGTCAAGCCGAAGTCGCATGATAGGTAAGGTCATAACAGTTGTCAGAAAAATATAAAAAAATATATGTCTTTTATTTTTTAAATTATTGCAAAAAAAAATATTCGGGAAAATGTACCATCCTGTAACAGTTTTTACTTTCCTGTTGCTACAAATCTTTACTTTTTGCCATTTGTTCTTACTTATTTCATCCTGAATAGTGCTTCTGTGATTTGTAACCTTAAAACCTGAGCTAACTGCTCCAGCTTGAAAGTAGATGTCATGTTTTGCAGAACCACGTTTTGAAAATTAGTTTTTCGCCCTACTTTAACTGACGGTCCTGAAAAAAAATTATACTGCGCAAGTCTGGCAAGTAACTTTAAAAGTTAGCGCATTTAATAAGGATTCTAAAGTGGTATAACACTTATTTCATTATTTCTTAGATCGGGTACAAAAATATTTTTTCAAGGAAAGTCGGTTTTTAATAATTTCTTTGACTTTACTAAAAGTTATTCTACCGGGTGTGGCGATTGAACTGTCCGTCTCAATCGTAACTGTTTTAAAATTCAAACCACTGAATCGAACGCCGCCAAAATTTCAAATGTTGATCTTTGACATGTTCTCTATCATCATTTGAATTGATTCTGTTATGAGAGAAACACATTCGAATTTAGAACAATAGATTTAATACGATATGGATAATGGATTCAGTACGCTACTCTCCTTCGTTAATGACGCATCTTTTCGTATTCGATCGTGTTATTTTGTGTACTAACTACTTTTGGCTTCGTTTATTGGACTTGTTTGCTTGTGATTTTGATTTGGACAGTACCGATCTCTCTACGACGACCTTCGCTTTTTACTGGACTAACGTGTGGTTGTGTATTGGCACTATGGCTGTGTACACCACACAGGAATATGCCAACATGCACCTCATTTATGGGGAATGCAGATGTAGTGCTGCCTCGAGACTCTACCGGCAGAGATACCCAAATGCTGATCGTTATCCAGATCAGAGTATTTACCAATGTACATCGTCTACTTTTCTCCGAGGGCCGACTTCCAAACCAAGTGCATGGTGAAGGAAGAATGTCATTACCTTACGAAGACGTTGTCCTTCAAGCAGTGGATGAAGACCCAAGTACTTCGGTACGTACAATTGAGGCCAGCACAGGAGTTCCTAAAAGTACAGCTCATCGAATATTGCAAAAAAAAACAGTTCCACCCATATCATGTGCAGCGAGTACAAGCTCTTTTATCTCGGGATTATGAGCCTCGGGTTGCGTTTTGTCAAACTATGATTCAAAAACACCGTGAAGATCCACAATACTTAGAAAAAATGTTATGGTCGGACGAATCGACGTTTAAAAAAGATGGATACATGAACTTACATAATTTACACGAGTGGCACGTACAGAATCCAAACTTAATGAGAGAAGATAGATCACAGTATCGTTTTAAAGTCAACATGTGGACTGGGATTTTGAACGGAAAAGTCATAGGACCCTTTGAGTTACCAGAGGTCATAAACGGCGAAATTTATTTGGATTTTTTAGTAAACCATTTACCCAATTTACTCGAAGACGTGCCACTGAATATTTTGAGAGATATGTGGTTTCAACAACATGGCTGCCCAGCGCACTATAGCCGCTCAGTTAGAGAACATCTAAATGAAGCATATCCCGGCAGATGGATAGGGCGGTCTGGTACGATCTCGTGGCCAGCCCGCTCACCTGATTTGAATCCATTGGATTTTTTTTATTGGGGAGCAGTTAAAGAAAAGGTGTATTCAAAACCAATCGAAAATGTAGCTGAGCTCCGAGAGAGAATTACGGAGGCAGTTCATTATCTGCCTAGCCTTTTCCCAACTATATTGGGGTCGGCTTCCAGTCTAACCGGATGCAGCTGAATACCAGTATTTTACATGGAGCGACGATGGAGTGGCAATAATGGAAGATTCACCCGTCTGATATCAAGATCTTTTTTAAGGAGATGTCGTGCTTGTATTGCAGCTGAAGGAAAACAGTTTGAACATCTTTTGTAAATAAATGTTACCATTGAAACGGAACTGTTTTTTTATTTTTGTACTACTAGGATCCTTATTTGTTTCTGTGACTCATAAGCGTCTCTATCTTTCTCTCTTACCCTTTATGGAATGACTCGTTCAAACGAGAATTTGAAATTTGAGATCTTAAGGAACGTTTTGAGTTTACTAGAATCACTTTTAGTAAAGTCAAAGAAATTATTCAACACCGACTTTCCTTGAAAATAGTAGATTGTATGACAAGAGAGCAAACTAATATTTTTACGGCGAGGGCGCTATTTTGAATCCAGAGCGAAGCGAAGGATTCTAGAATAGAATCCTGAGCATAGTGAGGGATACTAAAATAGAATCCTGAACGTAGCGAGGGATTCAAAGTACATCGCCTGAGGGAAAAATATTTTTGCTCTCGAGTCATATACTCTACTTTTCATCCCCTTCTATGAGAAAATAAATAAGACACTTTTAAGTAAACAATGAATACGTTTAATTAAAAAAATACATGAATGTAAATGGTCAATTAATCATTCAAGAAAGTTTCAACATTTTGTCCGGAAAATAGGTACTTTCGATTTCTTTGGTATGTGTCCTTCAGACAGTCTCTTCAGATAAGCTACACACATCAAAAGTGTCTAGGGATCAAGCATTTTTATGCGGATTTCTTGAGATTGAGATGTGGCTTTGTAATAAATTTATGATTTTATAAATTTATATGGATCCTTTTTGGTGCATTTCATAATTTGAATCAGGAACTGTGAATCAAATTCGAGTAAAAGATGAAAATCAGCTGTCAATATTTTCCCTATAAAAACATACAACGCATTGAAGACATTATTAGTGCTACTGTTTCCCTACTACTGATTAAAACCAACGTTATTATGGAGCGGCGACGTCATTTAAGCAGGGAAGAAATGCTCAGAGCCGTGGGAATGATAGAAGCTGGTTCCCGGCAACGTACTGTGGCTTTAGCTCTGAATACAAGTCAGAGTGTTATCAGTCGACTTTGGACACGTTACCGAAGCACTGGTACCGTGGCTGAGCGCCATGGAGGACGGTATCGCTGCACCACACGGAGACAAGACCGATACATTCAAATCTTAACTCGAAGAGCTCCAACAATAACCGCCATGATGTTAGCCGTGAGGCTTCATCACTCTTCAGGGAACTTAATTAGCGACCAAACAGTCAGAAACCGCTTGCATGAAGTGAACCTTCATTCCCGAAGACCGCTACGGGTACCACCTATAGCAATGCACAATCGTAGGATTCGATATCAATGGGCTCTTGAACACAGAAATTGGGCAGAAGAACAATGGCGTTTCGTGTGCTTTTCTGATGAGTCTCGTTTTGGTATGAGACCGGATACAAGACGTATACGACACTGGAGAACCCCTGGACGCCAACAGCGATTAAAATCCTGCCAGGAAGTCCATCCTTATAGTGGTGGAACCATCATGGTATGGGCGGGTATTTGGATCGGCGGAAGAACTGAGTTGATTTGGATCAGAGGCAACCTCAACGCTCAAATTTATGCTGAGACGATTGTATCAGACGTCATCGTTCCTCTACAAGTGCAAATCGGTCCCTTATTTCAGTTAATGCATGATAATGCACGACCGCACACCGCAAGAGTTGTAAGACAGACTCTCGCCGCAGCTAACATCAATGTCCTGCCCTGGCCTGCTCAGTCGCCAGACTTGAACCCGATTGAGCATGCATGGGATATGCTACAGAGAAGAGCTCTGCCGAATATGGAGGGTATCCAGTCGCAAGAAGACCTTTTTTTGTTGTTGCAACGAACATGGGCGGCCATTCCACAGCGTGATTTGGATGAACTCATTTTGAGTATGCCAAACCGATGTTCTTGTGTTGTTAGTGTTCGCGGTAGAAACACGGATTATTAATTGTTTAAGTTACCCAATAAAATTTTAAAGAAAACTGTTATTTCAGTCTTTTTTTCGAACTTTAATGTTAGTGGTTCAAATGTCAAAAATCCCTTTATTAGGAAAATGGCAAATTTCTTTATTAATGCAAAGGTGACTTGGTTTATCGTTACTGTGACAAACGAAAACACTTTATTTGATGAATCCTTAAAGAAAATTTTAATTAATATCAATCAGGAGAAAAGTTATTACAAAAATATACATATGTTGATCCCTAGACACTTTTGATGTGTGTACTTATTTTGAGTAGCTGTCAATTTTAATATCTTTATTGATATTTACTGTAGATTTAAGCATGGAGTATACACTCCAAAGAGTAGAAGGCTGTTTTGTTTTGGATAATTCTTGAAAATAGGCCAAAAATATACTTTCCGAAAATGTCTTCGCTCCTTATCTATTTTTCCATAGTATAAAATTGTCATTGGCCTTTACATATTTCTCCCGGGATTTCGTAGGTATTAAGTTTTGTATGACTTTGTTGACTTCTATTTTTATTGTTTCAGGCGTTAATGCACTATCACTTTCAGAATTAGACGTAGAACTCATTTTTTTTGTAAAATACAATAAAGTCCGTACCGATTACAAGACAAGAACAGGGCAGTAATTCGCGCGCTTTTTTTTTTTTAGTTACCGCGCCACCTCTCACCGTACACCCAACACTTACAGCCAGAAATCTAAACAATTTGCGTTCGATGTCAATGAACGATTCATGTTCCAAATTTAAATCTCCTTACTGCCCGCTAAAAAGTCTTGAAGAGAAAAGAGCTACTTTGCTCCCGTTTAAAGAGGAACAAAACGACACTTTTCGAATAGAAGGGATGAAAAATATTTTTTGTACCCGATCTAAGAAATAATGAAATAAGTGTTATACCACTTTAGAATCCTTATTAAATGCGCTAACTTTTAAAGTTACTTGCCAGACTTGCGTAGTATAATTTTTTTTCAGGACCGTCAGTTAAAGTAGGGCGAAAAACTGATTTTCAATACGTGGTTCTGCAAAACATGACATCTTCTTTCAAGCTGGAGCAGTTAGCTCAGATTTTAAGTTTACAAATTACAGAAGCACTATTCAGGATGAAATAAGTAAAAAAAAATGCAAAAAGTAAAGATTTGTAGCAACAGGAAAGTAAAAACTGTTTCAAGGTGGTACATTTTACCATTTTTTTTTTTTTGCAATAATTTAAAAAATAAGAGGTCTAATTTTTTTTTTATTTTTCTGATAACTGTTATGACCTTACCTATCATGTGCCTTCGGCTTGACGTCGACTTTTGGGACACCCTGTATATTAACGATCTCCCAAATATCACTTGCCATAACACATTGCAATCTTGTTTGCCGATGACACAACTCTCATTGTGAAATGTGAAAATGCAGACACATATGAACAAGATATAAACAAAGCAATAGACGACATAATACACTGGTTACATTCAAACAATTTACAAATTAATATGGAAAAAATTAAAATGATTCAATTCCACACACACAAAAGAAAGCCATTGACGTTAAATGTAAAATATAATAACACTATTAGCGAACAAGTCGCAAGTACTAAATTTCTGGGTATAATGTTGGATCCAGAACTGCGACTGGAAAACACACGTCAATTACGTTTGTGATAGACTAGACAGATTTATCTATGCAATAAAGAGGTTGAGAGTCACGGTATCAACAGAAGCTGCTCTTTGTGCATTTCACGGATACGTTTCCTCCGTACTCTCTTAATTAGTGGTCTTTTGTTGTGGGGGAATTCGGTGGAAATTACTAAAGCGTTTAGAGTAAGTACAAAAAAAATGTGTACTGGCCATCTGTGGGGCTTGGTTTACGGATAGTTGTAAGCCCTTGTTTGAAAAGTATAATATTCTGCCATTGCCATGTATGTATATTAGAGATTTGTGCCTTTTTGTACAACAACATCAAAAATATTTCACGAAACACAAAGATGTAACTAAACGAAATGTAGCTCCTAGAAATAAAAATAAATTTAAACATGAGCTCTGTTTACCGCAATGCAGGCTCGAATTGTATAAGAGAAACTCATAATATATAAATGCTGTAAAAGTATATCATAAACTACCGGACGCTTTTAAAACAGGGTAACGCAGTGGTTTTATGATAAATGTTATTACACCCTAAAGAATACATGTTAGATCGCGGAGAAGGAAACATAAATCAATAATAACTTAAAATAAATGTAATTTCTTGATGTGCAAATGAATAGATATGACATAATCAATTGCAATTATTTGTTTAATCTTAATCTGACATTTTATTAAATTTTATATCTGACACTTTGACATCAATTAAGTACCTAGGTACCTAATTAATTAATTTGTTCATTTCCATGCTAGATCTTATATTTAGTTGTTGCGGATTATTGTATTTTTTTTTGGTTTATAATGTTAATATATATTTGCACACCATATTGTAATGGAGTCATTATAGTTTTAAGATCAAACCCTGTTTAAACCTACATTCTGGCAAATAAATGAATTTGATTTGATTTGAAGCGCTAGTGAATAATATTGCTAAAAGTCAAAACCAAAGTGAAATAACTGTGATGGCATAATACAAGAAACCAGCTCAACCCAAGATGTGTAGGTGTAGACCAAAAATAAGAGGGTCTATTCAAAAATTATGGCGAAAGTTTTCAGTTAGGAATGTTTCGCATTCAGTAAATATAAACAAAAAACAAAACATGTAGGTATACAACGACTGGTTATCGGACCAAATTCGAATGAATACAAAAAAGCGGCGGATTGGTACAATGGATGACCTTCTAAACTACCTTTACTCACCAATCGGTTGAAACGTGTAGTGCTTGAGTACACTGAAGTAGAAAAGAAGTAATAAAATAAACTTGTGTGATTAGATTATATTCTGGCTAGCTGTTTCCGTGACTTTGTACATAATTAAAACATTGTAAAAAAGTACTTAGGTATCTTAAGTGCTATTCCAACATAAAAATTAAGTATTGTGACCGACGGGTGTATGGGTTTAGGCCTTCTTCTGGGGTTCACGGGACTTTTCAAGGAAATACTTTTTAACGATGTAAACGTTATATTTTTGTAGGAGGGACACAACACAAATACACTTGAGAACTTACACACTAGACTTATAGGTTAAGTTTCAGGGGTGCTCCGCGAGCGCGAGTCGAGACACGTCGCGGTGCACAGGGATTCGGTAACGACTGACTGGCCGTTGAGGCCGGGGCACGCGCGGGCTCGTCGGATGGCGTGGTTTCGGCGCCAACGCTCACCTCACCTGATTGGCCGTTGAGGCCGATCTGCGATTGGCTGCCACGTACAGTGCAGCCAACATTAACAACAGCCGGATTTCCGGCTATATACTCCCCCTCTAGATCCCGATTACGTCCTCGATCGCGATCTAGCCCTACTCTAAGGTCCCTTTGGACAGGTTGCAAGCGAGGGCGGCCTCGCTTTTTCTTTGGTACGAGCGGCTGAATTTGCTCATCTCCCCGTTCCTGAAACGGAGTCAGCTCACTAACGTGGAACTTGCCCAATACCTCAGCGGAATTTACAGCAGACGCGATCAGATATGTTGTTGGACTCATTTTCTGAAGCACAACATAAGGCCCATCCCTTTTAGGGAAAAACTTTGCAGTTTTTGATTTGCTGGCATCACTTATCTGACGAGTAACCAATAAAACTTTATCACCAACATTAAAGGCTTCACCTTCGCGTCTTGACCGATCTGCATATAACTTTCTTTTGTCTTGCTGTTTCTCTACTCTATCACGAACTCCACTAAGTGAGTTCAAGAATTTGCGAAGATATGGAGTAATCTGAGGCACAAAATTTGCCTTCGGATCGTTGTACATTTCTAACGGAGATTTCAACTCACGAGCAAAAATTATGAAGGCTGGAGTAACTCCTGTTGTTTCACACACTGAACTGTTCATACTGAAACGAACAATAGGAAGCTGTTTAGGCCAGGAAGGATGATCTGTGCCAACCAATTGTGCCAATCGGGTTTTCATATCACGATTTTTCCTTTCAGCTGGATTGGCTTCCGGGTGATAGAATGGTATTAAGTCCTGTGTAATACCTAGTATATACATGCATTTTTGCATGACAGCAGAAACAAATTGAACACCGTTATCTGATATAACACGACGACACAAACCATAACGTAGGAAATATTCTTCTATGAGAATTTTTGCACAAGCAGCAGAGGTGGCTTCTCTAAGAGGATACAATTCTACCCACCTTGTTGCAGTGTCCTCTACTAATAGGATCCACTTTTCCCCATTTTCACCCTCAGGCAGTGGTCCAAAAAGGTCTATTGCCAATACTTCATTGCGCTGGTTTAAAATTGGCGTTTGAATGAGACCTGATGGTTTTTCATTCGTCGCTTTATACCTCTGGCAAGTAGGACAGGATTTAACATAATCTGTGATAATTCTTCTCATGCCAGGGAAAAAATAATTCTGAGCTATTTTCTGGTAAGTTTTTTCAACTCCAGGGTGACCCGCTACTGGAACATCGTGACATTCACGTAGAATCTCTTCACGAATGCAGGCAGGTATTACCAATTGTGGTGACTCGTTGTCCGTATCTGGGTTAAAACGGTAAAGTATACCACGGTCCAACAAGTAACCACGTTCTGTCCAACGTCGAGTCGCAACTTCTTCTGTATCTTCAAGCTCCTTTATGATCTTGTTAATGTCTGGGTCAGATTGCTGTTCTGCACGAAGTTCCGTAAGGTCACGCGTCGGTAAATCCACTATGACAGAACATATTCCGCAGGATTCGCGAGACTCTTCTGTGCAGACGGGGCGACTGAGTGTATCTGCCACTACATTAACTTTTCCAGGAGTGTATTCAAAGTGAAGATCATAACTCTGTAATTTAAGTGCCCAACGCACTAAGCGACCTGATGGCGACTTCAATGATAAAAGCCATTTCAACGGCTGATGGTCACTTCCCACAACCACAGGATGTCCGTCAATATATCCTCTAAAACGATCCACAGCCCACACGACTGCCAGAGCTTCCCGCTCAGTGGTCGAGTAGTTCCTTTCAGCTGAAGACAATAAACGGCTGGCAAACTCGATAGGCCTCTCCTCGTTCTTCTCGCCTTGTAGCAGTACTGCCCCTAGAGCATAATTACTAGCATCCGTGCGCAGAATGAACGGCTTGGAGTAATCTGCCTGAATAAGGATCGGCGTGGACGTCAACAGCTTCTTCAGAGCACTGAAAGCCTCTGCTTGTTTTGGCCCCCATGTCCATGACTGGTTTTTCCTAGTTAATCTAGTTAGTGGTTCAGCGACTTGAGAAAACCCGGGTATAAATTTTCTGAACCACGAACAAGTCTGGATGAATGTCCTCAGATGTTTCAAAGACGATGGTGGCTCCATATCCAAGATAGCTCGAATCTTATCCTTATCAGCTGATGCTCCTTCCTGTGAGATCACATGTCCTAAATATTTGACAGATTCTCTTGCAAACACACATTTTTCACGATTTGCACGCAATTTGAATTTCATAAGCTGCTCAAAAACGACACGCAGGTCTTCCAGGTGATTAGTAAAACCACTTTCTGAAATAATTAGCAAATCGTCTAAATAACCTAAAATGGTTATATTCTTCAGCGCAGAACCGGAACGCATTCTGTCAATTAAGCGTTGAAAGGTGGCCGGTCCGTTTTTTAATCCGAACGGCATTCTCTTAAAACGAAAAGTTCCAAACGGAGTTACAAACGCTGTTTTGTCTCTGTCTTCTTCTTTAACAGACACTTGCCAGTAGCCTGATCTTAGGTCAATTGTACTCATGTGACAACTGCCTCTTTTAGTTGACTGCAGTAGTTCATCAATGCGAGGCATTGGATACGCGTCCGACTTCGTGATCGAATTTAATTTTCGATAGTCGATGCAGAAACGGAAACTACCATCACGTTTAGGTACTAACAGGGCCGGGGCGCCCCAAGCGGACTCACAATCTTCGACAATATCATCGGCTAGCATTTTATTAAGCTCTTGTTGCATAACTTCCTTCTTTGCAGGTGTTAGGCGATAGGGCGGCGTCGATATCGGCGCATGATCTCCAGTATCAATATGATGAACCACATATGGTGTAGGCTCCCCAATCGGATCAAATAAATCGCGAAACTCCGAGAGTAATTGGGCAAGCTCATCACGTTCCTGCTCCTGCAAGCATGTTCCCTCATCGTCCCGCAAAACGTTCATAGCGCTATATGTACTGGGGCGAGGTGAACTAGTCTCTAAAAGAAGTTTATACTTTTGATCCTCATTTTCAGAAAAATGCCATAAGCCTCGTTTGAAATTTATAGTGAGACCAGCTTTTTTAATAAAATCAATACCTAAGAGAGATTCGTTATTACGCGCATCGGGAAAAATTATAAATTCAGTAGGCACCATTTTATGGAAAAGGCCCACCTCCACTTCTGCAATAAGCACCTCCATAAGGCGCGTGCAACCATCCGCTAGTCGAATGTTCCGAGTGCACTTAAGAATTGGGTGGCCTTTCTCTACTAAAACGCGATGAAGCGAGTGACCCGCAATGCAACCTTTTGCACCAGTATCTAACAACGCGGTCCCATTTTTTCCCAAAATTTTAATTTGCAACACAGGTCTACTATTTTCGGACTCCCCCTGGATTCGACCCTGTGCACGCGCGATACGATTCTCACAATCAACAACATTATATACATTCTTATCACTAAAAGAACTTAAATCTAAACTAACATTCTTATTATGATTATACAAAAAAAAATCACTTGGCTCTCGGTCTATAATCAACAGTTCCTTGCCTATGATAACATTATCAGTGCGTTCGATAGAGAGCTTATTGTCCGTTACACAGTTACTAAAAGAATCGTCGCGATCATCACAATAAAGTTTTAAACAATTCCCCGCAGTACTTGCAGGGTTACCTGACGTTTCAAAGTTCGTAACGGTGCCGGCGGGCGGAGCGCAACTAGCGAGCTCGCGCGCGGTTGCTAGGCAACGGCGGCTGCAGGCTCTCGAACTAAGTTGCGGCGAGGCGCGTGGCGCAAGCGCGGGCGCGGCGCGCTCGGGAGCGCCGTGCGGCGCACGAGGGGCGCGCGGCGACGCCGTAGGTACCACAGGCTCACTGTTTCGCGCGCTTTGGCGGGACTCGCGAACGGGATGCTCTCGTATTTTATTTACGGGCGACGACGACACGACCGAACAAAACTCGTTTTTTGTATTTACTTTGCACTTTTCGCACTTTGACCTAATTACGTTAGGGGCACCGCACCCAAAACACTCGATTTTTGGTTTAACACTGTTTTCTTTTTCACTGTCACTTATTAACTTTTTGCAATTAGCTTTTTCATGTCCCCATTTCTTGCAATAATTACACGATAGTCTCTTACGAGTTTCCTTAACGCGGGTCAACGAATTATCGCAGTTGGCGGGAACGGCAGCGGAGTGTTGAGTGATGCTGGCGCTTGTGCCAGCGCCTTGGACTGGCGTGCTCGTTCGCGGCTTCTGATCCGCGCCATTTTCCAGCGAATCTTCAATTGCTCTGGCACGTTGCAGCAATTGTTCAAATGAAGATATCGAACTTCTTTCAACACGTTTTCTTATTTTACGGTCTAGAAGGCCGTACACCATGTCTAACTGTACTTTTTCACTTACGTCTTCTTCCGGTAATTTCGAAATCAGCGCTCGAGTTTTCGAAATGAAGAGATCCGTCGGATCCGTATTTTGCCGTATTGAAAACAATTCTTGATAAATACGAAATGGCGGGTGGCGCTCACCGAATGCACTTCGAAGTTTTCCAATGGCGTCTTGCCATGAGGTGACGCCTGTTTTTACGCCTTGCCACCATAATGCGGCTGAGTCCGTTAGCAACATAGAAAACCCTTTTATGGCATTTTCATCACTGATATTGA